>JASDDO010000004.1:231369087-233769087 GCA_030015575.1 Agapanthus africanus | reverse complement strand
ACGGGTGACTTGCTTGGGTAGGTGGGTTCTTTTGTATCAGAACCGCCATTGTACTTGTACTATTTATTGTATCTAGAAATTCCATCAACCAAAACTTGTATATTGTTTCAGACTTAGAAAACAGTGTTGTATTATTTCGACCTTAGAGTCGCGCTTGTAGTATTACGGTTTTCAGGCTGTTGAGTTTCTTTTGAGTTTTGATCCTCGCCCTTCGGCGTTGTATATTCTATTGCTTGCGTGGTTGTGACCGTCGATTGACGAAGAGTTAGCTCCTGCTTGGGGATGCCTTTTATCACTGTATTTATATATTATTCTTGTTGTATCCCGTTCGGGGCCAGTTTTTACAAAGGAAACTCTGCCGAATTTTTCAGAAAAGACTACACATTTTAAAAATGCATATTCGGCTTAGTTATTTAAAAGCTTGACTTCAAAACATGTTTCTGTACTCCTTAAAATGGTTTTAGATTTCTGGGCTTTTGGCTTACTTGGGTCAGATAGAGTCCTATAGACTTCATATGGTTCAAGGGACAGTCACGAGCTATTTCGTGTCGTGACAGCCTAGTAACCCTACAGTGATATTAGAGCCAAGCTAGAGCTTCAGGCGAAGTCTAGGCGAAGTTTAAAGTCCGATCGAACTCCGAATACCCATAAAACCCATGTTTCTGGAAATTTTTCAAAAATGTTGATTTTTCATATTAAAAATACTCAAAAAAATCAGCAGGGTATTTTAGGAATTACTGTGAAAAACGAGACTCCAATACAATTAAAGAGCCGCGGAACCGTGGCCGTACCATGGCTTGCGCGGCGGTTCCGCGGCCAAACAGTAGCATTATGGTTTGAGTTTTGCACTGTAACTTCCGTAGGTACTTCCTGATGCTTCTGGGTATTTTTATTCTTACTCAAGTGTTGAGTTTTCTGGGTTATATTGGGAGCTCGTTGATTTGATCGGAAAGTATAACTTCGTTTAGTTTTTCCGGGTAATTTTTTAGAACGTGTTAAAATGTTTGAACGGATATCAATAACTCACTTTTTCCCCTGCCGGAAAATTTCCAAGTGTTGGATTTTTCCGAAGTTTAAGAACGTTCTTAGTCGTGCAAGTAATGCGGTGGACCCTCTAGAAGAACACAAACCTTAACTCGATTATGTGACCGTCTGAACCGCTTCTAAACCTTAGGGTTTGGGGCAGTACGGCGTTGCCACATGTGAGGCGTTGATTTGACCCTTCTACGGCTGGACCATTGGTACTGTGGCATGTGATGAATACTTTTTGAACTCCACTCAAGTGTTGAGCTATTTGGGAAAACTTGGGTGTTTGATTATTCGATCGAAAAGTTTAACATTGTCTATTTATCTGGAATGTGATACAATATTTGGAATCCACAAGTAGTTATGAGATAACTAATTTGAATGTTATAAATCTAGCAGTTCAGTCTCAGATGATCGGTTGCCACGGAATTTTGATGTGATCAAAAGTCCATCGCAATCATGTAGCGTACACGGATACTCACCGGGTAAACTTAATAGACAGACATGCCCCATAGCCTTGACCAAGTGACTGTAGGAGAACCCCGTCACCAAAAGCATCCGTTCGGGTGCTCGCGGCAGCGGTGTTCCGCTTTAGTGCGCTTCGTCGACGGCATCCGGGGATGCGGCCGTCTACTAAAGTTTGCGACGAGCATTCGATCAGGATGTCGGGAATCTTGTTGAATTGCCCGACTTGATATTGAAAAGTGTTTTCGATAATGAGACTAAAATGCGGGGTTTATAATTGTTAGGCATGCGATGTCTAAGGAATTCATTTGGTTAGGCATGAGATGTCTAAGGAGGTTGCGGATTCCAACTGTTGTAGTTTTACACTTTCTTTTCTGTGACCGTAAGCGTAGTATGTGGTGTATCGCCGGCTTCGTTGCTATACATCAATGACAATCGGGATACGCATACTTTCTTACGTTGATGATATGTGATATTATGTGTTGATGTGATATGTTATATTGGATCGTCGCGTTTTGAATAGCCGGGGGTTTTTATGTGAGATGAGTGTTTTTCATTTTCATTCAAGTAAAATTCATTTGTTTGTAATATTCTTTTATTGGGGCACTTCCGGGCTGAGGATGATGTCACCATTGTATATTATTTACTTTTCAGCATTAGGTAGACCCAAGGCGGGGAGCACAAGTAACCGGGTTCTAGGGTCCAGTGGGAGACCATCTCGAGGAGTCGAGACCGGGTCTCCTAACCCTAGAATTGGCAGTATTGCTTGCCGCTCTCGTAGGGGTCTAGGATGTGGGTTTGGCTATTCATCGCGACCGTAGAATCCGTGTTTTATACATGCTCGTATTAAAAACACGGACATCCTAGTATATCCAATATTTCATATATGTTCTTCTGCTGCAATGTTCTGTGATGAGATCATATTACTGCCTGAGACGAATGTTTATATTATATATATGAGATATATGTTATATTGCATATTTCGTTTCAAATGTGATGCTTGTGAAGCATAATAAAATGGGACTTCATTAATGAGATTAATGAGACTAAAAGAAACCAAAAGATGTTGTAGAAACTTGTTTAAAAACTGGTAGCTCTAGTTCTTGCTTTGCATAGCGGTGTTCCTTGTAGAACATCCAGCACCTTATTCGATAAGGAAAGAGCCGAGATCCCTTCACCAGGAGTGACCTCTTTAGCGAAACTAGCAGATGCTACACACTCGGTTTGTCTTTTGATTGCTTCTATAGTACTTGCTTTGCATAATGGTATTTGCGAAATATCCTGCACCTTATTCGATAAGGAAAGAGCTGAGATCCCTTCACTGGGAGTGACCTCTTTAGCGAAACTAGAAAAGCCTCAAAAACACTCCTTTACAAAAATCACTCGATTCTACAACGATATCAAGTTCATTACGCAAAGGGTTTTCTTAAAAAACTGTCGTAGCCCTCCGTCATTTCAGATAAGTACTAGTTAGTATCCGTGCTACCTTTGTTGACCATGTTAAGGCGTAGTGTGCGGTAGCTGATTAGTGCTTATCTGTATAAGCATATGATGCGATTGGATTAGGGTAGTCGTGCGACTTTGTTGACCATGTTAAGGGTCGTGCGGATGGGTTTAATTCAATCGGGAAATGATGGGTTGAACTTGACTAGCACTTATGATTTGTTGACCATGTTAAGGTCATATAGCTGCTAGGGGTAAAATATTATTGGGAATTTCAAGTGTTGAAATTTGCAATGAGGTTGCATAACTTCTATGAGATAGTTGAATCCCGATACCCGCTGTAAGTAAGAGTTACTCATTGGAAAGTTTTACACATTACAATTAGCCGATCAAGTAGGTGTCTAGAAAGGTGTTAACGGGGTTACGCCCCTAGGAAAACGAGGTTTATTTTAATTAGGTCCGTGCGAAAGCACGGGGAACCTCCCTCAAAGTACCGTACTGGCCTGGCTGAAAGATTGGCGAACTTGTAGAGTGTAATTAATCCCGGCTAGTCTTTCCTTTTAGGGTTTGAAGGAAGATGTGACTAAAACAGTGGGAGACATCCTGATTAGATATATTAATAACCAATCTAATCTTGCAAGAGCGCACGCTGAGTATTTTCTTCTCTCTCTCCTGGTTGCGACTATGTCACACCTTAATCAAGATAATAATACGGATGTATTGACCGAACCCGCTTGTTATACTGCGCTAGAGAACGTTGGTCCCGCTCTAACTTATAATTGTTATAAGACAGAGCAGGAAATAGGGGATTACCATAATTCCCGTGCCGCCCAAACGAAGAAAGTCCATGCTAATGCATCTTCTTCGGGTGTGTTCATTACACAGAACTGTTTCTCAATAACCTTTACGTCCTGGGTATAAGATACCGGATCAGGATCCTACATATGTAATTTATTACATGGGCTACAGATAGGTAAAGAACTGAGAACGGGTGATAAATTTCATGAGATAGAAACGGTGCAGTATTGCAACCAAGTCTGTTGGTAGTTATCACCCTTTATTACCAGAATACATTGATTCTGAACGAATGTTATGTGAGTTATATGTATGCCCTAGAGGCCATTACTGTACATACGATGTATATTGTAGTGGATGCTAGGACATATATAGGGAGGACTTTCTTGCTCGACATGATAGTATGCTATCTGGTTGTACTTTATCTTAACATGTACTCTGATTGTCTCTATGTTACATGTTGATAAAGCCCTTAGCATATGTACTCGACTACTGGGACTATGATGAGATCATACTAGTGGGGCCACGGTAGTCGACGAGTACATCCTATAACTGTTCCTAGTCGAGGTGTATCGAGACAGGGCATCGATGCACCAGAGTAGACTAGCGTATATGCATCTTGACCCATATGATGGGTGATGGATGATCCCATATCCATCGGTGTTTGACATCAAGGATGGTGTACGGGTGCTCAGTAGAGACTGGGTACACTGGACGGACTCGCCGAGAACTCCCAGATGGTATTATACCTCACGTCAGATGGCAGTTCTCCGGTGACACTGGTACAGAGTAGTCTGTTGACCCGAGATCGTCATAGAGTCTTGTGTGATTCCCACTGTGCTTTGATTTCCATCATACCACGTCCAAGAGGGCATGCAAAAAGGTGGCTTTTGGGTACAATCCCGAATCACATGGAGGCAATGAGCGATAGGAGGGGATTCGTCTCTCCCGGTATAGGGAGTTGATGTTGTGCAGTCTTCGATTGGCTATAACCGGAAATCCCTGGCCAGGGTTGCTGAGATTTACTGGTAAGTGTTATCAGTAGTTTCTCGAACTGTTATAGACCTCATATCGACACGACTTATCGAGCTACTGGGGTCTGACGTTTACCACCCCTAGGCGAGATATGCGACATATCAGACGACGAGACCGGACTGTACAGGAGTGTTACTGATTGGATTCACAGGAGAATGTACAGGCTTGCTTGTTGATCTTCTGATCGCTCAATACCCGGGTGGCCGTTACGTTTAGCAGACCGCTTGCGACTTGTGGGTGTTTGATATGATCATCAGCTACTGCCGGCGTATTGACGAGTCTTTAGAGTCCTACACAGGGGTTTCCTGGCTCAAGCGAAACGGAGTAGGAGCACATATGTGATATGTGCGGGACCGAGATTGATACGATATGTGATACAGTATTCTATTCTCGCGATTTGTGACAATGATCGGTTGTATATGATATAGCCGGGTTATCAGATCAAGTGTTGATTCGATAAGTTGTTGCTTTTGATATTAGTCGGTTATAGCCGGATTATTAAATCAAGAGTTGATTTAATAATTTAATGTATAATTATATATTTGATATATTACATTACATTAACTAGTATTAGCTCACTTAAGATTTATTTTCTCACTACTTTGTGCATAAGTGTATATGTGATATATATTTGTGTACTTATGATTGTGTCATGCTTGATGATACATCAAAGATGGGTGTATGAGACTTATACCAAGATTTGGGTAAAGATTAGGGTTTTGTTTATATCTTAAGAATAACAAAAGAGAAAGACTTTGTCAAAGTTCTCAAGCTTTCATGAAGCTTGTGGAAACATTGACAAAGTCAACTCTTTTGTCATTCTTTTGGATATTTAGTTAACCCAACCCTTAATCTCATGCTTTGGTTAATTCTCTACATGAGTTAAGCATGATAGCTTAACTCACCCATGGTTACATTATTGAGAATAGAATAATTCATATGATGAGATTATTCTTTCTTCTTCTTCTTCATCAAGCTCCATGAAAAGCTTACTAGCTCCAATGGTGCCATGAGAAAAAGTGTGAGAAAATCAATTCTAAAGTAAGCTCACTTCCTATTTCTTCATCCTCTACCACTTGCCGTGTAGTAGAGTGTGTTCTCTTCACAATGTTCATGACCTAGTGAAGGAATAGCTTGAGTTAGTGTCTTCCCGACGTAGATCATCTTCGGCCTCGAAGTCATCGAAGCAAGCACGTTCGTTCTTCTTGTGAAGCTTCTCTGGAGTCCGGAGTTCACGATCGCAGCGATGGGGACATCTACACGGAGCTAATAAAGTGAAGGACCGGATCTACAAAGGTTGTAATCCCTTTCACTTAGTGTTAAACTGTTTAACATGCTTGTTTTCACCTAAACTCTAGTTTAAAGATCCGTCTTTGGGTTGTTCGGCACGGCTAAATTTTTAATCGGGCATGGTTGATACCTCGTAGAACCTTGTGAGCATGCCTAGCAACCCTACAGTGTTATCAGAGCCAAGCTAGAGCTTTAGGCGAAGTCTAGGCGAAGTTTAAAGTCCGATCAAACCCGGAAACCCCGATGTTTACCCCTCTCTGGATATTTTTCAAAAATGTAATTTTTTATGAATTAAAAATGCTCAGAAAATTAAGCAGGAAAACCTAAGAATTACTGTGAAGTTCGGACCATTAATGCGCTCAAATGACCGCAGAACCGCGGCCAAACCAAGGGTTTGGCGGCGGTTCCGCGGCCAAAATTGTGAATTAGTCCCTGGAATTTCATATATTTATTCTTAGGTCCTTTCTTGGAAATTTTTTCTGGGAATATTTTAATTCCACTCAAGTGTTGAGTTTTCTAGGGTTGTATTAGGGACTCGTTGATTCGATCGGATAATTTAACTTTGTTTAGTTTGTCCGGGTAATTTTTAGAAACTGTTAAAAAGTTCGACCGGATATCAATAACTCACTTTTTCCCCAGTTGGAAATTTTTTCAAAAGTGGTTTTTTTCTCGAGTTTAAGAACGTTCTAAGTCGTGCAAGTAATGCGGTGGACCCTCTAGAAGACAACAAACCTTAACTCGATTATGTGACCGTCTTGAACTGCCTCTGAACCTTAGGGTTTGTGGCAGTACGGCGTGCCACATGTGAGGCGTTGGCTTGACCCTTCTACGGCTGGACCATTGGTACTGTGGCATGTGATGGATGTTTTTAAACTGATTTCATATGTTGAGATATATTGGGGAAATCTTGGGTGTTTGATTATTCGATCGGAAAGTTTAACATTGTTTTTTTTATCTGGAATGTGATACAGTATTTGGAATCCACAAGTAGTTATGAGTTAACTAATATGAATGTTATAAATATAGCAGTTCAGTCTTAGTTGATCGGTTGCCACGGAAATTTGATGTGATCAAAAGTCCGTCGCAATCACGTAGCGTACGCGGATACTCGCCGGGTAAACTTAATAGACAGCCACGCCCCATAGCCCCGACCAAGTGACTGTAGGAGAACCCCGTCGCCAAAAGCATCCGTTCGGGTGCTCGCGGCAGCGGTGTTCCGCCTTAGTGCACTTCGTCGACGGAATCCGAGGGTGCGGCCGTCTACTAAAGTTTGCGACGAGCATTCGATCAGGATGTCGGGAATCTTGTTGAATTGCCCGACTTGATATTGAAAAGAGTTTTTGATAATGAGACTAAATGCGGGGTTTATAATTTTTAGGCATGCGATGTCTAAAGAATTAATTTGGTTAGGCATGCGATGTCTAAGGAGGTTGCGGATTCCAACTGTTGTAGTTTTACACTTTCTTTTCTGTGACCGTAAGCGTAGTATGTGGTGTATCACCGGCTTCGTTGTTATACATCAACGACAATCGGGATACGCATACTTGCTTACGTTGATGATATGAGATATTATGTGTTGTTGTGATATATTATATTGGATCGTCGTGTTCTGAATAGCCGGGGGTTTTATGTGTGATGAGAGTTTTTCTTTTTTCATTCATGTAAAATTCATTTGTATGTAATATTCTTTTATTGGGGCACTTCCGGGCTGAGGATGATGTCACCATTGTATATTATTTACTTTTCCGCATTAGGTAGACCCAAGGCGGGGAGCACAAGTAATCGGGTTCTAGGGTCCAATGGGAGACCATCTCGAGGAGTCGAGACCGGGTCTCCTAACCCTAGAATTGGCAGTGTTGCTTGCCGCTCTCGTAGGGGTCTACGGATGTGGGTTTGGCTATTCATCACGACCGTGGAATCCGTGTTTTATACGGGCTAGTATTGAAAACACGGACGTCATAGTATATCCAATATTTCATATATGTTCTTCTGCTGCAATGTTCTGTAATGAGATCATATTACTGCCTGAGACGAATGTTTATATTATATATATGAGATATATATTATATATTGTTTATTTCGTTTCATATCTGTTGCTTGTGAAGCTTATTAAAATGGGACTTCATTAATGAGATTAATGAAATAAAAGAAACCTAAGATGTTGTAGAAACTTGTTTAAAAACTGGTAGCTCTAGTTCTTGCTTTGCATTGCGGTGTTCCTTGTAGAACATCCAGCACCTTATTCGAAAAGGAAAGAGCCGAGATCCCTTCACCGGGAGTGACCTCTTTAGTGAAACTAGCAGATGCTACAAACTCGGTTTGTCTTTTGATTGCTTCTATAGTTCTTGCTTCTATAGTTCTTGCTTTGCACAGCGGTATATATGATATACCCTGCACCTTATTCGATGAGGAAAGGGCCGACGATCCCTCCACCGGGAGTGACCCCTTTAGCAAAACTAGAAAAGCCTAAAAAACACTCCATTTAAAAATCACTCGATTCTACAACGATATCAAGTTCATTACGCAAAGGGTTTTCTGAAAAACCCGTCGTAGCCCTCCGTCATTTCAGATAAGTACTTCATAGTATTCGTGCTGCGTTTGTTGACCTTGTCAAGGCGTAGTATGCGGTAGCTATTTATGCTTATCTGTATAAGCATATGATGCGATTGAGTTAGGGTAGTCGTGCGACTTTGTTGACCTTGTCAAGGGTCGTGCGGGTGGGTTTAATTCAATCAGGAAATGACGGGTTAAACTTGACTTGCGGTCTATGGTTTGTTGACCTTGTCAAGGTCATAGATCGCTTGGGGCAAAATATTATTGGGAATTTCAAGTGTTGAAATTTGCAATGAGATTGCATACCTTCTATGAGATAGTTGGATCCCGATACCCGCTGCGAGTAAGAGTTACGCCTGGGAGAGTTTTACACATTATAATTAGCCGATCAAGTAGGTGTCTAGAAAGGTGTTAACGGGGTTATGCCTCTGGGAAAACGAGGTTTACTTTAATTAGGTTCGTGCGAAAGCACAGGGGACCTCCCTCAAAGTACCGAAACTGGCCTGGCTGAAAGATTGGCGAACTTGTAGCGTGTAATTAATCCCGGCTAGTCTTTCATTTTAGGGTTTGAAGGAAGATTTGATTAAAACAGTGGGAGACATCCTGATTAGATATATTAGATAACCAATCTAATCTTGCAAGAGCATACGCTGAGTGTTTTATTCTCTTTCTCTCCAGGTAGCGACCATATCACGCCTTAATCAAGATAATAATACGGATGTATTGACCGAACCCGCTTTTTATACTGAGCTGGGGAACGTTGGTCCCACTCCAACTTATAATTGTTATAAGACAGAGCAGGAAATTAGGGAATACCATATTTCCCGTGCCGCCCAAACGAAGAAAGTGCATGCTGATGCATCTTCTTCGGGTGTGTTCATTACAGAGAACTGTTTCTCAGTATCCTTTACGTCCTGGGTATGAGATACCGGATCAGGATCCCGCATATGTAATCTGTTACATGGGCTGCAGAAAGGTAGAGAACTGAGAACGGGTGATAAGTTTCATGAGACAGAAAACGGTGCAAGTGTTGCAGCCAAGTCTGTTGGTCACTATCACCCTGTATTACCAGAATACATTGATTCTGAACGAATGTTATTAGATACCGAACCTGATATACAACATCATATCAGTCTCTTTATTAGTAAAGAAAGGATATAATTTTGTATTGATAGATAATGTTTTGAACATTTCCTATATCAGGAGTTGATCGGTTCAGGCACGTTATCTAAAAGCATTGACGTTCTAAATCAAACTACAGTTCTTAGTATACGGAACACACACAAGAGGAAGAGTTCAGAAATGAACGAATCCTTCTTGAGGCATTGTAGACTAGGTCATATCAATGCGACCCGACTAGCTGGAGTTACATTAATATGCATATTTAAATTTGTTTGAATTTACATCTTGTGAAACTTGCCGGTCATGTCACAAAGATAAGATGACCATAGCTCTGTTTATTGGAAACAGAGAAAGAGTTAGTGAAATCTTGGGATTGATACATGTTGATGTATGAAAGTCTCCCGTCTACACATGCCAAGACCGGTTCTTTGTACTTCATTACATTCTCTGATGATCTCTCAAGATTCAGACATATGTTCCTGTTGAAACACAAGTCCGAACCTTTTGAGATATTCACAGAATGTAAGTTAGAAGTAGAGAACCAAAATACGGGTAAAAGTATTATGTCCTTTGATATGATCAAGGAGGAGAATACTTGAGCACGGAATTCCTGGACTATTCTAAAGGAGAATGAGATTCTCTCTCAGCATTACTCCTCCGTATACACCACAGCACGTTGGTGTATCGGGGCGGAGCAATAGCACCCTATATGATATGGTGTGCTCTATGATGAGTACTACTGAGTTTCCTATTTCCTTTTGGGTGTTATGCGCTTGAGAAGCTGCTTACCTATTGAAAAGGGTTCAAATCAAATCAGTTGCCTACCACTTCATATATGATATGGAAAGGGAAGAGCCTATATCTTAAGTTTGTTAAGATTTGGGGTTGTCCGGACTATGTCTAAAAGCAAAATCCGGACAAGCTCGAGGCAAGGTCTGTTATGTAGAACTGGAAAGGTTCCAGCTATACAAACTGCAGCTGATAAATTTGGTAGAACCAAAGGATTCAATAGTTTCCAACGAACCTCATATAAGTGCACGGTGGCGCCCCGGCCGTCGATCCGATGCCGGAAACGCGGAAACGAAAAACTTTGCGAAACTTGCAAACCGGCACCACCGCGCACTATCAACCCGGATCGGGCCATTAACCTAGCTACTAGCAAACTAAAAGATGGGTGAAGAGATATACCAAGCGATCCGTGTCCTTCGGTCTTCGTCTCCACTCCGATCTCCCGCGGAATCTCCGCCCGTCACCTCCTCGTCGGAAAGGGCACCACGTAGCCAAATACTTTTACGGGCTCCCACCTCTGGACCGAGGCAACTCGGGCGCGAAGTTGGCTAGCCGATGCGTCCAAGATTTGCTGTAGATATAGTGTAGTAGGCTATGTCTCTTTGGGGTTTATGTTGTTGCCATGGTGGAGGAAGAAATGAAGATAAGGAAAAATGGTGCTTTCATTTTTCCTAGCATGAAATGAGATGAAGAAAAATGCCACCACTCAAAAATGAATCTCTCTCATTCACTCTACCAAGAATGGCCGGCCCCTCTCATCTCCCAAATGGTGGAGAGCCACAAAAAAACATTATGCAAGAAAAGATAATACATCAAGAGAAGAAATGGTATCAAAAAGAAATGAGAAAAGTCACACCATTTCTCATCCACATCCTATCAATAACATCACCATAAATGCAATGGAAGAGACCCAAAAAGAATCTAATGATTATGAAGGCATAAATGCAAGAAAACCCCTCCAAAATAAGTAATTTACACAATTGCAAATTACCCCCTCCATCGAAAAAGTCCGGCCGTTAAGGAACAAAGGAAAACTGGCCGGAACGGAATGCAAACTGGCAACTTCAGAAAACCGATCCCGTAATAAATTACAGGAAAACCCCGCGACTTCATATACATGCCCGCATTTGTATTCCCACTGAACACAAATGCAAAGAGACAAAACTACACTGTCTAATACTAGGATCTGGCTTAAGCCAAAGCCGGCTAGTAAAATCCGTCCGATCACGATCCGTGCAATACCGCACGTATCTGATCGAACCCTGCCATATCTCCATACGGCCTCTATAGCGTTTCGCCCGAAACTTGAGTAACTGTGTGTGGTGGACTCTAAAGACTCGTCAATACTATGGCTGTGGATTTTGTAAGTCGATGTGCAACACCCCACGACTTGCGGGGAGGCGGAAATATGAAAAACGATCTTGTTCTTTGCTTAAACATCGGCTAACCGCATGAATCGAAGCTAAACGATAACTAACATCAAACATAGAAGTTCTAAACTACTATGTGAAGGGATTATACCTAAAAAACCGTGTCCTTCGTCTTTACGAACTCCACCTCCTCCTCGGCCTTCTCCAAGTAGTAGACGATCCACCACGAGAGCTATACTCCAAGCTTTGCCTCTAAACTTGAGGCATCTAGGTTTCTTTAAGTGCTAATCAAAGTACCTAGATGATATAGAGTGAGGGTTATGGATTAAGTACTCTAACTAATCCTTGTACTCAACACATGAGAGGGGAGGATTAGGGTTTGAAGAGAGGAAGCTTGAGGAGAGAGAAGGTGAACATAATAATGAAATGAGAAAATGAGTTATCATAATATATATCAAGCATTATTGTTTTTCAAGAATAGAAAAGAAAATCATTTACAACCATGCTTGATAAATATCTTATGGAGATTCATCTCCATGAGTCATTAAGCAATTATGAAGTATTAATGACATGGATGAATCATCCATATGACTCACTAATCTCATTTAATGTATATGCCACCTAAACCTCCTTAGTCACCATCTTCTAGAAGCTTCTCGCGCAATTACGAGAACGCCCCTCCTATCCGTGAAAACACGGAAAAACTTGAGACTGTATAAATCCAATAACCGGATACTAGTAACTGGCTTAAACCAAAGCCGACTAGTAAAAACTGTCCGAAAGTCGTACGTGCGTAAACACACGTATGCGTCCGAACCCTTGTCGTAAAACAATACGACCTCTATATCGTTTCGCCTGGAGTAGGGAAACTCTCTGCGTGGGACTCTAGAGACTCGACTACTACGCTGGCAGTGGGTTTAACCACAGACCGCAAGCGGCACTAGCTGTACGTAACGGTCCCCAGGTAGATGTCGATAAGAAGGCCGATGAGGAAACCCATCCGAACTCCTACTGAGTCTGATGTGACAATCTCCATACAGTCCGGTCCGTTCGTCTAAGACTATCGCATATCGGGCCTAGGGGCGAGAAGCGTCAGTCCCCTAATAGCGGTATAAGTCGTGTCGGAGCGAAGCCCATTACACCCTGAGAAACTATTGGAACCTACCAGCAAATCTCGCTTGCCCTGGCCAGGGACTTTGCGTAATGGCTCTCTGACACAGCGCGATATCAACCCCCAATACCGGGAGAGACGAATCCTGTCTAACCGCCACTGCCTCCAAGTGCTCGGGACTGCACCCAACTGCTACCTGTTTGCACGACTCCTTTGAGCCGTGGTAGGGTAGAAATCTAAGAACAGTGGGACACACTCGAGGCGAAGTAGCAGTGTCAAGTCTGCGGACTATGCTGTACTCATGTCACCTAGGAACTGTTCACTGACGACTGGTATAAAACCAACCAACAATTCCCTGTGAGTCCTGTCCGGTGTACCCGTAACCTAACGAGCACCTGCATACTATCTCCAGTACGACGTACTGACGGCTGTGGGACTGACCATCTCCCCAACTGGGATGAGAAGCGTACACACTAGTCTACTCCGGAGTATCGATGCCCTGTCTCGATAATCCAACGACTAGGGACCTGAATAAGGATGTGCTTGTAGACTACCCAGCCCCCACTAGTGTGACTACCATCACAACGCTGGTAGTCAAGCAAGATCCTAAGAGCTCTATCAATACGTATACTCACATATTAAGATAGAAAAACCAAGTAGCATACTACCATGTTTAGCAAGACTGTTATATACATGTGAATATCCCAAGCTTCCATTAAGTAATATACAAACTAGTATGATACAATAATAGCCCCTAGGGCATATACACTAACAATCTCCCACTTGCACTAGGGCCATGTACTGGCATATCGAAGACCGATGATCTCGAGTAGCCTCTCGAACTGAATCTGAGGTAGGGCCTTAGTGAATGGATCTGCAATATTATCCTCTGTATTAACTCTCTTTACCTCGATCTCCCAGCGATCAACGATCTCCCTGATCAGGTGATACCGCCTTAAGATGTGTCTGGACTTCTGATGGGACCTGGGTTCCTTCGCTAAAGCTATAGCGCCGTTGTTGTCGCAATACAGAGGTATTGGACCAACACTGGTAGGAACCACCTGAAGTTCTGTGAGGAACTTCTTCATCCAGACAGCTTCTTTTGCGGCATCGCAAGCAGCTATATACTCCGCTTCCATCGTTGAGTCAGCAACGGTGTCCTGCTTGGAACTCTTCCAACAGACCGCCCCTCCATTGAGGGTAAAGACATAACCCGACATGTACTTGGAGTCATCCTTGTCACTCTGGAAGCCGGAATCAGCATAGGCCTCCATCCTGAGGTCTTTTCCGCCGTAAACCAAGAACATCTCCTTAGTCCTTCTTAGGTACTTGAGAATGTTCTTTACTGCTATCCAGTGATTCTCCCCTGGGTTTGCCTGATACCGGCTTACAACGCTCAAAGCGTATGCTACATCTGGTCTGGTACATAACATCGCATACATTATAGAGCGTACCGCAGAAGCGTAGGGTATAATCGACATGCGTTCCCTTTCCAAATCAGTCTTGGGAGACATCTCTTTGGAGAGGGTGATTCCGTGACAAGCCGGTAGGTTACCACGCTTAGAATCTTCCATACTGAATCTTTTCAATATGGTGTCAATGTACCTGGACTGTGAACGTCCCAACATCCTCTTTGATCTATCACGATAGATCTGGATCCCCAGAATGTAGGTGGCATCACCCATGTCCTTCATGGAGAATTTCTATGACAAGAATTTTTTGACTGACTGTAGCATAGGAATATCATTTCCTATTAGGAGAATGTCATCCACGTACAAGACGAGGAATACAACAACTCTCCCTACAATCTTACTGTATATGCATGGTTCATCTGGATTTTTGATAAAGTCGAATTCTTTGACAGTATCATCAAAACAGATGTTCCAACTCCGCGATGCCTGCTTTAGTCCATAAATGGACTTAAGCAGCTTGCATACTTTACCGCTGCTCCCACTCTGAATGAATCCCTCTGGCTGATCCATATAGACGCTCTCTTCTAAATTTCCATTTAGAAAGGCCGTCTTTACGTCCATCTGCCAGATCTCATAATCGTGGAAGGCAGCAATAGCAAGAAGGACCCGAATGGATTTCAGCATAGCCACTGGAGAAAAGGTTTCGTCATAGTCCAAACCAGGTCTTTGACGGAAACCCTTTGCAACAAGTCTAGCCTTATAGGTTTCAACCTGTCCATCTACACCAATCTTCTTTCTGAAGATCCACTTGCATCCTACGGGTTTTACCCCATCTGGAGTAGTGTCCAAAGTCCATACTTTGTTAGTGTACATGGACTCCATTTCGGTCCGCATTGCATCCAGCCATTTTACCGAGTCACCGCTCTGAATGGCTTGCTGGAAGCTAGTAGGGTCGTCATTATCAATGACGCAATCTTCTCTATCCCCTTCTATGAGAAAACCGTAGTATCTCTCGGGCGGATGAGACTGCCTACTACTTCTGCGGATAGGCGCTGGTATGTCCTTTTCTTCTGAAACTTCTTGTTCTACCAAACTTTCAGTAACAGCTTGTGGTTCTGGAATTTCTTCCAGTTCTACTGCGCTCCCACTCTTCTGATTTTCAAAAAATTCAGTTTCTAAGAAGTGGGTGTTGGGGTAAAAATTTACACCCCCGTTGACCGAGTCAAAGTCAAGGTCAACCCCAAGCCAGGTGGGCCCAAGCCTAGGTCAAGCGGGCCCATGCCCAAGTCGAGCCCGCGGCCAGCCTGCTCCATGCTAAAATATAGATCATGTAATAAATAATTTTCATGTAATTTTTTATACATGAATGTATGCAAAATGGGCATAAAGCCAAATCTTTGTAAGCCCATGGCTTATGTGCCAAAATGAAATGGCACATGAGCCATGGGATAGGCAAAAATGCCATTTTTGTAAAGCCCAAGGGGCTATATGTAAATATGTAAGCCTATATAAGGCAAAATGATGATGAATAAAAAATACTTTTCATTCTCTCCACAAAAATCTTAGATCTGAGATCTTTTGTGCCTCCTGCTCCTTCTCCAAGGTCCTAAACCTTCTCATTTCTTTTGAATTAAATCAAGAGTTTTACTCTTTCTTTTCAAAAACTAAGAAGTCTTCCACCACAAAACCCACAAAGGGGAACTTGGATCTACCATTAGATCTCATAAAGGAGAGATTTTTAGATCTCACATCTCTTGATCATCAAGTTCCAGCCAACAAAGGAGGAAGAAGAAGAACCCCTTCCATTAACCCCAAAAAAACACACTCAGGAGTCCAACTCCTCTCTGATTTCTCTTTCGAGAAATCTTTTTTAGGCTAAAAAGCCTCTTTTTCTCGCCGGCGCTCAAGCGCAGAGCGCCCGCGTACCGACACGTGGCACGCTTGCGCTCAGCGCTCGAGCGCACAGCGCTCGAGCGCACAGCACCCACGTGCCGTCACGTGGCGCGCTTTCGCTCCAGCACAAGCGCTCGAGCGCAAGTCGCCCCGGTACCGACACGTGGCGCGCTTGCGCTCAAGCGCAAGCGCTCGAGCGCAAGTCGCCCCGGTGCCGACACGTGGCACGCTGGCATTCAAGCGCAAGCGCTCGAGCGCAAGTCGCCCCCATGCCGACACGTGGCGCGCTTGCCCAAGCACTCCAGCGCAAGTCGCCCCGGTGCCGACACGTGACGCGCTTGCGCTCCAGCGCAAGCGCTCAAGCGCAAGTCGCCCCCGTGTTGAGCGCTCAAGCGCAAGCGCTCAAGCGCAAGCGCTCAAGCGCAAATCGCCCCCATGCGGACATGTGGCGCACTTGCGCTCAAGCGCCCGGCGCTCAAGCGCCCAGCGCTCAAGCGCAGAGCACCCACGTGCCAACACGTAGCACTCTAGCGCCTGAGCGCACAGCACCTAGGCGCACAGCGCCCAAGGTGCTGCCCCACGCATCCTTTGGATGCCTTTTCCCCCTCTTTTTATATACATACATATATATATATATACATATGTATACATATTTACAGACACACATACTCCACGACACTGTCCCTGTTAGAAAAAAAATTTCTAACGGGGCGCTGCCCCGCACCCCGCAAGGGGGCTGCTCGCCCCCTTGACCCCCAACCCGCTATCCGGGTAGCGGGACCCCCGTAAAAACTCTGCGTGGCTCCCGATATACCCAAAACCCCCTTTCAAGACACATCACATGCACACTGCACATTGAGTTCGCATGACCAGTTTAACCCGTCAATCGGAGGTTCCCTCGCTCCAAAGGCGAGGGGTAATTAACGACAGCTTAGTCCGCGGTTGCCGGAGATTCGGATCCCCACAATCATTAAACCCTGGCCTACCCTAGGCAGGGGGAATCTGTAGTATGCCTGACAAGCATGCGCGTATTCCCATCGTAATGGGGTGACGAAAAACACCCTACAGATTCTGGCACGCCCGGTGGGACCAATCTCTCCTCCCATATTTCGGGTTAAGCGTTCATGCGAACTCAATCAATATACATACCTGTATTTATACTAAAAATAATGCTTTTTCATGCAGATTTTCAAGCAATCACCTTCCAACGATGTCTTCGATGATGAACTCAGCTCCCGTCTCCTACACGATGAGGATAGACTCTAGGACGGTCCTTCCGGCCAGTCTCGGGCGACAATGGGAGGAGCCGCTGCTACCATTCGGCTCTATTATGTTCATGCCAGTTGGCGCCATCCCAGCTCCTCAAGCCCCGGTGGCAGACAAACCGGACTCGAAAGGCAGGAGACCAAATGTGGTGATCTCAAGGGCGCCCCAACCCAAACGCAAGTCGGTATCTGAACGACTTTCCTTGGCCCCAGCTGGGGGCAAGGCCATCAACACCAACAAAGCTACAACGCGTCCCGAGCAAGCTCCAGCGGCGCCCCTGACAAATTCTCGATCGGGTGTCTTCTCTAAGCTCCCCGCTGATCAACTCACAATGGCTTCCCGGGTAGCGGATGCCCGCCAAGCCTTCAAAATCGAGAAGCTGAGGGAGAAAAGGCTCAGATATAGAGCCAACAAAAGGGCTAGGGCTCCTGCCAGGCTGAACCTCATGAGGTTCGAAGAACAGGGTTACCCCGCCGAAGATGAGGAAATGTCTGGGTATGTGGTCCACACTGTCTACACGGTGGGCACGCGCAGCAAGAGCAAGGACGGGGCTACCACATCTCAAACCCAATCTGGCTTGAATGTGGTGGCCGCTTCCCAAGAACAGCTGCCTCTGCTGGGTGATGAAAACCCTCTTGATGAGGACGATAGGCGGAAAGACCCTTCGGTCCATGAGGAGTCGGGCTCGGAAAGCGAAGAAGAGCCGACTTTCCGCCCCAGGACCGCGGAGCAAGAGCTGCTTCAAGAGCTCCGAAAGCAGCTCAGAAACAAAGACAAGGAGATGGACAAACTCTACTCCAAAATCGATGACTTGACGAATGTCGTGATGCAGCTCACGGCCCGACTTGCCTCTCAGCCGCCCAATCAAGTGGAGGGCTCTGCTCGTGAACCGGGAAATGGAGTCCCAAAGCAGCCGACGCCTATTCCCTCAAATCCAAAAGTGGGCGAACTACATGAAAACCAGTCGCATCCTATCTCGGGAAATGTCTTGGCTACCGATGACAGTAGCCCGCTAACTCAAGATCAAATCATGGATTTGGTTGCCAGCAAAGTCAAAACATTGGTGGCCGAAGCCGAAACGCAAAAAGATATCAGCAGTAGTGGGAGACCATATCCTGCTCAGTATGATCTGGTAGAATTTCCTAGCGGCTATGTCATCCCCAAATTCGGAAGATTCGATGGGACGGGAAATGCGAATCAGCATATCGCCCACTTCAAAGCCTCATGCGGGAATACTGGGGGCAATGATGCGCTTCTCCTCCGCCAGTTCATTAATAGCTTGAACGATGTTGCTTTAGACTGGTACGCGAGCATACCGGATGGCTCCGTCACAACTTTTGTCCAAATGGAGTCTCTGTTTCGGCAGAGGTTCATGAGCGTCAGCGATAAGATTACCATTGCCGAGCTCGTAAGGACCAAGCCCAAGAGCGACGAAAGCAGCACGGATTTTATAACCCAATGGCGCAATCTCTCCATCAAATGCAAACCGCCGATAGAGCAGGACCAATCTGTCAGTCTCCTCGTCGGAAATCTCAACAATTGGATGGCCCCGTTTTTATGCACCGCGGGTCTCAAAACATTCCAAGAGCTGACCAGGAAAGTCCAGATGCTGGAGCGCTCAAAACAGGAGTCCTCCTCGGATTCTCAAAATAACAATAGGTCCTGGAGAAACCGGAAGGACGATAATCGCAAAGGCGGAAACTCCGATGATTCTGAATCTTTCAACACTTCAGCTAACCGAAATAAGTAAGGGATGAGCGGACCTAGCGCTAACCAGCCTCGGAAGCCAATGTTCGAAGAGGGAGGAGAATCTCCACTGAAAGAGAAGCTGGATAAGGTCTATTCCTTCAGAAGGGACAAAATCCGTAAAATATTCAAAGACGCCCTGAAGAACGGTCTACAACTGCCAGAGTCAAAAAGACCGCAGGAAGCGAATAGGACCGACGACCCCAAATACTGCCCCTATCACAGAGTGATAGGTCATGCCATTGAGGACTGCTTCGTCTTCAAAGATTGGGTCGAAAAGCAATACAAGGCAGGAGAGATAGAACTGTCCAAAGGCGTGTTAACAAATAGTCAAGCTGCAACCGCCAATTTCATACAAATGGAGACCGAAGTTCTTCGTGGAACCGATTCTCTCAGACATCTGCCTTTCTCTAAAAACAATCGACCACCATGTCATTAAACTGGGAACAATCGACCACCACGCCATTAAACTGGGAACAGTCGACCTCTAAGTCGTTAAACTTGGAATGTAAAAAAATGTGTGTATATAAAAAAAAATGTGTAAATAAAAGAAAAATAAATAAAAGCCGAAATGATAGGGCAACTCACAATAAAAATCAGTGAGTAAAATAAAGACAAAAATAAAGCCGAAATGATGGGGCAACCGCGAATAAATAGCCGAAATGATAGGGCAATCGCGATCTTCGCGATAAGAAAAGCTGAAATGATAGAGCAATCGCGGTAAAACAAAAAAAACGGTGAATGATGAGTCGCTCCTGGTACCATATTCCAGTGCAGCGATGCAGACGCCAACCAAACTCAAATTTCCAAAATTCTCCCGGCCCTACGGTTAGTCCCCAAATTGACTACCGTATACAATCCACGGGCTCAAATAATTCTCATCACCCTCATGCCCCCACCGTAATCACCAATTACGCGGCTGGTCTCTGCCTTTGGAATTATGATCCATTGAGAAGACCCACTCATGTGTCCTCACGATACATGAGGAGAACAAACCTTTGTGGGATCCTTACGACTCACAAAGGAAAAACACACTTAGGAGTCCTTACGACTCCTAAGGAGAAAATACACCTGCGGGATCCTTACGCCTCGCAGGGAGAAAATGCTTTTATGGGACCCTCACAGCCCATAAGATTGAAAAGCCTTAGGCGATAGGGATCCAAACCTGTCTCCGAAGCCATCGCTCCCCAATACCCCAATGGCGAATGATGAGTTGCTCCTGGTACCATATTCCAGTGCAGCGATGCAGACGCCAACCAAATTCCAAATCCAATACCCCAATGGCGAATGATGAGTCGCTCCTGGTACCATATTCCAGTGCAGCGATGCAGACGCCAACCAAATTCCAAATCCCATGCCCCAATGGCGAATGATGAGTCGCTCCTGGTACCATATTCCAGTGCAGCGATGCAGACGCAAACAAAGTCCCAAAATTTTTATTGCCCTACGGTCTGGATCATACATCCTGCAAAACCGTATACAATCCACGGACGTAAAACAATCCCAATCTCTCCAAAAATAATAAAATAAAAAAAAGGTATGTCCACAAGAAAAATGGGTACGGATGAAAACCCGAAAGGGCTCCGTGAGTAAAAACAGCAGGACTGCCGGCGAGTTTGTGAAAACCCGAAAGGGCGCAAACTCGTGAGAAAGAGATGAAATGCACTCACAAGGTCCTCTCGACTTTGTGAGGAGAAAATTCCCGCGTGAGATCCTTTTGACTCACAAAGGAGCAACACACTTGGGAGTCCCCACGACTCCCAAGGAGAAAATACACTTACGGGATCCTTACGACCCGTAGAGAGAAAATGCTTTGTGAGACCCTTACGGCTCACAAAATTGAAAAGTCTTAGGTGATAGGGACCTAAAACCTATCTCCTAAGCCATCGTTTTCTAATAAGCAAACGCAAATGATGAGTTGCTCCTGGCATTATTCCAATGCAGCAATGCAGATGCCAAACCAAAACCGAAATCCTCAAATCCACTCATGGCAAATGATGATTCGCTCCTGGTACCATATTCCAGTGTAGCGATGCTGATGTCAACCCAAATCAAATCAAACCAACAACCTCTACGGCGGAATCATGCTCCGTCCCAGAATGCACCCCGTGTCGAACTCATGCTTCGCCTCGGAATATCTACCTTCCCTGCCGGAATTATGCTCCGCCTCGGAATTAAATCAAACAACGACCTCCTCGTCGGAATCATGCTCCGCCTCGGAATCAAGTCAACCAGCAAGCTCTGCGTCGGAATTATGCTTCGTCTCAGAATGCACCCCGTGTCGAAATGATGCTTCGCCTCGGTGTACCTGCCTTCCCAGTCGAAATTATGTTTCGCCTCGGGATCAAGTCAACCAACAAGCTCTGCGCCGGAATCATGCTCGGTCTCAGAATGTACCCCGTGTCGAAATCATGCTTCGCCTCGGAGTATATGCCTTCCCCGTCGGAATTATGCTTCGCCCGGGAATCAACCTCTGCATCGAAATTATGCTTCGGTCAGAATATCTGCCGCTCTTCGGAAAGATGTTCCGATCCCTGGAATCATGCTCCGCCCTTCGGAATGATGCTCTGATCCCCTGGACTCATGCTCCGCTCATCGGAATGATGCTCCGATCCTTGGAATTATGCTCCGCAAATGGGAATGATGCTCCGCTCATCGGAATGATGCTCCGCTCATCGGAATGATGCTCCGATCCCTGGAATCATGCTCCGCCCTTCGGAACGATGCTCCGATCCTTGGAATGATGCTCCGGCCTTCGGGATGATGCTCCGATCCCTGGAATCATGCTCCGCCCTTCGGAATTATGCTTCGACTCTTTGGAATGATGCTCCGACCTTGGAATTATGCTCCACAAATAGGAATGATGCTCCGATCCCCGGGAATCATGCTCCCCGAGGGATACTTCGACCTTGGAATTATGCTCCGCGAATCGGAATGATGCTCCGATCCTCGGGAATCATGCTCCCCGGGATGATGCTTCGCCTCCGGAATGATGTTCCACCTCGAAGTTCAGCTTCAAGATCCATCAATTTCATGCACACAACTCAAATGTGCGGTGTGCATTTATTGATGGGGGGCACTTTGTTGGGGTAAAAATTTACACCCCCGTTGACCGAGTCAAAGTCAAGGTCAACCCCAAGCCAGGTGGGCCCAAGCCGAGGTCAAGCGGGCCCATGCCCAAGTCGAGCCCGCGACCAGCCTGCTCCATGCTAAAATATAGATCATGTAATAAATAATTTTCATGTAATTTTTTATACATGAATGTATGCAAAATGGGCATAAAGCCAAATTTTTGTAAGCCCATGGCTTATGTGCAAAAATGAAATGGCACATGAGCCATGGGATAGGCAAAAATGTCATTTTTGTAAAGCCCAAGGGGCTATATGTAAATATGTAAACCTATATAAGGCAAAATGATGATGAATAAAAAATACTTTTCATTCTCTCCACAAAAATCTTAGATCTGAGATCTTTTGTGCCTCCTGCTCCTTTTTCAAGGTTCTAAACCTTCTCATTTCTTTTGAATTAAATCAAGAGTTTTACTCTTTCTTTTCAAAAACTAAGAAGTCTTCCACCACAAAACCCACAAAGGGGAACTTGGATCTACCATTAGATCTCATAAAGGAGAGATTTTTAGATCTCACATCTCTTGATCATCAAGTTCCAGCCAACAAAGGAGGAAGAAGAAGAACCCCTTCCATTAACCCCAATAAAACACACTCAGGAGTCCAACTCCTCTCTGATTTCTCTTTCGAGAAATCTTTTTTAGGCTAAAAAGCCTCTTTTTCTAGCCGGCGCTCAAGCGCAGAGCGCCCGCGTGCCGACACGTGGCGCGCTTGCGCTCTAGCGTAAGCGCTCGAGCGCAAGTCGCCCCGGTGCCGACACGTGGCGCGCTTGCGCTCGAGCGCAAGTCGCCCCGGTGCCGACACGTGGCGCGCTTGCATTCAAGCGCAAGCGCTCGAGCGCAAGTCGCCCCCGTGCCGACACGTGGCGCGCTTGCGCAAGCGCTCCAGCGCAAGTCGCCCCGGTGCCGACACGTGGCGCGCTTGCGCTCCAGCGCAAGTGCTCGAGCGCAAGTCGCCCCCGTGTCGAGCGCTCAAGCGCAAATCGCCCACGTGCCAACACGTGGCACTCTAGCGCCTGAGCGCACAGCACCTAGGCGCACAGCGCCCAAGGTGCTGCCCCACGCATCCTTTGGATGCATTTTCCCCCTCTTTTTATGTACATACATATATATATATATATATATATATATATATATATATACATATGTATACATATTTACAGACACACATACTCCACGACACTGTCCCTGTTAGAAAAAAAAATTCTAACGGGGCGCTGCCCCGCACCCCGCAAGGGGGCTGCTAGCCCCCTTGACCCCCAGCCCGCTATCCGGGTAGCAGGACCCCCGTAAAAACTCTGCGTGGCTCCCGATATACCCAAAACCCCCTTTCAAGACACATCACACGCACACTGCACATTGAGTTCGCATGACCAGTTTAACCCGTCAATCGGAGGTTCCCTTGCTCCAAAGGCGAGGGGTAATTAACGACAGCTTAGTCCGCAGTTGCCGGAGATTCGGATCCCCACAATCATTAAACCCCGGCCTACCCTAGGCAGGTGGAATCTGTAGTACGCCTGACAAGCATGCGCGTATTCCCATCGCAATGGGGTGACGAAAAACACCCTACAGTGGGCATGACGAGAAACAAAAACCTTTTGTTCCTCTGCGTAATAGAAATAATATCCCTTGGAGTTCTTTGGATATCCCACAAGCTTACACTGTACTGAGCGTGCCTCGAGCTTGTCCGGATGCTGCTTTTTTACAAAAGCTGGACACCCCCATGTCCTAAAATGTTTTAGACAGGGTTTCTTCCCACTCCACATCTGATATGGTGTGGTAGGCACAGTCTTGGTTGGAACCTGGTTCAAAATATATGCAGCTGATTCTAGTGCATAACCCCAGAAAGATCGCGGTAACTCAGCCTTACTCATCATGGAACGAACCATATCTAATAGGGTTCGATTCCTCCTTTCCGATACACCATTGTGTTGTGGTGTGTATGGAGGAGTAAGCTGAGAGAGAATTCCATTCTCTTTTAAGTAACCCAGGAATTCGGCACTTAAGTATTCACCACCTCGATCAGATCTCAGTGTCTTTATACTTTTGCCTTTCTGTTTTTCCACTTCATTCTTGTATTCTTGGAATTTCTCAAAGGCCTCGGATTTATGCTTCATTAAGAAGATATATCCATACCTAGAGAAATCATCCGTAAAAGTAATGAAGTAGGAATAACCACCTCGCGCATGTGTAGACATTGGACCGCACACGTCACTGTGTACGAGTCCTAAGAGCTCGCTCACTCTTACTCTGTGTCCAGTAAACGGAGTCTTTGTCATCTTTCCGATAAGACAAGATTCACAAGTGGCATAAGATTGATATTCGAACGGATTTAAATATCCTTCTCTATGTAACTTTGTTAATCGTGTTTCATTGATGTGACTTAGTCTACAATGCCATAAGAAAGCCTGATTTATTTCTGGAGACTTTCTTTTAAGTGTGTTCTGGACATTGAAAACCTGAGCTTGATTCAATACGTATATACCGTCATCTAATGTACCGGACCCAATCAGAACTTGATTTAGGTGGATGTGAACTACATCGCTTACGAATGTAAAGTCATATCCCTCTCTTGAAAGTGAGGACACTGATATGATATTACAAGTCAAACTATGTACATACAGACAGTTACGTAGAATCAATATCTGCCCACTTGTCAAACCTAGGCGATAATCTCCCACGGATTCAGCGTCCACGCTCATTCCGTTTGCAACTCTGAGAGAAAAATCACCTATCCTTATAACTTTACGGTTTCTCAAAGCATGTAACGAATTACAGATATGAGATCCTGCTCCGGTATCTAGTACCCAGGAAGTAGAGTTAATTGACAAACAGTTCTCAATTACAAACACACTTGAGGCTGAAGCCACAACATGCTTCGTATCCTGGCTACTGGCTTCCAAAGCCCTGCAATCCTTCTGCCAATGTCCGTTCCCATAACAATAGGAATATACCTCCTTACCTACACCAAGTCCTGAAACTTTTTCTCTTCCCTTTCCTCCTACTTTGCTGACACCGTATATCGGCTTTGTAGAGGTCTTCTTCTTTTCACCCTTTGCTTTCGCCCTGGATGTAGAAGAAGAAGGTCCCCAATTAAGCAGAGCTTGTGTCTCCCTGGTTTCTTTCAGGGTATAAGTAGAGGGTAGGGACTGTGGAAATACGTCAGCATATGACCTGTTTCCCAACGTGGTCTCCGGGTCCTTGAGCTCATCAATATAGCTAGTCATCGTAAGGACGTCGTCCCTTACAGATGACCCGTCAGCCGACCTCGCTTGAATTAATTCGTTCGAGGCCTCATATCTTTCAATATGAGATTTCTCTCCATATAAATCTTTGTTATGGAGAAAGATGGAAACAGAGTCCATCTTCTCGTGCTGCTTCTGGTATATACCATCAACTGAAGCCAACACGAGGCACTTGGCTTTCGCTTTATCCTTTTCCTTTGTCTGACGGATATCCATATCCGCGATGGTGGAAACTGGACCTGGGATGGCGGGATCTTGAGTAGTAATAGGGTGGTCCAGCTTGTCATATGCAATGGTCATCTGGACAGACCTTTGCCAGTCATATAAGTTAGATTCAGTCAACTTGTTATCTAGATGTAACATAGTCATGGTCACAAGGTCGCTGCAATGAGAGAGATAGAAGAAAACACTTTAGCATGATGCTCTTGCAAGTTTAGATTGGTTTTTAATTTATCTAAACTGGATGGCTCCCACTGTTTCTCGAATCCTTCCTCAAACCATAAAAGAAGAATTAGCTAGGACTATTCTCACTGTACAATACTTGCTTAACCGTTCAGCCAGGCTAGTGTCGGTACTTCGAGGGAGGTTTTCCAACGCTTTCGCGAAGTTCCTTAATTAAATAACCTCTTTTCTCTGGGGGCGTAGCCCCGCTGACACCTTTCTCGGCACCTACTTGGTTTATAGCATTGATCGTTAAGTGACGAATCTCCTGATAAGTAGCATATACTCACGGTAGGATCGGGATCCAAATATCATCGTATGATAATGTTGAAGGAATCCTACCAACATTCATCAAACTCCAAATGGTATGCATCTCTTTGCAAATTTCAGTTTCTTTAGAAATTCCCGATATTGATTTTTGCCCCATGTTCTTATGACCTTGACTAAGGGCCAACAAATCATAAGTCACATGTCAAGTTCTGCCCATCATCATCCTGTTGATTTGAACCCATCCGTATATACTCTTGACTAAGGGCCAAACAAAGTAATACGACTGTCCCAAACCAACTCATCTATCTATGCAACAAATGAATGCCCCAGCAGCTACCAATCACTATGTCTTGACTAAGGGCCGAACAAACATAGCTTGAATACTACTGACCATTCATAAGAAATGACGGAGGGCTACGACTAGTTTTGGCGAAACCGTGAACGTAGTGAACTTGATATAATCGAAGGAACCTGATAGCTTTTTTTAAAAGGAGTGGTTAAAGCTCCGCAATTAAAAATTCTGCTCTTTTAAAATAACCGAGTGGTTTCTTTTAAATTGTTCCAACGATTCAACTTTTGGTTTATTTTCTTTGCATTATAAATAATGCGTCCCATCATTAACCTATCATTGCAGAAAACAACGAAAATACAACGTCCTCTTATGCCATCCGCATTCTCCACGGAATCCCGTCATCACCTGTTAGGTTACTTAACTAACGACAGAGCGGGGGCTTGGCTAGCGCGGGTGTAAAACATAAGTGACGTCTAAATAGCTATCATATATATATATATTGTACATTCGTCAGACGCAATAATAGGCATTCCAGATCACAGATGAACTTTATTGGATTTACAAGAAATCCGTGTTTGTTTTGAGCCTGCAACAAAAGACGGATTACACAGTTGTGATGAATAGCCATTACCCCACCCAAGACCCCAACGGGTACGGCAAACTACCTACCCGGCAGTTTGTGCACTCCACCTTAGGTCTGTCCTAGGAGCAAAAACAGTAAAATGAAATAATACAACGGTAGCTACAACCGCAACCTGGATGTGCCCCGCAAAATAATATTACAACAAATTACATTTACATCAAATGAATTAAATAATAACCCATCATAAAACCCCGGCTATACATCACAACAGTCCAACACAGTTCATATACACAAACAGTAAAAACCATTACAGAAATGTGCAACCCCTGCCAACCGACATACTAGCAGTTAGGGGAGGTTTACGAACACATTATACAAACACAGATATAATCCAACAAGCAAAAACCGTATAATTTCGATCGATTAAACACATTTAATTTTGCTCCAATACTTCTCTGTAAATCTGAAACCTGAGCAAAAATTAAAAAATTCCAGAAAATACCAAATATCACAGAGAACCAACAAAGGAAAATTGGGATGATGAATCGGCAACTCGGCGGCGGAATCGCGGCGGATCGGTGGGATCCGCGGCGGTTCCGCGGCGCTTTAGACGATTCATGATCCCAGTTTTCTTGGGTGTTCTTATACTATCATTTAAGGCTTTCTGAAGGTCCCTGAAAAATTTTTGGACCTCATTTAAAAATCGACAGAAACTCATGATATCGGGGTTTTCCGGTTTTGTTTTTTCCGTTCGAAATTCATACAATTTTGCAAGTGAGTTACTTATTGTTTAGCGAGGCTCTGATACCACTGCAAGTCGATGTACAAAACCCCACGACTTGCGGGGAGGCGGAAATATGAAAAACGATCTTGTTCTTTGCTTAAACATCGACTAACCGCATGAATCGAAGCTAAACGATAACTAACATCAAACATAGAAGTTCTAAACTACTATGTGAAGGGATTATACCTAAAGAACCGTGTCCTTCATCTTTACGAACTCTACCTCCTCCTCGGCCTTCTCCAAGTAGTAGACGATCCACCACGAGAGCTATACTCCAAGCTTTGCCTCTAAACTTGAGGCATCTAGGTTTCTTTAAGTGCTAATCAAAGTACCTAGATGATATAGAGTGAGGGTTATGGATTAAGTACTCTAACTAATCCTTGTACTCAACACATGAGAGGGGAGGATTAGGGTTTGAAGAGAGGAAGCTTGAGGAGAGAGAAGGTGAACATAATAATGAAATGAGAAAATGAGTTATCATAATATATATCAAGCATTATTGTTTTTCAAGAATAGAAAAGAAAATCATTTACAACCATGCTTGATAAATATCTTATGGTGATTCATCTCCATGAGTCATTAAGCAATTATGAAGCATTAATGACATGGATGAATCATCCATATGACTCACTAATCTCATTTAATGTATATGCCACCTAAACCGCCTTAGTCACCATCTTCTAGAAGCTTCTCGCGCAATTACGAGAACGCCCCTCCTATCCGTGAAAACACGAAAAAACTTTAGACTGTATAAATCCAATAACCGGATACTAGTAACTGGCTTAAACCAAAGCCGACTAGTAAAAACTGTCAGAAAGTCGTACGTGCGTAAACACACGTATGCGTCCGAACCCTTGTCGTAAAACCATACGAGCTCTATATCGTTTCGCCTGGAGTAGGAAAACTCTCTGCGTGGGACTCTAGAGACTCGACTACTACGCTGGCAGTGGGTTTAACCACAGACCGCAAGCGGCACTAGCTGTACGTAACGGTCCCCAGGTAGATGTCGATAAGAAGGCCGATGAGAAAATCCATCTGAACTCCTACTGAGTCTGATGTGACAATCTCCATACAGTACGGTCCGTTCGTCTAAGACTATCGCATATCGGGCCTAGGGGGTGGCAAGCGTCAGTCCCCTAATAGCGGTATAAGTCATGTCGGAGCGAAGCCCATTACACCCAGAGAAACTACTGGAACCTACCAGCAAATCTCGCTTGCCCTGGCCAGGGACTTTGCGTAATGGCTCTCTGACACAGCGCGATATCAACCCCCAATACCGGGAGAGACGAATCCTGTCTAACCGCCACTGCCTCCAAGTGCTCGGGACTGCACCCAACTGCTACCTGTTTGCACGACTCCTTTGAGCCGTGGTAGGGTAGCAATCTAAGAACAGTGGGACACACTCGAGGCGAAGTAGCAGTGTCAAGTCTGCGGACTATGCTGTACTCATGTCACCTGGGAACTGTTCACTGACGACTGGTATAAAACCAACCAACAGTTCCCTGTGAGTCCTGTCCGATGTACCCGTAACCTAACAAGCACCTGCATACTATCTCCAGTACGATGTACTGACGGCTGTGGGACAGACCATCTCCCCAACTGGGATGAGAAGCGTACACACTAGTCTACTCCGGAGTATCGATGCCCTGTCTCGATAATCTAACGACTAGGGACCTGAATAAGGATGTGCTTGTAGACTACCCAGCCCCCACTAGTGTGACTGCCATCACAACGCTGGTAGTCAAGCAAGATCCTAAGAGCTCTATCAATACGTATACTCACATATTAAGATAGAAAAACCAAGTAGCATACTACCATGTTTAGCAAGACTGTTATATACATGTGAATATCCCAAGCTTCCATTAATTAATATACAAACTAGTATGATACAATAATGGACCCTAGGGCATATACACTAACAGATTTAACCACTAGCACGTCAGAGGTATTAGCCATACGTGACGGGCTACCAGCTATTGACCAAAAGGGACGTCGATGAGCGAACTCATCCTGACACCCTACTGAGCCTGTCAGTGACAATATCCGTACAGTCCGGTCCGTTCGTCTATGAGCATCGCATGGCGAGCCTAGGGGGTTGGTAAAAGTCAGACCCCCAAAAGCGGTACAAGTCGTGTCGGAGTGTAGCCCAGAACACCCTGAGATACTACTGGAATACCTACCAGTAAATCTCCTGCCTTGGCCAAGGACTTTTCATGTACTGGCTCTCCTAGACACAGCGCGACCTCACCCCCAATACCGGGAGAGACGAACCCCTGCAGATCCGCTCACTGCCTCCATGTGGCTCGGGACTGTACCCAACTAAAACCTGTTTGCACGACTCCTTTGAGCCGTGGTAGGGTAGTAATCAAAGCACAGTGGGAACTCACATGAGACAAATGACGATCTCAGGTCGATGAACTAACATGTACACATGTCACCAAGGAACTGCTATCTGACGTCAGGTATAATACCAACTAGCAGGTTCCCGGCGAGTCCTGTCCGGTGTACTCATAACCCAATGAGCACATGTATACATCTTAGATGAACCAACTGACACCAGTGGCTTGTGAGTCCAGCCACCGCCCCTCGTCGGAGTCTCGACTGTATACACTAGTCAACTCTGGAGAATCGATGCCCTGTCTTGAAACTCCCACGACTAGGGACCTTTTAAGGATGTGCTTATAGACCCCAGCTCCCACGTATATGATCGCCCTCATACTGCTGGTATTCAAGCAAGAATCCTAGGGGCTCTATCAACGTGCAATAGCGACTCGTAAGGTCACCTAAAGCAGTACATGATGATAAAGATAAACCAGATAGCATACTATCATCTTGAGTAAGACTGTCCTACCGGGATAGGTCCTCCCTCAATCATTGCAATCACGTGCCTGTGATCCAATAATTGACTCTGAGGGCACTATCTCCAACAATCTCCCACTTGCACTCAAGGCTAATTATTGCGATGTCTCATACTCACAGCCCGTGTGATACCGAACACCCAACTCCTCTACTAGTCAGTCTCACAAAGCTCGTTTCCGAAACTATTGCGTTCGAGGAATAGCCTCAGTAAGTGGATCCGCTCTGATTTTTCTTTCTATGTCTCTCTTTATCTCAAGTTCGCGGAGAAAGCCATCTCCCGAAATGAGCAATACCTGTCTTAGAATGTGTCTGGATATCTGATGGGACCTAGCTCATAAGTGAACTCCAAATCCAAACTTCTTAGACTGTATCGTCAACTGAACTTAATCAGTATCCTGCGCCATGCCTTCCCTCAGTATCCACCTGGACAACCTGTCCAAAATACTGCCCCTCGTCAGAGGGAAAACTATAACTCTAACAGCCACTCTGCCATCCAGGACACCTTGGAAGCCTGGAATGATAACTGTCTCCCGAAGGAGAATGCTGTTATCATATCCCTAGAACATCAACTTATGTTCTAAAACTGCTTCCGACTGTTTCTCCAGGATTGGATCAATATCAACTTATTGCATCTACTACAAAAAAAACATCTGGTGTGGTACTTGACATCTCATGATCAACTCAATTGCCTAAGCAAGTGATCTGCCAATCATGCGTATCCCTCTCCCCTTTACTCTGTAAGACATCTTTAGAGAGGGTGACTCCATCACCTGCAGGTATACTACCATGCCAGGAGTCGTCCATTCTAAATACTCATAGAATGCTGTCTAAGTACCCTGATTGGGAAACCACCCAAATCTAGATCTAAAACCATAGATCTAGTAACCAGAATGTACGATATAAGATCCAATTCCTATGTGGAGAAACTACAGTGTGACAACCAAAGTATAACCGATCGTAGTATAGGAATATCACTTCCTACTCTGTGTATGTCATCAAATACCAGGACATCACACCCTACTACCTTCTTAACAGATCCATCCTCTATTCTGATGAAGTCAAACCAATGACTGTCACATCAGAAATAGATGATCTATCTCCGCTATATCTGCTTTAGTCTATAAATAGACATAAGCCACTTGTCCACCATGCTTCCGCTGCTCCCACTGACTACGACAACCCTCTGGCAGAGTCATATAGACGTACACTTCTAAAACCAGTTTAGAACGACGCTATACTCATCCTCCTGCTGGGTCTCACAGTCTGGAACAACAGCAATGGCAAGTCTGGGTAAACAAGAACCTCCCTGCCATCGTCCTTAAGCATACCGAAGTACCTCTCGGGTGCCTGAGGTTACCCACTTTATCTGCGGAGTGGCCAATGGAATGTCAAACCAGATTGAATCTTTAGGTTCTTATCAAATCTTTAGTAATCGTTTGCGTTTCTGGAATCACTTCCAGTTCTACCATACTCCCACTACTGTTTTCTGAAAAAATCCATTTTTATTAAAACTGTGGCGAGTCAAGAACAATATCACTATTGATCTTCCAGATGGTAGAAAATCAACCCTCGTCATAGCCCGGGTCAACCCACAAACAGCCATTACAGAAACGTGCCTTGAGTTGTCCGGAGTCTGGTTTTAAGCACAAGCCGGACAACTCCCCGTATCTTAACAATGTCAAGATATGAACTGTTCTATATCCAATATAGAAACAGAGGCACTGATTTAATTGAACCAGATTCAAATCATGCAGCTGTCTCCAGTGCATGTCAACTAAATGGAAGGAGGCCGATCAGCGTGACTCAACTTAGGAGTACTTCCAATTATGAGTAACCTGAAAGAGCCGCCAGTTCTCTTAATCATTACTATCAATTGAATACCATTCACAAGTATCTACATCTTCGATCACCTTGAAGAATCCCGATACTTGCAATACCCGGTTCTCTACTTTAATCTTATACATACAACTTCTCAAAACTTGGACCCTGCGTTTCTACGAAACACCTGTCTAAGAACTAGAGAAGTCACAAGTGAATAGAATATAATACGAGTACCTATCCCTCTATCCTAATGGACACTGGACAACATACAATACTCTGTATAAGTCCCTTGAGTCAAATGACTCATTCACTGTCTGTCGTAGGTTGAAAACTGTACTTATGGTTAAGAAGAATTACACCGTTGTTTAATACTCCTTACCTAACCATCCACTGATATAGGTAAATGTCATAGACATAATTTCAAAAAGGTATATCTCACTCTATAAAAATAGACGTACAGATATATCAATTTGAAATTGGTGCATTATAAAGGATATTCAAAACCAAATATTTGCCGTCCGGCAAACTACCTAGGTGACTTCCTCAAATATCACCAATTACAACGAATTCCGATATAATGAGGATGATCACCTAATTCCCAATAACTTACTCCCACTCATCATCTGTAAAACCATACAGATGTGAGAATCATACCTGGTAAATACATACCCTGGAGCAAGTGTCTAATTGGGAAATCAGTTTTCTTTTAACAGTACACAGTGAAACTGAAACATTGAAATATTTTGATGGGGTATCCCGGTATTCCTAGTAATTCCTCTTCCATTATCCAGATTCACAACTGCAACCGTATATTTCTTTGCCACCTTTCCAAATCCCTTTATATGTCTTTAGTCATTACCTTCTGTACACCCCTTTAGGCCAAATGGTTTTCTTCCTTTCCTACCGTTCGGCACCAGCCTATGGTTTGGAAGAAGACTATCCAATAAGCATAATGGGTGTACTGTCCCAATCCTAGGAGCACTCGCAATACGAGAGAAAGTGAAGATAAAAGACAACCGAATAAACCTTATTCCTATTTCTCCTGAACTAGAATCCATCCCCGAACTGGAACAAGTTCCTTTCGAGTTCGTATATAACCATACGATGGAGTATCCAAATAAACTGTGGATATTCGTAGTAATACGGAGTGTCCTGGAGAAATACAAAGGTGATTTAGGATTGGCGAAGAAATACTTGGTTTGGTCGTGAATAGCAGTCACAATTTATTTTGCCCACTTACTAATCCCTTTCTTTGTCTTAACTTAATACCTTCTGTACACCGTTTAGGCTAATTGGTTTTCTTCCTTCCCTACCATTCGGCACCAGCCTATGGTTTGGAAGAAGACTATCCAATATGCGTAATAGGTGTACTATCTCCTAAACCAAGGAGTACTCGCAACCTGAGAGAAGGTAAAAGGAAAAGACAACTGAATAGTCCTATTCGTTTTCTCCAGAACCGGAAACCATCCTCGAATTCCTTCGAGTTCGTATATAACCATACGATGGTTTTTCCTAATGGAAGTGGACGTTCGTAGTAATACGGGGTGTCCTGGAGAAAAGGGTAAAAGTGGGAGTGGCAATGAGGTTTGCAACTCTGACAATCCAAAAGCCAGTGTTAAGAAGGTTCGGTTAACTTGGTCACTGAGTCATAGTCTAGGGTCGGGTCAATGGTCACTGCCAAAGAGAGAGAGAAAAGAAACACTCCGCATGCACTCTAACCTAGATCAGAATGGCTATCACTTTATCTAATTAGGAAACCTCCCACTGTAACGTCAAATTCTTCCCCAAACGTGAAAGAAGAATTAGTCGGGATCACCCGAGGAGTAAACCAACTCATCAGTAGGAATCGGGATCCAACTATCATCGCATGATAACGTGACGGAATCCGCTCACGCTATCACACTCCAGAAGGTATGCGCATATCTGGCAAGTTTCAGTTTCTTTAGAAACTCCCGATGTGGATTTTTACCCCATGCTCTTATGACCTTGACTTTGGCCAACATATCATAAGTCATATGTCAAGTTCTACCCGTCATTCTCCAGGTTAATTTGAACCCACCCGTACAAGCCCTTGACTTTGGCCAACAAGGCTATACGACTGTCCCAAACCAACATATCTTTCTATGCTGCATATGAATACCCAATAGCTACCAATCACTATGCCTTGACTTTGGCCAACATACACAGCTTGAATACTATTGACTATCCATATGAAACGACGGAGGGCTACGAATGGTTTCTGGCGAAAACCTTTAACGTAATGAACTTGATATCGTTGAAGGAACGGATAGCTTTTTAGAAAAATATAGTAACGAAAACCTTTGCTAAAGAGGTCACTCCCGGTGAAGTGATCTCGGCTCTTTCCCCGTAGAATGAGGTGCAGGATATTCCAACTGAATACCACGATGCAAAGCAAAAGTAAACGGCTATAGTGAAGTTATTGTCCTGACGCAAACTTTTGTCCAAGGGGTCACTCCCGGTGAAGGGATCTCGGCCCTTGCCTCGTCGACTGAGGAGCAGGATATTCTAACTGAATACCACGATGCAAAACAAAAGAGAACGTCGTTGCAATAACAGCTTTTTGAAAAAGTGTTCCAACAACATCAGAATAGGTTTGTTTAACTTGCATTGATCCGAATCAACGCAGTCCCATCAATTGATCACACCAATAAAGAACGAAAATAATGATGTACGTATATGCCATCAGCATTCACCACTGGGTCCCGTCATCACCCGTTAGGTTACTTAACTAACGACAGAGCGGGGACTGGACTAGCGCGGATGCAAAACATATACAACATCTACTAGTATATATATCAATATATAATATTTTGCTCATGGCGTGATAAAATGCAACATTACAGAAATGTACAGCAACACAGAACAATACAGATATCTGGGATCCCCGGGTTTCATAGAGCCGCTACTGAAACCCGACGTTCCCCTGGTCGTGTGGATAGCCTGTGCAATGAGATCCTAGACCCCTACGGGCGCGGAAAGTTACCCGCCAAAACCTGAAGCGAGGCAGCCCCCTTCAGCAACGTGAATGGACCACTCAGCACTTCACGGAATCCGGTAACTTGGGCACCCCTCCTGGGTCAACCTGTACCCCCTACGAGTGCGGCGAATAGCCCGCCAGTTCTAGAGTAAAGCCCCCTCCGTCTCAAAGCCATGAGATGCGGGCTCGTTGCCCTCTAGAACCCGGCTATCCGTGCACCCCTCCGCGGGGTAATCCTAGTACAGAAAGTAAAATATACATACAACGGGTACATCGACCTCGACCCGGTCGTGCCCCAAAAGAATAATACAAACGGGCAGCGACGACAGTCCACATGTCGGACGCTCGTCCCGCAATATCAAATGTACATATAAAACAAAACTGTACTACCATTGCATCCAGGCTATCCCCCACGACCAATCCGCAACATCACAGCATAACACAGAACATCAACGTGAATGTCACATTCGCAAATCCGTCTAAAAGGGCTATAGCAGTTAAATAGGATTTACCGATCAAATGACATTCACGGTCGCAGATATAATGTAAATACTGTGAACTAACATGTTTAAACTTTTCGATCGATCAAATTTAGCGAAGTGGGCCCCTAGCAGTACTGTAGCACTTACAGAAAATCTGGGCCCAAAAAGAATGTCCCAAAACCCCTATTTCCTATTCAAAACCCCACTGGAAAATTTTGGTGCAAAGATAGCACTTCCCCACCGCGGAACCGCGTCCAAACCAGGGGTTTGGCCGCGTTTCCGCGGTCGTACTAAGGAATCTTTTCATCGAATTTTCCCAGAATTCTTAGAATTTCTTTCTTGTGTTTCTGCAACAACCTGAAAAATTTTTAGAGCTAAAAAAATTTCAACAGAAACCAGTGCACTGAAAATACGGTTTTGGGGATTTATGTTCGATCGAGTTTTAAACATACTAGAGCAAGCTAGACTAGGTTAACGGCGTGGCTTTGATACCAATGTAAGTGCACGGCGGCGGCCCGGCCGTCGATCCGACGCCGGAAACGCGGAAACGAAAAACTTTGCAAAACTAGCAAACCGACACCACCGCGCACTATCAACCCAGATCGGGCCATTAACCTAGCTACTAGCAAACTAAAAGATGGGTGAAGAGATATACCAAGCGATCCATGTCCTTTGGTCTTCGTCTCCCCTCCGATCTCCCGCGGAATCTCCGTCCGTCACCTCCTCGTCGGAAAGGGCACCACGTAGCCAAATACTTTTACGGGCTCCCACCTCTGGACCGAGGCAACTCGGGCGCGAAGTTGGCTAGCCGACGCGTCCAAGATTTGTTGTAGATGTAGTGTAGTAGGCTATGTCTCTTTGGGGTTTATGTTGTTGCCATGGTGGAGGAAGAAATGAAGATAAGGAAAAATGGTGCTTTCATTTTTCCTAGCATGAAATGAGATGAAGAAAAATGCCACCACTCAAAAATGAATCTCTCTCATTCACTCTACCAAGAATGGCCGGCCCCTCTCATCTCCCAAATGGTGGAGAGCCACAAAAAAAACATTATGCAAGAAAAGATAATAAATCAAGAGAAGAAATGGTATCAAAAAGAAATGAGAAAAGTCACACCATTTCTCATCCACATCCTATCCATAACATAACCATAAATGCAATGGAAGAGACCCAAAAAGAATCTAATGATTATGAAGGCACAAATGCAAGAAAACCCCTCCACAATAAGTAATTTGCACAATTGCAAATTACCCCCTCCATCGGAAAAGTCCGGCCGTGAAGGAACAAAGGAAAACTGGCCGGAACGGAATGCAAACTGGCAACTTCAGAAAACTGATCCCGTAATAAATTACAGGAAAACCCCGCGACTGCATATACATACCCGCATTTGTATTCCCACTGAACACAAATGCAAAGAGACAAAACTACACTGTCTAATACTAGGATCCGGCTTAAGCCAAAGCCGGCTAGTAAAATCCGTCCGATCACGATCCGTGCAATACCGCACGTATCTGATCGAACCCTGCCATATCTCCATACGGCCTCTACAGCGTTTCGCCCGAAACTTGAGTAACTGCGTGTGGTGGACTCTAAAGACTCGTCAATACTATGGCTGTAGATTTAACCACTAGCACGTCAGAGGTATTGGCCATACGTGACGGGCTACCAGCTATTGACCAAAAGGGACGTCGATGAGCGAACTCATCCTGACACCCTACTGAGCCTGTCAGTGACAATATCCGTACAGTCCGGTCCGTTCGTCTATGAGCATCGCATGGCAGGCCTAGGGGGTTGGTAAAAGTCAGACCCCCAAAAGCGGTACTGTAGGGTTGCTAGGCACGTTCATAAGGTTCTACGAGGCATCAACCATGCCCGATTAAAAAAGTAGCCGTGCCGAACAACCCGAAGCTGGATCTTTAAACTAGGGTTTAGGAGAAAACGAACATGTTAAACACTTTAACACTAAGTTAGAGGGATTACAACCTTTGTAGATCCGTGTTGGATATAGTGACCTCAGAGCCAATTATTGGATCACAGGCACGTGATTGCAATGATTGAGGGAGGATCTATCCCGGTAGGACAGTCTTACTCGAGATGATAGTATGCTATCTGGTTTATCTTTATCATCGTGTACTGCTTTAGGTGACCTGACAGGTCGCTATTACACGTTGGTAGAGCCCCTAGGATTCTTGCTTGACCACCAGCAGTATGAGGGCGATCATATACGTGGGAGCTGGTAGTCTATAAGCACATCCTTAAAAGGTCCCTAGTCGTGGGAGTTTCGAGACAGGGCATCGATACTCCAGAGTAGACTAGTGTATACAGTCGAGACCCCGACGAGGGGCGGTGGCCGGTCTCACAAGCCACTGGTGTCAGTTGGTTCACCTAAGATGTATATAGGTGCTCATTGGGTTATGAGTACACCGGACAGGACTCGCCGGGAACATGCTAGTTGGTCTTATACCTGACGTCAGATAGCAGTTCCCTGGTGACATGTGTACAGGTTAGTTCATCGACCTGGGGATCGTCATTTGTCTCGTGTGAGTTCCCACTGTACTTTGATTACTACCCTACCACGCTCAAAGGAGACGTGCAAACAGGTTTTAGTTGGGTACAGTCCCGAGCCACATGGAGGCAGTGAGCGGATCTTCAGGGGTTCGTCTCTCCCGGTATTGGGGGTGAGGTCGCGCTGTGTCTAGGAAAGCCATTACACGAAGCTCTTGGCCGAAGCAGGAGATTTACTGGTAGGTATTCCAGAAGTATCTCAGGGTGTTCTGGGCTACACTCCGACACGACTTGTACTGCTTTTGGGGGTCTGACTTTTACCAACCCCCTAGGCCCGCCATGCGATGCTCATAGACGAACGGACCGGACTGTACGGATATTGTCACTGACAGGCTCAGTAGGGTGTCAGGATGAGTTCGCTCATCGATGTCCCTTTTGGTCAATATCTGGTAGCCCGTTACGTATTGGCTTATACCTCTGACGTGCTAGTGGTTAAATCCACAACCATTGTATTGACGAGTCTTTAGAGTCCACCACACATACAGTTACTCAAGTTTCGGGCGAAACGTTGTAGAGGCCGTATGGAGATATGGCACGGTTCGATCAGATACGTGCGGTATTGCACGGATCAGGATCGGACGGTTAGTACTTGAGGCCGTATGGATATATGGCAGGGTTCGATCAGATACGTGCGGTATTGCACGGATCAGAATCGGACGGATAATACTAGCCGGCTTTGGTTTAAGCCGGATCTTAGTATAGTACAGTGTAGAATCTGTCTCATTGCATCTGTATTTCGGTCGGAATACAGATGTGGGTGTATATACACAGTATCGGGGTTTTCCTGTAATTTATTATGGGACCAGTTTTCTGGAGTTGCCAGTTTGCTTTCCGTTTCGGCCATATTTCTTTGTATCTTTCATTGGCCGAAGATTGGTGGAGGAGGGCTTATTTGCATTTGTGCAAATAAGAAATTTGGAAGGGGGTCTTTGCATATTATTGTATCATGATACTTTCACCACCATTTGACTTCTTCTTATCATCATGGTTTGACTTGTGGAAAGATGAAGGTTGTTTTGGAGTGTGGGTTTTTGGTTGTGATCATTGGATTCTCTCATCATCACTTGCTTGCATCATTGCATTCCACCCACCCCTTTATTTTGCTCTCTCTCTCCATTCATGCATCGGCCGGCCACTAGTGAGGGAGGGGTTTTTTCTTTTTTGGTTGTGAGAAAAATGCTAATCTCATTCTTTTGCATGATACATTTTTCTCACCTCTCTCCAAGTTCTTATTCCTCCACCATATAGCAATTCCTACAACCCCAAAATGAGACATGAGCACTACACATTCTACAGCAAACCTTGGGCATGTCGGCTCGCCAACTTCGTGCCCGAGTTGCCTCGGTATAGAGGCGGGAGCCCGTAAAAGAAGCAGGCGACGTGGTGCCCTTCCGGCGAGGAGGTGGAGACCGGACATTCCGTGGGAGATCGGGACGACGGCGAGAAGACCGAAGGACACGGATCGCTCGGTATATCTCTCTTCCCCATCTTGTGGTTAGCTAGGACTAGTTAATGGCCCGATCCGGGTATTTAGTGCGCGGTGGTGCCGGTTTAGAAAATTAAAGTTAACCATCGCTTCCGCATTTGGCCTCGGGATGGAGGCCGGGGCGCCGCCGTGCACTTACAGTGGTATCAGAGCCTCGCCATTAACATAGTCTCGCTCTGTCTAATGTGTTTTACATTTCCGATCGAACAATTTTCCAAAAACCGTATTTTTCTTCACATCAGTTTCTGTCGAAATTTTTTGAAGTCCAAAAATTTTTCAGGTTGTCTCAGAATGATGTGCAGGAATTTTTAAGAGTTCTGTGAAAATTTGGGCTCGTGAACAGTCCGAACCACCGCGGAACCGCGGCCAAACCCATGCTTGGGCCGCGGTTCCGCCGCGACTTTAACTGTTCAGTCCCCCAAACTTTTGCAGAATGCTCCTAAGTTGAAAATGTGGTTTCTGGAATGTTATTTTTGGGCCCAGAATTTCTTGATGTGCTACAGTAGTACTTGGGGGCCCACTTGGTACAATTTGATCGATCGGATATTTTAAACACATTAGTTCATAGTATTTACATTATATCTGCGACCGTGAATGTCACTTGATCGGTAGATCCTGTCTAACTCCTATAGCCCGGTTAGACGGATTTGCGAACGTGACTTTCACGTTGATGTTCTGTGTTATGTTGTGATGTTGCGGATTGGTCATGGGGGATAGCCTGGATGCAATGCTAGTACAGTTTTTGTTGTATTATGTACATTTGATATTGCGGGGCGAGCGTCCGACATGTGGACTGCCGTCACTGCCTGTTTGTATTATTATTTTGGGGCACGGCCAGGTTGCGGTCGATGTACCCGTTGTATGTATATTTTACTTTCTGTACTAGGATTACCCCGCGGAGGGGTGCACGAATAGCCGGGTTCTAGAGGGCAACGGGCCCGCATCTCATGGCATTGAGACGGAGGGGGCTTTACTCTAGAATTGGCGGGCTATTCGCCGCACTCGTAGGGGGTACAGGTTGACCCAGGAGGGGTGCCCAAGTTACCGGATTCCGTGAAGTGCTGGGTGGTCCATTCACGTTGCTGAAGGGGGCTGCCTCGCTTCAGGTTTTGGCGGGTAACTTGCCGCGCCCGTAGGGGTCTAGGATTTCATTGCACAAGCTATCCACACGACCAGGGGAACGTCGGGTTTCAGTAGTGGCTCTGTAAAACCCGGGGATCCCAGATATCTGTATTGTTCTGTGATGCTGTACATTTCTGTGATGTTGCATTTTTCACGCCTTGAGCGAAATATAATATATTGGTATATATATTAGTAGATGTTGTATATGTTTTGCATCCGCGCTAGTCCAGTCCCCGCTCTGTCGTTAGTTAGCTAACCTAACGGGTAATGACGGGACCCAGTGGCGAATGCGGATGGCATATACATACATCAGTATATTTTCGTTCTTTTTGGTGTGATCAATTGATGGGACTGCGTTGATTCGGATCAATGCAAGTTAAAACAAACATATTCTGATGTTGTTGGAACACTTTTCAAAAAGCTGTTATTGCAAGGACGTTCACTTTTGTTTTGCATCGTGGTATTCAGTTGGAATATCCTGCTCCTCAGTCGACGAGGCAAGGGCCGAGATCCCTTCACCAGGAGTGACCCCTTGGACAAAAAGTTTGTGTCAGGGCATTAACTTCACTATAGCCGATTACTTTTGCTTTGCATCATGGTATTCAGTTGGAATATCCTGCACCTCATTCTACGGGGAAAAAGCCAAGATCCCTTCACCGGGAGTGACCTCTTTAGCAACGGTTTTCGTCACTATATTTTTAAAAAGCTATCCGTTCCTTCAACGATATCAAGTTCTTTACGTTAAAGGTTATCGCCAGAAACCATTCGTAGCCCTCCGTCGTTTCATATGGGTGGTCAATAGTATTCAAGCTGTGTTTGTTGGCCAAAGTCAAGGCACAGTGTTTGGTAGCTGTTGGGTATTCATATGCAGCATAGATAGATGCGTTGGTTTGGGACAGTCGTACTACCTTGTTGGCCAAAGTCAAGGGTATGTACGGGTGGGTTCAAATTGACCTGGAGAATGACGGGTAGAACTTGATATGTGACTTATGATTTGTTGGCCAAAGTCAAGGTCATAAGAGCATGGGGAAAAAATCACATCGGGAGTTTCTAAAGAAACTGAAACTTGCCAGATATGCGCATACCTTCTGGAGTATGATGATGTGAGCGGATTCCGTCACGTTATCATGCGATGATAGTTGGATCCCGATTCTCACTGATGAGTTGGTTTACTCCTCGGGTGATCCCGACTAATTCTTCTTTCAGGTTTGGAGGAGAATTTGACGGTACAGTGGGAGGCTTCCAGATTAGATAAATTGGTAACCATTCTGATCTAGGTTAGAGTGCACGCTGAGTGTTTCTTTTCTCTCTCTCTTTGGCAGCGACCTTTGACCCGACCCTAAGACTATGACTCAGTGACCAAGTTGACTGAACCTTCTTAAACACCGGCTTTTGGATTGTCAGAGTTGCAAACCTCATTGCCACTCCTACTTTTACCCTTTTCTCCAGGACACCCCGTATTACTACGAACGTCCACTTCCATTGGACAAAACCATCGTATGGTTATATACGAACTCGAAGGAATTTATTCGAGGATGGTTTCCGGTTCTGGAGAAAACGCATAGAACTATTCAGTTGTCTTTTCCTTTTACCTTCTCTCAGGTTGCGAGTACTCCTTGGTTTAGGAGATAGTACACCTATTACGCAAAATGGATAGTCTTCTTCCAAACCTTAGGCTGGTGCCGAACGGTGGGGAATGAAGAAAACCAATTAGCATAACTATGGTGTGCAGAAGGTATTAAGTTAAGACAAAGCAAGGGATTAGTAAGAGGGCAAAGTAAACTGCGACTGATATTCACGACCAAACCAAGTATTTCTTCGCCAATCCTAAATCACCTTTGTATTTCTCCAGAACACTCCGTATCACTACGAAGATCCACAGTTTATTGGATACTCCATCGTATGGTTATATACGAACTCGAAAAGGAACTTGTTCCAGTTCGGGGATGGATTCTGGTTCAGGAGAAATAGGAATAAGATTTATTTAGGTGTCTTTTATCTTCACCTTCTCTCGCATTGCGAGTGCTCCTAGGATTAGGACAGTACACCTATTATGCTTATTGGATAGTCTTCTTCCAAACCATAGGCTGGTACCGAACGGTAGGGAAGGAAGAAAACCATTTGGCCTAAAGGGGTGTGCAGAAGGTAATGACTAAAGTCATAAAAAGGGATTTGGAGAGGTGGCAAAGAATTATACGGTTACAGTCGTGAATCTGGAAGAGGCATTACTAGGAATACCCGGATACCCCATCGAAACATTTCAATGTTTCAGTTTCACTGTGTACTGTTGAAGGAAAACTGTTTTCCCAGTTAGATACTTGCTCCAGGGTATGTATTTACCAGGTATGATTCTCACATCTGTATGGCTTTGCAGATGATGATTGGGAGTAAGTTATTGGTAATTAGGTGATCATCCTCATTATATCGGGATTCGTTGTAATCGGTGATATTTGAGGAAGTCACCTGGGTTGGTTGCCGGAAGGCAAATATTTGGTTTTGAATATCCGCTGTTATGCACCAATTTCAAATTGATATATTTGTACGTCTATTTTTATAGAGTGAGATATATATTTTTGAAATTATGTCTATGACATTTACCTATATCAGTGGATGGTTAGGTAAGGAGTATTAAACAGCGGTGTAATTCTTCTTAACCATAAGTACAGTTTTCAACCTACGACACACAGTGAATGAGTTATCAGACTCAAGGGACTTATACAGAGTATTGTATGTTGTCCAGGGTCCATCAGGACAGAGGGGTTGGTCCTCGTACTATATTCGGTTTACTTATGACTTCTCTAGTTTTTAGACAAGTGTTTCGTGGAAACACAGGATCCGAATTTTAAGAAGTTATAGGTATTTGAATAAAGTAGAGAACCAGGTATTGCAAGTATCGGGATTCTTCAAAGTGATCAAAGATGTAGATACTTGTGTATGGTGTTCAGTTGATAGTAATGATTAAGAGAACTTGCTTCTCTTTCAGGTTACTCATAATTGGAAGCATTCCTAAGTTGAGTAACACTGATCGGCCTCCTTCCATTTAGTTGACATGCACTGGAGATAGCTGCATGATTTGAATCTGGTTCAATTAAATTAGTGCCTCTGGTTCTATATTGGATATAGAACAGTTCATATCTTAACGATGTTAAGGTACGGGGAGTTGTCCGGCTTATGATTAAAACCAGACACTGGACAACTCAAGGCACGTTTCTGTAATGGCTGTTTGTGGGTCGACCCAGGCTATGACGAGGGTTGACTTTCTACCATCTGGAAGATCAATAGTGATATTGTTCTAGACTCGCCACAGTTTTAATAAAAATGGATTTTTTTCATAAAACAGTAGTGGGAGTATGGTAGAACTGGAAGTGATTCCGGAACCACGAACGATTACTGAAGATTTGATAGGAACCTAAAGATTCAATCTGGTTTGACATTCCATTGGCCACTCCGCAGATAAAGGTGGGTAACTTCAGGCACCCGAGAGGTACTCCGGTAGCCTCAAGGACGGTGACAGGGAAGTTCTTGTTTACCCACACTTGCCATTGCTGTTGTTCCAGGCTGCGAGACCCGGCGGGAGGATGAGTATAGCGTCGTTCTAAACTGGCTTTAGAAGTGTACGTCTATATGACTCTGCCAGAGGGTTGTCGTAGTCAGTGGGAGCAGCGGAAGCATTGGTGGACAGGTAGCTTATGTCTATTTATAGACTAAAGCAGATATAGCGGAGATAGATCATCAATTTTTGATGTGACAGTCATAGGTTTGACTTCATCAGAATAGGGGATGGATCTGTTAAGAAGGTAGTAGGGTGTGATGTCATGGTATTTGGATGACATACACAGAGTAGGAAGTGATATTCCTATACTACGATCGGTTACACTTTGGTCGTCACACAGTGGTTTCTCCACAAAGGAAATGGATTTTATCTGACATACTGGTTACTAGATCTATGGTTTTAGATCTAGATTTGGGTGGTTTCCCAATCAGGGTACTTAGACAGCATTCTAAGAGTATTTAGAATGGACGACTCCTGGCACGGTAGTATACCTGCAGGTAATGGAGTCACCCTCTCTAAAGGTGTCTTACAGACTAAAGGGAGAGGGATGTGCATGATTGGCAGATCACTTGCTCAGGTAATTGAGTCAATCATGACATGTCAAGTACCACACCAGATGTTGTTCTTGCACTAGATGCAATAAGTTGACATTGATCCAATCCTGGAGAAACAGTCGGAAGCAGTTTTAGAACATAAGTGGATGTTCTAGGGATATGATAACGACAGCCTCATTCGGGAGACACTTATCATTCCAGGCTTCCAAGGTGACATGGACGACAAGGAGGTTGTCAGAGCTATAGTTTTTCCTTCTGACGAGGGGCAGTATTTTGGACAGGTGGTCCAAGGCAATACTGAGGGAGGCATGGCGCAGGATACTGATTAAGTTCAGTTGACGATACAGTCTAAGAAGTTTGGATTTGGAGTTCATTTATGAGCCAGGTCCCATCAGACATCCAGACACATTCTAAGACAGGTATTGCTCATTTCGGGAGATGGCTTTCTCCGCGAACTTGAGATATAGAGAGACATAGAAAGAAACATCAAAGCGGATCCACTCACTGAGGCTATTCCTCGAACGCAATAGTTTCGCAAACGGGTTTTGTGAGACTGACTAGTAGAGGAGTTGGGTGTTCGGTATCACACGGGTTGTGAGTATGCGACATCGCAATAATTAGCCTTGAGTGAAAGTGGGAGATTGTTGGAGATAGTGCCCTCAGAGTCAATTATTGGATCACAGGCACGTGATTGCAATGATTGAGGGAGGACCTATCCCGGTAGGACAGTCTTACTCGAGATGATAGTATGCTATCTGGTTTATCTTTATCATCGTGTACTGCTTTAGGTGACCTGACAGGTCGCTATTACACGTTGGTAGAGCCCCTAGGATTCTTGCTTGACCACCAGCAGTATGAGGGCGATCATATACGTGGGAGCTGGTAGTCTATAAGCACATCCTTAAAAGGTCCCTAGTCGTGGGAGTTTCGAGACAGGGCATCGATACTCCAGAGTAGACTGGTGTATATAGTCGAGACCCCGACGAGGGGCGGTGGCCGGTCTCACAAGCCACTGGTGTCAGTTGGTTCACCTAAGATGTATACAGGTGCTCATTGGGTTATGAGTACACCGGACAGGACTCGCCGGGAACATGCTAGTTGGTCTTATACCTGACGTCAGATAGCAGTTCCCTGGTGACATGTGTACAGGTTAGTTCATCGACCTGGGGATCGTCATTTGTCTCGTGTGAGTTCCCACTGTACTTTGATTACTACCCTACCATGCTTAAAGGAGACATGCAAACTGGTTTTAGTTGGATACAGTCCCGAGCCACATGGAAGCAGTGAGCGGATCTTCAGGGGTTCGTCTCTCCCGGTATTGGGGGTGAGGTCGCGCTGTGTCTAGGAGAGCCATTACACGAAGCCCTCGGCCGAGGCAGGAGATTTACTGGTAGGTATTCCAGTAGTATCTCAGGGTGTTCTGGGCTACACTCCGACACGACTTGTACCGCTTTTGGGGGTCTGACTTTTACCAACCCCCTAGGCCCGCCATGCGATGCTCATAGACGAACGGACCGGACTGTACGGATATTGTCACTGACAGGCTCAGTAGGGTGTCAGGATGAGTTCGCTCATCGATGTCCCTTTTGGTCAATACCTGGTATCCCGTTACGTATTGGCTTATACCTCTGACGTGCTAGTGGTTAAATCCACAACCATTGTATTGACGAGTCTTTAGAGTCCACCACACATACAGTTACTCAAGTTTCGGGCGAAACGCTGTAGAGGTCGTATGGAGATATGGCACGGTTCGATCGGATACGTGCGGTATTGCACGGATCAGGATCGGACGGTTAGTACTTGAGGCCGTATGGATATATGGCAGGGTTCGATCAGATACGTGCGGTATTGCACGGATCAGAATCGGACGGATAATACTAGCCGGCTTTGGTTTAAGCCGGATCTTAGTATAGTACAGTGTAGAATTTGTCTCATTGCATCTGTATTTTGGTCGGAATACAGATGTGGGTGTGTATACACAGTATCGGGGTTTTCCTGTAATTTATTACGGGACCAGTTTTCTGGAGTTGCCAGTTTGCTTTCCGTTTCGGCCATATTTCTTTGTATCTTTCATTGGCCGAAGATTGATGGAGGAGGGCTTATTTGCATTTGTGCAAATAAGCAATTTGGAAGGGGGTCTTTGCATATTATTGTATCATGATACTTTCACCACCATTTGACTTCTTCTTGTCATCATGGTTTGACTTGTGGAAAGATGATGGTTGTTTTGGAGTGTGGGTTTTTGGTTGTGATCATTGGATTCTCTCATCATCACTTGCTTGCATCATTGCATTCCACCCATCCCTTGACATTGCTCTCTCTCTCCATTCATGCATGGGCCGGCCACTAGTGAGGAAGGGGTTTTTTCTTTTTTGGTTGTGAGAAAAATGCTAATCTCATTCTTTTGCATGCTTCATTTTTCTCACCTCTCTCCAAGTTCTTATTCCTCCACCATATGGCAATTCCTACAACCCCAAAATGAGACATGAGCACTACACATTCTACAGCAAACCTTGGGCACGTCGGCTCGCCAACTTCATGCCCGAGTTGCCTCGGTATAGAGGCGGGAGCCCGTAAAAGAAGCAGGCGACGTGGTGCCCTTCCGGCGAAGAGGTGGAGACCGGACATTCCACGGGAGATCGGGACGACGGCGAGAAGACCGAAGGACACGGATCGCTCGGTATATCTCTCTTCCCCATCTTGTAGTTAGCTAGGACTAGTTAATGGCCCGATCCGGGTATTTAGTGCGCGGTGGTGCCGGTTTAGAAAATTAAAGTTAACCATCGCTTCCGCATTTGGCCTCGGGATGGAGGCCGGGACGCCGCCGTGCACTTACAATCCGGTCCTTCACTTCTTAAGCTCCGTGTTGAGGTCCCTTCGCTGCGATCATCGTGTTCCCGACTCTCGAGAGGCTTCACGAAGAGAATGATGCAACCTTTGCTTCCGATCTTCGATACTAAGATGATCTACCTTGAAGTTTCATTAACACAAGCTAACACTCATAATATGAAGTGAACACCCTCATCTAAATGGAAAGGATAGATGAGGATGATGAAGTAGGATTTTTGCTCTCATTTATAATCTTTTTCTCACTCATTTTCATCACAAAAGAAAGCTTTTTCATGAAGAAGCTCAAGCATGAAGAAGAAGAATGAAGAAGATAACCTTATTTCCTTTTGTGATGAATAATGAATTATTGTAGTGGTTGCAAATCTAACCAAGGGTTAAGCATGAAAGAGTTAACCCTTGTAGAGAGTTAACTAGGGTTAATGGTTTGGATTGGGTTAACATAATATCTTACAAAAATATCAAGCAACCACAAAGTCAAAGCTTCATGAAGCTTCATGGAAGCTTCATGCAAAAGCTAACCCTAATCCAAACCCTAACCAAGTTTAAAGCCTAATCCAATGTTAAATTTGTAACCCTAACATGTTACAATATTATATCACACATATACAATATATTTTGTAACAATAGATAATAATACAATTAACATATATCGCATATATATCAATGTATTATTCCGTGAGAAAATGAATCTTTTAGTGAGCTAATATTAGTTAATGTAATTTAATATATCATATATATTATTATACATTAAATTATCGAATCAACACTTGATCCGAAAATCCGGCTATATCGCATATAACCGACTAATACTATGACCCGGCTATATCACATATACCCGGCCGATATCTCATATCACGAGAATCCAATACGGTATCACATACCGCATTATCCTCGGTCCCGCACATATCACATATGTGCTCCTACTCCGTTTTGCCTGAGCCAAGAAACCTCTGTGTAGGACTCTAAAGAATCGTCAATACTCCGGCAGTAGGTGATGATCATATCAAACACCCACAAGCTGCAAGCGGTCAGCTAAACGTAACAGCTACCCAGGTATTGAGCGCTCAGAAGATCAACAAGCAAGCCTGTACATTCTTCTTTGAATCCAATCAGCAACACTCCCGTACAGTTCGGTCTCGTCGTCTGATATGTCGCATATCTCGCCTAGGGGTGGTAAACGTCAGACCCCAGTAGCTTGATAAGTCGTGTCGATATGAGGTCTATAACAGTTCGAGAAACTACTGATAACACTTACCAGTAAATCTCAGCAACCCTGGCCAGGGATTTCCGGTTATAGCCAATCGAACACAGCGCAACATCAACTCCCTATACCGGGAGAGACGAATCCCCTCCTATCGCTCATTGCCTCCATGTGATTCGGGACTGTACCTAAAAGCCACCTTTTTGCACGCCCTCTTGGACGTGGTATGATGGAAATCAAATCATAGTGGGAATCACACAAGACTCTATGACGATCTCGGGTCAACAGACTACTCTGTACCAGTGTCACCTGAGAACTGCCATCTGACGTAAGGTATAATACCATCTGGGAGTTCTCGACGAGTCCGTCCAGTGTACCCAGTCTCCACTGAGCACCCATACACCATCCTTGATGTCTAACATCGATGGATATGGGATCATCCATCGCCCATCATATGGGTCAAGATGCGTATACGCTAGTCTACTCTGGTGTATCGATGCTCTGTCTCGATACACCCTCGACTAGGAGCAATTATAGGATGTACTCGTCGACTACCGTGGCCCCACTAGTATGATCTCATCATAGTCCCAGTAGTCGATTACATATCCTAAGGGCTTTATCAACATGTAATATAGAGACAAGAAGAGTACATGTTAAGATAAAGTACAACCAGATAGCATACTATCATGTCGAGCAAGAAAGTCCTCCCTATATATGTCCAAGCATCCATTACAATATACATCAAATGTACAGTAATGGCCTCTAGGGCATACATATAACTAACAATCTCCCACTTGCACTTGGGCCATCTGTTGTGGTATCACATACCCAACAATTAGCTGCGGTTGAAGTATCTCATACTCAACCATCCCATAAATGTCTCTACTGGGAAAAAGGCCTTTGTGAGTGGATCCGCGCTGTTGTCCTCTATGTCTACTCTCCTAACCTCGATCTCCCTGGAGATCAACCATCTCCATGATCAGGTGATACTGCCTAAGAATTATATCTGGATTTCTGATTGGAAGGTAGTTCCTTGGCCAAAGCCACAACTCCATTGTCACACAATGGTAGGAACGAAGTTCATCTCATGAACTTATATATATCCAGACTGCCTCTTTGGTAGCATCTTTGGTAACAATGTATCTTTCCTTTAATCGTCTAGTATGTCACGGTATCTAGCTTGGAACTCTTCCAACATACCGTCCCTCCACTGAGGGTAAAGACAATGCCTGAGACTGACATTCAGTCATCCTTATCACCCTGGAACCTTTCCAGTGATTCTCCCCAGGATCGATTGATACCATCTCACTACAACTAGTGAGAATCCTAACATCCAATTAGATCTATCTCATAGATCCAAAACCCAGGATTTAGGAGGTATCACTTTGATCCTATATGGAGAATCCTTGTGATAAGCGGAGATTGACCGAGCGTAGCATAGGAAACTCCTTCCCTATCAAGAGTATGTCATCCACGTACTCTACGAGGATCACCACCATACGCCCTACTACCTTTTTGTATATACAAGGTTCATCTACCATTTTGATGAAGTCAAACTCTTTGACTACCACATCAAAATAGATGTTCCAACTCCGCGATGCCTGTTTTATCACATAAAACATCTTGCACACGTTTCTACTGCTCCCACTGTCTACAAAGCCCTCTGGCTGTGTACTTATAGACGCTCTTTTCCAAATCAGCATTTTAGAAAAGCAGTCATGACACCCAACCACCGGATATCGTAGTCATGGTATGTAGCCGTGGTAAGTAGGATCTGGATGGACTTAAGCATAGCTTTGAAAGTCTCAACTTTTCCATATACACCAAGTAATCTTCTCAAGATATACTTGCTCCTGATGGGGATTTAACCCTTGAGATAAAGCAACCAAAGTCCATACTTTGTGTAAGTCTACGGTAGCGCCCCTGCAGTCTACAGATGCCAAATGCGGAACAAAAACTTTTTAACTGGCGCTATCGTATACTTTAACCCGGATCTGCCATTATTGCTAAACTAACAAACTGTAAAGAGAGTAGAAAGGTTATACCGAACGATCCGAGTCCTTCATTCTTTAACCATCATCCCACGCTCCGTTGCGGCTGCTCCGATCTCTTCGATCTCCGATCTGCTCGTCCAGGTGGCACCACGTCAACGATTCTTTAAACGGGCTCCCGCCTCTGACTCGAGGCAACTCGGTCGTCAAGTTTGCTAAAAGAGACGACCAAGAATGATGTAGAGAATGAGTAGAAGACTTTGTCTCGTTCGGTCCAAAGCTGTGGACGAACGGTTAATGAAGTTGCCAATTGATTCGGGTGATGGAATGAAATGAGCCATACACCCCAAAACTATCATAATCTTTTCATCAAAAAAAATCAAGTGAAGTCCATGTGAGGGGGAAGGGGCCAGCCATGATATAAGGAGGTGGGGGGGTGAGTGTAGGAGGAGGGAGGTGACCACAAGAACAAATATCATGTGTGAACACAAAGTGTGAACACATAGTATGAATACATTAAATGCAACCAATGAAACATCAACACCATTCAACCTAGTCACCTCTTCTAGAAACTTCTAGAACCTTCCACACTCATCTCAAGAAAAGATAAATCCGTCATTAACCGAATGTTAAAAGACGGCTGATAGAAAACTGGAAACTGGCAACTTCCAAAAGTGATCCCGAAACGAATTTCAGGATAACCCCGTAACTGTATAAATATACCCGCATTTGTATTACAACCGAATACAAATGCAACTGAGACAAAGATATTATATCTACTCAATATAATACTCGGATCCGGCTTAAACCAAAGCCCACCAGTATTATCTGCCCGAAATCTGACACGTGCGTAAAAGCACGTGCATTTTCCGAACCCTGCCATAAAACCATACGGCCTCTACAACGTTTTGCCCGAACTTGGGAAACTGTCTGTGGGGGACTCTAATAACTCGTCAGTACCCTGGCAGTGGGTTTAACCACAAACCGTCAGCGGCACTAGCTATGCGTAACGGCTGCCTATGGACTGACCTCAAGGGAGGCCGATGAGCGAACTCATCCGGAAACCCTACTGAGCCTAACAGTGACAATGTATATACAGTCCGGTCCGTTCGTCAATGAGTATCGCATATCTGCCTAGGGGGCTAGTAACGTCAGACCCCCAATAGCAGTATAAGTCGTGTCGGAGTGTAGCCCAATAACACCCTGAGATACTACTGGAGTACCTACCAGTAAATCTCCTGCCACGGCCGTGGGCTATGTGTAATGGCTCACCTAGACACAGCACGATCTCGCCCCCAATACCGGGAGAGACGAATCCCCTGCCGATCCGCTCACGTGCCTCCATGTGGCTCGGGACTGTACCCAAAAACTACCTGTTTGCACGACTCCTTTGAGCCGTGGTAGGGTAGAAATCAAAGCACAGTGGGAACTCACACGAGACAAATGACGACCTCAGTTCGATGAACTAACCTGTACACATGTCACCAAGGAACTGCTATCTGACGATAGGTATAGTACTAACTAGCAGATTCCCGGCGAGTCCTGTCTGGTGTACTCATAACCCAATGAGCACCTGTATACATCTTAGGTGATCCAACTGACACCAGTGGCTTGTGAGACCGGCCACCGCCCCTCGTCGGGGTCTCGACTGTATACACTAGTCTACTCCGGAGAATCGATGCCCTGTCTCGAAACTCCCATGACTAGGGACCACAATTAAGGATATGCGTATAAACCACCCAACTCTCACGTATATGATCGTCATCATACTGTTGGTAGTAAAGCAAGATCCTAAGGGCTCTATCAAAGTGTAACATGTAATCAGTCACCTGAACATGTACACGACTGATAAAGGCAAACCAGATAGCATACTATCATCTCGAGTAAGACTGTCCTACCGGTATAGGTCCTCCGCAATCATTGCAATCACGTACTTGCGATCCAATAATTGACTCTGAGGGCACTATCTCCAACACTTTGTTGGTGTATAAGGATTCCATCTCAGATCGATAAGCATCCAGCCATTCTTACAGAGTCCCACTCCTGATGGCCAGCCCGAAACTAGTTGGGTCATCATCTCATGATGTAATCCTCGCTCCCACTGTCATAGAGAAACCGAAGTATCTCTCAGGTGGGTGAGAAACCCTACTAGATCGGCGGAGAGGCTGAGGTTCGTTGGAAACTATTGAATCCTTTGGTTCTACCAAATCATCTGCTATAGTTTGTATAGCTGGAACTCCTTCCAGTTCTACATAACAGACCTTGCCTCGAGCTTGTCCGGATTTTGCTTTTAGACATAGGCCGGACAACCCCAAATCTTAACAAGCTTAAGATATGGGCTCTTCCCTTTCCATATCACATATGAAGTGGTAGGCAACTGATTTGATTTGAACCCTATTCAATAGGTATGCAGCTTCTCAAGTGCATAACTAAAGGAAATAGGAAACTCAGTAGTACTCATTATAGAGCACACCATATCACATAGGGTGCTATTGCTCCGTCCCGATATACCATCGTGCTATGGTGTGTACGGAGGAGTAATGCTGAGATAGAATCTTATTCTCCTTTAGAATAGTCCAGGAATTCCGTGCTCAAGTATTCTCCTCCTTGATCTCATCAAAGGACATAATACTTATACCAGTATTTTAGTTCTCTACTTCTAACTTATATTCTATGAATATCTCAAAAGGTTCGGACTTGTGTTTCAACAGGAACATATGTCTGAATCTTGAGAGATTATCAGAGAATGTAATGAAGTACAAAGAACCTGTCTTGGCATATGTAGACAGGGGACCTTCATACATCAACATGTATCAATCCCAAAAGTTCACTAACTCTTTCTCTGTTTCCAATAAACAGAGCTATGGTCATCTTATCTTTGTGACATGACCGGCAAGTTTCACAAGATGTAAATTCAAACAAATTTAAATATGCATCTAAATGTAACTTAGCTAGTCGGGTCGCATTAATATGACCTAGTCTACAAGCCTCAAGAAGGATTCATTCATTTCTGAACTCTTCCTCTTGTGTGTGTTCCGTATACTAAGAACTGTAGTTTGATTTAGAACGTCTATGCTTTTAGATAACGTGCCTGAACCGATCAACTCTTGATATAGGAAATGTTCAAAACATTATCCATCAATACAAAATTATATCCTTCTTTACTAATAAAGAGATTGATATGATTTTGTATATCAGGTTCGGTATCTAATAACATTCGTTCAGAATCAATGTATTCTGGTAATACAGGGTGATAGTGACCAACAGACTTGGCTGCAACACTTGCACCGTTTCTATCTCATGAAACTTATCACCCGTTCTCAGTTCTCTACCTTTCTGTAGCCTATGTAATAGATTACATATGCGGGATCCTGATCCGGTATCACATACCCAGGACGTAAAGGATACTGAGAAACAGTTCTCTGAAATGAACACAACCGAAGATGATGCATCAGCACGCACTTTCTTCGTTTGGGCGGCACGGGAATTCTGGTAATCCCCTATTTCCTGCTCTGTCTTATAACAATTATAAGTGGAGCGGGACCAATGTTCCCCAGCTCAGTATAACAAGCGGGTTCGGTCAATATATCCGTATTATTATCTTGATTAAGGCGTGATATGGTCGCTACCTGGAGAGAGAGAGAAGAAAACACTCAGCGTATGCTCTTGCAAGATTAGATTGGTTATCTAATATATCTAATCAGGATGTCTCCCACTGTTTTAATCAAATCTTCCTTCAAACCTTAAAAGGAAAGACTAGCCGGGATTAATTACACGCTACAAGTTCGCCAATCTTTCAGCCAGGCCAGTGTCGGTACTTTGAGGGAAGTCCCCCGTGCTTTCGCACGGACCTAATTAAAGTAAACCTCATTTTCCCAGAGGCGTAACCCCATTAACACCTTTCTAGACACCTACTTGATCGGCTAATTGTAATGTGTAAAACTCTCCCAGGAGTAACTCTTACTCACAGCGGGTATCGGGATCCAACTATCTCATAGAAGGTATGCAATCTCATTGAAAATATCAACACTTGAAATTCCCAATAATATTTTACCCCTAGCGTGTTATGACCTTGACGCATGCCAAACAACCCATAGTCCGCTAGTCAAGTTCAACCCGTCATTTCCTGATTGAATTAAACCCACCCGCACGACCCTTGACGCATGCCAAACAACGTCGTACGAATACCCTAATCCAATCGCATCGTATGCTAGCAGATAAGCACTAGTTAGCTACCGTACACTACGCCTTGACGCATGCCAAACTACTGCAGCACGAATACTAAATAGTACTTATCTGAAATGACGGAGGGCTACGCAGGTTTTTAAAAAAACCATGAGCGTAATGAACTTGATATCGTTGTAGAATCGAGTGATTTTAAATGGAGTGTTTTTGAGGCTTTTCTAGTTTTGCTAAAGGGGTCACTCCCGGTGAAGGGATCGTCGGCCCTTTCCTCATCGAATAAGGTGCAGGATATATCATATATACCACTATGCAAAGCAAGAACTATAGAAGCAATCAAAAGACAAACCGAGTTTGTAGCATCTGCTAGTTTCACTAAAGAGGTCACTCCCGGTGAAGGGATCTCGGCTCTTTCCTTATCGAATAAGGTGCTGGATGTTCTACAAGGAACACCGCTATGCAAAGCAAGAACTAGAGCTACCAGTTTTTAAAAAAGTTTCTACAACATCTTTAGGTTTCTTTTATTTTCATTAATCTCATTAATGAAGTCCCATTTTAATATGCTTCACAAGCATCACATTTGAAACGAAATCTGCAATATAACATATATCTCATATATATAATATAAACATTCGTCTCAGGCAGTAATATGATCTCATCACAGAACATTGCAGCAGAAGAACATATATGAAATATTGGATATACTAGGACGTCCATGTTTTCAATACGAGCCTGTATAAAACACGGATTCCACGGTCGCGATGAATAGCCAAACCCACATCCCTAGACCCCTACGAGAGCGGCAAGTAACACTGCCAATTCTAGGGTTAGGAGACCCGGTCTCGACTCCTCGAGATGGTCTCCCACTGGACCCCAGAACCCGGTTACTTGTGCTCCCCGCCTTGGGTCTACCTAATGCGGAAAAGTAAATAATAGACAGGTGGTGACATCAACCTCATCCCGGAAGTGCCCCAATAAAAGAATATTACATACAAATGAATTTTACATGAATGAAAAAGAAAAACTCTCATCTCACATAAAAACCCCGGCTATTCAAACGCGACGATCCAATACAACATATCACAGCAACACATAATATCTCATATCATCAACGTAAGCAAGTATGCGTATCCCGATTGTCGTTGATGTATAGCAACGAAGCCGGCGATACACCACATACTACGCTTACGGTCACAGAAAAGAAAGTGTAAAACTACAACAGTTAGAATCCGCAACCATTTTAGACATCGCATGCCTAACCAAATGAATTCCTTAGACATCATATGCCTAACAATTATAAACCCCGCATTTTAGTCTCATTATCGAAAACTCTTTTCAATATTAAGTCGGGCAATTCAACAAGATTCCCGACATCCTGATCGAATGCTCGTCGCAAACTTTAGTAGACGGCCACACCCCCGGATGCCGTCGACGAAGTGCACTAAGGCGGAACACCGCTACCGCGAGCACCCTGACGGATGCTTTTGGCAACGGGGTTCTCCTACAGTCACTTGGTCGGGGCTATGGGGCGTGGCTGTCTGTTAAGTTTACCCGGCGAGTATCCATGTACGCTACGTGATTGCGACAGACTTTTGATCACATCAAAATTCCGTGGCAACCGATCATCGAGACTAAACTGCTATGTTTATAACATTCAAATTAGTTATCTCATAACTACTTGTGGATTCCAAATATTGTATCACATTCCAGATTAATAGACAACGTTAAACTTTCCGATCGAATAATCAAACACCCAAGATTTCCCCAATATATCTCAACACTTGAAATCTGTTTGAAAACATCCATCACATGCCACAGTACCAATGGTCCAGCCGTAGAAGGGTCAAGCCAACGCCTCACATGTGGCACGCCGTACTGCCCCAAACCCTAAGGTTTAGAGGCAATTCAAGACGGTCACATAATCGAGTTAAGGTTTGTTGTCTTCTAGAGGGTCCACCGCGTTACTTGCACGACTTAGAACGTTCTTAAACTCGAGAAAAAATCAAACTTTTGAAAAATTTTCCGACTGGGGAAAAAGTGAGTTATTGATATCCGTTCGAACTTTTTAACAGTTTCTAAAATTATCCGGAAAAACTAAACAAAGTTAAATTATCCGATCGAATCAACGAGTCCCCAATACAGCCCTAGAAAACTCAACACTTGAGTGGAATTAAAATATTCCCAGAAAAAATTGCCAAGAAAGGACCTAAGACTAATTAAGTGAAATTCCAGGGACTAAGTCCAAATTTTGGCCGCGGAACCGCCGCAAAAACCATGGTTTGGCCACGGTTCCGCGGTCAAATTGTTGACTCAGAGATCCGTACTTCAAAGTAATTCTTAGTTTTTCCTGATTGTTTTTCTGAGCATTTTTAATTCAGAAAAAATCAACTTTTTGAAAATTGTCCAGAGAGGGTTCCGTATCGGGGTTTCGGCGTTCGATCGGACTTTAAACTTCGTCTAGACTTCGCCTAAAGCTCTAGCTTGGCTCTGATACCACTGTAGGGTTGCTAGGAACGTTTACAAGGTTCTACGAGGCATCAACCATGCCCGATTAAAAAATTAGCCGTGCCGAACAACCCGAAGCCGGATCTTTAAACTAGGGTTTAGGCGAAAACGAACATGTTAAACGCTTTAACACTAAGTGAGAGGGATTACAACCTTTGTAGATCCGGTCCTTCACTTCTTAAGCTCCGTGTTGAGGTCTCTTCGCTGCGATCATCGTGTTCCCGACTCTCGAGAGGCTTCACGAAAAGAATGATGCAACCTTTGCTTCCGATCTTAGATACTAAGATGATCTACCTTGAAGTTTCATTAACACAAGCTAACACTCATAATATGAAGTGAACACCCTAATCTAAATGGCAAGGATAGATGAGGATGATGAAGTAGGCTTTTTGCTCTCATTTATAATCTTTTTCTCACTCATTTTCATCACAAAAGAAAGCTTTTTCATGAAGAAGCTCAAGCATGAAGAAGAAGAATGAAGAAGATAACCTTATTTCCTTTTGTGATGAATAATGAATTATTGTAGTGGTTACAAATCTAACCAAGGGTTAAGCATGAAAGAGTTAACCCTTGTAGAGAGTTAACTAGGGTTAATGGTTTGGATTGGGTTAACATAATATCTCACAAAAATATCAAGCAACCACAAAGTCAAAGCTTCATGAAGCTTCATGGAAGCTTCATGCAAAAGCTAACCCTAATCCAAACCCTAACCAAGTTTAAACCCTAATCCAATGTTAAATTTGTAACTCTAACATGTTACAATATTATATATCACATATACAATATATTTTGTAACAATAGATAATAATACAATTAACATATTTCGCATATATATCAATGTATTATTCCGTGAGAAAATGAATCTTTTAGTGAGCTAATATTAGTTAATGTAATTTAATATATCATATATATTATTATACATTAAATTATCGAATCAACACTTGATCCGAAAATCCGTCTATATCGCATATAACCGACAAATACTATGACCCGGCTATATCACATATACCCGGCCGATATCTCATATCGCGAGAATCCAATACGGTATCACATAACGCATTATCCTCGGTCTCTCACATATCACATATGTGCTCCTACTCCGTTTTGCCTGAGCCAAGAAACCTCTGTGTAGGACTCTAAAGAATCGTCAATACTCCGGCAGTAGGTGATGATCATATCAAACACCCACAAGCTGCAAGCGGTCAGCTAAACGTAACAGCTACCCAGGTATTGAACGCTCAGAAGATCAACAAGCAAGCCTGTACATTCTCCTGTGAATCCAATCAGTAACACTCCCGTACAGTCTGGTCTCGTCGTCTGATATGTCGCATATCTCGCCTAGGGGTGGTAAACGTCAGACCCCAGTAGCTTGATAAGTCGTGTCGATATGAGGTCTATAACAGTTCGAGAAACTACTGATAACACTTACCAGTAAATCTCAGCAACCCTGGCCAGGGATTTCCGGTTATAGCCAATCGAACACAGCGCAACATCAACTCCCTATACCGGGAGAGACGAATCCCCTCCTATCTCTCATTGCCTCCATGTGATTCGGGACTGTACCCAAAAGCCACCTTTTTGCACGCCCTCTTGGACGTGGTATGATGGAAATCAAAGCACAGTGGGAATCACACAAGACTCTATGACGATCTCGGGTCAATAGACTACTCTGTACCAGTGTCACCTGAGAACTGCCATCTGACATAAGGTATAAAACCATCTGGGAGTTCTCGACGAGTCCGTCCAGTGTACCCAGTCTCCACTGAGCACCCGTACACCATCCTTGATGTCAAACACCGATGGATATGGGATCATCCATCGCCCATCATATGGGTAAAGATGCGTATACGCTAGTCTACTCTGGTATATCGATGCCCTGTCTCGATAGTACTCGTCGACTACCGTGGCCCCACCAGTATGATCTCATCATAGTCCCAATAGTCGAGTACATATCCTAAGGGCTTTATCAACATGTAATATAGAGACAAGAAGAGTACATGTTAAGATAAAGTACAACCAGATAGCATACTATCATGTCGAGCAAGAAAGTCCTCCCTATATATGTCCAAGCATCCATTACAATATACATCAAATGTACAGTAATGGCCTCTAGGGCATATATATAACTAACAGGTACAAGTCGTGTCGGAGTGTAGCCCAGAACACCCTGAGATACTACTGGAATACCTACCAGTAAATCTCCTGCCTTGGCCAAGGACTTTTCATGTACTGGCTCTCCTAGACACAGCGCGACCTCACCCCCAATACCGGGAGAGACGAACCCCAGCAGATCCGCTCACTGCCTCCATGTGGCTCGGGACTGTACCCAAATAAAACCTGTTTGCTCGACTCCTTTGAGCCGTGGTAGGGTAGTAATCAAAGCACAGTGGGAACTCACACGAGACAAATGACGATCTCAGGTCGATGAACTAACCTCTACACATGTCACCAAGGAACTGCTATCTGACGTCAGGTATAATACCAACTAGCAGGTTCCCGGCGAGTCCTGTCCGGTGTACTCATAACCCAATGAGCACCTGTATACATCTTAGGTGAACCAACTGACACCAGTGGCTTGTGAGACCGGCCACCGCCCCTCGTCGGGGTCTCGACTGTATACACTAGTCTACTCTGGAGAATCGATGCCCTGTCTCGAAACTCCCACGACTAGGGACCTTTTAAGGATATGCTTATAGACCCCAGCTCCCACGTATATGATCGCCCTCATACTGCTGGTAGTCAAGCAAGAATCCTAGGGGCTCTATCAACGTGCAATAGCGACTCGTAAGGTCGCCTAAAGCAGTACACGATGATAAAGATAAACCAGATAGCATACTATCATCTTGAGTAAGACTGTCCTACCGGGATAGGTCCTCCCTCAATCATTGCAATCACGTGCCTGTGATCCAATAATTGACTCTGAGGGCATTATCTCCAACACCTCAGCCTCTCCGCCGATCTAGTAGGGTTCCTCACCCACCTGGGAGATACTTCGGTTTCTATATGACAGTGGGAGCAAGGATTGCATCATGAGATGATGAACCCAACTAGTTTCGAGCAGGCTATCAGGAGTGGGACTCTGTAAGAATGGATGGATGCTTATCGATCTGAGATGGAATCCTTATACACCAACAAAGTATGGACATTGGTTGCATTATCAGAAGGGTAAAATCCCCATCAGGAGAAAGTATATCTTGAGAAGATTACTTGGTGTACATGGAAAAGTTAAGACTTTCAAAGCTATGCTTAAGTCCATCCAGATCCTACTTGCCACGGCTACATACCATGACTACGATATCTGGCGGTTGGGTGTCATGACTGCTTTTCTAAATGATGATTTGGAAGAGAGCATCTATAAGTACACAACCAGAGGGCTTCGTAGACAGTGGGAGCAGCGGAAACGTGTGCAAGATGTTTTATGTGATAAAGCAGGCATCGCGGAGTTGGAACATCTGTTTTGATGTGGTAGTCAAAGAGTTTGACTTCATCAAAATGGTGGATGAACCTTGTATATACAAAAAGGTAATGGGAGTATGGTGGTGATCCTCGTAGAGTACGTGGATGACATACTCTTGATAGGGAAGGAGTTTCCAATGTTACGCTCGGTCAATCTCCGCTTATCACAAGGATTATCCATATAGGATCAAGGTGATACCTCCTAAATCCTGGGTTTTGGATCTATGAGATAGATCTAATTGGATGTTAGGATACTCACTAGTTGTAGTGAGATGGTATCAATCGATCCTGGGGAGAATCACTGGAAAAGTTCCAAGGTGATAAGGACGACTGAATGTCAGTCGCAGGCATTGTCTTTACCCTCAGTGGAAGGACGGTATGTTGGAAGAGTTCCAAGCTAGATACCGTGACTTACTAGACGATTAAAGGCAAGATACATCGTTACCAAGGATTCTACAAAGAGGCAGTCTGGATATATAAGTTCATAAGATGAACTTCGTTCCTACCAATGTGTGACAATGGAGTTGTGGCTTATGCCAAGTAACCCCCGTCCCATCAGAAATCCAGATATGATTCTTATGCAGTATCACCTGATCATGGAGATGGTTGATCTCCAGGGAGATCAAGGTTAGGAGAGTAGACACAGAGGACGACAGCGCGGATCCACTCACAAAGGCCTTTTTCCCAGTAGAGACTTTTATGGGATGGTTGAGTATGAGATACTTCAACCGCAGCTAATTGTTGGGTATGCGATACCACAACAGATGGCCCTAGTGCAAGTGGGAAATTGTTAGTTATATGTATGCCCTAGAGGCCATTACTGTACATACGATGTATATTGTAGTGGATGCTAGAACATATATAGGAGGACTTTCTTGCTCGACATGATAGTATGCTATCTGGTTGTACATTATCTTAACATGTACTCTGATTGTCTATATATTACATATTGATAAAGCCCTTAGGATATGTACTCGACTACTGGACTATGATGAGATCATACTAGTGGGGCCACGGTAGTCGACGAGTACATCCTATAACTGTTCCTAGTCGAGGGTGTATCGAGACAGGGCATCGATGCACCAGAGTAGACTAGCGTATACGCATCTTGACCCATATGATGGGCGATGGATGATCCCATATCCATCGGTGTTTGACATCAAGGATGGTGTACGGGTGCTCAGTAGAGACTGGGTACACTGGACGGACTCGCCGAGAACTCCCAGATGGTATTATACCTCACGTCAGATGGCAGTTCTCCGGTGACACTGTACAGAGTAGTCTGTTGACCCGAGATCGTCATAAAGTCTTGTGTGATTCCCACTGTGCTTTGATTTCCATCATACCACGTCCAAGAGGGCATGCAAAAAGGTGGCTTTGGGTACAATCCGAATCACATGGAGGCAATGAGCGATAGGAGGGGATTCGTCTCTCCCGGTATAGGGAGTTGATGTTGTGCAGTGTGTTCGATTGGCTATAACCGGAAATCCCTGGCCAGGGTTGCTGAGATTTACTGGTAAGTGTTATCAGTAGTTTCTTGAACTGTTATAGACCTCATATCGACACGACTTATCGAGCTACTGGGGTCTGACGTTTACCACCCCTAGGCGAGATATGCGACATATCAGACGACGAGACCGGACTGTACGGGAGTGTTACTGATTGGATTCACAGGAGAATGTACAGGATTGCTTGTTGATCTTCTGATCGCTCAATACCCGGGTGGCCGTTACGTTTAGCAGACCGCTTGCGGCTTGTGGGTGTTTGATATGATCATCACCTATTGCCGGCGTATTGACGAGTCTTTAGAGTCCTACACAGGGGTTTCCTGGCTCAAGCGAAACGGAGTAGGAGCACATATGTGATATGTGCGGGACCGAGATTGATACGATATGTGATACTGTATTCTATTCTCGCGATTTGTGACATTGATCGGTTGTATATGATATAGCCGGGTTATCAGATCAAGTATTGATTCGATAAGTTGTTGCTTTTGATATTAGTCGGTTATAGCCGGATTATTAAATCAAGAGTTGATTTAATAATTTAATGTATAATTATATATTTGTCACGACCCGAAAGTACGGAACATGACCGGCACTTAAACTACGAACGTCTCAAGGCGTACGTATTCTAAGTAAGCCGAAAAACCAGAAATCCAAACCAAGAAGAGTAGTAGAGAGTAGGAAAACCATTTTAAATCAACCAGTTTGCAACATATGCCGAAGTATGAATTTTAAAATCATGAGTCTTTTCTAAAAATTTCGGCAGAGTTTCCTTTGTAAAACTGACCCCAAACGGGTACAAAACCTGATAAAGCATATATATAAAGAATAAGGGCATCCCCAAGCGGGAGCTAGCTCTTCGTCAATCGACGGTTACAACCACGCAAGCAATAAAATATACAACGCCGAAGGCGAGGATCACAACAGAAAAGGAACTCAAAACAGCATGAAATCCGCATAAATACAGAGCGCGACTCTAAGGTCGATAGAATAAACAACACTGGTCTCTATCTCTGAAATAAATACATGTTTGGTTGATGGAATTTACTAGATACAACTGAATAATATAATACAAGTTAAAATGATGGGTACGATACCAATAAACCTACTTACTAGAAAGTCACCCGAACGAAACTGTGCCCGCAAAGCCGTAATGAAACATGTACGGCAAACCTGCAAGAAACTGGGGCACAACGGGGGTGAGTTGCCAACTCGTGAATAGAATACATCTACGAACAGAAATCGCATGTATGACGCAATCCTAGGTCATACGATCATAATATATCCTTAAAAATATATAACCAGCAGCCTATAACAAGGCTAGGGTAAATATCTAACCCGAGTGTAATCTCATGTGCCCGTGTCTGTGCCTCAGGTAGCAATATATCATATGAATGAGGTATGAATGCATGAAAACAGAATACATGTAAATGAAGAACTGTTTTCATAATTTAGTGAGATTTCCTTTGTATTTTTAAAATGAGGTATCATAATGAAATCAGCATAAAACAGTGCCCAGCATCGACACAAAACAAGTGTCCAAATATCTCGATATCTCTGTATCACAATCTCTGTACCTCAATATCTCAAAATCAATATCTAGGGTGCCGTCAATCCAGACCGGCCCCTACCATCCATCTCAAGACCACGACGGTATCCTCCGGATATCCGACGCGTCGGGTAATATCACCGGTCGGTAGTGCTCTCCTGCCGGGCTCAACGTCAACAACACATTCCTCTTGCCCCGGGGTACCGCACCGGGCCCACCATGTACCCGAAACGGTTCCTCCACTACTCGAATCGGGTCTCGAAATCCATCAGCAAACTCATGGTGGACGACTCATACATCATGGGAAAACCGCACTTTTTATTTTAAAGAGAGAAAAGGTTTATTTATGTTTTTGCGGTTTTCCTCCAAATCCAGAAAATCTCATGGAAATCCGAATCCAAAACCTCAATAACACGTAAAATAGTGAATATATGCGTGAGAATCCATGAATGCGGCATAACAATGAATAACAGTATGCATGAAGTAGCAGGTAATAACTACAATGTCTAAACTATTAGCTAACAGGCTATGTCAAGCAATAATATTTTCTAAGGTGTACGTGACATGGCAATTACCGATGAAGATGTGTGTGAGCCGGCAAGTAAGTGTACGTGGTACATACGCATTATCGGTAATGGTGCTAGTGTCCTAACAGCATGATATCAATAATGGAGTATGAAACATAATATAAGCATACGATGCGAAGCGAACCACAATAATGAGCGGAAGCTGAATACTAGACGCAACTATAACTAATCTGCATTAATCTAATATAAATCCTACAAATGGTGCCTTTTGAAATAACACGAATCATGGGGTTTTGAAAATAGGGGCTACGGTGTTTTTATGAAAAGATACGTCTTTTGAAATATCCGTAGGATCCCTTGACCTGTCTTTTAAAATACCCACGACCCGCTAGTTTTGAAATAGGTAGGAGTCTAATCTAATCTAACAATTACACTAAACTATACGGCTGAACTAACAAGCTGAGCTACAGATAAGGAAACCGCCTAACATCTGAGTCGATACATATACATACCTGTATATATATTAGTCGGTGATTCCGCCTCAATAATATCATATCCGATACCATATCTATAATCAGACATCCCAAGTCAAGAGTGTGGATCAATCATCAGAATATAGCTCGTACGTAAATCCGTCGTACGGCATCCCAAATCTGGGTACGAGTCAAAGTCACATCAATCACACTATTCATCTAGTATCTTCTTTATCAAATATCATAATCCGAAATAATGTCCTACGTCTAGTACAATATTGATACCATCTATGTATGCATGCAGGTGTAAGAATCACTACGTCAAAAGACCCGCGAAAACATCATGTCGTATCTCAATACGAACCAAATCACATCACCGATCTCCTGGCATCAAGCCCAATCTCATCGACTCGTCTCAAATCCCAAATACTATCCTCAAATCCATATATGAACACATAGTCCCATACCCATGTGTAAATGTACACATCAATATATAATCCCATGTACGCACATATGAAAGAAGAATGTATGCAAGTATGGGTGTGTGTGTATGTATGAGTGCGACCACTACTCTCGGGTTTCGCAACTACACTAAACCAATCTAAAATACCAAATATCCATCTTTATCATCAATAATCTCAACAACATACAATCAATATATGTGTATATACGTATTCGTATACATCACCACGAACTGCGGGGGTGCTATACGCCATCCACCCGACTTCTCCCCGTAGATATAAATCTACTCACCTGTATCCTGCGTGTCGGTATCGATGTCGCCTTCATCTTCTGCATCGTCTCGGATCGTCGTGGGGGTACCTACACATATCACACGTATCGCATCATATCAAAACCAAATCAAAACTTAAAACGACACGCTAAAACCAACACGATACGCTAAAAGGCCTATAGGTTAGAACCTACGGTTAGCCTTCGCAAAACAACCCGAAATCACTCGATGTAGTCGTACAAACGCCAAGTGACCGAGCTAAAACCCAAATATGAAATTCTAGAAATCGAAATACGGAAAACAATAACTCAATTCAAAGCAGCAAGCCAAGAAAACGATCCCAGATTTCGCCTCAGGCCAAATTTAGCCAAGCAAACAAGTCCAGGGTGATGTATATGATGTATTTGAGCTACTGGACCAACCCCGACACATCCCACCACTACATGGCCGGCCACTTCCTTGCCAAAACCGGCCTGGCCGGCCCCCCTATGTCCGATGGGGTTCTTCTCGCTACGGTGGATTCCTATGGTCTCAATTGGGTCCCTGGAGTTGTTTAATTTTCCAGAAAAAGTCCCAGTACATTCCAGATTTCCCTGCACGCTCCAGGTTGTCACAAACCGACATGAAAGTCCCGTAATTCCGTATTTTTGGGTTTCCAGTGGGGTTGGTCTGGGTTTCTAGCACTAGGGTGCTTTTATGGTCTCCACTGAACTCAATTTCCCATCACAACTCATAATTTCCTCAAACCCTTACTAGTTTTTCCTAAGATCCACAAAATCACCCGATTTCGATTCTAAACTTGCATAGGGGTATAAGTAATGCTAAAACTAAGCTAATGGTTTAGTAATTACCTCATTTGGCAACTCAAGAATTTTCTTGAGTTGCCCCTAGTGGCCAAAATCCATGCTTCTTTGGTCCAATGTGTAGATCTTGAGCTTGTGTGCATTTTTTGTGAAACCGATATGGGATTTTGGGGTGAATTTCATGGAGAAATGGGGGTTTGAAGGTGGAGGAAGAGGAGGGCAGCAGGAGCAGCAGCAGCTCATGGAAGAGGGGGGAGAAATGAGATGAGAAAACAAGAGGGAATGGCCAAGTCAACACTCTCACCTACCCTCTCTCTCTCACCATACCTATTTCTTTAATCCCTTTTTCTTTCTCTTTTCCTTTTCCTTTTCTTTAATTCCTTATCACTCAAATAGTGATCCCAAAATAAAACCATGGCAAGAAAATGTAACACAAGTCCAAAAATGATATGTGCATGATTTGCACAAAAAGCCAAAAATCCGATTAGCGGGTTTTAATCGCGATTAGTACTAAATTAGCATATAAATGCTCATAAAAACTTAAAAATGGCATAATTCCATGAAATACCCTATTTTAGAATTTTCCATAATTTTTCCAAAATTTTTCTCATTTATTATAAATTTAATATTAAAATAATAAATAAAATAATATTAATTTATAAAATTCCCAAAAATAATATTTTATTATTTTGAAATGTTACAATATTTGATATATTACATTACATTAACTAGTATTAGCTCACTTAAGATTTATTTTCTCACAACTTTGTGCATAAGTGTATATGTGATATATATTTGTGTACTTATGATTGTGTCATGCTTGATGATACATCAAAGATGGGTGTATGAGACTTATACCAAGATTAGGGTAAAGATTAGGGTTTTGTTTATATATTAAGAATAACAAAAGAGAAAGACTTTGTCAAAGTTCTCAAGCTTTAATGAAGCTTGTGGAAACATTGACAAAGTCAACTCTTTTGTCATTCTTTTGGATATTTAGTTAACCCAACCCTTAACCTCATGCTTTGGTTAATTCTCTACATGAGTTAAGCATGATAGCTTAACTCACCCATGGTTACATTATTGAGAATAGAATAATTCATATGATGAGATTATTCTTTCTTCTTCTTCTTCTTCATCAAGCTCCATGAAAAGCTTACTAGCTCCAATGGTGCCATGAGAAAATCAATTCTAAAGTGAGCTCACTTCCTACTTCTTCATCCTCTACCACTTGCCGTGTAGTAGAGTGTGTTCTCTTCACAATGTTCATGACCTAGTGAAGAAATAGCTTGAGTTAGTGTCTCCCCGACGTAGATCATCTTCGGCCTCGAAGTCATCGAAGCAAGCACGTTCGTTCTTCTTGTGAAGCTTCTCTAGAGTCCGAAGTTCACGATCGCTGCGATGGGGACATCTACACGGAGCTAATGAAGTGAAGGACCGGATCTACAAAGGTTGTAATCCCTTTCACTTAGTGTTAAACTGTTTAACATGCTTGTTTTCACCTAAACTCTAGTTTAAAGATCCGTCTTTGGGTTGTTCGGCACGGCTAAATTTTTAATCGGGCATGGTTGATGCCTCGTAGAACCTTGTGAGCGTGCCTAGCAACCCTACATGTTATTAGATACCGAACCTGATATACAACATCATATCAATCTCTTTATTAGTAAAGAAGGATATAATTTTGTATTGTTGGATAATGTTTTGAACATTTTCTATATCAAGAATTGATCGGTTCAGGCACGTTATCTAAAAACATAGACGTTCTAAATCAAACCACGGTTCTTCGTGTACAGAACACACACAAGAGGAAGAGTTCAGAAATGAACGGATCCTTCTTGAGGTATTATAGCCTAGGTCATATCAATGTGACCCGACTAGATGAAGTTACATTTAGATGCATATTCAAATTAGTTTGAATTTACATCTTGTGAAACTTGCCGGTCATGTCACAAAGATAAGATGACCACAGCTCTGTTTATTAGAAACAGAGAAAGAGTTAGTGAACTCTTGGAATTGATACATTGTCACGACCCGAAATTGGCACGTGGCGGCCCTAAAACTACGGAACACCTAAAGACGTAACGCAGTAAAATAAAGCCAAACCCAGAAATCTAAACCATGAAAATACGGAAAAGATAATAAGAGTTTTTGAAACATTTGAAATCGCAACATAAATTCTTTAAAAGTCCAACTTTCTTTCTTTACAATTTTTGGCAACACCCCTTTTTAAAAAACTAACCCAAAGGCGGAAAAACAAACACATAACAAGTATACGACGCCGTAGCGAAGAAATAAAGACAGTAGAGATAAAGCTATATACAAGACAACAAATCCACAAATAATATACAAAACGTCCTTACCAAGTCTCTAAGTCAACAATATAATAGTAGATGGAGAGTACAAGATACAACGAATGTACAATACAAAATACAGATAACCACCAAAACCCACCTAAGAAAAATAGCACACTGTGAGCCGATGCGGTATCTGTAGCAAAATATGATAGGTGAATAGCTGAATAGCCTGCCTCGACTACTCTGGGGAACAACCTGCAACACCTGTGGCACAACGGGGGTGAGTTGCCAACTCGTGAATAGTAAATAACATATGCAGGTAATCGCAGGAATGTACGTACAGCATGAATCTAAGATATACAATTTACAGTGATAACAGGTCATGTGAATGCAGAATAATGGAAGGTACACTAGCAGGTGCAATCAATATGTGAAGCAATAATAACATGACGATAGTATGCAATAGCCATGCAATAGGGATATGAGAATGTAAATATGCAGCAATCATGAAGGGTACACTAACAGGTACTCCTAATACATGGAACAGTGCATAAGTGAAAAGGTATGAGGTATGGAGTGAAATATGACATCCCACGGAATCCTGTCATCGTGGTAGGATCATAATCCATCAAGACACTCAAATCCCAATTCCTCAAATCAGCCCCCAAGTTGGGCTCTCACATCATATAAGTCTCACATCTCCTCAATGTACAATATCGAGTAATCTCCTATATCCCGAATGTACAAATCAGTAATCCCATATGTATGTCCAATATCCAATCTCAATGAATCACCTAATATCCCAAATCAAATCTCAAATAGAATTCTAACATCCTAAAGGTATATATTTGCAGAAATAAAAATGATGGGGTCAATACACATATATTAGCGTCCCATTCCACTAATATTGGTGTAAGGGTATATATAACAACGGCTAAATCCCCTGTTATATATACAAAGGTGTTTAAAGGAAATATCATGAAACAGTGTGCCAAGCATCGACACAGAAATCCTGATAGGTACGTATCATACGCTATCCAGAAAGCACGAGTGCCTAGCTCTGACCCTCGCCTTTCGACGTATGCATACGTGCATGACTCCCAACGGGATCTCCATGATCCTCGCCGAGTCATTAGTACTGTCACCGGTAGATACTAGCCCGCCTCCAGGCTCAATCGGCAAAATCCATCGATCTTCTTGCCGAGGGGAACCATACCGGGCCCCACTATGTACCCTCTACGGCCTCGACGCCTCCTCGTACGGGTAAATATATAAATCAGAACCGATAAAGCTCATGGTGGATGCGCAAATATCATATCAAGGAAACCGGATTTTTCAATGTATGCATAATTTCATGAACTCCCGTGGTTCCCAAATCCAGAAAACATCATGTAAAATCCAAAATAACAATGCGCAAATCCAGGAATAAATATGTACGATATATCTGAAATGCGAGCATATAAAGAAAAATATGTAGCTGAAACCAGATGTATGCGAAATCAATAAGGTACAACTAAGTATAGGTGTCTACCTATAAGTAAAAGATGTCGTATACCCCCTGGGTATAAGTAAAATATGTGCAAGGTATATCTGTAGCTGTATCGCAAGGTGTATATGTACCTATCACTAATGGTAAGATACACTATAGGTATACCGATAAGTTAGATGTCATGTATGATAAGCAATATAGTATCTATAAGGGGTTTGTGTGTGACATGGAAATTATTGACGGTGTGTGTGTAGCATACAATCCGTGCTTGTGCAACATGAACCGTCAATAATATGTGCAGTGTCCTACGGCTGCTAGTCACAGTATCATTATATCTAATAAATAGGGTAAGGCGCGATTCTAACAATGACGTAAAATACGCAACAAATATTAGAATCCTAGCCCAGACGCATAACGCCATGTGGGCGATTCCCTTGTAGATCTTAAATCTACTCACCTACGCTCCACGCTAGGTGAATCCTACCATCTGCTCCCTCCTGTAGCAGTGTCCGTAGTCCCCTCCTGCAAACTTGCAATTTAGACATGGAAATCATATATAAGCTAAATATTCCGCAAAACGCGATATCGAACTCAAACGAGAAACTCGCGTCGCGAACTAAACGCGCGTGTGCACGATACGCTAAAACGTGTGTATACGCGTCTAAAACTATCGCGACACGCCGCGATATGCTGAATCGTAGAACCAACTCACGTATCGCGCGTATCGCGCAAACACAACGAACTAGAAAAACGATATAATGTCCCAGATTTTCCTACAGGTCAAATCTCACAAAACTATACATGCCAAAACACTACAATACACTGCAGACAACCCTAGCCAAGAACCCAACACCTAACTCCTCTTCCTGGCCGCAATTTGCGGCCAGATGGATTAAATTGGCGGCCAGCTTTTGGAGGGGATGGTTCGTGTTCTGGTGTTGTTGTCTAAACCTAATGAGCATACTCCAGTTTCCTCAATTTTACCCTGAAGAGTCCGGGTCAATAGCAGATCACAGAATGCCACAATGTCGCTTTAAAATATCAATTTTGCATAAATTAGAAACCCTATGGTATTTTAGTGGAATCCAGGGTTAAACTCAGTTCAAGTGACCCTATTAACACTAAAATAGGCTAGGTTTACCCACACAATCATTACTTAACCAACATCTCCCACAATCACCATAATTTAGCACTAAACTAACATTAAAAGCAAACAGAAGCTAATTAACACAAGAGCTTGGCAAAAAGGGAAATTGGGTTAAGAAATATACCCTAAGGGACCCTAGGAATCAGGTGAAGGAGTGTATGGGGGAGATGAGGGGTTGCTACTGCTGCTGGAGCTGCTTGCTACTGCTGATGCAAGTTGTTGCTGCTACTGATGCCACTGCTGAAGCTGTTGCTGTCTGCTGCTGCTTCTGTTGTTGTTGTTGTTGTTGTTTTCTTTGCTGCTGATGCTTCAGCCAAGAGTGTGTGTGTGAGAGTTTTAGAGTGAGAGGGTGAGAGCAATGAGTTAGAATGAGAGAACACCAACAAGTCAACCCCCTCATCTCTCTCTCTCTTCATTAATTGAAGGCATGGACAAGCCATCATGCCCCATAATGCTTCCTCTCTCTCTCTCACCAAGTCAACACAAGAAAGTCAAATTCTTTTTTTTTTAAATCCATTTTGTTTTTAAAACAACCATGCACACTATTAAACCCAAAAGCACCTAAACAAGTTATAAACTAGATTAAGAAATGGTTAGTTCACCATGTTGCTAATCATGGCTAAACCCCAATTAACACCCTAGTTATCATGCACAAGTGTGTGCAAGCCTAGGAAAAATCTAATAAAATATTCAATAAATAGGATAAAATAATTAAAACCCAATTTGGTAAACTTTTTATTAAAAACCATATATTAAAATATAATTAGCCACAAAACATATTCTAAGGTGTTACAATATCCCCTCTTAAAAGAAATTCGTCCTCGAATTTAAAAATATACTATTACGCGTACCTCTAAAGAGAAGATTACAAATTCTCAAATCTCGCTCGCAGCCTCCCAAGTGATTACCTCACTATACGGCTATGCCCAAGAAAACCCTTCACATATGGCAAGACCCTTGACCGACGTTTCTCCACCTGCCGAGCCATTAACACAATTGGCAGCTGGTGAACGAAAGATCGCGTCCAAGCTAAATGGTCTGGTGCCAAATCATGTGAGAAAGGTCAAGAAGGTAATTGTAAAGTATCATCCCAAGGAATACGGGGTGAAAACTCAATAATCTGGGCGGAAGTGCCAAATTAAAGGCAACGAAACTAACTCGCTTATAGGATCTCAAAAGGACCTAAAATCCTGGGACAAGCTTCCCAAAATCCAACACGTCAATTCATCGGAAAAGTCCATAGGAATACATGATCTGTCCCTGTGAACTCGAGTCTGTGACCAACACAGTCGGCATAAGACCTCAGTTCGCAATGGACAATTTCCATCCTGACCTAACACAACTAGACCATCTCTGAAGTCTCTAGACATAGCTGGGGTCCAAAATCCTACTTACGTAGAGTCAGAAGAACAACAGACCGGTGATCGACATGACCTAACCCCTAAGCCTAAAGGTTGCCAATTGGGGTGTCTCCTGATAGCAGCTATCCAAGGAGAACCAGTCACGTCCCGAAAGTACGGAACATGACCAGCACTTAAACCACGAGACGTCTTGAGACGTACGTAATCTAAGTAAGCCGAAAACCCAGAAATCCAAACCAAGAAAAGTAGTAGAGTGAAGGAAAATGTAGCGTCTTGAAAAGTCGTTTTGGTGTTTTCCTGAAAATCGGTGAAAATTCGGTATTTTTCCGAAAACCGTCTTTCGTGTTATTTTGCAGTTTAGGACTAATTATACCAAAATGGATAGGTAATTGCTTGTTTTTAGTATCTAATGAGTTACTTATGAAATTTTGGTCATTTAAAAAAATTTCCCTTTTTTTCAATTTTTTAATATTATTTTAAGCCGGTATGAAAATACATTAAATTAGCGATAAATACAAATTTAAATAGGCTAAAATTAAGCTTTAAAATCATGTTAATTAAAATCTAGTTGTAACATAAATTTTTAGTAATTTATTTTAAGTTTTAACTAATTTTTATTATGGAAAACGAAATTTATTGAATTTAAGCTTAAACTTGCAATTTTGGACTTGTAGGGGGTCTTTTTGCAAAAAAAAATTTGTGCACTCTCACACACACATCCTCACATCTCCTTGGCTGTCCCAAACTGCAGAAAATTCCCCCTCTCTCTTTTGTTTTAAAATTCTTTTGTTAGGGATGATTTGAGTTGAATGTGTATGTTTAAAATATTGTATGTTGAAGGTATGGTGCATTGACTTTGAGGGGAGTTGACCAAGACTTTTTTCCCACACCCACACCATCCCCTCTCCCTCATTTCTGGCCGAATTTCCAGCAGCCCCCCCTTCATCTCCTTGTTCTTTTCATTTTCTTCAAAAATTCATTAAGTTGCTTCAAAAATTCCAAATTTAAACCTCACAAAATAACCCCATTCTTCATCCCCTTTCTCTTTAACCTCTCTTGCTTGGAATCATGGTGTTAGGAGGCCATCATTGAGGCAAATTTCTTCTTACTAGATCCATATGTTTGAGGTATAATTTCTACTCTTTTAATTTCTTATGGTTAAAATCCTTTAATTAAATTGTTTTAGTGTTAATTTAGTGCTATTTTCATTCTAGTTTTGTTTAAAGTTAATGGTTGAGTTAACTAGGGTTTCTTGAAACCATGTTTTAGTTAATTAAATCTAGTTAATTAATCTAGTGGTTTACTTAACCAACCTATATGGTTACTTTGCTTAAGTGACTTGATGTATTGCTAATCTAAGTTAACTTGTGTGAAATTTTCTTTGCTTTGCTAATTACCAAAATCAAGAAAAGGTTTGTGTATGGAATGTGGGTTTTGATGCATGGAAAAGGGGTTAATTTAATTGTAGTGGCTTTCTAATGGTTTAAGTTGGATATTGTGTGATAATATGTGCACTTTGTCACAAATTGTCGATATTTGCACCAAATTTGCAAACTTCTAGCTTACTAGGTTTTTATTATATTATTGTGGCGAATTAATTGCGGTATCTAGATTATATTTTTGGCATATCCTATGACATTTAGGATGTGTGAGTGCGTATTTTTGGGTGTTCGGGTTTTAGTTTTGCCGGGCGACCAAATCGGCGATTTTTGCAGTTTTTGCGATTTTCGCGTGTGTTCCGCGCACCTTGTGCACGTTGTACCTAGCTTGTGAACGTTAGTATTTTCGTTAGGGAATTGCGTCGTTCTTGATTTGTAACCTTATGTCTTGTATTGATGTAAATTCCAGGTTCGGTCGCAGAGGCTTCGGATGCGGCACGAAAAGGGGAAGCGGTGATCGGACGTAGCTAGCTGAGGATTTCTGTGAGTAGATGTAACATCTACGGGAGACTATCGTTGAATGGCGCAAGTCGCCCGATAGTTTTAGTAACTTAAAAGATTCTTAGTGATGTTAGTAATTAGGGGTGTAATACTTATATGATTATTTGCTGCATTCATGCCTTATATTGACATACATATACGAACCCATTCTATAGGACACCTGCACCATTGCCAGGGTTTTTATATGCAGCACGAGCACTATTCATGCTTACACACACACCCTGGTAATTGCCATGCCACCACACTAGATAACCTTTAAATTGAAACCTTTTACTATAATTGACACTTAAACATGTGCTATTGCCTTTAATTCCTTAAAATGAAATCGTAGGATTGCTATTCATGTGCATGTACCTCATCATATTATTTGTTCATGCCTAGTCTATTAATCACACATCGCAACTTGATTATTGATACCATATGCATTCATTATCATTGACATATGCACTTATGAGAATTTCTTGAGATTTTATGATATTTCTGGATTTCGGGGGAAAGCCGCAAAATTTCTAAACTTATTATATTTTTAAAATATGTAAATTGCGGTTTTCTAGTGATGTATGTGTCGTCCACCATGAGTTTGCTGTGGTTTTCGAGACCCGTTTCGAGGAGTTGGATGAACCGTCTCGGGTACATGGTGGGCCCGGTATGGTACCCCGGGGCAAGATGAATGTGGTGTTGACGTTGAGCGTGGCAAGGGACGGATTACCTACCGGTGACTGTTTGGCACGGCGGATATCCAGAGGATACCGACCGTGGCCGCGAGATGATGAGATTTTGATATTGAGCTGGGTCAGCCGGATGGCTGAGGCCAGAGATACTATGACATGGATATATGAGATTTGTGATAGTTTTGAGGTGTCGTTGCTGGACACAGGTTCTGGTTGATTCTATTGGTATTGTGCTAGTATTTCAAAAGAGATTCTTAAAGGGAAAAAACATGATTTCTTATACTTACACATTCAGATCACGAGTTGATTCGCATTGCATTCATACCTGCTAGCATATTCATATTGCATACCTACCTGCTATTATGTCCTGCCTTACCTGTATTTTAGATGCTAGGATACTTGTGTGCATGCTTTCGATATCCTGTGTAGATGTTATTTATTACTCACGAGTTGGCAACTCACCCCCGTTGTGCCACAGCCTTTTTCAGGTCCGCTCCGTCAGTACAGTAGCTGCGGGCGCACTTGCTTCTTTTGCCTGGACCCGAGGTTTTGCTCTTAGGTGGGTCATATTATTATTTTTGCACCACCTTGTATATTCTTTGTATCTAGAGTACTCCATCTACTGTACCTACCAGTATTATTGTATATTGACCTAGAGATGAGACTGTGAGGTTTGTGGACTTTTATGCTGTATTTTGGGGTCGAGCTCACTTGAGTCGACATGCTGTTTTTCTTATGCTTCATTATGATTATTTCGCATGTTGTTGCTTTATATTGCGTGGGATTTGTGACCGCCTTGTGGCGAAGAGCTAGCTCCCGCTTGGGGATGCCTTATTTGTTGGATTCATGTATATTCTTGTTGTACCCATTTTGGGGGCCAGTATTTACAAAGGAGACTCTGCCGAAATTTTTGGAAAAATTGGTATTGTTTTTAAAAAGGGTTTTATATGACTTATTTGATAAACTCGCTTTCAATTGATTGGGTTTTCTTCACTCTTTTGCTTATTTGGTTTTGGTTTCTGGGCTTTGGCTTACTTATTTTACGGATGTCTTGAGACGTTTCGTAACTTAAGTGCCAGTCACGTTCCATACCCTGCGGGTCGTGACAGAAAACCAATTTAAAACAAGTAGTTTTAATAGCATAAGCCGAATTATGCATTTTTAAAAACATCAAATATTTCCTGAAAATTTCGGCAGAGTCTCCTTTGTAAAAACTGGCCCCCAAACGGGATACAACATGAATAGTATACGAAATCAATAAAAGGCATCCCCAAGCGGGAGCTAGCTCTTCGTCAATCGACGGTCACAACCACACAAGTAATATAATATACAACGCCAAGGGCGAGGATCAAAACTCAAAGGAAACTCAAAAGCACAAGAAAACCACAGAAATACAACGCGCGACTCTAAGGTCGAAAGAATAACATCACTGGTCTCTATCTCAAAAATAAATACATGTTTGGTTGATGGAACTTCTAGATACAACAGAATAATAATATACAAGATGTAATGATGGGTACGATACAAATAAACCCACCTACTAGCAAGTCACCCGGAAATGGAAATAGTGCCAGCAAAGCCGTAATGAAACCTGTACGGCGAAACCTGCAAGAACTGTGGCACAACGGGGGTGAGTTGCCAACTCGTGAGTAGAAAAACATCTACGCACAGAAATCGCATAAATAACGCAACCTAGGTCAATGATCATAATATATCCTCAATTATATATATAACATGCAACCTATAACAAGGCTAGGGTAAATATCTAACCCGAGTGTAATCTCATGTGCCCGTGTCAGTGCCTCAGGTAGCAATATATCATATGAATGAGGTATGAATGCATGAAAACAGAATACATGTAAATGAAGAACTGTTTTCATAATTTAGTGAGATTTCCTTTGTATTTTTAAAATGAGGTATCATAATGAAATCAGCATAAAACAGTGCCTAGCATCGGCACAAAACGTAATCCCAATATCTCGATATCCCTGTATCACAGTCTCTGTACCTCAATATCTCAAAATCTCAATGTCTCAATAACAATATCTAGGGCGCCGTCAGTCCAGACCGGCCCCTACCATCCATCTCAAGACCACGACGGTATCCTCCGGATATCCGACGCGTCGGGTAATATCACCGGTAGGTAGTTCTTCCCTGCCAGGCTCACATCGTCATCATCACGCGCTTCTTGCCCCGGGGTACCTTACCGGGTCCACCATGTACCCGAAACGGTTCATCCGTCTCCTCGAATCGGGTCTCAAAATCCATCAGCAAACTCATGGTGGACGACTCATACATCATGGGAAAAACCGCACTTTTTATTTAAAAAGAGAGAAATCAGTTTATATAAGTTTTGCGGTTCCCCCCCCCCCCAAATCCAGAAAATCTCATGGAAATCCGAATCCAAATCATCAATAGCATGTAAAACTATGAATATAGGCATAACAATGAATAACAGTATGCATGAAGTGACAAGCAATAACTACAATGTTAAGCTGGCATATAAGGCAGGTACACTAATATCATGTCAAATTACTAACTAACAAGCTAAGTCAAGCAATAATATTTTCTAAGGTGTACGTGACATGGCAATTACCGATGAAGATGTGTGTGAGCCGGCAAGTAAGTGTACGTGGTACATACGCATCATCGGTAATGGTGCTGGTGTCGTAACAATATGATATCAACAATGCAATAAGAAATTATAACATAAGTATGCGATGCGGAGCGAACAGCAAAAATGAACGGAATACTAGACACAACGATAACTAAACTGCATTACCCTAATATAAATCCTACAAATGGTGCCTTTGAAATAACACGAATCATGGGGTTTTGAAAATAGGGGCTACGGTGTTTTTATGAAAAGATATGTCTTTTGAAATATCCGTAGGATCCCTTGGGCTGTCCTTTAAAATACCCACGATTCGTTAGTTTTAGAAATAGGTAAGAATCGAATCTAATCTAACAACTAAACTAAACTAAAGGGCTAAGTTAACAAGCTGGACTACCGGTAAGGAAACCTCCTAACATCTGAGTCGATCCATATACATACCTGTATATATATTAGTCGGTGATCCCGCCTCAATAATATCATATCCGATACCATATCTATAATCAGACATCCCAAGTCAAGAGTGCGGATCAATCATCAAAATATAGCTCGTACGTAAATCCGTCGTACGGCATCCCCAAATCTGGGTACGGGTCAATATCACATTCATCATACTATTCACCCGATATCCTCTTTATCAAATATCATGATCGGGATACTGATCTACGTCTAGTACAATACTGATACCGCCTGAGTATGCATGCACGTGTGTGAAACACTACGTCAAGGACCCGCTACAACGTCATGTCGTATCTCAAATACGAACCCTGCTATATCACCGATCTCACGGCCTCAAATCAAATCTCATCGACTCATCATAAATCCCAAGTACTATCCTCAAATCTGTATGTGAACACATAGTCCCATACCCATGTGAACACATAACTATATATTCCCGTAAGCACAAATGAAAGAAGAAAGTATGCCAGTATAGGTTGGTGTGTGCATGTGTGGTGCGACCACTACTCTAGTGTTTCGCGACACTAAATATCCAAGAACACCAAATATCCATATTATCATCAATATACTCAAACAATGTATAAACAATATATATATGTGTGTATACATATTCGTATACATCACCACGAATTGCGGGGGTGTTATACGCCATCCACCCGACTTCTCCACGTAGATATAAATCTACTCACCTGGTCCTCGCTCGCCGGTGCCGACGTCGCCACACGCTTGCTTATCGTCTCGTAGTACACATGGGGGTACCTACATATCACAACGCATCGTATCGCATTAAAATCCGACTCATGACCAAAACGACACACGAATCCCACATAGGTCAAAACCTATGGTTGCTTTCACAAATCGACCCAAAACCCTCGATGTCGGCGTACAAATGCCAAACAATCGAGAAAGCTCCCAACACACTCATTTGTACAATTACAAGCACTAATTATAATATAAAATAGCTTAAAATTCACAAAAACCCCAATTTCACTTAAAAAGTCATTTTTCCGAAAATCTAGCAAGCACAAATCACCGTTTTTAGTACAAAACTCGATGTATAAACGAATCTAGCGGCCACAATACTTATTAAATATCTTAAATAAGTCATAAAAACAATTTCCATAATTTAATCCCAATAAATTTCATTAACCCCAAAATTCTAGTTTACAAAATACCCAAATTTTAACAATTTATAGCAAAAATGCACAAACAACAATTTAGCTTGGATTTTCATAAACTAAAAGCATTAAACCAATCAATATAATATTTATAATGACATGAATAACTTAATTATATTTTAATCTAAGCATTTGATAATTTTTCAAAAACTCTAGTTAGCAAACTAGCATAATTATCACAATTTTAAATTAACAAATTAGCAAGTAGTAACCAACTTAGATTTTGCATACAATTACATGTTAATCTCCTCATTACAACCATAAACTAATAATAAAAACCCTAATTAAATTCAAACCCTAGTTTTGAATTTTCCAAATTTGCAATAAAACCCAATTAAACATCTAAATTGATAACATTGAAGCAATTAAACAACACTATAAGCATAAGGTTAAAATTATACCTCATGAACCATGGATCAACATGAAATCAAGACCTCCAAAAGATGCCTCCTTTCTCCTCAATCCAAACCACTTTGGGTCAAAGAATATTGGGTAAATGATAAAGGGTGAAATTGTGAGACTTTGGATGGATTTTTGAAGCAAAATGGAGGGATTTTTGAAGAGAAAAGAAGTGGAGACATGAAGAGGGCTGCTGCAGAATTGGGGCTCGGCCAAATGGGGAGGGGAAGAGTGTGTGAGGTGATTGGAGAGAGAATGGGGTCAAAAAGTCCATCACAATTACCTAACACCATACCTTAATAATTTATTGCTTTCTTTAATCTTTTATTCTTCTAAAAAGAGATGAGAATGGGGGGAAATTCGTGCACTTTCAGCCAAGTGGGGATTTGGGTTTGTGTGGTTGTGTGTGTGTGAGGCAATGAACACCAAACACCAATTCAATATGCACCAAAACCCTTTTATTTTTACAAAATAAGCTTTTTTCTTCAATATTTTCTAAACCGTTTTGGCAAACGATTTCGTTTCAAAAACCACATGATAAAATTTTATTTAAAGTTTTATGATGTACAAAATTTGTTTCAACTCATTCCAATTTATAATTTTCCCTAATTAAATGTATTATTGACGGCTTAAAATAATAATAAAATAATTTTTTTTCAGAAAATTTGAAATTTCACCAGTGGCTCAATAAACACCAAATACTAGTAATTACATAGCTAGAATATGTATATTTAATTTTATAATAAAGATATTTGCATTTTGACTTTTTACAGAAAACCCCCTTATTTTACCGTTTTTTCGAAATTTCACCGAAACGATTTTCAAAACGTTACAATCTCCCCCCCTTAAAAAAATTCGGTCCCTGAATTTAAATTAAAACTTCCCCCAAATACTAAAATATTTCAGCCAAAACCATCAAATCGCCGGGGCTCCGAAATCATAAATACATAAAATAAATCGTAGGGCAACGCATGCGCATGAAAAATGATCATATAACTCAAATCAGAACTCCGTCAAGCATGCCGCAATCATCGGAGTCATGGTGAAGACACAATGTCTAAATCCAAAATGAAAATCAATATGATATACATCATTAAAATATCTGGAAGCAATGCATGCCAAATCTTCTTCAAATCGTTGTGCGATGCTCGCAGCACTGCATAGTGGCGGACGTTTATTGTAAAAAAAATAACTACATATATATATATATATATATATATATATATATATCCTTTGTTTAATATGCACGTCCCGCCGTTTTGGAAGCAATTTCAGAAGGGTTTCCTTTATAAAATGTTTCGTGTCATCTCGGACACCTAGGTAATACTGAGACTATTGCTCGCTTTTTGGAAATCCCTTCGATAACTATCAATGCATGCAAAATATATTCAGGTACTGTCCTCTGACTAGTCCTGCTCAGTACGAGAACACATAGCGAATATCATAAAAACGTACTACTCCATAAGAAATCAATCATAAATATATATGAATACTACGTGCGTCAGGTGCGCACGGAAATCAAAATCTATAAATGTGCCATACATGTGCACAGAAACAACATCTAGGTGTAACGGGTGTGCACACAACATCAGTCATAGTGTCACGACCCGAAAGTACGGAACATGACCGGCACTTAAACTACGAACGTCTCGAGGCGTACGTAATCTAAGTAAACCGAAAACCCAGAAATCCAAACCAAGAAAAGTAGTAGAGAGTAGGAAAAACCAATTTAAATCAAGTAGTTTTAATAGCATAAGCCGAATTATGCGGGTTTCTAAAAACATCAAAAATTTACTGAAAATTTCGGCAGAGTCTCCTTTGTAAATACTGGCTCCTAAACGGGATACAACATGAATAGTATACGAAATCAATAAAAGGCATCCCCGAGCGGGAGCTAGCTCTTCGTCAATCGACGGTCCCAACCACACAAGCAATATAATATACAACGCCAACGGCGAGGATCAAAAACTCAAAAGGGAACTCAAAACCACCAGAAATATAACGAGCGACTCTAAGGTCGAAAGAATAAACAACACTGGTCTCTATCTCAATAGATACATATTTGGTTGATGGAATTTACTAGATACAACTGAATAATATCATACAAGGTAATATGATGGGTACGATACAAGAAAAACCCACCTACTAGCAAGTCACCCGAATGAACTGAGCCCGCAAGACGTAATGAAACCTGTACGGCAAACCTGCAAGAAACTGGGGCACAACGGGGGTGAGTTGCCAACTCGTGAATAGAAAAACATCTACGCACAGAAATCGCATAAATAACGCAACCTAGGTCAATGATCATAATATATCCTCAAATATAAGTATAACAGGCAGCCTATAACAATGGCTAGGGTAATATCTAACCCGAGTATAATTTCATGTGCCCGTGTCAGTGCCTCAGGTAGCAATATATCATATGAATGAGGTATGAATGCATGAAACAGAATACATGTAAATGAAGAAACTGTTTTCATAAATTAGTGAGATTTCCTTCGTATTTTTAAACTGAGGTATCATAAATGAAATCAGCATCAACAGTGTCTAGCATCGACACAAAACATAAATCTCACTGTCTCGAAATATCAATGTCTCAATCTCAATATCTAGGGCGCCGTCAGTCCAGACCGGCCCCTACCATCCATCTCAAGACCACGACGGTATCCTCCGGATATCCGACGCGTCGGGTAATATCACCGGTAGGTAGTGCTCCCCAGCCAGGCTCAACGTCAACACCACATTCCTCTTGCCCCGGGGTACCATACCGGGCCCACCATGTACCCGTGACGGTTCCTCCACTCCTCGACACGGATCTCCAAAACCACAGCAAACTCATGGTGGACGACACTTTACATCACTAGAAAACCGCAACATTTTATATTTTAAAAGATCATAAGTTGTAAATTTTGCGGCTTTCCCCGAAATCCAGAAATATCATAAATCTCAAGAAATCATCACAAGTGCATATGTCAATGATAATGAACTAGGCATGAACCACTGAATAACAGTATGCATGAAGTGGTAGGTAATAACTACAATGTCTAATATGACATATAAGGGAAGTACACTAATATCATGTCAACACTACTAGCTAACAATCTAAGTCAAGCAATTATATTCTCTAAAGTGTACGTGACATGGCAATTACCGATGAAGATGTGTGTGAGCCGGCAAGTAGGTGTACGTGGTACATACGCATCATCGGTAATGGTGCTGGTGTCCTAACAGCATGATATCAATAATGGAATATGCAACAAAATAAATATGCGAGGCAGAGCGAACAACAATAATGTGCGGGAGCTGAATACTAGACACAACGATAACTAATCTGCAATAATCTAATATAAGTCCTACAAATGGTGCCTTTTGAAATAACACGAATCGTGGGGTTTTGAAAATAGGGGCTACGGTGTTTTTATGAAAAGATACGTCGTTTTGAAATATCCGTAGATTCCCTTGAGCTTTCTTTAAAACTGCCCACGATTCGTTAGTTTTTGAAATAGGTAAGAAGTCTAATCTAATCTAACAGCTACACTAAACTATACGGCTGAACTAACAAGCTGAACTACAGGTAAGGAAACCGCCTATCATCTGAGTCGATACATATACATACCTGTATATGTATAGTCGGTGATCCCGCCTCAATAATATCATATCCGATACCATATCTATAATCAAGCATCCCAAGTCAAGAGTGCGGATCAATCATCAATATAGCTCGTACGTAAATCCGTCGTACGGCATCCCAATCTGGGTACGGGTCAATATCACATTCATCATACTATTCACCTGGTATCCTCTTTATCAAATATCATGATCGGGGTACTGATCTACGTCTAGTACCATACTGATACCGCCTACGTATGCATGGACGTGTGTGAAACACTACGTCAAGGACCCGCTACAACGTCATGTCGTATCTAAGATACGAACCCTGTTATATCACCGATCTCACGGCCTCAAATCGAATCTCATCGACTCAGCTCAATCCCAAGTATCATCCTCAATCCGTATGTGAACACATAGTCCCATACCCATGTGAACACATAACTATAAAGAATCCCATGAGCACATATCAATAGGAATGTATGCAAGTATGTATGTGTGTATGTGTGTGCAACACTACCCTAGGGTTCGCAACACTAAAAAAATAGTCCAACACACCAATATCCATCCTAAGCATCGTTATTAAACCTAAATAACATATAATAATTGTTGGTGTGTATACGCATCCGTATACACCACCACGGACTGCGGGGGTGCTATACGCCATCCACCCGACTTCTCCCCGTAGATATAAATCTACTCACCTGGTCCTCGCTAGCCGGTGCCGACGTCGCCACGCGCTTGCTTGTCGTCTCGAAGTCCACATGGGGGTACCTACATATCATAACGTACCATATTGCATTAAAACTAAATTCGAAATCGAAACGGCATACGAAAATCAAATCGGCACGCGTATCACGCATAGGTCCAAACCTATCGCCCACGTATGCAGGAATAGTCAAACCAACCCTCGATTTCGATGTACGAACGTCAAACCATCGAGAAAATCCAATCACACTCATTTGCACATTCACGAACACTAATTTTAATAAAAACTAGGTTAAAACTCACAAAACCCCAATTTCACTTAAAAAGTCATTTTTCCGAAAATCTAGCAAGCACAATTCGCCGTTTTCGTACAAAACATGATGTTTAAATGAATGTAGCGGCCAATATACTTATTAAATATCTTAAATAAGTCATAGAAACAATTTTCGGAATTTAATCTCATTAAATTCCAAAAACCCTAATATTCTAGTTTACAAAAATACCATTTTTAACAATTTCAAAGCAAAAATGCACAAACTACAATCTAGCTTAGATTTGCATGATCTAAAGCATTAAACCATATTTTATAATGTTAATAAAGTCATCAAAACCTTAATTAGATTTTAAATCACCCATTTGGAACCAAAAGCTAAAAACTAGTTTGCTTAAATAAAGCTAAATTGGATATTTTAATGTTACAATTTGCACTAAGCAACAAGATTACATTTTGCATGCCCTAAGATACAAAAATACATCACATAACCATGCACAATTGATCACCATTCAACTCCAAAACAAAACCCCACTTCAATTTTATAAACCCTAATCTTGAATTTGGACTCTAAATTTAAAATCTAAACTAAACCTTTCATTAACATAATTTGATGTAATAACAAACAACTCAAAAAAAGAACAAGATTTATACCTCATAACCATCTTGAGATCAACATGAAACTTGTCTCCAAAATGCAAACTTTTCACCAAGATCCATGCTTAAAGAGATAAGAGAAAATGGGTAGGGCTTTGATTTGCATTTTAGCTTTGATTTTTGATGGAAATGGGTGAATTTTTTTTTGATGGAAAATGAGAGGAGAAGAGGGAAGGAGGGGCTGCTGTTGGGGCTCAGAATTTTCGTTCAGAATTTGTGGGTAGGTGAGGGAGGAGAGAGAGTGGGGTGGAAAAAGTGAAAAGAAAAGTCAAAGTCCACCTCAAAATATATCATTTTCTACTCTTTTCTTTTCTTTTCTTTTCTTTCCTTTGCAAACCAAGTGGGGAAAAAGTGAGGGCTGCTGAATTTGGCTAAGGGGAGGAGTAAGTGGGTGTGTGTGGGTGTGGGTACGGGTGTGGGGTGATGAAAAATGATAAATACAGTACCCCAAACATCCATTTATGATAAAAAAAAGCCTTTTTTCTTCAATAATTTCTAAACCGTTTTGGCAAATGTTTTCGTTCCAAAAACCACATGATAAAATTTTATTTAATATTTTATGATGCACAAAATTTGTTTCAACTCATTCCAATTTGTAATTTTCCCTAATTAAATGTATTAGTGACGGCTTAAATAATAATAAAATAATATTTTTTTCAGAAAATTTGAAATTTCACCAGCGGCTCAATAAACACCAAATAATAGCAATTACATAGCTAGAATATGTATATTTAATTTTTATAATAAGATATTTGCATTTTGACTTTTTACAGAAAACCCCCTTATTTTACCGATTTTTTCGAAATTTCACCGAAACGATTTTCAAAACGCTACAATCTTCCCCCCTTAAAGAAATTCGGTCCCCGAATTTAAATTCAAATTTCCCCAAATACTAAAACATCTAAGAAAAATCATCAAGTCGTCGGGGCTCCGAAACTGTAAATACATAAAACAAATCGTAGCGCAGTGCATGCGCTTGAAAGAAAAAAAAATGAGTATATAACTCAAATCAAAACTCCGTCAAGCATCCCGCAATCATCGGAGTCATGGAGAAGACATCAATGCCAAATTCAAATCAAACCAATATGATATAACTCGAAACTATGCATGTAAACATCGAATCTATATCTGTAAGTATCTGAAGGAAATGCATGCCAAATCTCTTAAGTCGCTGTGCAACGCGTATAACACTGCACAGTGGCGGACGTCTATCATAAGAAAATAGCTATATACATATATACCTTTGTTTGAAATGTACGTTCCGCCGTTTTGGAAACAATTTTAGAAGGGTCTCCTTGTTTTAAACATTTCGTGTCATATCAGACACGTAGGTAAATACTGAGGCTATAGCTCGCTTTTTGAAAATCCCTTCAATAACTATCAATGCATGCAAAACATATTCAGGTACTGTCCTCTGACTAGTCCCGCTCAGTACGAAAACACATAGCAATATCATAAAAACGTACTGCTCTATAAGAAATCAATCCCAAGATATGCACATGAATACTACATGCGTCTGGTGCGCACGGAAATCAAAATCCATGAATGTGCCATACATGCGCACAGAAACAACATCTAAGTGCATCGGGTGTGCACGAAACATCTGTCGTAGGCAACATGTGTGCCTGACAGCAAAATCAGGTGCATCTGACATGCACGAAAAATCTCGATTTAGTGCATCTGGTGTGCACCAAAATCGCATCTCAAGACATGCGCTCAACATGCGCGAAAATCCAAATCAGGTGCATCCATCGTGCACGAAATCATGAAATCCAATATCAAGTGCCGAACATGCGCAAAATCAAATCAGGTGCACAAGGTGCACAAAACAAATATCGAACAACACCATCGAAATCAAAGTCCAATGCATCTAAGTGCACAAAAGGCGTATCACTGCACTGCAAGCATATATAAACTATACAGAGTGCAGGAACCAAATCGTGTGCGTGAATACGCACAAAATCAACTCAACTGTCTAAAACCGTAAAATCACAAACATGTGAAACCCAAGCACGAAAACGATATCAAGTGCAACACTTTGCAAAGATCATAAATCCTCAATCATCAAAATCAAATCATTCGAGTAAATCACCAAAAACATCGAAATCAATAATGGCGGCATAGTACCGCTCAAGCGCATCCTCTAAGAATCTCGGGCCAACTGTCGCGGTCACTAATGGGACGTCTCGTCGATGATCATGAACTCTGGCATGCTGGTGTGCGTAACCATGACCACTCCTGGGTCAAGGTCTTCACTGTGAATTACCAATCTTTCGGTCCATCGGCTCATTGGCCCTGTCGGGTGTGCTAACGGGGATGATCCAGTTCTGGCACGTCTCTTGTCATCTCTCGGTCAATCATCGCGACCACTCGTAAGACAGCATATCACTGGCGTCGGCCTCTGGCTCTCTGAATGTACGTGACACATCTGATCCTGGGTGCAAGTATCATTGCAGCAGTGTCCTGGAAGGAATCATGCTCACGGTCTCTTCCATGTCTCGTCCCTGCCAACTGTCCGGAAGTCATCGTCCTTTCCTATATCTGCATCTTGCTCCGGAATGGCTGCATACCCATCGCGACCTCTTCTGGAAGGTATATCCAGTACTCTGCCTCGGCATGCGTATCGCATCTCTGATGTCGGCGGAGTGGAACGTCATCTCATCTAGATCTGGTGCGAACCTCTTACTCCACTTTTCTCTAATGTCGTCTGCTTTGGACTCGTCTCGTCGCGGCTGCATGGACTGAGCTCCAACGGCTATCCTCGTATCGGGAGTCTCCCAAGAAATGCATCTCACCACCTAGCATCCGAATTAAGTCGAGCCATCCGATCGAGTCGTCAAAACCTCATAATCCCCCAAGAGCTCAACATCTTGGGCATAGTTTAATAGTATCGAGTACATACCACAGCATCGGTGGTCCAGCCGTAGAAGGGCAAACCCAAGCCTCACTAATGGCGCCGTAGAACTGCCGCAAACCCGAAGGTTCAAAGACTTTCACACGGTCATTAAGTCGAGTTAGGGTTTCATTCTTCTAGAGGGACCATAGAATTGCCTGCATGTCTTTCCGACTACTTTAAACTTGGATAAATAGGTTTCTGACATTCGATCGTCTCTGTCGACTCCCAACATCTCCGCGTGAAGTCGTCTCTAGCTGGAATCAATCTATCTGATGACCTCGCATCGGGGTAAGCGAACGAACCACCTGTCCTAGTCATTCATCCTCGATGACTAGCGACCTTCTATCATCTCTTAGTACAACTCGTTCTGCACTAACGCCAGCATCTGGGGCAATATCTCGTCGGTCGCAGCAATAACTGGCTCGCTCGTCTGCACGCTGAACAGTGCCTCAACCATCATGAATAAGCAACACACCAACGGTCATCAAAATCTGGCTGGCCTCTGCCAGAATATAATACTGAACAAGGAAATGTACATCCTAAGGCTTCTTAAGTGGAGTGGCGTGTCGTAAATATGCCGCGGAACATATCAACGGTACGTCACTCTACTTTAGTCACCTATTCCATCAACCAAGGGTCATCCTACGCTCCGAAGGTTAAAACCTAACGCTCTGATACCAACTTTGTCACGACCAGAAAGTACGGAACATGACCGGCACTTAAACTACGAACGTCTCGAGGCGTACGTAATCTAAGTAAACCGAAAACCCAGAAATCCAAACCAAGAAAAGTAGTAGAGAGTAGGAAAAACCAATTTAAATCAAGTAGTTTTAATAGCATAAGCCGAATTATGCGGGTTTCTAAAAACATCAAAAATTTACTGAAAATTTCGGCAGAGTCTCCTTTGTAAATACTGGCTCCCAAACGGGATACAACATGAATAGTATACGAAATCAATAAAAGGCATCCCCGAGCGGGAGCTAGCTCTTCGTCAATCGACGGTCACAACCACACAAGCAATATAATATACAACGCCAACGGCGAGGATCAAAAACTCAAAAGGGAACTCAAAACCACCAGAAATATAACGAGCGACTCTAAGGTCGAAAGAATAAACAACACTGGTCTCTATCTCAATAGATACATGTTTGGTTGATGGAATTTACTAGATACAACTGAATAATATCATACAAGGTAATATGATGGGTACGATACAAGAAAAACCCACCTACTAGCAAGTCACCCGAATGAACTGAGCCCGCAAGCCGTAATGAAACCTGTACGGCAAACCTGCAAGAAACTGGGGCACAACGGGGGTGAGTTGCCAACTCGTGAATAGAAAAACATCTACGCACAGAAATCGCATAAATAACGCAACCTAGGTCAATGATCATAATATATCCTCAAATATAAGTATAACAGGCAGCCTATAACAATGGCTAGGGTAATATCTAACCCGAGTATAATTTCATGTGCCCGTGTCAGTGCCTCAGGTAGCAATATATCATATGAATGAGGTATGAATGCATGAAACAGAATACATGTAAATGAAGAAACTGTTTTCATAAATTAGTGAGATTTCCTTCGTATTTTTAAACTGAGGTATCATAAATGAAATCAGCATCAACAGTGTCTAGCATCGACACAAAACATAAATCTCACTGTCTCGAAATATCAATGTCTCAATCTCAATATCTAGGGCGCCGTCAGTCCAGACCGGCCCCTACCATCCATCTCAAGACCACGACGGTATCCTCCGGATATCCGACGCGTCGGGTAATATCACCGGTAGGTAGTGCTCCCCAGCCAGGCTCAACGTCAACACCACATTCCTCTTGCCTCGGGGTACCATACCGGGCCCACCATGTACCCGTGACGGTTCCTCCACTCCTCGACACGGATTTCCAAAAGCACAGCAAACTCATGGTGGACGACACTTTACATCACTAGAAAACCGCAACATTTTATATTTTAAAAGATCATAAGTTGTAAATTTTGCGGCTTTCCCCGAAATCCAGAAATATCATAAATCTCAAGAAATCATCACAAGTGCATATGTCAATGATAATGAACTAGGCATGAACCACTGAATAACAGTATGCATGAAGTGGTAGGTAATAACTACAATGTCTAATATGACATATAAGGGAAGTACACTAATATCATGTCAACACTACTAGCTAACAATCTAAGTCAAGCAATTATATTCTCTAAAGTGTACGTGACATGGCAATTACCGATGAAGATGTGTGTGAGCCGGCAAGTAGGTGTACGTGGTACATACGCATCATCGGTAATGGTGCTGGTGTCCTAACAGCATGATATCAATAATGGAATATGCAACAAAATAAATATGCGAGGCAGAGCGAACAACAATAATGTGCGGGAGCTGAATACTAGACACAACGATAACTAATCTGCAATAATCTAATATAAGTCCTACAAATGGTGCCTTTTGAAATAACACGAATCGTGGGGTTTTGAAAATAGGGGCTACGGTGTTTTTATGAAAAGATACGTCGTTTTGAAATATCCGTAGATTCCCTTGAGCTTTCTTTAAAACTGCCCACGATTCGTTAGTTTTTGAAATAGGTAAGAAGTCTAATCTAATCTAACAGCTACACTAAACTATACGGCTGAACTAACAAGCTGAACTACAGGTAAGGAAACCGCCTATCATCTGAGTCGATACATATACATACCTGTATATGTATAGTCGGTGATCCCGCCTCAATAATATCATATCCGATACCATATCTATAATCAAGCATCCCAAGTCAAGAGTGCGGATCAATCATCAATATAGCTCGTACGTAAATCCGTCGTACGGCATCCCAATCTGGGTACGGGTCAATATCACATTCATCATACTATTCACCTGGTATCCTCTTTATCAAATATCATGATCGGGGTACTGATCTACGTCTAGTACCATACTGATACCGCCTACGTATGCATGGACGTGTGTGAAACACTACGTCAAGGACCCGCTACAACGTCATGTCGTATCTAAGATACGAACCCTGTTATATCACCGATCTCACGGCCTCAAATCGAATCTCATCGACTCAGCTCAATCCCAAGTATCATCCTCAATCCGTATGTGAACACATAGTCCCATACCCATGTGAACACATAACTATAAAGAATCCCATGAGCACATATCAATAGGAATGTATGCAAGTATGTATGTGTGTATGTGTGTGCAACACTACCCTAGGGTTCGCAACACTAAAAAAATAGTCCAACACACCAATATCCATCCTAAGCATCGTTATTAAACCTAAATAACATATAATAATTGTTGGTGTGTATACGCATCCGTATACACCACCACGGACTGCGGGGGTGCTATACGCCATCCACCCGACTTCTCCCCGTAGATATAAATCTACTCACCTGGTCCTCGCTAGCCGGTGCCGACGTCGCCACGCGCTTGCTTGTCGTCTCGAAGTCCACATGGGGGTACCTACATATCATAACGTACCATATTGCATTAAAACTAAATTCGAAATCGAAACGGCATACGAAAATCAAATCGGCACGCGTATCACGCATAGGTCCAAACCTATCGCCCACGTATGCAGGAATAGTCAAACCAACCCTCGATGTCGATGTACGAACGTCAAACCATCGAGAAAATCCAATCACACTCATTTGCACATTCACGAACACTAATTTTAATAAAAACTAGGTTAAAACTCACAAAACCCCAATTTCACTTAAAAAGTCATTTTTCCGAAAATCTAGCAAGCACAATTCGCCGTTTTCGTACAAAACATGATGTTTAAATGAATGTAGCGGCCAATATACTTATTAAATATCTTAAATAAGTCATAGAAACAATTTCCGGAATTTAATCTCATTAAATTCCAAAAACCCTAATATTCTAGTTTACAAAAATACCCTTTTTAACAATTTCAAAGCAAAAATGCACAAACTACAATCTAGCTTAGATTTGCATGATCTAAAGCATTAAACCATATTTTATAATGTTAATAAAGTCATCAAAACCTTAATTAGATTTTAAATCACCCATTTGGAACCAAAAGCTAAAAACTAGTTTGCTTAAATAAAGCTAAATTGGATATTTTAATGTTACAATTAGCACTAAGCAACAAGATTACATTTTGCATGCCCTAAGATACAAAAATACATCACATAACCATGCACAATTGATCACCATTCAACTCCAAAACAAAACCCCACTTCAATTTTATAAACCCTAATCTTGAATTTGGACTCTAAATTTAAAATCTAAACTAAACCTTTCATTAACATAATTTGATGTAATAACAAACAACTCAAAAAAAGAACAAGATTTATACCTCATAACCATCTTGAGATCAACATGAAACTTGTCTCCAAAATGCAAACTTTTCACCAAGATCCATGCTTAAAGAGATAAGAGAAAATGGGTAGGGCTTTGATTTGCATTTTAGCTTTGATTTTTGATGGAAATGGGTGAATTTTTTTTTGATGGAAAATGAGAGGAGAAGAGGGAGGGAGGGGCTGCTGTTGGGGCTCAGAATTTTCGTTCAGAATTTGTGGGTAGGTGAGGGAGGAGAGAGAGTGGGGTGGAAAAAGTGAAAAGAAAAGTCAAAGTCCACCTCAAAATATATCATTTTCTACTCTTTTCTTTTCTTTTCTTTTCCTTTTCTTTCCTTTGCAAACCAAGTGGGGAAAAAGTGAGGGCTGCTGAATTTGGCTAAGGGGAGGAGTAAGTGGGTGTGTGTGGGTGTGGGTACGGGTGTGGGGTGATGAAAAATGATAAATACAGTACCCCAAACATCCATTTACGCTAAAAAAAGCCTTTTTTCTTCAATAATTTCTAAACCGTTTTGGCAAATGTTTTCGTTCCAAAAACCACATGATAAAATTTTATTTAATATTTTATGATGCACAAAATTTGTTTCAACTCATTCCAATTTGTAATTTTCCCTAATTAAATGTATTAGTGACGGCTTAAATAATAATAAAATAATATTTTTTTCAGAAAATTTGAAATTTCACCAGCGGCTCAATAAACACCAAATAATAGCAATTACATAGCTAGAATATGTATATTTAATTTTTATAATAAGATATTTGCATTTTGATTTTTTACAGAAAACCCCCTTATTTTACCGATTTTTTCGAAATTTCACCGAAACGATTTTCAAAACGCTACACATAGGCAACGTGTGTGCCTGACAGCAAAATCAGGTGCATCTGACATGCACGAAAAATCCCGATTCAGTGCATCTGGTGTGCACCAAATCGCATCTCATAACAGGCGCCCAACATGCGCTAAAAATCCAAATCTGGTGCATCCATCATGCATGAAATCATGAAATCCAATATCAAGTGCCGAACATGCGCAAAATCCAATCAGGTGCACAAAGTGCACAAAACAATATCGAGTATCACAATCGAAATCGAAGTCCAGTGCATCTAAGTGCATAAAATGCGAATCACTGCACTGCAAGCATATGTGAACTATACCGAGTGCAAGAACCAAATCGTGTGCGTACATATGCACAAAATCAACTCAACTGTATGAAACCCATAAAATCATAAACATGAGAAACCAAGGCACGAAAACGATGTCAAGTGCAACAACTGTGCAAAATCGTAAATACTCAGTAGGTGCAACCATGGTCCATGAAAACAAATATCATGAAACTCAATCATCAAAATCAATCATGCGAATAGATCGCCCAAAATACCCAAAATCAAGTATGGCGGAATAGTCCCGCTCAAGCACATCCTCCAAGAATCTCTGGCCAACTGTCGTGGTCACTCATAGCATGTCTCGTCGACGATCCTGAACTCTGGCCTGCCGGCGTGCATAACATGACCACTCCTGGGTCCAAGTCTTCTCGTAATTTATTCCAGAAAGGTCCTGTCGAGGTCTCTCCCAAATCATGTCTCTGCCGAACTGTCCGGAAGTCATCGTCCTTTACTATATCTGTTTCTTGTTCCGGAACGGCTGCATACTCATTGTGACTCCTTTAGGAAGGTATATCCAAGCACAATGCCTCGGCATGTGTATCGCATCTCTGATGTCGGCGGAGTGGAACGTCATCTTATCCAGATCTTGTACGGACCTCTTTACTCCACTTTTCTCTAATGTCGACTGCTTCGGGCTCGTCTCGTCGTGGCTGCATGGACTGAGCTCCAACGGCTATCCCCGTATCCGGAGTCTCCTAAAAAAATGCATCTCACCACCTAGCATCCGAATGAAGTCGAACCATCCGATCGATTCGTCAAAACCTCATAATCCCCCAAGAGTTCAACATCTTGGGTATAGTTTAACATTATCGAGTACATACCACAGCATCGATGGTTCAGCCGTAGAAAGGCAAACCCAAGCCTCACTAATGGCGCCGCGGAACTGCCGCAAACCCTAAGGTTCAAAGGCTTTCACACGGTCATTAAGTCGAGTTAGGGTTTCATTCTTCTAGAGGGACCATAGAATTTCCTGCATGTCTTTCCGAGTACTTTAAACTTGGAATAGTAGGTTTTTGATATTCGATCGTCTCTGTCGACTCTCAACGTCTCCGCGTGAAGTCGTCTCTAGCTGGAATCAATTATCTGATGACCTCGCATCGGTAAGCGAACGATCCACACGTCCTAGTCATTCTTCCTTGGTGACTAGCGGCCTTCTATAATCTCTTAGTACAACCTCGTACTGCAATAGCTCCCACATCTGGGACGATATCTCGTCGTTCACAGCAAAAACTGGTTCGCTCATCTGCACGCTGAACCGTGCCTCAATCACTTCAATGGTCATCTAAGTATGGCTGGCCTCTACCGGTGGCTCAATCCTCTGGTGCTAATATGCACGTCCGAGCAATCTCATACGGCGATCCATCCAACGCTCGTGGCGCAAAACACAATCAAAAAACACCTCTCTACAATCGGGTGTCACCGGAATCACGCCCTGGTCAGTTCTCGTTCGTGACGAGCTCGTGCTGACCGCAACTCTAGCCGTAGCTATCCCTGCCCGTAATCGTGGCAGCAAAACCAAACTGGTACCGATGAGGCTAGATCAGGAAGGAATATAATACTGAACAAGGAAATGTACATCCTAAGGCTTCTTAAGATGAGTGGCGTGTCGTAAATATGTCGCGGAATATACCAACGGTACGTCACTCTACTTTAGTCACCTATTCCATCAACCAAGGGTCATCCTATGCTCCGAAGGTAAAACCTAACGCTCTGATACCAACTTTGTCACGTCCCGAAAGTACGGAACATGACCGGCACTTAAACTACGAGACGTCTTAAGACGTACGTAATCTAAGTAAGCCGAAAACCCAGAAATCCAAACCAAGAAAAGTAGTAGAGTGAAGGAAAACCAATTTAAAACAAGTAGTTTTAATAGCATAAGCCGAATTATGCGTTTTTAAAAACATCAAATATTTCCTGAAAATTTCGGCAGAGTCTCCTTTGTAAAAACTGGCCCCCAAACGGGATACAACATGAATAGTATACGAAATCAATAAAAGGCATCCCCAAGCGGGAGCTAGCTCTTCGTCAATCGACGGTCACAACCACACAAGTAATATAATATACAACGCCAAGGGCGAGGATCAAAACTCAAAGGAAACTCAAAAGCACAAGAAAACCACAGAAATACAACGCGCGACTCTAAGGTCGAAAGAATAACATCACTGGTCTCTATCTCAAAAATAAATACATGTTTGGTTGATGGAACTTCTAGATACAACAGAATAATAATATACAAGATGTAATGATGGGTACGATACAAATAAACCCACCTACTAGCAAGTCACCCGGAAATGGAAATAGTGCCAGCAAAGCCGTAATGAAACCTGTACGGCGAAACCTGCAAGAACTGTGGCACAACGGGGGTGAGTTGCCAACTCGTGAGTAGAAAAACATCTACGCACAGAAATCGCATAAATAACGCAACCTAGGTCAATGATCATAATATATCCTCAATTATATATATAACATGCAACCTATAACAAGGCTAGGGTAAATATCTAACCCGAGTGTAATCTCATGTGCCCGTGTCAGTGCCTCAGGTAGCAATATATCATATGAATGAGGTATGAATGCATGAAAACAGAATACATGTAAATGAAGAACTGTTTTCATAATTTAGTGAGATTTCCTTTGTATTTTTAAAATGAGGTATCATAATGAAATCAGCATAAAACAGTGCCTAGCATCGGCACAAAACATAATCCCAATATCTCGATATCCCTGTATCACAGTCTCTGTACCTCAATATCTCGAAATCTCAATGTCTCAATAACAATATCTAGGGCGCCGTCAGTCCAGACCGGCCCCTACCATCCATCTCAAGACCACGACGGTATCCTCCGGATATCCGACGCGTCGGGTAATATCACCGGTGGGTAGTTCTTCCCTGCCAGGCTCACATTGTCATCATCACGCGCTTCTTGCCCCGGGGTACCTTACCGGGTTCACCATGTACCCGAAACGGTTCATCCGTCTCCTCGAATCGGGTCTCAAAATCCATCAGCAAACTCATGGTGGACGACTCATACATCATGGGAAAAACCGCACTTTTTATTTAAAAAGAGAGAAATCAGTTTATATAAGTTTTGCGGTTTCCCCCCCCCCCCCCAAATCCAGAAAATCTCATGGAAATACGAATCCAAATCATCAATAGCATGTAAAACCATGAATATAGGCATAACAATGAATAACAGTATGCATGAAGTGACAAGCAATAACTACAATGTTAAGCTGGCATATAAGGCAGGTACACTAATATCATGTCAAATTACTAACTAACAAGCTAAGTCAAGCAATAATATTTTCTAAGGTGTACGTGACATGGCAATTACCGATGAAGATGTGTGTGAGCCGGCAAGTAAGTGTACGTGGTACATACGCATCATCGGTAATGGTGCTGGTGTCGTAACAATATGATATCAACAATGCAATAAGAAATTATAACATAAGTATGCGATGCGGAGCGAACAGCAAAAATGAACGGAATACTAGACACAACGATAACTAAACTGCATTACCCTAATATAAATCCTACAAATGGTGCCTTTGAAATAACACGAATCATGGGGTTTTGAAAATAGGGGCTACGGTGTTTTTATGAAAAGATACGTCTTTTGAAATATCCGTAGGATCCCTTGGGCTGTCCTTTAAAATACCCACGATTCGTTAGTTTTAGAAATAGGTAAGAATCGAATCTAATCTAACAACTAAACTAAACTAAAGGACTAAGTTAACAAGCTGGACTACAGGTAAGGAAACCTCCTAACATCTGAGTCGATCCATATACATACTTGTATATATATTAGTCGGTGATCCCGCCTCAATAATATCATATCCGATACCATATCTATAATCAGACATCCCAAGTCAAGAGTGTGGATCAATCATCAAAATATAGCTCGTACGTAAATCCGTCGTACGGCATCCCCAAATCTGGGTACGGGTCAATATCACATTCATCATACTATTCACCTGGTATCCTCTTTATCAAATATCATGATCGGGGTACTGATCTACGTCTAGTACAATACTGATACCGCCTGAGTATGCATGCACGTGTGTGAAACACTACGTCAAGGACCCGCTACAACGTCATGTCGTATCTCAAATACGAACCCTGCTATATCACCGATCTCACGGCCTCAAATCAAATCTCATCGACTCATCATAAATCCCAAGTACTATCCTCAAATCTGTATGTGAACACATAGCCCCATACCCATGTGAACACATAACTATATATTCCCGTAAGCATAAATGAAAGAAGAAAGTATGCCAGTATGGGTTAGTGTGTGCATGTGTGGTGCGACCACTACTCTAGGGTTTCGCGACACTAAATATCCAAGAACACCAAATATCCATATTATCATCAATATACTCAAACAATGTATAAACAATATATATATGTGTGTATACATATTCGTATACATCACCACGAACTGCGGGGGTGCTATACGCCATCCACCCGACTTCTCCACGTAGATATAAATCTACTCACCTGGTCCTCGCTCGCCGGTGCCGACGTCGCCACGCGCTTGCTTGTCGTCTCGAAGTACACATGGGGGTACCTACATATCACAACGCATCGTATCGCATTAAAATCCGACTCATGACCAAAACGACACACGAATCCCACATAGGTCAAAACCTATGGTTGCTTTCACAAATCGACCCAAAACCCTCGACGTCGGCGTACAAACGCCAAAACCATCGAGAAAGCTCCCAACACACTCATTTGTACAATTACAAGCACTAATTATAATATAAAATATCTTAAAATTCACAAAAACCCCAATTTCACTTAAAAAGTCATTTTTCCGAAAATCTAGCAAGCACAAATCACCGTTTTTAGTACAAAACTCGATGTATAAACGAATCTAGCGGCCACAATACTTATTAAATATCTTAAATAAGTCATAAAAACAATTTCCATAATTTAATCCCAATAAATTTCATTAACCCCAAAATTCTAGTTTACAAAATACCCAAATTTTAACAATTTATAGCAAAAATGCACAAACAACAATTTAGCTTGGATTTTCATAAACTAAAAGCATTAAACCAATCAATATAATATTTATAATGACATGAATAACTTAATTATATTTTAATCTAAGCATTTGATAATTTTTCAAAAACTCTAGTTAGCAAACTAGAATAATTATCACAATTTTAAATTAACAAATTAGCAAGTAGTAACCAACTTAGATTTTGCATACAATTACATGTTAATCTCCTCATTACAACCATAAACTAATAATAAAAACCCTAATTAAATTCAAACCCTAGTTTTGAATTTTCTAAATTTGCAATAAAACCCAATTAAACATCTAAATTGTTAACATTGAAGCAATTAAACAACACTATAAGCATAAGGTTAAAATTATACCTCATGAACCATGGATCAACATGAAATCAAGACCTCCAAAAGATGCCTCCTTGCTCCTCAATCCAAACCACTTTGGGTCAAAGAATATTGGGTAAATGATAAAGGGTGAAATTGTGAGACTTTGGATGGATTTTTGAAGCAAAATGGAGGGATTTTTGAAGAGAAAAGAAGTGGAGACATGAAGAGGGCTGCTGCAGATTTGGGGCTCGGCCAAATGGGGAGGGGAAGAGTGTGTGAGGTGATTGGAGAGAGAATGGGGTCAAAAAGTCCATCACAATTACCTAACACCATACCTTAATAATTTATTGCTTTCTTTAATCTTTTATTCTTCTAAAAAGAGATGAGAATGGGGGGAAATTCGTGCACTTTCAGCCAAGTGGGGATTTGGGTTTGTGTGGTTGTGTGTGTGTGAGGCAATGAACACCAAACACCAATTCAATATGTACCAAAACCCTTTTATTTTCACAAAATAAGCCTTTTTCTTCAATATTTTCTAAACCGTTTTGGCAAACGATTTCGTTTCAAAAACCACATGATAAAATTTTATTTAAAGTTTTATGATGTACAAAATTTGTTTCAACTCATTCCAATTTGTAATTTTCCCTAATTAAATGTATTATTGACGGCTTAAAATAATAATAAAATAATTTTTTTTCAGAAAATTTGAAATTTCACCAGTGGCTCAATAAACACCAAATACTAGCAATTACATAGCTAGAATATGTATATTTAATTTTATAATAAAGATATTTGCATTTTGACTTTTTACAGAAAACCCCCTTATTTTACCGTTTTTTCGAAATTTCACCGAAACGATTTTCAAAACGTTACAGAACCCTAACGATGGAGAGTGACGATCCCCAACTGCTGACAACAATTAACACAAACACACAAATTAACAAAGAACAACTGAGCAAGCTGAGTATAACCGGACGGCAAGAATCCGAATGGAGTCACACCCTGACTAAACCTGGGTAGAAACCATAACGAAATTCATGGAGATCTGCTCCCACTCCTACTTCGGAACGGTAAAAGGTTGCAACTCTCCAGCCGGCCTCAGATGCTCGGCCCAAACACAAAAGACAGATACCTTGAAACGAAACCTGAAACTTCTCTTTACATCCATGTCCACCCGTAACTATCTCACAAGTCACGTCAATGTTGGTGGAACTTGAATGAATACAGAGAGTTGACTGATGTGCCTGTCCTAGGGTTTCACGTCTCTACCCGAGAACATCAGGTACACCAGCGCGTCCCTAACTTAGCACACCGTGACACAAATCAAGGACTCCGAATCATTACCCAGCCGAGTATGCTCAAGTATCTCTGAAGAACGAGCATCGACGGGCAGTGTCTCGCGAAAGCGATTTAAGAAAAGTGGTCGGGCGCGGACATGAGCAAGCTTTCCCCTCCATAGAGATGATCTTAAACTATACTCAACGATCGCACAAGAACTGTAAATCTGCAGAAGATTATCACAACAATCAAAATCCGCTGTAGGAAGATGTACATTAAGCTCTGGTGGTCCGTGAAAATCTGACACAACTCTCGAACAAGTAGTGTCTCTAATCTCCAACGCAAAACCACCGCGGCCATCTCCAGATCATGAGTGGAATATCCTTCTCGTACTTCCTCCAAATGTAAGGAAGCAAAAGCGATAACTCTATAGTGTCACCTCAGTACACACATCGAGCCCACTCAAGAAACATTACAGTTAAACAACAAGGTCGCCCGGACCAGAAAGCAAAGAAAGAACTATTGCAGTCGTTAACAGAATCTTCAACCGCTGAAAACTCCGCACACATGCCTCAGTCCAAGAAAAGAAACCTCCATTCCGGTCCATTCAGTCGACAGTGCAGCACTACTCTAGCAATCCTGCACGAAACGGCGATAAAAACCTGCTAAGCCCTAAAATCTGCGGACCTCCGTCCTGCACACAAGTCTGGACCTAAGCTGTACGGCCACGATCTCCCTCGGAACCATACGAAACCGTCTCCCGTGACTATAAGACCTAGGAGTCAACACAGCCAAGCTTGAAGAAACACTCCGAGAATCTAGCAAACTACCGGTGCTCTCCCAGTATCTGCATAACAAATCCTCAAGTGCTACTCCTGTCCCTCAAGACACATTAAATAGACCAGAACGTCGTAAATAACACAACAACACTGGTCGAGGAACGGCCTGAAGAAATCTGGTTCATCACAGCTACGAATGCTGCTAGGGCATCAGTGAATCCAACGACTCACTAAAAACACACAAAACCCGTAACACGCTTAAGGCGGTCTTCGGAATGCCATCACTCCGAACCTGCAATAATGATGACCTGATCCCAAACAAACTTAGAAAATGTCTCGCACTCTGGAGCTGATCGAAGAAATCGTCAATGCGAGGTAAAGGATACCTATCCGCACCGTAAGCCGGTTCAATTAATGATCCGTCGATACACAACCCCCAACTGCCGTCTTTCTCCTTGACGAACAGAAATAGGAGCTTCCTAAAGAGAAACACTCAGACGCACAAAACTCCCCAAACAACAACTCTGCAGCTGATCCTTTAGCTCCCAAGCTTCGCCGGCTCATCTGGGACAACGTCGGAAAAACTCTCGCACGGAAGGAACACCGGTCCAACAAACCCTCTGTGGCTATGGTATCACGAATGAACGCCAAGAATCCACGACATCTCCTCAAAAGCCGACTAGCGAAAATGGCTGAATTCAAGCTGTGAGAGGCGGCACAACTATCCACCTGCACAACAAGAACTGACCTGCCGGGGAAACAAACCTGACTGTTTCCTAACGGTAGTCCACAGACGCCTAGCACGTAGCTAACCAGTCCGTGCCCAGGAGAACGTCAAATCTAACATCTCTAGAAGGATCGAAATGACGGACGAATCTCTATCTCCTATCCGATTGGCACACAACTGAATACATGTCGCGCAACAAAATAATCGCTGACAGAAGTTAAAACAACAAACTACGACTAATCTACCCAACCACGGTACAAGTGTGAAAAACAAACGAATACACCAAAAGAACAAGCGAATTAAGGATACCTGAAAACTCCACATTGGACGCCTGAATTACGCAATTCAAACGACCTGAACTCAACGCCTGCGCGTCCCGATGAGTAGAAGCAAACTCCTGTGTCTGCCCTCTACCCGCAACTGGCTGAACTCCTCTGGTAGACTGAGCCCTCTGAGCGAACCTTCCACGTCCACGGCCTCTCTGAAAACGATCCTGACGATGTGCTAAGGAACAATCCCTGACGAAGTGCTGAAGGCTCCCGCATCGAAAACATCCACGCGCTGACTGCTGACCCTCCTGGGAATGAGAGCTGAACGACTGTCCTCGTCCTAAGCCTTTGCTACTCCTGCGACGGCCACGGAATCTGTCTCGATGACTAAACCTCTGTCTCTGGGCTGGTACACTGGTACGAGTCCTCCACTATCCTGGAACTCTCTGAGCCTCTGGAATATGCGCCTCGTCAACTGGAGCTGCAACCACTGGTGCTATGTAAGTGACGGACTGCTGCATGCTGATCGTAAGTGGCAACTAAGTAACAGGGGTGAAAACCTCCTGTTGTAGCTCCCGAACGACATCAACCAATGAACACATAGTCTGGCGGAAGTCCTGCATCTCTGCCAAAAGCCTATCAATAGTATATGTCGTAGGCTGATCCATCTGCACCTGTGCAACTAGAGTGCCATCCTGGTCAGTACTCGTCTCACCCGAGCCAACTCTGACCTCGGCCCTCGCTGCATCACTCTGAGTCCCCATCGTCATCAGTGGCAAGCTATAAATAGAGATAAGATTCGATAAGAATAAGAAAATCGAATCGCAAGGATATGAATCATCAAGGAAGGAATTTCAAGCAATATGTACTTAGGTCACTTTAGGCGAAGTATCATATCGTGGGTATGCTGCAGACATACACACACTACGTTACTTTGCTTAAGCTACCTACTCCATCATACTAAGGTCATCCTAGACTCCGAAAGGTAAAACCTAGCGCTCTGATACCAACTTTGTCACGACCCGAAATTGGCACGTGACGGCCCTAATACTACGGAACGCCTAAAGACGTAACGCGGTAAAAGAAAGCCAAACCCAGAAATCTAAACCATGAAAATACGGAAAAGATAATAAGAGTTTTTGAAACATTTGAAATCGCAACCCAAATTCTTTAAAAGTCCAACTTTCTTTCTTTAAAATTTTTAGCAACATCCCTTTTGTAAAAACTAACCCAAAGGCGGAAAAACAAACACATAACAAGTATACGACGCCGTAGCGAAGAAATAAAGACAGTAGAGATAAAGCTGTATACAAGACAACAAATCCACAAATAATATACAAAACATCCTCACCAAGTCTCTAAGTCAACAATATAATAGTAGATGGAGAGTACAAGATACAACGAATGTACAATACAAAATACAGATAACCACCAAAACCCACCTAAGCAAAATAGCACACTGTGAGCCGATGCGGTATCTGTAGCAAAAGATGATAGGTGAATAGCTGAATAGCCTGCCTCGACTACTCTGGGGAACAACCTGCAACACCTGTGGCACAACGGGGGTGAGTTGCCAACTCGTGAATAGTAAATAACATATGCAGGTAATCGCAAGAATATACGTACAGCATGAATCTAAGATATACAATTACAGTGATAACAGGTCATGTGAATGCAGAATAATGGAAGGTATACTAGCAGGTACAATCAATATGTGAAGCAATAATAACATGACGATAGTATGCAATAGCCATGCAATAGGGATATGAGAATGTAAATATGCAGCAATCATGAAGGGTACACTAACAGGTACTCCTAATACATGGAACAGTGCATAAGTGAAAAGGTATGAGGTATGGAGTGAAATATGTCATCCCACGGAATCATGTCATCATGGTAGGATCACAATCCATCAAGACACTCAAATCCCAATTCCTCAAATCAGCCCCCAAGTTGGGCTCTCACATCATATAAGTCTCACGTCTCCTCAATATACAATATCGAGTAATCTCCTATATCCCGAATGTACAAATCAGTAATCCCATATGTATGTCCAATATCCAATCTCAATGAATCACCTAATATCCCAAATCAAATCTCAAGTAGAATTCTAACATCCTAAAGGTATATATTTGCAGAAATAAAAATGATGGGGTCAATACACATATATTAGCGTCCCATTCCACTAATATTGGTGTAAGGGTATATATAACAACGGCTAAATCCCCTGTTATATATACAAAGGTGTTTAAAGGAAATATCATGAAACAATATGCCAAGCATCGACACAGAAATCCTGAAAGGTACGTATCATACGCTATCCCAAAAGCTTTAGTGCCTAGCTCTGACCCTCGCCTTTCGACGTATGCATACGTGCATGACTCCCAACAGTATCTCCATGATCCCCGCCGAGTCATTAGTACTGTCACCGGTAGATACTAGCCCGCCTCCAGGCTCAATCGGCAAAATCCATCGATCTTCTTGCCGAGGGGAACCATACCGGGCCCCACCATGTACCCTCTACGGCCTCGACGCCTCCTCGTAGGGGTATATATATAAATCATAACCAATAAAGCTCATGATGGATGCGCAAATATCATATCAAGGAAACCGGGTTTTTTAATGTATGCATAATTTCATGAACTCCCGTGGTTCCCAAATCCAGAAAACATTATGTAAAATCCAAAATAACAATGCGCAAATCCAGGAATAAATATGTACGATATATCTGAAATGCGAGCATATAAAGGAAAATATGTAGCTGAAACCAGATGTATGTGAAATCAATAAGGTACAACTAAGTATAGGTGTCTACCTATAAGTAAAAGATGTCGTATACCCCCCTGGGTATAAGTAAAATATGTGCAAGGTATACCTGTAGCTGTATCGCAAGGTGTATATGTACCTATCACTAATGGTAAGATACACTATAGGTATACCGATAAGCTAGATGTCATGTATGATAAGCAATATAGTATCTATAAGGGGTTTGTGTGTGACATGGCAATTATTGACGGTGTGTGTGTAGCATACAATCCGTGCTCGTGCAACATGAACCGTCAATAATATGTGCAGTGTCCTACGGCTGCTAGTCACAGTATCATTATATCTAATAAATAGGGTAAGGCGCGATTCTAACAATGACGTAGAATACGCAACAAATATTAGATTCCTAGCCCAGACACATAACGCCATGCGGGCGATTCCCCTGTAGATGTTAAATCTACTCACCTACGCTCCACGCTAGGTGAATCCTACCATCTGCTCCCTCCTGTAGCAGTGTCCGTAGTCCCCGCCTGCAAACCTGCAATTTAGACATGGAAATCATATATAAGCCAAATATTCCGCAAAACGCGATATCGAACCCAAACGACAAACTCATGTCGCGAACTAAACGCGCGTGTGCACGATACGCTAAAACGTGTGTATACGCGTCTAAAACTATCGCGACACGCCGCGATACGCTGGATCGCAGAACTCACTCACGTATCGCGCGTATCGCGCAAACACAACAAACTAGAAAAATGATATATTGTCCCAGATTTTCCTACAGGTCAAATCTCACAAAACTATACATGCCAAAACACTACAATAAAATGCAGACAACCCTAGCCAAGAACCCAACACCTAACTCCTCTTCCTGGCCGTAATTTGCGGCCAGATGGATTAAATTGGCGGCCAGCTTTTGGAGGGATGGTTCGTGTTCTGGTGTTGTTGTCTAAACCTAATGAGCATGCTCCAGTTTCCTCAATTTTACCCTGAATGGTCCGGGTCAATAGCAGATCACAGAATGCCACAATGTCGCTTTAAAATACCAATTTTGCACAAATTAGAAACCCTATGGTATTTTTGTGGAATCCAGGGTTAAACTCAGTTTAAGTGACCCTATTAACACTAAAATAGGCTAGGTTTACCCACACAATCATCACTTAACCAACATCTCCCACAATCACCATAATTTAGCACTAAACTAACTTTAAAAGCAAACCGAAGCTAATTAACACAAGAGCTTGGCAAAAAGGGAAATTGGGTTAAGAAATATACCCTAAGGGACCCTAGGAATCAGGTGAAGGAGTGTATGGAGGAGATGAGGGGTTGCTATTGCTGATGCAAGTTGTTCTTGCTGCTGATGCCACTGCTGAAGCTGTTGATGTCTGTTGCTGCTGCTTCTGTTGTTGTTGTTGTTTTCTTTGCTGATGATGCTTCAGCCAAGAGTGTGTGTGTGTGTGTGTGTGAGTTTGAGAGTGAGAGGGTGAGAGCAATGAGTGAGAATGAGAGAACACCAACAAGTCAACCCCCTCCACTCTCTCTCTCTCTTCATTAATTGAAGGCATGGGCAAGCCATCATGCCCCATAATGTTCCCTCTCTCTCTCACCAAGTCAACACAAGAAAGTCAAGTTCCTTTTTTTTAAATCCATTTTGTTTTTAAAACAACCATGCACACTATTAAACCCAAAAGCACCTAAACAAGTTATAAACTAGATTAAGAAATGGTTAGTTCACCATGTTGCTAATCATGGCTAAATCCCAATTAACACCCTAGTTATCATGCACAAGTGTGTGCAAGCCTAGGAAAAATCTAATAAATATTCAATAAATATGATAAAATAATTAAAAACCAATTTGGTAAACTTTTTATTAAAAATCATATATTAAAATATAATTAGCCACAAAACACATTCTAAGGTGTTACATACATGATGATGTATGTAAGGTCCCCTGTCTACATATGCCAAGACCGGTTCTTTATACTTCATTATATTCACTGATGGTCTCTCAAGATTCGCACATGTGTTCCTGTTGAAACATAAGTCTAAACTTTTTGAGAAATTCAATGAATATGAGTTAGAAGTAGAGAACCAAAAACGGGTATAAGTATTATGTCTTTTGATGAGATCAGGGAGGAGAATACTTGAGCACGGAGATTCCTGGACTATTCTAAAGGAGAATGAGATTCTCTCTCAGCATTACTCCTCCGTATACACCACCTTGGTGTATCGAGGTGGAGCAATCACACCCTATGTGATATGGTGCGCTCTATGATGAGTACTACTGAGTTTCATATTTCCTTTTGGGAGTTATGCACTTGAGAAGCTGCATACCTATTGAATAGGGTTCCAATCAAATCAGTTGCCTACCACTTCATATGTGATATGGAATGGGAAGAGCCCATATCTTAAGTATGTTAAGATTTGGGGTTGTCCAGCCTATGTCTAAAAGCATAATCCGGACAAGCTCGAGGTAAAGTCAGTTCTGTAGAAGTTTGTTGGATATCCCAAGCATTTGCAAGGGAATATCTTCTACCTAACCGAGGAACAAAAGATGTTTTGTTTCTCAGCGTGCCACCTTTGTGAAAGTGAATTTCTTATGAAGAAATTAGTGGTCATGAGGTAGAACTGGAAAGAGTTCCAGCTATACCAACTGCAACTGATGATTTAGTAGAACCAAAGGATTCAATAGTTTCCAATGAACCTCGGCCTCTCCGCCGATCTAGTAGGGTTCCTCACCCACCTGAGAGATACTTCGGTTTCTCTATGACAGTGGGAGCGAGGATTGCATCATGAGATGATGACCCAACTTATTTCGAGCTGGCCATCAGGAGTGGGACTCTGTAAGAATAGCTGGATGCTTAGCGATCTGAGATGGAATCCTCATACACCAACAAAGTATGGACTTTGGTTGCTTAATCTGAAGGGTTAAATCCCCATCAGGAGCAAGTATATCTTGAGAAGATTACTTGGTTTACATGGAAAAGTTGAGACTTTCAAAGCTATGCTTAAGTCCATCCAGATCTTACTTGCCACGGCTACATACTATGACTACGATATATGGCACTTAAGTGTCATGACTGCTTTTCTAAATGTTGATTTGGAAGAGAGCGTCTATAAGTACACAGCCAGAGGGCTTCGTAGATAGTGTGAGCAGCGGAAACGTGTGCAAGATGTTTTATGTGATAAAGCAGGCATCGCGGAGTTGGAACGTCTGTTTTAATGTGGTAGTCAAAGAGTTTGACATCATCAAAATGGTAGATGAACCTTGTATATACAAAAAGGTAGTAGGGAGTATGGCGATGATCCTCGTAGAGTACATGGATGACATACTCTTGATAGGGAAGGAGTTTCCTATGCTACACTCGGTCAATTTCCGCTTATCACAAGGATTCTCCATATAGGATCAAAGTGATACCTCCTAAATCTTGGGTTTTGATCTATGAGATAGATGTAAATGGATGTTAAGATTCTCACTAGTTGTAGGGAGATGGTATCAATCGATCCGGGGGAGAATCACTGGAAAGGTTCCAGAGTGATAAGGACGACTGAATGTCAGTCGCAGGCATTGTCTTTACCCTCAGTGGAGGGATAGTATGTTGGAAGAGTTCCAAGCTAGATACCGTGACTTACTAGACGATTAAAGGCAAGATACTGTAAGTGCACGGCGGCGCCCCGGCAGTCAATCCGAGGCCAAAATGCGGAAACGATACTTTTACGAAACTTGTAAACCGGCACCACCGCGCACTAAAAAACCCGGATCGGGCAATTAACCTACTCCTAGCAAACTAGAGAAGGGGTAGAGAGATATACCGAGCGATCCGTGTCCTTCGGTCTTCTCGTCGTCGTCCCGATCTCCCCACGGAATCTACGGTCTTCATCTCCTCGTCGGAAGGGCACCACATCACCGGGTTCTTTTACGGGCTCCCACCTCTGGACCGAGGCAACTCGGGCACGAAGTTGGCGAGTCGACGTGTCCAAGAATACTGTAGATGAAGTGTAGAAAGCTTTGTCTCTAGGGGTTGTTTAAGTTGCCATTTTTGGTGGAGGAATGAGGTGAACTTTTGGAGATGGAGCTATGGGATTTTTGCAAAGCAAAAAAGATCAAAAATCCCCTTTCACAATTTTGGACAGCCCCCTTACAATTGTGTGGCCGACCAAGCTTCATCCCCCCTATGAGAAAGGAAAGAGAGTGGATCAATCATGTGAGAAAGAATGATGAGTGATCATGAAAGAATAAAAATGATCACAACCAAAATCCACACTCAACAACCATCACAACTCAAAAATCAAACAATGATGAACAAATGAAGGTCAAAGGATGGTAGAATCATCATGAAGCAAAAATTTACAAAGATCACCCTCCACAATGCCAATTTGCACATTTGCAAATAAGCCCTCCTCCACCAATTTTCAGCCAAAGAAAGGAAACAAAGAAAAATGGAAGAAGCGGAAATCAAACTGGCAACTTCAAAAAACTGATCCCGTAATAATTTACAGGAAAACCCGCGACTGTATATACATACCCGCATTTGTATTCCGACCGAATACAAATGCAATGAGACAAAATCTACACTGTCCAATACTAGGATTCGGCTTAAACCAAAGCTCGCTAGTATTATCCGTCCGATCATGATCCATGCAATACCGCACGTATCTGATCGAACCCTGCCATATCTCCATACGGCCTCTACAGCGTTTCGCCCGAAACTTGAGAAACGGTCTGTGGAGGACTCTAAAGACTCGTCAATACTTTGGTTGTGGATTTAACCACTAGCACGTCAGAGGTATTAGCCATACGTAACGGGCTACCAGGTATTGAACAGGAGGGACGTCGATGAGCGAACTCATCCTGACACCCTACTGAGCCTGTAAGTGACAATATCCGTACAGTCCGGTCCGTTCGTCTATGAGCGTCGCATGGCGGGCCTAGGGGGTTGGTAAAAGTCAGACCCCAAAAAGCGGTACAAGTCGTGTCGGAGTGTAGCCCAGAACACCCTGAGATACTACTGGAATACCTACCAGTAAATCTCCTGCCTTGGCCAAGGACTTCGTGTAATGGCTCTCCTAGACACAGTGCGACCTCACCCCCAATACCGGGAGTGACGAACCCCTGAAGATCTGCTCACTTCCTCCATGTAGCTCGGGACTGTACCCAACTAAAACCTGTTTGCACGTCTCCTTTGAGCGTGGTAGGGGAGTAATAAAAGTACAGTGGGCACTCATACGAGACAAATGACGATCTCAGGTCGATGAACTAACATGTACACATGTCACCAGGGAACTGCTATCTGACGTCTGGTATAAGACCAACTAGCATGTTCCCGGCGAGTCCTGTCCGGTGTACTCATAACCCAATGAGCACCTGTATACATCTTAGGTGAACCAATTGACACCAGTGGCTTGTGATATCGGCCACTTCCCCTCGTCGGGGTCTCGACTGTATACACTAGTCTACTGTGGAGTATCGATGTCCTGTCTCGAAACTCCCACGACTAGGGACCTTTTAAGGATGTGCTTATAGACTACCAGCTCCCACGTATATGATCGCCATCATACTGCTGGCTGTCAAGCAAGAATCCTAAGGGCTCTATCGACGTGCAATAGTGACCTGTAAGGTCACCTAAAGCAGTACACGATGATAAAGATAAACCAGATAGCATACTATCATCTTAAGTAAGACTGTTCTAACGGTATAGGTCCTCCCTCAATCATTGCAATCACGTGCCTGTGATCCAATAATTGACTATGATGGCACTATCTCCAACAATCTCCCACTTGCACTCAAGGCTAATTATTGTGATGCTGCATACTTACAGCCCGTGTGATACCGAACACCCAACTCCTCTACTAATCAGTCTCACAAAACCCGTTTGCGAAACTAATGTGTTCGAGGAATAGCCTCAGTGAGTGGATCCGTCCTAATGTTTCTTTCTATGTCTCTCTTTATCTTAAGTTCGCGGAGAAAGCCATCTCCCGAAATGAGCAATACCTGTCTTAGAGTATGTCTGGATATCTGATGGGACCTAGTTCATAAATGAACTCCAAATCCAAACTTCTCAGACTGTATCGTCAACTGAACTTAATCAGTATCCTGCGCCATGCCTCCCTCAGTATCCGCTTGGACCACCTGTCCAAAATACTGCCCCTCGTCAGAGGGAAAACTATAACTCTGACAGTCACTCTGTCATCCATGTCACCTTGGAAGCCTGGAATGATAACCGTCTCCCGAATGAAGCTGTCGTCATCATATCCCTAGAACATCCACTTATGTTCTAAAACTGCTTCCGTTCGTTTCTCCAGGATTATATCAATATCAACATATTGCATCTACTGCAAAAAACAACATATGGTGTGGTGCTTGACATCTCATGATTGACTCAATTGCCTAAGCAAGTGATCTGCCAATCATGCGCATCCCTCTCCCCTTTAGTCTGTAAGACACCTTTAGAGAGGGTGACTCCCTCACCTGCAGGTATACTACCGTGCCAGGAGTCGTCCATTCTAAAAACACCTTTAGAATGTTGTCTAAGTACCCAAATTGGGAAACTACCCAAATCTGGATCTAAAACCATAGATCCAGTACCAGAATGTCTTGATATTATATACAAGTCCCATGTGGAGAAACCACTGTGTGACAACCAAAGTATAACCGATCGTAGTATAGAAACATCACTTCCTACTCTGTGTATGTCATCCAAATACCAGGACATCACACCCTACTACCTTCTTAACAGATCCATCCCCTATTCTGATGAAGTCAAACCTATGACTGTCATATCAGAAATAGATGATCTATCTCCGCTGCATCTGCTTTAGTCTATAAATAGACATAAGCCACTTGTCCACCAATGCTTCCGCTGCTCCCACTGACTACGACAACCCTCTGGCAGAGTCATATACACGTACACTTCTAAAGCTAGTTTAGAACGACGCTATACTCATCCTCCTGCCGGGTCTCGCAGCCTGGAACAACAGCAATGGCAAGTCTGGGTAAACAAGAACCTCCCTGTCACCGTCCTTGAGGCTACCGGAGTACCTCTCGGGTGCTTGAGGTTACCCACCGTATCTGCGGAGTGGCCAATGGAATGTCAAACCAAATTGAATCTTTAGGTTCTTATCAAATTTTCAGTAATCGTCTGCGGTTCTGGAATCACTTCCAGTTCTACCATACTCCCACTACTGTTTTCTGAAAAAATCCATTTTTATTAAAACTATGGCGAGTCTAGAACAATATCACTATTGATCTTCCAGATGGTAGAAAATCAACCATCGTCATAGCCCGGGTCAACCCACAAACAGCCATTACAGAAACGTGCCTTGAGTTATCCGGAGTCTGGTTTTAAGCAAAAGCCGGACAACTCCCCGTACCTTAACATCGTTAAGATATGAACTGTTCTATATCCAATATAGAAACAGAGGCACTAATTTAATTGAACCAGATTCAAATCATGCAGCTGTCTCCAGTGCATGTCAACTAAATGGAGAGAGGCCGATCAGCATTACTCAACTTAAGAGTACTTCCAATTATGAGTAACCTGAAAGAGAAGCAAGTTCTCTTAATCATTACTATCAACTGAATACCATACACAAGTATCTACATCTTCGATCACCTTGAAGAATCCCGATACTTGCAATACCCAGTTCTCTACTTTACTCTTATACCTATAACTTCTTAAAACTCAGACCTTGTGTTTCTACGAAACACTTGTCTAAGAACTAGAGAAGTCATAAGTAAACCGAATATAGTACGAGGACCAACCCCTCTGTCCTAATGGACACTGGACAACATACAATACTCTGTATAAGTCCCCTGAGTCTAATAACTCAAACCCTGTGTGTCATAGGTTGAAAACTGTACTTATGGTTAGGAAGAATTACACCGCTGTTTAATGCTCCTTACCTAACCATCCACTGATATAAGTAAATGTCATGGACATAATTTCAAAAAGGTACATCTCACTCTATAAAAATAGACGTATAGATATATCAATTTGAAATTGGTGCATAACAGCGGATATTCAAAACCAAATATTTGTCGTCCGGCAAATAACCCAGGTGACTTCCTCAAATATCACCGATTACAACGAATCCCGATATAATGAGGATGATCACCCAATTCCCAATAACTTACTCCCACTCATCATCTGTAAAACCATATAGATGTGAGAATCAAACCTGGCAAATACATACCCTGGAGCAAGTGTCTAATTGGGAAATCAGTTTTCTTTTAACAGTACACAGCGAAACCGAAACATGTAAATGTTTCGAAGGGGTATCCAGGTATTCCTAGTAATGCCTCTTCCATTATCCAGATTCACAACTGTAACCGTATATTTCTATGCCATCTCTCCACATCCCTTCATATGTCTTTAGTCATTACCTTCTGCACACCCCTTTAGGCCAAATGGTTTTCTTCCTTCCCTACCGTTCGGCACCAGCCTATGATTTGGAAGAAGACTATCCAATAAGCATAATGAGTGTACTGTCCTAATCCTAGGAGCACTCGCAATGCGAGAGAAGGTGAAGATAAAAGACAACTGAATAAACCTTATTCCTATTTCTCCTGAACCAGAATCCATCCCCGAACTGGAACAAGTTCCTTTCGAGTTCGTATATAACCATACGATGGAGTATCCAATAAACTGTGGATCTTCGTAGTGATACAGAGTGTTCTGGAGAAATACAAAGGTGAAGTGGGAGTGTTAATGAAATACTTGGTTTTGGTCGTGAACAGCAGTCGCAATTTACTTTGCCCTCCTTCTAATCCCTTTATTTGTCTTAACTTAATACCTTCTGTACACCACACTTAGGCTAATCGGCTTTCTTCATTCCCTACCGTTCGGCACCAGCCTAAGGTTTGGAAGAAGACTATCCAATAGGCGTAACGGATGTACTATCCCCTAATCCAAGGAGCACTCGCAATCTGAGATAAGGTAAAAGGAAAAGACAACTGAATAGTCCTATTCGTTTTCTCCAGAACCAGAAACCATTCTCGAATAAATTCCTTCGAGTTCGTATATAACCATACGATGGTTTTATCCAATGGAAGTGGACGTTCGTAGTAATACGGGGTGTCCTGGAGAAAAGGGTAAAAGTAGGAGTGGCAATGAGGTTTGCAACTCTGACAATCCAAAAGTCAGTGTTTTAAGAAGGTTCGGTTAATTTTGGTCACTGAGTCATAGTCTAGGGTCGGGTCATGGTCGCTGCCAAAGACAGAGAGAAAAGAAACACTCAGCGTGCACTCTAACCTAGATCAGAATGGTTGTCGCTTTATCTAATCAGGAAACCTCCCACTGTACCGTCAAATTCTCCTCCAAACTTGAAAGAAGAATTAGTCGGGATCACCCGAGGAGTAAACCAACTCATCAGTGGGAATCGGGATCCAACTATCATCGCATGATAATGTGATGGAATCCACTCACGTTATCACACTCCAGAAGGTATGCGCATATCTGGCAAGTTTCAGTTTCTTTAGAAACTCCCGATGTGATTTTTACCCCATGCTCTTATGACCATGACGAAGGTCAACAAATCATAAGTCACATGTCAAGTTTTACCCGTCATTTTCCAGGTTAATTTGAACCCACCCGTACAAGCCCTTGACGAAGGTCAACAAGGCTATACGACTGTCCCAAACCAACGCATCTATCTACGCAGTAGAAAGGTAATAAGCAGCTACCATTCACTATGCCTTGACGAAGGTCAACAAACATAGCATGAATACTACGTGCTACCCGTCTGAAATGACGGAGGGCTACGAATGGTTTTTGGCGAAAAACCTTTAACGTAATGAACTTGATATCGTTAAAGGAACCGGATAGCTTTTTATAAAAATATAGAGACGAAAACCTTTTCTAAAGAGGTCACTCCCGGTGAAGGGATCTCGGCTCTTTCCCCGTAGAATGAGGTGCAGGATATTCCAACTGAATACCACGATGCAAAGCAAAAGTAATCGACTATAGTGAAGTTATTGCCCTGACACAAACTTCTGTCCAAGGGGTCACTCCCGGTGAAGGGATATCGGCCCTTGCCTCGTCGACTGAGGTGCAGGATATTCCAACTGAATACCACTGTGCAAAACAAAAGAGAACGTCATTGCAATAACAGCTTTTTGAAAAATGTTCCAACAACATCAGAATAAGTTTGTTTAGCTTGCATTGATCCGAATCAATGCAGTCCCATCAATTGATCACACCAATAAAGAACGAAAATAATGATGTACGTATATGCCATCCGCATTCGCCACTGGGTCCCGTCATTACCCGTTAGGTTACTTAACTAACGACAGAGCGGGGACTGGACTAGCGCGGATGCAAAATATATACAACATCTACTAGTATATATATCAATATATAATATTCGCTCAAGGCGTGATAAAAAAGCAACATCACAGAAATGTAATAAGCATCACAGAACAATACAGATATCTGAGATCCCCGGGTTTCATAGAGCCGCTACTGAAACCCGACGTTCCCCTGGTCGTGTGGATAGCCTGTGCAATGAAAACCTAGACCCCTACGGGCACGGCAAGTTACCCACCAAAACCTGAAGCGAGGAAGCCCCCTTCAGCAACGTGAATGGACCACCCAGCACTTCACGGAATCCGGTAACTTGGGCACCCCTCCTGGGTCAACCTGTACCCCCTACGAGTGCGGCGAATAGCCCGCCAATTCTAGAGTAAAGCCCCCTCCGTCTCAATGCCATGAGATGCGGGCTCGTTGCCCTCTAGAACCCGGCTATCCGTGCACCCCTCCGCGGGGTAAACCTAGTACAGAAAGTAAAATATACATACAACGGGTACATCGACCTCAGCCCGGTAGTGCCCCGAAAGAATAATATACAAACAGGCAGTGACGGCAGTCCACATGTCGGACGCTCGCTCCGCAATATCAAATGTACATAATAAACCAAACTGTACTACCATTGCATCCAGGCTATCCACCACGACAATCCGCAACATCACAGCACAACACAGAACATCAACGTGAATGTCATGTTCGCAAATCCGTCTAAAAGGGCTATAGCAGTTAGACAGGATTTACCGATCAAATGACATTCACGGTCGCAGATATAATGTAAATACTGTGAACTAACATGTTTAAAATTTTCGATCGACTAAATTTATCGAAGTGGGCCCCAAGCATAACTGTAGCACTCAAAGAAAATCTGGGCCCAAAAAGAACATACCAAAAACCCCATTTTCCAGTCAGAGAGCTACTGTACAAATTTGGTGCAGAGAGGAGTTATAATGGCCGCGGAACCGCGGCCAATGCATGGGTTTGGCCGCGGTTCCGCGGTGGAACAGTAATATCATAGCACCAAATTTTCACAGAACTCATAAAAAACCCTGTACGTATTTTTCCAATATACCAAATAATTTTTAGAGCAGAGGAAAAATTCGACAGAAACTGTACTTCAGAAATCGGGATTTCGGAAAATCCGTTCGATCGAACTTGTAAACACGTTAGAGCAAGCTTGACTAGGTTAATGGCGTGGCTCTGATACCAGTGTAAGTGCACGGCGGCGGCCCGGCCGTCAATCCGAGGCCAAAATGCGGAAACGATACTTTTACGAAACTTGTAAACCGACACCTCCGCGCACAAAAAAACCTGGATCGGGCAATTAACCTACTCCTAGCAAACTAGAAAAGGGGTAGAGAGATATACCAAGTGATCCGTGTCCTTCAGTCTTCTCGTCGTCGTCCCGATCTCCCCGCGGAATCTCCGATCTTCATCTCCTCGTCGGAAGGGCACCACATCACCGGGTTCTTTTACGGGCTCCCACCTCTAGACCGAGGCAACTCGGGCACGAAGTTGGCGAGTCGACGTGTCCAAGAATACTGTAGATGAAGTGTAGAAAGCTTTGTCTCTAGGGGTTGTTTAAGTTGCCATTTTTGGTGGAGGAATGAGGTGAACTTTTGGAGATGGAGCTATGGGATTTTTGCAAAGCCAAAAAGATCAAAAATCCCCTTTCACAATTTTGGACAGCCCCCTTACAATTGTGTGGTCGGCCAAGCTTCATTCCCACCCCCCCAATGAGAAAGGAGAGAGAGTGGATCAATCATGTGAGAAAGAATGATGAGTGATCATGAGAGAATAAAAATGATCACAACCAAAATCCACACTCAACAACCATCACAACTCAAAAGTCAAAAAATGATGAACAAATGAAGGTCAAAGGATGGTAGAATCATTATGAAGCAACAATTTACAAAGATCACCCTCCACAATGCTAATTTGCACATTTGCAAATAAGCCCTCCTCCACCAAATTTCAGCCAAAGAAAGGAAACAAAGAAAAATGGCCGAAGCGGAAATCAAACTGGCAACTTCAAAAAACTGATCCCGTAATAAATTACAGGAAAACCCCGCGACTGTATATACATACCCGCATTTGTATTCCGACCGAATACAGATGCAATGAGACAAAATCTACACTGTCCAATACTAGGATCCGGCTTAAACCAAAGCCCGCTAGTATTATCCGTCCGATCATGATCCGTGCAATACCGCACGTATCTGATCGAACCCTGCCATATATCCATACGGCCTCTATAGCGTTTCACCCGAAACTTGAGAAACGGTCTGTGGGTGACTCTAAAGACTCGTCAATACTTTGGTTGTGGATTTAACCACTAGCATGTCAGAGGTATTAGCCATACGTAACGGGCTACCAGGTATTGACCAAAAGGGACGTCGATGAAAGAACTCATCCTGACACCCTACTGAGCCTGTCAGTGAAAATATCCGTACAGTCCGGTCCGTTCGTCTATGAGCATCGCATGGCGGGCCTAGGGGGTTGGTAAAAGTCAGACCCCCAAAAGCGGTACAAGTCGTGTCGGAGTGTAGCCCAGAACACCCTGAGATACTACTGGAATACCTACCAGTAAATCTCCTGCTTTGGCCAACGACTTCGTGTAAATGCTCTCCTAGACACAGCGCGACCTCACCCCCAATACCGGGAGAGACGAACCCCTGAAGATCCGCTCACTGCCTCCATGTGGCTCGGGACTGTACACAACTAAAACCTGTTTGCACGTCTCCTCTGAGCGTGGTAGGATAGTAATCAAAGTACAGTGGGAACTCACACGAGACAAATGACAATCTCAGGTCGATGAACTAACCTGTACACATGTCACCAGGGAACTGCTATCTGACGTCTGGTATAAGACCACTAACATGTTCCCGGCGAGTCCTGTCCGGTGTACTCATAACCCAATGAGCACCTGTATACATCTTAGGTGAACCAACTGACACCAGTGGCTTGTGAGACCGGCCACCGCCCCTCGTCGGGGTCTCGACTGTATACACTAGTCTACTCTAGAGTATCGATGCCCTATCTCGAAACTCCCACGACTAGGGACCTTTTAAGGATGTGATTATAGACTACCAGCTCCCACGTATATGATAGCCATCATACTGCTGGCTGTCAAGCAAGAATCCTAAGGGCTCTATCAACGCGCAATAGTGACCTGTAAGGTCACCTAAAGCAGTACACGATGATAAAGATAAACCAGATAGCATACTATCATCTTGAGTAAGACTGTTCTAATGGTATAGGTTCTCCCTCAATCATTGCAATCAGGTGCCTGTGATCCAATAATTGACTCTGAGGGCACTATCTCCAACAGATACGTCGTTACCAAGGATGCTACCAAAGAGGCAGTCTGGATAAATATAAGTTCATGAGATGAACTTCGTTCTTACCATTTTGTGACAACGGAGTTGTGGCTTATGCCAAGGAACCCCCGTCCCATCAGAAATCCATATATAATTCTTAGGCAGTATCACCTGATCATGGAGATGGTTGATCACCTGGGAGATCGAGGTTTGGAGAGTAGACACAGAGGACAACAGCGCAGATCCACTCACAAAGGCCTTTTTCCCAGTAGAGACTCTTATGGGATGGTTGAGTATGAGATACTTCAACCACAGCTAATTGTTGGGTATGTGATACCACAACAGATGGGCCTAGTGCAAGTGGTAGATTGTTAGTTATATGTATGACCTAGAGGCCATTACTTTACATACGATGTATATTGTAGTGGATGCTTGGATATATATAGGGAGGACTTTCTTGCTCGACATGATAGTATGCTATCTGGTTGACCTTTATCTTAACGTGTACTCTGATTGTCTCTTTGTTACATGTTGATAAAGCCCTTAGGATGAGTACTTGACTACAAGGAATATGATGTGGATCATACTAGTGGGGATAGTGTAGTCACCAAGTACATCCTTCAAATGTTCCTAGTCGTGGGAGTACCGAGACAAGGCATCGATACTCCAGTGTAGACTAGCGTATGCGCTTCTTGACCCATATGATGGGCGATGGATGATCCCATATCCATTGGTGTTTGACATCAGAGAAGGTATACAGGTGCTCAGTAGAGACTGGGTACACTGGACGGACTCGCCGAGAACTCCCAGATGGTATTATACCTCACGTCAGATGGCAGTTCTCTGGTGACACTGGTACAGGTTAGTCTGTAAACCCGAGATCGTCATAGAGTCTTGTGTGATTCCCACTATGCTTTGATTTCCATCATACCATGTCTAAGAGAGCGTGCAAAAAGGTGGCTTTTGGGTATAGTCCCGAATCACATGGAGGCAATGAGCGATAGGAGGGGATTCGTCTCTCCCGGTATAGGGAGTTGATGTTACGCTGTGTTCGATTGGCTATAAATGGAAATCCTTGGCCAGGGTTGCTGAGATTTACTGGTAAGTGTTATCAGTAGTTTCTCGAAGTGTTATAGACCTCATATCGACACGACTTATCAAGCTACTGGGGTCTGACGTTTACCATCCCTAGGCGAGATATGCGACATATCAGACGAAGAGACCGGACTGTACGGGAGTGTTACTGATTGGATTCGCAGGAGAATGTACAGGCTTGCTTGTTGATCTTCTGATCGATCAATACCTGGGTGGCCGTTACCTTTAGCTGACCGTTTGCAGCTTGTAGGTGTTTGATATGATCATCGTCTACTGCCGGCGTATTGACGATTCTTTAGAGTCCTACACAAAGGTTTCTTGATTCAGGCAAAACGGAGTAGGAGCACATATATGATATGTGCGGGACCGAGAACAATACGTGTATGTGATACCGTATTAGATTCTCGCGATATGAGATATCGGCCGGGTATATGTGATATAGCCGGGTCATCGGATCAAGTGTTGATTCGATGAACTGATACAGATTATATTACTCGGTTATTTATGAAATAGCTGGATTATCGGATCAAGTGTTGATTTGATAATTTAATGTATAATTATATATTTGATATATTAAATTATATTAACTAATATAAGCTCACTAAAAGATTCTTTTTCTCACTCGGGTAAAACATTGATATATATGCGATATATGTTAATTGTATTATTTTCTTTTGTTACAAAATATATTATATATGTGATATATAATATTGTAACATGTTATAATTACTAATGTAACAAGATTAGTGGAGATTAAACATGGTTAGGGTTTTATTTGGGTTAGTTCTTTTATGAACCTTCTAGAAGGTTTTCTTTTGTTTTGAGCTATGATAATATGGTTGATATTTTAGTGACTCATTCTTTAACCCAACCCAAACCCTTAACCCTAGTTAACTCTCTACAATGGTTAGCCTTCTCATTATCAACCATGGTTGCATTTGTAATTATCGCTTGGTTTTTATTATTCATCACAAAAGGATTACTATTCTTCTTCTTCTTCCTTGAGCTTGAAAAGCTTTCTAGCTTTTTCAAAGGTGATGAAAATGAGTGAGATTAAGAAAAGAAATGAGAGCTAAAATCCTACTTCATCATCCTAATCTATCCTAGCCATTTAAATTAGGGTGTTCACTTCATTTAATGAGTGAGAGCTTGTGTTAAAGAAACTTCAAGGTAGATCATCTTAGTTATCGAAGATCGGAAGAAGCTTGCATCTTTCTCTTCGTGGAGCCTCTCTAGAGTCCGGGTACTCGATGATCGCAGCGAAGGGACCTCAACACGGAGCTTTAGAAGTGAAGGACCAGACTACAAAGGTTGTAATCCCAAACTCTTAGATGTTAAAGTGTTTAACATGCTTTGTTTCGCCTAATCTCTAGTTTAAAGATCTTGGTTTAGGGTTGTTCGGCATGGCTAAATTTTAATTCAGGTATGGTTGATGCCTTGTAGAACCTTGTTAGAGTGCCTAGTAATCCTAAAGTAGCTACGCCCTATAGCCCTGACCAAGTGACTGTAGGAGAACCCCGTGGCCAAAAGCATCCGTTCGGGTGCTCGCGGCAGCACTTCGTCGATGGCATCGGGGGGTGCGGCCGTCTACTAAAGTTTCCGACGAGCATTCGATCTGGATGTCGGGTATCTTGTTGAATTACCCGACTTGATATTGAAAAGTGTTTTCGAGATCGAGACTAAAATGCGGGGTTTATAATGTTTAGGCTTGCGGTGTCTAAGAAATTCATTTGGTTCGGCATGTGATGTCTAAGGCGGTTGCAGATTCCAACTGTTGTAGTTTTTCGCTTTCTTTTGTACGACCGTAAGTGTAATATGTAGTGTATTGTCGGTTTCGTTACTATACGTCAATGACAATTTGGATACGCATATTTACTTACGTTGATGACATGTGATGTTATGTGTTGCTGGATATGTTATATTGGATCGCCGTGTTTGAATAGCCGCGGGTTTTATGTGAGATGAGAGTTTTTTCTTTTCATTCATGTAAAAACTTGTATGTAATATTCTTTTATTGGGGCACTTCCGGGTTGAGGAAGATGTCACCGTTGATGTATATTATTTACTTTTCCGCATTAGGATAGACCCAAGGAGGGGAGCACAAGTAACCGGGTTCTAGAGTTCAGTGGGAGACCATCTCGAGGAGTCGAGACCGGGTCTCCTAACTCTAGAATTGGTAGGGTTTCTTGCCACTCTCGTACGGGTCTAGGGATGTGGGTTTGGCTATTCATCACGACCGTGGAATCCGTGTTTTATACAGGCTTAATATAAAACCCGGAAATCTTAATATATCCAATATTTCATTTGTTGTTTTCTGCTGCGATATCTGTGATGTGATCATTTGATATGTTGAGATAGATACTGTATATAGTATATATGATATATTATATAGACGTTTCTTATGTTTTACACCCGTGCTAGCCCCGCCCCGCTCTGTCGTTAGTTACCTAACCTAATGGTGCATGACGGGACATCGAGGCGAATGCGGATGGCATAAGCACACGTTGTATTTATCTATGATGTTTAGGTAACTTAAATGATGGGACATTCATTAATGTGATTAATGAAAGAAAATAAACCTAAAAGATGTTGTGGAATCGAATTTTCAAAAACAGGTAGCTCTAGTTGTTGCTTTGCATAGCGGTATTCCTTGTAGAATATCTAGCACCTTATTCGATAAGGAAAGAGCAGGGATTCCTTCACCGGGAGTGACCTCTTTTACAATAACTGGCAGATGCTACAACCCTCGGTTTGTCTTTTGATTGCTTTTCTAGTTCTTGCTTTGCATAGTGGTATTGTGAATATCCTGCACCTTATTCGACGATAAAAGAGCCGAGATCCCTTCACCGGGAGTGAACTCTTTAGAGAAACTAGCAAAGGCCTCAAAAACACTCCATTTTAAACCATTTGATTCTACAACGAGATCAAGTTCAAAGCGTTAAAGGTTTTCATAAAAACCACCCGCAACCCTCCGTCATTTTTGGAAGTAGAGTACTTAGTATTCGTGATGTGTTTGTTGACCATAGTTAAGGCACAGTGTACGGTAGCTAAGTGATGTCTTCCTACATAGCATATGATGTGATTAGTTAGGATAGTCATGTGACTTTGTTGACCATAATTAAGGGTCATGTGGGTGGGTCTAATTAATCATGAAATGATGGGTAGAACTTGACTAGTGCTTATGATTTGTTGACCATAGTTAAGGTCATAAGTCACTAGGGGTAAAAACCATTATCGGGAGTTTCAAGTGTTGAAATTTGCAATAAGATTGCATACCTTCTATATGATAGTTGGATCCTGATACCCACTGCGAGTAATTGTTACTCCTGAGAGAGTTTTGCACTTTACAATTAGCCGATCAAGTAGGTGTCTAGAAAGGTCTCAACGGGTTCACACCCCTGGGAAAACGAGGTTTATTTTAATTAGGTCCGTGCGAAAGCACGGGGAACTTCCCTCAAAGTACCGGCACTGGCCTGGCTGAATGATTGGTGAACTTGTAGGGTATAATTAATCCCGGCTAGTCTTTCCTTTTAAGGTTTGAAGGATGATTTGATAAAAACAGTGGGAGCCATCCTGATTAGATAAAATATATAACCAATCTAATCTTGCAATAGCGCACGCAGAGTGTTTTCTTCTCTCTCTCAAGGTAGCGACCATGTCACGCCTTAATCAAGATAATAATATGGATGTATTGACCGAACCCGCTTGTTATACTGAGCTAGGGAACGTTGGTCTCGCTCTAACTTATAATTGTTATAAGACCGAGCAGGAAATAGGGGAATACCAGGATTCCCATGCCGCCCAAACGAAGAAAGTGCATGATGATCCATCTTCTTCGGGTGTGTTCGTTATAGAGAACTGTTTCTCAATATCCTCTACGTCGTGGGTATTTGATACCGGATCAGGATCTCACATATGTAATTTTTTACATAGGCTACAGATAGGTATAGATCTGGGAATGGGTGATATGTTTCTAAGTGTAGAGAATAGTGCAATTGTTGCAGCCAAGGTGTTGGAAGATATCACCTTGTATTACTAAATACATTGATTCTGAACGAATGTTATTAGATACTGAACCTGATATGCAACATTATATCAGTCTCTTTATCATATAAAGAAGGATATAATTTTGTATTGTTTGATAATGTTTTGAACATTTCCTATATCAAAGTGTTGATCGGTTCAGGCACGTTATCTAAAAGCATATACGTTCTGAATCAAACCACAGTTCTTAACGTACAGAACACACACAAGAGGAAGAGTTCAGAAATGAACGAATCCTTCTTGAGGTATTGTAGACTAGGTCATATCAATGCGACCCGACTAGCTAAGTTACATTTAGATGCATATTTAAATCAATTTGAATTTACATCTTGTGAAACTTGCCAGTCATGTCACAAAGATAAGATGACCATAGATCTGTTTACTTGAAACAGAGAAAGGGTTAGTGAAACCCTTGGGACTGATACATAGAGATGTATATGGTCCCCTGTCTACACACGCCAGGATTGGTTATTTGTACTTCATTATATTCATTGATGATCTCCTAAGATTCGGACATATGTTCATGTTGAAACGTAGTCTGAAGCTTTTGAGAAATTCATAGAATATAAGTCAGAAGTAGAGAACCAAAACCGGGTATAAGTATTATGTCCTATGATGTGATCAGGGAGGAGAATACTTAAGCATGGAGATCCTGGACTATTCTAAAGGAGAATGAGATTCTCTCTCAGCATTACTCCTCCATATACACCACAGCACAACGATGTATAGGGGTGGGGCAATCGCACCCTATATGATATGGTGCGCTCTATGATGAGTACTACTGAGTTGCATGTTTCCTTTTGGGGTTATGCACTTATGAAGCTGCATACCTATTGAATATGGTTCCAACCAAATCAGGTTCCTACCACTCCATATATGATATGGTATAGGAAGAGCCTATGTCTTAATCAAGTTAAGATTTTGGTTGTCCGGCCTATGTCTAAAAGCAAAATCCGGACAAGCTCGAGGCAAGGTCAGTTCTGTAGAACTGGAAGGAGTTCCAGCAATACAAACTACAGCTGATGATTTGGTGGAACTGGAGGATTCCATAGTTCCCGACGAACATCAGCCTCTCCACCGATCTGGTAGGGTTCCTCATCCGCCTGAGAGATACTTAGGGTTCTCGATGACAGTGGGAGCGAGGATTGCATCATGTGATGATGACCCAACTAGTATCGAGCAGGCCATCAAGAGTGGGGACTCTGTAAGAATGGCTGGATGCTAAGCGATCTGAGATGGAATCTATATACACCAACAAAGTATGGACTTTGGTTGCTATATCTGAAGGGTTAAATCCTCATCAGGAGCAAGTATATCTTGAGAAGATTACTTGGGGTAGATGGAAAGGTTGAGACTTTCAAAGCTAGACTTGTTAAAGGTTCTCGTCATTGACCAGGCGTGGATAATGATGAAACCTTTTCTCCAATGGCTATGCTTAAGTCCATCCAGATCCTACTTGCTATTTTCTACATACCATGACTACGATATCTGGCGGTTGGGTGTCATGACTGCTTTTCTGAATACAGATTTAGAAGAGAGCATCTATAAGTACACAGCCATAGGGTTTCGTAGACAGTGGGAGCAGCGGAAACGTGTGCAAGTTGCTTTACAAGATAAAGCAGGCATCGCGGAGTTGGAACATCTGTTTTGATGTGGTAGTCAAAGTGTTTGCCTTCATCAAAATGGAAGATGAACCTTGTATATGCAAAAAGGTAGTAGAGAGTAAGGTGGTTTTCCTCGTAGAGTACGTGGATGCTATACTCTTGATAGGGAAGGAGTTCCCTATGCTACACTCGGTCAATCACCTCTTATCACATTGATTCTCTATATAGGATCAAGGAGATACCTCCTAAATCCTGGGTTTTCGATCTATGAGATAGATCTAAGTGGATGTTAGGATTCTCACTAGATTTAGTGAGATGGTATCAATCGATCCTGAGGAAAATCACTAGATAGATTCCAGGGTGGTAAGGTCGACTGAATGTCAGTCACAGGTATTGTCTTTACCCTCAATGGAGGGACGGTATATTGGAAGAGTTCCAAGCTAGATACCGTGGCAAACTAGACGATAAAGGCTGGATACATCGCTATCAAAGATGCTACCAAAGAGGAAGTCTGAGTGTATATTAGTTCATAAGATGAACTAGGTTCCTTCCATTGTGAGACAATGGAGGTGTGGCTTTTAGCTTAGGAACCCCGATCCTATCAGTGACACAGACATATTCTAAGGCAGTATCACTATATCATGGAGATGGTTGATCTCCAAGAGATCGAGTTGAAGAGAGTAGACTCAGAGGTTAACATGGTGGATCCACTCACTGAGGCCTTTCATGCGAGAGACTTTTATAGGGTGTTGGGTATGCTATACTACAACAACTGGCCTTAGTGCGAGTGGGAGATTGTTAGTTGTATGTATGCCCTAGAGGCCATTATTGTACATGAGATGTATATTATAGTGGATGCTGGGACATATATAGGGAGGACTTTCTTGCTCGACATGGTAGTACGCTATCTGGTTGCTCTTTATCTTATCATGTATGCTTACTGTCTTTCTCTTACATGTTGATAAAGCCCTTAGGATGTGTACTTGACTTCCAGGATTATGATGCAGATCATACTAGCGGGGCCTGGGTAGTCTATAAGTCCATCCTTCAATGTTCCTAGTCAAAGGAATATCGAGACGAGGCATCGATATTCCAGAGTAGACTAGCGTATATCTTCTCGACCCATGTGATGGGCGATAGATGATCCCATATCCATTGGTGTTTGACATCAGAGATGGTATACGGGTGTTCAGTGGAGACTGGGTACACTGAACGGACTCGCCGAGAACTCCTAGATGGTATTATACCTCATGTCAGATAGCGGTTCTCTGGTGACACTAGTGCAGGTTAGTCTGCTAACCCGAGATCGCCATAGAGTCTTGTGTGGCTCCCACTGTGCTTTGATTTCCACCCTACCACGGCTCTACTGAGTCGTGCAAACAGGTGGTTTTTGGGTACAGTCCCGAGTCACATGAAGGCAATGAGAGATAGGAATGGATTCGTCTCTCCCGGTATTGGGGGTTGATGTTGCGCTATACTCAATTGGCCATAACTGAAATCCCTGGACAGGGTAGATGTGATTTACTGGTAAGTGTTATCAGTAGTTTCACGCCCGTTATGGACCTTGCATCGGCATGACTTATCAAGCTACCAGGATCTGATGTTTGCCACCCCAGGGAAAGATATGCGACATATCAGACGAATAGACCGGACTGTGCGGTAGTGTTACTGATTGGACTCGCAGGAGTGTGAGCATGCTTGCTTGTTGATCTTCTGATCACTCAATACCTGGGTGGCCGTTAAGTTTAGCAGACCGCTTGCGCCTTGTGGGTGACTGATATGATCACCACCTACTGCCGACGTATTGACGAGTCTTTAGAGTCCTACATATAGGTTTCCTGGCTCAAGCGAAATGGAGTAGGAGCATATATGTGATATGTACGGGACCGAGAACAATGCGAGTATGTGATGTCATATTCTATTTTTGCGATATGTATCATCGGTCGGTTATATGCGATATAGCCGGGTTATCGAATCAAGTGTTGATTCGATAAAATGATACACATGATATTAGTCGGTTATATGAGATATGACCGGATCATTAAATCAAGTGTAGATTTAGTGATATAATGTATAATTATATATTTGATATATTACTTTATACATTAACTAATATTTAGCTCACTTGACCATTTCTTTTCTCACTTGTGCATGAATGATATATATGTGATATATATTATATCATGCTTGGTTATACATCAAACATGGGTGTATTAGAATTATACCATATTTAAGATAATAGGGGTAATTAATTATTAAGGATAAATACAAAATCAAGTGGAGAATGACAAGGATTTGGAAGCTTAATGAAGCTTGTAGTTTCCTTGACTTTTTCCACCCATTTTTGTATCATCCTAGATATTTATTAACCCAACCATTCACTTAACTCATGGTTTATTCTCTACAATGGTTTGTGATGATAAATACTCACCCATGGTTGATTTTCTAACCTCATTCTCATTTCATTTTATTTATTCTCAATGTTCATCTTCTTCATAAGCTCAAAGCTCAAAAGCTTTCTAGGGTTTTGAGATATGAAGAATCCTAGTGAGAAAATAAAATATAAAGTGAGCCCACTACCTATTTTATCATCCTCTACTACTTGCCATTTAGTTTAGGGTGTTCTCTTCACAAAGTTCATGACCTAGTGAAGGGTTAGCTCGAGTTTGAGTCTCCTCGACGTAGATCATCTTCGGCCTCGAAGACTACGAGCAATCTTGTTCATTTCTCCGAGAGAATCCATACTAGAGTTCGGGAAATAGATGATCGCAGCGAAGGGACGTCAACACGGAGCTTTAGAAGTGAAGAACCGGGTCTACAAAGGTTATATTCTCGATCACTTCTTTTGTAGTGTTTGATTACTTGTTTCTTGTTACCCTAGTTTTCTAGTTGTATCCTTGGATGATTGCTTAGCACCCCTTTTTAAAATATTGTTATAGCATATGTGATGCTTGCAAACCCTACGCTAGGTGCTGAGGAATATCTCATATTCTGAATTTCATGCCTAACCAGTTAACCGTTGCATTTTAGTCTGGAATTGAAAACTCTTTTCAATAACTTAGTTAGGTAATTCAATAAGATTCCCGACTATCCGATCGAATACTCGTCGGAAACTTTAGTAGATGGTCGCCCCCCGATGCCGTCGACGAAGTGCACTTAGGCGGAACACCGTGGCCGCGAGCACCCGAGTGGATGCTTTTGGCAATGGAGTTCTCCTACAGTCACTTGGTCGGGACTATGGGGCGTGGCTACCTACTAAAGTTACCTGGCGAGTATTCGCGTATGATACGCGATTGCGACAGAGTTTCGATCCGAATAGAAATATCGTGGCAATCGATCAATAGAGACTAACATGCTAGATTTACAAACAAACTAGTTTTCACAAAACTAATTAAATGTGGATTCCAACTAGTGTATCACATATCACTCTTAAACCCGAAACAATGTTAAAATTGCGACTACAAAATACTCCGAGTTGCCACAGCAAAAAAGTTAACATCACATGCAAAATTGACCAATCAAACATGACCTGAAACCCTAAAACCATAAACTAAGAATACCATACAAAATTCAAACCCCAACACCATAGAAAAACCGTCCAGGCCGGTTTTTTGGCCCATTTGGCCTGCCAAAATGAAAATTTTGGGGTTCATTTTCGTAGGGTGTTCTAATTACATCATATGTAACACTCTGTACTTGTTTAAAAAAATTTTAGAGGCCATTTGAAAATCGACAGAGAGCAGGTTTTAGGGGTTCGGTTTTCTGAGTTGTTTAGGTTTCGCAATTCTACTAACATCATATAATTTTCTAGCTTTGGCTCTGATACCATGAAAGTATATGCTAGCACCACCACTGGGTTTTACTAGCGTCAAGCATGCCTCTTTTTAAAATTTCGGGATGCTAATCTACACTAACAAAGATCTTAAACTAGATGATTAGTGTTTAACAAGATATCAAAAAATTTACACTAAGAGATGGATGGTTACAACCTTTGTAGACCATGTCCTTCTCTTCTAAAGCACCAGGTTTTAGTCCACATGACTCCACTAGGCTCCACTTGAAGGTTGAACGAACTTGCACCGATGACCTTCGTGCCGAAGATGATCCACCCGAAGTCCGCTAATCTAAGCTGCATCTTCACTAAACTCTTTAGTGAAGGAAACACACAACACCAAAGCGCTAATCTGTAAGGCTATGCCAGCGCCCCGGCCATCAATCCATGGCCAAACGCGGAACAAAATTTTTTAAAACCAGCGCTAACGGAACCGTAAACGACGGATCGTGCCATTAACCCTATAGTAGTTAACTGTAAAGAGGTTTACGAGATTATACCGATTGATCCGTGTCCTTTGGTCTTCAATCTCTGTCCTTAGCTCATCACGGCTGCCTCGACCAAGTTCGCTCTCCGGTCTCCCTCGTTGAAGAGGATCCACGTCGAGGATTAGTACTACGCGCTCCCACTTCAAAACAGAAGCGACTCGGGCATCCAGTTTGCCAACCTAGATGCTCAAGATGAAGTAGAGAGAGTGTGTGATCATTTTGTCTCAAAGCACCCATAGATTCTCAACTCATGAGAGGGTATGGGTGGAGGTGAAGAAGAAGACATGTGAAGAAATTGTGAGCTCAAGTGAAAAGAGCAACTGAAGAAAAGTGTCTGCTCATTTCATATGTTTCTTTTGCTTTGATGTTGTGAGGTATTTGTTGTGAGTAGGTGTAACATTTCAGAAAAATAAAATATTATTTTTAGGAATTTATATAATTAAATAATAATTATTATGAATATTTTAATATGGCGGTATAATTAAATACCGATAAATTGGGAAATATTTGGAAAATTATAGGAATTACTGAAATGAGGGTGCTTTATATGATTTAAGAAAATTATAAATTCTTTATGATTAATTATATTCCATTTTAATGCTAATCGTGATTAAATATCACTAATCGTGCATTAAGCTATTTTTGTGCATGTGGCATGCACCAAATCATTTTTCACATTTGCTACATTTTTCTACCATGACTTTTCCTTATTTTTCATGTATGATTGTTTGTTTTTAAATGAAAAGGAAAAGAAAAGAAAAAGAAAAGAAAATAAAAGGGAAATGGATTAAACAAAGGAGGTATGTGCAAGAGAGAGAGAGAGGTGAGGGGTCAACCTTGGTCTTGGCTCATTGTTTTCATTTCATCCTCATCCTTTTTCTCTCCTCTCCCTTCACATGGCAGCCCTCTTCATCCCCCTCCTCTACCTCCTCAAAACACTCATATTTCCACATCAAAACATCATCCCCCTTTCATTAAAAACTTGCACAATCTCACTACAAGCAGTTTGGACCAAGAAAAATTGGATTTTGAAGACTTGGGGCAACTCAAGAAAATTCTTGAGTTGCGAAATGAGGTACTTTCTTCACCATTAGTGTAGAATTTCATTCACTTTAGCATTCATGTTAGTTAGAAGTGATTTAGTGTAGCTTAGTGAACTTTAAAAAATCCAAGTTAGGGTTTTGAGGAAGTCTTGATTTGAGACAATGTAATTGAGGATTAGTAGTGACTACAAACTCGCCTAGTGCTAGAATACTGGACCAAATAGAGACTAGAACCCCAAACCCCAAATTTAGAAACCCCAATATTGGATTTTGTGGAAATTGTGATGCGTTTTGGAGAACTGCTATACCCGGAGGCCCTAAAATTTTTTTAGCAAACACAGTGAGTAGTGCAAGCATCCTAGATGATAACCCCACGACCCGAGACCCCAACACCACCTTGTGGCCGCAATTAAATCCATTCTGGCCGCAAATTGTGGCTAGAGCAGGGATATGTAGGCTCGTGTTTGGTTCATGGCTCCAGTATCTGTTAATTAGGCCTCCCGTATATGCAAAATGTCCCAATTATCACCTGAAGCAAATTTGGAGCAAGTTTTCAAAGTTTCTGATTTCGTTTTGCGGCTTTTAATGAATTGGGATTTCGTATTTGATATTGTGTCCCGTCGTCTGACGTTTGTACATAAACGACGAGGATTGTTTGGTTATTCTTGCATGTGTAGACCATAGGTTTTAACCTATGTGTGATACGCGAGCCGTTTTGGTTTTCGTGTGCGATTTTGGCTTACGATACTACGCGTGATGTGTAGGTACCCCCATGTGGACTTAGAGCAACAAGGATGAGTGTAGCGACATCGACTTCAGCAAGCAAGGATCAAGGTCAGTAGATATATATCTACGGGGGAAGTCGGGTGGATGGCATATAGCACCCCCGCAGTTTCGTAGTGTAAAATAAGAATATATTATATTATATATATAAATGTGTGTATTGTGAGACAATGATTATCAAGATAGGTTTATGTGTTCATGGGTTAATTTTAGTGTAATTAGAAGTAACTTAGTTTAGCTTCTTAGTCACGAAACCCTAGATTAATGATTTGCACACACGCGCACACACACACGAATACATTCGTTTTACTTATGCGTATACGAGGATATATATATATATATACATATATGTTTATGAGTACGTATGTGTGTGTGTGTGTGTGTGTCTATATATATACACGCATGGATAATGAGGATAGTACATGGTACTTGGAGATGAGTCGATGTGATTGGGCATGATACCACAAGATCGGTGATGTGATTTGGTTCGTATTATGAGATACGACATGATATTATAGCGGATTTTTAGGCGATGTGTTTTCATACACACGCATATATATGTTGATGATATCAGAGTATACTAGACTTTATATCAGTACCCCTAATTCAGGATATGATGATAAGGATACCAGATGAATAACGAGATAAACGTGATATTCGACCCGTACCCAGATTTGGGGTGCCGTACGATGGATTTACCGTACGTGATATGATTATGATGATAGATCTGCACTCTTGACTCGAGGATGTCATATTATATATTGTATTGTACATGATACCCGACTACTAGATATAGATATCGACTCAGACTTAGGTGGTTTTCCTTACCCCTTTCGATTTCTCTGTTAGTTTAGTCATGTAGTTTACTTAGTAGATGTTAGACTGGGCCCAAGACATACTTATTTAAAAACTAACGAATCGTGAGTATTTTAACGAAAGGCCAAGGGATTCTACAGATACTTCAAAGGACATACCTTTAATTAAAAACACTGTAGCCCTATTTTCTAAACATCACGATTCGTGTTATTTCAAATTCCAACACTGTATGACTCATATTTATTATGTGTATTCTTTATTGTTCCATTTACTATTCATTTGCCATATATTCCTGCCATGCGCATCGCATTGCATGCTTAAATGTGTTTTTATTGTTATTATTAAAATCATGTTGTCAGGACACCAACACCATTACCGTTGATGCGTATGCTCCAAGTACACCTGTTTGCCGGCTCACACACATCATCATCGGTAATTGCCAAGTCACGTACACATTAGAAAATACTATTTCATTAGGATAAATTGCTAGCTGATAATTTCGACATAGTACTAGTACACTTGCTGTTATATAATAACTTAGACATTGCATTTATTACTGTGATATCTGTTAGTTGTATGTATGTCTTAGAAGCCATTATTGTACATGAGATGTATATTATAGTGGATGCTGGGACATATATAGGGAGGACTTTCTTTCTCGACATGATAGTACGCTATCTGGTTGCTTTTTATCTTACCATGTATACTCACTGTCTCTCTGTTACATGTTGATAAAGCCCTAGGATGTGTACTCAACTTCCAGGATTATGATGCAAATCTTACTAGTAGGGCCTGGGTAGTCCATGAGTTCATCTTTCAATGTTCCTAGTCGTGGGAATATCGAGATGGGGCATCGATATTCCAGAGTAGACTGGCGTATATCTTCTCGACTCATGATGGGCGATGGATGATCCCATATCCATTGGTGTTTGACATCAGATGGTATACGGGTGCTCAGTGGAGACTGGGTACACTGAACGGACTCGTCTAGAACTCCTAGATGGTGTTATACCTTACGTCAGATAGCAGTTCTTTGGTGATACTGGTACAGGTTAGTCTATCGACCCGAGAACGTCATAGAGCCTTGTGTGTCTCCCACTGTGCTTTAATTTCCACCCTACCACGGCTCTACTGAGTCGTGCAAATAGGTGGTTTTTAGGTACAGTCCCGATTCACATGGAAGCAATACGCGATAGGAGGGGATTCGTATCTCCCGGTATTGGGGGTTGATGTTGCGCTGTGCTTGATTGGCCATAACTGAAATCCCTGGCCAGGATAGATGTGATTTACTGGTAAGTGTTATCAGTAGTTTCACGCCCGTTATGGACCTTACATCGGCATGACTTATCAAGTTATTGTGGTCTTACATTTACCACCCCTGGGCGAGATATGCGACATGTCAGACGAACAGACCGGACTGTATGGTAGTGTTACTGATTGGATTCGTAAGAGTATGAGCAGGCTTGCTTGTTGATCTTCTGATCGCTCAATACCCGGGTGGCCTTTACGTTTAGCAGACCTCTTGCGGCTTGTGGGTGTTTGATATGATCATCACCTACTGCCGGCGTATTGACGAGTCTTTAGAGTCCTATACAGAGGTTTCCTGGTTCAGGAAAAATGGAGTAGGAGCACATATGAGATATGTGCGGGACCGAGAATAATACGAGTATGTGATACCGTATTCTATTCTCCCGATTTGTGTTATCGGCCGGGTATATGTGATATAGCCGGGTTATCGAATCAAGTGTTGATGCAATAAATTGATACACATGATATTAGTCGGTTATATGTGATATGACCGGATCATTAAATCAAGTGTTGATTTAATGATTTAATTTATAATAATATATTTGATATATTACTTTACATTAACTATTATTGGCTCACTTAAGATTGTTTTCTCACTTAATGTGCACATAGTGTATATGTGATATATGTTTGTATCATGCTTGATGATACATGCAAACATGGCTGTGTGTATGACTTACACCATACTTAAGATAATGGTTAGGGTTTTTATTTATTTTGTAATTCAAAATTGGTCGCATTTTTTCATGGCATGAAGCTTAGTGATAACCATTGACTAAGTCCACTTGTTTTGTTTTACTAAAGATATTTATTAACCAAACCATTAGCTTAAACCATGGTTATGTCTCTACAATGGTTAGTATATGATACTAACTCACCCATGGTTGCATAACTCATTCTCATTTCACGTTGGTTTATTTTCTTGAGTTGTTTTCTTCATCTTCTTCCTCTTGCTCTCTAGCTCCATGGAAAATGATGAAATTAAGTGAGAATAATAAATCTAAAGTGAGCAAAATTCCTACTTCGTCATCCTACACACTTGCTTGGGTAGTATAGGGTGTTCATAAAGTTCATGACCTAGCGAAGGGTTAGCTTGAGTTTGAGTCTCCTCGACGTAGATCATCTTCGGCCTCGAAGACTACGAGCAAGCTTGTTCATTTCTCCGAGGGAACCCATACTAGAGTTCGGGAGATCGATGATCTCAGCGAAGGGACGTCAACACGGAACTTTAGAAGTGAAGGACCGGTCTACAAAGGTTGTATTCCTTGTTCACTATTTGTAATGGTTGATTACATTGTTTTGTTACCCTACTTTTCTAGTATGATTCCTTGGATGTTTGTTAATTCCCCCTAAAATGTTTGTTGTGGCATGCTTGTTGCTTGCAAACCCTAGGCTAGGTGCTGAGGAAATCCCAACAATATCTCATGCATATGTATTTTCATTTGTCATGTAATATTATGGAACTTATTACTGGTATTTCATTGTTTATTACCCATGAGATTGGGATTTCGGATTTCCATGAGATTTCTGGATTTGGAGAAACCGTAAGGATTTTATAAACTTATTGTCATTTTAAAGATAGAAAATTGCGGTTTTCTCATGATATGATTTTAGAGGAGTCCACCATGAGTTTTCTAGGCTCTTGAGCAATATCATACACCCGATTCGAGGAGGAGGAGGAATCGTCTGTGGGTGCATGATGGACCCATTGCGGTACCGCGGGGCAAGATGGTCGCAGATGATGGCGTTGAGCCTTGCATAGGAGCACTACCAACCTGTGATTTTATTGTGACTTGACGGATATCCGGAGGATACCGATCGGAGTATGGGCCAGTCCGGATAGCCGGAGCCCTAGATATTGAGATTTGAGGATACGGGCTAGTCCAGATTGCCGGAGCCTGAGATATTGAGATAGCGAGATATATATTTTGTGTCGACGCTAGACACTGATTTCTTGTTGATTTCATTGATGATACCTCGATTTATACATACAGAAATCTCAGTAAATTAAGGAAACAGTTTTCTCATTCATGAAGTATTCTGTTTTCATTATATTGCATCCATACATCATATTCGATATGTTGCTACCTGAGGCACTGACACGAGCACTTGGTATTACACTTTGTATAGTTTTTTACCATGGCCATTATCAGATGTTTCAGGTTATATATAATATGGATATTATAGTATGACCTAGGATAGAGTCATACATGCGATTTCTGCTCTGTGATGTTTTCTACTCACGAGTTGGCAACTCACCCCCGTTGTGCCACAGTTTCTTGCAGGTTTTGCCGTATAGGTTTTCTTCGCAGCTTTACTGGCATGCTGCTTCCTTCCGGGTGATTGCTTTGGTAGGTGGGTTCACTCGCATCGTGACCACCCTTGTATTTTATTTACATGGTTGTATCTTGTAAACTCCATAAACCAAACTTGTATATTTATTAGATTTAGAAGACCAGTTGTATATTCTTTCGACCTTAGAGTCGCGCTTTTATCATTATGGTTTTCTTGACGATTTTGGGTTTCTTTTTGAGTTTTGATCCTCGCCCTTCAGCGTTGTATATTATATTGCTTGCGTGGTTGTGACTTCCAATTGGCGAAGAGCTAGATCCCGCTTGGGGATGCCTTTATTCATATTATGCATGTTTGTACCCGTTTGGGGCCAGTATTTACAAAGAAAACTCTGCCGAAATTTTCGGGAAAGATATGATGTTTTAAAAATGTTTACTACGACTTTCCAAAGAGATTATATACAAACTTTAAAACAAGTTTTCCTTCATTTTCTTCTTTTGAATAGTTTAGATTTCTGGGTTTTTTGCTTACTTGAATTAGATGGGGTCCTATAGACTTCATATGATTCAAGTGCCAGTCACGTACTATTTCGGGCCGTGACAAAGTTGGTATCAGAGCACTTGGTTTAACCTTGGTTCGAGTCTATGTTTGACTATGCGGAGTCTAGGGCATTTATATATATTCGGAACCTAGGCTTGACTTTACGGAACTTAGACTTGGTCGAGGGGGTATTAGACCCGAACTTTCGTCGCATAGGTTGACCTTGGTTGATAGAGTAGGTGACTTATGTAGAGTGACATACCGTGTATATGTTCTGTAAGTCCATGTCACGTACCCCACGAACTTGCGGGGAGGCGGAATATATGAAAAACGATTATCAAAGCTTCGTAACACGGACTTGAGCGCATGAATCGTTTCTAAACCATTGCTAACAAACTACTAGAGGTTTAACTACTCGGATTCGAAGTTATACCTCACGTTACTTGTCCTTCGGGTCTTCATCGCGGTCCTCCACTCCTCGTAGGCTCCTTGGAACATCGGCACCTCAACGGCCTCGTCGAATCAAAGATGATCCACCCGAGAGCTCCTACGCCAAGCTTTATCTCTAACTTGAGATAACTAGATTACTCAAAGTGCTAATCTAAGCTACCTAGGGGATATAGAGTAAGGTTATAGATGTATTAGTCTATCTAATCCTTGATCTCAACACATGAGAGGGGAGGATTAGGGTTTCAAGAGAGGATGAGCTTGAGGAGAGAGAAGGTAAGCATAAGAATGAGAAGAAAACTGAACTCACTAGAATATAACAACCATAACAATTAATCAAATAAATAATATATATGATTAATCATCATGGTTGATGCATTCATCTTATGTGATTCATCATATGACTCATTAACTCATTAATGAATCATTTAATACAAAGGATGAATCACACAAATGAGTCATTAAGCAATTAATGCTCATGCCACCTTAACCCCTTAGTCACCACTCTTCTAGAAGCTTCCCGGAAAATTACGAGAACGCCCCTCCAATCCGTGAAAACACGGAAAAACTTTAGACTGTATAAATCCAATAACCCGATACTAGAATCTGGCTTAAACCAAAACCGGCTAGTAAAAACTGTCCGAAAAGTCGTACGTGCGTAAACACACATATGCGTCCGAACCCTTGTCGTAAAACCATACGACCTCTATATCGTTTCGCCTGGAGCAGGGAAACTCTCTGTGTGGGACTCTAAAGACTCGACACTACGCTGGCAGTGGGTTTAACCACAGACCGCAAGCGGCACTAGCTGTACGTAACGGTCCCCAGGTAGATGTCGATAAGAAGGACGATGAGGAAACTCATCCGAACTCCCACTGAGCCTGATGTGACAATCTCCGTACAGTCCGGTCTGTTCGTCTAAGACTATCGCATATCAAGCCTAGGGAGCGGCAAGCGTCAGTCCCCTAATAGCTGTATAAGTCATGTCGGAGCGTAGCCCATTACACCCTGAGAAAACTACTGGAACCTACCAGTAAATCTCGCTTGTCCTGGCCAGGGACTTTGCGTAATGGCTCTCCGACATAGCGCGATATCGACTCCCAATACTGGGAGAGACGAATCCTGTCTAATTGCCACTGCCTCCAAGTGCTCGGGACTGCACCCAACTGCTACATGTTTGCACGACTCCTTTAAGCCGTGGTAGGGTAGCAATCTAAGAACAGTGGGACACACTCGAGGCGAAGTAGCAGTGTCAAGTCTGCGGACTATGCTGTACTTATGTCACCTGGGAACTGTTAACTGACGAAGGGTATAATACCAACTAATCAGTTCCCCTGCGAGTCATGTCCGGTGTACCCGTAACCTAACGAGCACCTGTATAATATCTCCAGTACGACGTACTGATGGCTGTAGGACAGACCATCTCCCCAACTGGGATGAGAAGTGTACACACTTAGTCTACTCTGGAATATCGATGCCATGTCTCGATAATCCTACGACTAGGGACAAGTATAGGATGTTGCTTATAGACTACCCAGCCCCCACTAGTGTGACTGCCATCACAACGCTGGTAATCAAGCAAAGATCATATGAGCTCTACTAATATGTATAAGTGATACGTTATCAGAAACATATGCACATATTAAAGTAGACACAAACCAAGTAGCATACTACCATGTTTAGCAAGATTGTATATACAACTGTGAATATCCCAAGCTTCCATTAAGTAATATACATACAAGTATGATACAATAATGGCCCTTAGGGCATATAAACTAACAATCTCCCACTTGCACTAGGGCCATGAGCTGGCATATCGTAGACCTATCATCTCGAATAGCCTCTCGAACTGTGTCTGAGGAAGGGCCTTTGTGAATGGATCAGCAATGTTATTCTCCGTCTCTACTCTCTTCACCTCGATCTCCCGGCGATCGACGATCTCCCTGATCAGGTGATACCGCCTTAAGATGTGTCTGGACTTCTGATGGGACCTGGGTTCCTTCGCTAAAGCTATAGCGCCGTTGTTGTCACAATACAAAGGTATTGGATCAACACTGGTAGGAACCACCTGAAGTTCTGTGAGGAACTTCTTCATCCAGACAGCTTCTTTTGCGGCATCGCAAGCAGCTATGTACTCCGCTTCCATTGTTGAGTCAGCAACGGTCTCCTGCTTGGAACTCTTCCAACAGACCGCCCCTCCATTGAGGGTAAAGACATAACCCGACATGGACTTGGAGTCATCCTTGTCACTCTGGAAGCCTGAGTCGGCAAAGGCCTCCATCTGGAGGTCTTTTCCGCCATACATCAAGAACATCTCCTTAGTCCTCCTCAGGTACTTGAGAATGTTTTTTACTGCTATCCAGTGCTTCTCCCCTGGGTTTGCCTGATACCGGCTTACTACGCTCAATGCGTATGCTACATCTGGTCTGGTACATAACATCGCATACATTATAGAGCCTACTGCAGAAGCTTAGGGTATAATCGACATGCAATCCCTTTCCAAATCAGTCTTGGGAGACATCTCTTTGGAGAGGGTGATTCCGTGACAAGCCGGTAGGTTACCGTGCTTAGAATCATCCATACTGAATCTCTTCACTATGGTGTCTATGTACCTGGACTGTGAAAGTCCCAACATCCTCTTTGATCTATCACGAAGATCCGGATCCCCAGGATGTAGGTGGCATCACCCAGGTCTTTCATGGAGAATTTATGTGACAAGAATCTTTTGACTGACTGTAACATAGGAATATCATTTCCTATTAGGAGAATGTCATCCACGTACAAGACGAGGAATACCACAGCTCTCCCTACAATCTTACTGTATATGCAAGGTTCATCTGGATTTTTGATAAAGTCGAATTCTTTGACAGCATCATCAAAACAGAGGTTCCAACTCCGTGATGCCTGCTTTAGTCCATAATTGGACTTAAGCAGCTTGCATACTTTACCGCTGCTCCCACTCTGAATGAATCCCTCTGGCTGATCCATATAGACGCTCTCTTCCAAATTACCATTTAGAAAGGCCGTCTTTACGTCCATCTGCCAGATTTCATAATCGTGGAAGGCAGCAATACCAAGAAGGACCCGAATGGATTTAAGCATAGCAACTGGAGAAAAGGTTTCGTCATAGTCCAAACCAGGTCTTTGACGGAAACCCTTTGCAACTAGTCTAGCCTTGTAGGTTTCAACCTGTCTATCTACACCAATCTTCTTTTTGAAGATCCATTTGCATCCTACGGGTTTTACCCCATCTGGAGCAAAGTCCAAAGTCCATACTTTGTTAGTGTACATGGACTCCATTTCGGTCCGCATTGCATCCAGCCATTTTACTGAGTCACCGCTCTGAATGGCTTGCTGGAAGCTAGTAGGCTCATCATAGTCAATAGTGCAATCCTCGCTATCCCCGTCTATGAGAAAACCGTAGTATCTCTCGGGCGGATGAGATTGCCTACTACTCCTACGGAGTGGCGTCGGGATGTCCTGTTCTTCTTGAACTTCTGGTTCTACCAAACTTTCAGTAGTAGTTTGTGCTTCTGGAATTTCTTCCAGTTCTATTTCGCTCCCACTAGTTTCCTTTTCTAAAAATTGATATTCTAGAAAATGGGTATTACGAGAAACAAAAACCTTTTGTTCCTCTGCGTAATAGAATAGATATCCCCTGGAGTTCTTTGGATATCCCACAAACTTACATAGTACTGATCGTGCCTCGAGTTTGTCCGCATGCTGCTTTTTAACATAAGCCGGACATCCCCAAATCTTTAGATATTGAAGATAGGGTTTCTTCCCACTCCACATCTGATATGGTGTGGTAGGAACAGTCTTGGTGGGAACCTGGTTCAAAAGATATGTAGCTGATTCTAGTGCATATCCCCAGAATGATCGCGGTAACTCAGCGTTACTCATCATGGAACGAACTATATCCAATAGGGTTCGATTCATCCTTTCTGATACACCGTTATGTTGTGGCGTGTATGGAGGAGTAAGCTGAGAGAGAATTCCATTCTCTTTTAAGTAACCCAGGAACTCGGCACTTATGTATTCTCCATCTCGATCAGATCTCAGTGTCTTTATACTCTTGCATGTTAGTTTTTCCACTTCATTCTTGTATTCTTGGAATTTCTCAAAAGCCTCGGATTTATGCTTCATTAAGAACACATATCCATACCTAGAGAAATCATCCGTAAAAGTAATGAAGTAGGAATAACCACCTCGCGCATGTGTAGACATTGGACCACACACGTCACTGTGTACGAGTCCAAAGAGCTCGCTTGCTCTCACTCCGTGTCCAGTGAACAGAGTCTTTGTCATCTTTCCTTTGAGACAAGATTCACAAGTAGCATAAGATTGATATTCGAACGGATTCAAATATCCTTCTCTATGTAACTTAGTCAGCCTTCTCTCATTGATGTGACCTAGTCTACAATGCCATAAGAAAGCCTGATTTATCTATGGAGACTTTCTTTTAAGAGTGTTCTGGACATTGAAAACCTGAGCTTGACTTAATACGTATATACCGTTATCTAATGTACCGGACCCAATCAGAACTTGATTTAGGTGGATGTTAACTACATCGCTTACGAATGTAAAATCATATCCCTCTCTCGAAAGTGAGGACACTGATATGATATTACAAGTAATACTAGGTATATATAAACAGTTACGTAAAATCAATATATGCCCACTTGTCAAAACTAGGCGATATTCTCCCACGGATTCAGCGTTCACTGTCATTCCGTTTGCAACTCTGAGAGACCAATCACCTACCTTTATAACTCTACTGTTTCTCAAAGCATGTAATGAATTACAGATATGAAATCCTGCTCCGGTATCTAGTACCCAGGAAGTAGAGTTTATTGACATACGGTCTTCAATTACAAACACACTTGAGGCTGAAGCCACAACATGCTTCGTATCCTGGCTACTGGCTTCAAAAGCCCTGCAATCTTTCTGCCAATGTTCATTCCTGTAACAATAGGAACGTCCCTCTTTTACTATATCCAGTCCCGAAACTTTTGCCCTTCTCTTTCCTTCTACTTCCCTGGTTTCCTTCAGGGTAGGAGGCAGAGACTGTAGAATCAAGTCAGTATCTGACTCGTTTCCCAACGCGGTCTCCAGGTCCTGGAGCTCATCAATACAGCTAGTCATTGTAAGGACGTTGTCCCCTACAGATGACCCGTCAGCCAACCTCGCTTGAATTAATTCGTTCGAGGTCTCATATCTTGCGATATGAGATTGCTCTCCATATAAATCTTTGTTATGGAGAAAGATGGAAACTAAGTTGATTGATACGAAAAATTGTGTTTGTAGTTAACCGCAATCAATAACAGTGTCGCATGTAGCTAGACCGAGATGAGTACGGATCGTCCTCTGGGAAATGTGGAACCTTTTATTTTTACTTTAGATGTGTTGAGAAAGAGATGGGGGATAAAGAATTTTATAGAAAGATTTCTAGATCTACGTTAAACAAGAATGTAAAATATAGATCTAGATTATTTTAAAGATGTAATTAATATAATAAGAGGGATTGTAGGGTTCGTTAGGATTTAGTAGTCATGGACGATTAATTAAAAGTTACCCTTTTTATCCATTAATAAATTTAAAACTAAAACGACGGTGATGCGTGTAGATTAGGGTTTCTGGAGGGAAAAGGAATCCCACTCTTAACCCTTATCTCGACACAGAACTCCGTTCAAATCTAGCCTTTACCAAAACAATCATTAATCTAATCTCTAATCGCGGTCGGAACTAGCAAAGAATTGCTAGCGCGCCCGATTAGGATGTTAATGATTCTTTTGATAAAGTTCATAAACTTTATAGGACTTAAAAAGGGTTTAGGGATGTTCATCATCCATTAGCCTACCCTAATCCTACGAACCCTAACAAGCGGAGAATTACTCGCGCATGTTGGGAGAAGAAGATGAAAAGACAGAGAGGGGAAACATAATGTAAAATGCAAAAGAATTAAATAAAATAACTACCTTTATTAATCAACTTGAACAATCTACACTTTATTCCGTAGAAAATGATTACAAAACTAGTTGCTTCTCGATCTTTCCTAAGAAGGTAGACGAACAGTTGATGATCAGCCTGGATGCGTGAGCGTCTGGGGCTTCGTGATCTCGTCGGCTTGATAACTTTTCCAAGAGGCTCTCGGTGCCATTTTATAGTGCAAAGCCAGAATCTTTTAGTTGGAAACTTGGTAAAATTCAGCTTTGATTCACCCCACAAAATCTTGTGCTCTGATTCCCTATAATTGCGGCGGATCTGCGGCCCGGGGGGGTTTGGCCGCGGATCCGCGCTCAAAGGTAAGGATCTCTTGATCAAAATTCTTGGGCTTTCTTCTTATGACATGTGGCAATCCTAGGCACCTTTAGAATTCAGAAATCTTCTCTCGGTTGCTTCCAGACTTGGTCTCCAAGTTTTGCTTCTTAATTAGGCAAGTATTCTTCAACAGCTTGATTTCTTTGATATATTCTGCATAACAACTTAGAAAATTCTGCACAATAATCTTAAATAATATTTAGTAGACTTAGTTCTACTAGGATTTGGTCAATGAATTTATTTGCATACATTTTTCTACCAAATACTAATTAAAATATATTAGCACATGGAAAATAGTGTTTTTACACATAAACCCTCATATGTATAATATATTATAGTAAAGTCCTTTTTTAATATGAAAATGGTAAGAAAATTGTAATACAAATATGCAGTTTTATCAACTGAATAAATACCCCCAAACTTATCTTTGATCGTCCCGATCAAACTAGTTTATTTAAGAGGAGAAAAAGAAAGGAGAAAACTAAGCACACTTTCGTAGGCAACACGATTGCACTGAGCACGTGCAACAAGCCGTTAAACCTCTAGGTGTCCCTAGTAGGAGTGTTGTCTCCTGAGGGTTTTCAGCGGATTACACCCACAAAATCCTATAACAAAAGAAAGATGGTGAAATTTACATATAAAGATAAGAACCATAAAAGAAAGGCCTTGAAAAGAAGAGTTTCCAACTATACTAGCTTTTCAATTGTCATGAGCCCTATCTTAATAGTCATGAAAAAATGTTAGAAATCACATCATCCCTCAATAAAACATCGTCTTTATTCTTCATTCCTACCTTTCATCCAAACATTGATCATATAACCCCACGTGTGTGTAAAGAACATCCCTACACTCAGAGAATTCAATTCAAGCTATCATACTCTTGTCCATCTACCTTAGTACTTTTTAATTTGATGAATATTAAGATTTGCTCACACATTTTCATGCGACCGTTAATACTTCTTGAGGTACTAATAGACCGATTACTTATGTGCTTGCTGATTAGGTGATAATATTTTCCTCGTCTTGCACCACCTAAGGCTTAGCAGTGACTCCCAGACCAGTTGGCCTTAGGGCACTAGGTGAAGAGGCACCCTCGTTATATTTTTTTATTGCTGCCTTGGCGATAACAAAACCAGTGTTCAATTTTTTTCTTTTCACCATTTTTGTATTTTCTTCAATTTTTTTTTCATTTCCTTCATACTTTGGCTTTTAGACAAGAGCATTTCAAGGTATCCTCTACTATCCCGAGTTTCAAGACGTGTGTAAGTGCATATAGTAGGGTATCAACATTCAAATGTCCGGCTTCCAGAATAGAAATTATTTTTCAGACTTATTTTTATCCTCAGATTAGTGACTTCCTTCATCTTACTAACCCTTGGGACAACAGCTCATAACTACTTATTACTAGTTCGTTTAAGAAAACTTCTAATTTTCTTGGTTTTCTTAAACTATTCCTATCTTTTGGATGTAATTTTTCACTTTCTACTCTTTTGTTATAATTTTTTTTTAATTTTAAAATTTTTGAAAATTTGTGCTTATGCAAAATATGATGCAACTTGATGTGTAAATAAGCACAAACCTCCCCCAAACCTGTTTACAGCAGTGTCCTCACTGATGTCATCCATTAAGCAAAAAAAAACCTGTAGACTTAGGAGGAAATTATTAATGGGGGCAACAATATATGAAAGTGAAAATCCTCCCCCAAACTTATTTTTGGCTCACCAATTTGAGGACAAAAATTATGTTCAAGAGCCAAAAATATACCCCTCCTCAAACATGAGTTAGACAATACGAAGTATTTTAAGAGGGGGTGAGTCTTTTGATCAAAATAAAGCTTTACAAAGACCAAAAGTTAACACCAACCATTCAAAGATTTTATCAGTATAGCGTATAGGTTGGTGGAAGAATGTGTTGTATCGAGTCAAGAAAAAATGGGGAAGGGATAAGAGGTGGTCTGGAAAGGGTTTGAATTTAGAGAAAAGAAAGAATGAGGAGGAATGTGAATGATTAGGAAGAAGGAATGGTGACGGTTCAACCTCTATAGGTGGAGATTGATCAATCACAAAATCCGTATTGTTTAAAAATTCAAGTTCGTCAGCAAAAAGTTCTTCAAAACTTTTATCAATGGTGTGATTGAACATTTTGCTGTCAAAGAGTTTTATGCCAGAATTTATTCTACTTGATTCATAAAAAATCACTGAGGTAGAGGACTCGAAAAACTCATCTACCTCTTTTTCAAAAATATCCAAATCAAGTTGAATTTCTGGTATTACTGAACTTGAATTAACGGATTGTGATTTATCAAAACTCACTGAAACTATAGGAACAGAAGAAGAACCGAAGAAAGTAGAAGGAGAAATGGGTAAACAAATTGGTGTGTCGAGTGTTGCTGAACCAGATGTGGAAGATGGAGGCTGTATTTCGATCTGATCTTCGGGTATACCTTTATCATCAATTTCAAGACATATTTGGGATTCTGGAAGAATTAAAGGCTCAAGATGATGACCACAAGGAAGTGAAAATAATCGATGAATTGGTGGGATAAAATTATCCAAAATTTCGGGTTCATCAATCAAAATATCCCCAACGTCAATCACCTCATTCAAGTGAAGGTTAAAATTCTCAAACTCCTCATCAAAAGTATGGTTTTCAATCAGTTTTGGTTCAAGAGTGGAGGTGTAGAGATCACAAGGGTTGGGTATGGTTTCACTTGAAAGGGACCCTTCACAGTTGGGTAAATCAAACACTACAAAGTCACACAACTTATCAGACATTGTACTTGATGAATCTATGAAACTGGAGTTGTGGAGTTCAGTTTGGAATGGGGAGGTTTGATTAGGAAGGGTGTACAGTTCTGTCTTACTATGCAAATCCTTCATAATTTGATTCGTCAGTTCCATAAATTTTTCTAATGTCTGCTCCAGACTAGTCTTGGGTTGATAAGGGGTTTCAGTATAAGATTGAAATTCCTGTGGATAATTAAAACTCCCAAATGACTGATTAGAAGAACTGTCTAGAGTAGGTGGAAAAGTCGGATTGGATTGATAGGAACAGAATGGTTGCTGAACTTGGGTAGGAGTAGGATCAATATTATGATAAGAAGAATATTGATATGGGTTGGTTGGTTGGCTATATACAAACCGCATATCAAACTCTTCTCCGGACAGTGGTGGTGATGGTTGATATTGGTCCGGGTTGAAACTTTGGCCTCTAGACCTAGCTATGTGCTCAGCAATGGACATTCGTCTAGGGGCTTCCTCACTCTGGGTATGAACTGAAACAGGTGTAGGATTAGGATACGGTTGATAAGACCTAGACTGAGGTGGCCAACTGTTTCTTCCTGCTTGTTCTATATGATCTCTTAAGGACATGGAAGAGCCGGACGGTATACCGAAGGGATTTCGAAAACAAGAGATATCTGGTTGTGGACAGCAAAGCTCGGCAAGTGTTCTTCTGTTTAGGTCACCCATTATAAGAAGAGAAGAAGGGGGAAGGGGTAAAAAGGAGAGAAAGTAATTGGTTTGTTTTTAAAAAAAAGACGGATTTAGACAAATCACAAAAATGCACAACCGTAGAACTATGGCTACCTAGGTCCAGTCTCTAGATCGCTCCTAGACTTCCAAAGGACAAGCCGCAGGATAAATCCTCTACCGCCTCCGTACTACCCTTGTAACCAGGTAAGTGCCAGGTAAGTGGGAAGGAACCACGTCGTGGGCCTAATTAAAAACCACTAGCCTTCGACACACTTGCCTAGGCACTACAAAAATAATGCGGATAAACGATAGATTACCCACGACCTTCCTCTGTCCTTATTGAGCGCGACAGTCCTTAGAGTCTGGTCTAGATATTTTTTAAATTAATGAAGGGTTGATCTATATGCTTGGTTTGTGATTTGTGGGGCTTAGGAAGGGTGATGAAATCCCCACCTAATCTTGATTTGGTCCTTGCCCCTTAAAGATCCGTATTAAAATATGCAAAAACAAACCGAAAAACAAAACTTTGCAAAACGATTTTTGAGCGGTGATATTTTGCAAAGAATCCTGCAGAAAATAGATTTTATTGGATTTTAGAGGAGAGAGAAGGGAGTTAGAATCTTACCAGAGAAGTGTGAACCCTAGATCTCCTGTTTCCTCAAGTCCGTGACTCTAGATTTCCTCGCAAAAATTCACACAATAATCGTTAAATATACAATTTGCAGTTTTGTTTTAATAATGATATGACTCGTCTAAGAATTCAACACAAATAGTAAAAATAAAAAATTACGCACGTTTCCCCGGCAACGGCGCCATTTGATTGATACGAAAAATTGTGTTTGTAGTTAACCGCAATCAATAACGGTGTCGCATGTAGCTAGACCGAGATGAGTACGGGTCGTCCTCTAAGAAACGTGGAACCTTTTATTTTTACTTTAGATGTGTTGAGAAAGAGATGGGGGATAAAGAATTTTATAGAAAGATTTCTAGATCTACGTTAAACAAGAATGTAAAATATAGATCTAGATTATTTTAAAGATGTAATTAATATAATAAGAGGGCTTGTAGGGTTCGTTAGGATTTAGTAGTCATAGACGATTAATTAAAAGTTACCATTTTTATCCATTAATAGATTTAAAACTAGAACGACGGTGATGCGTGTAGATTAGGGTTTCTGGAGGGAAAAGGAATCCCACTCTTAACCCTTATCTCGACACGGAACTCCGTTCAAATCTAGCCTTTACCAAAAAAATCATTAATTTAATCTCTAATCGTGGTCGGAACTAGCAAAGAATTGCTAGCGCGCCCGATTAGGATGTTAATGATTCTTTTGATAAAGTTCATAAACTTTATAGGACTTAAAAAGGGTTTAGGGATGTTCATCATCCATTAGCCTACCCTAATCTTACGAACCCTAACAAGCGGAGAATTACTCGCGCATGTTGGGAGAAGAAGATGAAAAGACAGAGAGGGGAAACATAATGTAAAATGCAAAAGAATTAAATAAAATAACTACCTTTATTAATCAACTTGAACAATCTACACTTTATTCCGTAGAAAATGATTACAAAACTAGTTGCTTCTCGATCTTTCCAAAGGAGGTAGACGAACAGTTGATGATCAGCTTGGATGCGTGAGCGTCTGGGGATTCGTGATCTCGTCGGCTTGATAACTTTTCCAAGAGGCTCTCGGTGCCATTTTATAGTGCAAAGCCAGAATCTTTTAGTTGGAAACTTGGTAAAATTCAGCTTTGATTCACCCCACAAAATCTTGTGCTCTGATTCCCTATAATTGCGGCGGATCCGCGGCCCAAGGGGAGGTTTGGCCGCGGATCCGCGCTCAAAGGTGAGGATCTCTTGATCAAAATTCTTGGGCTTTCTTCTTGTGACATGTGGCAATCCTAGGCACCTTTAGAATTCAGAAATCTTCTCTCGGTTGCTTCCAGACTTGGTCTTCAAGTTTTGCTTCTTAATTAGGCAAGTCTTCTTCAACAGCTTGATTTCTTTGATATATTCTGCATAACAACTTAGAAAATTCTGCACAATAATCTTAAATAATATTTAGTAGACTTAGTTCTACTAGGATTTGGTCAATGAATTTATTTGCATACATTTTTCTACCAAATACTAATTAAAATATATTAACACATGGAAAATAGTGTTTTTACACATAAACCCTCATATGTATAATATATTATAATAAAGTCCTTTTTTAATATGAAAATGGTAGGAAAATTGTAATACAAATATGCAGTTTTATCAACTGAACAATAGTCCATCTTCTCGTGCTGCTTCTGGTATACACCATCAACTGAAGTTAACATGAGGCACTTAGCTTTCGCTTTATCTTTTTCCCTTGTCTGACGGATATTCATATCCGCGACAGTGGAAACTGGACCTGGGACGGCGGGATCTTGAGTAGTAATAGGGTGGTCCAGCTTGTCATAGGCAATGGATATCTGGACAGACTTTTGCCAGTCATATAAGTCAGATTCAGTCAATTTGTTATCTAGATGTAACCTATGTGTGGTCACAAGGTCGCTGCAATTTAAGAGAGAGAAGAAAATACTATTAGCATGATACTCTTGCAAGTTTAGATTGGTTTTTAATTTATCTAAACAGGATGGCTCCCACTGTTTCTCGAATCCCTCCTCAAACCATAAAAGAAGAATTAGCCAGGACTATTCTCACCGTACAATTCTTGCTTAACCGTTCAGCCAGGTCAGTGTCGATACTTCGAGGGTGGTTTTCCAACGCTTTCGTGAAGTTCCTTAATTAAATAACCTCTTTTCTCTGGGGGCGTAACCCCGCTGACACCTTTCTAGGCACCTACTTGGTTTATAGCATTGATCGTTAAGTGATGAATCTCCTGATAAGTAGTACATACTCACAGTAGGATCGGGATCCAAAATATCATCGTATGATAATGTTGAATAAATCCTACCAACATTCATAAAACTCCAAAATGGTATGCATCTCTCTGCAAATTTCAGTTTCTTTAGAAATTCCCGATATGGATTTTTGCCCCATGCTCTCATGACTTTGACTAAGGGCCAAATATGTCATAAGTCACATGTCAAGTTCTACCCGTCATTATCCAGGTTAATTTGAACCCACCCGTATATACTCTTGACTAAGGGCCAAGAAAAGTAATACGACTGTCCCAAACCAACGCATCTATCTATGCAACAAATGAATACCCCAGCAGCTACCAAACACTATGTTTTGACTAAGGGCCAAATATACATAGCTTGAATACTACTGAATACCCAAATGAAATGACGGAGGGCTACGAATGGTTTTGGCAAAACCGTGAACGTAGTGAACTTGATATAATCGAAGGAACCTGATACTTTTTAAAAGGAGTGGTTAAAGCTCCGCAATTAAAAATTCTGATCCTTTTTAAAATAATTGAGTGCTTTTTAAATTTGTTCCAACAATTAAACTTTGGTTTATTTTCTTGCATTATAATAATGCGTCCCATCAATAATCCTATCATTGCAGAAAACAACGAAAATACCACGTCCTCTTATGCCATCCGCATTCGCCACGGGGTCCCGTCATCACCCGTTAGGTTACTTAACTAACGACAGAGCGGGGGCTGGGCTAGCGCGGGTGTAAAACATAAGTGACGTCTAATAGCTATCATATATAGATATTGTACATTCGTCAGACGCAATAATAAGCATTCCAGATCACAGATGAACTTTATTGGATATACTAGCAATCCGCATTTGCTTTGAGCCTGCAATAAAAGACGGATTACACAGTTGTGATGAATAGCCATTACCCCACCCTAGACCCCTACGGGTACGGCAAACTAACCGCCAAGTACCCGAAGTGAAGCGGTCTCCTTCAACAAAGTGAGTAGGCTACTAAACACTTCAAACTACCCGGTAGTTTGTGTACCCCGCCTTGGGTCTATCCTAGGAGCAAAAAACAGTAAAAAGAAATAATACAACGGTGGCTACAACCGCAACCTGGATGTGCCCCGCAAAAGAATATTACATCATATTACATTTACATCGAATGAATGAATATTAAACCCATCTCAAACCCCGGCTAATCATCACAACATTCCAATCAAGTCCATATACACAAACAGTAAACATTACAGAAATGTGCAACCCCCTGCCAACCGACATACTAGCAGTTAGGGGAGGTTTACGAACACATTAAACATTACAGATAAAAAACCCAATTAGCAAATATCTTAGAATATTGATCGATTACCATGTTCCGTGTCTACCCTGAAAGCAAAGCAGCACTGAAGTAACCTGGGTATAAACAGAACAAACAGAGAACCAAAACACCAAAAAATAAGAATTACAGAGCAAATCCGAGTCAACTCGGAGTTGACTCGGCGGCGGATCCGCGGCACAAGTACTCTATTGTCGCGGATCCGCGACCGTTTTGCCGAGTTACTGGCTCGTATTTTCCCAGTATTCTTAAAATACCCTGCTGTGAATTTTAAGGTATGTCAAATATTTTTTCAGACACTTTTAAAATTAACAGAAACTCAGGGTACGAGGTGTTTCGTTTTCGTGTTTTCCGTCGATCGAACTTCTAACTAGTTGCTAACAAGCTAGTAATGGTTTAGTTGGCTCTGATACCACTGTAAGTCCATGTCACGCACCCCACGAACTTGCGGGGAGGCGGAATATATGAAAAACGATTATCAAAGCTTCGTAACACGGACTTGAGCGCATGAATCGTTTCTAAACCATTGCTAACAAACTACTAGAGGTTTAACTACTCGGATTCGAAGTTATACCTCACGTTACTTGTCCTTCGGGTCTTCATCGCGGTCCTCCACTCCTCGTAGGGTCCTTGGAACATCGGCACCTCAACGGCCTCCTCGAATCAAAGATGATCCACCCGAGAGCTCCTACGCCAAGCTTTATCTCTAACTTGAGATAACTAGGTTGCTCAAAGTGCTAATCTAAGCTACCTAGGGGATATAGAGTAAGGTTATGGATGTATTAGTCTATCTAATCCTTGATCTCAACATATGAGAGGGGAGGATTAGGGTTTCAAGAGAGGATGAGCTTGAGGAGAGAGAAGGTAAGCATAAGAATGAGAAGAAAACTGAACTCACTAGAATATAACAACCATAACAATTAATCAAATAAATAATATATATGATTAATCATCATGGTTGATGCATTCATCTTATGTGATTCATCATATGACTCATTAACTCATTAATGAATCATTTAATACAAAGGATGAATCACACAAATGAGTCATTAAGCAATTAATGCTCATGCCACCTTAACCCCTTAGTCACCACTCTTCTAGAAGCTTCCCGGAAAATTACGAGAACGCCCCTCCAATCCGTGAAAACACGGAAAAAATTTAGACTGTATAAATCCAATAACCCGATACTAGAATCTGGCTTAAACCAAAGCCGGCTAGTAAAAACTGTCCGAAAAGTCGTACGTGCGTAAACACACGTATGCGTCCGAACCCTTGTCGTAAAACCATACGACCTCTATATCGTTTCGCCTGGAGCAGGGAAACTCTCTGTGTGGGACTCTAAAGACTCGACACTACGCTGGCAGTGGGTTTAACTACAGACCGCAAGCGGCACTAGCTGTACGTAATGGTCCCCAGGTAGATGTCGATAAGAAGGCCGATGAGGAAACTCATCCGAACTCCCACTGAGCCTGATGTGACAATCTCCGTACAGTCCGGTCTGTTCGTCTAAGACTATCGCATATCAAGCCTAGGGGGCGGCAAGCGTCAGTCCCCTAATAGCTATATAAGTCATGTCAGAGCGTAGCCCATTACACCCTGAGAAAACTTCTGGAACCTACCAGTAAATCTCGCTTGCCCTGGCCAGGGACTTTGCGTAATAGCTCTCCGACATAGCGCGATATCGACTCCCAATACTGGGAGAGACGAATCCTGTCTAATTTCCACTGCCTCCAAGTGCTCGGGACTGCACCCAACTGCTACATGTTTGCACGACTCCTTTAAGCCGTGGTAGGGTAGCAATCTAAGAACAGTGGGACACACTCGAGGCGAAGTAGCAGTGTCAAGTCTGCGGACTATGCTGTACTTATGTCACCTGGGAACTGTTAATTGACGACGGGTATAATACCAACTAATCAGTTCCCCTACGAGTCCTATCCGGTGTACCCGTAACCTAACGAGCACATGTATACTATCTCCAGTACGACGTACTGATGGCTGTGGGACAAACCATCTCCCCAACTGGGATGAGAAGCGTACACACTTAGTCTACTCTGGAATATCGATGCCCTATCTCGATAATCCTACGACTAGGGACAAGTATAGGATGTTGCTTATAGACTACCCAGCCCCCACTAGTGTGACTGCCATCACAACGCTGGTAATCAAGCAAAGATCCTATGGGCTCTGCTAATATGTATAAGTGATACGTTACAAGAAACATATGCACATATTAAAGTAGACACAAACCAAGTAGCATACTACCATGTTTAGCAAGATTGTATATACAACTGTGAATATCCCAAGCTTCCATTAAGTAATATACATACAAGTATGATACAATAATGGCCCCTAGGGCATATACACTAACAATCGAATGTCAAAAACCCATTTTCCAAGTTTAAAATATTCGGAAAAAATGCAAGTAATTCCATGGACCCTCTATAAGAATGAAACCCTAACTCGATATAATGACCATGAGAACGCTTTGAAAACTTAGGGTTTGCGACAGTTCCGCGGTGCCATTAATGAGGCTTGGGTTTGCCCTTCTACGGTTAGTCCATAGGTACTGTGGCATGTACTGGATATTATTAAACTGTACTCAAGATGTTGAGCTCTTGGGGGATTATGGAACCTTGGTAAATCGATCGAAAAGTTCGACGTCGTTCGGATACCATGTGATTGGATATATTGCTTGGGAGACTCCAGAAATGATGTAAAACCCGAGCCCAATAATACTATTTAAATTACTAGTTGAGGGTTGTTTATCGCTCATTCCAATTTTCCTGATTTTCTGGTGTTTATTGCTAAATTTTACCCGGTTAGGTCATTTTGGCACATAACAAATTTTAACTCCGAAAATGAAATTTAAGATGTCCATGTTAGCCTACTCGTCGCCACTAGTCGCGTGGTAGCGTCCGCGTGTCGAGATTCCGTTCCGTTTGGCTAAACGGGCAAGTTTGGACGACTACGCGCGCGTGCAAGTGTCCGACTTGGGGGCATGCATTTTAATCATTAAACACCTCTTTTCAAAATTTGGAACCCGCTTAAAATCCTATAATTTGAATTTGGAGCATTTGGGCGCAACCCGGACGCGATTTGGAAATGTTTCATTTCGCGCCAAAAAGGGCCCATTTCATTTTAATATCTAAATATATATTTTTATACGAATCTAATTTCCTTAACTAATGACCCTCACAGATCCTACGCAATTCATTCTCAAATCCCTTTTAATTCGTGATCAGCCAATCACGAGCTCTTATTTGAGCTCGTGGGCCCCGCCTCGTTTTCCCCATCTCTCTCTCTCTCTTCCTACAATATTTCTCTCAATCTCTCTCTCTCTCTCCAATCCCTTTCTCTCTCGTCCTCTTTATAAGCCCATGCAGCAGCCGCCTTACCCCATCACCATCGCGACCACGAGAACCCAACAAATCCTAACCCTAGCTCCCCCGCGACCTCACCGCCGGTTCCCCCGCGACCTCGCCGTCGCCGTCGGCACCCTCAGCCTAGCCGCGCCTTCCTCCTCCCTCCTTCCTCCTCTCTCCTGCGCCTGCACCCATTCCCGACCTCGCCTCCACCCTCGCAGACCTCGCCGTCGACGCCACCCATCGTCGTCGACGACTTCCGCGACTCCCTCACACCCTACTCGACCCGACCTCGTCGTCGTTTCCCTCCTCCCCTCGCCGGAACACCCAACACGAGCCCTAACCCATCGCCTACCCCGCTGTTCGCCGGAGAAACGCGCCGGCGACCTCTTCGACGCCACCTCCGACCACATCCCTTCCCCCTCGACCACCAGAGCCGACCACACTCTTCCCCACTCACCGCAGCACCCCTTTCCAGCGACCCCGAGCCCTTTCAGCCGTTCCAGCACCCTCGCCGCACCTCCTGTTCACCGCCGGTGGGTCCATCGCCGTCGGGCCCGTCATAGTTACCCCTGTTTCTCCTCTGTAAGCATCACTTTACTTCCTTTGGTGCAAAACCCCGCTGATCTTGTATGTTTATCTTATTGCTAACTTGTTGCCGATAACTTTTGCCGGAATCCGACCGTGCCGTCTTGGCGAACCCGACGCTACAGCGAAGCCCCTAGTCCGTGTGATCCCGTTGTTCGCTGTTGAGACCTGATCCGTGGCCCGTGCTAGCTTATCGCGTTTTCTGCCGACTTTGCATCCGTGCGTTCCGGTTTGCGAAACCGTCGAGGCAAGTATCCGAATACTTGCTTTAACATGCTACAAACTTAATAATCATGTTGTCTGTTATAATCACACGATTTGGGGACAATTACAATCATCCGTAACGATAAATCATTATAGTGGTTACTTGTAGTTAACCGGTACGCTATCAATTTCACACTTTAACTAATTAACCAATTGGCACGTCATTGCTTAAATTGCAAGCTCATTCTTGTAACTATTATTATGCTGTAATTTTAATGGTTTCATTGCTTCGTGTTAATAATACTGTTTCACCCTGGAATTGTTGCACCCTAAAGATGATTGAACCTGTTAATAAGAGAATACAAACATCACTGTAGTTATATGGAATAGTGTGGTTAACTACTGTTTCCTGCTGTTGTTCATTATTGATTGTGTATCTGTTGTGAGCACTTACCCGATTGCACGACATATTGGCCTGACCCTGATACACCTGACATATACATACATACCGACCCATCCTGTTGTACCATGACATTACTTGTTCCCTGATTTCATGCCTAATGCCGACAAACCTAACCATTCCTGCTGTCGATCCAGACAGACCTACTTTTACTTGACTTTGTTGGCATTAGTCCTTGACTACTGAATACCTGACCTGACATACATAGTTTGGGGGTATGGGGAAATCAAAGGTGAAACCGACTTGTAACTCAACAGTTCGATACATTGTTCTGATCAGTCTTACGGGCTTGGCCAGTCCGGGAGTGATGATGCTGACATCACTCGTCCATCCTACTACCTTTTACTGCTTAGCGGCACGTCTCGGACTCAGCCCCGAGGATCATGACCGTGGTCCCGGGCACGCACGGGATACTATTGAGTTACATCGACGATTCATCAATTGGTTTCAAAGACTATAGAGTAGAAAACCTGATAGGACAGTTTAGTCACCACTGCGCATTACCCTGTTTGTTACTTCTTATTGCTGCTTTATTCATGTTCATGCTTGCATTGTTTATTACCATGTTTATGCTATATACTTGATATCATGACGCGCTGACGTCTGGGTTTTGCATGGCCCAGATTCCGTACCTTTGTCGACGACCGAGCAGGAGTACTTCAGCCAGCAGGCTGAACAGTGAGTCCTTAGGATTTAGTTTATTTATTGCTTTTCATTTCCAGATGTGAGCCCGCATTATGGGACATACTGTTTATTCATTGTATTGGATCATTAGCTTCCGCACTTATTGTTTATTGATTCTTGTTATTATGGATTTGGACATGTATTAGTTTAGTTTTATCTTGTTCTTGATATCCTTACAACCGTAATGTGACTGTGGATGGATACTTCCTACCCACAGGTAGCATGGTTGGCTATGTCACGTGCCCAAATCTTGCGTACTCTGGGAAGCGGGGCGTGACATGGTTTTATGGTATCAGAGCCATAGGATATTTGGGTTGATTCTTTGTAGTTGGGTATTGCACCCGATACAGGAATCATAATACCCGTGATTAGGAAACATGTCCTGCCACCTTGACCGTTTTACCGTCCTTGAATCATTCTTCCAGATCATGTCGACATGCAAACTTACTTTGCATTGTCAACTCGAAAACCTAATTTCTTGTTATCTCTAGGACTTAGGCGACTTGGGTGGAGTTAAGTAATTGCGGCTATGATACCGCGGCATAGCTACAATGCAGTACTCTATTTAAGTATCTTGGAGTTCTAGCTTTGGTTTATATATTGAATCTATCATCATGCTAATGTTGTTTGTTTTGATTTCAGGACCATGGCAGATAAGAATTTCAAGACGTATCAGAGGCGTGTGGATGAAGCCACCATGTTAGGAGTGATATGTGGGATGTTGGAAAATCAGAAAAGGCAAACTGAGCTGATCCAGCAGCAAGCAGATTCATTTCAGGAGGGTTTGCAGGCTATGCAGCAGTCTGTAAACACCGTTGTAGCGAAGCCAGTCGACCGAGTAGGGACCGTGGCAGATTTCAGACGGTTGGGTCCTACTACTTTCACTGGCTTGGAGGAGCCGTTGCCAGCCGAGCAGTGGCTTGTGGACACGGAGAATTTACTGATTGCGGCACAGATCCCAGAAGACAAGAGAGTTGATGTGGTGCGCATTCAGCTGGTGGATTACGCCCGAGAGTGGTGGCTTGTGGAGGAGACCCGCTTGTCCAAGCCAATCAGTTGGGCGGATTTTTCCAAAAGTTTCTTGGAAAAGTTCTTCCCGCGGACTGCACGGGAGGAAATGGAGGAGAAATTTATCGGGCTGAGACAAAATGGAGCAGCTGTGGATATACATGCAGCGGAATGGACGAGACTCAGCCGTTTCGCTGGACCCTTGGTCGCCAAGGAGGCAGACAGGGCGCGAAGGTTCTTGCGCAGTTTGGATGTGGACATCCAGAGGCAGATTGTCTCCCTGGGTTTGACCACTTTCTCGCAGGTTCTTACGGCAGCCAGAGAGCAGCAGAGTTTATCAGGATCGAAAGGGAACCTTCACCAGACAGCAGTTGCAGCCAGGAAGCCTGCATTTGTGCCTAACCGAGATCATGGGCGCAGAGGTATTCCTGTGGACCGTCGAGGTGTAGCGCCAATGAAGAAGCCTGTGATCGTTGACCGAAGGAAGAGCGTGACCTGTGCCTACTGCCACTTACCTGGGCACGTACATAAGGAGTGTAGAAGAAGGCTGGGACTTTGTCTGGGTTGTGGAGCAGCCGATCACGCAGTGGGTGCTTGTCCGTCGAAGCTTCGCACGAGAGATGATATACAGAAGCCTCCGCAGAGACCATTCCAGGGGCAGAAGCAGCTGACACAAGGACCCAACCAGGGTCGAGCTTTCACTTTGACAGCCGAGGAAGCCAAGGCATCAGGAGAAGTGGTTTCAGGTACCTTGCTCGTCCATGGTTTTCCCGCATTGGTATTATTTGATTCCGGAGCATCCCACTGTTTTATGTCATCCAAATTTATAACTACACACTCGATCACCTGCACGACCCTGTCTAGTTTCTGGGACATACACACTGGGAATGGGAAAATCATAGCTAGTAAGGAATGTAAAGATTGTACGGTTGTTGTTTGTGGACGGGAGCTTTTTGCAGATTTCTTGGTGATTGATACGGGCAGTTATGAAGTAGTCTTGGGAATGGATTTTCTTGGCACTTTCCACGCACACATTGATTGTAGGGCAAGGAAAGTAATTTTCCAGATTCCCGGACACCCTGAGTTTATTTTCATCGGAGGAAGCAGTTCTGTCGGGCCAGTCGAGTTTAGGGCTAGGCCGACGAACAATGTTCTTGCGGCTATGGTTGCGGATAGTAATGAAGAGCCGGCAGTTGTTCGCGACTTTATGGATGTGTTTGAAGATATTTCGGGCTTACCGCCGAAGCGAGATGTGGAGTTTGCGATTGACCTTATTCCTGGTGCAGCGCCAGTATCAAAATCTTATTATCCGATGGCACCGGTGGAATTGGAGGAAGTTAAGAAACAGGTGGGTGAATTACTCGAGAAGGGATGGATTCGAAGCAGCAACTCACCTTGGGGAGCTCCAGTTCTTTTAGTAAAGAAGAAGGATGGCACGAGAAGGATGTGCATCGATTACCGAGAATTGAACCGGGTGACTATTAAGAACAAGTACCCGATCCCTCGCATTGGAGAACTCTTTGAGCAGCTTAGTGGCGTGAGGGTATTCTCGAAACTGGACTTGCGATCAGGATATCATCAGGTCCGAGTGAAGGCAGAAGACATTTGCAAGACAGCGTTTCGAACTCGGTATGGGCATTTCGAGTATTTAGTGATGCCCTTCGGAGTGACTAATGCGCCGGCAATATTTATGGACTTGATGAACAAGATCTTTTCACCATTCTTGGACCAGTTTATTGTGGTATTCATTGACGATATTCTGGTGTATTCGAAGAGTCCGGAGGAGCATGCTGAGCACTTAAGGATCGCACTGCAAACGCTAAGACAGGAGAAATTATTCGCGAAGATGAGTAAGTGCGAATTCTGGCTGGAAGAAGTGAAGTTTCTGGGGCATGTCGTGTCGGGCGATGGAATCGCCGTTGATCCCGAGAAGATTGCAGCAGTTCGAGATTGGCCTGTTCCAAAGAATGTTGCAGAGATAAGAAGTTTTCTTAGACTCGCCGGTTACTACAGAAGATTTGTGGAGAACTTCGCTCGTTTAGCTGAGCCGTTAACCAAGCTTACGCGTAAGGAGGTACCGTTTGTTTGGACAGATGGATGTGCATTGGCCTTCGAGACGTTGAAGCAGAAGTTGATAACCTCCCCTATCCTAACCGTACCGGATGATTCAGGAGGACTGGTGATTCATAGCGACGCATCTGGAAAGGGATTGGGATGTGTTTTGATGCAGAATGGGAAAGTCGTCGCTTACGCATCAAGACAACTGAAGACTCATGAGAAGAACTATCCGACTCACGACTTGGAGCTTGCAGCCGTGATCTTCGCCCTGAAGATTTGGAGACACTATCTTCTGGGCGAGAGAGTTGAAGTCTTTACGGATCACAAGAGTTTGAAATATGTGTTCACTCAGAAGGAGTTGAACATGAGGCAACACAGATGGTTGGAGCTGATGGCCGACTACGACCTTGATCTTAAGTACCATCCGGGAAAAGTTAACGTCGTGCCAGATGCGCTAAGTTGGTTACCAGCAATTCAGTTATTGACTGCACAGAGAGAGATCATTGAGGAGTTTCGGAGATTTGACTTGGAGGTTGTGCTACCGCGTGCTACAGGACAGTTGATGCAGTTGCAAGTACAATCGTCCTTAGTTGAGAAGATTAAAGCGGCGCAATCGCAGGATCCTAGACTGCAAAAGTTCCGAGAGCAGGTTGGAGCTGGACTACGAACCGATTTACTGATCCACGAAGATGGTTCGTTGAGATATGGTAGCCGTGTGTGTGTGCCAAAAGGAGATGTGCGTGAAGAGCTTATGAAGGAGGCACACAGTTCAGCTTACTCTGTACATCCAGGAGGGACAAAGATGTACCGAGATATTCGACAGCATTTCTGGTGGGAAGGTATGAAACGGGAAATTGCTCGCTTCGTGGCTAAGTGCTTAGTGTGTCAGCAAGTCAAGGCTGAACACCAAAGGGTTGCTGGTTTGTTGCAACCACTTCCGATTCCTCAATGGAAGTGGGAACATATAACCATGGATTTCGTGACGGCTTTACCGCGGAGTCCAAAGGGTAACAATGCAGTATGGGTGATTGTCGATCGGTTGACCAAGGCAGCTCACTTTATTCCTTTTCGGGTTGGTCAATCGACAGAGACTTTGGCAGAGCGGTACTTGCAGGAGATTGTCAGATTGCATGGCGTACCGGTAAGCATCGTGTCCGATCGGGACACTCGGTTCTTATCGCACTTTTGGAGGAGCTTACAAGAAAGTTTGGGGACTCGATTGAAGTTTAGCACAGCTTATCATCCTCAGACTGATGGACAATCAGAGAGAACGATCCAGACCCTTGAAGATATGTTGAGGGCTTGCATGTTGGACTTCAAAGGTTCTTGGGAAGATCATCTACACCTGGTGGAGTTTTCGTACAACAACAGCTTCCAAGCAACTATTCAGATGGCCCAGTTTGAAGCACTGTATGGTCGTAAGTGCCGTTCACCTGTTTGTTGGGATGATGTTGGTGAACGAAGGTTACTGGGACCAGATTTGGTGGTACAGACAGTCGAGAAGGTGAATATCATCAGGAAGCATATGAAGGCAGCTCAAGACAGACAGAAGAGTTGGGCCGACACGTCAAGAAGACCTCTAGAGTTCGCCGTGGGTGATTTGGTATTCCTGAAGATATCACCGACTAGAGGGGTGATTCGCTTTGGAAGTCGGGGAAAGCTTAGTCCCCGATTCGTTGGACCCTTCGAGATATTGGAGCGTGTTGGAGAGGTATCGTACCGGTTAGCGTTACCACCGTCTTTAGCAGGAGTTCACGATGTGTTTCATGTGTCTCAACTACGGAGGTATGTTCGTGATGAGACTCATGTCTTGGATCATTCGGAGTTGACCATTCGGGAAGACCTGACTTTTGAGGAGCGACCAGTCGAAATCAAGGATCGAAGAGAAAAGGTTCTCAAAAACAAGGTTATCCCTCTTGTGCTAGTTTCTTGGAGTAATCGATCGCATGGAGAATCCACTTGGGAGCGAGAAGACGAGATCCGGCAGAAATTCCCTCATCTTTTCCAGTAGTTAGTTATCTTGTATTCTTGGAATTTCGAGGACGAAATTCTTTTGTAGTTGGGTATGATGTAACACCCGAGCCCAATAATACTATTTAAATTACTAGTTGAGGGTTGTTTATCGCTCATTCCAATTTTTCTGATTTTCTGGTGTTTATTGCTAAATTTTACCCGGTTAGGTCATTTTGGCACATAACAAATTTTAACTCCGAAAATGAAATTTAAGATGTCCATGTTAGCCTACTCGTCGCCACTAGTCGCGTGGTAGCGTCCGCGTGTCGAGATTCCGTTCCGTTTGGCTAAACGGGCAAGTTTGGGCGACTACGCGCGCGTGCAAGTGTCCGACTTGGGGGCATGCATTTTAATCATTAAACACCTCTTTTCAAAATTTGGAACCCGCTTAAAATCCTATAATTTGAATTTGGAGCATTTGGGCGCAACCCGGACGCGATTTGGAAATGTTTCATTTCGCGCCAAAAAGGGCCCATTTCATTTTAATATCTAAATATATATTTTTATACGAATCTAATTTCCTTAACTAATGACCCTCACAGATCCTACGCAATTCATTCTCAAATCCCTTTTAATTCGTGATCAGCCAATCACGAGCTCTTATTTGAGCTCGTGGGCCCCGCCTCGTTTTCCCCATCTCTCTCTCTCTCTTCCCACAATATTTCTCTCAATCTCTCTCTCTCTCCAATCCCTTTCTCTCTCGTCCTCTTTATAAGCCCATGCAGCAGCCGCCTTACCCCATCACCATCGCGACCATGAGAACCCAACAAACCCTAACCCTAGCTCCCCCGCGACCTCACCGCCGGTTCCCCCGCGACCTCGCCGTCGCCGTCGGCACCCTCAGCCTAGCCGCGCCTTCCTCCTCCCTCCTTCCTCCTCTCTCCTGCGCCTGCACCCATTCCCGACCTCGCCTCCACCCTCGCAGACCTCGCCGTCGACGCCACCCATCGTCGTCGACGACTTCCGCGACTCCCTCTCACCCTACTCGACCCGACCTCGTCGTCGTTTCCCTCCTCCCCTCGCCGGAACACCCAACACGAGCCCTAACCCATCGCCTACCCCGCTGTTCGCCGGAGAAACGCGCCGGCGACCTCTTCGATGCCACCTCCGACCACATCCCTTCCCCCTCGACCATCAGAGCCGACCACACTCTTCCCCACTCACCGCAGCACCCCTTTCCAGCGACCCCGAGCCCTTTCAGCCGTTCCAGCACCCTCGCCGCACCTCCTGTTCACCGCCGGTGGGTCCATCGCCGTCGGGCCCGTCATAGTTACCCCTGTTTCTCCTCTGTAAGCATCACTTTACTTCCTTTGGTGCAAAACCCCGCTGATCTTGTATGTTTATCTTATTGCTAACTTGTTGCCGATAACTTTTGCCGGAATCCGACCGTGCCGTCTTGGCAAACCCGACGCTACAGCGAAGCCCCTAGTCCGTGTGATCCCGTTGTTCGCTGTTGAGACCTGATCCGTGGCCCGTGCTAGCTTATCGCGTTTTCTGCCGACTTTGCATCCGTGCGTTCCGGTTTGCGAAACCGTCGAGGCAAGTATCCGAATACTTGCTTTAACATGCTACAAACTTAATAATCATGTTGTCTGTTATAATCACACGATTTGGGGACAATTACAATCATCCGTAACGATAAATCATTATAGTGGTTACTTGTAGTTAACCGGTACGCTATCAATTTCACACTTTAACTAATTAACCAATTGGCACGTCATTGCTTAAATTGCAAGCTCATTCTTGTAACTATTATTATGCTGTAATTTTAATGGTTTCATTGCTTCGTGTTAATAATACTGTTTCACCCTGGAATTGTTGCACCCTAAAGATGATTGAACCTGTTAATAAGAGAATACAAACATCACTGTAGTTATATGGAATAGTGTGGTTAACTACTGTTTCCTGCTGTTGTTCATTATTGATTGTGTACCTGTTGTGAGCACTTACCCGATTGCACGACATATTGGCCTGACCCTGATACACCTGACATATACATACATACCGACCCATCCTGTTGTACCATGACATTACTTGTTCCCTGATTTCATGCCTAATGCCGACAAACCTAACCATTCCTGCTGTCGATCCAGACAGACCTACTTTTACTTGACTTTGTTGGCATTAGTCCTTGACTACTGAATACCTGACCTGACATACATAGTTTGGGGGTATGGGGAAATCAAAGGTGAAACCGACTTGTAACTCAACAGTTCGATACATTGTTCTGATCAGTCTTACGGGCTTGGCCAGTCCGGGAGTGATGATGCTGACATCACTCGTCCATCCTACTACCTTTTACTGCTTAGCGGCACGTCTCGGACTCAGCCCCGAGGATCATGACCGTGGTCCCGGGCACGCACGGGATACTATTGAGTTACATCGACGATTCATCAATTGGTTTCAAAGACTATAGAGTAGAAAACCTGATAGGACAGTTTAGTCACCACTGCGCATTACCCTGTTTGTTACTTCTTATTGCTGCTTTATTCATGTTCATGCTTGCATTGTTTATTACCGTGTTTATGCTATATACTTGATATCATGACGCGCTGACGTCTGGGTTTTGCATGGCCCAGATTCCGTACCTTTGTCGACGACCGAGCAGGAGTACTTCAGCCAGCAGGCTGAACAGTGAGTCCTTAGGATTTAGTTTATTTATTGCTTTTCATTTCCAGATATGAGCCCGCATTATGGGACATACTGTTTATTCATTGTATTGGATCATTAGCTTCCGCACTTACTGTTTATTGATTCTTGTTATTATGGATTTGGACATGTATTAGTTTAGTTTTATCTTGTTCTTGATATCCTTACAACCGTAATGTGACTGTGGATGGATACTTCCTACCCACAGGTAGCATGGTTGGCTATGTCACGTGCCCAAATCTTGCGTACTCTGGGAAGCGGGGCGTGACATATGAGTATAGCTGTTGGAGCGCAGTCCATACAGCCACGAAGAGACGAGTCCGAATCAGTCGACATTAGAGAAAAATGGAGTAAGAGGTTCGTACGAGATCTCGATGAGAAGACGTTTCACTCCGCTGACATCAGAGATGTGATACGCATGCAGAGGCGTCGTATATGGATATATCTTCCAGAAGGAGTCGTGACGAGTATGCAGCCGTTCCCGAACAAGAAATAGATTTAGTAAAGGATGATAACTTTCGGGCAGTTCGGTAGAAACAAGATTTAGGAGAGACCTCGACCGAACCTTTTTGGAATACAATACGAGAAGACTTAGACCCAGGATCGGTCATATTACGCACACCTAGTAGGCCAGAGTTCGGCATCGTCGATGAGATATGTTATGAGTGACCATGACAATTGGCCAGAGATCTTTAGAGAATGTGCCAGAGCGGGACTATTTCCGCCATCTTTGATTTCAGTATTTTGGGCGATTTATTTGCATGATTGAGATTTTGTGCACCACAGTTGCACTTGATTTCAATTTAATGTCATTCGTGATGTTGATTTTGATTTTATGCCTATGGTATGCATGTGATTTGACTTGTGCTTTCGGCATAGTTTTCATGCACTTTTAGTATTTTTATTCGATTTGTGCACACTGATGCACATGGTTGTGAGATTATATACCACGGTATACCTGATTTGGATTTTGATTTGGATTGAAATGTGTTGTATACCGTCGATTTCGATTGTGATACTCGATATTTGTTTTCGTGCACCTTGTGCACTTGATTTGGATTCTTACGCATACTTGACGCGCTTGATGCGATTTTGGTGCACGCCAGATGCACAAAATCGGGATTCTTCATGCATATCAGATGCACGTGATAATATTAGCAGGCACACACCGTTGCCCTTGACAGCTGTTTTCGTACACACCCATTGCACTTAGATTTTGTTCTGTGCACATGTATGGCACATTCATTGATTTCGAGTTCCGTGCGCACCAGACGCACGTGGCATCCTTACGCACATTTTGGGGTTGATTTCTTGTGGAGCAGTACATTTTTATGATATTTACTATATAGTATAGTAGCTGAGCAGGACTAGTCCGAGGACAGTTGTAACATTTCAAAAAAATAAAATATTATTTTTGGGAATTTTTATAATTAAATAATAAAATATTGAATATTTTAATAAGGCGGTATAATTAAATACCGATAAATTTGGAAAAAAATTTGGAAAATTTTGGAAATTACTAAAAAGAGGGTGTTTTATGTGAATTATGCAAATTATAAGTTTTTATGATTAATTATATGCTATTTAGTGCTAATCACGATTAAATATCACTAATCGCGCATTAAGCTTGTTTTGTGCAAAACATGCACATGTCTTTTTAGCACTTGTTACATTTTTCTTTCATGCTTTCTTCTTTTTATCATGCATGGTTATAAATTAAAGAGAAGAAAAGAAAAGGAAAAGAAAAGAAAAGAAAAAGGATATGAATAATGAATGGAGGGATGGGCATGAGAAAGAGTGAGTGGGTAAGGGGTCAAACCTTGGACCAAACTCCCATTCCTACTTCATTTCTTCATCATCTTCTCTCCTCTCCCTCACTCATGCTGCTGCTGCTGCCCTCACTCGCTCCCCCTCTTCATCCTCTCAAACACCATTAAAAACACCTCAAAACTCAATCAGCTTTTCATTAAAAATGTGCATGAGCTCACTAGCTACACCTTGGACCAAGAAAGCTTGCATTTTGGACACTTGGGGCAACTCAAGAAAATTCTTGAGTTGCCAAATGAGGTATTCTCTTAACCATTAGCCTAGTATTTTCATTGCTTTTACATCCATGTTTGTTTAGAACCGATTTGGTGTCGTTTAGTGAGATTAGGAAAATTCTAGTTAGGGTTTATGAAATTCTTGAGTTGTGATGGGTAATTGAGCTTAGAAGAGGCCACACAAACCCCCTAGTGCTAGAATTCAGACCCAAACTAGAGACTAGAACCCCGGAATACGAACTTAGAAAACCCGATATCGGAAAATTGTGGATTCTGTGAGTGTAAAATGAAATCTTCTAACACCGGGGTGACCTGAAAATTATTAGCAAACACAGAGAGATGTGCAGGTGATTTAGAACATACCATAAAGACCCGAGACCCCACTTCCACCATAGGGCCATAGATTTATTCCATCTGGCCGCAATTTTCGGCCAGACCTGGAGCTTTGTGGTTCGTGTTTGGTCTATAGTTCCATCTCCTGTAAACTAGACCCTTGGCATATGCAAAATTGGCTGATTTGACCTAGGGTAAAATCTGGAACCATTTTCAAGAGTTGCTGTTTTGATTCAGGGTTTCGTTTTGTGTATTTTGAATTCTGGATTTTTGTGATTTGTGTCGTTTTCGATCGCTTGACGTTTGTACATCGAATTCGAGTGTTATTTGGTGGTTTTGAAAGCGTAGTCCATATGTTCTAACCTATAGGCCTTTAGCGTGTCGTTTTGGTTTTTCGATGTGAGTTTAATACGCATTTGCGATACGTTATGATGTGTAGGTACCCCACGAAGACTTCGAGACGACAAGCAAGCACGTGGCGACGTCGGAAACGGAAAGCGAAGAGCAAGGTGAGTAGATTATATCTACGCGGGAAGTCGGGTGGATGGCATATAGCACCCCCGCAGTTCGATGTATAGTATGCTATATATATACTATATATATATGATATCTTTTATGTTTGACATGGATATCCAAGATATGATTAGGTGTTCAATGGTTAGATTAGGGTTGTTAGATGTGAACTAGTATAGCTTCTTAGTTGCGAACCCTAGAATAGGTTTACACCCACACGCACACGCATGCTTACTGTTATACTTTTGCGTATATGGGAAGATATACACACACACACAGGTATGGGACTGCGTGTGTGTGTATACTCGTATACCTACACTTAGATGATGAGGATAGTGGATGATATTTGGAGATGAGTCGATGAAATTGGGCATGGTGCCATGAGATCGGTGATATGATGTGGTTTGTATTATAAGATACGACATGAGATTTTAGCGGGCCTTTGGACGTGTGTGTTACACACGCATATGTATATATAGATGGTATCGGTTTGTACTAGACTTAGATCAGTACCCCGGTTCATGAGATATGATGATAAGGATACCAGATAAATGATGAGATAAATGTGATATTTGACCCGTACCCAGATTTGGGATGCCGTACAATGGATTTACCGTACGAGTTTTATATTGATGATAGATCCGCACTCTTGACTTGTAACGTTTTAAAAAATAAATAAATAAATCATTTAGGTGAATTTTCTGATAACCGGTAAAATAACTCGTATTTTCCGTAAAATTTAATTATAATTATTTTTTAATATAGACTTAAATACGCCTATTTTAACTATTTAATTGCTAGTAATTGATATTTATTTAGTCACTTATAAATTTAATTAGTGAAAATTACAAATTGAAATAGGTTAATTATGCTTTAGCGAACCATGACACATTAAGCCAAAATGTAACATGTTGTGTTTGAAATGAAATGGAATTGTTAAGAAGATTCTAGAAATTTAATGAAAGAGTTTAAAAAGAAAAGGAAATTATGGAAGTAGTCACCTGTTTCCACTACCTCCATCGACTTGTAAATTTCACATGCAAATCTCTCCAAAAGAAAATCATCAGATAGAAAACGAAATCAAATAAATTAAACCCAAAACATCAGGCCCAAACTCTCACCAAAACCCTAATCCCATGGATCCCGATCCCTCTTCCGATCCTAACACCACCCCTAACCCAATAGATCAGCAAGAACCGCCACGCTTAGATACTCTAACCCTAGCTGATGATGGATCTGTCATTGGATCGAGCTCCAAATTGGCGGCGGGCAACGGATCCTTGCCCGCCGACTTCTACGCCGACGATGAGATCGAGATCGTCGAGGAGGCGGCACCGCCGGGGAGCCCCACCAGCAGTGTATACACGGGAGAGAGAGGGAGCAGCGGACGGACTAGCGCGTTAGAAGAGGTCGATGGTGATGGAGATGGTAGCTTGATCGATGATTGGGGTCGTGACAAGAGGCGCCTCGATGAGGATGATGCTTCAGTTTCATGGAGAAAACGGGAAAAAAAACACTTTTTCGTGCTGAGTCACTCTGGAAAACCAATATACTATAGGTATGGCGATGAACATAAACTAGCAGGATTCTCTGCAACTTTGCAAGCCATTATTTCTTTTGTGGAGAATGGAGGAGATTGTGTCAAATTTGTAAAAGCTGGAAAGCATCAGGTGATTTTTCTTGTGAAAGGGCCTATATACTTGGTCTGCATATGCTATACGGAAGAGCCCTATGAGGCATTGAGGGGGTAATTGGAGCTGATATATGGCCAGATGCTGCTTATATTGACAAAATCAGTTAATAGATGTTTTGAGAAGAATCCCAAATTTGATATGACTCCCTTGCTGGGAGGAACTGATGTTGTTTTCTCTTCTCTGATTCATGCCTTCAACTGGAACCCTGCTACATTTCTTCATGCTTACACATGCCTGCCTCTTGCTTACTCAACAAGACAAGCTGTTGGTGCTATTTTGCAAGATGTAGCAGACTCAGGGGTTTTGTTTGCAATATTGATGTGTAAGAACAAGGTTATCAGTCTTGTTGGTGCTCAGACGGCATCTCTTCATCCTGAGGACATGCTCTTACTTGCCAACTTTATTTTGTCTTCGGAATCATTCAGGACTTCAGAATCCTTCTCTCCAATTCGCTTACCGAGATACAATCCTATGGCATTTCTTTATTCTTATGTGCATTATCTTGATGCTGATTCATACTTAACATTGCTTACTACTAGCTCAGATGCATTTACCATCTCAAAGATTGCAGGATCAAAATTGAGAATGTTCTACTGAAGTCAAATGTTCTCGGTCATGACAAGAAGACACCTGCTGGATCTTTGTCTCAGGTGTCCATTGGTGGGCCTGCTGGTCTTTGGCTTTTTATATACCGAAGTATTTATCTTGATCAGTATGTGTCATATGAGTTCTCCTCACCCTTAAATAGTTCTAAGCAGCAGAAGAGATTATATCGGGCTTATCGGAAATTGTATGCTTTAATGCATGAGCGAGGAACTGCTCCACACAAAACCCTGTTCAGACAAGACGAGGATTATGTTCTACTATGCTGGATCACTCAAGATTTTGAGCTTTATGCAGCATTTGATCCTCTAGCAGACAAGGATCGGGTGCAGAGGCATTGGACATGGCGCGGAAAGACAAGGCTGGTATTGGATCAGATTAGCCGAGGTGTTCCGGTGAGTAGATATACACATCTATGGGGGGATCGTCTGGATGGCGCGAGGCGCCCGATAGTTTAGTATTAATTGTAGTACTTGCATTATACGCGTAGTTTCCTAGTTAGCCATCTCATTGCATCGTATCGTTGTGTGTGTGTGTATCATCTCATATGCCACTTGCACCATTACCATTGGTTCCTGCCGCACGTGCACTATTTATGCGAACACACACGCCATTGGTAATTGCTATGTCATGAACACTATAGAACTTGCTTAGAATCGGTAATTATGCATTTGCATCATATATGATCCGTAGACATACTTGTATATTCAATTCATTAAAATGGATACATAGGATTGTTAGTCATATATACATACCTCATTGCATCATGATTCATGTATAGCTTTTGGACATACTTCGCATGGTATATACTACCGTATTATAGATTTCCATCATCACCGGTATGTTTATATATTGTGATTCTTCTCGAGGATTTCAATATTTATGAGATTTCTGGATTTTTGGGTAAACCGCAAGAATTTTATAAACCTGTTATCATTTTAAAAATGCAAATTGCGGTTTTCTCATGATATGATGTATGTGTCGTCCACCATGAGTTTTCCTGATTTCTTTTGGTTTTCGAGACCCGATTCGAGGAGTGGATGAACCGTCTCGGGTACATGGTGGGCCCAGTATGGTACCCCGAGGTAAGAAGCTCGAGTTGTAGATGATGAGCCTGGCAGGGGAAGACTACCTATCGGTGATGTCTGGCGCGGCGGATATCCGGATGATACCGACCGTAGTCGTGAGATTTGATGATATGGGTCGATCCGGACTGACGGAGCCCGAGAAATTGAGATATTGACATATTGAGACATTGATGTATTGTAATATTGAGATATTAAGATATTTATATATCCATATTTTGTGACGATGCTTGACACGGTTTTCTGATGATTTCATTGATGATACCTCAGATATTTATAAATGTTTTTAAGATAAGAACACAGAATTTTTCCGTATCAGACATATAGAGATTTCATGCTAATTATACATTCCTGTGCATACATATTAGTGCATTGCATCATGTCAGGTTATGTAGTTGAGATGCATTTGCGTGCATTCTTACGATAGCCCTATTAGATGCTTGACACGGTTTTCTGATGATTTCATTGATGATACCTCAGATATTTATAAATGTTTTTAAGATAAGAACACAGAATTTTTCCGTATCAGACATATAGAGATTTCATGCTAATTATACATTCCTGTGCATACATATTAGTGCATTGCATCATGTCAGGTTATGTAGTTGAGATGCATTTGCGTGCATTCTTACGATAGCCCTATTAGATGTTACTTACTACTCATGAGTTGGCAACTCACCACCGTTGTGCCACAGTATCATGCAGGTCGAACCCGTCAGCATTGTAGCGGCGGGCGTGCTTTTCTTGGCTTCTTTTGCTCGGACTTGCGACCGTGCCCGTAGGTGGGTTTTGGAGAATTTGCTTTTGCTCCCACCGTATATTTTTATATTGTATCTAGTATACTCCATCTATCCCTGTATATTAGACTAGACAGTGAGATTTATGAGACTTGTATTTGTGGTTAGGTGTCGATACTCACTTGAGCCGACGTGTTGTTTTCTTACTTTCATTCTTTTACATGGTTATTTTGGTATTGATGATATATATTATATGTGGTTGTGATCCGCCATTGACGAAGAGCTAGCTCCCGCGGGGGGATGCCTTTATTCATTATATATATGTATTTTCATATGTTGTTCCCGTTTGGGGGCCCATATTTACAAAGAAGATTCTGCCGAAATTTTTGGGAAATATTGTAATGTTTTTAAAATGTTTAGTTTGACTTATTTTGTTTTAATTCGCTTTCTTTAACAAAGTTTTCCTTCGCTCTATTGCTTTAAATGGTTTAGATTTCTGGTCTTTGGCTTACCTAGATTACGTTGCGTCTTGAGACGTTTCGTAATTTAAGTGCCAGTCATGTTCCATACCTTCGGATCGTGATAAAGTTGCCACACTTAGATACTCTAACCCTAGCTGATGATGGAGCTGTCATTGGATCGAGCTCCAAATTGGCGGTTCTTGCTGATCTATTGGTTTAGGGTTGGTGTTAGGATCGGAAGAGGGATCGGGATCCATAGGATTAGGGTTTTGGTGAGAGTTAGGGCTTTGATGTTTTGGGTTTAATTTATTTGATTTCGTTTTCTATCTGATGATTTTCTTTTGGAGAGATTTTCATGTGAAATTTACAAGTGGATGGGGTAGTGGAAACAGGTGGCTACTTCCATAATTTCCTTTTCTTTTAAAACTCTTTCATTAAATTTCTAGAACCCTCTTAACAATTCCATTTCATTTCAAACACAACATGTTACATTTTGGCTGAATGTGTCATGGTTCACTAAAGCATAATTAACCTATTCCAATTTGTAATTTCCACTAATTAAATTTATAAGTGACTAAATAAATACCAATTACTAGCAATTACATAGTTAAAATAGGCGTATTTTGTAGGGTTACTAGGCACTGTCACAAGGGTCTATAAGGCATCAATCATGCCCGATTCAAATTTTAGACGTGCCGAACAATCCTAACCAAGATCTTAGACTAGAGATTAGGCGAAAACATAAGCATGTAAACAACTTTACTTCTAAGAGTTTGGGATTAAAACCTTTTAGCCCGATCCTTTACTTCTAAAGCTTCGTGTTGAGGTCCCTTCACTGCGATCATCGAATACCCGGACTCTAAAGTAGCTCCATGAAGAGAAAGATGCAAGCTTTTTTCCGATCTTCGATAACAAAGATGATCTACCTTGAAGTTTCTTTAACACAAGCTCTTACTTACTAATGAAGTGAACACTCTAATCTAATTGGCAAGAATAGATTAGGATGATGAAGTAGGAATTTAGCTCTCATTTGTTTTTCTTAATCTCACTCATTTTTATCACAAAGAAAAAAGCTAGAGGGCTTTTCATCAAGAAAGAAGAAGAAGAATATCCAAAACCTTTTGTGATGAATAATGAAATCCATTGTGAGGTTAGAAATGCAACTATGGTTGATAAAAGAAAAGCTAACCATTGTAGAGAGTTAACTAGGGTTAAAGAGTTGGGTTAGGTTAACCAAATATCTCACAAAATATCATAACAAATATCTTTGCTTAAAACAAAAGCAAAGCTTTTAGAAACTACTAGAAAGTTTAACCTTAATCCAAACCCTAACCATATTTAAACTCCACAAAACATGTTGCATTTATAACCATAACATGTTACAATATTATATATCACATATACAATATTTATCGTAACAAAATAAAATAATACAATTAACATATATCGCATATATATCAATGTATTACCCGAGTGAGAAAAAGAATCTTTTAGTGAGCTTATATTAGTTAATGCAATTTAATATATCAAATATATAATTATACATTAAATTATCGAATCAACATTTGATCCGATAATCCGGCTATTTGACAAATAACCGACTAATATAATCTGTATCAGTTCATCGAATCAACACTTGATCCGATGACCCGGCTATATCACATATATCCGGCCGATATCACATATCGCGAGAATCTAGTACGGTATCACATACACGTATTGTTCTCGGTCCTGCACATATCATATATGTGCTCCTACTTCGTTTTGCCCGAACCAGGAAACCTCTATGTAGGACTCTAAAGAATCGTCAATACGCCGGCAGTAGTTGATGATCATATTAAACACCCGCAAGCTGCAAGTGGTCAGCTAATCGTAACAGCCACCCCGGTATTGAGCGATCAGAAGATCAACAAGCAAGACTGTACATTCCCCCGTGAATCCAATCAGTAACACACCCGTACAGTCCGGTCTCTTCGTCTGATATGTCGCATATCTCGCCTAGGGGTGGTAAACGTCAGATCCCGGTAGCTTGATAAGTCATGTCGATATGAGGTCTATAACAGTTCGAGAAACTACTGATAACACTTACCAGTAAATCTTAGCAACCCTGGCCAGGGATTTCCAGTTATAACCAATCGAGCACAGCGCAACATCAACTCCCTATACCGGGAGAGACGAATCCCCTCCTATCGCTCATTGCCTCCATATGATTCGGGACTGTACCCAAAAGCCACCATTTTTCACGCCCTCTAGGATGTGGTATGATGGAAATCAAAGCACAGTGGGAATCACACAAGACTCTATGACGATCTCGGGTCTACAGACTAACATGTACCAGTGTCACCAGAGAACTGCCATCTGACGTGAGGTATAATACCATCTGGGAGTTCTCGGCGAGTCCGTCCAGTGTACCCAGTCTCTACTGAGCACCCGTATACCTTCTCTGATGTCAAACACCAATGGATATGGGATCATCCATCGCCCATCATATGGGTCAAGAAGCGCATACGCTAGTCTACTCTGGAGTATCGATACCCTGTCTCGGTACTCCCACTACTAGGAACATTTGAAGGATGTACTTGACGACTACACTGTCCCCACTAGTATAATCTGCATCATAGTCCTGGTAGTCAAGTGCTCATCCTAAGGGTTTTATCAACATGTAGCATAGAGACAATCAGAGTACATGTTAAGATAAAGAGCAACCAGATAGCGTACTATCATGTCGAGCAAGAAAGTCCTCCCTATATATGTCCAAGCATCCACTACAATATACATCGTATGTACAATAATGGCCTCTAGGGCATATATATAACTAACAATCTCCCACTTGCACTAGGGCTATCTGTTGTGGTATCACATACCCAACAATTAGCTGTGGTTGAAGTATCTCATACTCAACTATCCCATAAAAGTCTCTACTGGGAAAAAGGCCTTTGTGAGTGGATCCGCGCTGTTGTCCTCTGTGTCTACTCTCCTAATCTCGATCTTCCTGGAGATCAACCATCTCCATGATCAGGTGATACTGCCTAAGAATTATATCTGGATTTCTGATGGGACGGGGGTTCCTTGGCAAAAGCCAAAACTCCATTGTCACACAATGGTAGGAACAAAGTTCATCTCATGAACTTATATATATCCAGACTGCCTCTTTGGTAGCATCCTTGGTAACGATGTATCTAGCCTTTAATCGTCTAGTATGTCACGGTATCTAGCTTGGAACTCTTCCAACATACCGTCAATCTACTGAGGGTAAAGACAATGCCTGCGACTGACATTCAGTCGTCCTTATCATCCTGGAACCTTTCCAATAATTTTTCCCAGGATCGATTGATACCATCTCACTACAACTAGTGAGAATCCTAACATCCAATTAGATCTATGCCATAGATCCATAACCAAGGATTTATGAGGTATCACCTTGATCCTATAGAGAATCTATGTGATAAGAGGAGATTGACCGAGCGTAGCATAGGAAACTCCTTCCCTATCAAGAGTATGTCATCCACGTACTCTACGAGGATCACCACCATACTCTCTACTACCTTTTTGTATATACAAGGTTCATCTACCATTTTGATGAAGTCAAACTCTTTGACTACCACATCAAAACAGACGTTCCAACTCGGCGATGTCTGATTTATCACATAAAACATCTTGCTCACGTTTCCGCTGCTCCCACTGTCTACGAAGCCCTCTGGCTGTGTACTTATAGACGCTCTCTTCCAAATCAATATTTAGAAAAGCAGTCATGACACCCAACCGCCAGATATTGTAGTCATGGTATGTAGCCGTGGCAAGTAGGATCTGGATAGACTTAAGCATAGCTTTGAAAGTCTCAACTTTTCCATGTACACCAAGTAATCTTCTCAAGATATACTTGCTCCTGATGGGGATTTAACCCTTCAGATAAAGCAACCAAAGTCCATACTTTGTTGGTGTATAAGGATTCCATCTCAGATCGCTACGCATTCAGCCATTCTTACAGAGTCCTACTCCTGATGGCATGCTCGAAACTAATTGGGTCATCATCTCATGATGCAATCCTCACTTCCACTGTCATAGAGAAACCGAAGTATCTCTCAGGTGGATGAGGAACCCTACCAGATCGGCGGAGAGGCTGAGGTTCGTTGGAAACTATTGAATCCTCCGGGTTTACCAAATCATTAGCTGCAGTTTGTATAGCTGGAACTCCTTCCAGTTCTACCTCATGACCACTAATTTCTTCACAAGAAATTCCCTTTCACAAAGGTGATACGCTAAGAAACAAAAACACCTTTTGTTCCCCAGTTTGGTAGAAGATATTCCTTTGCGAATGCTTGGGATATCCAACAAACTTCCACAGAACTGACTTTGCCTCGAGCTTGTCCGGATTATGCTTTTAGACATAGGCTGGACAACCCCAAATCTTAACATACTTAAAATATGGGCTCTTCCCATTCCATATCACATATGAAGTGGTAGGCAACTGATTTGATTGGAACCCTATTCAATAGGTATGCAACTTCTCAAGTGCATAACTCCCAAAAGGAAATAGGAAACTCAGTAGTACTCATCATAGAGCGCACCATATCTAATAGGGTGTGAGTGCTCCTCCCCGATACACCGACGTGCTGTGGTGTATACGGAGGAGTAATGCTGAGAGAGAATCTCATTCTCCTTTAGAATAGTCCAGGAATACCGTACTCAAGTATTCTCCTCCCTGATCACATCAAAGGACATAATACTTATACCCGTTTTGGTTCTCTACTTCTAACTCATATTCATTGAATTTCTCAAAAGGTTCAGACTTGTGTTTCAACAGGAACACATGTGCGAATCTTGAGAGACCATCAGTGAATATAATGAAGTATAAAGAACCGGTCTTGGCATGTATAGACAGGGGACCTTACATACATCATCATGTATCAATCCCAAGAGTTTCACTAACTCTTTCTCTGTTTCCAATAAACAGAGCTGTGGTCATCTTATCTTTATGACATGACCGACACGTTTCATAAGATGTAAATTCAAACTAATTTAAATATGCATCCAAATGTAACTTCAGTTAGTCGGGTCACATTGATATGACCTAGTCTATAATACCTCAAGAAGGATCCGTTCATTTCTGAACTCTTCCTCTTGTGTGTGTTCTGTATACTAAGAACTGTGGTTTGATTTAGAACGTCTATACTTTTAGATAACGTGCCTGAACCGATCAACTCTTGATATAGGAAATGTTCAAAACATTATCCAACAATACAAATTTATATCCTTCTTTACTAATAAAGAGACTGATATGATATTGTATATCAGGTTTGGTATCTAATAACATTTGTTCAGAATCAATGTATTTGTTAATACAGGGTGATAACTACCAACAGACTTGGCTACAACACTTGCACCGTTTCTATCTCATGAAACCTATCACCCGTTCTCAGTTCTCTACCTATCTGTAGCCCATGTAACAAATTACATTTGCGGGATCCTGATCCGGTATCTTATACCCAGGACGTAAAGGATACTGAGAAATAGTTCTCGGTAATGAATACACCCGAAGAAGATGCATCAGCATGCACTTTCTTCGTTTGGGTGGCACGGGAATTCTGGTAATCCCCTATTTCCTGCTCTGTCTTATAACATTTATAAGTTGGAGCGGGATCAACGTTTCTTAGCTCAGTATAACAAGCGAGTTCGGTCAATTCATCCGTATTATTATCTTGATTAAGGTGTGACATAGTCGCAACCAGGAGAGAGAGCGAAGAAAACACTCAGCGTGCGCTTTTACAAGATTAGATTGGTTATCAATTTATCTAATTAGGATGGCTCCCACTGTTTTAGTCAAATCTTCCTTTAAACCTTAAAAGGAAAGACTAGCCGGGATTAATTACACCCTATAAGTTCGCCAATTTTTCAGCCAGGCCAGTGCCGGTACTTTGAGGGAGCTTCCCCGTGCTTTCGCACGGACCTAATTAAAATATACCTCGTTTTCCCAGGGGCGTAACCCCGTTAACACCTTTTTAGACACCTACTTGATCGGCTAATTGTAATGTGTAAAACTCTCAAAAGAGTAACTCTTACTCGCAGCGGGTATCGGGATCCAACTATCTCATAGAAGGTATGCAATCTCATTGCAAATTTCAACACTTGAAATTCCCTATAATATTTTACCCCTAGCGTCCTATGACCTTGACGAATGCCAAACCACCCATAGTCCGCTAGTCAAGTTCAACCCGTACATTTCCTGATTGAATTAAACCCACCCGCACGACCCTTGACGAATGCCAAACAACGTCGTACGAATACCCTAATCCAATCGCATCGTATGCTAGCAGATAAGCGCTAGTTAGCTACCGTACACTACGCCTTAACGAATGCCAAACTACCGCAGCACGAATACTAAGTAGTACTTATCTGAAATGACGGAGGGCTACGACAGGTTTTAAGAAAACCTTTTGCGTAATGAACTTGATATCGTTGTAGAATTTAGTGATTTTAAATGGAGTGTTTTTAAGGCCTTTTCTAGTTTTGCTAAAGAGGTCACTCCCGGTGAAGGGATCGTCGGCTCTTTCCTCATCGAATAAGGTGCAGGGTATATCATATATACCACCATGCAAAGCAAAAACTATAAAAACAATCAAAAGACAAACCGAGTTTGTAGCATCTGCCAGTTTCGCTAAAGAGGTCAATCCCGGTGAAGGGATCTCGGCTCTTTCCTTATCGAATAAGGTCCTGGATGTTCTACAAGGAACACTGCTATGCAAAGCAAAAACTAGAGCTACCAGTTTTTAAACAAGTTTCTACAACATCTTTAGGTTTCTTTTATTTCATTAATCTCATTAATGAAGTCCCATTTCATTATGCCTCACAAGCATCATATTTGAAACGAAATCTGCAATATAACATATATCTCATATATATAATATAAACATTCGTCTCAGGCAGTAATATGATCTCATCACAGAACATTGCAGCAGAAGAACATATATGAAATATTGGGTATACTAGGAGGTCCGTGTTTTAATACGAGCCTGTATAAAACATGGATTCCACGGTCGCGATGAATAGCCAAACCCACATCCCTAGACCCCTACGAGAGCGACAAGCAACACTGCCAATTCTAGGGTTAGGAGACTCGGTCTCGACTTCTCGAGATGGTCTCCCACTGGACCCTAGAACCCGGTTACTTGTGCTCCCCGCCTTAGGTCTACCTAATGCGGAAAAGTAAATAATATACAATGGTGACATCATCCTCAGCCCGGAAGTGCCCCAATAAAAGAATATTACATACAATGAATTTTATATGAATGAAAAAGAAAAACTCTCATCTCACATAAAACCTCCGGCTACTCAGAACACGACGATCCAATATAACATATCACAACAACACATAATATCACATATCATCAACGTAAGTAAATATGTATATCCCAATTGTCGTTGATGTATAACAACGAAACCGGCGATACACCACATATTACACTTACGGTCGCAGAAAAGAAAGTGTAAAACTACAACAGTTGGAATTCGCAACCTCCTTAGACATCGCATGTCTAACCAAATGAATTCCTTATACATCGCATGCCTAACAATTATAAACCCCGCATTTTAGTCTCATTATCGAAAACTCTTTTCAATATCAAGTCGGGTTATTCAACAAGATTCCCGACATCCTGATCGAATGCTCGCCGCAAACTTTAGTAGACGGCCGTACCCCCGGATGCTATCGACGAAGTGCACTAAGGCGGAACACCGCTTCCGCGAACACCCGAACGGATGCTTTTGGCGACGGGGTTCTCCTACGGTCACTTGGTCGAGGCTATGGGGCATGGCTGTCTATTAAGTTTACCCGGCGAGTATCCGCGTACGCTACGTGATTGCGACGGACTTTTGATCACATCAAAATCCCGTGGCAACCGATCATTTGAGACTAAACTGCTATGTTTACAACATTCAAATTAGTTATCTCAAAACTATTTGTGGATTCTAAATATTGTATCACATTCCAGATAAATTAACAATGTTAAACTTTCCGATCGAATAATCAAACACCCAAGATTTCCCAAATAGCTCAACACTTGAGCGGGGTTTAAAAAGCATCCATCACATGCCACAGTACCAATGGTCCAGCCGTAGAAGGGTCAAACCAACGCCTCACATGTGGCAACGCCGTACTGCCCCAAACCCTAAGGTTTAGAGGCGGTTCAGACGGTCACATAATCGAGTTAAGGTTTGTGTTCTTCTAGAGGGTCCACCGTGTTACTTGCACGACTAAGAATGTTCTTAAACAACGGAAAAATCCAACACTTGGAAATTTTCCGGCAGGGGAAAAAGTGAGTTATTGATATCCGTTCGAACTTTATAACACGTTCTAAATTACCCGGGAAAATTTAAACGAAGTTAAACTTTCCGATCGAATCAACGAGTTCCCAATACATCCCAGAAAACTCAACACTTGAATGGAATTAAAAATTCCCAGAACAATCAGGAAATACATACGGATATAACTGTGCAAAAAGAAAACAATAAGTCCATCGTACGGCCGCGGAACCGCCGCTCAAGCCATGTCATTGCTGCGGTTCCGCGACTGTTTAATGGTATTAATTGCTCGTTTTTCACTGTAATCCTTATAATTCCCTGCTTATTTTTCTGAGTATTTTTAATACGAAAAAATCAACATTTTTAAAAATTTCCAGAGAAGGGGTTCGTGTCGGGGTTTCGGGGTTCGATGGGACTTTAAACTTCGTCTACACATCGCCTAATGCTCTAGCTTGGCTCTGATACCACTGTAGAGTTACTAAGCACTGTCACAAGGGTCTATAAGGCATCAACCATGCCCGATTCAAATTTTAGACGTGCCGAACAACCCTAACCAAGATCTTAGACTAGAGATTAGGCGAAAACATAAGCAAGTAAACAACTTTACTTCTAAGAGTTTGGGATTACAACCTTTGTAGTCCGTTCCTTCACTTCTAAAGCTCCGTGTTGAGATCCCTTCGCTGCGATCATCGAGTACCCGGACTCTAGAGAGGCTCCATGAAGAGAAAGATGCAAGCTTGCTTCCGATCTTCGATAACAAACAATGATCTACCTTGAAGTTTCTTTAACACAAGTTCTAACTTACTAATGAAGTGAACACCCTAATCTAATTGGAAAGAATAGATTAGGATGATGAAGTAGGAATTTAGCTCTCATTTGTTTTTCTTAATCTCACTCATTTTCATCACAAAGAAAAAAGCTAGAGAGCTTTTCATCAAGGAAGAAGAAGAATATCCAAAACCTTTATAGAGAGTTAACTAGGGTTAAAGGGTTGGGTTGGATTAAACAAATATCTCACAAAATATCATAACAAATATCATTGCTTAAAACAAAAGCAAAGCTTCTAGAAGCTACTAGAAAGTTTAACCTTAATCCAAACCCTAACCATGTTTAAACTCCACAAAACATGTTGCATTTATAACCATAACAAGTTACAATATTATATATCACATATACAATATTTATCGTAACAAAATAAAATAATACAATTAACATATATCGCATATATATCAATGTATTACCCGAGAGAGAAAAAGAATCTTTTAGTGAGCTTATATTAGTTAATGTAATTTAATATATCAAATATATAATTATAAATTAAATTATCGAATCAACACTTGATCCGATAATCCGGCTATTTCATAAATAACCGACTAATATAATCTGTATCAGTTCATCGAATCAACACTTGATCCGATGACCCGGCTATATCACATATACCCGGCCGATATCACATATCGCGAGAATCTAGTACGGTATCACATACACGTATTGTTCTCGGTCCCGCACATATCATATATGTGCTCCTACTGTAGGGTTCCTAGGCACTCTTAAAAGGGTCTATAAGGCATCAACCATGCCCGATTTAAAATTTAGACGTGCCGAACAACCCAAAGCCGGGATCTTTGCTAGATTATTAGGGTTAAACATGCAAGTAAATATCTTTACAACTAAGAGATAGGGATTACAACCTTTGTAGTCCGCTCCTTCGCTTCATAAGCTCCGAGTAGAAGTCCCTTCGCCGCGATCCACGATTTCCCGGACTCAAGAGAAGCTTCACAACCCGAATGATCCATGCTAGCTTGTAGTCTTCCTTTTCTCCGATGATCTACAATGAAGTTTCTATAACTCAAGCTCTCTCTCTAATGAGGTGAACACCCTAATCTAATTGGCTAGATTAGATGAGGATGATGAAATAGGATTTATGCTCTCTTTTATTATCAAATTCTCACTTTAATTCATCACCTAAAGAAAACCTAGAAAGCTTTCTCAAAGCTCAAGGAAGAAGAAGAGAAGGAAATTGAGCTAATCCTTTTGTGATGGATAATGAATTATTGTAGTGGTTACAAATCTAACCAAGGGTTAAGCATGAAGGTGTTAACCCTTGTAGAGAATAAACTAGAGTTAATGGTTTGGATTGGTTTAACATAATATCTTCACAAAATATCAAGCCAAAGACAAAGTCAATGCTTCATGAAGCTTCATGGAAGCTTCATGCAAAGCTACCCTAATCCAAACCCTAACCAAGTTTAAACCGTAATCTTTTGTTAAATTTGTAACCCTAACATGTTACAATATTATATATCACATATACAATATTTTTTGTAACAAAAGAAAATAATACAATTAACATATATCGCATATATATCAATGTATTATCTTGTGAGAAAATGAATCAATAAAGCGAGCTTATATTAGTTAACATAATGTAATATATCACATATATAATTATACATTAAATTATCGAATCAACACTTGATCCGAAAATCAGGCTATATTACATATAACCGACTAATATAACATGTACCAATTCATCGAATCAACACTTGATCCGATGACCCAGCTATATCACATATAGCCGGCCGATATCTCATATCGCGAGAATAGAATACGGTATCTCATATCGTATTATTCTCGGTCCCGCACATATCACATATGTGCTCCTCCTACTTCGTTTTGCCTGAGCCAGGAAACCTCTGTGTAGGACTCTAAAGAATCGTCAATACGCCGGCAGTAGGTGATGATCATATCAAACACCCACAAGCTGCAAGCGGTCAGCTAAACGTAACAGCCACCCAGGTATTGAGCGATCAGAAGATCAACAAGCAAGCCTGTACATTCTCCTGTGAATCCAATCAGTAACACTCCCGTAAAGTCCGGTCTCTTCGTCTGATATGTTGCATATCTAGTCTAGGGGTGGTATACGTCAGACCCCAGTAACAGATAAGTCGTGTCGATATAAGGCTCATAACGGGTCGAGAAACTACTGATAACTCTTACCAGCAGCACTCCATATCAGCCCTTGCCAGGGACTTCCAGTTATAGCCAATCGAACACAGCACAACATCAACTCCCAATACCGGGAGAAACGAAACCCCTCCTATCGCTTATTGCCTCCATATCATTCGGGACTGTACCCAAAAGCCACCGTTTTGCATGCCCTCTTGGACGTGGTATGATGGAAATCAAAGCACAGTGGGAATGACACAAGACTCTATGACGATCTCGGGTCTACAGACTAACCTGTACCAGTGTTACCGGAGAACTGCTATCTGACGATAGGTATAATACCATCTAGGATTCTCGGCGAGTCCGTTCAGTGTACCCAGTCTCCACTGAGCACCCGTACACCATCTTTGATGTCAAACACCAATGGATATGGGATCATTCATCGCCCATCATATGGGTCAAGATGCGTATACACTAGTCTACTATGGAGTATCGATGCCCTGTCTCGATACTCCCTCGACTAGGAACAATTATAGGATGTACTCTTTGACTACCCAGGCCCCACTAGTGTGATCTCATCATAGTCCCATTAGTCGAGTACATATCCTAAGAGCTTTATCAACATGTGAGAGCAAGACAGTAAACTAATACAAGTCAACATGTTAAGACAAAGTGAAACCAAATAGCATACTATCATGTCGAGCAAGAAAGCCCTCTCTATATATATCCAAGCATCCACTATAATATACATCATATGTACAACAATGGCGTCTAGGGCATATATATAACTAAAATCTCCCACTTGCACTAAGGCCAGGCGTTGTAGTATCTCATATCCAACATCCCGAAGAGTCTCTCAAATTGTATCTGCGGTATGGCCTTCGTGAGTGGATCCGCAGTGTTGTCCTTTGTGTCAACTCTCCTGACCTCGATCTCGCGGCGATCAACTATCTCCCGGATCAGGTGATACCGCCTCAGAATATGTCTGGATTTCTGATGGGACCTGGGTTCCTTGGCTAAAGCCACAGCTCCATTGTTATCACAATACAAAGGTATTGGATGCTCAATGGAAGGAACCACACCAAGTTCAGTAATGAATTTCTTTATCCAGACAGCCTCTTTGGCAGCATCGTTGGCAGCGATGTATTCAGCCTCCATCGTCGAGTCTGCAACGGTATCTTGTTTGGAACTCTTCCAACATACCGTCCCTCCATTGAGGGTAAAGAAAAATCCGAGTGCGACTTAGAGTCGTCCTTATCACTTTGGAAGCTTGAATCGGTAAAGGACTCCACCTGGAGTTCTCCGTTACCATACACCAAGAACATCTCCTTAGTTCTTCTCAAGTACTTGAGAATGTTATTCACAGTTGTCCAGTGATTCTCTCCTGGATCTGCTTGATACCTACTCACTACACTTAGTGAGTATGCCACATCGGGTCTGGTACATAGCATCGCGTACATGATAGAGCCTACTGCCGAAGCATAGGGTATCCCTTGCATGCGAGCTCTCTCCAAATCAGTCTTGGGAGACATCTCTTTGGAGAGAGTGAGTCTAGAGATCGTGGGTTGGTTCCCATGCTTGGATTCTTCCATACTAAACCTCTTTAGTATGGTGTCAATGTACCTGAATTGGGACAATCCCAGTATCCGTTTAGATCTATCTCTATAGATCATGATTCCCAATATGCAAGAGGCATCACCTAGATCTTTCATTGAGAATCTTTGTGATAAGAAGAGCTTGACTGATTGCAGCATAGGAACATCATTTCCTATCAAGAGTATGTCATCCACGTGCAATACGAGGAATACAACCTTACACTCTGCAACATTCTTATAAATACAAGGCTCATCTATATTTTTGATGAAGTCAAACTCTTTGACTACAACATCAAAACAGATGTTCCAACTCCGCGATCTTTGACTACAACATCAAAACAGATGTTCCAACTCCGCGATGCTTGCTTTAACCCATAAATGGATTTAAGCAGCTTGCACACCTTTCCGCTGCTCCCACTATCTACGAAGCCCTCTGGCTGAGTCATGTACACGCACTCTTCTAAATCACCATTTAGAAAGGTGGTCTTAATATCCATTTGCCAGATTTCGTAGTCATGGTATGCAGCAATGGCAAGTAAGATCCGAATGGACTTAAGCATAGCCACTGGAGAAAAGGTTTCGTCATAATCCACACCTGGTCGTTGACGAAAACCCTTTGCAACAAGTCTAGCTTTGAAAGTCTCCACTTTTCCATCTACACCAAGTTTCTTCTTAAAGATCCACTTGCTCCCAATGGGTTTTACCCCATTCAGGAGCAACTTCCAAAGTCCATACATTGTTGGTGTACATGGATTCCATCTCAGATCGCATTGCATCCAGCCATTTCACAGAGTCCCCACTCGTGATGGCCTGCTCGAAGCTAGTTGGGTCATCATCTTCCATGATGCAATCCTCGCTTCCACCGTCAATGAGAAAACTGTAGTATCTCTTAGGTGGATGGGAAACCCTACTAGATCGGCGGAGAGGCTGTGGTTCATTGGGTACTACTGAATCCTCTGGTTCCAATAAATCATCAGTTGTAGTTTGCGGTGCTGGAACCTCTTCCAGCTCTACCTCTTTGCCACTAATCTCTTTTGCAAGAAATTCCTTTTTCTAAAAAGGTGGCATGCTGAGCAACAAACACCTTTTGTTGTTCACCATGGTAGAATAGATATCCATTTGAATGTTTAGGATATCCTACAAACTTACAAAGAACTGATCGTGCCTCGAGTTTGTCCGGATTTTGCCGTTTGACATAGGCCAGACAACCCCATATCTTAACTCATTTAAGACATGGTCTCTTCCCACTCCATATCTCATATGGTGTGGTAGGTACAGATTTTGATGGAACCTGATTCAATAGGTATGCTGCTGCTTCAAGCGCATAACCCCAGAAGGAAATAGGTAACTCAGCATTGCTCATCATAGAGCGCGCCATATCTAATAGGGTGCGATTCCTCCTCTCCGATACACCGTTGTGCTGTGGTGTATAAGGAGGAGTAAGCTGAGAGAGAATCTCATTCTCTTTTAGATAATCTAGGAACTCATTGCTCAAGTATTCTCCTCCTCGATCAGATCGAAGGATCTTAATACTTTTGCCCGTTTGGTTCTCTACTTCGTGCTTATATTCTCTGAATTTCTCAAAAGCTTCAGACTTGTGTTTCATTAGGAACACATGTCCGTATCTAGAGAGATCGTCAGTGAATGTAATGAAGTAGGAAGAACCGTTCCTGGCGTGTGTAGATATAGGACCACATACATCACTATGTACCAGTCCTAAGAGTTCCGTAACTGTTTCTCCGTGTCCACTAAACGGAGTCTTGATCATTTTCCCTTTGAGACATGAATGGCAAGTATCATAAGATGATAGTTCGAACGAATTCAAATATCCATCCTTATGCAACTTAGCTAGCCGTGTCGCATTGATATGACCTAGTCTACAATGTCATAAGAAGGATTCGTTCATTTCTGAACTCTTCCTTTTGTGTGTGTTTTGTACATTAAGGACTGTAGTTTGATTGAGAACGTATATGCCATTAAATAACGAACCTGATCCAATCAACTTTTGATTCAGGAATATGTTCATAACATTGTCCTGTACTATAAAATTATATCCTTCTTTGCTTAATAAAGAAACTGATATAAGATTGCATATCAGGGTCGGAATGTAATAGCATTCGTTCAGAACCAATGTATTACCATTTGGTAACACAAGGTGATATTCGCCAACTGCTTTGGCTGCAACATTTGCACCATTCCCTACTCTTACGGAATGATCACCCTCTCCCAGTTCCCTACCTTTACGTAGCCCATGTAACATATTACATATATGGGATCCCGATCTGGTATCTAATGCCCAGGACGTAGAGTGAACTGAGAAACGGTTCTCGATAACTAACACACCTGAAGAAGATGCATCAACATGCTTATTCTTCGTCTGGGTGGTGTGAGAATCCAGATATTCTCCTATTCCCTGCTCAGTATTATAACATTTATAAGAAAGAACGGGACCAACGTTCCCCTGCTCAGTATAATAAGCAGGTTCAGTCAATACATCCATATTATTATCTTGATTAAGGCTTGACAGGGTCACTACCTGGAGAGAGAGAGAGAAGAAAACACTTTAGCGTATGCTCTTGCAAGATTAGATTGGTTATTATCTTATCTAATCAGGATATCTCCCACTGTTTTTATCAAATCTTCCTTCAAACCCTAAAAGATTAGCCGGGATTAATCACACCCTTCAATTTCGTCAATCTTTCAGCCAGATCAGTGTTGGTACTTGAGGAAGGTTCCCTGTGCTTTCGTACGGACCTAATTAAAATAAAACTCGTCTTCCTAGAGGCATAACCCCGTTAACACCTTTCTAGATACCTACTTGATCGGCTAATTATCCTATGTAAAATTCTCCCAGGAGTAACTCTTATTCGCAGTGGGTATCGGGATCCAACTATCTAATAGGAGGTATGCAATCTCATTGCAAATTTCAACACTTGAAATTCCCGATAATATTTTGCCCCTAGTGTGCTATGACCTTGACAGAGGTCAACAAACCATAGTGCACTAGTCAAGTTCAACCCGTCATTTCTTGATTGAATCAAACCTACTCGCACGACCCTTGACAGAGGTCAACAAGGTCGTACGACTACCCTAATCCAATCACATCACATGCTTTTCAGATAATTACTAATCAGCTACCGCACACTATGCCTTGACAGAGGTCAACAAACGCAGCACGAATACTAAACAGTCTTTATCTGAAATGACGGAGGGCTACGCAGGTTTTTCAGAAAACCATGAGCGTAATGAACTTGATATCGTTGTAGAAACAAGTGATTTTGAAAAGGAGTGTTTTTGAGGATTTTCTAGTTTCGCTAAAGATGTCACTCCCGGTGAAGGGATCTCGGCTTTTTCTCCATCGAATAAGGTGCAGGATATATCATATATACCGCTATGCAAAGCAAGAACTATAGAAGCTGTCAAAAACTAAACAGCGAGTTTGTAGCATCTGCCAGTTTTAGCTAAAGAGGTCACTCCCGGTGAAGGGATCTCGGCTCTTTCCTCATCGAATAAGGTGCAGGGTATATCATATATACCACTATGCAAAGCAAAACAGTAGCTACCCTTTTTTTTATAAAGTTTTGATTCTACAACATCTTTTAGGTTTCTTTTCTATTTATTAATCTCATTAATAAAACCCATCAGCTTATGCTTCCTAAGCATCACAGAAGAAACGAAATCAGTAATATTTATATATCAGCATATATATATAGTATAAGCATTCGTCTCAAGCAGTAATATGATCTCATCACAGAACATTGCAGCAGAAGAACATATATGAAATATTGGATATACTAGGATGTCCATGTTTTTAATACGAGCCGGTATAAAACACGGATTCCACGGTCGCGATTGTAACGTTTCTGAAATCGTTATGCGAATTTTTCCGTTTTAGGGTAAAATAGTCGGTATTTTCCGTTTTAACCGATTTTGATCAAACTTCCGTATAAATTTGCCGGCACCTAGTTTAGCTAAAATAAAGCTAGTGCGCGAGCTTTGGGGGTCAATGGGAAGTTTTGGTTCACATAAATTTTTTCCCTAATTAAAATATTATTTTAATGTGTTAATTAATGGTTTGAGTTTGTACATTCTTTTTTTTTGTGGCCAAAAATCCATTCACCTTTTGTTGTGGCCGAATTCTGTTGATGGGGGATTCTTTTGGATGGGTGAGTCATTAGCAAACATTCTAGATTGTATGAGGTGTTTGTTTGAGTCATCATTTGCATTTATTAGCTTTTGTAAAGCTTAAGATTTTTGTGTTGATATTATTTGCTAATGGTCACCACTTGAATCCCTTGGACTCAAACCCCCTTCACAGTGAAGTGGTCGGCCCCCCTTAATTGGACATGAATTTAATATATTAATTGATGTATAGCTTCAATTAATTATTCATTCTCTCCACTTGTTCATTCTCATTCCACATGGCACTAATTATATTGGCCGGCCCCCAACTTGATTGTGGAATTTTTCTTTTTCTTGATGTGGCAGTGAAGGTTTTGGTGAGGGTTTTGTTGTGGCTGTGAATTGATTGAAAGGTGTTAATATATTGAGTAAATTAATGTACACACTCCACCTCTCACCATTTTTAAGGGCCAATTTCAAAAGCCAGTGAACATTTCCCCCCTCTGTGTTGGCCGAGCCTCTCTCTTGGTTCTGCCCTTTTCATTTCTCCTCCCATTTTCTACAATTCCAAGATCAATAAATCCTTAAGAATCCTTAAATAATCCCACAAAACTCCTGAGCAAATAAAAACCCATCATTTTTCTTTACAAATCTCACTTTGATCTTCATGAAAACATAAATTTTGGAAGGCTAAAATGATGGACCCAGTTTCTTTTTGGTGTTCTTGAGGAGGTATAATTTCTAACACAAATCTTTAATGGTTATGTTAAAATCATTGAATTAGCTATTTAATTGGTTAATATAGCTTTTAATTCTTGTTTAATGCTTTCATTATAATTTTTAAGAAATTCAAGTTAGTGTTTAAATTATGTGAATGGGTTAAAGGTTAATTGAAGTTTAAGAAAACTTAACCTAGTAGAATATGATAAGTGTTGTTGATTACTATTTTGTCTAATTAAAAGTTTAGCTAACTAGGGTTTTACTAAAACTTAATTTAGCAAGTATTAAAAATATGGAAGGGGTTTGAATAGCTTAGTTAAGCTATTATATGATATTTGAAATCGCTAGAATTGTTAAATTTCTAGACTTGTGCTAAATTGAGAGGAAATGATATAAACTGCTTACTAGCTTTTCGGTAAAATTTGGCGTGGGTTTTAAATGAAAGTGGAGATGGCGTAAATATTAATAGCTACGATATTTATTGTGTTTGTAAATGCGTATTGGTATTATTGGGTTTATAATGTGGCAGTTTTCATGTATAGCGACCCTATTTAGGGTTTTGGCAACGTTTTCCGATATTTGGATTATTGGTTTTGAGTTTTGGATGCTGTATTTGGTCGTTGGATGTTTGTACGTCAACGACAAGGGTAGTTGATTGTTTTGCATGTCTAGGCTATAGGTTCTAACCTATGAGCGCACCGCGTGCCGTATTTTGGATTTCGGAATTTGATGTTAATAACTTTGCGAATTCGTATTGATTGTAGGTACCTTCGCGTAGATTCCGAGACGACGAAGCGCATCGACTACAGCTAAGCAAGGAGTTAGCAGGTGAGTAGATTTATATCTGCCGGGAAAGTCGGGTGGATGGCGTATAGCATCCCCGCAAATATTGGATTGAAAGATCATTGATAAATGATATGCGATGGACATGATTGTAGGAATTGCAAGATGATATGATAGAAGTGGACACTAGTGAACATATTGGTTTAGGAGAATATGAAATGATAAGTGAATCATGTAGGTATGAATTAAAAGAGAACAAGAGTGATGTTCAGTTAATGTGATGCGAGATATTAATGTGATGGACGAGTATACGATGTGATTATGATGACTTAGTGTGATATCTCATTATATGGATTCGAGTCGATACGTGATTGTTGATACCTTTGTAGGTCCCCTGATACGAGATTGACATGAATGTGACCTGAGAGATAGGTATATGTTTTTATGGATAATGATTGCATTATGAGTGATATGCCATACGAGACTTAGATCCGTACCCCGATATTGTATAGGTCGATAGAATCCCTATTTGTTAATGTCGTTGTACGTTAGATTACCGTACGCGATGAATTTTACCTGTTGATTTATCTATACCCTTGATTAGAGGATTCCGTACGATGGATTGTACCGTACGTGATGTTGTGAGGCTGGATGCCGATTGATAGATATACCGACTCGGTCTTGTTGATAAGTATACCTTATAGCATTTGATTCACTATATGCATTGTGCTGCATTCATGCTATTCTCATTGCATTTCTTATACCTGTGCTAGTACACCTACACCATTATCGATGATGCGTATATTACACTTACACAGATTGCCGGCTCTCACACTTCATCATCGATAATTGCTATGTCACTACATAGTACAATTGCTACATCATGCTATGATATACTGCCATGTTCACATCACTATGGTAGGTTGCATGATATACTGACATGTACACCCACATACTCTGCTACAGCTACATGTACATCATGCCTACATACTGACATGTACACCCACCTATCTTGCTATAGTTGCATATACTCCTAGGTGGTATTGCATTGACATGTGATATTGAGACGTTGACTACTGCGCCATTGCACTTATGAAATGCATCATACATACTTGATTACATGTAGATACTTATACCTTGCTACAGTTACATGTACACTTCATATGATACTGCACTTATTTTCGGAGAATTTGGGAACCGCATGATATATTTTAAGCTGGATTCATTTAAAAGAGCGGTTTTCCCTTAATATGCTCATATTGTGGTTTTATGTTGCATATATCAGCTTTTCATGGATTTACGCATTGAGATATAGATTTCATGTGATTTATGGATTTGAGAACCGTGGGGGTATTTCAAGAAATTATGTGTTGTTTGAAAAACCGGTTTCTCTTGATATGATATTTCAGTGCGTCCACTATGTGATTTCTCGGTTCTGAGATTGGCATGTGAAACCCGATTCGAGGAGCGGGAGGCACCGTCTGCGGGTACATGGTGGACCCGGTATGGTACCCCGGGGCGAGTGGTGATTTCGTGGTGTAGACGATAAGCCTAACAGAGGGATCACTACCTACCGGTGATAGTATTTGGACTCGGCGGTTATCGTGGGAATACCGACCGGAGTGATGTACGGACATGACATCAGGGCCAGTCGTGGTGACAGCGCCTGAGTTATGAGGATTTACGTGTCGATGCTAGACACGGGTATTCATGATGTTTCGGGTGTCGGTGATAGACTCCCAGGTTTCCATGATTGAGATGTGGCATTGATGGACACACATTCTTTGATATCCTCATATTTACCTGCATATGCTTTTATGATATTTATATGCAGGAGTTGTTGTGTCAGTGGTTGACACGTGGACGAGATCCACTGCATACATGCATTGATTATATTGTTGGATGTTATCCACTTGCTGGTAGGCACTTATTATGTGTTGGCACATATGCAGATACGGTCACCCTATATATCATAGTATTACCTTTATGATATAGTTGACCTAGGAATCGTTGTTTATTTCGATTTCTACCTGTTGATGTTTTTCTATTCACGAGTTGGTGACTCACCCCCGTTGTGCCACAGTTCTTGCAGGTTGTCCGCTCGGATCAGTAGCGGCATTGCTGGCACACAGCTTGCTTTCGGGTGTTTTGCTTTGGTAGGTGGTGCATGTTGGATCGTGCCCCTCTTGTACTTGTTATTCATATTGTATCTAGTCACTCCATCAAATCAGAAACTAGTAATTGTATATGATGTAGACTTAGAAGACTTGTAGTTGCGAGACTTGATCGATGGGTTTTATGTTCGCTTTTGGGGTTGATGTCTTGCTTTACTTTTCCTTATGTGGATCTTCGCCGTTGGGCGTCGTATACTTGTTATTTATACTTGTGGTGGTTGTTTCCGCCGTTGGGCGTGATTTGCTCCCGTTTGGGATGCTTTATATATATGCTGTGTTGTACCCGTTTTCGGGGTTAGTTTTTACAAGGGAGGTGCTGTCCAAATTTTCAAAAGACAAAACATAATTTACTATACCTTTATTTCAAAGCTTCACCTCTTTATTTCTTAAAAAGGTTTAGATTTCTGGGTTTCAGCTTACTTGAATTACGTTACGCCTGTAGACGTCGCGTGATTTAAGTGCTGGTCGCGAGCTAATATTTTGGGTCGTGACAAAGTTGGTATCAGAGCGCTAGGTTTAACCTTGGTTCGAGTTAAGTTTGACTATGTGGGGTCTAGGGCATATGTATTTTGGAACCTAGGCTTGACCTTACGGAACTTAGACTTGAACAAGGGGGTGTTAGACCCGAACTTTCGTTTCATAGGCTGACCCTGATTGATGGAGTAGGTAGCTTGAGTAGTGTGACGTACCGTACGTATGTTCCGCGGCATATTTACGATACGATACTCCACTTAAGTGACCTTAGGATGTACATATCTTGGGACTGGCTTGGGTCTGCCCTTCTACGGTCGGTCCATAGGTACTGTGGCATATACCGAATATTATTAAACCGTGCTCAGGTGTTGAGTTCTCGGAAAATTTTGGGACTTTTGATGACTCGATCGAAAAGTTTAACGCCATCCGGATATCCTATGATAGGAGATCAGCAACATGACCAGCTTCGGATAGAGGACCTCATCCAGATGCGTTGTGAGTTGATCGAGAACGGACGAGTATTGAGTATTCCTCCGATTGTTGGGACGGGTTCCCTAGGATGTGTTCGGCTAGATATCTTCGATAGATTGATGAAGATACCGTGTTCGTAGTTCGAGTCCGTGTGAGAGACTCCAGATTGACTGTAGCCGAGAACATTTGCGGTACGCAGATAGCATGATGCGACGTCAAGTGGACGAGTGGAGCAAGAGGTTCGTGCGAGACGTTAACGAGCTGTTGTTACACCCTATAAGGTTCCTAGGCACTCTAATGGAGTCTTGCAAGTGATCAAACACGGCCAAATTAAATTTTACAAGTGCCTACAAACCCTAATACGGATCGTTAACTAGATATATAGGCTATGCGATGCAAGTAAAAGAATTTATCTAAGAGGAAAGGGGCTACAACCTTTTTAGATCCGTTCCACCACTTCCTAAGCTCCGCGACGATGTCCCTCCGCTGTCCAAGTCGGATCCCGAACTCTAGCATCGGCTTCATCGAAGAAATGGGCGGGCTTGATCGTCGGTTCGATGCCGAAGATGATCTACGTCGAGGCATCACAAGAACAAGCTCCAACTTCACCAAGCCATGAAAACTTGTGAAGGAAACACCCTATACAACTTGGCAAGAGGTAGAGAATGAAGAAATAGGAAGTGGGTTCACTTTAGAATTGGATTTCTCACTCTTTACATCAAGTTGCCATTGATGAAGGAAGGTTTTCTTCAAGTGAAGAAGAAGAAGAAGATGATGAAGAAAGAATATCATATGATAGAATTATGATAAGTTATTATTTAAAAAAAGGAAAACAATATGATACTTATCATAATTCAACCATGGTTTAGTGTAGAGATTTAACTAAGGTTAGATGAATGGTTAGGGTTAGACATGAGACAAGAATGGTGGACTTGTTCAAAGCTTCAAGAAGCTTCAACAAAAAACAAACTAAGCCACCATTTCTTTTTCTCTTTATCTTTTCCAAAACAATAATAAATAGATAAATAAATAAGAGAAAAGAAACCCTAACCATTCACTAAACATAGTTTAATCTTCACACAAACCCAAATGAGCAAGTATCATCAAACATGATACAAACAAGTGCACAAAAATATATCACATATACAATGTGCATTTCAAGTGAGAAAATCCTTTTAAAGTGAACCAATACTAGTTAATGCAAAGTAATATATCAAATATATAATTATACATTAAATCATTAAATCAACACTTGATCTAACGATCCAGTCATATCGCATATAACCGACTAGTATCCAATGTATCGGCTTATCGAAACAATCCTTGATTCGATAACTAGGTTATATCGCATACAACCTTTCGACACATTCATCGCGAGAATGGAATACGGTATCACATACACGCATTATTCTCGGTCCCGCACATATCTCATATGCGCTCCTATTTCGTTTCGCTTGAGCCAGGAAACCTCTGTGTAGGACTCTAAAGACTCGTCAATACGCCGGTAGCAGATGATGATCATATCAAGCACCCACAAGCCGCAAGCGGTCTGCTAAACGTAACGGCCACCCGGGTATTGAGCGATCAGAAGATCGACGAGCAAGCCCGCTCATACTCCTGTAAATCCAACCAGTAACACTTACCGTACAGTCCGGTCTGTTCGTCTGATATGCCGCATATCTCGCCTAGGGGTGGTAAACGTCAGACCCCAGTAGCTTGATAAGTCATGCCGACGTAAGGTCCATAACATTCGTGAAACTACTGATAACTCTTACCAGTATATCACTGCAACCCTGGCCAGGGATTTCCTGTTATGGCCAGTCGAGCATAGCGCAACATCAACCCCCAATACCGGGAGAGACGAATCCCCTCCTATCGCTCATTGCCTCCATGTGAATCGGGACTGTACCTAATAACTACCTGTTTGCACAACTCAGTAGAGTCGTGGTAGGGTGGAAATCAAAGCACAGTAGGAGACACACAAGACTCTATGACGATCTCGGGTCAACAGACTAAGCTGTACCAGTGTCACTAGAGAACTGCCATCTGACGTGAGGTATAATACCATCTGGGAGTTCTCGGCGAGTCCGTTCAGTGTACCCAGTCTCCACTGAGCACCCGCATACCATCTCTGATGTCAAACACCAATGGATATGGGATCATCCATCGCCCATCACATGGGTCGAGAAGATATACGCTAGTCTACTCTGGAATATCGATGCCCCGTCTCGATATTCCCACGACTAGGAACAATGAAGGATGTACTCATTGACTACCCAGGCCCCACTAGTATGATCTGCATCATAGTCCTGGAAGTCGAGTACACATCCTAAGGGCTTTATCAACATGTAATCAGAGAGACAGAGAGTATACATGTTAAGATAAAGAGCAACCAGATAGCGTACTATCATGTCGAGCAAGAAAGTCCTACCTATATATGTCCCAGCATCCACTACAATATACATCCAATGTACAGTAATGGCCTCTAGGGCATACATATAACTAACAATCTCCCACTTGCACTAGGGCCATCTGTGGCAGTGGTTGCAGTATCTAATACTCAACCATCCCATATGAGTCTCTTTCTGGGAAAAGGCCTTCGTGAGTGGATCCGCTGTGTTGTCCTCTGAGTCTACTCTCCTTACCTCGATCACCCTGGAGATCAACTATCTCCATGATCAGGTGATGCTGCCTCAGAATTTGTCTGGGTCACTGATGGGACCAGGGTTCCAGGGCCGAAGCCACACTTCCATTGTCATACAATGGCAGGAACCTGGTTCATCTTATGAACCAATATACACCCAAACTTCCTCTTTGGTAGTATCTTCAATAGCGATGTTACCAGCCTTTATCGTCTAGTTTGCCACGGTATCTAGCTTGGAACTCTTCCAACGTACCGTCCCTTTACTGAGGGTAAAGACAATGCCTGCGACTGTCATTCAGTCGTCCTTATCACCCTGGAACCTTTCCAGTGATTCTCCCCAGGATCAACTGATACTATCTCACTATAATTAGTGAGAATCCTAACATCCATTTAGATCTATCATATAGACCCAAATCTCAGGATTTAGGAGGTATCACTTTGATCTTATATGGAGAATCTATGTGATAAGAGGAGATCGACCGATCGTAGCATAGGAAACTATTTTCCTATCAAGAGTATGTTGTCCACGTACTCTACGAGGATCATTACCATACTCCATACTACCCTTTTGTACATACAAGGTTCATCTACCATTTTGATGAAATCAAACTCTTTGACTACCACATCAAAACAGACGTTCCAACTCCGCGATGCCTTCTTCATTATGTAAAGCAACTTGCACACGTTTCCGCTGCTCCCACTGTTTACGAAGACCTCTGGCTGTGTTCTTATAGACGTTCTCTTCTAAATCAGTATTTAGAAAAGCAGTCAGGGCACCCAACCACCAGATATCGTAGTCATGGTATGTAGCCGTGGCAAGTAGGATCTGGATGGACTTAAGCATATTCTCTGGAAAAGGTTTCATCATTATCCGTGCCTGGTCGATGACGAAAACCTTTAACAAGTCTAGCTTTGAAAGTCTCAACTTTTCCATCTACACCAAGTAATCTTATCAAGATATACTTGCTCCTGATGGGGATTTAACCCTTCAGATATAGCAACCAAAGTTCATACTTTATTGGTGTATAAGGATTCCATCTCAGATCGCTGAGCATCCAGCCATTCTTACAGAGTCTTTACTCTTGATGGCCTGATCGAAACTAGTTGGGTCATCATCTCATGATGCATTCCTCGCTCCTACTGTCATCGAGAAACCGAGGTATCTCTCAGGCAGGTGAGGAACCCTACCAGATCGGCGGAGAGGCTGAGGTTCGTCGGGGACTATAGAATCCTTTGGTTCTGTCAAATCATCAGCTGCAGTTTTGTATAGCTGGAACCTTTCCAGTTCTACAGAACTGACCTTGCCTCGATTTTGTCCAGATTTTGCTTTAAACATAGGCCGGACAACCCCAAATCTTAACTCGCTTAAGAGATGGGTTCTTCCCATACCATATCTCATATGGAGTGATAGGCACTGATTTGATTCAAACCTAATTCAATAGGTATGCAGCTTCTCAAGTGCATAACCCCAAAAGGAAATAAGTAACTCAGTAATACTCATCATAGAGCACACCATATCTAATATTGTGCAATTGCTCCGCCCTGATACACCGTTGTGCTGTGGTGTATTCAGAGGAGTAACACTGAGAGAGAATCTCATTCTCCTTTAGGATAGTCCAGGAATTCTATGCACAAGTATTCTCCTCCCTGATCTTATCATAGGACATAATACTTATACCCGTATTTTGGTTCTCTACTTCTAACTTATATTCTATGAATATCTCAAAAGGTTCGGACTTATGTTTCAACAGGAACATATGACTGAATCTTGAGAGATTATCAGAGAATATAATGAAGTATAAAGAACCAGTCCTGGCATGTGTAGACATGAGACTTTACATACATCATCATGTATCAGTTCCAAGAGTTTACTAACTCTTTTTCTGTTTCTAATAAACAGAGCTATGGTCATCTAATCTTTGTGACATGACTGGCTAGTTTCACAAGATGTAAATTCAAACTGATTTAAATATGCATCTAAAATGTAACTTCAGCCAGTTGGGTCGCATTGATGTGACCTAGTCTACAATGCCTCAAGAAGGATTCGTTCATTTCTGAACTCTTCCTCTTGTGTGTGTTCTGTATACGAGGAACTGTAGTTTGATTTAGAACGTCAATGCTTTTAGATAACGTGCCTGAACCGATCAACTTTTGATATAGGAAATGTTCAAAACATTATCCATCAATACAAAATTTTATCATTTCTTTACTAATAAAGAGACTGATATGATTTTGTATATCAAGTTCGGTATCTAATAGCATTTGTTCAGAATCAATGTATTGGTAATACAGGGTGACAGTAACCAACAGACTTGGCTGCAACACTTGCCCCGTTTTTCTGTCTCATGAAACTTATCACCCGTTCTCAGTTTTTCTACCTTTTTGTAGCCCTATGTAACAGATTACATATCTGGGATCCTGATCCGGTATCAAATACCCAGGATTCAGAGGATACTGAGAAACAGTTCTTTGTAATGAACATACCCGAAGGAGATGCATCATATGCACTTTCTTCGTTTGGGCGGCATAGGAAATCTGGTATTCCCCTATTTCCTGCTCTGTCTTATAACAATTATAAGTTGGAGCAGGACCAACGTTCCCCAGCTCAGTATAACAAGCGGGTTCGGTCAATACATCCATATTATTATCTTGATTAAGGCGTGATATGGTCGCTACCTGGAGAGAGAGAGAAGAAAATACTCAGCGTGCGCTCTTGCAAGATCAGATTGGTTATTTATTTTATCTAATCAGGATGGCTCCCACTGTTTTTATCAAATCTTTCTTCAAACCCTAAAAGGAAAGACTAGCCGGGATTAATTACACTCTACAAGTTCGCCAATCTTTCAGCCAGGCCAGTGTCGGTACTTTGAGGGAGGTTCCCCGTGCTTTCGCACGGACCTAATTACAATAAACCTCGTTTTCCCAGAGGCGTAACCCCGTTGACACCTTTCTAGACACCTACTTGATCGGCTAATTGTAAAGTGCAAAACTCTCCCAGGAGTAACAATTACTCGCAGTGGGTATCGGGATCCAACTATCATATAGAAGGTATGCAATCTCATTGCAAATTTCAACACTTGAAACTCCCGATAAAGGTTTTTATCCCTAGCACCTATGACCTTAACTATGGTCAACAAATCATAAGTACTAGTCAAGTTCTACCCGTCATTTCGTGATTAATTAGACCCACCCACATGACCCTTAACTAAGGTCAACAAAGTCACGCGACTGTCCTAACTAATCGCATCATATGCGGTGTAGGAAGACATCACTTAGCTACCGTACACTGTGCCTTGACTATGGTCAACAAACACAACACGAATACTAAGTACTCTACTTCCTAAAATGACGGAGGGTTGCGACTGGTTTTTATGAAAACCTTTAACGCTTTGAACTTGATCTCGTTGCGGAATCAAATGGTTTTTAAATGGAATGTTTTTGAGGCTTTTCTAGTTTTGCTAAAGGGGTCACTCCCGGTGAAGGGATCGTCGGCCCTTTCCTCGTCGAATGAGGTGCGGGATATATCATATATATCACTGTGCAAAGCAAAAACTATAGAAGCGATCAAAAGACAAACCGAGGGTTGTAGCATCTGCCAGTAATTGCTAAAGGAGTCACTCCCGGTGAAGGGATCTCGGTCCTTTCCCTATCGAATAAGGTGCAGGATGTTCTACAAGGAACACCGCGATGCAAAGCAAGAACTGTAGCTACCTGTTTTTATTTTGAAATTCGATTCCACAACATCAATTAGGTTTATTTTCTTTCATTAATCTCATTAATGAATATCCCATCATTTAAGTTCACCTAAACATCACAGATAAATATGACGTACACTTATGCCATCCGCATTCGCCTCGATGTCCCCTCGTGCACCGTTAGGTTAGGTAACTAACGGCAGAGCGGGGCAGGGCTAGCGCGGGTGTAAAACATAAGTAACGTCTATATGATATATCATATATACTATATACTGTATCTATCACAGAACATCACATGATCACATTACAGATATCGCAGCAGAAGTAACATATGAAATATTGGATATACTAGGACGTCCGTGTTTTCAATACGAGTCAGTATAAAACACGGATTTCACGGTAGTGATGAATAGCCAATCCCACACCCCTAGACCCCTATGAGAGCGGCAAGCAACCCTACCAATTCTAGGGTTAGGAGACCCGGACTCGACTCCTCGAGTTGGTCTCCCACTGGACCCCAGAACCCGGTTACTTGTGCTCCCCTCCTTGGGTCTATCCTAATGCGGAAAAGTAAATAATATACATCAATGGTGACAACTTCCGCAACCTGGAAGTGCCCCAATAAAAGAATATTACATTCAAGTTTTTACATGAATGAAAATGAAAAACACCCATCTCACATAAAAACCCCCGCTATTCAAACACGACGATCCAATATAACATATCCAGCAACACATAACATCACATGTCATCAACGTAAGTAAATATGCGCATCCCAATTGTCGTTGACATATAGCAACGAAACCGGCGACATCACATATTACACTTACGGTCACAGAAAAGAAAGTGTAAAACTACAACAGTTGGAATCCGCAATCTCTTTAGACATCGCATGCCTAATCAAATGAATTCCTTTGACATCGCATGCCTAACAATTATAAACCCCGCATTTTAGTCTCATTATCGAAAACACTTTTCAATATCGAGTCGGGCAATTCAACAAGATTCCCGAAAAACTGATCGAATGCTCGTCGCAGACTTCTGTAGACGGCCGCACCCCCGATGTCGTCGACGAAGTGCACCAAGGCGGAACACCGCTGCCGCGAGCACCCGGACGGATGCTTTCGGCGACGGGGTTCTCCTACAATCACTTGGTCGGGGCTATGGAGTGAGGCTGTCTATTAAGTTTACCCGGCGAGTATCCGCGTACGCTACGTGATTGCAACGGACTTTTGATCGCATCAAAATTCCGTGGCAACCGATCAAGTGAGACTAAACTGCTATGTTTATAACATTCATCCAGTCATCTCATAACTATTTGCGAATTCCAAGTAGTGTATCACATTCCGGATAAATAGAAAATGTTAAATTTTCCGATCGAACAATCGAACACCCAAGTTTTCCCGATACAGCTCAACACATGAAATAAGTCTAACAACATTCAGTTCGTGCCTCAGTACCAACGGTCCAGCCGTAGAAGGGTCAAGCCAACGCCTCACATGTGACACGCCGTACTGCCCGAAACCCTAAGGTTCAAAGGGCAGTTCAAGACGGTCACATAATCGAGTTAAGGTTTGTTGTCTTCTAGAGGGTCCATCGCGTTACTTGCACTACTTAGAACGTCGTTAAACTACGGAAAAATCCAACAATTGGAAATTTCCCGGCAGGGGAAAAGTTGGGTATTTATATCCGGTAGAACTTTTTAACATATTCTAAAAATACCCGGAAAAACACACTGACAAAATTAGACTATCCGATCGATACACCGAGTCCCCAATACAACCCAGAAAATTCAACTCTTGAAAAAATATTAAAAATTCCCAGGAAAACCAGCAACAGAAACTAGGAATTACTGTGCAAAAAGTATTGGGTACTGTGATAATACGGCCGCGAAACCGCCGCATAGGCCTTGCTTATGCCACGGTTCCGCCATACTCTTGTCGAATCATGGACACGTGTTCCACAGTAATTCTTAGGATTCCCTGCTGGGTTTTCTACACATTTTTAATTTGAAAAAATCCCAGATTTCGAAAAAAGTCCAGAGAGCATTTTCCGGGTTAGGTTTTGGTTCGATCGGACTTCTAACTCCGTGTACGCGTCGTCTAAGGCTCTAGCTAGGCTCTAATACCACTGTAGGGTTCCTAGGCACTCTAATGGAGTCTTGCAAGTGATCAAACACTGCCAAATTAAATTTTACAAGTGCCTACAAACCCTAATACGGATCGTTAACTAGATATATAGGCTATGCGATGCAAGTAAAAGAATTTATCTAAGAGGAAAGGGGCTACAACCTTTATAGATCCGTTCCACCACTTCCTAAGCTCCGCGACGATGTCCCTCCGCTGTCCAAGTCGGATCCCGAACTCTAGCATCGGCTTCATCGAAGAAATGGGCGGGCTTGATCGTCGGTTCGATGCCGAAGATGATCTACGTCGAGGCATCACAAGAACAAGCTCCAACTTCACCAAGCCATGAAAACTTGTGAAGGAAACACCCTATACAACTTGGCAAGAGGTAGAGGATGAAGAAATAGGAAATGGGTTCACTTTAGAATTGGATTTCTCACTCTTTACATCAAGTTGCCATTGATGAAGGAAGGTTTTCTTCAAGTGAAGAAGAAGAAGAAGATGATGAAGAAAGAATATCATATGATAGAATTATGATAAGTTATTATTTAAAAAAAGGAAAACAATATGATACTTATCATAATTCAACCATGGTTTAGTGTAGATATTTAACTAAGGTTAGATGAATGGTTAGGGTTAGACATGAGACAAGAATGGTGGACTTGTTCAAAGCTTCAAGAAGCTTCAACAAAAAACAAACTAAGCCACCATTTCTTTTTCTCTTTATCTTTTCCAAAACAATAATAAATAGATAAATAAATAAGAGAAAAGAAACCCTAACCATTCACTAAACATAGTTTAATCTTCACACAAACCCAAATGAGCAAGTATCATCAAACATGATACAAACAAGTGCACAAAAATATATCACATATACAATGTGCATTTCAAGTGAGAAAATCCTTTTAAAGTGAACCAATACTAGTTAATGCAAAGTAATATATCAAATATATAATTATACATTAAATCATTAAATCAACACTTGATCTAACGATCCGGTCATATCGCATATAACCGACTAGTATCCAATGTATCGGCTTATCGAAACAATCCTTGATTCGATAACTAGGTTATATCGCATACAACCTTTCGACACATTCATCGCGAGAATGGAATACGATATCACATACACACATTATTCTCGGTCCCGCACATATCTCATATGCGCTCCTATTTCGTTTCGCTTGAGCCAGGAAACCTCTGTGTAGGACTCTAAAGACTCGTCAATACACCGGTAGCAGATGATGATCATATCAAGCACCCACAAGCCGCAAGCGGTCTGCTAAACGTAACGGCCACCCGGGTATTGAGCGATCAGAAGATCGACGAGCAAGCCCGCTCATACTCCTGTGAATCCAATCAGTAACACTTACCGTACAGTCCGGTCTGTTCATCTGATATGTCGCATATCTCGCCTAGGGGTGGTAAACGTCAGACCCCAGTAGCTTGATAAGTCATGCCGACGTAAGGTCCATAACATTCATGAAACTACTGATAACTCTTACCAGTATATCACTGCAACCCTGGCCAGGGATTTCCTGTTATGGCCAGTCGAGCATAGCGCAACATCAACCCCCAATACCGGGAGAGACGAATCCCCTCCTATCGCTCATTGCCTCCATGTGAATCGGGACTGTACCCAATAACCACATGTTTGCACAACTCAGTAGAGCCGTGGTAGGGTGGAAATCAAAGTACAGTGGGAGACACACAAGACTCTATGACGATCTCGGGTCAACAGACTAAGCTGTACCAGTGTCACCAGAGAACTGCCATCTGACTTGAGGTATAATACCATCTGGGAGTTCTCGGCGAGTCCGTTCAGTGTACCCAGTCTCCACTGAGCACCCGCATACCATCTCTGATGTCAAACACCAATGGATATGAGATCATCCATCGCCCATCACATGGGTCGAGAAGATATACGCTAGTCTACTCTGGAATATCGATGCCCCGTCTCGATATTCCCACGACTAGGAACAATGAAGGATGTACTCATTGACTACCCAGACCCCACTAGTATGATCTGCATCATAGTCCTAGAAGTCGAGTACACATCCTAAGGGCTTTATCAACATGTAATCAGAGAGACAGAGAGTATACATGTTAAGATAAAGAGCAACCAGATAGCGTACTATCATGTCGAGCAAGAAAGTCCTACCTATATATGTCCTAGCATCCACTACAATATACATCCAATGTACAGTAATGGCCTCTAGGGCATACATATTACTTTAGAATTTTCTATCTTTTAGAATTTTCAAACATGTACATGTAACTTTATAAGCAATTATTCAGAGACCAATATTTTATTGCATGTTTGGAAAATCACATGGAGCAATTATTGCCGATCAAAACCCGACAATTAAAAATGCTATCATGAGAGTTTTACCAAGCACAAGGTATCACTATTGCATATGGCATATTGGACTTCGTGAAGATGCGCATCTTTGTTCATTGTGTTATGCTTATGAAACGTTTGTTGAAGACTACAAGAGATGGAGTAGAAAGAGTGTAACTATTGAACAAGCAGAGTTGTTGGATTGCGTTAAACGAAAAATATAGCATAGATGATGAAGATCCATTGTCACAGAAGCAAGCAGAATAATAAATTAAAAGCATGGAAATGTGGTGCAGCCCTGATTTGGGATGCTCTACTTTTAGGCTGAATTTAGAGGAGGTTGAAGAAATCAAACAATAACAATGGCAATTTGCTAAATTAGGATTTTATTAATCGAAATCTACCTATTACAATTGCAAGAAGTCTCTTAAATAGACCCATCCAAAATAAAAAATCACAACTAATTTACCAACAACGTAAAAACTGCCTAAAATAGATAACTGCTAAAAATAGAAAATTGCTAAAATTCGAAATTAATTATTTGATTGCGTTGAGAATTGATTCCCGATCCTGCCTGTAAAATCTTAACTAATCCGGGCATTGATTTCAACCCTAATTCGAAAGTCAAAATTTCGAAGCAAATCTTTGACCGCTATTTCGGTGCTCTAAATGATGGAATTTTGCGATTCTGAGAGACGTCAATTGTGCTTGCAATATTGACTCAGACGATTTTGCAAGAGCTTCAATTTGGCTTGGAGAACGCACGAATCGGACAAGATTTGGCAGTTCAGGTTTCTCGGTTGAACTAGACGTGACGTATTTTGGAAAGGTCAAGTCGCTCCATGTAAACTAAGGCTGCATCAAAATGGCTCCAGAATATGCATGAACAAAGACCTCATTGGGTGGAGGCATATTTGAAGGATATATTCTTAGAGGGATGAGAGCTAGACAAAGAAGTGAGAGTATGAATTCGTTCTTTGATGGCTATGTAAACTCGAAAACGAGATTGGATGAGTTCATTGGATCAAGCGGCAGCTTCTCGCGGCGTGAAAAAGAAGAAAGGGAGGATACTGTATGCTTGAGAACTACACCAGATACTCGTGGCATGCATGCTATAGAGGCATATGCTTCAAGGTTATATACTCGAAAACTATCCTCTCTTTTTCAAGAAGAGTTTAAAGGTGTTTTCCATTGTCAACACGAGAAGATAGGAATAGATGGAACTGATAAAACGAGTAGTTTCCATGTTAAGTGTAATGAATTGGAGCAGGTTTTTCAATGTACATGTGCTACGTTTGAGACTGATGGAATCTTATGCTCACATATCTTATATATCATGAAGCAAAAGTTGAAGTTGCAAACGATCCTGGATCGTTATACCTTTGTCAAGATGGACCCTCAATGTTAGGCACTCTTATACTAGTGTTGGGTCTAATTGTACTATAAGTTCAATGGAAAATGAAAAGGATGTTACAGTATTTGAAGCATGGTGCTTTACTGCTTCCTTCATGAAGATGAGAGAAAAGGCAGTCCGTAAGCGAGATTTACTGCATTTTGCAAAATGGTCTCCTAGACAGTTTCTGGAAAAAGTGTGCACTGACTGAGTTGGACGACGACGCTCCAATGATTGCTACAAATGAGGGTTCTAATCAAAAGGATTTTGATGCGACTGCAGACAATGTTGAAGCGCTTATTAGCATAAAAGATCCTCATATTGCTATAAGAAAAGGCCGTCCGATAAAGGTTACAAGGATAAAATCGGGCATACAAGTGTCACAAGCTAAAATGAAATCCAAAACACTAGTTAAAGAGCAATCGGAAACACAAGATAAGCAACGAAGATGTAAAATATGCAAGAAAAAGGGGCATGATATGAGAACATGTCCCCAAAGAGAGGTACTCTTAGTTTATTTCTTACAGCAGTTTGAAACAATGGTACTTCTATTTTCATTGTAATGTTTTTATTTATTTATTCACTACAGGATCCATGCCCAAATGAGCGAAAACAATGAATGGGTCCAGTCGACTTGTCACTGCTCGAATGAGTGAGAGAGTTAGAATGCCATCTTTTTGGTTTTGGGATTGATTACTGAAATTTTGCGTGGGGATAAAGTTTATAGGCTTCATTTTGTATGAAGTAAGTTCGTTGTATGGTTTTAAATCTGTTGTAGTGAACAGTGTATGGGTCAGTGAACACCTCAACATTTTGAGTTACGAGGAGATTCATTAAAAGAAATCTTTTTCTAAGTGATGATGCTCAATATTGACGATCTCCAAGATGAGGACATGTGGCAGATGACGTGTCCCAAGGACTTGGAAGAAAGGGCCCACGGGGGCCGACCAGGCCATCATGTACCCGACCTACAAGCACAAGCTGGCCCTCCTCGAGACCCCCTGCAAATTGGACTCCTCGGCCTCTCAGCTCGCCCCGAGCTGCCGCAAGACCAAGACTCATCGGCCTTCTCGCTCGTCCCCGAGCCCCCCGGCCGAGGCCGTTTTCCTCGGTCCTCCGACCAACTCCACCGCTCACGGGCGTAACCGCCGCTCCACAAATCTCGCCATGCGCGGATTCCCCGCCAGCAACATCCCACGTTCCACGCCATCACGATCCCCATTAATGGGCGATCCGCTCTCTACGCGGGCGTGACGTCGGGGGACGTAACTGCCGGCGAGATTCTCGCGCCCGCTGCTACGTGCCGCCACCGCTATATAAACCCCCATCACAGAGGGGTCAAGTAAGCCATTCTTTACTCTACTAAACCGTTACTCTGCTCGGATCACATTACTAACTTGATCGTCGGAGGGTCCTCGGTGGCACCAAATCACCCCGGGACTTCTTTGCAGGTACTCGGCGCCAAACTCCTCATATCACCTTTCTCACCTAAACCCATTGAGATCCACACGCAACAGATGATCACTGCCAAGATCCACCGGGAGATCAACGGAAGACAACATCTGACGGAGACGTGAAAAGGATCTCCATCAGTTGGCGCCGTCTGTGGGAACATAACTCCACAAAACACAAAGTTGGCCTTCCGATCTCCTCCCACATGGCAAGCAACCATCCTGAAGATCCCGGTACCAGCTGCCGCCTTCCACTCACCGAAGGCGGGGATAAGCCTCCTCCAGCGACCATCATCAACACCCTCGCGGGCCAAATAGATCGGCTACAGTCCCTCGTTGAGGCGCTCGCCCGCGTCCAAACGGCTGGACCTGGGCCACAGATCGCCGCTCCACCGCCTCCAGAAGGCTCTGCCCCTGTCTGGACGGCTGACCACCAGCAGGCTGCGACTCCTGGCCACCGATCTCTCGAGCCGGTACTCCCTGAGGCCCGCTGGGCGCCCCACGGCTCCACACCAAGGTCCGCGGCCAGAACGCCTCGTCTCGAGCCTCCTCGCGGCCCTTATCCCCCTGAGGAGATGTCAGTCACCTCGCCTATCCACAGGCATGGTCGACACCACCACTGTCACGACCCGAAAGAGCACGTGACTGGCCCTTGAACCATATGAAGCCTATAGGACTCCATCTGATCCAAGTAAGCCAAAAGCCCAGAAATCTAAAACCATTTTTAAGAATAAGTAAGGAAACTGGTTTAAAGAAGTGAAGAAAACATGTTTGAAATCAAGGTTTTTAAATAACTAAGCCGAAGGTGCGTTTTAAAAACAGTAAGTCTTTTCTAAAAATTTCGGCAGAGTTTCTTTTGTAAAACTGGCCCCGAATGGGGTACAACAAGAATAACAATATATATGCAATGATAAAGGCATCCCCAAGCGGGAGCTAGCTCTTCGTCAATAGACGGTCACAACCACACATGCAACAATAATATACAACGCCAAGTGGCGAGGGTCAAATCCAAAAGAAAGCTCAAAAGCAACAAGAAACCGCAATACTACTAAGCGCGACTCTAAGGTCGAAATATACAACACTAAAGTCTAGGTCTGAAACAATATACAAGTTTTGGTTGATGGAAATTCTAGATACAATGAAATAAAATAAATACAATGGTGGTTCTTGATGCGAAAGAATCCACCTACCAAAAACAAATCACCCGCAAGAAGGTAGTGTGCCAGAAATGCCGCAATAGAACCTGTACGGCAGAACCTGCAAGAACTGTGGCACAACGGGGGTGAGTTGCCAACTCGTGAATAGAAACATCTACAAGCAGAAACCGAATGCAAGACATAAACCTAAGTCAACGATCAGTAATATAATCCACAAGAGTACATCTGAGTGTAATAAGGTGGCAAGGTAACATCTAATCATGTATGTAGTGCCAGGTACTCAGGTAATAACATGTCATCAGTATAAGGTATGTCTGCATGATGTAAATATGATGAAATATCAATGATATCAATACACATATATTAGCGTCCCATACCACTAATATTGGTGTAAGGGTATATATAACAGCGCCCTCATACCCTGTTATATATACAAATGAAGTATGATCAATGTAAATCCAGTCTGTATATGATCCATGTCTGTATATAATCCATGTCTGTATATATATGTGGAACCCGTCCACCCGTCACCCACTGACGATAAGCATCATGTATGCAATGTGAGGATATAACAAAAGCATGGAAAAACATCATGAAACCCGTGCCTAGCATCGACACGTAAATCCTCATCCATCGGGCTCCGTCAGTCCGGATCGGCCCGCGGGCTATGTCTGCGGAATCGGCCCTCGGCCCCAGCAGTGCGCCCATCTCTCGTCTCCGGTCGGTATCCCCCAGATATCCGCCGAGCTCAAAAACAATCACCGGTAGGTGCTCGCCCGCCTCCAGGCTCAATCGGCAAACTCATCGATCATCTTGCCGAGGGGAACCATACCGGGCCCACCACGAACCCGCAAACGGATCATCACCTCCTCGAATCGGGTTTCAAGCACACGTCTCAGCACCGAGAAAACGCGTGGTGGACGCACCGAAATATCATATCACGAGGTACCGGGTTTTTCATAAAAGAGCATCTTTTCTTAAATAATCCCACGGTCCTCAAAATCAGAAATCACATGAAAATCCAACATCAGGAAGTAAATCCAATGCGATGTGCTATGCAATCAATCCATGATGTATGCGACATGTAAAGAAAAGTAATCATATCGGGAATCATGCAACATGGAATAGTAATGTGCATATGTCGAAGGAAGAATCATATCATGAATGCAACAGTACTACAGTGTAGTGGCATGGCAATTATCGATGATGAAGTGTGTGAGCCGGCAAATAGTGTACGTGGAACATACGCATCATCGATAATGGTGCTGGTGTCCTAACAGCATGATAGTAATATAGCAATGAACATATGCCAGCAATGCAAATAACATGAAGATGCAGAACTCTAGTAGTCAACACCACAGTGAAGTATCTACTATGCAAACTACATCTAAGTAAAAGGTCGATCAGGAGGGGTAGGTGTGGAAACCACCTAAATCTGAGTCGGGATATATATAAAGATATATATAGTCGGTGATCTCGCCTCAATGTCATATCGTAAGATATCCTCGAGTTATGAGTGCGGATCTATCATCAATATCGGCTCGTACGGTAAATCATCGTACGGCATCCCAATAGCTGGGTACAGGTCAACATCTCACTATCTCATCACATAACAGGCATCACTATCATCAGATCATATCATCTGGGGGTACTACTCTATGTCTAGTACAAATCGATACCATCAATAAGGTAAGCATGCGGGGGTAAACACATATCCCAAGCCCGCAAGAATCACAAGTCATATCCCACATATGAATCGTATCAAATCACCGATCTCACGGCACCAAGCCCACATCATCGACTCATCTCCAAAGTCATCACATATCATCAAACACCGTGCAAGTATAAGTGATAAGCAAGGGTGTGTGCGTAGGTGTAATTCTAATATAGGGTTCGCGACTATGAACTACACTAGTCACTTCTAACCCTATACTATCCATAATACACCTATTATCACAATAAACTACATAGTAATCTACCTACGGACTGCGGGGGTGCTATACGCCATCCACCCGACTTCCCCCTGTAGATATAATCTACTCACCTTGCATCATCATTTGCGGACGTCACCACGCATTTGCTTGTCGTCCCGAAGTCTTCATGGGTACCTACACATCAATATCGTATATGCGCATTAAAACCAAATCCAAGCTAAAACGGCGCATGAAATCCAAAACGATACGATAAGGGGGCCTATAGGTGAGAACCTATGGCACGCTTTCAAAACCATCAATAAATCCTCTATATCGTCGTATAAACGCCAAATAGTCGAGGCAAAACACAAACCACAATTTCAGAATCAAAAACACGGAATACGAAAACACGAAACCAAAATGGCAACTTAGGATATATGTCCCAGATTTTACCCTAGGTAGAATCTGTCAAAACTAGAAGTACCCTGGGCCAAGAATTGAAGAAATGGGGGCATGCACGCAAAACGAGGAATTTCCTCTCAGGTCTGGCCGCAAATTGCGGCCAGAAAGGGGATTTCGGCGGCCTCACAGTAGAATGGGGAGCTAGGGTTTGGTGTGGTGGTTCTCTGGTGCCTGCACATCTCACTGTCCACTCAATATTATTTTAGGGTTCTCGGGGTGATAGCAGATTTAAGTAAACCTTCACAGATTTCACAATTTCCCCGATATCGGTTTCTAAAATCCGTATTCTGGTTCAAGCTTCAGGTTTTTGGTTCCAATTCAAACACTAGGGTGTTGGTAAGACCTCTACTGAGCTCAATTTCATAATACAACACCAATTTCCCTCAAACCCTAACTAGGTTTTCACCAAGTCCATAATATCACACAATATCGATTAAATCTTAACATGGGGTTATAGGAAAGGCTATAATTAAGCTAATGGTTCAGTAATTACCTCCATTAGCAACTCAAGAAAATTCTTGAGTTGCCCCTAGTGGCCAAAATCCTTGCTTCGTTAGCTCCATGTGTAGATCTATGGATTTTGCACAATTTTAATGAAAGGAGATTGGGGTTTTGGAGTGATTTTTGAGATGAACTGAGGAGTTGAAGAGGGGAGGGAAAGGGGCTAGGGCAGCAGCAGCAAGGGAGAGTGAGAGAGGAAGAGAAATGAGAATGAAGGAGAATGGCTAAGGGTTTAAGTCAATGGTCCACCTCTCTCTCTCACCTACCCTCATTCTTTAATCTTTTTCTTTTCTTTTCCTTTTTCCTTTTTCTTTAATTCCCAAGACCTTCTCACAAGAATAGTAACTCCAAATATCATGAAAGAAAATGCACATGTGTAATAAAAATGATATGTGCAAGTTTTGCATAAAAAGCCGAAAAGTCCGATTAGCGATTTTTAATCGCGATTAGCACTAAATTAGTGTCAAACTAATCACAAAAACTTTAAAATGTCATAATTCTCTAATTTACCCTATTTTAGAATTTTCCATAATTTTTCTCAATTTTTTTCTATTTATTTGCATTTAATTATAAATTTAATATTAAAATAATCAATAAAATAATATTAATTTATAAAAATTCCCAAAATTAATATTTTATATTTTTGAAAATGTTACAATCTACCCCCCTTAAAGAAATTCGGTCCCCGAATTTAAATTTAAACCCCCAATACTAAAACAATTTCAGTAATAATCCAATTTGTCGGGGCTCCGAAAATATCAATACAGAGAGAATATCATAAAATGTACTGCTCTACTAGAAATCAATCCCCAAAATGCATATATAAGAATATCCTATGCGTCTGGTGCGCAAGGAATCAAAATCCATAAATGTGTCAAACAGGTATACAAAACAACATCTAGGTGCAACTGGTGTGCACGAAACATCTGTCGTAGGCAACGTGTGTGCCTGACAGAAAAATCAGGTGCATGTGACATGCACGAAGAATCCCGATTTAGTGCATCTGGCGTGCACCAAAATCGTATATCAAAACACTAAAGGTGCATGAAAACTACGCTGGAAGTGCAAATCAAATCACCGCATACGGTAGGCATGAAATCTCAATCAATATCTCAAATGTAATAACTCTGCGCAAAATATATAAATATCCAGTGGGTGCATGAAACCAATATCATGAAACTCAGTCATCAAAACTAAATCACGCAAACAGAACACCCAAAATACCGAAATCCAAAATGACGGATACGTGATAATCGAATCACAAAATCACAAATCATAAATACCGTCGTCGGTAGTTCCTCCTCCAAGGTCGAGAAGGAGTCGGTGCATCCACTGCTAGCAGCGCAGGATATCTACGTGCCTCTTGCTCACGGTCTGGCGTCCTCTGACTCTGGGTCCTTATCTTCTCTGCGGATCACCTATCACGCGGTCAATCGGCTCATCGGCCCTGTCAGATGTACTAACGGGGACGATTCCGTTCTGGCACTTCTCTGGTCACCTCTCGGTCAAACCTCACGACCACTCGTAAGGCAGCATATCACTGGCGTCGGCCTCTGGCTCTCTGCATGCACGTCACACATCTGATCCTGGGTGCAAACATCATTGCAGCAACGTCCTGGAAGGAATCCTGCTCAAGGTCTCTTCCAAACATGCCTATGCCGATCTGTACAGAGGCTGGCTCTCTTACATAACCTCTTTACACTGGAGAAACATCTGTGTCCTCAACACAATATTTTCTCAGAAACTGGTCACATCCCAACGTCTCTGTAAGCATATCAGGTCTCTAGTCTCGACGGGAAGTAATGACAGCTCGTCAGCGTCTCACACGAACCTCCTGTTCCATCAGTCTCTATCGTCGTCCACTATGACGTCACGCCAAGCTGCTATGCACTGCACTGTTCTCGGCCACGGTCAATCTGAAGTCTCTCGCACGGACTCGAAATCGCGTACTCTGTAGCTTCACCATTCTGTAGCAGATGTCAGGCCGAACAGGTCCTCGGGAACACGTCCTAACCACCGGAGGAATACTCATCACTTGTCCGTCCTTGATCAATTCGCAACACATCTGGGTAAGTTCCTTTATCCGAACCTGGTCAACTACCTTGTCGACAATGCCGAACTCTGTCCTGCTGGGTGCGCGCAATACGACCACTCCTGGTCTAGGTCTTCTCGTATCGTACTCCAGAAAGGTCCTGTCGAGGTTCCTTTCTCAAATCTCAATCCTGCCGAATTGCCCGGAAGTCGTCATCCAATGCTGAAGCTAAAGCTTATTCCGGAACGGCTGCATACTTATCGCGCTTCTTTCTGGAAGATATATCCATATACCACGCCTCGGGGTGCATATCACATCTCTAATGTCAGCGGAGTGGGACGTCATCTCGTCGAAATATCGTACGAACTCTTTTCTCCACCTTGCTCAAATGTCGACTGATTCGGACTCGTCTCATCATGGCTGCATGTACTGTGCTCCAACGGCTATGCTCGCATCTGGAGTCTCCCAAGCAGTGTCCCATCACGATATTCGAAAGATGTCGAACCATCCGATCGTCTCGTCAGATCCTCATGATCCCCCAAGAGCTCACATCTCGGGTACAGTTTAATAGTATCGAGTACATGCCACAGCGTCGGTGGTCCAGCCGTAGAAGGGCAAACCCAAGCCTCACTAATGGCGCCGAGGAACCGCCGCAAACCCGAAGGTTCAAAGGCTTTCACACGGTCATTAAGTCGAGTTAGGGTTTCATTCTTCTAGAGGGTCCATAGAATCACCTGCATGTCTTTCCGTATACTTTAAACTTGGAAAATAGGTTCCTGACATTCGATCGTCTCTATCGACTCTCAACGAACCTGCGTGAAGTCGTCTCTATCTGGAATCGATCCACCTGATGGCCTCGCATCGGGGTAAGCGAACTCACCACACGTCCTAGTCATTCATCCTCGGTGACCAGCGACTCGCTATCATCTCTCTAAGAACATGCTCATGCTGCAGTAGCTCCAATCATCTGGGCGATATCTCATCATTTGCAGCAACAACTGGCTCATATGCCTGTACGCCGAACAACGCCTCAAACCTCCAGGAAAGGCAACGCATTGGCGGTCATCTCTGAATCGGTCTGCTCTAGATCTGAGTAAGACTCTCCACACTGGAAATCTTCGACTCAACTGGGCCCGCTCTGGCACAAAATCGGACGAATCACCTTCGTCTCTCAAATCGGGTAGACTAGCTATCATCTGTCGCATATCTTCCTGAAAGCTCCGGCAATCTCAGCTCGTAAGCTCCGAAAGAAACATCCTGTCAATCTCAGCAACAGCTGGTCCATCTGTCTGCACGATAGGCGACATCACAATCTCTGAGGTATGCTGTACATCAACAGTCCTTTCTCATCTGGCAGCTCTAACAATGGCCCGATCATCCGGTGCAAGACCAAGCACTCGCCTCCACTAGAGGTCACAATCACCAATACTAACTCGAGACGTTCCCATGTCACCAGAAAACACAATGGTCGGCCCTCGTACCAAACGAGCTCACACCGGCCGTAATCCTAGCAGCAGCCCAAACTGCGCTCAAACATGGTGACAGGAACCTCAATCGAGTATCAAAGAGAGCACATCAATGGCAAGAAAGGAAACAACAGATCCAAAGTGGATACATGATCATAGGAAGGAACAGCATCAATGAAGGTATGATCATGAAACTAATAGAATCGGGGATCTCAAATGGATGTATAATCATGGAGATAAAGAGAATCACTGATCTCGAAAATATGTACATCCTAAGGTTCCTTAAGCGGAGTGGCGTGTCGTAAATATGCCGCGGAACATACCAACGGTACGTCACTCTACTTTAGTCACCTATCCCATCAACCAAGGGTCATCCTAAAACGACGAAAGTTCGGGTCTAATACCCCCTCGACCAAGTCTAAGTTCCGTAAGGTCAAGCCTAAGTTCCGTATATAAACAACGCCCTAGGCTCCACATAGTCAAACTCAGACTCGAACCAAGGTCAACCTAGCGCTCTGATACCAACTTTGTCACGACCCGAAAGAGCACGTGACTGGCCCTTGAACCATATGAAGCCTATAGGACTCCATCTGATCCAAGTAAGCCAAAAGCCCAGAAATCTAAAACCATTTTTAAGAATAAGTAAGGAAACTGGTTTAAAGAAGTGAAGAAAACATGTTTGAAATCAAGGTTTTTAAATAACTAAGCCGAAGGTGCATTTTAAAAACAGTAAGTCTTTTCTAAAAATTTTGGTAGAGTTTCTTTTGTAAAACTGGCCCCGAATGGGGTACAACAAGAATAACAATATATATGCAATGATAAAGGCATCCCCAAGCGGGAGCTAGCTCTTCGTCAATAGACGGTCACAACCACACATGCAACAATAATATACAACGCCAAGTGGCGAGGGTCAAATCCAAAAGAAAGCTCAAAAGCAACAAGAAACCGCAATACTACTAAGCGCGACTCTAAGGTCGAAATATACAACACTAAAGTCTAGGTCTGAAACAATATACAAGTTTTGGTTGATGGAAATTCTAGATACAATGAAATAAAATAAATACAATGGTGGTTCTTGATACGAAAGAATCCACCTACCAAAAGCAAATCACCCGCAAGAAGGTAGTGTGCCAGAAATGCCGCAATAGAACCTGTACGGCAGAACCTGCAAGAACTGTGGCACAACGGGGGTGAGTTGCCAACTCGTGAATAGAAACATCTACAAGCAGAAACCGAATGCAAGACATAAACCTAAGTCAACGATCAGTAATATAATCCACAAGAGTACATCTGAGTGTAATAAGGTGGCAAGGTAACATCTAATCATGTATGTAGTGCCAGGTACTCAGGTAATAACATGTCATCAGTATAAGGTATGTCTGCATGATGTAAATATGATGAAATATCAATGATATCAATACACATATATTAGCGTCCCATACCACTAATATTGGTGTAAGGGTATATATAACAGCGTCCTCATACCCTGTTATATATACAAATGAAGTATGATCAATGTAAATCCAGTCTGTATATGATCCATGTCTGTATATAATCCATGTCTGTATATATATGTGGAACCCGTCCACCCGTCACCCACTGACGATAAGCATCATGTATGCAATGTGAGGATATAACAAAAGCATGGAAAAACATCATGAAACCCGTGCCTAGCATCGACACGTAAATCCTCATCCATCGGGCTCCGTCAGTCCGGATCGGCCCGCGGGCTATGTCTGCGGAATCGGCCCTCGGCCCCAGCAGTGCGCCCATCTCTCGTCTCCGTTCGGTATCCCCCAGATATCCGCCGAGCTCAAAAACAATCACCGGTAGGTGCTCGCCCGCCTCCAGGCTCAATCGGCAAACTCATCGATCATCTTGCCGAGGGGAACCATACCGGGCCCACCACGAACCCGCAAACGGATCATCACCTCCTCGAATCGGGTTTCAAGCACACGTCTCAGCACCGAGAAAACGCGTGGTGGACGCACCGAAATATCATATCATGAGGTACCGGGTTTTTCATAAAAGAGCATCTTTTCTTAAATAATCCCACGGTCCTCAAAATCAGAAATCACATGAAAATCCAACATCAGGAAGTAAATCCAATGCGATGTGCTATGCAATCAATCCATGATGTATGCGACATGTAAAGAAAAGTAATCATATCGGGAATCATGCAACATGGAATAGTAATGTGCATATGTCGAAGGAAGAATCATATCATGAATGCAACAGTACTACAGTGTAGTGGCATGGCAATTATCGATGATGAAGTGTGTGAGCCGGCAAATAGTGTACGTGGAACATACGCATCATCGATAATGGTGCTGGTGTCCTAACAGCATGATAGTAATATAGCAATGAACATATGCCAGCAATGCAAATAACATGAAGATCCAGAACTCTAGTAGTCAACACCACAGTGAAGTATCTACTATGCAAACTACATCTAAGTAAAAGGTCGATCAGGAGGGGTAGGTGTGGAAACCACCTAAATCTGAGTCGGGATATATATAAAGATATATATAGTCGGTGATCTCGCCTCAATGTCATATCGTAAGATATCCTCGAGTTATGAGTGCGGATCTATCATCAATATCGGCTCGTACGGTAAATCATCGTACGACATCCCAATAGCTGGGTACAGGTCAACATCTCACTATCTCATCACATAACAGGCATCACTATCATCAGATCATATCATCTGGGGGTACTACTCTATGTCTAGTACAAATCGATACCATCAATAAGGTATGCATGCGGGGGTAAACACATATCCCAAGCCCGCAAGAATCACAAGTCATATCCCACATATGAATCGTATCAAATCACCGATCTCACGGCACCAAGCCCACATCATCGACTCATCTCCAAAGTCATCACATATCATCAAACACCGTGCAAGTATAAGTGATAAGCAAGGGTGTGTGCGTAGGTGTAATTCTAATCTAGGGTTCGCGACTATGAACTACACTAGTCACTTCTAACCCTATACTATCCATAATACACCTATTATCACAATAAACTACATAGTAATCTACCTACGGACTGCGGGGGTGCTATACGCCATCCACCCGACTTCCCCCTGTAGATATAATCTACTCACCTTGCATCATCATTTGCGGACGTCACCACGCATTTGCTTGTCGTCCCGAAGTCTTCATGGGTACCTACACATCAATATCGTATATGCGCATTAAAACCAAATCCAAGCTAAAACGGCGCATGAAATCCAAAACGATACGATAAGGGGGCCTATAGGTGAGAACCTATGGCACGCTTTCAAAACCATCAATAAATCCTCTATATCGTCGTATAAACGCCAAATAGTCGAGGCAAAACACAAACCACAATTTCAGAATCAAAAACACGGAATACGAAAACACGAAACCAAAATGGCAACTTAGGATATATGTCCCAGATTTTACCCTAGGTAGAATCTGTCAAAACTAGAAGTACCCTGGGCCAAGAATTGAGGAAATGGGGGCATGCACGCAAAACGAGGAATTTCCTCTCAGGTCTGGCCGCAAATTGCGGCCAGAAAGGGGATTTCGGCGGCCTCACAGTAGAATGGGGAGCTAGGGTTTGGTGTGGTGGTTCTCTGGTGCCTGCACATCTCACTGTCCACTCAATATTATTTTAGGGTTCTCGGGGTGATAGCAGATTTAAGTAAACCTTCACAGATTTCACAATTTCCCCGATATCGGTTTCTAAAATCCGTATTCTGGTTCAAGCTTCAGGTTTTGGGTTCCAATTCAAACACTAGGGTGTTGGTAAGACCTCTACTGAGCTCAATTTCATAATACAACACCAATTTCCCTCAAACCCTAACTAGGTTTTCACCAAGTCCATAATATCACACAATATCGATTAAATCTTAACATGGGGTTATAGGAAAGGCTATAATTAAGCTAATGGTTCAGTAATTACCTCCATTAGCAACTCAAGAAAATTCTTGAGTTGCCCCTAGTGGCCAAAATCCTTGCTTCGTTAGCTCCATGTGTAGATCTATGGATTTTGCACAATTTTAATGAAAGGAGATTGGGGTTTTGGAGTGATTTTTGAGATGAACTGAGGAGTTGAAGAGGGGAGGGAAAAGGGCTAGGGCAGCAGCAGCAAGGGAGAGTGAGAGAGGAAGAGAAATGAGAATGAAGGAGAATGGCTAAGGGTTTAAGTCAATGGTCCACCTCTCTCTCTCACCTACCCTCATTCTTTAATCTTTTTCTTTTCTTTTCCTTTTTCCTTTTTCTTTAATTCCCAAGACCTTCTCACAAGAATAGTAACTCCAAATATCATGAAAGAAAATGCACATGTGTAATAAAAATGATATGTGCAAGTTTTGCACAAAAAGCCGAAAAGTCCGATTAGCGATTTTTAATCGCGATTAGCACTAAATTAGTGTCAAACTAATCACAAAAACTTTAAAATGTCATAATTCTCTAATTTACCCTATTTTAGAATTTTCCATAATTTTTCTCAATTTTTTTCTATTTATTTGCATTTAATTATAAATTTAATATTAAAATAATCAATAAAATAATATTAATTTATAAAAATTCCCAAAATTAATATTTTATATTTTTGAAAATGTTACAACCACCCTCGGTGGGGCCGCACAGAAGGGGTTCACCTCGGCGGCTCGAGAGCCACCTCGCCCAGGGATCTGAGGCACCTTATTGAGAGGAACCGGGGCCGCTCCCAGACGCAGGTCACCCGCAGCGGAGGCCGGGGATCCCAAGGCGCCGATTCCTCGGGATACCACGGTCGGCTCGACGCCCTCGAGAAGAAAATCGAGGGCATGCGCCGGGAGGCTCACCTTTCGAGCGACGGGGCTAAGTACGCCTCCAACTCGCTCACAAAGCCGTTCATCGAGGAATTGCTCGCCGTCCACGTCTCCTCGCGCAACAAGCCCCCAAAGGTCTCTATGTTCGACGGGAAAACCGACCCGAAGGACCATTTGGACGCTTTCACCGCGAGGATGAACTTCCACGACCACTCCGACACCGCCCAGTGCAGGGCCTTCCCGGCTACCCTTATCCGCGCAGGTCAGGACTGGTTCCGGGGGCTCGAGCCCCGCTCGATCTCGACCTTCGACGAGCTGGCTACTCAGTTCCTTGGCCATTTCGTTGGGAACCGTCGACAGAAGAGCACGGTCGACTACTTCTTCACGGTTAAGAGTGGGGACAAGGAAACGTTCAAGGCCTACATTAACCATTTCTACAACGCCCTTCTCGAGGTGCCCGAGCACCGGGACGAGACCGTCATCACGGTGCTTAGGTCTGGTCTGAGGCACAAGGAGTGGTTACGCTCCTTCGCGTTGGCGCAACCTAAGACCATGGCCGAGGTCAAGGCGTGGACCGAGCGTGATGTTCAGCTGGAATCCGAGGTGAACGCCAACCTCCCCCGAGAAGAACGATCCGACCAGAAGAAGAGGGCTCGGGAGGAGAGGCCGGAGCGTCAGCAGCCCTACCATCCGAAGTTCCAGGAGTATACCCCCCTCAACGTCTCCCTCGCGGTATTGCTAGAGGAGGCCCAGAACGAGGGGTTCTTCAAGTTCCCCCCGATCCCGTGTTAGGCCGCAAAGCGAACCCGGGACCCCTACTGCGCTTTCCACCGGGTACTGGGCCACGCCACGGAGGATTGCAAGCAACTAAGGGACTACATCGAAGAGCTCATCCGATCTGGCCACCTCGCCGCAAACTTGAGGGACAAACGGCAGGCCGACCGCGAGCAAGAGCAACATCGCCCTCCCGCCGACCTGACCATCGGTCAGATCATGCTCGTTTCAGCGGACGGCCAACCCAGAACTCAGGGAGCCCCGTACCCTGTGCCAAGCGCGGGGGCCAACAGTCCTTCAGGGAGCTCGGGCCGAGCCAATAAAGTCATCTACTAGCCTGTACTTTTCTTTTAGAGCAATGTAAACTCTTCTTAGGATCTATTGTTAATTCAATAAAGGTCAATGGAACATTGCGAAAAAGAAAGGAAAACCTTGTTTATTCAAAAGGTATTATGAGCTCCTCAGCCATACACGCAAAAAGAAAAGGGAATTACAACAGTGGGGGAAGAGGGTGCAACGAGCACTGCTCGTGGTACTCGGTAAAGATCTCCGCCAGTCGGGGCCTCGCGAGGTCCAACCTCTGTCCCCGGTTCCCCCCGCGTGCATCGATCCCAAGCCTCAGCTCGTAGCATTCACGGACGAGCGCCTCTGAGCGGGCCAGCCGGTTCACGGAGATCAGGCCGAAGCGCCTCAAAGACCGCAGCTTGCCCACGACCTCGTCATAGAGCTGCTCAGACAGGGGGTTGTAAAGCCCCGGCGACGCCCTCCAGATGGAGTACATCAGCAGCTGCAGCAGGGAAGAGCGTCGGGGGAGCAGCCGGCCGAAATGGTCCTCAATTCTCCCATAGACCAGCTGCACCGTGTCCTCGGTGCAGTTCTGGTCGTAAAGATACACGTCTTCGAAGTGGACGATGTCGGGGATGGTAAACGGGAAGTCTTGCATTTTCGACGACCTGTTTATGAAGGATGGAAGGACCAGTACTTTTTCATCCTTATATAGCCCACTACGCAGCTCAACAGTCGCCCGCTTTCACTCAAAAGGTCGCTGCCACGTGGCGGTCATCAAGCCTTCTCTGATGGAATCGAAGCGACGCGTCCCTAGCACTTCGCCTCCCCCCACATTCAATGCACATACTATGTGCACTGTTGCCTCGACCGTTCCTATTCCCCATGCCTACAGCTGGACGGTCGGGCTACACCTCACCAAGATTCTACCCAACAGCCACCGTGCTCGGTCACCCCTGGCGGGTAGCTTCCCTACCGCAACGCCAGGGATCAGAAAGCCCTCCCAGAGGCAGTCGAGCCCGAGGACCCCTCGCTCAGCTATCCCCAGCGGGCAACTTCCCTGCCACAACACCGGGGATCAGAAAGCCCTCCCAGAGGCAGTCGAGCCCGAGGATCCCTCGCTCGGCTATCCCCAGCGGGCAGCTTCCCTGCCACAGCGCCGGGGATCAAAAATCCCTCCCAGAGGCAGTCGAGCCCGAGGATCCCTCGCTCGGCTATCCTTCGGGACAAAAGCCCCCGTTAAGAGGCACCGGGCAGTAACCCTGACCGGCCAAGGGTCCTTGGTAGGCCTTTACAGCCCCTCCCGCGCTAAGGACCAAAGTCCTCCCAGAGGCAGTCGAGTCCTTGCTCGGCTATCCCCGGCTGGTAGCTTCCTACCACAACCGGCAGGGATCAAAGTCCTCGCCAAGAAGCACTGGGCAGTAACCCTGCTCAGTCCCCGTCCTGAAGGATCAAAGCCCTCATAAGAGGCAACCGAGCAGCTACCATGCTCGGTCATCTCCGGCTGGTAGCTCCCTACCCATGACGCCAGGGATCGAAGCCCTCGCAGGAGGCACCAGAGCGGCTACCCCGCTCGTTCATCCCAGGCTGGTAGTCGCCTACCCACGACGCCAGAAGTCAATGCCCTTGCCAAGAGAAAACCGCGCAGCCTTACTGCCCGGTCATCCTTAGTGGGCTTCTTACAGCCCCTCCAGCGCTAAGGGCCAAAGTCTTCCCAGAGGAAGTCGAGTCCATGCTCGGCTATCCCCGGCCGGTAGCTTCCTACCACAACCGACAGGGATCAAAGCCCTCGCAAGAGGCAACCGAGCAGCTACCTTGCTCTGTCACCCCCGGCTGGTGGTCGATGCTAGCGGTTAACAGAGGTCAAAAGATGGCGCCCCCCGTGGAGCCACTGAGCAGGCGCCCACTCACGCTTGGCTCAAGTGCGGTATACAGCGCTCTGCCTGTCACCCGCAGAGGATCCAAGACCCCAGTGAGGGGCATCAGATCTATCCAGGTCTAAGAGATCCCCCCTCGACTTCGGGGCCCATGGGGATACCTCCTCGGCAGCTCTTGGCATGCTCGTCGGCAAGTGATCAAAATCAACCCGACGGGCAATTGCTAGACAAGTGGCAAACCTGACATGAAAACACAATGGTGTAAGCAGAGATATCTTACGAGCATTCTTCACAAACAGATGGTAGAGCGCAATTCGATGGAGCCAAAGAAAATTTTTATTGCTACCGAAGACAAAAGCTTTACAAAGGGTATTTTTTGGGGTCCCCAGCCTTACAAATTCAAAAAACAAAATAAAACGAGGAAAACGGGGGCTCTACACCTCGGGGCCAGGTACGACCTCGAGGTCCTCAACCTCCACCACGTGACGCGCGGGGTCCTCGGCGGCTTCCTCGCCAGGAACCTCTTCCCCCTGCTCATCGGCGTCCGCGAGGGGGAACTCGGCCCGGAGATCTCCGTCGGCAAATTCCGGCATCCGTGCCTTAACGACATCGAAGGCGTCGTGCCAAATGCGGGTCGTAGCCACGGCCAAGTCGACATAGAAGTCCTTTGACTTCTTATAGCCCTCCACCGCCCTCAGTTCAGCCGACTTGGCCACCTCGGCCGCCGCCCCATCTCCTTTCGGAGGATCTTCACCGTCCTCTTCAGGTTGCCGGCGAGCACCTGGGCATCCTCGAGCTTGACCTCGGCAATCACGGCGGCCTCGCGGTGCCGGGCTACCTCCAGCTTCCCGGCCTCCACCTCGCGTTTCAAGGCGGCAACCCTCGCCATCGCCGCCTCCAGCTCCCGCTTGGAGCTCTCTTCCAGCGAGTCGAGCTGGCCCGCAGCCTCCAGCGCCGGGGCTACCACCTCGGCTTCCATATGCAGGGCGAGGGCCACGTGCTGGAGAACCTGGAAGACACGAAAAAGATCAGAAAGATGGAGGCGTCGAATCTTATAATGAACAAAACACTTACCTGCATGGACTCCAGGGCGATGGATGCCAGCTGAGCCGTGAAGGTCCCCCCGGGAACTTTACCCCCGGCCGAGATCTGTATCTCATGCAGAAGTCTATCTGCAACGGATAGCCCCGACGGCACTGCGAACCGGAGGCCCCCTTCCTCCACCATGGACGGTGAGGACCGGCCCCGGGAAGGTCTCCGGGAGCTCCTCTTGAGCGGCTTCGAGGGAGAGCCAATCTCCTCTTCCGAGGCCGGGTCCTCCTGAATCAGGGCCCGCTTCCGGCTCGATACTCTGCTGGGACCCGGGGTGGGATCCTCCCCCGAGCGCTCGCGGGACACCGCCACCGGAGCAGTAGGAGCCGGGGCGGGCTTCGTGCGAGAAGAACTGGCGCCCCCAGCCTTCGTAGCCTGCCTCGGCTGGCGCATGAAGGCTTTGAGCGAGACAAAGTCCATGGATCCTGCACGAAACAAATACCCAACAAATCAGCGACACGATAAAAACACAAGCCAAAAAGCTAACCTAACTTACCGACGAACTCAACGGGGCTGAGCCCGGCCCAGCTCAGAACCCTCTCGGACAGCAGCACGTCAGGTCGGGGGATGGGCTCCCACGACGCCACCCTCACCGCGGCGGGGTCATCGGACTGGTTCCCCGGCAAACATTTCTCCCTCGACCACTTGGTGGGCACAGGCCAGTCCTCGCCCTCGGGAGGGGAAACGAAGAAAAATTTCTTTTTCCAATCATGAATAGAAGAGGGCAAGGCCACGACCCCGGTCCTGGCAGCGTCCCCCGTCCACTTCCTGAAAGAGAGATAAACTCATCTCGGGTCGCCCGCTCGACTACCAGGGTGACTTTTGAAGACGAGAGAAGAATCGAGAAGGGAAAGGCTGAAGGGAACCGCCTGTAACTTCAGGCGGATCAAGAACCCGACAAGGATCCTCCAAGAGTTCGGCACTAACTGGCCGGGGGCCAAACCGAAAAAATTCAGCGCAGCGACGACCCGAGGAGAGAAGGATAGGCATATTCCGCCCCAAAAAGCTTCCAAGTACAGGGCGATTTCCCTGCGCCGTACTTGGTCCGCCCTCTCTCCCTCCTTGGCCAGTCGGAGCGTGTAGCATGAGGGGATGTGGAAGCGAGCCCGAGCATTGGCGAGCTCGTCCTCATGCCTCACCCAGCACGAGGAGCCAGGGGCCGCATCTGCCGCCTTCTCCCTGGAGGCGGCCCCCGCCTTACGATCCCTGGGAGAGGATCCAACCCCTGCTCCCCGGGGGGACTCAGACACAACTAAAGGGACCCTAGAACCTACTTCTACAACGTCTACTGACTCTACAAAGGAAGACATCTAACCTTGGAAAAAAGGGAATCTTCAGGGGCCGAAAGTGGGAGAATGGAGACGAGCGCCGAGCAACCAGGACTTAAGAGAGGGAAATATGAAAGCGTGGGGGACCAAGGGCGGGCCCCACCCCTGTTTATTGCTGCGAACAGCCTCATCCAACGGCGCCCGTCACCTCCCGCCGAAACGACTCCTCGCGCCCAGCGGCTCCGATCGCTCCACGTGTCGATCCTGCGCTGGACCACGTCCCATCAGACGCCGCAGGCCTGCAAACGTCGCGTCAGCCAATCAACGCTTGACGCATGGACCGTCGCTTCAGTTGCAGAGTGCACGAACCGGCGAACCTTCTTTAAATACGGAGATCTTGTCCTGATTCGCTAGCGGAAAAGACAACTGACAGCCCGAGAACTCGTCCCGACAAAGCCCTAGAAAGGGGCTTACCTCGGGAGGCCTGGCAGTCCACTCCTGACCCGGCCCACTAGCTGGTCGGGACAAGAGTAGGGGGCTAATGATGATGCTCAATATTGGCGATCTCCAAGATCAGGACACGTGGCAGATGACGTGTCCCAGGACTTGGAAGAAAGGACCCACGGGGGCCGACCAGGCCACCCTGTACCCGACCTGTAAGCACAAGCTGGCCCTCCTCGGGCCCCCCTGCAAATTGGCCTCCTCGGCCCCTCAGCTCGCCCCGAGCTGCCGTAAGACCAAGACTCCTCGGCCTTCTCGCTCGTCCCTGAGCCCCCCGGCAGAGGCCGTCTTTTCCTCGGTCCTCTGACCAACTCCACCGCTCACGGGCGTAACCGCCGCTCCACAAATCTTGCCATGCGCAGATTCCCCGCCAGCAACATCCCACGTTCTGTAAGTCGATGTACTTCACCCCAGTACTTATGGGGAGGCGGAATTTTCAAAAACAATCAAGTTTAAACAACGAACATCGACTAACCGCTTGAATCGAAGCTAAACAAATAATAACCAAACACATAGCTAAACTAAACTAAAGTGTTAAGGGATTATACCGATCGAAACTAGTCCTTCGTCTTTGTGTCCTCCTTTGTTCTCCTCGGCCTTCTCTAGGTAGTAGACGATCCACCCGAGAGCGAAACTCCAAGCTAAACCTCTAACTTGAGGTAACTAATCAACTTTGATTGCTAATCAAAGATGAAAGGATGATGTAGAGTGTAGGTTATGGATTGTTTAGTCTAACTAATCCTTTGATCTCAACACATGAGGATTAAGGATTAGGGTTTGAAGATGAGAGCTTGAGGAGAGAGAATGTGAGATGAGATAATGAGAGGAGAGAGAGTGTATCATAATATATTATGAAGCATTTCTTTTTAAGAATAATCAATAAAGGAAATGAATAAGCATGCTTCATAAAATATCTTGTGATGATTCATTAGCATGAGTCATTAAGCAATAAATGTGCATTAATGAAGTGAATGAATCACCACCATGACTCACTCTCTTATCCAAAAGAAACCTCCTTAGTCACATCTTCTAGAAGCTTCTCGAGTAATTACGAGAACGCCCCTCCGATCCGTAAAAATACGGAAAAACTTTAGACTGTAAAAATCCAATAACCAGATACCAGTAACTGGCTTAAACCAAAGCCGACTGGTAAAAACTGTCCGAAAGTCGTACGCGCGTAAACGCACGTATGCGTCCGAACCCTTTGTTGCAAAACCATGCAACCTCTATATCGTTTCGCCTGGAGTAGGAAACTCTCTGTGTGGGACTCTAGAGACTCGACTACTACGCTGGCAGTGGGTTTAACCACAGACCGCAAGCGGCACTAGCTGTACGTAACGGTCCCCAGGTAGTTGTCGATAAGAAGGCCGATGAGTAAACCCATCCGAACTCCTACTGAGTCTGATGTGACAATCTCCATACAGTCCGGTCCGTTCGTCCAAGACTATCGCATATCGGGCCTAGGGGGGCGGCAAGCGTCAGTCCCCTAATAGCGGTATAAGTCGTGTCGGAGTGAAGCCCATTACACCCTGAGAAACTACTGGAACCTACCAGCAAATCTCGCTTGCCCTGGCCAGGGACTTTGCGTAATGGCTCTCTGACACAGCACGATATCTACTCCCAATACCGGGAGGGACGAATCCTGTCTAACCGCCACTGCCTCCAAGTGCTCGGGACTGCACCCAACTGCTACCTGTTTGCACGACTCCTTTGAGCCGTGGTAGGGTAGCAATCTAAGAACAGTGGGACACACTCGAGGCGAAGTAGCAGTGTCAAGTCTGCGGACTACGCTGTACTCATGTCACCTGGAAACTGTTTACTGACGACTGGTATCAAACCAACCAACAGTTCCCTGTGAGTCCTGTCCGGTGTACCCGTAACCTAACGAGCACCTGTATACTATCTCCAGTACGACGTACTGACGGCTGTGGGACAGACCATCTCCCCAACTGGGATGAGAAGCGTACACACTAGTCTACTCCGGAGTATCGATGCTCTGTCTCGATAATCCAACGACCAGGGACCTGAATAAGGATGTGCTTGTAGACTACCCAGCCCCCACAAGTGTGACTGCCATCACAACGCTGGTAGGCAAGCAAGATCCTAAGAGCTCTATCAATACGTACACTCACATATTAAGATAGAAAAAACCAAGTAGCATACTACCATGTTTAGCAAGACTGTTATATACATGTGAATATCCCAAGCTTCCATTAAGTAATATACAAGCTAGTATGATACAGTAATGGCCTTCTAGGGCATAAACACTAACAATCTCCCACTTGCACTAGGGCCATGTACTGGCATATCGCAGACCAATGATCTCGAGCAGCCTCTCGAACTGAATCTGAGGAAGGGCCTTTGTGAATGGATCAGCAATGTTCTCTTCTAAAGCAACTCTCCGAACCTCGATCTCCTGACGATCAATGATCTCCCTGATCAGGTGATACCGCCTCAAGATGTGTCTGGACTTCTGATGGGACCTTGGTTCCTTTGCTAAAGCTATAGCTCCGTTGTTGTCGCAATACAGAGGTATTGGATCAACTATGGTAGGAACCACCTGAAGTTCTGTTAGGAACTTCTTCATCCAGACTGCTTCTTTTGCGGCATCGCAAGCAGCTATATACTCCGCTTCCATCGTCGAGTCAGCAACGGTGTCCTGCTTGGAGCTCCTCCAGCACACCGCCCCTCCATTGAGGGTAAAGACATAACCCGACATGGACTTGGAATCGTCCTTATCACTCTGGAAGCCGGAATCAGCAAAGGCCTCCAACCTGAGGTCTTTTCCGCCGTAAACCAAGAACATCTCCTTAGTCCTCCTCAGGTACTTGAGAATGTTCTTTACTGCTATCCAGTGTTTCTCCCCTGGGTCTGACTGATACCGGCTTACCACGCTTAGTGCGTAAGCTACATCTGGTCTGGTACACAACATCGCATACATTATAGAGCCTACCGCAGAAGCGTAGGGTATAATAGACATGCGTTCCCTTTCCAAATCAGTCTTGGGAGACATCTCTTTGGAGAGGGTGATTCCGTGACAAGCCGGTAGATTACCGCGCTTAGAATCTTCCATACTGAATCTTTTCAGTACAGTGTCGATATACCTGGACTGCGAAAGTCCCAACATCCTCTTGGATCTATCACGATAGATCCGGATCCCCAGAATGTAAGAGGCATCACCCAGGTCTTTCATGGAGAACCTGTGTGACAAGAATCCTTTGACAGATTGTAGCATAGGAATGTCATTTCCTATCAATAGAATGTCATCCACGTACAAGACGAGGAATACGACACTTCTGGCCACAACTTTACTATATATGCACGGTTCATCTGGATTTTTGATAAAGTCATATTCTTTGATTGTCTCATCAAAACAGATGTTCCAACTCCGCGATGCCTGCTTTAGTCCGTAAATAGACTTAAGCAGCTTGCATACTTTCCCGCTGCTTCCACTCTGATTGAAACCCTCTGGCTGATCCATATAGACGCTCTCTTCTAAATTGCCATTCAGAAAAGCCGTCTTTACGTCCATCTGCCAGATTTCATAATCATGGAAGGCAGCAATAGCAAGAAGGACCCGAATGGATTTGAGCATAGCCACTGGAGAAAAAGTTTCGTCATAGTCCAAACCAGGTCTTTGACGAAAACCCTTTGCAACAAGTCTAGCCTTATAGGTTTCCACCTGTCCATCTACACCAATCTTTTTCTTGAAGATCCATTTGCATCCTATGGGTTTTACCCCATCTGGAGCAAAGTCCAAAGTCCATACTTTGTTGGTGTACATGGACTCCATCTCGGTCCGCATTGCATCTAGCCATCGTACCGAGTCGCCGCTCTGGATGGCCTGCTGGAAGTCAGTAGGTTCATCATCATCTATGATGCAATCCTCTCTATCCCCGTCTATGAGAAAACCGTAGTATCTCTCAGGCGGACGAGACGGCCTACTACTCCTGCGGAGGGGTGCGGGAATGTTCTGTTCTTCTTGAACCTCTGGTTCTACCAAACTTTCAGTAGCAGTTTGTGGTTCTGGAATTTCTTCCAGTTCTATTTCGCTCCCACTTGATTCCTTTTCTAAAAACTGATGTTCTAGAAAATGGGCATTACGAGAAACAAATACCTTCTGTTCCTCTGCGTAATAGAATAGATATCCCCTGGAGTGCTTTGGATATCCCACAAACAAACACTTTACTGATCGTGCCTCGAACTTGTCCACATGCTGCTTTTTAACAAAAGCTGGACATCCCCAAATCTTTATATACTGTAGATGGGGTTTCTTCCCACTCCACATCTGATATGGAGTGGTAGGCACAGTCTTGGTAGGTACCATGTTCAAAAGATATGCCGCTGATTCTAGCGCATGTCCCCAGAAAGATCGCGGTAACTCAGCATTACTCATCATGGATCGTACCATATCCAATAGGGTTCGATTCCGTCTCTCCGATACACCGTTATGCTGTGGAGTGTACGGAGGAGTAAGCTGAGAGAGAATTCCTTTCTCTTTTAGGTAACCTAGGAACTCGGCACTTAAGTATTCTCCACCTCGATCAGATCTCAGTGTCTTAATACTTTTGCCTGTTTGGTTTTCCGCTTCATTCTTGAATTCCAGGAATTTCTCAAAGGCCTCTGATTTATGCTTCATTAAGAAAACATATCCATACCTAGAGAAATCATCTGTAAAAGTAATGAAGTAGGAATAACCACCTCTCGCATGTGTAGACATTGGACCGCATACATCACTGTGTATGAGTCCTAAGAGCTCGCTCGCTCTTACTCCTTGTCCAGTGAATGGAGTCTTTGTCATCTTTCCTTTGAGACAAGATTGACAAGTGTCATAAGTTTGATATTCGAACGTGTCCAAATATCCTTCTCTATGCAACTTAGTCAACCTTCTCTCATTGATGTGACCCAGTCTACAATGCCATAAGAAAGCTTTATTTAAATCTGGAGACTTTCTTTTTAGTGTGTTCTGGACATTGAAAATTTGGAGTTGGTTTAACACATATATGCCGTTATTTAGAGTACCGGACCCAATCAAACCATGATTAAGGTGGATGTTGACAACATCTCTTACAAACGTGAAATCATAACCTTTATTTGATAACAAGGAAACTGATATGATATTACACGTTAAGCTGGGTACAAAATAACAGTTATGTAAAACCAAAATGTGTCCACTCGTCAATCCTAGGTGATAATCCCCGACGGACGCAGCTCCCACGCTAGCTCCGTTAGCAACCCTGAGGATCATATCACCTTCCTTCAGCACTCTACGGTTTCTCAGTGCCTGCAATGAATTGCAAATATGAGATCCTGATCCGGTATCCAATACCCAGGAAGTAGAGTTGATCGACAGACAATTCTCAATTACAAACACACCTGAAGTCGAAGCCACAGCTTGCTTCGGTTCCTGGTTCTTGGCGTTCCACGCCTTGCAATCCTTCTTCCAGTGCCCTTTCCTGTGACAATGGAAGCACTCATCCAGGCCAACTATCGGTGCTGCTTTCTTTTTCTTTCCCTTCCCTCCCACCTTACTAACACCTCCTCTAGGTCTGGGTGCGGCCTTCTTCTTCCTTCCTTTGGCCCTAGCCTTGGACCCGGAAGAAGATGAACCGCCAACAAACATAGCGGGTGTTTCCCTTGCCTTCTGCAAGGTGCCCTCTGCACTCCTTAACATGTTCAGGAGTTCCGCAAGTTCAACTTCTTTTCCTTGAAGATTGAAGTTGAGGATAAACTGGGCGTAGGTGGGAGGAAGGGACTGGAGAACAAGGTCTGTATAGAGCTCATTATCCAAAGTCGTCCCAAGGTCTGCGAGCTCTTCTATATAGCCAATCATCTGTAGGACATGTTCACCTACCGATGACCCGACAGCCAACCTCGCTCGAAACAATTTCTTTGAGGTCTCGTATCTTGCTATACGAGATTGCTCTCCATAAAGTTCCTTTGTATGGAGAAATATGCCATCTAAGGACATATCCTCGTGCCTCCTCTGATGTTCATTGTTCATCGAGGCAAGCACGATGCACTTGGCTCTCGCGCAATCTAAATCCCAGGTTTTGCGGATTTCCTTATCCGCATTACTGGATTTGGGACCAGGGACAGCAGGTGCCGTAGCGGTGAGGACGTACCCCAGTTTGTCATAGGTCAAAGCCATCTTGACATTCCGCAGCCAATCTTTATAGTTTGGCCCCGTCAGTATATTTTTCTCTAAAAGTAACTTAAGTCCAGTCATTTTCAGGGTCGCTGCAATTAGGAGAGAGAGAAGAAAACTCTTTAGCATGATGCTCTTGCAAGTTTAGAGTGGTTTTTAGTTTATCTAAACTGGATGGCTCCCACTGTTTCTCGAATCCTTCCTCAAACCATAAAAGAAGAATTAGCCAAGACTATTCTCACCGTACAATACTTGCTTAACCGTTCAGCCAGGCCGGTGTCGATACTTCGAGGGAGGTTTTCCAACGCTTTCGCGAAGTTCCTTAATTAAGTAACCTCTTTTCTCTGGGGGCGTAACTGTTAGTGTTTATGCCCTAGAAGGCCATTACTGTATCATACTAGCTTGTATATTACTTAATGGAAGCTTGGGATATTCACATGTATATAACAGTCTTGCTAAACATGGTAGTATGCTACTTGGTTTTTCTATCTTAATATGTGAGTATACGTATTGATAGAGCTCTTAGGATCTTGCTTGTCTACCAGCGTTGTGATGGCAGTCACACTAGTGGGGGCTGGGTAGTCTACAAGCACATCCTTATTCAGGTCCCTGGTCGTTGGATTATCGAGACAGAACATCGATACTCCGGAGTAGACTAGTGTGTACGCTTCTCATCCCAGTTGGGGTGATGGTCTGTCCCACAGCCATCAGTACGTCGTACTGGAGATAGTATACAGGTGCTCGTTAGGTTACGGGTACACCGGACAGGACTCACAGGGAACTGTTGGTTGGTTTGATACCAGTCGTCAGTGAACAGTTCCCAGGTGACATGAGTACAGCATAGTCCGCAGACTTGACACTGCTACTTCGCCTCGAGTGTGTCCCACTGTTCTTAGATTGCTACCCTACCACGGCTCAAAGGAGTCGTGCAAACAGGTAGCAGTTGGGTGCAGTCCCGAGCACTTGGAGGCAGTGGCGGTTAGACAGGATTCGTCCCTCCCGGTATTGGGAGTAGATATCGTGCTGTGTCAGAGAGCCATTACGCAAAGTCCCTGGCCAGGGCAAGCGAGATTTGCTGGTAGGTTCCAGTAGTTTCTCAGGGTGTAATGGGCTTCACTCCGACACGACTTATACCGCTATTAGGGGACTGACGCTTGCCGCCCCCCTAGGCCCGATATGCGATAGTCTTGGACGAACGGACCGGACTGTATGGAGATTGTCACATCAGACTCAGTAGGAGTTCGGATGGGTTTACTCATCGGCCTTCTTATCGACAACTACCTGGGGACCGTTACGTACAGCTAGTGCCGCTTGCGGTCTGTGGTTAAACCCACTGCCAGCGTAGTAGTCGAGTCTCTAGAGTCCCACACAGAGAGTTTCCTACTCCAGGCGAAACGATATAGAGGTTGCATGGTTTTGCGACAAAGGGTTCGGACGCATACGTGCGTTTACGCGCGTACGACTTTCGGACAGTTTTTACCAGTCGGCTTTGGTTTAAGCCAGTTACTGGTATCCGGTTATTGGATTTTTACAGTCTAAAGTTTTTCCGTATTTTTACGGATCGGAGGGGCGTTCTCGTAATTACTCGAGAAGCTTCTAGAAGATGTGACTAAGGAGGTTTCTTTTGGAAAGAAAGTGAGTCATGGTGGTGATTCATTCATTTCATTAATGCACATTTATTGCTTAATGACTCATGCTAATGAATCACCACTAGATATTTTATGAAGCATGATTATTCATTTCCTTTATTCATTATTCTTAAAAAGAAATGCTTCATAATATATTATGATACACTCTCTCTCCTCTCATTATCATATCACACATTCTCTCTCCTCAAGCTTTCATCTTCAAGATACTAACCTTAATCCTCATGTGTTGAGAACAAAGGTTTAGTTAGACTTAAGCATCCATAACCTACACTCTACATCATCCTTTCATCTTTGATTAGCAATCAAAGTTGATTAGTTACCTCAAGTTAGAGGTTTAGCTTGGAGTTTCGCTCTCGGGTGGATCGTCTACTACCTAGAGAAGGCCGAGGAGAACAAAGGAGGACGTAAAGGAGAAGGACCGGTTCATTAGGTATAATCCCTAATCTCTTATGAAAAGAAACTCATAGGATACGGTTATTAGAGTTTAGCTTCGATTCAAGCGGTTAGTCGATGTTCGTTGTTTAAACTTGATTGTTTTTGAAAATTCCGCCTCCCCATAAGTACTGGGGTGTACTACATCGACTTACAGTGGTATCAGAGCCTCGCTAAACACTAAATAACTTAATCGCAAATTTGTACGAATTTCGAACGAAAAAACGAAGCCGGAAAACCCTAAAAAATGTAAGTTTCTGTCGAATTTAAAACGATGTCAGAAAATTTTTCAGGTGAGCTCAGAGTGCTTGACATGACACCAGAAGAACACCCAAGAAAAACAGTCGACTGAATCGACCAACTCGCCGCGGAACCGCGGCCTCAGCCACTGAGTTGCCGCGCTTCCGCCGCCGAGTTGGCGAGTCAGCGGCCGATTTTTCTTCTGTTGCTTCTCTGGGTAATTTGGGGTTTTCTGGAATGTTTAATTATTGCTCAGGTTACTGTTTAACAGAGCAGATTTTGGAGCAATATTGAAGTTGTTTATTCGATCGAAAAATACAGTATTTGCGTATTGGATTATATCTGTGATTGTATGATGTGTTCGTAAACCTCCCCTAACTGCTAGTATGTCGGTTGGCAGGGGGTTGCACATTTCTGAAATGGTTATATCTGTTTGTGCATATAAACTGTATTGGACTGTTGTGGTGTATAGCCGGGGTAAGCAATGGGTTATCGTTTAATTCATTTGTTGTAAATGTAATTTGTTGTAATATTATTTTCGCGGGGCACTTCCAGGTTGCGGTCGTAGCCACCGTTGTATTATTTCATTTTACTGTTTTTGCTCCTAGGACTGACCCAAGGTGGGGTACACAGACTGCCGGGTGGGTAGTTTGCCGTACCCGTAGGGGTCGAGGGTGGGGTAAACGGCTATTCATCACAACTGTGTAATCTGTCTTTTCTTGCAGGCTCAAAAGAAATACAGATTGCTTGCAAATCCAATATTGTTTATCTGTGTTCTGGAATGAATATCATTGCGTCAGACGAATGTAAAATATCTATATTATGATAGCTATTTAGACGTCACTTATGTTTTACACCCGCGCTAGCCCAGCCCCCGCTCTGTCGTTAGTTAAGTAACCTAACGGGTGATGACGGGACCCCGTGGCGAATGCGGATGGCATAAGAGGACGTTGTATTTTCGTTGTTTTCTGCAATGATAGGTTAATGATGGGACGCATTATCTGTAATGCAAAGTAAAACAAACCAAAGTTTAAATCGTTGGAACAATTTAAAAGAAACCACTCGGTTATTTTTAAAACAGATATTTTTAAATACGGAGCTTTAACCACTCCTTTTAAAAGCTATCAGGTTCCTTCGGTTATATCAAGTTCACTACGTTTATGGTTTCGCCAAAACCAGTCGTAGCCCTCCGTCGTTTCATTTGGGTATTCAGTAGTATTCAAGCTATGCATTTTGGCCAAAGTCAAGGCATAGTGTTTGGTAGCTACTGGGTTTTCATTTGTTGCATAAGATAGATGAGTTAGTTTGGGACAGTCGTATTATCATTTGACCAAAGTCAGGGGTATATACGGATGGGTTCAAATTGACAAGATAATGACGGGTAGAACTTGACATGTGACTTATGACATTTTGACCAAAGCCAAGGTCATAAGAGCATGGGGCAAAAACTTATATCGGGAATTTCTAAAGAAACTGAAATTTGCAAAGAAGATGCATACCATTTGGAGTTTGATGAATGTTGGTAGGATTCCTTCAACATTATCATACGATGATATTTGGATCCCGATCCTACTGTGAGTATATGCTACTTATCAGGATATTCGTCGCTTAACGATCAATGCTATAAACCTAGTAGGTGTCCAGAAAAGTGTCAGCGGGGTTACGCCCCCAGAGAAAAGAGGTTCTTTAATTAAGGAACTTCGCGAAAGCGTTGGAAAACCTCCCTCGAAGTATCGACACCGGCCTGGCTGAACGGTTAAGCAAGTATTGTATGGTGAGAATAGTCTTGGCTAATTCTTCTTTTATGGTTTGAGGAAGGATTTGAGAAACAGTGGGAGCCATCCAGTTTAGATAAACTAAAAACCACTCTAAACTTGCAAGAGCATCATGCTAAAGAGTTTTCTTCTCTCTCTCCTAATTGCAGCGACCCTGAAAATGACTGGACTTAAGTTTCTTTTAGAGAAAAATATACTGACGGGGCCAAACTATAAAGATTGGCTGCGGAATGTCAAGATGGCTTTGACCTATGACAAACTGGGGTACGTCCTCACCGCTACAGCACCTGCTGTCCTTGGTCCCAAATCCAGCAATGCGGATAAGGAAATCCGCAAAACCTGGGATTTAGATTGCGCGAGAGCCAAGTGCATCGTGCTTGCCTCGATGAACAATGAACATCAGAGGAGGCACGAGGATATGTCCCTAGATGGCATATTTCTCCATACAAAGGAACTTTATGGAGAGCAATCTCGTATAGCAAGATACAAGACCTCTAAGAAATTGTTTCGAGCGAGGTTGGCTGTCGGGTCATCGGTAGGTGAACATGTCCTACAGATGATCGGCTATATTGAAGAGCTCGCGGACCTTGGGACGACTTTGGATAATGAGCTCTATACAGACCTTGTTCTCCAGTCCCTTCCTCCCACCTACGCCCAGTTTATCCTCAACTTCAATCTTCAAGGAAAAGAAGTTGAACTTGCGGAACTCCTGAACATGTTAAGGAGTGCAGAGGGCACCTTGCAGAAGGCAAGGGAAACACCCGCTATGTTTGTTGGCGGTTCATCTTCTTCCGGGTCCAAGGCTAGGGCCAAAGGAAGGAAGAAGAAGGCCGCACCCAGACCTAGAGGAGGTGTTAGTAAGGTGGGAGGGAAGGGAAAGAAAAAGTTTACAGCACCGGTAGTTGGCCTGGATGAGTGCTTCCATTGTCACAGGAAAGGGCACTGGAAGAAGGATTGCAAGGCGTGGAACGCCAAGAACCAGGAACCGAAGCAAGCTGTGGCTTCGACTTCAGGTGTGTTTGTAATTGAGAATTGTCTGTCGATCAACTCTACTTCCTGGGTATTGGATACCGGGTCAGGATCTCATATTTGCAATTCATTGCAGGCACTGAGAAACCGTAGAGTGCTGAAGGAAGGTGATATGATCCTCAGGGTTGCTAACGGAGCTAGCGTGGGAGCTGCGTCCGTCGGGGATTATCACCTAGGATTGACGAGTGGACACATTTTGGTTTTACATAACTGTTATTTTGTACCCAGCTTAACGTGTAATATCATATCAGTTTCCTTGTTATCAAATAAAGGTTATGATTTCACGTTTGTAAGAGATGTTGTCAACATCCACCTTAATCATGGTTTGATTGGGTCCGGTACTCTAAATAACGGCATATATGTGTTAAACCAACTCCAAATTTTCAATGTCCAGAACACACTAAAAAGAAAGTCTCCAGATTTAAATAAAGCTTTCTTATGGCATTGTAGACTGGGTCACATCAATGAGAGAAGGTTGACTAAGTTGCATAGAGAAGGATATTTGGACACGTTCGAATATCAAACTTATGACACTTGTCAATCTTGTCTCAAAGGAAAGATGACAAAGACTCCATTCACTGGACAAGGAGTAAGAGCGAGCGAGCTCTTAGGACTCATACACAGCGATGTATGCGGTCCAATGTCTACACATGCAAGAGGTGGTTATTCCTATTTCATTACTTTCACGGATGATTACTCAAGATACGGATTCATTTATCTGATGAAACATAAATCCGAGGCTTTTGAGAAATTCCAAGAGTATAAGAATGAAGTAGAAAACCAAACCGGCAAAAGTATAAAGACACTAAGATCTGATCGAGGTGGAGAATACTTGAGTGCCGAGTTCCTAGGTTACCTAAAAGAGAAAGGAATTCTCTCTCAGCTTACTCCTCCATACACTCCACAGCATAACGGTGTATCGGAGAGAAGGAATCGAACCCTATTGGATATGGTACGATCCATGATGAGTAATGCTGAGTTACCGCGATCTTTCTGGGGTTATGCGCTTGAATCAGCGGCATATCTTCTGAACAGAGCTCCTACCAAGACTGTGCCTACCACTCCATATCAGATGTGGACTGGGAAGAAACCCCATCTTCAGCATATGAAGATTTGGGGATGTCCAGCTTTTGTTAAAAAGCAGCATGTGGACAAGCTCGAGGCACGATCAGTAAAATGTATGTTTGTAGGATATCCAAAGAACTCCAAGGGATATTATTTCTATTACGCAGAGGAACAAAAGGTTTTTGTTTCTCGTAATGCCCATTTTCTGGAAAATCAGTTTTTAGAAAAGGAAATAAGTGGGAGCGAAATAGAACTGGAAGAAATTCCAGAACCACAAACTACTGCTGAAAGTTTGGTAGAACCAGAGGTTCAAGAAGAACAGAACATTCCCGCACCCCTCCGCAGGAGTAGTAGGCCGTCTCATCCGCCTGAGAGATACTACGGTTTTCTCATTGACGGGGATAGAGAGGATTGCATCATAGATGATGATGAACCTACTGACTTCAGGCAGGCCATCCAGAGCGGCGACTCGGTACGATGGCTAGATGCAATGCGGACCGAAATGGAGTCCATGTACACCAACAAAGTATGGACTTTGGACTTTGCTCCAGATGGGGTAAAACCCATAGGATGCAAATGGATCTTCAAGAAAAAGATTGGTGTAGATGGACAGGTAGAAACCTATAAGGCTAGACTTGTAGCAAAGGGTTTTCGTCAAAGACCTGGTTTGGACTATGACGAAACTTTTTCTCCAGTGGCTATGCTCAAATCCATTCGGGTCCTTCTTGCTATTGCTGCCTTCCATGATTATGAAATCTGGCAGATGGACGTAAAGACGGCTTTTCTGAATGGAAATTTAGAAGAGAGCGTCTATATGGATCAGCCAGAGGGTTTCAATCAGAGTGGGAGCAGCGGGAAAGTATGCAAGCTGCTTAAGTCCATTTATGGACTAAAGCAGGCATCGCGGAGTTGGAACATCTGTTTTGATGAGACAGTCAAAGAATATGACTTTATCAAAAATCCAGATGAACCGTGCATATATAGTAAAGTTGTGGCCAGAAGTGTCGTATTCCTCGTCTTGTACGTGGATGACATTCTATTGATAGGAAATGACATTCCTATGCTACAATCTGTCAAAGGATTCTTGTCACACAGGTTCTCCATGAAAGACCTGGGTGATGCCTCTTACATTCTGGGGATCCGGATCTATCGTGATAGATCCAAGAGGATGTTGGGACTTTCGCAGTCCAGGTATATCGACACTGTACTGAAAAGATTCAGTATGGAAGATTCTAAGCGCGGTAATCTACCGGCTTGTCACGGAATCACCCTCTCCAAAGAGATGTCTCCCAAGACTGATTTGGAAAGGGAACGCATGTCTATTATACCCTACGCTTCTGCGGTAGGCTCTATAATGTATGCGATGTTGTGTACCAGACCAGATGTAGCTTACGCACTGAGCGTGGTAAGCCGGTATCAGTCAGACCCAGGGGAGAAACACTGGATAGCAGTAAAGAACATTCTCAAGTACCTGAGGAGGACTAAGGAGATGTTCTTGGTTTACGGCGGAAAAGACCTCAGGTTGGAGGCCTTTGCTGATTCCGGCTTCCAGAGTGATAAGGACGATTCCAAGTCCATGTCGGGTTATGTCTTTACCCTCAATGGAGGGGCGGTGTGCTGGAAGAGCTCCAAGCAGGACACCGTTGCTGACTCGACGATGGAAGCGGAGTATATAGCTGCTTGCGATGCCGCAAAAGAAGCAGTCTGGATGAAGAAGTTCCTAACAGAACTTCAGGTGGTTCCTACCATAGTTGATCCAATACCTCTGTATTGTGACAACAACGGAGCTATAGCTTTAGCGAAGGAACCAAGGTCCCATCAGAAGTCCAGACACATCTTGAGGCGGTATCACCTGATCAGGGAGATCATTGATCGTCAGGAGATCGAGGTTCGGAGAGTTGCTTCAGAAGAGAACATTGCTGATCCATTCACGAAGGCCCTTCCTCAGATTCAGTTCGAGAGGCTACTCGAGATCATTGGTCTACGATATGCCAGTACATGGCCCTAGTGCAAGTGGGAGATTGTTAGTGTTTATGCCCTAGAAGGCCATTACTGTATCATACTAGCTTGTATATTACTTAATGGAAGCTTGGGATATTCACATGTATATAACAGTCTTGCTAAACATGGTAGTATGCTACTTGGTTTTTCTATCTTAATATGTGAGTATACGTATTGATAGAGCTCTTAGGATCTTGCTTGTCTACCAGCGTTGTGATGGCAGTCACACTAGTGGGGGCTGGGTAGTCTACAAGCACATCCTTATTCAGGTCCCTGGTCGTTGGATTATCGAGACAGAGCATCGATACTCCGGAGTAGACTAGTGTGTACGCTTCTCATCCCAGTTGGGGAGATGGTCTGTCCCACAGCCATCAGTACGTCGTACTGGAGATAGTATACAGGTGCTCGTTAGGTTACGGGTACACCGGACAGGACTCACAGGGAACTGTTGGTTGGTTTGATACCAGTCGTCAGTGAACAGTTCCCAGGTGACATGAGTACAGCATAGTCCGCAGACTTGACACTGCTACTTCGCCTCGAGTGTGTCCCACTGTTCTTAGATTGCTACCCTACCACGGCTCAAAGGAGTCGTGCAAACAGGTAGCAGTTGGGTGCAGTCCCGAGCACTTGGAGGCAGTGGCGGTTAGACAGGATTCGTCCCTCCCGGTATTGGGAGTAGATATCGTGCTGTGTCAGAGAGCCATTACGCAAAGTCCCTGGCCAGGGCAAGCGAGATTTGCTGGTAGGTTCCAGTAGTTTCTCAGGGTGTAATGGGCTTCACTCCGACACGACTTATACCGCTATTAGGGGACTGATGCTTGCCGCCCCCCTAAGCCCGATATGCGATAGTCTTGGACGAACGGACCGGACTGTATGGAGATTGTCACATCAGACTCAGTAGGAGTTCGGATGGGTTTACTCATCGGCCTTCTTATCGACAACTACCTGGGGACCGTTACGTACAGCTAGTGCCGCTTGCGGTCTGTGGTTAAACCCACTGCCAGCGTAGTAGTCGAGTCTCTAGAGTCCCACACAGAGAGTTTCCTACTCCAGGCGAAACGATATAGAGGTTGCATGGTTTTGCGACAAAGGGTTCGGACGCATACGTGCGTTTACGCGCGTACGACTTTCGGACAGTTTTTACCAGTCGGCTTTGGTTTAAGCCAGTTACTGGTATCCGGTTATTGGATTTTTACAGTCTAAAGTTTTTCCGTATTTTTACGGATCGGAGGGGCGTTCTCGTAATTACTCGAGAAGCTTCTAGAAGATGTGACTAAGGAGGTTTCTTTTGGAAAGAAAGTGAGTCATGGTGGTGATTCATTCATTTCATTAATGCACATTTATTGCTTAATGACTCATGCTAATGAATCACCACTAGATATTTTATGAAGCATGATTATTCATTTCCTTTATTCATTATTCTTAAAAAGAAATGCTTCATAATATATTATGATACACTCTCTCTCCTCTCATTATCATATCACACATTCTCTCTCCTCAAGCTTTCATCTTCAAGATACTAACCTTAATCCTCATGTGTTGAGAACAAAGGTTTAGTTAGACTTAAGCATCCATAACCTACACTCTACATCATCCTTTCATCTTTGATTAGCAATCAAAGTTGATTAGTTACCTCAAGTTAGAGGTTTAGCTTGGAGTTTCGCTCTCGGGTGGATCGTCTACTACCTAGAGAAGGCCGAGGAGAACAAAGGAGGACGTAAAGGAGAAGGACCGGTTCATTAGGTATAATCCCTAATCTCTTATGAAAAGAAACTCATAGGATACGGTTATTAGAGTTTAGCTTCGATTCAAGCGGTTAGTCGATGTTCGTTGTTTAAACTTGATTGTTTTTGAAATTCCGCCTCCCCATAAGTACTGGGGTGTACTACATCGACTTACAGTAACCCCGCTGACACTTTTCTGGACACCTACTAGGTTTATAGCATTGATCGTTAAGTGACGAATATCCTGATAAGTAGCATATACTCACAGTAGGATCGGGATCCAAATATCATCGTCTGATAATGTTGTAGGAATGCTACCAACATTCATCAAACTCAAAATGGTATGCATCTCTTTGCAAATTTCAGTTTCTTTAGAAATTCCCGATATTAGTTTTTGCCCCATGCTCTTATGACCTTGGCGTTAGGTCAAAATGTCATAAGTCACATGTCAAGTTCTACCCATCATTATCTTGTCAATTTGAACCCATCCGTATATATCCTTGACGTTCGGCCAAAATGATAATACGACTGTCCCAAACTAACTCATCTATCTATGCAACAAATGAATATCCAGCAGCTACCAAACACTATGCCTTGGCGTTAGGTCAAAATACATAGCTTGAATACTACTGAATATCCAGATGAAATGACGGAGGGCTACGAATGGTTTTGGCGAAACCGTGAACGTAGTGAACTTGATATAACCGAAGGAACCTGATAGCTTTTAAAAGGAGTGGTTAAGTCTCCGCATTTAAAAATATCTGTTTTAAAAATAACCGAGTGGTTTCTTTTAAATTGTTCCAACGATTTAAACTTTGGTTTGTTTTACTTTGCATTATAGATAATGCGTCCCATCATTAACCTATCATTGCAGAAAACAACGAAAATACAACGTCCTCTTATGCCATCCGCATTCGCCACGGGGTCCCGTCATCACTCGTTAGGTTACTTAACTAACGACAGAGCGGGGGCTGGGCTAGCGCGGGTGTAAAACATAAGTGGCGTCTAAATAGCTATCATAATATAGATATTTTACATTCGTCTGACGCAATGATATTCATTCCAGAACACAGATAAACAATATTGGATTTGCAAGCAATCTGTATTTCTTTTGAGCCTGCAAGAAAAGACAGATTACACAGTTGTGATGAATAGCCGTTACCCCACCCTCGACCCCTACGGGTACGGCAAACTACCCACCCGGCAGTTTGTGTACCCCACCTTGGGTCAGTCCTAGGAGCAAAAACAGTAAAATGAAATAATACAACGGTGGCTACAACCGCAACCTGGAAGTGCCCCGCGAAAATAATATTACAACAAATTACATTTACAACAAATGAATTAAACGATAACCCATTGCTAACCCCGGCTATACACCACAACAGTCCAATACAGTTTATATGCACAAACAGATATAACCATTTCAGAAATGTGCAACCCCCTGCCAACCGACATACTAGCAGTTGGGGGAGGTTTACGAACACATTAAACAATCACAGATATAATCCAATACGCAAATACTGTACAATTCGATCGAATAAACAACTTCAATATTGCTCCAAAATCTGCTCTGTTAAACAGTAACCTGAGCAATAATTAAACATTCCAGAAAACCCCAAATTACACAGAGAAGCAACAGAAGAAAAATCGGCCGCTGACTCGCCAACTCGGCGGCGGAAGCGCGGCAACTCAGTGGCTGAGGCCGCGGTTCCGCGGCGAGTTGGTCGATTCAGTCGACTGTTTTTCTTGGGTGTTCTTCTGGTGTCATGTCAAGCACTCTGAGCTCACCTGAAAAATTTTCTGACATCGTTTTAAATTCGACAGAAACTTACATTTTTTTAGGGTTTTCCGGCTTCGTTTTTCCGTTCGAAATTCGTACAAATTTGCAACTAGGTTATTTATTGTTTAGCGAGGCTCTGATACCACTATAAGTCGATGTACTTCACCCCAGTACTTATGGGGAGGCGGAATTTTCAAAAACAATCAAGTTTAAACAACGAACATCGACTAACCGCTTGAATCGAAGCTAAACAAATAATAACCAAACACATAGCTAAACTAAACTAAAGTGTTAAGGGATTATACCGATCGAAACTAGTCCTTCGTCTTTGTGTCCTCCTTTGTTCTCCTCGGCCTTCTCTAGGTAGTAGACGATCCACCCGAGAGCGAAACTCCAAGCTAAACCTCTAACTTGAGGTAACTAATCAACTTTGATTGCTAATCAAAGATGAAAGGATGATGTAGAGTGTAGGTTATGGATTGTTTAGTCTAACTAATCCTTTGATCTCAACACATGAGGATTAAGGATTAGGGTTTGAAGATGAGAGCTTGAGGAGAGAGAATGTGAGATGAGATAATGAGAGGAGAGAGAGTGTATCATAATATATTATGAAGCATTTCTTTTTAAGAATAATCAATAAAGGAAATGAATAAGCATGCTTCATAAAATATCTTGTGATGATTCATTAGCATGAGTCATTAAGCAATAAATGTGCATTAATGAAGTGAATGAATCACCACCATGACTCACTCTCTTATCCAAAAGAAACCTCCTTAGTCACATCTTCTAGAAGCTTCTCGAGTAATTACGAGAACGCCCCTCCGATCCGTAAAAATACGGAAAAACTTTAGACTGTAAAAATCCAATAACCAGATACCAGTAACTGGCTTAAACCAAAGCCGACTGGTAAAAACTGTCCGAAAGTCGTACGCGCGTAAACGCACGTATGCGTCCGAACCCTTTGTTGCAAAACCATGCAACCTCTATATCGTTTCGCCTGGAGTAGGAAACTCTCTGTGTGGGACTCTAGAGACTCGACTACTACGCTGGCAGTGGGTTTAACCACAGACCGCAAGCGGCACTAGCTGTACGTAACGGTCCCCAGGTAGTTGTCGATAAGAAGGCCGATGAGTAAACCCATCCGAACTCCTACTGAGTCTGATGTGACAATCTCCATACAGTCCGGTCCGTTCGTCCAAGACTATCGCATATCGGGCCTAGGGGGGCGGCAAGCGTCAGTCCCCTAATAGCGGTATAAGTCGTGTCGGAGTGAAGCCCATTACACCCTGAGAAACTACTGGAACCTACCAGCAAATCTCGCTTGCCCTGGCCAGGGACTTTGCGTAATGGCTCTCTGACACAGCACGATATCTACTCCCAATACCGGGAGGGACGAATCCTGTCTAACCGCCACTGCCTCCAAGTGCTCGGGACTGCACCCAACTGCTACCTGTTTGCACGACTCCTTTGAGCCGTGGTAGGGTAGCAATCTAAGAACAGTGGGACACACTCGAGGCGAAGTAGCAGTGTCAAGTCTGCGGACTACGCTGTACTCATGTCACCTGGAAACTGTTTACTGACGACTGGTATCAAACCAACCAACAGTTCCCTGTGAGTCCTGTCCGGTGTACCCGTAACCTAACGAGCACCTGTATACTATCTCCAGTACGACGTACTGACGGCTGTGGGACAGACCATCTCCCCAACTGGGATGAGAAGCGTACACACTAGTCTACTCCGGAGTATCGATGCTCTGTCTCGATAATCCAACGACCAGGGACCTGAATAAGGATGTGCTTGTAGACTACCCAGCCCCCACAAGTGTGACTGCCATCACAACGCTGGTAGGCAAGCAAGATCCTAAGAGCTCTATCAATACGTACACTCACATATTAAGATAGAAAAAACCAAGTAGCATACTACCATGTTTAGCAAGACTGTTATATACATGTGAATATCCCAAGCTTCCATTAAGTAATATACAAGCTAGTATGATACAGTAATGGCCTTCTAGGGCATAAACACTAACACGTTCCACGCCATCACGATCCCCATTAATGGGCGATCCGCTCTCTACGCGGGCGTGACGTCGAGGGCGTAACTGCCGGCGAGATTCTCGCGCCCGCTGCTACGTGCCGCCACCGCTATATAAACCCCCATCACAGAGGAGTCAAGTAAGCCATTCTTTACTCTATTAAGCCGTTACTCTGCTCGGATCACATTACTAACTTGATCGTCGGAGGGTCCTCGGTGGTACCAAACCATCCCGGGACTTCTTTGCAGGTACTCGGTGCCAAACTCCTCATATCACCTTTCTCACCTAAAACCATTGAGATCCACACGCTACAGAAGGTCATCGCCAAGATCCACCGAGAGATCAACGGAAGACAACATCTGACGGAGACCTGAAAAGGACCTCCATCACTAAGAGAAAATCTAAACAGTAATGTTAGTTTTTATCTGTGTATGGTTTCAATTATGTAGGCTTCATATTTGTTTGGAGTAAGTTCATTATTGAATTTCGAGTTAACTATCTTGTACGGTTTCAATTTGTTTGGACTAAATCAGGTTTATTTTATGTGAATATCAATGTATGGTTCCAAATGGATATAGGTCATCCTTGTTTTGTCGGTTAAATTTATATATTTTTGTATCTGTATCTTTGTTTATATCTGTATCTTTGTTATATCAACAATGATCTACTAATATATAAGATAGAAGCTCTATCGGAATACAAAGGGCTCATATTTAGGGATGCCACAACAACAACAGGTTAAAATGTATTTGAGGCTAATTCCATTCAACAATGTAAAATATTTATCTTTATAAGATACATAACAATTAAGAATCAATAGATTTTACAATAACATATACAAATAACAAACATTGTTTAGCACATTTCACTGCATATCTCAAAGTTAAAACAAATTACAAAATGCAGGTGAGTACGCAACTTTTGGCTTGCCAGAGCTTCATGTACACTTGTTTGGACAACTTCAATCTCTCGAGTCAAGGTGGCAAATGGGCCGCCCGGCCCGGCTGCCACATGGCGGGCCCGGTCAATCGTAATTCAAAAAAAATTTGATGGGGAAGGATTTGAACTTTGGATTCTGGGGGATTTGGAATTGGGGAGAGTCCCTGTTGGGGGAAGTTTTCATAAACGGGTAGGAATTTCTCGGGTTGCGTGTTTTTTCAAAAGAATAAGTCAGGAGGGTTGGTTTTTATGTGATGGGTCTGGTAATGATTTAGAGGAGTTTGATTGATTTGTTTGTGGATATGTTATGGAATTTTTAGAAATATTTTATAGTGCAACTAAAACTTTATCTGGTGTTTACTATGCAACTACATGTTTATCAGTAGAACAATTCTTTTATGTTAGTAAAATTATTAATAAACATTTATTTTATACTGCAACTACATATTTATCAAAAGAAAAAAAATCCTAAAAAATCCAAGATTTTTTTAAAAACAATATTTAAATTGCGTTTCAGCCGGCACGGTTCGGCCGGCCAGATTGGCCCGGGCCTGGCCGGCCAGATTGGCCCGGGCCTGGCCGGCCCGACTCAAGTCGGGCATAAGGCCAGGTTGGGCTCAGGTTTGGGGCACCCGGGCCAGGCCGAGGCCTGGCCTAAAGCCCGGTCAACCGGGCCGGGCCGGGCCGTCCCATTTCCCACCCTCTTGAGTTTCCGTCATATAAGTGTAGCAACCCCACTTTAACTTTCACATCTTTCCGTCAAAATTTCCTTATGAGCTATTCCATCGTCCTCGGCAAATTCATAATGTTCCAAGCTTATCTTTCAAATCGACAACCTGAGTTAAGGAGCTATAGAGAAAAGAAGTTAAACTCTCACAAATTGTAATCCATTCATTACCTTATAATAGCATTACAAAATTTCCGAAGTTTAAAGTGCTCAAAAAGCTAATTAAGGATGAGGATGAAAAAAGTCCATGATTTGAATAGAAAAATTAGTTTAAAAAAAGGCCCTAAAAACCTCAATCCAACATTTTTGAAGTGCCAAGAACCCTAATCAGAAATTATGATTACAAAGCACATGATTTTGAGTGTGGAATCAATAAGCGAGCTCAAATCCCATAGTTTCAAGGTGGAAAATAACCAAAGAAATAAAACCCAATTTAGAGAGGGGGGGGGGGGGGGGCATGAGAGAATTCGCAGCTAGGGTTTTTGGGGAGATTTAAGAAATTGATGAGAGAGTAAGTGATGATGCTCAATATTGGTGATCTCCCAGATCATGACACGTGGCAGGTGACGTGTCCCAGAGCATGCAAGAAAGGGCCTACAGTGGCCGACCAGACCGCTCCTATGCCCATCCTACAAACGCTGGCTCACCTCCGAGCCCCCAGCACAATTGGTCTCCTCGGCCTCCCAGCTCGTATTCGGGCTACCGCAGAACCAAGATACCTCGGCTCTCCCGCTCGTCCGCGAGCTCTCCCGCCGAGGTCATCTTCCTCGGTCTCATCGACCGACCAACGGCACCGCTCATAGGCGCAACCGCCATCCCGTGAATCTCACCATGCGCGAGATATCCACCGGCCACATCCCACGTTCCACGCCATCACGATCCCCATTAACGAGCCTGTCTCGTCATTAATGGGAGATCCCGCTCATCACGCGGGCGTGACATCGAGAGCGTAACGGCCGGCGTGATTCTCGCGCCTGCCCTGCCTACAGCCACCGCTATATAAACCCCTTCTTCAGACGGTTCAAGTAAGCCATTTTTACTCCACTAAGCCGTTACTCTGCTCGGATTTCCTCTCTAACTTGACCGTCGGAGGGTCCTTGGTTGTACAACCACCCTGGGACTTCCTTGCTTGGCCCAAACAAACTCAAACCCATTGAGATCCACACACTTCAGGAGCCAGCCTCCAGATCCAATCTCAGCCGCCAATCGCCGTGATCAGCAGATCGACGGAAGGCAACATCTTGGCGCGATCCAGGTCGTGTCAGCTGGCGCCGTTTGTGGGAATCTTGATTCCACAAAAAAAAAGTTGATCTTCCGATCTCAGTCAAATGACGAGCAACCATCATGACGATCCAAGCATTAGCCGCCGCCTCCCCCTCAACGGAGGCGCGGACGAACCTCCTCCGCCGAATGCCTTCAGCGCTCTTGCCGGCCGAATAGACCGACTCACGTCTTTCGTCGAGGCTCTCATCTGCGTCTAAACGGAAGGGCAAGGTCCCCAGGCTGCTGCTCGCCCGCCTCGAGACCGGGACCCCTACCGGGAGAGAGAGGACTCCGTCCGCGTTGGCGCTGCCGACCACCGCCTCCCTACCTCCAACGGCCGCAGATCTCTCGGGCCAATACGTTCTGAGACCCGTTGGGCGCCCCACAGTTCCATGCCGAGGTCCGTCGCCAGAGCACCGCGCCCCGAGATCCTTCGCGCACATGTCCCTCCCGAGGAGATGTCGGTTAGCTCGCTTGTTACCAGGCATGACCGACACCCCCTCCCTCGACGGGGTCGCGCAGACGGGACTCGCCACGGCGGCTCGAATACTACCTCGCCGGGGGATCTAAGGAACCTCATTGAGAGGAACCGGGGCCGCGGCCAGACCCAGGCCTCCAACAGCAGAGGCCAGGGATCAGAATGCGCCGAATCGTCGGGGTACCACGGCCGACTCGACGCCCTCGAGAAGAAGATTGAGGATATGCATCGTGAAGGTCATCGCTCGAGCGACGGGGCTAAATATGCCGCCGACTCGCTCACCAAACCATTCACCGAGGAGCTTCTCGTCGTACACGTCTCCTCTCCAAACAAACCCCCGAAGGTCTCCCTCTTCGACGGCAAATCTGACCCGAAAGATCACTTGGATGCATTCACCATAGGAGTGAGCTTCCAAGACAACTCCGATACCGCCTAGTGCCGAGCCTTCCCGACCACTCTCATCCGATCGGGACGAGACTGGTTCCGAGGACTCGAGCCGCGCTCGATCTCAACTTTCGACGAGCTGGCCACCCAATTCCTCGGCCACTTTGTCTGGAACAGGCGGCAAAAACGCACAGTTGACCATCTCTTCACGATCAAGAGCGGGGATAAGGAGACGTTCAAAGCATACGTCACCCGCTTCTACAACGCCCTTCTCGAGGTCCCAGAGCACCGGGATGAGATGGTCATCACGGCACCGAGGTCCGTTCTTAGACATAAGGAGTGGTTATGCTCCTTTGCATTAGCGCAACCTAAGACCATGGCCGAGGTAAAGGCCTGGACCGAGCGCGAGGTTCAGCTCGAATCCGAGACGAACGCAAATCTCCCCCGGGCAGAGCAAGATGACCAAAAAAAGGGCAAGAGAATAAAGAAGGGGACCTGACCAGCCAAAACCCTATCTCCCAAAGTTTCAGGAGTATACCCCGCTCAACGTCTCCTAGACAGTGCTACTGGACGAGACTAAGGGCGAGGGGTTCTTCAAGCTTCCCTCGATCTCGCGCATGACCTTAAAGCGAACCCGGGGCCCTTACTGCGGTTTTCACAGGTCGCTAGGCTACTCCACAGAGAGCTATAAGCAGTTTCGAGACTACATCGAGGAGCTCATCCGTTCGGGGCACCTCGCAGCATACTTGAGGGACAAGCGGCAAGATGACCGCGAGCAGGAGCAGCGTCCCCCACCTGCCGAGCTGATCATCGGAAAAATCATGGTCGTGACAGCCAAGCATACGCCTGGTAACCATGAAACTCGGTACCCTATGCCGGGCATAGATTCCAACAGACATCTGAGGGGCTCAAGCTGCATGAATAAAAGCATCTACTAGCATGTATTTTCTTTTCAAAGCAATGTACCGTATTCTTGAGATCTTTTCTTTATATATTTAAGGGGATCAATAAAGCATTGTAGGAAAGAAAAAGAATCTCATTCATTCAAAGGTTACTATAGGCTCCTCAGCCGTACACAAAAAGGGGGGGGAATAATTATAACAGCGGGGGGATGGGGTGCAGAGAGAACTGCTTGTGGTACTCTGAGCATATTTCCTCCAGCCGAGCCCTCGCGGCGTCTAACCTCTGCCTCCGAGTCCTCCCGCGAGTGTCGGCGTCGAGCCTCAACTGGTAGCACTCAAGGACGAGTGCTTCCGAGTGGTTTAGCCGGCTCGCAGAGATCAGGCCGAAACGCCTTAGAGACCTTAGCTTGCCAACGGCCTCGTCTTTCGTCAGCTTGGATAAGGGGTTGTAGAGCCCCGATGACGCCCTCCAGATGGAGTACATCAACAGCTGAAGTAGGGAGGAGCGCCGGGGGAGCAATCGGTCGAAATGATCCTCGATCCGGCCTATCACCATCTACACCGTGTAATCAGTGCAGTACTAGTCGTAGAGGTACACATGCTCGAAGTTTATGATATCGGGGATGGTGAAAGGGAAATCCTCCATTCTGGCGTTTCGGGTGTTAGGGAAGGAGTAATCAACACTCCCTCCGTTTTATAGCCTATAATGCCTGGGAGTCCAACAGTCGCTCGTTTCACCCGCAACAAAGGCGCTACGCGGCAAACGTCGCGCCTCCCCATATGAAACCGAAACGAGGCTACACCGGCGCTTCGCCTTCACCACGCCCTCATGACACGTGTCTCCCGTGACTGTCCCCTTCCTCGATACTCACCTTGGGAAGGTCGGACAAAACCTCGCCAAGAGGCAACCGAGCAACTCCACTGCTCGGTCCTTCCTCATTGATCCAAGCCCTCAACAAGAAGCAGCCGAGCGGCTACCCCGCTCGGCTATCCCTGGCTGGTAGCTTCCTGTTAGTTATATGTATGCCCTAGAGGCCATTACTGTACATACGATGTATATTGTAATGGATGTTTGGACATATATAGGGAGGACTTTCTTGCTCGACATGATAGTACGCTATCTGGTTGTACTTTATCTTAACATGTACTCTGATTGTCTCTATGTTACATGTTGATAAAGCCCTTAGGATATGTACTCGATTACTGGGACTATGATGAAATCATACTAGTGGGGCCACGGTAGTCGACGAGTACATCCTATAACTGTTCCTAGTCGAGGGTGTATCGAGACAGGGCATCGATACACCAGAGTAGACTAGCGTATACGCATCTTGACCCATATGATGGGCGATGGATGATCCCATATCCATCGGTGTTTGACATCAAGGATGGTGTACGGGTGCTCAGTGGAGACTGGGTACACTGGACGGACTTGCCGAGAACTCCCAGATGGTATTATACCTCACGTCAGATGGCAGTTCTCCGGTGACACTGGTACAGAGTAGTCTGTTGACCCGAGATCGTCATAGAGTCTTGTGTGATTCCCACTTTGCTTTGATTTCCATCATACCACGTCCAAGAGGGCGTGCAAAAAGGTGGCTTTTGGGTACAGTCCCGAATCACATGGAGGCAATGAGCGATAGGAGGGGATTCGTCTCTCCCGGTATTGGGAGTTGATGTTGCGCTGTGTTCGATTGGCTATAACTGGAAATCCCTGGCCAGGGTTGCTAAGATTTACTGGTAAGTGTTATCAGTAGTTTCTCGAACTGTTATAGATCTCATATCGACACGACTTATCAAGCTACCGGGGTCTGACGTTTTACCACCCCTAGGCGAGATATGCGACATATCAGACGACGAGACCGGACTGTACGGGAGTGTTACTGATTGGATTCACGGGAGAGAGTACAGGCTTGCTTGTTGATCTTCTGAGCGCTCAATACCTGGGTAGCTGTTACGTTTAGCTGACCGCTTGCAGCTTGTGGGTGTTTGATATGATCATCACCTACTGCCGGCGTATTGACGATTCTTTAGAGTCCTACACAGAGATTTCTTGACTCAGGCAAAACGGAGTAGGAGCACATATGTGATATGTACGGGACCAAGGATAATGCGATATGAGATACCGTATTCTATTCTCGCGATATTTGATATCAGCCGGGTCATCGGATCAAGTGTTGATTCGATGAATCGGTAAATGAGATATTAGTCGGTTATATGCGATATAGCCGGATTATTGTTGGGTTAGCCTAGCACCTCATGAAGGGATTGGAAGCATCACATGTACCAAAGATGGAATTTTTAGGGTGCTAAGTTAACGATCATTGAATCGTTCCTAGAAAATTAGGGTTTCAAAATTTTGCACATCAACATAAGCAAGAAAAGCTAGGGTTTTGAAAGTACAACCTTTGTAGCTCCCTACGCTAGACTCCTCGGCTACTTGGGGTTTGGAAATGGGTCCTCTTGAACTCCTCTAGATCAACGATGATCCATCCGGAGTCCGCTTTGTCCAAGCTTGCAACTTCACCCGATCAAGAGAATGAAATGGAGCTAACACTCCAAACAAGTGGGCTAGACTTGTGTAGAATGGTGTTGTGGTTCTCTTTCTCACTTCAAAATCCTAACTTGATGAGTATATTGCTCACTACAAAAATCTAGAGAGCAAAATGAGAGAGGAAGAAGAAGATGATGGCTATATCTTTAACAAGAGTGAAAAGAATAACCCTTGTTGAGAAAAATGAAAATATATGTATATATATTTTCTTGTTCTCATCTCAAACCATGGTTAAACAATGAATATCTTATTGAACTTGATTTAAAGCACAAAAGGAAAGTTTACCCAAGGTTAAAAGGTGGGTGAGGATGGTTAGGTCAAAAGAAGAGTGTAGAAACAAATCAATGATAACCATTTTCCATTTTCCTTTTTGTTTTAAATCAAATGCAATAAAATCCATATATAAAACCATGGTGTGAGTCTTATATTGCCACCATTTTCATGTATGTACAACCATGAAGGATGTGTGTATGTATGTATGTGTGTATGTACATCCATATGTGCATGAATCTATAAAGAAGGCATACATGCATGCATACATCCATCAAACTCAAGAAAGGATTTCAAGTGAGAAACTAATGGTTAAATGATAAATCAACACTTGATTTATCAATCCGGCCATATCACATATGACCCCACCAAAAGCAAGCCGCCCGATTAATATACGGTATCCTATACGCGCATTTTAATCGGGTCCATGCGCATATCGCATACGCGCACCACAACGTTTCGCCTGGACTAGGAAACTCCATTGTGGGACTCTAAGACTCGTCAATACGCCAGCAGTGGGTGATGATCATATCAAGCACCCCCAAGCCGCAAGCGGTCAGCTAAACGTAACGGCCATCCGGGTATTGAGCGATCAGAAGAAAACAAGCGAACATGCTACAACTCCCGTCGAGCCAATCGGCAACACTTCCCGTATAGTCCGGTCTCCTCGTCTGATATGTCGCATATCAAGTCTAGGGGTGGTGGTAAACGTCAGACCCCAATAACTGATAAGTCGTGCCGATGTGAGGCTCATAACGGGTCGAGAAACTACTGGTAACACTTACCAGTAAATCTCTAATCAGCCCTGGCCAGGGACTTCCCTGTTACGGCCAATCGAGCACAGTGCAACATCAACCCCCAATACCGGGAGAGACGAAACCCTTCCTATCGCTCATTGCCTCCATGTGACTCGGAACTGTACCCAAAAACCACCGTTTTGCACGCCCTCATGAACGTGGTAAGGTGGAAATCAAAGCACGGTGGGAATCACACAAGGCTCTATGACGATCTCGGGTCTACAGACTAATCTGCACAAGTGTCACCTGAGAACTGCTATCTGACGTGAGGTATAATACCATCTGGGAGTTCTCGGCGAGTCCGTCCAGTGTACCCAGTCTCCACTGAGCACCCGTATACCATCTCTGATGTCAAACACCAGTGGATATGGGATCATCCATCGCCCATCTCATGGGTCGAGAAGCGTATACGCTAGTCTACACTGGTATATTGATGCCCTGTCTCGATACACCCACGACTAGGGACCTTGAAGGATGTACTTATGGACTACCATGCCCCCACTAGTATGATCCTCATCATAGTCCAGGTAGTCAAGTACACATCCTAAGGGCTTTACCAACATGTAACTATAAGACAGCATAAAGAGACTAGTATACATGTTAAGATAAAGAGCAACCAGATAGCATAATATCATATCGAGCAAGAAAGTCATCTCTATATATGTCCAAGCATCCAATATAATATACATCATCTGTAAAATACTGGCCTCTAGGGCATACATACAACTAACAATCTCCCACTTGCACTAGGGCGGGCCAGCTGCTGTAGTATCGCATACCGAGCATCCCGAAAAGTCTCTCAAACTGTATCTGGGGAATGGCCTTTGTGAGTGGATCCGCTGTGTTATTCTTCGTGTCAACCCTCCTGACCTCGATCTCCCGGCGATAAACTATCTCCCGGATCAGGTGATACCGCCTCAGAATATGCCTGGATCGCTGATGGGACCTGGGTTCCTTGCCCAAAGCCACCGCTCCATTGTTATCGCAATACAAAGGTATGGGATGCTCAATGGATGGAACCACTCCAAGTTCAGTAATGAACTTCTTGATCCAGACAGCCTCTTTGGCGGCATCGTTGGCAGCGATGTATTCAGCCTCCATCGCCGAGTCTGCCACGGTTTCCTGCTTGGAACTCTTCCAGCTTACCGCCCCTCCGTAAAGGGTAAAGACAAATCCCGACTGCGACTTAGAGTCGTCCTTATCACTCTGGAAGCTTGAATCGGTAAAGGACTCCACTTGGAGTTCTCCGTTACCATACACCAAGAGCATCTCTTTAGTCCTTCGCAAGTACTTGAGAATGCTCTTCACAGCTGTCCAGTGACTCTCTCCAGGATCAGCTTGATACCTGCTCACTATACTTAGTGAGTATGCTACATCGGGTCTGGTACATAGCATCGCGTACATGATAGAGCCTACAGCCGAAGCATAGGGTATCCCTTGCATGCGAGCTCTCTCCAAATCAGTCTTGGGAGACATCTCTTTGGAGAGAGTGACTCCATAGATTGTGGGTAAGTTCCCATGCTTGGATTCTTCCATACTAAACCTCTTTAGTATGGTGTCAATGTACCTGGATTGGGACAATCCCAATATCCATTTGGATCTATCTCTATAGATCCTTATCCCCAATATGCAGGAAGCATCACCAAGATCTTTCATTGAGAATCTTTGTGATAAGAAGAGCTTAACCGATTGCAGCATAGGAATGTCATTTCCTATCAGGAGTATGTTGTCTACGTACAATACGAGGAAGACAACCTTACTCCCTGCTACCTTCTTGTAAATACAAGGTTCATCTACGTTTTTGACGAAATCAAACTCTTTGATAACGACGTCAAAGCAGATGTTCCAACTCCGCGATGCTTACTTTAATCCATAAATGGATTTAAGCAGCTTGCACACCTTCCCACTGCTCCCACTATCTACTAAGCCCTCTGGCTGAGTCATGTACACGCACTCTTCTAAATCACCGTTTAGAAAGGCGGTCTTAACATCCATTTGCCAGATTTCGTAATCATGATATGCAGCGATGGCAAGCATGATCCGGATGGATTTAAGCATAGCCACTGGAGAAAAGGTCTCGTCATAGTCCACACCTGGTCTTTGACAAAAACCCTTTGCTACAAATCTAGCTTTGAAAGTCTCGACTTTCCCATCTACACCAAGTTTTTTTTGAAGATCCACTTGCTCCCAATGGGTTTTACCCCTTCAGGAGCATTTTCCAAAGTCCATACTTTGTTGGTGTACATGGATTCCATCTCGGACCGCATTGCATCCAGCCATCTCACTGAGTCCCCACTCATGATGGCCTGCTCGAAGCTAGTTGGGTCATCATCCTCCATGATGCAGTCCTCGCTCCCACCATCCATGAGAAAACCGTAGTATCTCTCAGGTGGGTGAGAAAACCTACTAGATCGGCGGAGTGGTTGGGGTTCATCGGGAACTACGGAATCCTCTGGTTCCACCAGATCTTCTGTTGCAGCTTTTGTAGCTGGAACCTCTTCCAGTTCTACCTCATGTCCACTAATCTCTTTTGCAAGAAATTCCTTTTCTAAAAAGGTGGCATGCCGAGAAACAAATACTCTTTGTTCCTCAGTGTGGTAGAAGATATACCCTTGTGAATTCTTGGGATATCCTACAAATTTGCATAGAACAGACCGTGCCTCGAGTTTGTCCGGATTTTGTCGTTTGACATAGGCTGGACAACCCCATATCTTAACATAGTTAAGACATGGTCTCTTCCCTTTCCATATCTCATATGGAGTGGTAGGCACAGATTTGGTGGGGACCATATTCAGTAGATGTATGGCTGTCTCTAGCGCATACCCCCAGAAGGAAATAGGTAACTCAGCTGTGCTCATCATGGAGCGCGCCATATCTAATAGGGTGCGGTTCCTCCGTTCTGATACACTGTTGTGCTGTGGTGTATATGGAGGAGTCAGCTGAGAGAGAATCCCATTCTCTTTAACGAAGTCCAGGAATTCATTGCTCAAGTATTCTCCTCCTCGATCAGATCGTAGGATTTTAATACTTTTTCCGGTTTGGTTCTCGACTTCTTGTTTATATTCTCTAAATTTCTCAAAAACTTCAGACTTGTGTCTTATTAAGAACACATGTCCGTATCTTGAGAGATCGTCAGTGAATGTAATAAAGTACGAAGAACCATCCCTGGCATGTGTAGACATTGGACCGCATATATCACTATGTATCAGTCCCAAGAGTTCGGTAACTCTTTCTCCGTGTCCCGTAAACGGAGTTTTGGTCATCTTGCCTTTGAGACATGACTGGCAAGTGTCATAAGATGAAAATTCGAACGGTTTCAAATATCCATCCTTATGCAACTTAGCTAGTCGTGTCGCATTGATGTGACCTAGTCTACAATGCCATAAGAAGGATTCGTTCAGATCTGAACTCTTCCTCTTGTGTGTGTTTGATATACTCAGAACTGTTGATTGATTTAGAATATAAATGCCATTGCACAACGTACCTGATCCAACCAACTTTTGGTTACGGAAAATGTTCATAACATTATCCTGTAATACAAAATTATATCCCTCTTTACTCAACAAAGAAACTGATATAATGTTGCATATCAGGTTCGGCATGTAATAGCATTCGTTCAGAACCAATGTATTACCAGTTGGTAATGTAAGGTGATATTCCCCGACAGTCTTAGCTGCAAAAATTGCACCATTTCCAACTCTTATGTCTTTATCACCTTCTCCAAGTTCTCTATCTTTCAAAAGCCCATGTAACTGATTACATATATGGGATCCTGACCCGGTATCTAATACTCAGGACGTAGGGCAAATGGAGAAACAGTTCTCTGTAACGAACACACCCGAAGAAAATGCATCATCATGTACTTTCTTCATTCGGGTGGCATGGGAATCCTGGTATTCCCCTATGTCCCGTTCAGTCCTATAACTCTTATAAGAAAGAACGGAACCAACGTTCCCCAGCACAGTATAACATGCGGGTTCGGTCAATACATCCATATTATTATCTTGATTAAGGCATGACATGGTTGCTACCTGGAGAGAGAGAGAAGAAAACACTTTAGCGTATGCTCTTGCAAGATCATATTGACTATTATCTTATCTAATCAGGATGGCTCCCACTGTTTTTATCAAATCTTCCTTCAAACCCTAAAAGGAAAGACTAGCCGGGATTAATTACACCCTACAACTTCGCCGATCTTTCAGCCGGCCAGTGTCGGTACTTTGAGGGAGGTTCCCCGTGCTTTCGCACGGACCTAATTAAAGTAAACCTCGTTTTCCCAGAGGCGTAACCCCGTTGACACCTTTCTAGACACCTACTTGATCGGCTAATTGTCCTGTGTAAAACTCTCCCGGGAGTAACAATTACTCGCAGTGGGTATCGGGATCCAACTATCTCATAGAAGGTATGCAATCTCATTGCAAATTTCAACACTTGAAATTCCCGATAATATTTTGCCCCTAACGTGCTATGACCTTGACGAAAGCCAACAAACCATAGCCCGCTAGTCAAGTTCAACCCGTACATTTCTTGACTGAATTAAACCCACCCGCATGACCCTTGACGAAAGCCAACAAAGCCGTACGACTACCCTAATCCAGTCGCATCATATGCAGCAGATAAGCAGCATATAGCTGTTAGTAATATGTATGCCCTAAAGGCCATTATATGGATAGTGGAAACTTGGACATATAATCTATAGAGATAGATGACTTTCTTGCTCAACATGATAGTACGCTATCTGGTTTACTTTATCTGTACATGTAGATTTAATCATTTACACATGTTGATAAAGCCCAAAGGATATTTGCTTGACTACTGTGATTATGATGCGGATCATACTAGTGGGGCACATATAGTCTGTAAGCATATCCTTGAACTGTTCCTAGTCGAGGGTGTATCGAGACAGGGCATCGATATTCCAGAGTAGACTAGCGTATACTATTCTTGTCCCATATGATGGGCGATGGATGATCCCATATCCATCTGGTGAGGAGACACCAAAGATTGTATGCGGGTGCTCAGTGGAGACTGGGTACACTGAACGGACTCACAGAGAACTCCTATGTGGTATTATATCTATCGTCGGATAGCAGTTCTCAGGAACACTGGTACAGGTTAGTCTGTAGACCCGAGATCGTCATAGAGTCTTGTGTGTCCTCCCACTATACTTTGATCTCCACCCTACCACGGCTCTACTGAGTCGTGCAAACAGGTGGTCTTTGGGTACAGTCCCGAGGCGCATGGAGGCAATGAGCGATAGGAGGGGTTTCGTCTCTCCCGGTATTGGGGGTTGATGTTGTGCTATGCTCGATTGGATATAATATGAAGTCCCTGGCCAGGGCTGCTGAGATTTACTGATAAGAGTTATCAGTAGTTTCTCAATCTGTTATGAGCCATACACCAGCATGACTTATTGAGTTACTGGGGTCGACGATACCATCCCTAGACTTGATATGCAGCATATCTGACGAAGAGACCGGACTGTACGGTAAGTGTTGCCAGTTGGCTCGACGGGAGTTTTTACAGCTTCGCTGGTTTTCTTCTGATCGTTTCAATACCCGGGTGGCCGTTATGTTTAGCTGACCTCTTGCGGCTTGTAGATGTTTGATATGACCATCATCTACTGCTGGCGTATTGACGAGTCTTAGAGTCCCACAATGAAGTTTCCTGGCTCAGGCAAAACGATGTGGTGTGCATATGAGATATGCGCGGGACCCGATTAAATACGGTTATGTGATAACGTATATTTATCGGGCATTTTCTATTTGACGGATCGTATGAGATATGACCGGTTTGGTAAATCAAGTGTTGATTTAACTAATTACATTTAGATTAATTCTTTAAGTAAATCCTTTTGTATGCATGCATGCATGCACATGATGATGTGCATGGACACATACATGCATACATAGTATCATGGTTGTTGATACAAGAATGATGGCAATATAAGACTTATATTGAAGCTTTTAATCATTTTAAGTTAATGTAAAGAATATCCACACATGCTCCTTTATTCCTTAGTGGGTAAGCTTTACTTAACTTAATGAAAAGAATTTCCACCCATGCTTAATTCTTTAGGAAAAGAATTTCCACTCACAATTATGGTGGTAATGGAATAATGGTGATTATTCCTTTCTTATCACTATAAATAGCTTCATATGTGATATGAAACATACAATGAAAAACCAAGAGAAAAATTGTGAACAAGGGTGTGAAAACAAGTTGTCATATGTGATATGATAGAAAGCTCAAGCCACCATTATCTTCTTCTTCCTCTCTTGATTTCTTACTTGAGTGAAAGTTGATAAAAGAAAGGATTTGAATTGAAGAACATAAACCACATCATCATACTACACACCTCTAGCCGATTTGTGTAGGATGTTTACTCTACTTCGTTTGCGAAACAAGTAAGGTAAGGAGGTTTGGGCAAAGGGACTTCGGGTGGATCATCGTGGACAAGGAAGGCTTCCATCGATCCATTACAAACTCTCATAGTGCCAAGGAGTCACCGAGGAAGATCTACAAAGGTTGTAATCTTTCCTCTTAGTGATAGTTTTACAATTGCATGTGATGTTTAGTTGTATGAATCCCTAAAACTTCTAGTTTCGATTCTCGCCGGGGCTAGCTTAGCACCTCCAAAATTTTGATTATGGCATGTGTGATGCCACCGGACCCTTGACGAGGTGCTGGGCCGGCCCAACAATAGCTACCGCTCACTACACCTTGACGAAAGCCAACAAATGTAGTATGAATACTATATACAACTTATCTGAAATGACGGAGGGCTACGACAGGTTTTTCTGAAAACCTACTGCGTAATGAACTTGATATCGTTGTAGAATCAAGTGAATGTTGAAATGAAGTGATTTTGAGGATTTCATTAGTTTTGCTAAAGAGGTGACTCCCGGTGAAGGGATCTCGGCTCTTTCCTCATCGAATAAGGTGCAGGATATATCATATATATCACTGTGCAAAGCAAAACTCCAAAAGCAATCAAAAACCAAACCGAGTTTTGTAGCATCTGCCAGTTTTGCTAAAGAGGTCACTCCCGGTGAAGGGATCTCGGCTCTTTCTTCATCGAATAAGGTGCAGGGTATATCATATATACCGCTATGCAAAGCAAAACTGTAGCTACCCTTTTTATTAAAATTTGATTCTACAACATCTTTTAGGTTTCTTTTCTTTCATTAATTACATTAATGAAGTCCCATCATTTAACTCACCTAAACATCACAGATAAATACGACGTACACTTATGTCATCCGCATTCGCCTCGATGTCCCCTCATGCACCATTAGATTAGGTAACTAACGGCAGAGCAGGGCAGGGCTAGCGCGGGTGTAAAACATAAGTAACGCCTATATAATATATCATATATACTATATACTGTATCCATCACAGAACATATCTAATGATCACATCACAGATATCGCAGCAGAAACATAGATATAATGTGGGATATACTAGGACGTCCGTATTTAGTATTTAGCCAATAATAGAAAATACGGATTCCACAGTCGCGATGAATAGCCAAGCCAACACCCTGGACCCCTACGAGAGCGGCAAGCGACCCTACCAATTCTGGAGTTTAGGAGACCCGGTCTCGACTCCTCGAGATGGCCTCCCACTGAACCCCAGAACCCGGTCACCTGTGCTCCCCTCCTAATGCGGAAAAGTAAATAATATACAATACTGGTGGCATCAACCTCAACCCGGAAGTGTCCCAAATAAAAGAATATTACATTACATTTAAATTTACATGAATGAAAATATAAAACTCTCATCTCACATAAAACCCCCCGGCTATTCAATCGCGACAATCCTGCACATCATATCTCAGCAACACATAATAACATATATCATCAACGTAAGTAAGTATGCGTACCCCAATTGTCGTTGATGTATAGCAACGAAACCGGCGATATCGACATACTACAGTTACGGTCACAGAAAAGAAAGTGTAAAACTGCAATATTTGGAATCTACATTCTCTGTAGACATCATAAATACGAAATATCACATACTTCGTATTTCATGTCCAACTATATGAATTCCACATATTGCATCACATTCCAGATAATTAGACAGTATTAAAGTTTTCGAACGAATGTTCAAATACCCAAGATTCCCTAAAACCCAACACTTGAGCGGAATTCAAAAACCCGGAGTGTAACACAGTAGTAGCGGTCCAGCCGTAGAAGGGTCAAGCCAACGCCGCACATGTGGCACGCCGTACTGCCCAAACCCTAAGGTTCAAAGGGCAGTTCAAGACGGTCACATAATCGAGTTAAGGTTTGTTGTCTTCTAGAGGGTCCACCACAAAACTTGCACGTATCTCCAAAGGATTTAAACCCCGTGAAAAGTGAGCAAATGACACTCGTTCGAATAATTCAATACTTTCTAATTTACCCGGAATAGCAAAAACAAAATTAAATTCTCCGATCGAATCGAAAATTACAAAATGAACCCCTGAATACTCAACACTTGAGTCCGTTTAAAAATACCCATAAAATAACACATTCAGATACAAGAATTACTGTGCAAACCTACTGCCAAGATCTCACTGTACGGTTGCGGTTCCGCGGCACAAGCAGGGTCTTGCCGCGGAACCGCGGCGGTCCGTACAGATCATGTCATAATTTTTGCTCCGTAATTCTTAGAAATACCTGCTGTATTTTTTAAGTATTTTTAATTCCCAAAAATCCCAGATTTTAAAAATTGTCCAGAGAGGGGTTGATTTTGTCGATATCGAGTTCGATCGGGGTTTTAACTTCGTTAAAGTGTCGCCTAATGTTCTAGGTCGGCTCTGATACCAATGTTGGGTTAGCCTAGCACCTCATGAAGGGATTGGAAGCATCACATGTACCAAAGATGGAATTTTTAGGGTGCTAAGTTAACGATCATTGAATCGTTCCTAGAAAATTAGGGTTTCAAAATTTTGCACATCAACATAAGCAAGAAAAGCTAGGGTTTTGAAAGTACAACCTTTGTAGCTCCCTACGCTAGACTCCTCGGCTACTTGGGGTTTGGAAATGGATCCGCTTGAACTCCTCTAGGTCAACGATGATCCACCCGGAGTCCGCTTTGTCCAAGCTTGCAACTTCACCCGATCAAGAGAATGAAATGAAGCTAACACTCCAAACAAGTGGGCTAGACTTGTGTAGAATGGTGTTGTGGTTCTCTTTCTCACTTCAAAATCCTAACTTGATGAGTATATTGCTCACTACAAAAATCTAGAGAGCAAAATGAGAGAGGAAGAAGAAGATGATGGCTATATCTTTAACAAGAGTGAAAAGAATAACCCTTGTTGAGAAAAATGAAAATATATGTATATATATTTTCTTGTTCTCATCTCAAACCATGGTTAAACAATGAATATCTTATTGAACTTGAGTTAAAGCACAAAAAGAAAGTTTACCCAAGGTTAAAAGGTGGGTGAGGATGGTTAGGTCAAAAGAAGAGTGTAGAAACAAATCAATGATAACCATTTTCCATTTTCCTTTTTGTTTTAAATCAAATGCAATAAAATCCATATATAAAACCATGGTGTGAGTCTTATATTGCCACCATTTTCATGTATGTACAACCATGAAGGATGTGTGTATGTATGTACATCCATATGTGCATGAATCTATAAAGAAGGCATACATGCATGCATACATCCATCAAACTCAAGAAAGGATTTTAAGTGAGAAACTAATGGTTAAATGATAAATCAACACTTGATTTATCAATCCGGCCATATCACATATGACCCCACCAAAAGCAAGCCACCCGATCAATATACGGTATCCTGTACGCGCATTTTAATCGGGTCCATGCGCATATCGCATACACGCACCACAACGTTTCTCCTGGACTAGGAAACTCCATTGTGGGACTCTAAGACTCGTCAATACGCCGGCAGTGGGTGATGATCATATCAAGCACCCCCAAACCGCAAGCGGCCAGCTAAACGTAATGGCCACCCGGGTATTGAGCGATCAGAAGAAAACAAGCGAACCTGCTACAACTCCCGTCGAGCCAATCGGCAACACTTCCCGTACAGTCCGGTCTCCTCGTCTGATATGTCGCATATCAAGTCTAGGGGTGGTAAACGTCAGACCCCAATAACTGATAAGTCGTGCCGATGTGAGGCTCACAACGGGTCGAGAAACTACTGGTAACACTTACCAGTAAATCTCTAATCAGCCCTGGCCAGGGACTTCCCTGTTACGGCCAATCGAGCACAGTGCAACATCAACCCCCAATACCGGGAGAGACGAAACCCCTCCTATCACTCATTGCCTCTATGTGACTCGGGACTGTACCCAAAAACCACTGTTTTGCACTCCCTCATGAACGTGGTAAGGTGGAAATCAAAGCACGGTGGGAATCACACAAGGCTCTATGACGATCTCGGGTCTACAGACTAATCTGCACAAGTGTCACCTGAGAAGTGCTATCTGACGTGAGGTATAATACCATCTGGGAGTTCTCGGCGAGTCCGTCCAGTGTACCCAGTCTCCACTGAGCACCCGTATACCATCTCTGATGTCAAACACCAATGGATATGGGATCATCCATCGCCCATCTCATGGGTCGAGAAGCGTATACGCTAGTCTACAATGGTATATCGATGCCCCGTCTTGATACACCCACGACTAGGGACCTTGAAGGATGTACTTATGGACTACCATGTCCCCACTAGTATGATCCTCATCATAGTCCAGGTAGTCAAGTACACATCCTAAGGGCTTTACCAACATATAACTATAAGACAGCATAAAGAGACTAGTATACATGTTAAGATAAAGAGCAACCAGATAGCATACTATCATATCGAGCAAGAAAGCCATCTCTATATAAGTCCAAGCATCCAATATAATATACATCATCTGTACAATACTGGCCTCTAGGGCATAAATACAACTAACAATTGTCGGATCAAGTGTTGATTCGATAATTTAATGTATAATAATATATATGATATATTAAATTACATTAACTAATATTATCTCACTAAAAGATTCTTTTTCTCACTCGGGTAATACATTGATATATATGCGATATATGTTAATTGTATTATTTTATTTTGTTACAATAAATATTATATATGTGATATATAATATTGTAACATGATATGATAACTAATGCAACAAGTTTAGTGGAGATTAAACAAGGTTAGGGTTTGTTTTGGGTTAGTTCCTTCTTGATGCTTCTAGAAGGTTTCTTTTTGTTTTTGCTAAGATATTTTCAAATGACTCATGCTTTAACCCAACCCAAACCCTAGCCCTAGTTAAATCTCTACAAAGGTTTGTTTAACCATGGTTGCATTATTCATCATTATTATCCTTTCATTATTCATCACAAAAGGATTACTATTCTTTTTCTTCATCTTTGAGCTTCATGAAAAGCTTTCTAGGTTTTTCCTAAGTGATGAAAAATGAGTGAGAATAAGAAAACAAATGAGAGCAAAAATCCTACTTCATCATCATCATCTACCCTTTCCCTTTAGATGAGAATGTTCACTTCATTTAGTGAGTGAGAGCTTGTGTTAATGAAACTTCAAGGTAGATCATCTTTGTTATCGATGATCGGAAGCAAGCTTGCATCTTTCTCTTCGTGGAGCCTCTCGAGAGTCCGGAACACGATGATCGCAGTGAAGGTGTAAGTCGAAGTACTACACCCTAATACTTGTGGGGAGGCGGAATTTTCAAAAACGAACTTGTTTAGTGAACAAACATCGACTAACCGCTTGAATCGAAGCTAAACTATAAATAACCAAACACAAAGTGTTTCTAAACTACTGTGTTTAGGGATTATACCTAATGAACCAACTCCTTCGTCTTTACGAACTCCTTGTTCTCTTCGGCCTTCTCGAAGTAGTAGACGATCCACCCGAGAGCAAAACTCCAAGCTTAGCCTCTAAACTTGAGGCAACTAACCTTCTTGGATTGCTAATCAAAGAAGATAGATTGAAATAGAGTGATGGTTATGGATTGTTAAGTCTTGCTAACCCTTGTACTCAACTCATAAGAGGGGAGGATTAGTCTTTTGAAGAGAGAGAGCTTGAGGAGAGAGAAGGTGAGAATAATTATCATATGAGAATAGTAAGTTATCATAATAAATATGAAGCATTCTTATTTATGAAGAAAAGAATAATACATAATGAATAAGCATGCTTCACAAATATCTAATGGTGATTCATTGTCATGACTCATTAAGCATTTATCATGCATTAATGATATGCATGAATCACCCTCATGACTCACTAAACTCATTTAATGCAAATGACACCTAAACCTCCTTAGTCACCACTTCTAGAAGCTTCTCGCACAATTACGAGAACGCCCCTCCAATCCGCAAAAATACGGAAAAACTTTAGACTGTAAAAATCCAATAACCGGATACCAGTAACTGGGTTAAACCAAAGCCGACTGGTAAAAACTGTCCGAAAGTCGTACGCGCGTAAACGCACGTATGCGTCCGAACCCTTGTCGTAAAACCATACGACCTCTATATCGTTTCGCCTGGAATAGGAAACTCTCTGTGTGGGACTCTAGAGACTCGACTACTACGCTGGCAGTGGGTTTAACCACAGACCGCAAGCGGCACTAGCTGTACGTAACGGTCCCCAGGTAGTTGTCGATAAGAAGGCCGATGAGGAAACCCATCCGAACTCCTACTGAGTCTGATGTGACAATCTCCATACAGTCCGGTCCGTTCGTCCAAAACTATCGCATATCCGGCCTAGGGGGCGGCAAGTGTCAGTCCCCTAATAGCGGTATAAGTCGTGTCGGAGGGAAGCCCATTACACCCTGAGAAACTACTGGAACCTACCAGCAAATCTCGCTTGCCCTGGCCAGGGACTTTGCGTAATGGCTCTCTGACACAGCGCGATATCAACTCCCAATACCGGGATAGACGAATCCTGTCTAACCGCCACTGCCTCCAAGTGCTCGGGACTGCACCCAACTGCTACCTGTTTGCACGACTCCTTTGAGCCGTGGTAGGGTAGCAATCTAAGAACAGTGGGACACACTCGAGGCGAAGTAGCAGTGTCAAGTCTGCGGACTATGCTGTACTCATGTCACCTGGGAACTGTTCACTGACGACTGGTATAAAACCAACCAACAGTTCCCTGTGAGTCCTGTCCGGTGTACCCGTAACCTAACGAGCACCTGTATACTATCTCCAGTACGACGTACTGACGGCTGTGGGACAGACCCTCTCCCCAACTGGGATGAGAAGCGTACACACTAGTCTACTCCGGAGTATCGATGCTCTGTCTCGATAATCCAACGACTAGGGACCTGAATAAGGATGTGCTTGTAGACTACCCAGCCTCCACTAGTGTGACTGCCATCACAACGCTGGTAGTCAAGCAAGATCCTAAGAGCTCTATCAATACGTACACTCACATATTAAGATAGAAAAAACCAAGTAGCATACTACCATGTTTAGCAAGACTGTTGTATACATGTGAATATCCCAAGCTTCCATTAAGTAATATACAAACTAGTATGATACAGTAATGGCCTTTTAGGGCATAAACACTAACAATCTCCCACTTGCACTAGGGCCATGTACTGGCATATCGAAGACCAATGATCTCGAGTAGCCTCTCGAACTGCGTCTGAGGTAGGGCCTTCGTGAATGGATCAGCAATGTTCTCTTATGAAGCAACTCTCCGAACCTCGATCTCCTGACGATCAATGATCTCCCTGATCAGGTGATACCGCCTCAAGATGTGTCTGGACTTCTGATGGGACCTTGGTTCCTTCGCTAAAGCTATAGCTCCGTTGTTGTCGCAATACAGAGGTATTGGATCAACTATGGTAGGAACCACCTGAAGTTCTGTTAGGAACTTTTTCATCCAGACTGCTTCTTTTGCGGCATCGCAAGAAGCTATATACTCCGCTCCCATCGTCGAGTCAGCAACGGTGTCCTGCTTGGAGCTCTTCCAGCACACCGCCTCTCTATTGAGGGTAAAGACATAACCCGACATGGACTTGGAATCGTCCTTATCACTCTGGAAGCCGGAATCAGCAAAGGCCTCCAACCTGAGGTCTTTTCCGCCGTAAACCAAGAACATCTCCTTAGTCCTCCTCAGGTACTTGAGAATGTTCTTTACTGCTATCCAGTGTTTCTCCCCTGGGTCTGACTGATACCGGCTCACCACGCTCAGTGCGTAATCTACATCTGGTCTGGTACACAACATCGCATACATTATAGAGCCTACCGCAGAAGCGTAGGGTATAATAGACGCGCGTTCCCTTTCCAAATCAGTCTTGGGAGACATCTCTTTGGAGAGGGTGATTCCGTGACAAGCCGGTAGATTACCGCGCTTAGAATCTTCCATACTGAATCTTTTCAGTACAGTGTCGATATACCTGGACTGCGAAAGTCCCAACATCCTCTTGGATCTATCACGATAGATCCGGATCCCCAGAATGTAAGAGGCATCACCCAGGTCTTTCATGGAGAACCTGTGTGACAAGAATCCTTTGACAGATTGTAGCATAGGAATGTCATTTCCTATCAATAGAATGTCATCCACGTACAAGACGAGGAATACGACACTTCTGGCTACAACTTTACTATATATGCACGGTTCATCTGGATTTTTGATAAAGTCATATTCTTTGACTGTCTCATCAAAACAGATGTTCCAACTCCGCGATGCCTGCTTTAGTCCATAAATGGACTTAAGCAGCTTGCATACTTTCCCGCTACTCCCACTCTGATTGAAACCCTCTGGCTGATCCATATAGACGCTCTCTTCTAAATTTCCATTCAGAAAAGCCGTCTTTACGTCCATCTGCCAGATTTCATAATCATGGAAGGCAGCAATAGCAAGAAGGACCCGAATGGATTTGAGCATAGCCACTGGAGAAAAAGTTTCGTCATAGTCCAAACCAGGTCTTTGACGAAAACCCTTTGCAACAAGTCTAGCCTTATAGGTTTCCACCTGTCCATCTACACCAATCTTTTTCTTGAAGATCCATTTGCATCCTATGGGTTTTACCCCATCTGGAGCAAAGTCCAAAGTCCATACTTTGTTGGTGTACATGGACTCCATTTCGGTCCGCATTGCATCTAGCCATCGTACCGAGTCGCCGCTCTGGATGGCCTGCTGGAAGTCAGTAGGTTCATCATCATCTATGATGCAATCCTCTCTATCCCCATCTATGAGAAAACCGTAGTATCTCTCAGGCGGATGAGACGGCCTACTACTCCTGCGGAGGGGTGCGGGAATGTCCTGTTCTTCTTGAACTTCCGGTTCTACCAAACTTTCAGTATTAGTTTGTGGTTCTGGAATTTCTTCCAGTTCTATTTCGCTCCCACTTGATTCCTTTTCTAAAAACTGATGTTCTAGAAAATGGGCATTACGAGAAACAAAGACCTTTTGTTCCTCTGCGTAATAGAAATAATATCCCTTGGAGTTCTTTGGATATCCCACAAACAAACATTTTACTGATCGTGCCTCGAGCTTGTCCACATGCTGCTTTTTAACAAAAGCTGGATATCCCCAAATCTTCATATGCTGAAGATGGGGTTTCTTCCCAGTCCACATCTGATATGGAGTGGTAGGCACAGTCTTGGTAGGAGCCCTGTTCAGAAGATATGCTGCTGACTCTAGCGCATAACCCCAGAAAGATCTCGGTAACTCAGCATTACTCATCATGGATCGTACCATATCCAATAGGGTTCGATTCCGTCTCTCCGATACACCGTTATGCTGTGGAGTGTATGGAGGAGTAAGCTGAGAGAGAATTCCTTTCTCTTTTAGGTAACCTAGGAACTCGGCACTCAAGTATTCACCACCTCGATCAGATCTAAGTGTCTTAATACTTTTGCCGGTTTGGTTTTCTACTTCATTCTTATACTCTTGGAATTTCTCAAAAGCCTCGGATTTATGTTTCATCAGATAAATGAATCCGTATCTTGAGTAATCATCCGTGAAAGTAATGAAATAGGAAAAACCACCTCTTGCATGTGTAGATATTGGACCATATACATCGCTGTGTATGAGTCCTAAGAGCTCGCTCGCTCTTACTCCCTGTCCAGTAAATGGAGTCTTTGTCATCTTTCCTTTGAGACAAGATTGACAAGTGTCATAAGATTGATATTCGAACGAGTCCAAATATCCTTCTCTATGCAACTTAGTCAACCTTCTCTCATTGATGTGACCCAGTCTACAATGCCATAAGAAAGCTTTATTCAAATCTGGAGACTTTCTTTTTAGTGTGTTCTGGACATTGAAAATTTGGAGTTGGTTTAAAACATATATGCCGTTATTTAGTGTACCTGACCCAATCAAACCATGATTAAGGTGGATGTTGACAACATCTCTTACAAACGTGAAATCATAACCTTTATTTGATAACAAGGAAACTGATATGATATTACACATTAAGCTTGGTACAAAATAACAGTTATGTAAAACCAAAATGTGTCCACTCGTCAATCCTAGGTGATAATCCCCGACGGACGCAGCTCCCACGCTAGCTCCGTTAGCAACCTTTAGGGTCATATCACCTTACTTCAGCACTCTACGGTTTCTCAGTGCCTGCAATGAATTGCAAATATGAGATCCTGATCCGGTATCCAATACCCAGGAAGTAGAGTTGATCGACAGAAAATTCTCAATTACAAACACACCTGAAGTCGAAGCCACAGCTTGCTTCGGTTCCTGGTTCTTGGCGTTCCACGCCTTGCAATCCTTCTTCCAGTGCCCTTTCCTGTGACAATGGAAGCACTCATCCTGGCCAACTACTGGTACCGCAAACTTTTTATTCCCCTTCCCTCCCACCTTACTAACACCTCCTCTAGGTTTGGGTGCGGCCTTCTTCTTCCTTCCTTTGGCCCTTGCCTTGGACCCGGAAGAAGATGTACCGCCAACAAACATAGCGGGTGTTTCCCTTGAATTCTTCAAGGTGCCCTCTGCACTCTTTAACATGTTCAGGAGTTCCGGAAGTTCAACTTCTTTTCTTTGAATGTTGAAGTTCAGGATAAACTGGGCGTAGGTGTGAGGAAGGGACTGGAGAATAAGGTCTGTATAGAGCTCATTATCCAAAGTCGTCCCAAGGTCTGCGAGCTCTTCAATGTAGCCGATCATCTTTAGGACATGTTCTCCTACCGATGACCCGACAGCCAACCTCGCTCGAAACAAGTTCTTAGAGGTCTCGTATCTTGCTATACGAGATTGCTCTCCATAAAGTTCCTTTGTATGGAGAAATATGCCATCAAGGTCCATATCCTCGTGCCTCCTCTGATGTTCATTGTTCATCGAGGCAAGCACGATGCACTTGGCTTTCGCGCAATCTAAATCCCAGGTTTTGCGGATTTCCTTATCCGCATTACTGGATTTGGGACCAGGGACAGCAGGTGCCGTAGCGGTGAGGACGTACCCCAATTTGTCATAGGTTAAAGCCATTTTGACATTCCGTAGCCAATCTTTATAGTTTGGCCCTGTCAGTATATTTTTCTCTAAAAGTAACTTAAGTCCAGTCATTTTCAGGGTCGCTGCAATTAGGAGAGAGAGAAGAAAACTCTTTAGCATGATGCTCTTGCAAGTTTAGAGTGGTTTTTAGTTTATCTAAACTGGATGGCTCCCACTGTTTCTCGAATCCTTCCTCAAACCATAAAAGAAGAATTAGCCAGGACTATTCTCACCGTACAATACTTGCTTAACCGTTCAGCCAGGCCAGTGTCGATACTTCGAGGGAGGTTTTCCAACGCTTTCACGAAGTTCCTTAATTAAATAACCTCTTTTCTCTGGGGGCGTAACCCCGCTGACACCTTTTTGGACACCTACTAGGTTTATAGCATTGATCGTTAAGTGACGAATATCCTGATAAGTAGCATATACTCACAGTATGATCGGGAATCAAATATCATCGTCTGATAATGTTGAAGGAATGCTACCAACATTCATCAAACTCCAAATGGTATGCATCTCTTTGCAAATTTCAGTTTCTTTAGAAATTCCCGATATAAGTTTTTGCCCCATGCTCTTATGACCTTGGCTTTGGTCAAACTGTCATAAGTCACATGTCAAGTTCTTCCCGTCATTATCTTGTCAATTTGAACCCATCCGTATATACCCCTGACTTTGGTCAAATGGTAATACGACTGTCCCAAACCAACTCATCTATCTTATGCAACAAATGAAAACCTAGCAGCTACCAAACACTATGCCTTGACTTTGGCCAAAATGCATAGCTTGAATACTACTGAATACCCAAATGAAATGACGGAGGGCTACGAATGGTTTTGGCGAAACCGTGAACGTAGTGAACTTGATATAACCGAAGGAACCTGATAGCTTTTAAAAGGAGTGGTTAAAGCTCCGCATTTAAAAATATCTGTTTTTAAAATTAACCGAGTGGTTTCTTTTAAATTGTTCCAACGATTAAAACTTTGGTTTATTTTCTTTGCATTATAGATAATGCGTCCCATCATTAACCTATCATTGCAAAAAACAACGAAAATATGACGTCCTCTTATGCCATCTGCATTCGCCACTGGGTCCCGTCATCACCCGTTAGGTTACTTAACTAACGACAGAGCGGGGACTGGGCTAGCGCGGGTGTAAAACATAAGTGACGTCTAAAATAGCTACAATATATATAGATATTTTACATTCGTCTGACGCAATGATATACATTCCAGAACACAGATAAACTTTATTGGATTTGCAAGCAATCTGTATTTCTTTTGAGCCTGCAAGAAAAGACAGATTACACAGTTGTGATGAATAGCCGTTACCCCACCCAAGATCCCTACGGGTACGGAAAACTACCCGCCCGGCAGTTTGTGTACCCCACCATGGATCTGTCCTAGGATCAAAAACAGTAAAATGAAATAATACAACGGTGGCTACAACCGCAACCTGGATGTGCCCCGCAAAATAATATTACAGCAAATTACATTTACAACAAATGAATTAAATAATAACCCATTTCAAAACCCCGGCTATACACCACAACAGTCCAATACAGTTTATATGCACAAACAGATATAACCATTACAGAAATGTGCAACCCCCTGCCAACTGACATACTAGCAGTTAGGGGAGGTTTACGAACACATTATACAATCACAGATATAATCCAATATGCAAATACTGTACAATTTCGATCGATTAAACACCATTAATATTGCTCCAATACTGCTCTATAAAACTGAAACCTGAGCAAATATTAAATATTCCAGAAAATCCCAAATACTACAGAGAAGCAACACAGGAAATTTGGGTTCCTGACTCGGCAACTCGGCGGCGGAAGCGCGGCGGATCGGTGCGATCCGCCGCGGTTCCGCGGCCGCGTTGCCGATTCAGGAGCCCAAATTTCTTGGGTGTTCTTCTGGTGTCTTTTCAAGCTTTCTGAACTTCCCTGAAAAATTTTTGGACATCATTTTAAAATCGACAGAAACTTGATGTTTTTAGGGTTTTCCGGCTTCGTTTTTCCGTTCGAAATTCGTACAAATTTGCAATTAAGTTATTTATTGTTTAGCGAGGCTCTGATACCACTGTAAGTCGATGTACTACACCCCAATACTTGTGGGGAAGCGGAATTTTCAAAAACGAACTTGTTTAATGAACAAACATCGACTAACAGCTTGAATCGAAGCTAAACTATAAATAACCAAACACAAAGTGTTTCTAAACTACTGTGTTTAGGGATTATACCTAATGAACCAACTCCTTCGTCTTTACGAACTCCTTGTTCTCCTCGGCCTTCTCGAAGTAGTAGAAGATCCACCCGAGAGCAAAACACCAAGCTTAGCCTCTAAACTTGAGGCAACTAACCTTCTTGGATTGCTAATCAAAGAAGATAGATTGAAATAGAGTGATGGTTATGGATTGTTAAGTCTTGCTAACCTTTGTACTCAACTCATGAGAGGGGAGGATTAGTCTTTTGAAGAGAGAGAGCTTGAGGAGAGAGAATGTGAGAATAATTATCATATGAGAATAGTAAGTTATCATAATAAATATGAAGCATTCTTATTTATGAAGAAAAGAATAATACATAATGAATAAGCATGCTTCACAAATATCTAATGGTGATTCATTGTCATGACTCATTAAGCATTTATCATGCATTAATGATATGCATGAATCACCCTCATGACTCACTAAACTCATTTAATGCAAATGACACCTAAACCTCCTTAGTCACCACTTCTAGAAGCTTCTCGCACAATTACGAGAACGCCCCTCCAATCCGCAAAAATACGGAAAAACTTTAGACTGTAAAAATCCAATAACCGGATACCAGTAACTGGGTTAAACCAAAGCCGACTGGTAAAAACTGTCCGAAAGTCGTACGCGCGTAAACGCACGTATGCGTCCGAACCCTTGTCGTAAAACCATACGACCTCTATATCGTTTCGCCTGGAATAGGAAACTCTCTGTGTGGGACTCTAGAGACTCGACTACTACGCTGGCAGTGGGTTTAACCACAGACCGCAAGCGGCACTAGCTGTACGTAACGGTCCCCAGGTAGTTGTCGATAAGAAGGCCGATGAGGAAACCCATCCGAACTCCTACTGAGTCTGATGTGACAATCTCCATACAGTCCGGTCCGTTCGTCCAAAACTATCGCATATCCGGCCTAGGGGCGGCAAGCGTCAGTCCCCTAATAGCGGTATAAGTCGTGTCGGAGGGAAGCCCATTACACCCTGAGAAACTACTGGAACCTACCAGCAAATCTCGCTTGCCCTGGCCAGGGACTTTGCGTAATGGCTCTCTGACACAGCGCGATATCAACTCCCAATACCGGGAGAGACGAATCCTGTCTAACCGCCACTGCCTCCAAGTGCTCGGGACTGCACCCAACTGCTACCTGTTTGCACGACTCCTTTGAGCCGTGGTAGGGTAGCAATCTAAGAACAGTGGGACACACTCGAGGCGAAGTAGCAGTATCAAGTCTGCGGACTATGCTGTACTCATGTCACCTGGGAACTGTTCACTGACGACTGGTATAAAACCAACCAACAGTTCCCTGTGAGTCCTGTCCGGTGTACCCGTAACCTAACGAGCACCTGTATACTATCTCCAGTACGACGTACTGACGGCTGTGGGACAGACCATCTCCCCAACTGGGATGAGAAGCGTACACACTAGTCTACTCCGGAGTATCGATGCTCTGTCTCGATAATCCAACGACTAGGGACCTGAATAAGGATGTGCTTGTTGACTACCCAGCCCCCACTAGTGTGACTGCCATCACAACGCTGGTAGTCAAGCAAGATCCTAAGAGCTCTATCAATACGTACACTCACATATTAAGATAGAAAAAACCAAGTAGCATACTACCATGTTTAGCAAGACTGTTATATACATGTGAATATCCCAAGCTTCCATTAAGTAATATACAAACTAGTATGATACAGTAATGGCCTTCTAGGGCATAAACACTAACAGAAGGGACCACAACACGGAGCTTAATAAGTGAAGGACCGGATCTACAAAGGTTGTAATCCCTCTCACTTAGTGTTAAAGTGTTTAACATGCTTGTTTTCGCATAAACTCTAGTTTAAAGATCCGGCTTTGGGTTGTTCGGCACGGCTAAATTTTAAATCGGGCATGGTTGATGCCTCGTAGACCCTTGTGGCAGTGCCTAGCATCCCTACAGTGGTATCAGAGCCAAGCTAGAGCTTTAGGCGAAGTCTAGACGAAGTTTAAAGTTTGATCGAACCCGAAAACCCCGACGAATACCCTTCTCTGGATATTTTTTAAAAATGTTGATTTTTTAGTATTAAAAATGGTCAGAAAATTGAGCAGGGAAATCTTAGAATAACTGTAGAATACGACTTCCTAACTCCACTGTAGCGCCGCGGAACCGCGGCCGTACCCTGGTTTTGGCGGCGGTTCCGCGGCCGTATGTGGAGATTAGGGACTCGTTTTTCTACAGTTACACCAGTAGTTGTTTCTTGTTTTTTCTGGGAATTTTTAATTCTACTCAAGAGTTGAGTTTTCTAGGTTGTATTGGGGACTCGTTGATTCGATCGGATAATTTAACTTCGTTTAATTTTTCCGGATAATTTTAGAAACTGTTAAAAAGTTCGAACGGATATCAATAACTCACGTTTTCCCCTGTCGGAAAATTTTTCAAAAGTTGGATTTTTTCTCTTGTTTAAGGACGTTCTAAGTCGTGCAAGTAACGCGGTGGACCCTCTAGAAGACAACAAACCTTAACTCGATTATGTGACCGTCTTGAACTGCCTCTAAACCTTAGGGTTTGGGGAAGTACGGCGTGCCACATGTGAGGCGTTGGTTTGACCCTTCTACGGCTGGACTATCGGTACTGTGGCATGTGATGGATACTTTTTTGAACTCCGCTCAAGTGTTGAGCTATTTGGGAAAACTTAGGTGTTTGATTATTCGATCGGAAAGTTTAACACTGTCTTTTTATCTGGATTGTGATACAATATTTGGAATCCACAAGAAGTTATGAGATAACTAATTTGAACGTTATAAATCTAGCAGTTTAGTCTCAATTGATCGGTTGCCACGGAATTTTGATGTGATCAAAAGTCTGTCGCAATCACGTAGGGTACGCGGATACTCACCGGGTAAACTTAATAGACAGCCATATCCCATTGCCCCGACCAAGTGACTGTAGGATAACCCCGTCGCCAAAAGCATCCGTTTGGGTGCTCGCGGCAGCGGTGTTCCGCCTTAGTGCACTTCGTCGACGGCATCAGGTGGTGCGGCCGTCTACTAAAGTTTGCGACGAGCATTCGATCAGGATGTCGGGAATCTTGTTGAATTGCCTGACTTGATATCGAAAAGTGTTTTCGATAATGAGACTAAAATGCGGGGTTTATAATTGTTAGGTATGCGATGTCTAAGGAATTCATTTGGTTAGGCATGCGATGTCTAAGAAGGTTGCGGATTCCAACTGTTGTAGTTTTACACTTTCTTTTCTGTGACAGTAAGCGTAGTATGTGGTGTATCGCCGGCTTCGTTGCTATACATCAACGACAATCGGGATACGCATACTTGCTTACGTTGATGATATGAGATATTATGTGTTGCTGTGATATGTTATATTGGATCGTCGCGTTTTGAATAGCCGGGGTTTTTATATGAGATGAGAGTTTTTTCTTTTTCATTCATGTAAAATTCATTTGTATGTAATATTCTTTTATTGGGACACTTCCAGGCTGAAGATGATGTCACCATTGTATATTATTTACTTTTCCGCATTAGGTAGACCCAAGGCGGGGAGCACAAGTAACCGGGTTCTAGAGTCCAGTGGGAGACCATCTCGAGGAGTCGAGACCGGGTCTCCTAACCCTAGAATTGGCAGTGTTGCTTGCCGCTCTCGTAGGGGTCTAGGGATGTGGGTTTGGCTATTCATCGCGACCGTGGAATCCGTGTATTATACAGGCTCGTACTAAAACACGGGCGTCCTAGTATATCCAATATTTCATATATGTTCTTCTGCTGCAATGTTCTGTGATGAGATCATATTACTGCCTGAGACGAATGTTTATATTATATATATGAGATATATGTTATATTGCAGATTTCGTTTCATATGTGATGCTTGTAAAGCATGTTAAAATGGGACTTCATTAATGAGATTAATGAAACTAAAAGAAACCTAAGATGTTGTAGAAACTTGTTTAAAAACTGGTAGCTCTGGTTCTTGCTTTGCATAGCGGTGTTCCTTGTAGAACATCCAGCACCTTATTCGATAAGGAAAGAGCCGAGATCCCTTCACCGGGAGTGAGCTCTTTAGTGAAACTAGCAGATGCTACAAACTCGGTTTGTCTTTTGATTGCTTCTATAGTTCTTGCTTTGCACAGCGGTATTTGTGAAATATCCCGCACCTTATTCGATGAGGAAAGAGCCGACGATCCCTTCACCGGGAGTGACCTCTTTAGCAAAACTAGAAAAGCCTAAAAAACACTCCATTTAAAATCACTCGATTCTACAACGATATCAAGTTCATTACGCAAAGGGTTTTCATAAAAACCTGTCGTGGCCCTCCGTCATTTTAGGAAGTAGAGTACTTAGTATCCGTGCTGTGTTTGTTGACCTTAGTTAAGGTACAGTGTACGGTAGCTAAGTGATGTCTTCATATATAGCATATGATGCGATTAGTTAGGACAGTCATATGACTTTGTTGACCTTAGTTAAGGGTCATGTGGGTGGGTCTATTTAATCAAGAAATGACGAGTAGAACTTGACTAGTGCTTATGATTTGTTGACCATAGTTAAGGTCATAAGTCACTAGGGGTAAAATATTATTGGGAATTTCAAGTGTTGAAATTTGCAATGAGATTGCATACCTTCTATGAGATAGTTGGATCCCGATACCCGCTGCGAGTAAGAGTTACTCCTGGGAGAGTTTTACACATTACAATTAGCCGATTAAGTAGGTGTCTAGAAAGGTGTTAACGGGGTTACGCCCCTGGGAAAACGAGGTTTACTTTAATTAGGTCCGTGCGAAAGCACGGGGAACCTCCCTCAAAGTACCGGCACTGGCCTGGCTGAAAGATTGGCGAACTTGTAGCGTGTAATTAATCCCGGCTAGTCTTTCCTTTTAGGGTTTGAAGGAAGATTTGACTAAAATAGTGGGAGAATCCTGATTAGATAAATTAATAACCAATCTAATCTTGTAAAAGCGCACGCTAAGTATTTTCTTCTCTCTCTCTCTTGGTTACGACCATGTCACGCCTTAATCAAGATAATAATACGGATGTATTGACCGAACCCGCTTATTATACTGAGCTGGAAAATGTTGGTCCCGCTCCAACTTATAATTGTTATAAGACAGAGCAGGAAATTGGGGAATACCAGATTTCCCGTGCCGCCCAAACGAAGAAAGTGCATGCTGATGCATCATCTTCGGGTCTGTTCATTACATAGAACTGTTTCTCAGTATCCTTTACGTCCTGGGTATGAGATACCGGATCAGGATCCCGCATATGTAATCTGTTACATGGGCCATAGATAGGTAGAGAACTGAGAATGGGTGATAAGTTTCATGAGATAGAAACGGTGAAAGTGTTGCAGCCAAGTCTGTTGGTCACTATCGCCCTATATTATCAGAATACATTGATTCTGAACGAATGTTATTAGATACCGAACCTGATATACAACATCATATCAATCCTTTTATTAGTAAAGAAGGATATAATTTTGTATTGTTGGATAATGTTTTGAACATTTCCTATATCAAGAGTTGATCGGTTCAGGCACGTTATCTAAAAGCATAGACGTTCTAAATCAAACCACAGTTCTTAATGTACAGAACACACACAAGAGAAAGAGTTCAAAAATGAACGAATCCTTCTTGAGGCATTGTAGACTAGGTCAAATCAATGCAACCCGACTAGCTGAAGTTACATATAGATGCATATTTAAATTAGTTTGAATTTACATCTTATGAAACTTGTCGGTCATGTCATAGAGATAAGAAGACCACAGCTCCGTTTATTAGAAACAGAGAAAGAGTTAGTGAACTCTTGGGATTGATACATGTTGATGTATGAAGGTCCCCTGTCTACACATGCCAAGACTGGTTCTTTGTACTTTATTATATTCACTGATGATCTCTCAAGATTCGCACATGTGTTCCTGTTGAAACACAAGCACGAACCTTTTGAGACATTCACAGAATATAAGTTAGAAGTAGAGAACCAAAAACGGGTATAAGTATTATGTCCTTTTGATGTGATCAAGGAGGAGAATACTAGAGCACGGAATTGCTGGACTATTCTAAAGGAGAATGAGATTCTCTCTCAGCATTACTCCTCCGTATACACCATAGCACGATGGTATATCGGGGCGGAGCAATAGCACCCTATGTTATATGGTGTGCTCTATGATGAGTACTACTGAGTTTCCTATTTCCTTTTGGGAGTTATGCACTTGAGAAGCTGCATACCTATTGAATAAGGTTCAAATAAATCAGTTGCCTACCACTTCATATGTGATATGGAAAGGGAAGAGCCCATATCTTAAGTTTGTTAAGATTTGGGGTTGTCCGGCCTATGTCAAAAGCAAAATCCGGACAAGCTCGAGGCAAAGTCAGTTCTGCAAAAGTTTGTTGGATATCATGCGCAAGGGAATATCTTCTACCTAACCGAGGAACAAAAGATGTTTTGTTTCTCAACATGCCACCCTTGTGAAAGGGAATTTCTTGTGAAGAAATTATTGGTCATGAGGTAGATCTGGAAAAAGTTCCAGCTATACAAACTGCAGCTGATGATTTGGTAGAACCAAAAGATTCAATAGTCTCCAACGAACCTCAGCCTCTCCGCCGATCTAGTAGGGTTCCTCATCCATCTGAGAGATACTTCGGTTTTCTCTATGACAGTGGGAGCGAGGATTGCATCATGAGATGATGACCCAACTAGTTTCGAGCTGGCCATCAGGAGTGAGACTCTGTAAGAATGGCTGGATGCTTAGCGATCTGAGATGGAATCCTTATACACCAACAAAGTATGGACTTTGGTTGCTTTATCTGAAGGGTTAAATCCCCATCAGGAGAAAGTATATCTTGAGAAGATTACTTGGTGTACATGGAAAAGTTGATACTTTCAAAGCTATGCTTAAGTTCATCCAGATCCTACTTGCCACGGCTACATACCATGACTATGATATCTGGCGGTTGGGTGTCATGACTGCTTTTCTGAATGTTGATTTGGAAGAGAGCGTCTATAAGTACACAGCCAGAGGGCTTCGTAGACAGTGGGAGCAGCGGAAATGTGTGCAAGATGTTTTATGTGATAAATCAGGTATCGCGGAGTTGGAACATCTGTTTTGATGTGGTAGTCAAAGAGTTTGACTTCATCAAAATGGTAGATGAACCTTGTATATACAAAAAGGTAGTAGAGAGTATGGTGATGAACCTCGTAGAGTACGTGGATGATATACTCTTGATAGGGAAGGAGTTTCCTATGCTACGCTCGGTCAATCTCCGCTTATCACGATGATTCTTCAAATAGGATCAAGCTGATACCTCCTAAATCCTGGGTTTTGGATCTATGAGATAGATCTAATTGGATGTTAGGATTCTCACTAGTTGTAGTGAGATGGTATCAATCGATCCTGGGGAGAATCACTGGAAAGGTTCCAGAGTGATAAGGACGACTGAATGTCAGTCACAGGCATTGTCTATACCCTCAGTGGACGGACGGTATGTTGGAAGAGTTCCAAGCTAAATACCATGACTTACTAGACGATTAAAGGCAAGATACATCGTTACCAAGCATGCTACCAAAGCGACAGTCTGGATATATATAAGTTCATGAGATGAACTTCGTTCCTACCATTGTGTGATAATGGAGTTGTGGCTTATGCCAAAGAACCCCCTTCCCATCTGAAATCCAGATATAATTCTTAGGCAGCATCACCTGATCATGGAGATGGTTGATCTCCAGGGAGATCGAGGTTAGGAGAGTAGACACAGAGGACAACAGCGCGGATCCACTCACAAAGGCCTTTTTCCCAGTAGAGACTTTTATGGGATGGTTGAGTATGAGATACTTCAACCATAGCTAATTGTTGGGTATGTGATACCACAACAGATGGCCCTAGTGCAAGTGGGAGATTGTTAGTTATATGTATGCCCTAGAGGCTATTACTGTACATACGATATATATTGTAATGGATGCTTGGACATATATAGGGAGGACTTTCTTGCTCGACATGATAGTACGCTATCTGGTTGTATTTTATCTTAACATGTACTCTGATTGTCTCTATGTTACCTGTTGATAAATCCCTTAGGATATGTACTCGACTACTGGGACTATGATGAGATCATACTAGTGGGGCCACGGTAGTCGACGAGTACATCCTATAACTGTTCCTAGTCGAGGGTGTATCGAGACAGCGCATCGATACACCAGAGTAGACTAGCGTATACGCATCTTGACCCATATGATGGGCGATGGATTGTCACGACCCGAAGTTTGGCCCGTGACCGGCACTTAACCACGTAACGTCTACAGGCGTAACGTGACTAAGTAAGCCGAAAACCCAGAAAACAAACCAGTAAAAGTATAGAGTGTTTTAAGCTTTTGATAGAATCAATTACTAAGATGTCAAGAAACACTAAGTAGACAATCACCAAGGTAACAATATACGACGCCGTAGCGAAGAGAATGAGCAAAAAGTGGGAAACATCACAGATAGAATAACTGCATAAGTAAAGTCGGCTCACAACGAGCTCGACGCTAGAATACAAAATAATATACATCGTCCTCACAACTGGTCTCTAAGTCAATACATAAGTGGTAGATGGAGAGTACTAGATACAACAATGTACATAACTGAAAGGTAACCAGATACCGTACAAACCCACCTATCAGCAAAAGAGCTAGTACACCAACTGTAGGGGTATCTGTGTCAAAAGATGCAAGAACGCAGCCTGCCGCGACTACTCCGAAGGGCAACCTGCAAACACTGTGGCACAACGGGGGTGAGTTGTCAACTCGTGAATAGAAGATAACATAAAAAGGTAATCGCGAGTATGCACGTGCAACGATACTCTAACCTATGCCAACAGATAACATCTATATGATGAACTGGATGCTCAAATCATGCGACAAGTGCGATCTAATAACATCTCCAAGTGATGAACAAGATATGCGATGATCAGGTACATCAATGCAACCCTATATAGAATGAACAGGGTATGCAATGATCAGGTATAACAATGCAATCTAACAACCCTATATAGAATGAACAGGGTATGCAATGATCAGGTATAGCAATGCAATCTTACAACCCTATATAGAATGAACATGGTATGCAATGATCAGGTATAGCAATGCAATCTAACAACCCTATATAGAATGAACAGGGTATGCAATGATCAGGTATAGCAATGCAATCTAACAACCCTATATAGAATGAACAGGGTATGCAATGAACCGGTATAGCAATGTGTACTATATCAGGTACAATAGATACAGGATGAGATATCGATTACTACATACTGAGCATGGGAAATATAACATCTACACGGAATGTCATCGTGGAAAGTATAATTGGTACTCATCAATGCACCCAAATCCCAATACTACTCAGGCGTCGTCATCCTCCTCGGTCCTCAAATCCTGTAAATCTCATATAATCGTGAGTGCCCAACATCGGCACCCAAAATATCAATAAATACTCGTGCCAAGCATCGACACGCAAATCCTCCTGTATAGGGCATCCGTCAGTCCGGATCAGCCTACGGGCTCTGTCTGCGGTATCGGCCCTCGGCCCCGGCAGTACGAGTCGTCCCGTATCCATCCATCGACTCTGGTCGGTATCCTCCGGATAACCGCCAGGTCCAACCAATTACCGGTAGGTAGTAGTCCCTCTGCCAGGCTCACCGTCTACTACACAGCGAAACCGTTCTCGCCCCGGGGTACCATACCGGGTCCACCATGTACCCGTAATCGGCCTCATCCAACTCCTCGATTCGGGTTCATATATATCACTCTAGTACTGAGAAAACATATGGTGGACGCACCGAAATATCATATCAAGGGAAACCGGGTTTTTAAATAATTAACTATTCTCTTTGAAATATCCACGGTTCCCCAAATCCAGAATTAACTTGGAAACAACATATCTCAATGCGTAATCTAAGCAAGTATGAAGATATCAATATATGTGTGCACTGGTATGAATATACAGTGTGCATGTGTGCAGGTATGAAGATATCAATATATGTGTGCACTGGTATGAATATACAGTGTGCATGTGCGCAGGTATGAAGATATCAATATATGTGTGCACTGGTATGAATATACAGTGTGCATGTGCGCAGGTATGAAGATATCAATATATGTGTGCACTGGTATGAATATACAGTGTGCATGTAGTACCAGTATGGGTATGTGATGCATATGTGCCCAAATATGGATATAACATATGTTGTTATGCGGCAAATCATGACAACATCAATAAGGTAGAATCAGTATGATATATGATTTATAGCAATCCTATAATGTGAGTGTCATGGCAATCACTAACGGTGTGAGTGTAGCATATCAATCGTGCTCGTGCGACTTGAACCGTTATTGACAGTGCAGTGTCCTATGCTATCATTTCTATATGCAACAATAAGGTATGCTACTACAGTCTATATGAACATTTACAATCCAATATCCTAACACGCCCTGACGCTTAACGCCATACGGGCGATTTCCCCGTAGATGTTAAATCTACTCACCTGGTCGTGCGCTACTCGTAGCCGACCACCTGCTTCCCTTTCTTAGCTTCGTCCGACGTACCCGCCTGCGAACCTGGAATTGCACAAGAATCCATATATGAGCAACTATCTCGCAAAACGCGATATCGAAGTCAAACGATACGCTCGCGTCGCGAACCAAACGCGCGTGTGTACGATACGCTAAATGTGTGCACGCGTCTAAAACTAACCCCGACACGCCGCGATACGATGAATCATGGAACCCTATCGCGTATCGCGCGAACCAAACGTACTAGAAATACGATATAACGTCTCAGATTCTACCCAGGCTAACAACTTACAAAACTGTACATACCACTGGCCTAGAAATAACAACAGACTCCTACCCAAGCAAACATCACCCAAAAATTTCCCTATCTGGCCGCAAATTGCGGCCAGAATGAATAAACCGGCGGCCTCGCTATGGGGTGGGGGTCTCGGGCTCTGGTGGTGTGGTCAGGGTATCTCTAGTGTGCTCCAGTTTCCTCAATTTTAACCTGAACTACTCGGACCTATAGCAGATCACAGACATCCAAAAAGTTCACTTAAAAACACTAAATTTGCACAATTAGAAATCCTATGGTATTTTGGTGTAATCTGGGGTCTAACTAGGTTTACATGGTCTTAATAACACCTAATTAGGCTAGGTTAACCAATACTAACAGCACTTAGCCATAAGTCCACACAATTCATCACTAAAGGCACAAAACTCACTTTTTAACACTAATTAAGCTTAACAATACTAGTTTAGCAAGCAAGGAAGTTAGGCTCAGATCATACCTCACTTAAAGATCTTAGAGTGCAGGAAGTAGAGGAAGGAGAAGGTTTGGAGCTGCTACAGAGGCTGCTGGAGCTGTTACTGCTCCTGTTGCTGCTGCTGCTCCATGCTGCTGCTGATGCTGCTGCTTGCTGCTCCTTTTCTGCTGCTGTTGCTGCTGCTAGTTGCTGCTGCTGGTGCTTCCTCTGCTGCTGCTTCTTGTATGAGGGTGTGTGTGTGTGTTGAGAGTGAGAGGAGTGAGATACAGGAGGAAAAGAAATGAGAACACCCTAGTCAACCCCCTCTCTCTTTCTCATTAAATGAGCATGGGTCAAGCCATGTTGCCCATACTCTCTCTCTCTCTCTAAGTCAACAAATCCAAACCATTTCTCATAATGAAAATAAAGAAAACAACCACCATAATAAAAACCTAAATACACCTAATACAAAACTTAAAATGGCTTAGGAATTTGTTAGTCCACCATGGTTGTTAATCATGGTTTAACCCCATCTCCTAACCCTTGCTAACATGCACAAGTGCGTGCGTGCCTAGAAAAATCCTAATAAAATATTCATTAATTAGAATAAAATATCAGAATCTTAATTTGGTAAACTTTTTACCAAAACTATCTATTAAAATATAATTTACCCCTAAACACGACCTAAGGTGTTACATGGATGATCCCATATCCATCGGTGTTTGCCATCAAGGATGGTGTACGGGTGCTCAGTGGAGACTGGGTACACTGGACGGACTCGCCGAGAACTCCCAGATGGTATTATACCTCACGTCAGATGGCAGTTCTCCGGTGACACTGGTACAGAGTAGTCTGTTGACCCGAGATCGTCATAGAGTCTTGTGTGATTCCCACTGTGCTTTGATTTCCATCATACCACATCTAAGAGGTCGTGCAAAAAGGTGGCTTTTGGGTACAGTCCCGAATCACATAGAAGAACAGTGGTATCAAAGCCAAGCTAAAGCTTTAGGCGAAGTCTGAGCGAAGTTTAAAGTCCGATCGAACCCGAAAACCCCGACGAATACCCTTCTCTGGATATTTTTCAAAAATGTGATTTTTTATGAATTAAAAATGCTCGGAAAAACTAGCAGGAAAAACTAAGAATTACTATGAAGTACGGTCCACTATGTCGCTCACGTGACCGCGGAACCGCGGCCAAAATTTGGACTTAGTCCCTCATATTTCATATATTTATTCTTTGGTCCTTTCTTGTCTTTTTATTCTGGGAAGTTTTTTATTCCACTCAAGTGTTGAGTTTTATAGGGTTGTGTTGGGGACTCGTTGATTCGATCGGATAATTTAACTTCATTTAGTTTTGTCCGGATAATTTTAGAAACTGTTAAAAAGTTCGAACGGATATCAATAACTCACTTTTTCCCCTGTCGGAAATTTTTTCAAAAGTTGGATTTTTTCTCAAGTTTAAGAACGTTCTAAGTCGTGCAAGTAACGCGGTAGACCCTCTAGAAGAACACAAACCTTAACTCGATTATGTGACCGTCTTGAACTGCCTCTGAACCATAGGGCTTGGGGCAGTACGGCGTGCCACATGTGAGGTATTGGCTTGACCCTTCTACGGCTGGACCATCGGTACTGTGGCATGTGATGGATGTTTTTAAACTAATTTCAAGTGTTGAGAACTATTTGGGGAAATCTTGGGTGTTTGATTATTCGATCGAAAAGTTTAACATTGTCTATTTATCTGGAATGTGATACAATATTTGGAATCCACATGTAGTTATGAGATAACTAATTTGAATGTTATAAATCTAGCCGTTTAGTCTCAATTGATCGGTTGCCACGGGATTTTGATGTGATCAAAAGTCCGTCGCAATCACATAGCATACGCGGATACTCGCTGGGTAAACTTAATAGACAGCCACGCCCCAAAGCCCCGACCAAGTGACTGTAGGTGAACCCCGTCGCCAAAATCATCCGTTCGGGTGCTCGCGGCAGCGGTGTTCCGCCTTAGTGCACTTCGTCGACGGCATCCGGGGGTGCGGCCGTCTACTAAAGTTTGCGACGAGCATTCGATCAGAATGTCGGGAATCTTGTTGAATTTCCCGACTTGATATTGATAAGAGTTTTCGATAATGAGACTAAAATGAGGGGTTTATAATTGTTAGGCATGCGATGTCTAAGGAATTCATTTGGTTAGGCATGCGATGTCTAAGGAGGTTGCGGATTCCAACTGTTGTAGTTTTACACTTTCTTTTCTGTGACCGTAAGCGTAGTATGTGGTGTATCGCCGGCTTCGTTGCTATACATCAATGACAATCGGGATACGCATACTTGCTTACGTTGATGATATGTGATATTATGTGTTGCTGTGATATGTTATATTGGATCGTCGCGTTTTGAATAGCCGGGGGTTTTATGTGAGATGAGAGTTTTTTCTTTTTCATTCATGTAAAATTCATTTGTATGTAATATTCTTTTATTGGGGCACTTCCAGGCTGAGGATGATGTCACCATTGTATATTATTTACTTTTCCGCATTAGGTAGACCCAAGGCGGGGAGCACAAGTAACCGGGTTCTAGGGTCCAGTGGGAGACCATCTCGAGGAGTTGAGACAGGGTCTCCTAACCCTAGAATTGGCAGTGTTACTTGCCGCTCTCGTAGGGGTCTAGGGATGTGGGTTTAGCTATTCATCGCGACCGTGGAATCTGTGTTTTATACAGGCTCGTATTGAAAACACGGACGTCCTAGTATATCCAATATTTCATATATGTTCTTCTGCTGCAATGTTCTGTGATGAGATCATATTACTGCCTAAGACGAATGTTTATATTATATATATATATATATATATATATATATGAGATATATGTTATATTGCAGATTTCTTTTCAAATGTGATGCTTGTGAAGCATATTAAAATGGGACTTCATTAATGAGATTAATGAAACTAAAAGAAACCTAAGATGTTGTAGAAACTTGTTTAAAAACTGGTAGCTCTAGTTCTTGCTTTGCATAGCGGTGTTCCTTGTAGAACATCCAGCACCTTATTCGATAAGGAAAGAGCCGAGATCCCTTCACCGGGAGTGACCTCTTTAGTGAAACTAGCAGATGCTACAAACTCGGTTTGTCTTTTGATTGCTTCTATAGTTCTTGCTTTGCATAGTGATATTTGTGAAATATCCTTCACCTTATTCGATGAGGAAAGAGCAGACGGTCCCTTCACCGGGAGTGACCTCTTTAGCGAAACTAGAAAAGGCCTAAAAAACATTCCATTTAAAATCACTCGATTCTACAACGATATCAAGTTCATTACGCAATAGATTTTCATAAAAATCTGTCGTAGCCCTCCGAAATTTTTGGAAGTAGAGTACTTAGTATTCGTGCTGCGTATGTCGACTTTAGTTGAGGCGTAGTGTGCGGTAGCTAAGTGATGTCTTCCTACACAGCATATGATGCGATTAGTTAGGACATTCATGTGATTATGTCGACCATAGTTGAGGGTCATATAGGGTAGGTCTGATTAATCATGAAATGACGGGTAGAACTTGACTAGTACTTATGATATGTTGACCTTTGTTAAGGTCATAAGTACTAGGGGTAATATATTATTGGGAATTTCAAGTGTTGAAATTTGCAATGAGATTGCACACCTTCTATGAGATAGTTGGATCCCGATACCCGCTGCGAGTAAGAGTTACTCCTGGGAGAGTTTTACACATTACAATTAGTCGATCAAGTAGGTGTCTAGAAAGGTGTCAACGGAGTTACGCCCCTGGGAAAATGAGGTTTACTTTAATTAGGTTCGTGCGAAAGCACGGGGGACCTCCCTCAAAGTACCGGCACTGGCCTGGCTGAAAGATTGACGAAATTGTAGAGTGTAATTAATCCCGGCTAGTCATTCCTTTTAGGGTTTGAAGGAAGATTTGATTAAAACAGTGAGAGACATCCTGATTAGATATATTAGATAACCAATCTAATCTTGCAAGAGCATACGCTGAGAGTGTTTTCTTCTCTCTCTCTCTCCAGGTAGCGACCATATCACGCCTTAATCAAGATAATAATACGGATGTATTGACCGAACCCGCTTGTTATACTGAGCTAGGGAACGTTGGTACCCTCCAACTTATAATTGTTATAAGACAGAGCAGGATATAGGGGATTACCAGAATTCCCGTGCCGCCCAAACGAAGAAAGTGCATATTGATGCATCATCTTCGGGTGTGTTCATTACAGAGAACTGTTTCTCAGTATCCTTTACGTTCTGGGTATCTGATACCGGATCAGGATCCCACATATGTAATTTGTTACATGGGCGAATGATAGGTAGAGAACTGAGAACGGGTGATAAGTTTCATGAGATAGAAACGGTGCAAGTGTTGCGGCTAAGTCTGTTGGTCACTATATTACCAGAATACATTAATTCTGAACGAATGTCATTAGATACCGAACCTGATGTACAACATCATATCAGTCTCTTTATTAGTAAAGAAAAGATATAATTTTGTATTGTTGGATAATGTTTTGAACATTTCCTATATCAAGAGTTGATCGGTTCAGGTACGTTATCTAAAAGTATTGACGTTCTAAATCAAACTACAGTTCTTAGTATACAGAACACACACGAGAGGAAGAGTTCAGAAATGAACGAATCCTTCTTGAGGCATTGTAGACTAGGTCATATCAATGCGACCCGACTAGCTGAAGTTACATTAAGATGCATATTTAAATTTGTTTGAATTTACATCTTGTGAAACTTGCCGGTCATGTCACAAAGATAAGATGACCATAGCTCTGTTTATTGGAAACAGAGAAAGAGTTAGTGAACTCTTGGGATTGATATATGTTGATGTATGAAAGTCCCCTGTCTACATATGCCAGGACCGGTTCTTTGTACTTCATTACATTCTCTGATGATCTCTCAAGATTCAGACATATGTTCCTGTTGAAGCCCAAGTCCGAAGCTTTTGAGATATTCACAGAATATAAATTAGAAGTAGAGAACCAAAAACGGGTAAAAGTATTATGTCCTTTGATGAGATCAAGGAGGAGAATACTTGAGCACGGAATTCATGGACTATTCTAAAGGAGAATGAGATTCTCTCTCAACATTACTTCCCCGCATACACAACAGCACGTCGGTGTATCGGGGCGGAGCAAAGCACCCTATGTGATATGGTGTGCTCTATGATGAGTACTACTGAGTTTCCTATTTCCTTTTGGGAAGTTATGCACTTGAGAAGCTGCATACCTATTGAATAAGGTTCAAATCAAATCAGTTGCCTACCACCTCATATGTGATATGGAAAGGGAAGAGCCCATATCTTAAGTTTGTTAAGATTTGGGGTTGTCCGGCCTATGTCTAAAAGGCAAAATCCGAACAAGCTCGAGGCAAAGTCAGTTCTGTAGAACTGGAAAGGTTCCATCTATACAAACTGCAACTGATGATTTGATAGAACCAAGGATTCAATAGTTTCTAACGAACCTTAGCCTCTCCGCCGATCTAGTAGGGTTCCTCACCCACCTGAGAGATACTTCGGTTTCTCTATGACAGTGGGAGCGAGGATTGCATCATGAGATGTTGACCCAACTAGTTTCGAGCTGGCCATCAGGAGTGAGACTCTGTAAGAATGGCTGGATGCTAAGCGATATGAGATGGAATCCTTATACACCAACAAAGTATAGACTTTCGTTGCTTTATCTGAATGGTTAAATCCCCATCAGGAGCAAGTATATCCTAAGAAGATTACTTGGTGTACATGGAAAAGTTAAGACTTTCAAAGCTATACTTATGTCCATCAAGATCCTACTTGCCACGGCTACATACCATGACCACGATATCTGGCGGTTGGGTGTCATGACTGCTTTTCTAAATGATGTTTTAGAAGAGAGCGTCTATAAGTACACAGCCAGAGGACTTCGTAGACAGTGGGAGCAGCAGAAACGTGTGCAAGATGTTTTATGTGATAAAGCAGGCATCACGGAGTTGGAACGTCTGTTTTGATGTGGTAGTCAAAGAGTTTGACTTCAACAAAATGGTAGATGAACCTTGTATATACAAAAAGGTAGTAGAGAGTATGGTGGTGATCCTCGTAGAGTACGTGGATGAATTACTCTTGATAGGGAAGGAGTTTCCTATGCTACGATCGGCCAATCTCCGCTTATCATAAGGATTCTCCATATAGGATCAAAATGATACCTCCTAAATCCTGGGTTTTGGATCTATGAGATAGATCTAATTGGATGTTAGGATACTCACTAGTTGTAGTGAGATGGTATCAACAGATCCTGAGGAGAATCACTGGAAAGGTTCCAGGGTGATAAGGACGACTGAATGCAGTCGCAGGCATTGTCTTTACCCTCAGTGGAGGGACGGTATATTGGAAGAGTTCCAAGCTAGATACCGTGACTTACTAGATGATAAAAGGCAAGATATATCGTTACCAAGGATGCTACCAAAGAGGCAGTCTGGATATATAAGTTCATGAGATGAACTTCGTTCCTACCATTGTGTAACAATGGAGTTGTAGCTTATGCCAAGGAACCCCCGTCCCATCATAAATCCGGATATAATTCTTAGGCAGTATCACTTGATCATAGAGATGGTTGATCTCCAGGAAGATCGAGGTTAAGAGAGTAGACACAGAGGACAACAGCGCGGATTCACTCACAAAGGCCTTTTTCCCAGTAGAGACTTTTATGGGATGGTTGAGTACGAGATACTTCAACCGCAGCTAATTGTTGGGTATGTGATACCACAACAGATGACCCTAGTGCAAGTGGGAGATTGTTAGTTATATGTATGCCTTAGAGGCCATTACTGTACATACGATGTATATTATAATGGATGCTTGGACATATATAGGGAGGACTTTCTTGCTCGACATGATAGTATGCTATCTGGTTGCACTTTATCTTAACATGTACTCTGATTGTCTCTATGTTACATGTTGATAAAGCCCTTAGGATATGTACTCGACTACTGGGACTATGATGAGATCATACTAATGGGGTCACGGTAGTCGACGAGTACATCCTATAACTGTTCCTAGTCGAGGGTGTATCGAGACAGGGCATCGATGCACCGGTGTAGACTAGCGTATTCGCATCTTGACCCATATGATGGGCGATGGATGATCCCATATCCATCGGTGTTTGACATCAAGGATGGTGTACGGGTGCTCAGTAGAGACTGGGTACACTGAACGGACTCGCCGAGAACTCCCAGATGGTATTATACCTCACGTCAGATGGCAGTTCTCCGGTGACACTGGTACAGAGTAGTTTGTTGACCCGAGATCTTCATAGTGTCTTGTGTGATTCCCACTGTGCTTTGATTTCCATCATACCACGTCCAAGAGGGCGTGCAAAAAGGTGGCTTTTGGGTACAGTCCCCAATCATATGGAGGCAATGAGCGATAGGAGGGGATTCGTCTCTCCCGGTATAGGGAGTTGATGTTGTGCTGTGTACGATTGGCTATAACCGGAAATCCCTAGCCAGGGTTGCTGAGATTTACTGGTAAGTGTTATCAGTAGTTTCTCGAACTGTTATAGACCTCATATCGACACGACTTATCAAGCTACTGTGGTCTGACGTTTACCACCCCTAGGCGAGATATGCGACATATCAGACGACGAGACCGAACTGGATGGGAGTGTTACTGATTGGATTCCCAGGAGAATGTACAGGCTTGCTTGTTGATCTTCTGAGCACTTAATACCTGGGTGGCTATTACGTTTAGCTGACCGCTTGCAGCTTGTGGGTGTTTGATATGATCATCACCTACTGCCGGCGTATTGACGATTCTTTAGAGTCCTACACAGAGGTTTCTTGGCTCAGGAAAAACGAAGTAGGAGCACATATGTGATATGTGCGTGACCGAGGATAATGCGGTATGTGATACCGTATTGGATTCTCGCGATATGAGATATCGGCCGGGTATATGTGATATAGCCGGGTCATCGTATTAGTCGGTTATGTGCGATATAGCCGGATTGTCGGATCGAGTGTTGATTTGATAATTTAATGTATAATAATATATATGATATATTAAATTACATTAACTAATATTAGCTCACTAAAAGATTCTTTTTCTCACTCGGGTAATACATTGATATATATGCGATATATGTTAATTGTATTATTTTATTTTGTTACAATAAATATTATATATGTGATATATAATATTGTAACATGATATGATTACTAATGCAACATGTTTAGTGGAGATTAAACAAGATTAGGGTTTGATTTGGCTTAGTGCATTCATGAACCTTCTAGAAGGTTTCTTTTTGTTTTGTGTTAAGATATTTTGTTATGACTCATTCTTAACCCAACCCAAACCCTAGCCCTAGTTAAATCTCTACAAAGGTTTAGTCAACCATGGTTGCATTATTCATCATTATCATCTTTTCATTATTCATCACAAAAGGATTCTAATCATTATTCATCTTCTTCTTCCTTCTCTTTTCATGGAAAAAGCTTTGATGCTTTTGATTTTGTGATGAAAGTGAGTGAGAATATGAAAACAAATGAGAGCAAAAATCCTACTTCATCATTCTCATCTACCCTTGCCCTTTAGATGAGAGTGTTTACTTCATTTAGTGAGTGTTAGCTTGTGTTAATGAAACATGAAGGTAGATCATCTATGTTATCGAAGATCGGAAGCAAGACTGCACCTTTCTCTTCGTGAAGCCTCTCGAGAGTCCGGAACACGATGATCGCAGCGAAGAGACTTCAACATGGAGCTTAAGAAGTGAAGGACCGGATCTACAAAGGTTGTAATCCCTTTCACTTAGTGTTAAAGTGTTTAACATGCTTGTTTTCGCATAAACTCTAGTTTAAAGATCCGGCTTCGGGTTGTTCGGCACGGCTAAATTTTAAATCGGGCATGCTTGATGCCTCGTAGACCCTTGTGGCAGTGCATAGCAACCCTACACCTATAACTGTTCCTAGTCGAGGGTGTATCGAGACAGGGCATCGATACACCAGAGTAGACTAGCGTATACGCATCTTGACCCATATGATGGGCGATGGATGATCACATATCCATCGGTGTTTGACATCAAGAATGGTGTATGGGTGCTCAGTGGAGACTGGGTACACTGGACGGAGTCGTCGAGAACTCCCAGATGGTATTATACCTCACGTCAGATGGCAGTTCTCCGGTGACACTGGTACAGAGTAGTCTGTTGACCCGAGATCGTCATAGAGTCTTGTGTGATTCCCACTGTGCTTTGATTTCCATCATACCACGTCCAAGAGGTCGTGCAAAAAGGTGGTTTTTGGGTACAGTCCCGAATCACATGGAGGCAATGAGCGATAGGAGGGGATTCGTCTCTCCCGGTATAGGGAGTTGATGTTGCGCTGTGTTCGATTGGATATAACTGGAAATCCCTGGCCAGGGTTGCTGAGATTTACTGGTAAGTGTTATCAGTAGTTTCTCGAACTGTTATAGACCTCATATCGACACGACTTATCAAGCTACTGGGGTCTGACGTTTTACAACCCCTAGGCGAGATATGCGACATATCAGACGACGAAACCGGACTGTACGGGAGTGTTACTGATTGGATTCACGGGAGAGAGTACAGGCTTGCTTGTTGATCTTCTGAGCGCTCAATACCTGGGTAGCTATTACGTTTACCTGACCGCTTGCAGCTTATGGGTGTTTGATATGATCATCACCTACTGCCGGCGTATTGACGATTCTTTAGAGTCCTACACAGAGGTTTCTTGACTCAGGCAAAACGGAGTAGGAGCACATATGTGATATGTGCGGGACCGAGGATAATGCGATATGAGATACAGTATTCTTTTCTCGCGATATTTGATATCAGCCGGGTCATCGGATCAAGTGTTGATTCGATGAATCGGTAAATGAGATATTAGTCGGTTATATGCTATATAGCCGGATTGTCGGATCAAGTGTTGATTCGATAATTTAATGTATAATAATATATATGATATATTAAATTACATTAACTAATATTAGCTCACTAAAAAATTCTTTTTCTCACTCGGGTAATACATTGATATATATGAGATGTATGTTAATTGTATTATTTTATTTTGTTACAATAAATATTATATATGTGATATATAATATTGTAACACGATATGATAACTAACGCAACAAGTTTAGTGGAGATTAAACAAGGTTAGGGTTTGTTTTGGGTTAGTTCCTTCTTGATGCTTCTAGAAGGTTTCTTTTTGTTTTTGCTAAGATATTTTCAAATGACTCATGCTTTAACCCAACCCAAACCCTAGCCCTAGTTAAATCTCTACAAAGGTTTGTTTAACCATGGTTGCATTATTCATCATTATTATCCTTTCATTATTCATCACAAAAGGATTACTATTCTTCTTCATCATCTTTGAGCTTCATGAAAAGCTTTCTAGGTTTTTCCTAAGTGATGAAAAATGAGTGAGAATAAGAAAAAAAATGAGAGCAAAAATCCTAATTCATCATCCTCATCTACCCTTTCCCTTTAGATGAGAGTGTTCACTTCATTTAGTGAGTGAGAGCTTGTGTTAATGAAACTTCAAGGTAGATCATCTTTGTTATCGAAGATCGGAAGCAAGCTTGCATCTTTCTCTTCGTGGAGTCTCTCGAGAGTCCGAAACACGATGATCGCAGCGAAGGGACCTCAACACGGAGCTTAAGAAGTGAAGGACCGGATCTACAAAGGTTGTAATCCCTCTCACTTAGTGTTAAAGTGTTTAACATGCTTGTTTTCGTATAAACTCTAGTTTAAAGATCCGGCTTTGGGTTGTTCGGCACGGCTAAATTTTAAATCGGGTATGGTTGATGCCTCGTAGACCCTTGTGGCAGTTCCTAGCATCCCTACACTTCCCTACCCCATAACGCCAGGGATCTAAGCCCTCAACAAGAGGCAGCCGAGCGGCTACCCTGCTCGGCTATCCCTGGCTGGTAGCATCCCTACCCCACAACGCCAGGGATCTAAGCCCTCACTGAGAGGCAGCCTAGCGGCTGCCCCGCTCGGCTATCCCTGGCTGGTAGCTTCCCTACCCCACAACGCCAGGGATCTAAGCCCTCAACAAGAGGCAGCCGAGCGTCTACCCCGCTCGGCTATCCCTGGCTAGTAGCTTCCCTACTCCACAACGCCAAGGATCTAAGCCCTCACTGAGAGGCAGCCCAGCAGCTACCCTGCTCGGCTATCCCTGGACGGTAGCTTCATTACCCCACAACGCCAGGGATCTAAGCCCTTAACAAGAGGCAGCCCAGCGGCTACCCTGCTCGGCTATCCCTGGCTAGTATCTTCCCTACCCCACAACGCCAGGGATCTAAGCCCTCACTGAGAGGCAGCCCAACAGCTACCCTTCTCGGCTATCCCTAGCCGGTAGCTTTCTTACCCCACAACGCCAGGGATCGAAGCCCTCACCAAGAGGCACCGGGCAGCAACCCTGCCCAGCCCATCCTTAAGGATCCAAAGCCCTCCCCAAGAGGCACCGAGCAGTAACCCTACTCGGCCAATCCTTAGTAGGCCACTTACAACCCTTCCCGCGCTAAGGATCAAAATCCCTCGCAAGAGGCAGCCGGGCCCGACCTTGCCCGGCTATCCCTGGTTGGTAGCTCTCTACCCCAACACACCAGGGATCAAAGCCCTCACCAAGAGGCACCGGGAAGCAACCCTGCCCGGCCCATCCTTAAGGATCAAAAGCCCTCGCCAAGAGGCACCGGGCAGTAACCCTGCTCGGCCAATCCTTAGCACTTACGCCCCCTCCCGCGGTAAGGATCAAAAGCCCTCGCAAGAGGCAGCCGGGCCCGACCTTGCCCGGCTATCCCTGGCTGGTAGCTCCCTACCCCAACACACCAGGGATCAAAGCCCTCACCAAGAGGTACCGGGTAGCAACCCTGCCCGGCCCATCCTTAAGGATCAAAAGCCCTCACAAGAGGCAGCCGGGCCAGACCTTGCTCGGCTATCCCTGGCTGGTAGCTCCCTATCCCAACACACCAGGGATCAAAGCCCTCGCCAAGAAGCAATCGAGTAGCTTCACTGCTCGATCCGTCCTTAGTAGGCCCCTTACAGCCCCTCCCGCGCTAAGGATCGAAAGCCCTCGCAGCGGCAGCCGGGCCCGCCATTACTCGGTTATCCCTAGCTAGTAACTCACTGCCCCAACACACCAGGGATCAAAGCCCTCGCCAAGAGGCAACCGAGCAGCTTCACTGCTCAGTCCATCTCTGGCAGACCTTGTACGACCCTTACAACGCCAGGGATCGAAGCCCTCGTCTAGAGGCACCGGGCAGCTACCCTGCTCGGTCCATCTTTAGCAGGCCTTGCACGGCCTATCCCGCATTAAGGAACATGACCTCACCAAGAGGCATCCAGGCTATCTACGTCTGCGCGATCTCCACCTCGACTTCGGGGCCATGGAGATACCGTCTTCCCGCCGGTCTTTGCAAACTTAGCAAGTGAACAGATTCAACTCGACGCGTAGTCGCTAGATGAAGAAACGACACAACACAAAGGCAGTACCGTGCAAATACAAGTGTTTACCGACAAAGCAAAATACGACCACAAACACTACTGCAAAAGTCTTTATTCGCAAAACCAAAGTCTTTACAAGGGTATTGTGGGCTCCCCAGCCTTACAAAATGCCCGAAGACCTACAGAATTCCTGATGCAACAAAAAAATAAAAAGAAGAAACAAGAAGACAAGAGGCTCAAGCCTCAGGGCCAGGCACAACCCAGGGAAACTCAATGCCTACCATGACTCGGGAGGCGTCCGGGGGCTCATCACCCATCACATCGACCTCGGTGTCGCCCTCGCCGGGAATCACTTCCACGGCATCGCCATCAGGGTCGCCCCCCTGCTCGTCATCCTCACGGGGATATTCGGCTCGGAGCTCTTCGTCAGGAAACTCCGGCATCCGAGCCTTGACGGCGTCGAGGGGCCTCATGCCAGATGGCGGTAGTGGCCGAGGCCAGGACGGTGTAAAAATTTTCCGACTTCTGGAAGTTCTCCACCGCCTTCGCCGCTCTGAGGTTGGCTCACTTCGTCGCCTCTACCGCCACCCCTAACTCCTTCCGGAGGGTGCTCGCCGACTTCTTCATGGTGCCAACGAGCACCTCAGAGTCCTGAAGATTGGCCTCGGTGATCTGGGCGGCCTCGCGGAACCTGGTAACCTCCTGCTTCCCGGCCGTCTCCTCCTGCTTCCCGGCCTCCACCTCGCCCTCAAGGGCAGCGACCCTCGCCATCGCCGTCTCCATCTCCCGCTTTGAGCTCTCCCCAGCGAGGAGAGCTCGTCTGCGGATCGCATCGCCGGGGCTATTTCATCCCCCTCCATCCGGACGACGAGAGCGACGTGCTGGAGGACCTGCAGAGATCAGAGGGGAGTCAGAAAGAAAGAGGGGCGCCAAGTCTCGCGAACGGCGAGATGCTGAGTGAAAAATCGAGTGAGGTACGAGCACTAACCTGCACGGCCTCTTAGGCGATGGACGCCATCTGCGCCTTCAGAGTCCCCCCAGAGACCTTGCCCCCGGCCGACCTCTCCATGTCGGACAGCACTCTGTCAGCGACGGAGAGCCCCGAGGGCACCTCAAAGAGGAACCCCCCTTCTTCCACCAAGATCGGGGAGGCCGGGGTCCGTGGGACTATGTGGGGGAACCTCTTGAGTGCCGTCGGCGGAGGGCTGGTCTCTGCCTCCAAAGCCGGGGCCTCCTGTCCCCGAACCCGCTTTCGGCTCGGCACCTTGCTGGGCCCCGGGGCACGATCCATACTCGAGCGCTGGGGTGGAACGGCTACTAGGGGAGCTGGGACCAACGTCTTATGAGAAGAGCTGGCCCTCCAGCCTTCGACCCCTTCTTCGACTTGCGCATGGCCGCTCGGAGGTAGCTCAAGTCCATGGGTTCTGCACAAGGCAAGGTACAATCATGTTAGCAACATAAACAAAAATAAAATAGACGCAAACCTAACAGAACTCCTACGAGTTCCTAACTTACCGACGAACTGGACAGGGCTGAGCCCGGCCCAACTAAGGACCCGCTCGGAAAGCAGCATGTCAGCCCGGGGAATGGGCTCCCACTCCGCCACCCTCAACACGTCGGGGTCATTGGACCGGCTTCCCCGCCAGCACCTATCCCTAGACCACTGGGCGGGCATGGGCCAATCCTCGCCTTCTGGCGTCCCAACAAAGAAAAACTTCTTCTTCCAATCGTGGATGGAAGAATGCAAGACGACGACTCCCGACCCGGCTGCACTCCCCTTTCGTTTCCTAAAGGAGAGGTAAACCCACCTCGGGTCGCCCGCACGAGTGCCGGGGTGACCTTAGTAAATAAGAGAGGAGGCAAGGATGGACAGACCGAAGGGGATGATCTGCAACTTCAAACGGACCAGGAACCCAAGGAGAATCCTCCATGAGTTCGGCACTAGCTGGACCGGGGCCATCCCGAAGTAATTTAGCGCCCTAACAACCTCGGGAGAGAAGGGCAGGCGCATACTGGCCCAAAAGGATTCCAGGTACAGGGCAATATCTCTACTCCATACCTGATCTGCCATCTCTCCTTCCTCGGCCAAACGTAGGGTATAGCCGAAAGGGATATGGAAACGAGCCCGAGCGGTGGCATGCTCGTTCTCGTGCCTCGCCAAAGAAGGCACACCAGGGGCATCCTCCACCTCCGCTCGGGGATCCACCCCTGACACGCGACCCCGGGAAGAAGATCTGACCCTAACTTCTCGAGGAGACTCTGACTCGGTGGAGGAATCCCTAGAATCTACCCCGACGACATCTATAGACTTCTCAGAGGAAGACATCTAACCTGATGGAGAAGCCTTCAGGAGCGCAGAGATTCGACCTAAAGAGGAGAGCGCCGAGCTTACGAGTTCAAGAACGAGGAAGATATGAAGAGAGATGGGCCCTGAAGAGGACCCCACCTCTATTTATAGCCACCGGCGTCCTCATCCAAAGGCGACAGTCGGCTCCCGCCAAAAACAACTCTTCGCATTCAACGGTCACGATCGCTCCACCTGCTGCACGCATATTAGCCGGATCCCAACAGACGCCAGAAGTTTGTGGCCCGTCACATCTGCCAACCGTCGCCCGACACGTGGGCTGTCGCTTCAGCGAAAGTACGCACGATCCGGCGCACCCTCTTTAATGTAAAAGATCTCGCCCTGATTCGTCAGGGCATCATCCAGAAGATACAACGGATTACCCTGGGACACGCTCGATGATATCTTCGAAAAGGAGCTCACCTCGGGTGACCCAGAAAACCACTCTCGACCCGACCCATTAGTTGGTCGGGACAAGAGTGGGGGGCTAATGATGATGCTCAATATCGGTGATCTACCAGATTATGACACGTGGCAGGTGACGTGTCCCAGAGTATGCAAGAAAAGGCCTATAATGGCCGACCAGGCCGCTCCTATGCCCGTCCTACAAACAAACGCTGGCTCACCTCCGAGCCCCCAGCACAATTGGCCTCCTCGGCCTCCCAGCTCGTCTTCGGGCTACCGCAGAACCAAGATATCTCGGCTCTCCCGCTCGTCCGCGAGCTCTCCCGCCGAGGTCATCTGTAAGTCCACGTTACCCGTCCCCGGTTCTTTGGGGTTGCGGAAATGGTGAAAAACGATTTTTCTTTGGGGTAAAATGGACTCAAAATACGGATCTTTGTTAAACAACTATCTAACAACCTAACTAGGAGTTTTACCTACTCGGTTAGGGGGTTATACCTTAACTTGAACTCCTTCTCTTCGACTCCTTGTGGTGGTCGGATGGTTCTCTCCTCGTCGTCTCCTTATGCCAAAGATGGATCCACCTGAAACCTTCTACCTTTGGCTCCAACCTCAATCTAGAGGAAACTAGAACACTTGGTTTGCTAGACCTTGTATACTAGGATGAGTAGAGAAGTGTTTTGGGTTTTATCTCTAAGAAAATGGTTCTCAACTCATGAGAGGGAGTTTCCTTGAGCTAGAGAGAGCAATAGGAAGAGGGAGAGCTTGAGGATGAGAGAGAATGAGAATGATAGAATGAGTAAGCCTTTTTCCACCCATGCTCTCATAATACAAAAATAATTATAACAAATAATAATAATTGAGTATTATGTGATGGTTGTTATCATATCAAATGGCAATATCATTTCATGCATTAAATGCAATTTGTGAACAAACAAGCAAGCAAAGGTCAATGCCAAGAAATGATAGCCATTGTCATGATGATGGTCAACAAGTCCAACCTAGTCAACCGGTCAACTTACTCAACAAGTCAACAAAGTCAACCTTTCAACCCAACCATGGCACAATAATACTTAATTAATATTATCATTAATAATATTTCTTATTCTCATTAGGGTTTAGCAAAAGTCAACAGTCAACAACCCTAATGAGAATCCTCTGCCTCTGTCTCTGTCAACCGTGCATACACACCCGCATCCGCGTTCCGAGGAACATGAATACAAACGAGATAAAACCAATCCCAAAACGTACACTAGGATCTGGCTTAAACCAAAGCCCGCTAGTGATAACTTCCCGGACACTAAACGTGCACAAGTGCACGGATGTGACCGAACCCTATCGCAAAACCATGCGACTCCTACTCTTTTTACCTAAAGGCAAATAGCTTTCTGTGTGGGACTCTAAACACTCGACACTACGGTGGAAGTGGGTTTAATCACAGACCGCAAGCGGCACTAGCTGTGCGTAACGGCCCCCAGGTTGATGCCGATAAGAAGACGGACGAGGTGAAACCCATTTGAACTCCTACTGAGCCTGAATGTGACAATCTGCGTACAGTCCGGTCTGTTCATCTGAGAATATTGCATGGCGGGCCTAGGGGGGTGGTAAACGTCAGTCCCCTAATAGCGGTACAAGTCGTGTCGGAGTGTAGCCCAGAACACCCTAAGACAACATTGGAAACCTACCAGTGCATCTCGCTTGCCCTGACCAGGGACGACTATGTGTAATGGCTCTCCTAGACACAGCGCGATATCAACTCCCAATACTGGGAGAGACGAATCCTATCTAACCGTCACTGCCACTAAGTGCTTCGGGACTGCACCCAACTACTACCTGTTTGCATGACTCTTTTGAGCCGTGGTAGTGTAGTAATCAAAGTACAGTGGGAACTGATTTTTCTCAAAAACTATTTTTTAACCGCAATCAAGAATGGCGTCGCTTGGTAGCTAGCCGGTGAGTACGGGTCGGTCCACAAGGATGTTGTGAATCTCCTATTCGCTCTTACGAGTTAATTCCGAAGGGTGTTCGGATTGATTATTAAATCTAAAAACCTAATTATTCTATACTACGATTATCTAAATCTAGTCTTGCTAGGGCTAGGTTTAGGGATGGTTTGGAAATGCAAGTAAATCTCAACGCTTTCTATACCCAAATGAAGATCTATGAGGTGTTATGGTAATTATCAATAAAGGGGATTAGATCCATTCGGGAAGGTGTTCCTTCCTCTAGGTTCTTGTCCTTCCGTTAGAGATCCTTACCTTAACCTCCATAGAAAATACGCGCAACCGGGCCTTTATACTACGGTGTCATCGTTACCTCGAGGGGTAGGATGTCGTAGGGCGCGGTGTGTGCGTGTATGCATGGAGTCCTATTGAAAATATATTATGGGTAAGAAAGGGATGATAGATCTCATCTCTCAAAATCCTTCCCCAAAGCTAACTCTAAACAATTTATCTACGGCAAGAAATTAAATCTACCTAGGGCAAAGAATTGAAATCTAAACTAGAGCAAGGAATTAAATCTACTTACAGATGCAGCTCTCCAATCATCAACGCAGGGTTGTCAGATCTGAATTCATGAATTGAAAAGAGACACCGATGCTCTCCATAAAGAATTCTGAATTTATTTTTAAAAGGAGGCATAAGGTTTACAATCTTTAGAGTTCCTATTTATAGAGAATAGGAAACCCTAGGTTACATTTTGATCCGCATGTCTGTAATTACAAAAATACCCCTAGGAAGACCTATTCAGCACCGCCCAAGATATGGTAAAATTTCTGTCTTTTAATTCCTTTACATGGCCGCGGAACCGCGACCTAAGCTGGGGTTGGGCCGCGGTTCCGCGGCCCAATAGTAGATTTGGCTTATGAGATTTCTTGGGCTGCTTTTGGGCTTTATGTTCTTCCTGTTTCTGCAGGTCTATTTGCAATTTGACTTCTAGGTATTCTTCAGATCTTCACAGTGAGTAGTTGTATTGAACTTTAACCGTTCGCTTTGACATCTTGGACCTTGCGCTGCCTTGTACTTTGTGAACTTTATCTTTTATGTAGGCTTGATCAAGATCCTTCTATTTGTTGGTTGTAGTTCCACTTTTACATTGGCTTTTACCTTTTTCACTGTTTTAGATCCAAGAACCTGTAACCTGTAACATGTAGCAGACATGCGTCAAAATCACCTGTTTATTTGTAAAAAGAATAAGAATGGGGAATATAATAATGCAATATTATGGTGTGACCAAATACCCCCAAACTTATCTTTTGCTCGTCCTCGAGCAAACTTATTTTTTTATTCTCTACAAAAAACCTAACCACACTTTCGCAGGGAAACGCGATTGCACTGAGCATGTTCAACAAGCCGTTAAACCTCTAGGTGTCCCTAGTAGGAGGAGTGTTGTCTCATGAGGGTTTTCAGCGGATACTACCCACAAAATCCTATCAATTTGGCTTTTCGACTTTTGTTCTCCAATTAGGGTTTCTAATAAGGAACTCTATTATCTTCGACTTGCAAATTATCCACCCATATTCTTCACACTTCCTCATCATTTAACTTAAGATCATATATGTTCTGCAGACCTACTTAGCTTTCGGCATTTCTTAAGTTTTCCTTCTAGGGTTTTATCTCCACTTAGGAATTTCTATCAACTCTACTAAAGATACAAGTTCTATTCTTCACTCCTTTCTCTCATCTAAACTCCAATCACATATCCCCACGTGTGTGCATAAATCACCCCTACACTTGGAAATTCAAATCAAGCAATCATACCCTTGTCCGTTGTCCAAAGTACTTATTAGTAGGTGAATTTTTAATTGATTTTGCTTACACATCCTTCATGCGACCGTTAATACTTCTTGAGGTACCAACAACCGATTACAAGATGTGTTTGCACATTAAAGCGTAATTCCCAGTCTTGCAACACCCAAGGCTTTAGCAGTGACTCCCAAACCAGTTGGTCTAAGGCACTAGGTGATGAAGCACCCTTGCTAAATATTTTTCTATTTTTGCAGCCTTAAGTAATCACAAAAACCAGTGTTCATTTTTTTATTCTTTATTCACACTTGTATTTTTTTTCATTTTCTTCGTACTAAGGACTTTAGACAAGAGCATTTCTAGGTCTCTTCTACTATTCCAAGTTTCAAGGTGCGTGTTTGGGCAAATTGTAGGGTATACATTTTCAGAATCTAGACTTAAGTTAGGAATTATTTTTCAAACTTATACTCTAATAAAAATATCAATACTTTTCCTTTGTTTCGACTTAGCCCAAGAAGTGAACCCAAAATTTGCTTATTTCTAAATAAACTACAAAGACATATACTTTCTACCGTTAAACTTTTAAGGAAGGTTATTTTTAGGGTTTTTAATTTACTAAGTCTAAGATCTAGTTGTTTCTAGCCAGTTAACCTATTTGTCAAACTCAAATCAAATATGGCCAAAATTGAATACAATAATTTTTATAATTTTTGAAATTTTTCAATTTTTATGGGTTTTCAAATAAGTATGCAAATGCAAAAATATACATATGAATGTGAAGGAAGAAGACTTACCGAGCATACCCCCAAACTTAAACTTGACAGTGTCCTCACTGTCATGCTACCCCAAGAGGGTCAAAATTGTCGGCACTCCCCTGTTTATTTATTTACACATTTTTTTTGTTTTTATTTTTTGAAATTTTTTTATAGAAAAAGAAAAAAATATATATATATACATATATACAAAGGTTTCCCCCAAACTTAAGCTTGGCCTTACACAAGCCAAAGGTTAACACCAACCATTCAAAAATCTTATCGTGGTAATGGTCGAGTTGGTGAAAGAATGGAGTAGAAAGAAAAGAAATGAGAAACACACGAGACCGTGTGGAGGTAGAAACGGGATACGGTCTCGGTGGGGGAGAAGAATGGTGGAAAAGAAGAAGAAATGGTAGAGGTTCTACTTCTTCGAGTGGAGGTTGATTAATCACAAAATCCATATCATTTAAGAATGCGAGTTCGTCGGCGAAAATATCTTCGAAACTTTTCTCGAAGGTCCAATTGAAAATTATCGAACTCAAAATGTCGGATTGTGATTCATCAACACTCGATATCATTAAAGGAAGATTAGAAGAACCAAAGAAAGTGGGAATACGAATTTGAGGGTGGGGATGGAGCGTATAAATTAGCACAATTTGTAATGACCGATGTGTAAAAATCGATTGTGCTAATCTATCAACCCGCGAAAAAATGAGATTAAATCCCTCAAGAGTCGTGAGCAAACATGGGTACGTCGAACAAGGTATTGGAGATGAAAGCGTAACGGTCTCTTGCACAGTCGGAATGATAGGAAGGACGGAAGGAAGTGAGTGAGGAAGGGTATCAGTTAAGGATTCAGGAGGGTATATTGGAAAATTCGACACATCAAACGAAAATGGTTCAACCTCAATATTATCCTCAATACTATCCTCATAATTCTCCTCAATATTTTCCTCCAAAATTTGCTTATCCATGCCAATATCATCAAAATTAAGACGCATATGAAGTTCGGGAGAAACATTTAATGACTCGGGATGATGAATTGGACATAAAATTTCAATTAAATTGACAGGTTCATCATCCGAAATATTCCCGGCGTCTATATCCGCAATCAAGTGAAAATCAATTTTTTCTGACACCTCATCAAAAGCATGGATATTTATCGATTTAGGTTCTAGAGTGAAGGTGTAAAGATCGAAAGGATTAAGTGTGGTATCACTCGAAAGGGGTTCCTCACAATTTGGCAAATCAAGCACTACAAAGTCGCACAACTCATCATTTTGGACACATGTTTGAAAATTGGAGTTGTTGGATTCAATTGAGTATGGGTAGGTTTGATTTGGAATTCCTCTCACATTCTCACTCTGTCCAACCGCCTCCTCATACATTGAAAAATTTGGAGCTAGTTGGAAACTAGCTACCGGTTCAGCAGGTTGCATAAGGGCGGCCACGGACGCTTCCACATTCCTAACCATTTTGTTTGTTGCTGCGATATACGCCTCCAACGACTCTTCCAAACTAGACTTGGGTGGTAAGGGGGTTTCGGTAAAAGAGTCGAAATCGTGTGGATATGCAAAACTCCCAACAGGCGGTGTAGAAGCAGTGTCTAGTGAAGGTGGGAAGGTCGGGTAGGACTGGTAGGAAGTGGGTGATTGGACAGGGGTAGGGTCAATATATGGATAAAAAGGTGAATAGTCGTGTGGATCCCTAGAACTAGATGAGTGGTGAGGGGTGAAAGATCGGCTGCGAGATTGAGCCATATGCTCAGCAATGGACATCGGCTTAGGAGTGACAGAAGGACTTGAAAAAGTGGTGTCAACATATGGAGGTGGTAAAGATTGACTTGGTTGACACAAAGTGGGTTGAAAAGTCAAACTGTTTCTCCTAGACGCCTCTATTTGATCTTTCAGAGATATTTTTGGCAAGGAGGGATTGTCTTTAAATTGACCGAACAAATTGACATACGACGCAAAATTAGGTTCGGGATACCAAAGTTCGGCAAGTGATTTATTATGTGGGGTACCCATGTTGTAAGAAGAAAGGGTGAAAGAAAGAAAGATGGGTGGTGGTGATGCAAGGATTTATTTGCGGCAAAAAAAAATTGCAAGTTTTCTATAAAAAAAATTCCTTTTTTCTTTTTCACTTTATTTGGAAATTGTTGCAAAAAGATTTTGATAAAAGATATGAAACAGAAAAATATTACTTGCAATCTATTTCTAATTTAAACTAGGCGCAAAAATCCTGCACAAGATTTGTTATATGGAAGGGAATATATTTTATAGCTCACGGAATCCTGCAGGAATTTCCAGAAAATATATGAATATTTTTTGCAGAGGAAGAACAGAGAGTCTTACAGAAATTTTTTTAAAAGATGATGTCAACAGCGCGCCGCCATTCGGCGGCCAATGAGCCTTAGTACCGCGTTTTCGCGGTCAAAAAGCCGTAACGGTTCCCAAGAATTTTTCCTACGTTCTGATCTTCTAAGACCGCGGCGGATCCGCGGTATAAGGGTGGTTTCCGCGGCGGTTTAGCGGCGAAATGAGGGGTTCAGATCTCCAGAAAAATTCCACTGTTCTGTTGTTTAAAATCTCTTCTGTTCCGATATCCCGTTTTCTGTTTGGCTTTCTGGAAATTTTCAGATCCGTCTTGATTGTTCCTGCAAGATTCAAACAACAAAGTACCCTTTCCAAAAAATAACAATTGATATATTTTTATAATTTTTGGATTTTTTTAGATTTTTATGATTTTTCTAATTTTGATTAACCCGAAATTGCAAAAAGGAAAGTTCTACGCCATCCCCGGCAACGGCTGTAAGTCCACGTTGCCACCCCCGGTTCTTGCGGGGAGGCGGAAACGGTATAAAAATCAAATTTTTAGCACATGGGGCAACATGGACTAACAAAGTCGGGATCTTTTCTAAACTAAACTAGCAAGAAAGCTAAAGAGAGTTAGCTACTCGGAAAAGAGGTTATACCTAACTTGAACTCCTTCTTCTGGAAACCTTTGTAGGGGTTGATGGTGCTTTCCTCGTCGCCTTCTTCCGTCAAAGATGGATCCACCTGAGGGTTCAACCATCGGGCTCTTTCTCGAACTTTGAGTGAACTAGGATCTTTGGCTTGCTAAACCTCTAACCCTAGAGTGAGTAGAGAGTGGCTTTGGGGTGTTTTTATCTCAAGGAGATGGACTCTCAACACATGAGAAGGGAGCTCCTTGAACTAGAGGAGGAGGAAGAAGAAGAGAGGAGAGAGAAGTGTTATGATAGAATGAGCTATTCTTTTCATTTTACAACCATAACTCAAATGAAAAGAATTATCAAATTAAAAAAAGGAAATAGTTGATGGATGGTTTGGAATGACCACTATCATCACATTCATTAAATGAATTTTGCTAGAATCAAAGAGCATCTTTAATATGTAATGATAATGGTCAAACTTTCAAACATGGTCAACAAGTCAACCTTGGTCAACAAGTCAACAAACCCAACCATAACACAATTTCATTTAATTAATATTGTTAATTGATATATCACTAATTCATTAGGGTTTGGAAAAAGACGACTGTCAACAGTGCATGCGCACCCGTTCCGAAACCCTAATGAAAAGACCTCTTCCTCTGCCTCAATCAACTGTGCATACACACCCGCATTCTTGTTCCGAGGAACATGAATACTATGAGATAAAATCAACCCCGAAACATATACTAGTATCTGACTCAAACCAGAGCCAGCCAGTAATATCCGTCCGGACTCCAAACGTGCATAAGTGCGCGGATGAGAACGAACCCTGTCGCAAAACCATGCGACCTCTACTCTGTTTTGCCCAGAGGCGAATAGCCATCTGTGTGGGACTCTAAAGACTCGACACTACGCTGGCAGCGGGTTTAACCACAGACCGCAAGCGGCACTAGCTGTGCGTAACGGTCCCCAGGTAGATGTCGATAAGAAGACTGACGAGGTGAACCCCATCTGAACTCCTAATGAGTCTGAATGTGACAATCTCCGTACAATTCGGTCTGTTCGTCTGATACATCACATGGCGGGCCTAAGGGGCGGTAAACGTCAGTCCCCTAATAGCGGTACAAGTCGTGTCGGAGTGAAGCCCAAAACACCCTGAGATAATACTGGAAGCCTACCAGTATATCTCGCTTGCCCTGGCCAGGGACTACTCGTGTAATGGCTCTCCTAGACACAGCGCGATGTCAACCCCCAATACCGGGAGAGACGAATCCTGTCTAACCGTCACTGCCTCCAAGTGCTTCGGGACTGCACCCAACTACTACCTGTTTGCACGACTCCTTTGAGCCGTGGTAGGGTATTAATCAAAGTACAGTGGGAACACACATGAGGCGAAGTGACAGTGTCAAGTCAGCGGACTAAGCTGTACTCATGTCACCTGGGAACTGATAACTGACGATAGGTATAATACCAACTAGTCAGTTCCCGACGAGTCCTGTCCAGTGTACTCGTAACCCAACGAGCACCCGCATACTATCTCCAGTACGACGTACTGACGGCTGTGGGACAGACCGTCTCCCACACTGGGATGAGAAGCGCATGCGCTAGTCTACTCCGGAGTATCGATGCCCTGTCTCGATAGTCCTGCGACTAGGGACCTGCATAAGGATGTGCCTATAGATTACCCAGCCCCCACTAGTGTGACTGCCATCACAACGCTGGTAATCAAGCAAAGATCCCAAGGGCTCCACTAATGTGTAAGGTGATATACAAAAATAAACGCATGTACACATTGAAGTAGAAACAAACCAAGTAGCATACTACTATATTGAGCAAGATTGTTTATACAAGGTGAATATCCCAAGCTTCCATTAAGTAATATACAAACTAGTATGATACAGTAATGGCCTCTAGGGCATATACACTAACAATCTCCCACTTGCACTAAGGTCATGTACTGGCGTATCGAAGACCTATCATCTCGATCAGCCGCTTGAACTGAGTCTGGGGTACGGCCTTGGTGAATGGATCTGCAGTGTTTTCTTCTGAAGCAACCCTCCGAACCTCGATCTCCTTGCGATCCACGATCTCCCTGATCAGGTGATACCGCCTCAAGATGTGTCTGGATCTCTGATGGGACCTGGGTTCCTTCGCTAAAGCTATAACCCCGTTGTTGTCGCAATACAGAGGTATTGGGTCAACAATGGACGGAACCTCCTGAAGTTCTTTCAAGAACTTCCTCATCCAGACTACTTCTTTTGCGGCATCAGATGCAGCGATGTATTCCGCTTCCATAGTCGAGTCTGCAACGGTTTCCTGTTTGGAACTCTTCCAACACACCGCCCCTCCATTGAGGGTAAAGACAAAACCCGACATGGACTTGGAATCATCCTTGTCACTCTGGAAGCTGGAGTCAGCAAAGGCCTCGATCTGGAGGTCTTTTCCGCCATACACCAAGAACATCTCCTTAGTCCTTCTCAGGTACTTGAGAATGTTCTTTACCGCTATCCAGTGTTTCTCCCTAGGGTTTGACTGATACCGGCTTACCACACTCAGTGCATAAGCTACATCCGGTCTGGTACACAACATCGCATACATTATAGAGCCTACCGCAGAAGCGTAGGGTATAATAGACATGCGATCCCTCTCCAAATCAGTCTTGGGAGACATCTCTTTAGAGAGGGTGATCCCGTGACAAGCCGGTAGGTTACCGCGCTTGGAATCTTCCATACTGAATCTTTTCAGTATGGTGTCGATGTACCTGGACTGTGAAAGTCCTAATATCCTCTTGGATCTATCACGATGGATCCGGATCCCTAGGATGTATGAGGCATCACCCAGGTCTTTCATGGAGAACCTGTGTGACAAGAACCCCTTGACAGATTGTAGCATAGGAATGTCATTTCCTATTAAGAGAATGTCATCCACGTATAAAACGAGGAATACTACAGTTCTCGCTACAAATCTACTATAGATGCATGGTTCATCTGGATTTTTGATAAAGCCAAATTCCTTGACCGTCTCATCAAAACAGATGTTCCAACTCCGCGATGCCTGCTTTAGTCCATAGATGGACTTAAGCAACTTGCACACTTTTCCGCTGCTCCCACTCTGAATGAAACCCTCTGGCTGATCCATATAGACACACTCCTCTAAATTTCCATTTAGAAAAGCTGTCTTTACGTCCATCTGCCAAATCTCATAATCGTGGAAGGCAGTAATGGCAAGAAGGATCCGAATGGATTTCAGCATAGCCACTGGAGAAAAGGTTTCGTCATAGTCCAAACCAGGTCTTTGACGAAATCCCTTTGCAACAAGTCTAGTTTTATAGGTCTCAACCTGTCCATCTACACCAATCTTCCTTTTGAAGATCCACTTGCATCCTACGGGTTTTACCCCGTCTGGAGCAATGTCCAACGTCCATACTTTGTTGGTGTACATGGACTCCATTTCGGTCCGCATTGCATCCAGCCATTTTACCGAGTCAACGCTCTGAACGGCCTGCTGGAAGCTAGTAGGCTCATCATAATCTATGATGCAATCCTCTCTATCCCCGTCTATGAGAAAACCGTAGTATCTCTCGGGCGGATGAGACTGCCTACTACTCCTGCGGAGCGGCGTAGGAATGTCCTGTTCTTTTGAACCCTCTGGTTCCACTAAGCTTTCAGTAATAGTCTGTGGTTCTGGAATTTCTTCCAGTTCTATTGCGCTCCCACTTATTTCTTTTTCTAAGAACTGATGTTCCAGAAAATGGGCATTACGAGAAACAAGGACTTTTTGTTCCTCTGCGTAATAGAAAAGATACCCCCTGGAGTTCTTTGGGTATCCCACAAACTTGCACAGTACTGAGCGTGCCTCGAGCTTGTCCGTATGCTGCTTTTTGACATAAGCTGGACATCCCCAAATCTTCAGGTACTGAAGATAGGGTTTCTTCCCACTCCATAACTCATATGGTGTGGTAGGCACAGTCTTAGTAGGAACTCGGTTCAAAAGGTATGCAGCTGATTCTAGCGCATACCCCCAGAATGATCGCGGTAACTCAGCGTTACTCATCATGGACCGTACCATATCCAATAGGGTCCGGTTCCGTCTCTCCGATACACCGTTATGTTGCGGAGTGTATGGAGGAGTAAGCTGAGAGAGAATTCCATTCTCTTTTAAGTAATTCAGGAACTCGGCACTTAAGTATTCTCCACCTCGATCCGATCTTAGAATCTTGATACTTTTGCCGGTTTGTTTTTCTACTTCATTCTTATATTTCTGGAACTTTTCAAAGGCTTCGGACTTATGTTTCATTAAGAAGACATAACCGTACCTCGAAAAATCATCCGTGAAGGTAATGAAGTAAGAATAACCGCTTCGCGCATGTGTAGACATTAGACCGCACACGTCGCTGTGTACGAGTCCCAAGAGCTCGCTCGCTCTTTCTCCGTGTCCAGTGAACGGAGTCTTTGTCATCTTTCCTTTGAGACAGGATTGACAAGTGGCATACGATTGATATTCGAACGGATCCAAATATCCTTCTGTATGTAACTTAGTCAATCTTCTCTCATTGATGTGACCCAGTCTACAATGCCATAAGAAAGTCTGATTGATTTCCGGAGACTTTCTTTTGTGTGTATTCTGGACATTGAAAATCTATGGTTGGTTTAATACGTATATACCATTGCTCAATGTACCTGACCCAATCAGAACTTGATTAAGGTGAATGTTTACAACATTACTTACAAACGCAAATTCATAACCTTCTTTAGAATCCAAAGATACAGAAATGATATTACAAGTTGCGTTGGGTACAAAAAAGCAATTACGCAAAACCAAAACATGCCCATCTGACATTCCCAGGTGATAGTCCCCCACGGCTTTAGCATCCATGCTAGCTCCGTTTGCAACTCTGAGGGTCATGTCACCTGCCTTCAAAACCCTACGGTTTCTCAACGCCTGCAAAGAATTACAGATATGAGATCCTGATCCGGTATCCAATACCCAGGAAGTAGAGTTTATCGAAAGACAGTTTTCAATAACATACACACCTGAAGCTGAAGCCACAACCTGCTTCAGTTCCTATGTCCTGGCCTTCCAAGCCCTGCAATCTTTCTTCCAGTGTCCACTCTTATGACAATAGAAGCATTCTTCTTTATCCACAAGTTTCCCCGCTATCTTTGTTGCTTTCGCCTTTCCCTTCGTATCCACTTTACTAACACCGCCCCTTGGTTTGGCGAGGGCTTTCCTCTTCTTTCCCTTGGCTTTCGCCTTGGACCTAGAAGAAGAAGATCCTCCTACAAACAAAGTGGATGTTTCCCTACTTTTCTGTGGGGTGCCCTCTGCGCTCCTCAGCATGTTGAGGAGTTCTGAAAGTTCAACTTCTTTTTCTTGTAAGTTGAAGTTCAGTATGAACTGGGCGTAAGTGGAAGGAAGGGACTGAAGAATCAAGTCCGTATAGAGCTCACTCTCCAACGTGGTCCCAAGTTCCGCGAGCTCCTCAATGTAGCCAATCATCTTAAGCACGTGTTCCGCTACCGATGATCCGACGGCCAACTTTGCCGAAAATAACTTCTTCGACACTTCGTATCTTGCGATACGAGATTGCTCTCCATACAGTTCTTTTGTATGGAGAAATATGGATTCAAGGTCCATATTCTCGTGCCTCCTCTGATGTTCGTTGTCCATCGAGGCAAGTACGAGGCACTTGGCCTTCGCGCTATCAATCTCCCAAGTCTTATGGATTTCCTTATCCGCGACGCTGGAGGTGGGACCTGGGACGGGAGGAGCTTTGGTGGTAAGGAGATACCCCAGCTTGTCGTAAGTGATTGCCATTTTGACATTCCTGAGCCAATCTTTGTAGTTTGGCCCTGTCAGTATGTTTTTATCTAGAAGTAACTTAAGTCCAGTCATGTCGATTGGTCGCTGCAATTAGGAGAGAGAGAAGAAACACTTTAGCACGATGCTCTTGCAAGTTTAGAGTGGTTTTTAGTTTGTCTAAACAGGATGGCTCCCACTGTCTCTCGAATCCCTCCTCAAACCATAAAGGAAGAATTAGTCGGGATCAATCCCACCGCACAATTCTTGCTTAACCGTTCAGCCAGGCCAGTGTCGGTACTTCGAGGGAGGTTTTCCAACGCTTTCGCGAAGTTCCTTAATTAAATAACCTCTTTTCCCTGGGGGCGTAGCCCCGCTAACACCTTTCTAGACACCTACTTGGTTTATAGCATTGATCGTTTAGTGAGAAATTTCCCGAGGAGTAGCATATACTCAAAGTAGGATCGGGATCCAAATATCATCGTGTGACGAAACTGAAGGAATCCTACCAGAATCACCACACTCCAAATGGTATGCAAATCTAGCAAGTTTCAGTACTTATGAAACTCCCGATGTGGATTTTTGCCCCATGCTCTTATGACCTTGGCGTGAGGTCAAAATGTCATAAGTCACATGTCAAGTTCTTCCCATCATTATCCTGGTTAATTTGAACCCATCCGTACCTACCCTTGACGTAGGCCAAAATGGCAGTACGACTGTCTCAAACCAACGCATTCTATCTATGCAACAGATAAATAACCGGCAGCTACCAATCACTATGCCTCGGCGTGAGGTCAAAATACATAGCTTGAATACTACCGTATATTTAACTGAAATGATGGAGGGCTACGAATGGTTTTGGCGAAACTGTGAACGTAGTGAACTTGATATAATCGATGGAACGAGATAGCTTTTAAAAGGAGTGGCTCAAGCTCCGCATTTAAAAGTTAGTTTTGAAAAGAACCGAGTGGTTTTTCGAAAGTGTTCCAACGACTTTTTGCTTGGTTTATTATCTTGCATTAGTTCTTTTAATGCGTGATATTCTTGAATTAGTTCTTTTAATGCGTCCCATCATTTAATCCTACCATTGCAGAAAACAACCAAAATATGACGTACGCTTATGCCATTCGCATTCGCCACGGGGCCCCGTCATCACCCGTTAGGTTACTTAACTAACGACAGAGCGGGGGCTGGGCTTGCGCGGCTGTAAAACATAAGCAACGCCTAAATAGTTATATATATATAGCAATGATAGACATTACAGATCACAGATGAATACATTGGATATACTAGGAATCCGCAATCCGTTCGAGCCTGCAACGAAAAGCGGATTACACGGTCGCGGTGAATAGCCAATACCCCACCCAAGACCCCTACGGGTGTGGCAAACTACCCGCCAAGTACCCGAAGCGAAGCAACCTCCCTCATCCCCATGAGTAGGCCACTCGGCACTTCGGCATACCCGGTAGTTTGTGCACCCCCTCCATGGGTCTATCCTAGGAGCAAAAACAGTAAAAAGAATTATACAATGACGGCTACAACCCCGACCCGGTTGTGCGGCCAAACAAATAATAATATTACATCAATTTACATATTACATGAATGAAAGAAAAAGAAAAGCTCATCTCACATCCACCCTGGCTATTCACCCGCGACAGTCCAACGCATTCATATACACATACCATCATCAATCACAGATCATAGATATGTATAACCCCGACTAATCGACATATAGCGATTAGCCGACGTTCAATACATATAAACATCACAGATATAACCATTATAGTCAAAGTGTAGTGAAGTTCGATAAAAATACGGATTTATAGGCCCCCAAAAACAAATTTCTTTCCTGGAAAATCTGGGCACAAATAACCCATCTGAAAAATCCCAAAACCCTACCAGAAGAACACTGCACAAAACCCGATCACGAGAGGAGCCTAAACGGCGGCGGTTCCGCGGCAAATGCATACCTATTGCCACGGAACCGCGGCGGTTTGAGGGAATCAGGGGATCGTTTTTGGTGGGTGTTCTCACAAAACCCTGAGCCGATTTTAGGAGTAAAACTTTTTCACTTTAGAGCACAAAAAATTTCAACAGAAAGTTAGGGTTTTGTTTCTCCGGTTATTTTTGCGATTTTTCCGTTCGAACTTCCATACACTTTACTACTAAGCTAGTTTAAGTTTAGTTAGGCTCTGATACCACTGTAAGTCCACGTTGCCACCACCGGTTCTTGCGGGGAGGCGGAAACGGTATAAAAATCAAATTTTTAGCGCATGGGGCAACATGGACTAACAAAGTCGGGATCTTTTCTAAACTAAACTAGCAAGAAAGCTAAAGAGAGTTAGCTACTCGGAAAAGAGGTTATACCTAACTTGAACTCCTTCTTCTTGAAACCTTTGTAGGGGTTGATGGTGCTTTCCTCGTCGCCTTCTTCCGTCAAAGATGGATCCACCTGAGGGTTCAACCTTCGGGCTCTTTCTCGAACTTTGAGTGAACTAGGATCTTTGTCTTGCTAAACCTCTAACCCTAGAGTGAGTAGAGAGTGGCTTTGGGGTGTTTTTATCTCAAGGAGATGGACTCTCAACACATGAGAAGGGAGCTCCTTGAACTAGAGGAGGAGGAAGAAGAAGAGAGGAGATAGAAGTGTTATGATAGAATGAGCTATTCTTTTCATTTTACAACCATAACTCAAATGAAAAGAATTATCAAATTAAAAAAATGAAATAGTTGATGGATGGTTTGGAATGACCACTATCATCACATTCATTAAATGAATTTTGCTAGAATCAAAGAGCATCTTTGATATGTAATGATAATGGTCAAACTTTCAACCATGGTCAACAAGTCAACCTTGGTCAACAAGTCAACAAACCCAACCATAACACAATTTCATTTAATTAATATTGTTAATTGATATATCACTAATTCATTAGGGTTTGGAAAAAGACGACTGTCAACAGTGCATGCGCACCCGTTCCGAAACCCTAATGAAAAGACCTCTTCCTCCGCCTTAATCAATTGTGCATACACACCCGCATTCTTATTCCGAGGAACATGAATACTATGAGATAAAATCAACCCCGAAACATATACTAGTATCTGACTCAAACCAGAGCCAGCCAGTAATATCCGTCCGGACTCCAAACGTGCACAAGTGCGCGGATGAGAACGAACCCTGTCGCAAAACCATGCGACCTCTACTCTGTTTTGCCCAGAGGCGAATAGCCCTCTGTGTGGGACTCTAAAGACTCGACACTACGCTGGCAGTGGGTTTAACTACAGACCGCAAGCGGCACTAGATGTGCGTAACGGTCCCCAGGTAGATGTCGATAAGAAGACTGACGAGGTGAACCCCATCTGAACTCCTACTGAGTCTGAATGTGACAATCTCCGTACAGTCTGGTCTGTTCGTCTGATACATCGCATGGCGGGCCTAGGGGGCGGTAAACGTCAGTCCCCTAATAGCGGTACAAGTCGTGTCGGAGTGAAGCCCAAAACACCCTGAGATAATACTGGAAGCCTACCAGTATATATCGCTTGCCCTGGCCAGGGACTACTCGTGTAATGGCTCTCCTAGACACAGCGCGATGTCAACCCCCAATACCGGGAGAGACGAATCCTGTCTAACCGTCACTGCCTCCAAGTGCTTCGGGACTGCACCCAACTACTACCTGTTTGCACGACTCCTTTGAGCCGTGGTAGGGTATTAATCAAAGTACAGTGGGAACACACTTGAGGCGAAGTGACAGTGTCAAGTCAGCGGACTAAGCTGTACTCATGTCACCTGGGAACTGATAACTGACGATAGGTATAATACCAACTAGTCAGTTCCCGACGAGTCCTGTCCAGTGTACTCGTAACCCAACGAGCACCCGCATACTATCTCCAGTACGACGTACTGACGGCTGTGGGACAGACCGTCTCCCACACTGGGATGAGAAGCGCATGCGCTAGTCTACTCCGGAGTATCGATGCCCTGTCTCGATAGTCCTGCGACTAGGGACCTGCATAAGGATGTGCCTATAGATTACCCAGCCCCCACTAGTGTGACTGCCATCACAACGCTGGTAATCAAGCAAAGATCCCAAGGGCTCCACTAATGTGTATAGGTGATATACAAAAATAAACGCATGTACACATTGAAGTAGAAACAAACCAAGTAGCATACTACTATATTGAGCAAGATTGTTTATACAAGGTGAATATCCCAAGCTTCCATTAAGTAATATACAAACTAGTATGATACAGTAATGGCCTCTTAGGCATATACACTAACAACGGCGCCATTTGATTTTTCTCAAAAACTATCTATTAACCGCAATCAAGAACGACGCCGCTTGGTAGCTAGCCGGTGAGTACGGGTTGGTCCACAAGGATGTTGTGAATCTCCTATTCGCTCTTACGAGTTAATTCCGAAAGGTGTTCGGATTGATTATTAAATCTAAAAACCTAATTATTCTATACTACGATTATCTAAATCTAGTCTTGCTAGGGCTAGGTTTAGGGATGTTTTGGAAATGCAAGTAAATCTCAACGCTTTCTATACCCAAATGAAGATCTATGAGGTGTTATGGTAATTATCAATAAAGGGGATTAGATCCATCCGGGAAGGTGTTCCTTCCTCTAGGTTCTTGTCCTTCCTTTAGAGATCCTTACCCTAACCTCCATGGAAAACACGCGCAACCGGGCCTTTATACTACGGTGTCATCGTTACCTCGAGGGGTAGGATGCCGTAGGGCGCGGTGTGTGCGTGTATGCATGGAGTCCTATTGAAAATATATTATGGGTAAGAAAGGGATGAGTGATCTCATCTCTCAAAATCCTTCCCCAAAGCTAACTCTAAACAATTTATCTACGACAAGAAATTAAATCTACCTAGGGCAAAGAATTTAAATCTAAACTAGAGCAAGGAATTAAATCTACTTACAGATGCATCTCTCCAATCATCAACGCAGGGTTGATCTGAATTCATGAATTGAAAAGAAACACCGATGCTCTCCATAAAGAATTCTGAATTTATTATTAAAAGGAGGCATAAGGTTTACAATCTTTAGAGTTCCTATTTATAGAGAATAGGAAACCCTAGGTTACATTTTGATCCACATGTCTGTAATTACAAAAATACCCCTAGGAAGACCTATTCAGCGCCGCCCAAGATATGGTAAAATTTCTGTCTTTTAATTCCTTTACATGGCCGCGGAACCGCGGCCTAAGCTGGGGTTGGGCCGCGGTTCCGCGGCCCAATAGTAGATTTGGCTTATGAGATTTCTTGGGCTGCTTTTGGGCTTTATGTTCTTCCTGTTTCTGCAGGTCTATTTGCAATTTGACTTCTAGGTATTCTTCAGATCTTCACAGTGAGTAGTTGTATTGAACTTTAACCGTTCGCTTTGACATCTTGGACCTTGCGCTGCCTTGTACTTTGTGAACTTTATCTTTTATGTAGGCTTGATCAAGATCCTTCTATTTGTTGGTTGTAGTTCCACTTTTACATTGGCTTTTACCTTTTTCACTGTTTTAGATCCAAGAACCTATAACCTGTAACATGTAGCAGACATGCGTCAAAAGCACCTGTTTATTTGTAAAAAGAATAAGAATGGGGAATATAATAATGCAATATTATGATGTGAACAGGAACACACTCGAGGCGAAGTGACAGTGTCAAGTCAGCGGACTAAGCTGTACTCATGTCACCTGGGAACTGATAACTGATGATAGGTATAGTACCAACCAACAGTTCCCGACGAGTCCTGTCCAGTGTACTCGTAACCTAACGAGCACCCGCATACTATCTCAAGTAAGACGTACTGACGGCTGTGGGACAGACCGTCTCCCCTGCTGGGATGAGAAGCGCATACGCTAGTCTACTCTGGAGTATCGATGCCCTGTCTCAATAGTCCTACGACTAGGGACCTGCATAAGGATGTGCTTGTGGATTACCCAGCCCCCACGAGTGTGACTGCCATCACAACGCTGGTAATCAAGCAAAGATCCTAAGGGCTCCACTAATGTGTATAGGCGATATGTTTAAAGAAACACATGTACACACATTGAAGTAGAAACAAACCAAGTAGCATACTACTATTTTGATCAAGATTGTCTATACAAAGGTGAATATCCCAAGCTTCCATTAAGTAATATACAAACTAGTATGATACAGTAATGGCCTCTAGGGCATATACACTAACAATCTCCCACTTGCACTAAGGCCATGTACTGGCGTATCGAAGACCTATCATCTCGATCAGCCGCTCGAACTGAGTCTGGGGTAAGGCCTTCGTGAATGGATCTGCAGTGTTATCTTCCATAGCAACCCTCCGAACCTCGATCTCCTGGCGATCCACGATCTCCCTGATCAGGTGATACCGCCTCAAGATGTGTCTGGACTTCTGATGGGACCTGGGTTCCTTCGCTAAAGCTATAGCCCCGTTGTTGTCGCAATACAGAGGTATTGGATCAACAATGGACGGAACCACCTGAAGTTCTGTTAAGAACTTCCTTATCCAGACGGCTTCTTTTGCGGCATCAGCAGCAGCGATGTATTCCGCTTCCATCGTCGAGTCAGCAACGGTTTCCTGTTTGGAACTCTTCCAACAAACCGCCCCTCCATTGAGGGTAAAGACAAAACCTGACATGGACTTGGAATCATCCTTGTCGCTCTGGAAGCTGGAGTCAGCAAAGGCCTCGATCTGGAGGTCTTTTCTGCCATACACCAAGAACATCTCCTTAGTCCTTCTCAGGTACTTGAGAATGTTCTTTACCGCTATCCAGTGTTTCTCCCCAGGGTTTGACTGATACCGGCTTACCATACTCAGTGCATAAGCTACATCCGGTCTGGCACACAACATCGCATACATTATAGAGCCTACCGCAGAAGCGAAGGGTATAATAGACATGCGATCCCTTTCCAAATCAGTCTTGGGAGACATCTCTTTGGAGAAGGTGATCCCGTGACAAGCCGGCAGATTACCGCGCTTGGAATCTTCCATATTGAATCTTTTCAGTATGGTGTCGATGTAGCTGGACTGCGAAAGTCCTAACATCCTCTTGGATCTATCACGATGGATCCGGATCCCCAGAATGTAAGTGGCATCACCCAGGTCTTTCATGGAGAACCTGTGTGACAAGAACCCCTTGACAGATTGTAGCATAGGAATGTCATTTCCTATCAAAAGAATGTCATCCACGTATAATACGAGGAATACGACAGTTCTTGCTACAAATCTACTATAGATGCATGGTTCATCTGGATTTTTGATAAAGCCAAATTCTTTGACTGTCTTATCAAAGCAGATGTTCCAACTCTGCGATGCCTGTTTTAGTCCATAGATGGACTTAAGCAACTTGCACACCTTTCCGCTGCTCCCACTCTGAATGAAACCCTCTGGCTGGTCCATATAGACACACTCCTCTAAATTTCCATTTAGAAAGGCGGTCTTTACGTCCATCTGCCAAATCTCATAATCGTGGAAGGCAGCGATGGCAAGAAGGATCCGAATGGATTTTAGCATAGCCACTGGAGAAAAGGTCTCGTCATAGTCCAAACCAGGTCTTTGACGAAAACCCTTTGCAACAAGTCTAGCCTTATAGGTCTCAACCTGTCCATCTACACCAATCTTCTTCTTGAAGATCCACTTGCATCCTACGGGTTTTACCCCATCTGGAGCAATGTCCAAAATCCATACTTTGTTGGTGTACATGGACTCCATTTCGGCCCGCATTGCATCCAGCCATTTTACTGAGTCAGCACTCTGAATGGCCTGCTAGAAGCTAGTAGGCTCATCACTATCAATGATGCAATCCTCTCTATCCTCGTCTATGAGAAAACCGTAGTATCTCTCGGGCGGATGAGACTGCCTACTATTCCTGCGGAGCGGCGTAGAAATGTCCTGTTCTTTTGAACCCTCTGGTTCTACTAAGCTTTCAGTAATAGTCTGTGGTTCTGAAATTTCTTCCAGTTCTATTGCGCTCCCACTTATTTCCTTTTCTAAGAACTGGTGTTCCAGAAAGTGGGCATTATGAGAAACAAAGACCTTTTGTTCCTCTGCGTAATAGAAGAGATACCCCCTGGAGTTCTTTGGGTATCCCACAAACTTGCACAGTACCGAGCGTGCCTCGAGTTTGTCCGCATGCTGCTTTTTGACAAAAGATGGACATCCCCAGATCTTCAGTTATTGAAAATAGGGTTTCTTCCCACTCCATATCTCATATGGTGTGGTAGGCACAGTCTTAGTTGGAACTCCGTTCAAAAGGTATGCAGCTGATTCTAGCGCATATCCCCAGAATGATCGCGGCAACTCAGCGTTACTCATCATGGACCGTACCATATCCAATAAGGTTCGGTTCCGTCTCTCCGATACACCGTTATGTTGCGGAGCGTACGGAGGAGTAAGCTGAGAGAGAATTCCATTCTCTTTTAAGTAATCCAGGAACTCGGCACTTAAGTATTCACCACCTCGATCAGATCTCAGTGTCTTGATACTTTTGCCTGTTTGTTTTTCTACTTCATTCTTATATTCCTGGAATTTTCCAAAGGCTTCGGATTTATGTTTCATTAAGAAGACATATCCGTACCTTGAAAAGTCATCCGTAAAAGTAATGAAGTAAGAATAACCGCTTCGCGCATGCGTAGACATTGGACCGTACACGTCGCTGTGTACGAGTCCCAAGAGCTCGCTCGCTCTTACTCCGTGTCTAGTGAATAGAGTCTTTGTCATCTTTCCTTTGAGACAGGATTGACAAGTTGCATATGATTGACATTCGAACGGATCCAAATATCCTTCTGTATGTAACTTCGTCAACCTTCTCTCATTGATGTGACCCAGTCTACAATGCCATAAGAAAGCCAGATTTGTTTCCGGAGACTTTCTTTTGTGTGTATTCTGGACATTGAAAATCTGTGGTTGGTTTAATACGTATATACAATTGTTTAATGTACCCGACCCAATCAAAACTTGATTAAGGTGAATGTTCACAACATTACTTACAAATGCAAATTCATAACCTTCTTTAGATAATGAAGATACAGATATGATATTACAGGTTGCATTGGGTACAAAATAACAATCACGCAAAACCAAAACATGTCCATCTGACATTCCCAGGTGATAGTCCCCCACGGACTCAGCATCCATGCCAGCTCCGTTTCCAACTCTGAGGGTCATATCACCTGCCTTCAAAACCCTACGCCTTCTCAGTGCCTGCAAAGAATTACAGATATGAGATCCTGATCCGGTATCCAATACCCAGGATGTAGAGTTTATTGATAGACAGTTTTCAATAACATACACACCTGAAGCTGAAGCCGCAACTTGCTTCAGATCCTGGTTTCTGGCCTTCCAAGCCCTGCAATCCTTTTTCCAGTGTCCACTCTTGTGACAGTAAAAGCATTCTTCCTTTCCCACAAGCTTTCCCTCTACCTTTGTTGTCTTTGTCTTTCCCTTCGTATCCACTTTACTAACACCGCCCCTTGGTTTGACGGGGGCTTTCTTCTTCTTTCCCTTGGCTTTCGCCTTGGACTTAGAAGAGGAAGATCCTCCTACAAACAAAGTGGATGTTTCTCTACCTTTCTGTAGGGTGCCCTCTACACTCCTCAACATATTGAGGAGCTCCGGAAGTTCAACCTCTTTTCCTTGCAAGTTGAAGTTCAGGATAAACTGGGCGTAAGTGGAAGGAAGGGACTGGAGAATCAAGTCCGTATAGAGCTCGTTTTCTAACGTGGTCCCAAGGTCCGCGAGCTCTTCAATGAAGCCAATCATCTTAAGCACGTGTTCAGCTACCGATGATCCGACGGCCAATTTCGTCGAAAACAACTTTTTCGAGACTTCGTATCTGGCGATACGGGATTGCTCTCCATACAGTTCTTTTTTATGAAGAAATATGGATTCCAGGTCCATATTCTCGTGCCTCCTTTGATGTTCATTGTCCATAGAGGAAAGCACGAGGCACTTGGCCTTTGCGCAGTCGATCTCCCATGTCTTACGGATTTCTATATCCGCGACGCTGGAGGTGGGACCCGGGACATGGGGAGCTTTGGTGGTAAGTAGATACCCCAACTTGTCGTAAGTGATTGTGTAGCGTCTTGAAAAGTCGTTTTGGTGTTTTCCTGAAATTCGGTGAAAATTCGGTATTTTTCCGAAAACCGTCTTTCTCGATATTTTGCAGTTTAGGGCTAATTATACCTTAAATGGATAGGTAATTACTTGTTTTTAGTAGCTAATGAGTTAATTATGAAATTTTGGTCATTTAAAAATTTTTCCCTATTTTTCAATTTTTTAATATTATTTTAAGCCGGTAAGAAAATACATTAAATAAGCGATAAATACAAATTTTTCCGGGCTAATTTTAATCTCTAAAATGATGCTAATTATAATCTAGTGATAACATAAATTTTTAGTAATTTATTTTGATTTTTAACAAATTTTTAGGATTTGAAACGAATTTATTGAATTTTTGAGCTAAAACTTGCAATTTTTGAGTTGTAGGGGGCCTTTTTGCATAAAACTTCTTTTGTAAAACCCCTCTCTCATTTCCCTCAGCCCTAGGACAGCCCAACCATGACCAAGTCCAGAAATTTCTGGCCTCTTTTCTTTAGTTGTTTCTTGAGTTGATTTAAGGGGTTTTTTGGGTTTATTTTAATTTAAATGAATAAAGTATGATACATTGACTTGGAGACTTGACCCATGACCTTCCCCACTTGTCCACACCCTCCCCCATCCCTCTTCTGGCCAAGAATTTCCAGCAGCCCTCCCCCTTCACCTTCCTCTTTTCATTTCCTCCAAATTTCATCAAAATTGCTACAAAAATCCATATAAATCCACAAATTTGTTTACAAAACCAAAACAAATCCTTGTGCTACCTCTTCTCAAGCCTAATATAGTTGAAAACATGTGGAAAGGAGGCATTTTTGGAGCAAATTTTCTTGCTTGATCCATAGATCAAGAGGTATAATTCCATCAAAGTTACTTTCTTTGTTGCAAATTCCTTTAAATGCATGGTTTAGTGTTAATTTTAGTGTTAATCCTAATATAGTTTCTTTTAGTTAATGGTTGATATTAAGCTAGGGTTTTAGAAACCATGTATTAGTTAATTAAATTTATTTTGCTAGCTAGTGTTTTGCTAACCTTAATCTAAGTGGTTAACTTGCTTATTAGACTAAAATCTAGTGTTAAATTAAGATTTTTCATATATAGTTTGGTTTATGTTTGCTAATTACAAAAATCAAGAGAAGGTTTTGTTTATGGAAATTAGGTTTTTAAGCTTAGTTAATGGTTTAAAATTTGTGTATTGGCTAGCTATTTGGTTAGTTTGGATGTTGGTGTTGGATGGTGTTAACTTTGTCGCTAGATTGTCGATGTTTGCATTAAATTGCAATTTCTAGCTTGCTAGCTTATGATTCAAGAAATGGTTGTTTATGGAAATAGGATTGGAATCATTGCTATTGTGTTGTAATTAGTGTTTGTAGATTGCTTGTAGTGTGCTTGGGTAATTATGCTATATTGTAGTCGTTTTGTCGCAAATCGGCGATTTTGCACCGATTTTGGGACGCAATGCTTACTAGTTTTGTATAAAATTATGTGATGAATTAATTGTGACACCTTGATGATTGTGTTGGCTTGTCCTACGACTTTTAGGATGCGTGAGTGCGGTTTTTTGGGTAGTCGGGTTTTAGTTTTGCCGGGCGACCCAAATCGGCGTTTTTGGCAGTTTTTGCGATTTTCGTGTGTGTTCCGCGCACTTTGCGCACGTTGTACCTAGTTAGAGAACTTTAGTAGTTTCGTTGGGGTTTTGCGTCGTTCTTGATATGTAACCTTATATTTGGTATTGATGTAAATTCCAGGTTCGGTCGCGGAGACGTCAGACGCGGCGCGAAAGGGAAAGGCGATGATTGGACACAGCTAGCCAGGGATTCCGGTGAGTAGATGTAATATCTACGGGGGACTATCGTTGGATGGCGCAAGCCGCCCGATAGTTTTAGTAACTTACAAGACCCTAAGTGATGTTAGTAATTAGGGGTGAAATACCTATTCGACTATTTGCTGCATCCATGCATTATATTGACATATCTATACGAAACCATTTCATAGGACACCTGCACCATTACCAGGGTTTTTATATGCAGCACGAGCACTATTCATGTTTACACACACACCCTGGTAATTGCCATGCCACCACACTAGCTAACTTTTAAATTGAAACCTTTTACTAATTGATACTTAAACTGGTACTATTGCCTTTAATTCCTTAAAAATGAAACCGTAGTATTGCTATTCATGTGCATGTACTTCATCATATTAATTGTTCATGCTTAATACATTAATCACACATCGCAACTTGATTATTGATATCATACGCATTCATTATCATTGATATATGCACTTATGAGGATTTCTTGGGATTTTATGATATTTCTGGATTTCGGGGGAAAGCCGCAAAATTTCTAAACTTATTATATATTTTTAAAACATGTAAATTGCGGTTTTCTAGTGATGTAAGTGTCGTCCACCATGAGTTTGCTGTGGTTTTTGGAGACCCGTTTCGAGGAGTTGGATGAACCGTTTCGGGTACATGGTGGGCCCGGTAGGGTACCCCGGGGCAAGAAGCTCGTGGTATTGACGATGAGCCTGGCAGGGGACGGATTACCTACCGGTGACTTCATTGGGCACGGCGGATATCCAGAGGATACCGACCGGGGCCGCGAGAGGATGATATATTGATACTGAGATGGGTCAGCCGGATGGCTGAGGCCAGAGACACTATGACATGGATTTATGGGATTTGAGACAGCATTTGGGTGTCGTTGCTGGACACCGATTTTCGTCGATTCATTGACATTATGCTGGCATTCTAAAAGAGTTTCAAAAACAAAAGAAGATAAAATATTTCTTATATATACCTATTGAGACCCCAGATTTCCATGTTGCATACATATTAGCACACTGATGTTGTATACACACCTGCTAGTGCATCCAGTCATACCTGTATTTTAGATGCTAGGATGCTTGTGTGCATGCATACGATAGCCTTTGTAGATGTTATTTATTACTCACGAGTTGGCAACTCACCCCCGTTGTGCCACAGTCTTTTGCAGGTCCGCTCCGTCAGTTCAGTAGCGGCGGGCGCACTTGTGCTTTTGCCTCTTTTGCCTGAGCTCGAGATTTGCTCATAGGTGGGTTATGTTATCATTTTTGTACCACCTTGTATATTCTTTATATCTAGTGTACTCCATCTACTGTTTCTACCAGATTATTGTATATTGACCTAGAGATGAGACTATGAGGTTTGTGGATTTTATGCTGTATTTTGGGGTCGAGCTCACTTGAGCCGACATGCTACTTTTTCATGCTTCCTTATGCTTCATTATGCTTGTTGTCATTTATATTGCGTGGGATTTGTGACCGCCTTATGGCGAAGAGCTAGCTCCCGCTTGGGGATGCCTTATTTGTTGGTTTTATATATATTCTTGTTGTACCCATTTTTGGGGGCCAGTAATTACAAAGGAGACTCTGCCGAAATTTTCGGAAAAATTGATATTGTTTTTAAAAAGGGTTTTACATGACTTATTTGTTAACTCGCTTTCAATTGATTGGGTTTTCTTCACTCTTTTGCTTCATTGGTTTTGCTTTCTGGGCTTTGGCTTACTTATTTTACGGACGCCTTTAGACGTTTCGCAAACTTAAGTGCCAGTCACGTTCCGTACCCTGCGGGTCGTGACAAAGTTGGTATCAGAGCGATAGGTTTACCTTTGTGAGTGTAGGTTGACCCTTGGTAGATGGAGTAAGTGACTTAAGCTGGGTAACGTAGCGTGCGTATGTCCGCGGCATACTTACGATACGATACTCCGCCTAAGTGACTTTAGGATACTTGCTTGGAAATTTCCTTCTTCAATTCCGTGTATCCTATGATCCTATTGCACTGTCCTTACTATCCGTTTTCCTGTAACAGCCACTATGCCGCCGAAGGCTACGAGGGCACAGAGGGCTGCCGCCAGAGACGAGATTCGAGCTGGCTCGTCCGAGACTAGGACTGAGCAGGGTGGTATGCCTACGCCGCAGGGACAGACCGATCCACCTTCCCCAGGCCGTATGGATAGGCTCGAGACCGGTATGGAGGAGTTGCGACAGATGATGGGGGGCATGCAGGAGCTGCGTCAGATGGTAGGATCCCTAGTTGCAGCCAGTCGTACACCGAGGCCGGATGACGTACCTACTACCTCACAGACGACCATGATACCTGCTCCTACTACCACCACCGTGGCCATTCCGGTTTCACTACAGGATTTCATGAGACTGAGACCTCCAGTATTCACCGGCACCGAGGCAGCGGAGGACCCACAGACGTTCCTTGACAGTTTAGCCAGGATCTGCCGTTCGCTGAGATGTTCGGATGATCGATGGGTAGAGCTTGCGAGTTTCCGACTAGAGGGTCTCGCGCAGACATGGTGGGAGTCAGTCTTGAGAGGTCGAGCTGCAGATCTGTCGCCTATGACTTGGGCCGAGTTTACAGCGGTCTTTATAGCCCGTTTCCTTCCAGAGAGCGTTCGTGACGCCAGAGCTCGTAGCTTCGAGGCCTTAGTCAAGACACCTGGGATGACGGTGTCTGAGTATGACATCCAGTTTACACAGTTATCCCGATATGCTCAGTATTTGGTGGATATCGAGGAGAAGATGGTGAAGAGGTTCGTACAGGGACTTGATGCCCAGCTATATCTTGCCATTGGCGCCCAGCACTACGACACTTATTCAGCGGCTAGGGATACGGCATTGCGGATGGAGGCACGCATATCACAGACTCCGGCCGTTTCTGGGCCGAAGAGGATGCGCACCGATGTACCGCCTCAGAGGCAGCGTGCCAGATTCTTTCCGAGAGATAGGCCTGGCAGAGGATTTGGGCGGGGACAGTTATATGGTTCTTATCCCCAGGGGCAGCAGCCGTCGCCAGGATGTTTTGGGTGCGGGAGTTTGCACCATCTTGTCAGAGACTGCCCGGTGAGACGACAGGGAGCAGCGACAGTTCCGCACGTGACCCTACCACCATCACCACCCCCTCCTCAGAGAGCCCTACTTCCTACCCCAGGCGATGCTCCACGCCAGTTAGGTGCACCGAGAGGCCGTGGACGCGGCGGTCCTGTTCAGAGAGGACGAGGAGGCAGAGGCCGAGGTCGAGGTAAGCCCGCTATCGGTGGAGGACAGGCCCGAGTTTTTGCTTTGACACCGCAGGATGCGCAGGCATCCAATGCCGTCGTGACAGGTACCTTGCCAGTTTGTTCTTTCGACGCACGGGTATTATTCGACCCAGGTTCCACACATTCGTACGTCTCTACACACTTTGCACCGATGTTGGGCCGTGAGTCGTCGTCGTTAGATCAGCCGCTTGTTGTTGTTACTCCGGTAGGCGAGTCGTTTGTCGCTCGGTTTGTATTTCGTTTGTGTTCCGTTCGTATCGGGGAGAGGGATTCATCAGTTGATTTGATACTCCTCGATATGTTGGACTTTGATGTGCTTCTGGGCATGGATTGGCTAGCCACTTGTTATGCTTCGGTGGACTGCTGTGAGAAGGCAGTCAGATTTAGCTTTCCGGGAGAGCCAGTCCTTGTTATTCAGGGAGACCGCAGTGTCGCCCTTCCCAGCTTAATTTCGTCTCTTCGCGCTGGTCAGCTCTTGCGGAAGGGATGTCAGGGATTCTTAGCATCTATTTATGATACTCGAGCTGCAGAGGTTCCGTTAGACCAGGTCCCGGTAGTTTGTGAGTTCCCTGATGTTTTCCCTGATGAGCTACCCGGGCTACCGCCTGGGCGCGATGTTGAGTTCTGCATTGATTTGATTCCCGGCTCGGGGCCTATTTCTATACCGCCTTATCGGATGGCCCCGGCAGAGCTTCGAGAGCTGAAGGATCAGTTGCAGGATTTGTTGGACAAGGGGCTTATTCGACCGAGTGTTTCTCCGTGGGGTGCTCCGGTCCTGTTTGTCAAGAAGAAGGATGGAAGTTTGCGCTTATGTATCGACTACCGCCAGCTGAACAAAGTTACCGTTCGGAACAGATATCCGTTGCCGTGCATTGATGATTTGTTCGACCAGCTTCAGGGTGCGGGGTATTTTTCGAGGATCGACTTGCGGTCAGGATACCATCAGCTGCGAGTTCGACAGGAGGATATACCGAGGACAGCTTTCCGTACACGCTATGGCCACTACGAGTTTTTGGTGATGTCGTTCGGACTCACCAACGCCCCAGCAGCATTTATGGATCTGATGAACCGTACATTCAGGCCGTATCTTGACTTGTTCATCATCGTGTTTATCGACGATATCTTGGTGTACTCCCGGAGCAGAGAGGAGCACGAGCAGCACTTGCGGATTACGTTACAGACTCTGAGGGAGCACCAGCTGTTCGCGAAGTTCTCCAAGTGTGTTTTCTAGCTGGACAGCGTCGGATTCTTGGGTCACGTGGTTACGAGAGACGGCATTTGTGTGGACCCGAAGAAGATTGAGGCTGTTCAGCAGTGGCCCCGACCTACATCGGTTACTGAGATCCGTAGTTTTCTAGGCCTGGCGGGCTACTACAGGCGTTTTGTTCAGGACTTCTCCCGTATAGCTGCACCGTTGACCAGTTTGACCCGGAAGGGAGTTCCTTTCGTCTGGACAGAGGAGTGCGAGCGCAGTTTTCAGCAGCTACGGACTTGTTTGACTACGGCGCCGGTATTATCTTTGCCTTCGGGATCAGGCAGATTTGTTGTCTACTGTGATGCTTCGCGAGTGGGATTAGGATGCGTTTTGATGCAGCATGGCCGGGTGATCGCTTATGCTTCTCGGCAGTTGAAGAAGCATGAACAGAACTACCCCACTCATGATTTGGAGATGGCTGCAGTGGTCTTTGCACTGAAGATTTGGCGACATTACCTTTACGGCGAGTCTTGTCAGATATTCACCGATCATAAGAGTTTAAAGTACATATTTCAGCAGCGAGACCTGAACCTCAGACAGCGTCGTTGGATGGAGTTGGTGAAAGACTACGACTGCGAGATCTTATATCACCCCGGCAAAGCAAATGTGGTGGCAGATGCGTTGAGTAGGAGGCCCGGGGTTAGTCTATCCTTTTTGCGCGCAGTGCAGAGGCAGTCGTCAGCAGATTGGCAGATATTATGCGACAGCCGAGTTGAGTTCGAGTTCACTCAGACAGGGGGACCGCTCGCGCATGTTCGTGCACGCCCACAGTTGCTTGACCGTATATATGAGGCACAGCGCAGTGACGACCGTTGCTCAGAGATCGTGGCACAGATGGGACAGGGCAGATTTTCCGAGTTCGTGGTTGACGATCAGGGGATTTTACGATATGGATCTAGACTGTGCGTACCAGATGCTGATGGATTACGGCGCGACATTCTCGAGGAGGCACACCGATCAGTGTATAGTGTCCATCCCGGTTCCACCAAAATGTACCATGATATGAGAGAGACCTACTGGTGGGACGGGATGAAGAGGGACATTGCGGAGTTCGTTTCGAGATGCCTGACTTGTCAGCAAGTCAAGGCCGAGCACCAGAGGCCCGCAGGAGAGCTACAGCCGTTACCCATTCCAGAGTGGAAATGGGAGCAGATTTCGATGGATTTCGTTGTGGGTCTACCCAGGACCAGTCGAGGGTACGACTCCATCTGGGTGATCGTGGATAGATTGACGAAAGCGGCTCACTTCCTTCCAGTGAAGACGACTTTCAGCTTCGCTCAGTATGCTCAGCTCTATATTGACGAGATCGTGCGACTACATGGCGTACCGACTTGTATCGTGTCAGATCGAGGCACTCAGTTCACCAGCCGACTTTGGCAGAGACTTCAGGAGGCTTTGGGCACTCGTTTGAGCTTCAGCACAGCGTTTCATCCACAGACAGACGGACAGTCAGAACGGACCATTCAGACTCTCGAGGACATGCTCAGAGCGTGCGTTTTAGAATTTGGTGGTAGCTGGGATCGTCATTTACCTCTAGTGGAGTTCTCCTACAACAACAGCTTCCAGGATACTATTCAGATGGCACCTTTCGAGGCATTGTATGGGAGGAGATGCAGATCGCCCGTTTGTTGGACAGAGCTCAGCGGGAGCAGCATTTTGGGGCCGCAGCTTGTTGAGGAGACGACATCGAAGATCCAGTTGATCCGAGACCGGATGAGAGCGGCTCAGGGCAGGCAGAAATCCTATGCAGACAGACGCCGTCGCAGATTAGAGTTCGCAGTTGGCGACCATGTTTTTCTGAAAGTCTCTCCGATGAAGGGCGTGATGCGTTTTGGGCGAAAGGGGAAGCTGAGCCCTAGATTCGTAGGTCCCTTCGAGATCCTCGAGTGTGTCGGCGCTGTTGCGTATCGTTTGGCTCTTCCACCCAGCTTTCCCGATGTTCACCCCGTTTTTCATGTTTCGATGCTCCGCAAGTACCTTCACGACCCTTCGCATGCGATTCAGCACCCGACAGTCCAGCAAGAGCGCGACCTTTCCTTTGCAGAGCAGCCGGTGGCCATCCTGGATCCGCAGGTGAAGAAGTTGAGGTCGAAGAGTATACCAACCGTCAAGGTCCTTTGGCGTAGCCCGAGCAGCGAGGAGGTTACCTGGGAGACCGAGGGCGAGATGAGGAAGAAGTATCCCCATCTCTTTGAAGGTACGCGTAGCTATATTTTTAAATTCGGGGACCGAATTTCTTTAAGGGGGGAAGATTGTAGCGTCTTGAAAAGTCGTTTTGGTGTTTTCCTGAAATTCGGTGAAAATTCGGTATTTTTCCGAAAACCGTCTTTCTCGATATTTTGCAGTTTAGGGCTAATTATACCTTAAATGGATAGGTAATTACTTGTTTTTAGTAGCTAATGAGTTAATTATGAAATTTTGGTCATTTAAAAAATTTTCCCTATTTTTCAATTTTTTAATATTATTTTAAGCCGGTAAGAAAATACATTAAATAAGCGATAAATACAAATTTTTCCGGGCTAATTTTAATCTCTAAAATTATGCTAATTATAATCTAGTGATAACATAAATTTTTAGTAATTTATTTTGATTTTTAACAAATTTTTAGGATTTGAAACGAATTTATTGAATTTTTGAGCTAAAACTTGCAATTTTTGAGTTGTAGGGGGCCTTTTTGCATAAAACTTCTTTTGTAAAACCCCTCTCTCATTTCCCTCAGCCCTAGGACAGCCCAACCATGACCAAGTCCAGAAATTTCTGGCCTCTTTTCTTAAGTTGTTTCTTGAGTTGATTTAAGGGGTTTTTTGGGTTTATTTTAATTTAAATGAATAAAGTATGATACATTGACTTGGAGACTTGACCCATGACCTTCCCCACTTGTCCACACCCTCCCCCATCCCTTTTCTGGCCGAGAATTTCCAGCAGCCCTCCCCCTTCACCTTCCTCTTTTCATTTCCTCCAAATTTCATCAAAATTGCTACAAAAATCCATATAAATCCACAAATTTGTTTACAAAACCAAAACAAATCCTTGTGCTACCTCTTCTCAAGCCTAATATAGTTGAAAACATGTGGAAAGGAGGCATTTTTGGAGCAAATTTTCTTGCTTGATCCATAGATCAAGAGGTATAATTCCATCAAAGTTACTTTCTTTGTTGCAAATTCCTTTAAATGCATGGTTTAGTGTTAATTTTAGTGTTAATCCTAATATAGTTTCTTTTAGTTAATGGTTGATATTAAGCTAGGGTTTTAGAAACCATGTATTAGTTAATTAAATTTATTTTGCTAGCTAGTGTTTTGCTAACCTTAATCTAAGTGGTTAACTTGCTTATTAGGCTAAAATCTAGTGTTAAATTAAGATTTTTCATATATAGTTTGGTTTATGTTTGCTAATTACAAAAATCAAGAGAAGGTTTTGTTTATGGAAATTAGGTTTTTAAGCTTAGTTAATGGTTTAAAATTTGTGTATTGCCTAGCTATTTGGTTAGTTTGGATGTTGGTGTTGGATGGTGTTAACTTTGTCGCTAGATTGTCGATGTTTGCATCAAATTGCAATTTCTAGCTTGCTAGCTTATGATTCAAGAAATGGTTGTTTATGGAAATAGGATTGGAATCATTGCTATTGTGTTGTAATTAGTGTTTGTAGATTGCTTGTAGTGTGCTTGGGTAATTATGCTATATTGTAGTCGTTTTGTCGCAAATCGGCGATTTTGCACCGATTTTGGGACGCAATGCTTACTAGTTTTGTATAAAATTATGTGATGAATTAATTGTGACACCTTGATGATTGTGTTGGCTTGTCCTACGACTTTTAGGATGCGTGAGTGCGGTTTTTTGGGTAGTCGGGTTTTAGTTTTGCCGGGCGACCCAAATCGGCGTTTTTGGCAGTTTTTGCGATTTTCGCGTGTGTTCCGCGCACTTTGCGCACGTTGTACCTAGTTAGAGAACTTTAGTAGTTTCATTGGGGTTTTGCGTCGTTCTTGATATGTAACCTTATATTTGGTATTGATGTAAATTCCAGGTTCGGTCGCGGAGACGTCAGACGCGGCGCGAAAGGGAAAGGCGGTGATTGGACACAGCTAGCCAGGGATTCCGGTGAGTAGATGTAACATCTACGGGGGACTATCGTTGGATGGCGCAAGCCGCCCGATAGTTTTAGTAACTTACAAGACCCTAAGTGATGTTAGTAATTAGGGGTGAAATACCTATTCGACTATTTGCTGCATCCATGCATTATATTGACATATCTATACGAAACCATTTCATAGGACACCTGCACCATTACCAGGGTTTTTATATGCAGCACGAGCACTATTCATGTTTACACACACACCCTGGTAATTGCCATGCCACCACACTAGCTAACTTTTAAATTGAAACCTTTTACTAATTGATACTTAAACTGGTACTATTGCCTTTAATTCCTTAAAAATGAAACCGTAGTATTGCTATTCATGTGCATGTACTTCATCATATTAATTGTTCATGCTTAATACATTAATCACACATCGCAACTTGATTATTGATATCATACGCATTCATTATCATTGATATATGCACTTATGAGGATTTCTTGGGATTTTATGATATTGCTGGATTTCGGGGGAAAGCCGCAAAATTTCTAAACTTATTATATATTTTTAAAACATGTAAATTGCGGTTTTCTAGTGATGTAAGTGTCGTCCACCATGAGTTTGCTGTGGTTTTTGGAGACCCGTTTCGAGGAGTTGGATGAACCGTTTCGGGTACATGGTGGGCCCGGTAGGGTACCCCGGGGCAAGAAGCTCGTGGTATTGACGATGAGCCTGGCAGGGGACGGATTACCTACCGGTGACTTCATTGGGCACGGCGGATATCCAGAGGATACCGACCGGGGCCGCGAGAGGATGATATATTGATACTGAGATGGGTCAGCCGGATGGCTGAGGCCAGAGACACTATGACATGGATTTATGGGATTTGAGACAGCATTTGGGTGTTGTTGCTGGACACCGATTTTCGTCGATTCATTGACATTATGCTGGCATTCTAAAAGAGTTTCAAAAACAAAAGAAGATAAAATATTTCTTATATATACCTATTGAGACCCCAGATTTCCATGTTGCATACATATTAGCACACTGATGTTGTATACATACCTGCTAGTGCATCCAGTCATACCTGTATTTTAGATGCTAGGATGCTTGTGTGCATGCATACGATAGCCTTTGTAGATGTTATTTATTACTCACGAGTTGGCAACTCACCCCCGTTGTGCCACAGTCTTTTGCAGGTCCGCTCCGTCAGTTCAGTAGCGGCGGGCGCACTTGTGCTTTTGCCTCTTTTGCCTGAGCTCGAGATTTGCTCATAGGTGGGTTATGTTATCATTTTTGTACCACCTTGTATATTCTTTATATCTAGTGTACTCCATCTACTGTTTCTACCAGATTATTGTATATTGACCTAGAGATGAGACTATGAGGTTTGTGGATTTTATGCCGTATTTTGGGGTCGAGCTCACTTGAGCCGACATGCTACTTTTTCATGCTTCCTTATGCTTCATTATGCTTGTTGTCATTTATATTGCGTGGGATTTGTGACCGCCTTATGGCGAAGAGCTAGCTCCCGCTTGGGGATGCCTTATTTGTTGGTTTTATATATATTCTTGTTGTACCCATTTTTGGGGGCCAGTAATTACAAAGGAGACTCTGCCGAAATTTTCGGAAAAATTGATATTATTTTTAAAAAGGGTTTTACATGACTTATTTGTTAACTCGCTTTCAATTGATTGGGTTTTCTTCACTCTTTTGCTTCATTGGTTTTGCTTTCTGGGCTTTGGCTTACTTATTTTACGGACGCCTTTAGACGTTTCGCAAACTTAAGTGCCAGTCACGTTCCGTACCCTGCGGGTCGTGACAAAGTTGGTATCAGAGCGATAGGTTTACCTTTGTGAGTGTAGGTTGACCCTTGGTAGATGGAGTAAGTGACTTAAGCTGGGTAACGTAGCGTGCGTATGTCCGCGGCATACTTACGATACGATACTCCGCCTAAGTGACTTTAGGATACTTGCTTGGAAATTTCCTTCTTCAATTCCGTGTATCCTATGATCCTATTGCACTGTCCTTACTATCCGTTCTCCTGTAACAGCCACTATGCCGCCGAAGGCTACGAGGGCACAGAGGGCTGCCGCCAGAGACGAGATTCGAGCTGGCTCGTCCGAGACTAGGACTGAGCAGGGTGGTATGCCTACGCCGCAGGGACAGACCGATCCACCTTCCCCAGGCCGTATGGATAGGCTCGAGACCGGTATGAAGGAGTTGCGACAGATGATGGGGGGCATGCAGGAGCTGCGTCAGATGGTAGGATCCCTAGTTGCAGCCAGTCGTACACCGAGGCCGGATGACGTACCTACTACCTCACAGACGACCATGATACCTGCTCCTACTACCACCACCGTGGCCATTCCGGTTTCACTACAGGATTTCATGAGACTGAGACCTCCAGTATTCACCGGCACCGAGGCAGCGGAGGACCCACAGACGTTCCTTGACAGTTTAGCCAGGATCTGCCGTTCGCTGAGATGTTCGGATGATCGATGGGTAGAGCTTGCGAGTTTCCGACTAGAGGGTCTCGCGCAGACATGGTGGGAGTCAGTCTTGAGAGGTCGAGCTGCAGATCTGCCGCCTATGACTTGGGCCGAGTTTACAGCGGTCTTTATAGCCCGTTTCCTTCCAGAGAGCGTTCGTGACGCCAGAGCTCGTAGCTTCGAGGCCTTAGTCAAGACACCTGGGATGACGGTGTCTGAGTATGACATCCAGTTTACACAGTTATCCCGATATGCTCAGTATTTGGTGGATATCGAGGAGAAGATGGTGAAGAGGTTCGTACAGGGACTTGATGCCCAGCTATATCTTGCCATTGACGCCCAGCACTACGACACTTATTCAGCGGCTAGGGATACGGCATTGCGGATGGAGGCACGCATATCACAGACTCCGGCCGTTTCTGGGCCGAAGAGGATGCGCACCGATGTACCGCCTCAGAGGCAGCGTGCCAGATTCTTTCCGAGAGATAGGCCTGGCAGAGGATTTGGGCGGGGACAGTTATATGGTTCTTATCCCCAGGGGCAGCAGCCGTCGCCAGGATGTTTTGGGTGCGGGAGTTTGCACCATCTTGTCAGAGACTGCCCGGTGAGACGACAGGGAGCAGCGACAGTTCCGCACGTGACCCTACCACCATCACCACCCCCTCCTCAGAGAGCCCTACTTCCTACCCCAGGCGATGCTCCACGCCAGTTAGGTGCACCGAGAGGCCGTGGACGCGGCGGTCCTGTTCAGAGAGGACGAGGAGGCAGAGGCCGAGGTCGAGGTAAGCCCGCTATCGGTGGAGGACAGGCCCGAGTTTTTGCTTTGACACCGCAGGATGCGCAGGCATCCAATGCCGTCGTGACAGGTACCTTGCCAGTTTGTTCTTTCGACGCACGGGTATTATTCGACCCAGGTTCCACACATTCGTACGTCTCTACACACTTTGCACCGATGTTGGGCCGTGAGTCGTCGTCGTTAGATCAGCCGCTTGTTGTTGTTACTCCGGTAGGCGAGTCGTTTGTCGCTCGGTTTGTATTTCGTTTGTGTTCCGTTCGTATCGGGGAGAGGGATTCATCAGTTGATTTGATACTCCTCGATATGTTGGACTTTGATGTGCTTCTGGGCATGGATTGGCTAGCCACTTGTTATGCTTCGGTGGACTGCTGTGAGAAGGCAGTCAGATTTAGCTTTCCGGGAGAGCCAGTCCTTGTTATTCAGGGAGACCGCAGTGTCGCCCTTCCCAGCTTAATTTCGTCTCTTCGCGCTGGTCAGCTCTTGCGGAAGGGATGTCAGGGATTCTTAGCATCTATTTGTGATACTCGAGCTGCAGAGGTTCCGTTAGACCAGGTCCCGGTAGTTTGTGAGTTCCCTGATGAGCTACCCGGGCTACCGCCTGAGCGCGATGTTGAGTTCTGCATTGATTTGATTCCCGGCTCGGGGCCTATTTCTATACCGCCTTATCGGATGGCCTCGGCAGAGCTTCGAGAGCTGAAGGATCAGTTGCAGGATTTGTTGGACAAGGGGCTTATTCGACCGAGTGTTTCTCCGTGGGGTGCTCCGGTCCTGTTTGTCAAGAAGAAGGATGGAAGTTTGCGCTTATGTATCGACTACCGCCAGCTGAACAAAGTTACCGTTCGGAACAGATATCCGTTGCCGTGCATTGATGATTTGTTCGACCAGCTTCAGGGTGCGGGGTATTTTTCGAGGATCGACTTGCGGTCAGGATACCATCAGCTGCGAGTTCGACAGGAGGATATACCGAGGACAGCTTTCCGTACACGCTATGGCCACTACGAGTTTTTGGTGATGTCGTTCGGACTCACCAACGCCCCAGCAGCATTTATGGATCTGATGAACCGTACATTCAGGCCGTATCTTGACTTGTTCATCATCGTGTTTATCGACGATATCTTGGTGTACTCCCGGAGCAGAGAGGAGCACGAGCAGCACTTGCGGATTACGTTACAGACTCTGAGGGAGCACCAGCTGTTCGCGAAGTTCTCCAAGTGTGTTTTCTAGCTGGACAGCGTCGGATTCTTGGGTCACGTGGTTACGAGAGACGGCATTTGTGTGGACCCGAAGAAGATTGAGGCTGTTCAGCAGTGGCCCCGACCTACATCGGTTACTGAGATCCGTAGTTTTCTAGGCCTGGCGGGCTACTACAGGCGTTTTGTTCAGGACTTCTCCCGTATAGCTGCACCGTTGACCAGTTTGACCCGGAAGGGAGTTCCTTTCGTCTGGACAGAGGAGTGCGAGCGCAGTTTTCAGCAGCTACGGACTTGTTTGACTACGGCGCTGGTATTATCTTTGCCTTCGGGATCAGGCGGATTTGTTGTCTACTGTGATGCTTCGCGAGTGGGATTAGGATGCGTTTTGATGCAGCATGGCCGGGTGATCGCTTATGCTTCTCGGCAGTTGAAGAAGCATGAACAGAACTACCCCACTCATGATTTGGAGATGGCTGCAGTGGTCTTTGCACTGAAGATTTGGCGACATTACCTTTACGGCGAGTCTTGTCAGATATTCACCGATCATAAGAGTTTAAAGTACATATTTCAGCAGCGAGACCTGAACCTCAGACAGCGTCGTTGGATGGAGTTGGTGAAAGACTACGACTGCGAGATCTTATATCACCCCGGCAAAGCAAATGTGGTGGCAGATGCGTTGAGTAGGAGGCTCGGGGTTAGTCTATCCTTTTTGCGCGCAGTGCAGAGGCAGTCGTCAGCAGATTGGCAGATATTATGCGACAGCCGAGTTGAGTTCGAGTTCACTCAGACAGGGGGACCGCTCGCGCATGTTCGTGCACGCCCACAGTTGCTTGACCGTATATATGAGGCACAGCGCAGTGACGACCGTTGCTCAGAGATCGTGGCACAGATGGGACAGGGCAGATTTTCCGAGTTCGTGGTTGACGATCAGGGGATTTTACGATATGGATCTAGACTGTGCGTACCAGATGCTGATGGATTACGGCGCGACATTCTCGAGGAGGCACACCGATCAGTGTATAGTGTCCACCCCGGTTCCACCAAGATGTACCATGATATGAGAGAGACCTACTGGTGGGACGGGATGAAGAGGGACATTGCGGAGTTCGTTTCGAGATGCCTGACTTGTCAGCAAGTCAAGGCCGAGCACCAGAGGCCCGCAGGAGAGCTACAGCCGTTACCCATTCCAGAGTGGAAATGGGAGCAGATTTCGATGGATTTCGTTGTGGGTCTACCCAGGACCAGTCGAGGGTACGACTCCATCTAGGTGATCGTGGATAGATTGACGAAAGCGGCTCACTTCCTTCCAGTGAAGACGACTTTCAGCTTCGCTCAGTATGCTCAGCTCTATATTGACGAGATCGTGCGACTACATGGCGTACCGACTTGTATCGTGTCAGATCGAGGCACTCAGTTCACCAGCCGACTTTGGCAGAGACTTCAGGAGGCTTTGGGCACTCGTTTGAGCTTCAGCACAGCGTTTCATCCACAGACAGACGGACAGTCAGAACGGACCATTCAGACTCTCGAGGACATGCTCAGAGCGTGCGTTTTAGAATTTGGTGGTAGCTGGGATCGTCATTTACCTCTAGTGGAGTTCTCCTACAACAACAGCTTCCAGGATACTATTCAGATGGCACCTTTCGAGGCATTGTATGGGAGGAGATGCAGATCGCCCGTTTGTTGGACAGAGCTCAGCGAGAGCAGCATTTTGGGGCCGCAGCTTGTTGAGGAGACGACATCGAAGATCCAGTTGATCCGAGACCGGATGAGAGCGGCTCAGGGCAGGCAGAAATCCTATGCAGACAGACGCCGTCGCAGATTAGAGTTCGCAGTTGGCGACCATGTTTTTCTGAAAGTCTCTCCGATGAAGGGCGTGATGCGTTTTGGGCGAAAGGGGAAGCTGAGCCCTAGATTCGTAGGTCCCTTCGAGATCCTCGAGTGTGTCGGCGCTGTTGCATATCGTTTGGCTCTTCCACCCAGCTTTCCCGATGTTCACCCCGTTTTTCATGTTTCGATGCTCCGCAAGTACCTTCACGACCCTTCGCATGCGATTCAGCACCCGACAGTCCAGCTAGAGCGCGACCTTTCCTTTGCAGAGCAGCCGGTGGCCATCCTGGATCGGCAGGTGAAGAAGTTGAGGTCGAAGAGTATACCAACCGTCAAGGTCCTTTGGCGTAGCCCGAGCAGCGAGGAGGTTACCTGGGAGACCGAGGGCGAGATGAGGAAGAAGTATCCCCATCTCTTTGAAGGTACGCGTAGCTATATTTTTAAATTCGGGGACCGAATTTCTTTAAGGGGGGAAGATTGTAGCGTCTTGAAAAGTCGTTTTGGTGTTTTCCTGAAATTCGGTGAAAATTCGGTATTTTTCCGAAAACCGTCTTTCTCGATATTTTGCAGTTTAGGGCTAATTATACCTTAAATGGATAGGTAATTACTTGTTTTTAGTAGCTAATGAGTTAATTATGAAATTTTGGTCATTTAAAAAATTTTCCCTATTTTTCAATTTTTTAATATTATTTTAAGCCGGTAAGAAAATACATTAAATAAGCGATAAATACAAATTTTTCCGGGCTAATTTTAATCTCTAAAATTATGCTAATTATAATCTAGTGATAACATAAATTTTTAGTAATTTATTTTGATTTTTAACAAATTTTTAGGATTTGAAACGAATTTATTGAATTTTTGAGCTAAAACTTGCAATTTTTGAGTTGTAGGGGGCCTTTTTGCATAAAACTTCTTTTGTAAAACCCCTCTCTCATTTCCCTCAGCCCTAGGACAGCCCAACCATGACCAAGTCTAGAAATTTCTGGCCTCTTTTCTTAAGTTGTTTCTTGAGCTGATTTAAGGGGTTTTTTGGGTTTATTTTAATTTAAATGAATAAAGTATGATACATTGACTTGGAGACTTGACCCATGACCTTCCCCACTTGTCCACACCCTCCCCTATCCCTCTTCTGGCCGAGAATTTCCAGCAGCCCTCCCCCTTCACCTTCCTCTTTTCATTTCCTCCAAATTTCATCAAAATTGCTACAAAAATCCATATAAATCCACAAATTTGTTTACAAAACCAAAACAAATCCTTGTGCTACCTCTTCTCAAGCCTAATATAGTTGAAAACATGTGGAAAGGAGGCATTTTTGGAGCAAATTTTCTTGCTTGATCCATAGATCAAGAGGTATAATTCCATCAAAGTTACTTTCTTTGTTGCAAATTCCTTTAAATGCATGGTTTAGTGTTAATTTTAGTGTTAATCCTAATATAGTTTCTTTTAGTTAATGGTTGATATTAAGCTAGGGTTTTAGAAACCATGTATTAGTTAATTAAATTTATTTTTCTAGCTAGTGTTTTGCTAACCTTAATCTAAGTGGTTAACTTGCTTATTAGGCTAAAATCTAGTGTTAAATTAAGATTTTTCATATATAGTTTGGTTTATGTTTGCTAATTACAAAAATCAAGAGAAGGTTTTGTTTATGAAAATTAGGTTTTTAAGCTTAGTTAATGGTTTAAAATTTGTGTATTGGCTAGCTATTTGGTTAGTTTGGATGTTGGTGTTGGATGGTGTTAACTTTGTCGCTAGATTGTCGATGTTTGCATCAAATTGCAATTTCTAGCTTGCTAGCTTATGATTCAAGAAATGGTTGTTTATGGAAATAGGATTGGAATCATTGCTATTGTGTTGTAATTAGTGTTTGTAGATTGCTTGTAGTGTGCTTGGGTAATTATGCTATATTGTAGTCGTTTTGTCGCAAATCGGCGATTTTGCACCGATTTTGGGACGCAATGCTTACTAGTTTTGTATAAAATTATGTGATGAATTAATTGTGACACCTTGATGATTGTGTTGGCTTGTCCTACGACTTTTAGGATGCGTGAGTGCGGTTTTTTGGGTAGTCGGGTTTTAGTTTTGCCGGGCGACCCAAATCGGCGTTTTTGGCAGTTTTTGCGATTTTCGCGTGTGTTCCGCGCACTTTGCGCACGTTGTACCTAGTTAGAGAACTTTAGTAGTTTCGTTGGGGTTTTGCGTCGTTCTTGATATGTAACCTTATATTTGGTATTGATGTAAATTCCAGGTTCGGTCGCGGAGACGTCAGACGCGGCGCGAAAGGGAAAGGCGGTGATTGGACACAGCTAGCCAGGGATTCCGGTGAGTAGATGTAACATCTACGGGGGACTATCGTTGGATGGCGCAAGCCGCCCGATAGTTTTAGTAACTTACAAGACCCTAAGTGATGTTAGTAATTAGGGGTGAAATACCTATTCGACTATTTGCTGCATCCATGCATTATATTGACATATCTATACGAAACCATTTCATAGGACACCTGCACCATTACCAGGGTTTTTATATGCAGCACGAGCACTATTCATGTTTACACACACACCCTGGTAATTGCCATGCCACCACACTAGCTAACTTTTAAATTGAAACCTTTTACTAATTGATACTTAAACTGGTACTATTGCCTTTAATTCCTTAAAAATGAAACCGTAGTATTGCTATTCATGTGCATGTACTTCATCATATTAATTGTTCATGCTTAATACATTAATCACACATCGCAACTTGATTATTGATATCATACGCATTCATTATCATTGATATATGCACTTATGAGGATTTCTTGGGATTTTATGATATTGCTGGATTTCGGGGGAAAGCCGCAAAATTTCTAAACTTATTATATATTTTTAAAACATGTAAATTGCGGTTTTCTAGTGATGTAAGTGTCGTCCACCATGAGTTTGCTGTGGTTTTTGGAGACCCGTTTCGAGGAGTTGGATGAACCGTTTCGGGTACATGGTGGGGCCGGTAGGGTACCCCGGGGCAAGAAGCTCGTGGTATTGACGATGAGCCTGGCAGGGGACGGATTACCTACCGGTGACTTCATTGGGCACGGCGGATATCCAGAGGATACCGACCGGGGCCGCGAGAGGATGATATATTGATACTGAGATGGGTCAGCCGGATGGCTGAGGCCAGAGACACTATGACATGGATTTATGGGATTTGAGACAGCATTTGGGTGTCGTTGCTGGACACCGATTTTCGTCGATTCATTGACATTATGCTGGCATTCTAAAAGAGTTTCAAAAACAAAAGAAGATAAAATATTTCTTATATATACCTATTGAGACCCCAGATTTCCATGTTGCATACATATTAGCACACTGATGTTGTATACACACCTGCTAGTGCATCCAGTCATACCTGTATTTTAGATGCTAGGATGCTTGTGTGCATGCATACGATAGCCTTTGTAGATGTTATTTATTACTTACGAGTTGGCAACTCACCCCCGTTGTGCCACAGTCTTTTGCAGGTCCGCTCCGTCAGTTCAGTAGCGGCGGGCGCACTTGTGCTTTTGCCTCTTTTGCCTGAGCTCGAGATTTGCTCATAGGTGGGTTATGTTATCATTTTTGTACCACCTTGTATATTCTTTATATCTAGTGTACTCCATCTACTGTTTCTACCAGATTATTGTATATTGACCTAGAGATGAGACTATGAGGTTTGTGGATTTTATGCTGTATTTTGGGGTCGAGCTCACTTGAGCCGACATGCTACTTTTTCATGCTTCCTTATGCTTCATTATGCTTGTTGTCATTTATATTGCGTGGGATTTGTGACCGCCTTATGGCGAAGAGCTAGCTCCCGCTTGGGGATGCCTTATTTGTTGGTTTTATATATATTCTTGTTGTACCCATTTTTGGGGGCCAGTAATTACAAAGGAGACTCTGCCGAAATTTTCGGAAAAATTGATATTGTTTTTAAAAAGGGTTTTACATGACTTATTTGTTAACTCGCTTTCAATTGATTGGGTTTTCTTCACTCTTTTGCTTCATTGGTTTTGTTTTCTGGGCTTTGGCTTACTTATTTTACGGACGCCTTTAGACGTTTCGCAAACTTAAGTGCCAGTCACGTTCCGTACCCTGCGGGTCGTGACAGATTGCCATTTTGACATTCCTGAGCCAATCTTTGTAGTTTGGCCCTGTCAGTATGTTTTTATCTAGAAGTAACTTAAGTCCGGTCATGACGATTGGTCGCTGCAATTAGGAGAGAGAGAGAAGAAACACTCAGCATAATGCTCTTGCAAGTTTAGAGTGGTTTTTAGTTTGTCTAAACAGGATGGCTCCCACTGTTTCTCGAATCCCTTCTCAAACCAAAAAGGAAGAATTAGTCGGGATCAATCTCACCATACAATACTTGCTTAACCGTTCAACCAGGCCAGTTTGGTACTTAGAGGGAGGTTTTCCAACGCTTTCGCGAAGTTCCTTAATTAAATAACCACTTTTCCCTGGGGGCGTAGCCCCGCTAACACCTTTCTAGACACCTACTTGGTTTATAGCATTGATCGTTAAGTGAGAAATTTCCCGAGGAGTAGCATATACTCACAGTAGGATCGGGATCCAAATATCATCGCGTGACAAAACTGAAGGAATCCTACCAGAATTATCACACTCCAAATGGTATGCAGCGCTAGCAAGTTTCAGTTTCTTTTGAAACACCCGATGTGGATTTTTGCCCCATACTCTTATGACCTTGGCGTGAGGTCAAAATGTCATAAGTCACATGTCAAGTTCTACCCATCATTATCCAGGTTAATTTGAACCCACCCGTACCTACCCTTGACGTAGGCCAAAATGGCAGTACGACTGTCTCAAACCAACACATTCTATCTATGCAACAGATAAATATCCGGCAGCTACCAATCATTATGCCTTGGCGTGGGGTCAAAATACATAGCATGAATACTACCGAATATTTAACTGAAATGATGGAGGGCTACGAATGGTTTTGGCGAAACCGTGAACGTAGTGGACTTGATATAATCGATGGAACGAGATAGCTTTTAAAAGGAGTGGTTCAAGCTCCGCATTTAAAAATTGGTTTTTGAAAAGAACCGAGTGGTTTTTAAAGTGTTCCAACGACTTTTACTTGGTTTATTTTCTTGCATTAATTTTAATGCGTCCCATCATTTAATCCTACCATTGCAGAAAACAACGAAAATATGACGTACGCTTATGTCATCCGCATTCTCCACGGGGCCCCGTCATTACCCGTTAGGTTACTTAACTAACGACAGAGCGGGGGCTGGACTAGCGCGGATGCAAAACATAAGCAACGCCTAAAAAGATATCATATATAGATATATACATTCGTCAGATGCAATGATAGCCATTCCAGATCACAGATGAACACATTGGATATACTAGGAATCCGCATTCCATACGAGCCTGTAATGAAAAGCGGATTACACGGTCGCGGTGAATAGCCAATACCCCCCTAGACCCCTACGGGTGCGGCAAACTACCCGCCAAATACCCGAAGTGAAGCAACCTCCCTCAACAACGTGAGTAGGCCACTCGACACTTCGAGGTACCCGGTAGTTTATGCACCCCCTTCATGGGTCTATCCTAGGAGCAAAAACAGTAAAAAGAAATTATACAATGACGGCTACAACCTCATCCCGGATGTGCGGCCATACAAATAATATTACATCAATTTACATATTACATGAATTGAAAGATAAAGAAAACTCTCATCTCACAACCCCCCGGCTATTCATCCGCGACAATCCAATGAATTCATATACACATACCATCAACATTACAGATCACAGATATGTATAACCCCCACTAATCGACGTATAGCGATTAACAGACGTTCAATACATATATCACATCACAGATATAAACCCGTTAGCTAAAGTCTTTAGAAGTTCGATCAAAATACGGATTTTTAAACCCCAAAAACAAATTTTGCTTTCTGGAAAATCTGGGCAGAAAAATCATATTCCAAAAATCCCAAAATACCCCTATAAGAACACTGCAGAAAAATGTACCCACAACCGAGTTAACTCGGTCGCGGATCCGCGGCAGGAGCAAGCTCGTGCCGCGGTTCTGCGGCGCGTTGACCGAGTTAGTGGACCAATTTTCTCCAGTGTTCTTTAAAAAGCCTGAGCCGATTTTTAGTGTAAGATTAATTAATTTTTGAACAGGAAAAAAAATCGGCAGAAAGCTTACATTTCGGGCGTGTTTTGTGATTTTTTCTCCGATCGAACTTCTAGTTACTTTGCTAACATGTTAGATAGTGTTTAACTAGGCTCTGATACCACTATAAGTCCACGTTACCCGTCCCCGGTTCTTTGGGGTTGCGGAAATGGTGAAAAACGATTTTTCTTTGGGGTAAAATGGACTCAAAATACGGATCTTTGTTAAACAACTATCTAACAACCTAACTAGGAGTTTTACCTACTCGGTTAGGGGGTTATACCTTAACTTGAACTCCTTCTCTTCGACTCCTTTTGGTGGTCGGATGGTTCTCTCCTCGTCGTCTCCTTGTGCCGAAGATGGATCCACCTGAAAGCTTCTACCTTTGGCTCCAACCTTAATCTAGAGGAAACTAGAATACTTGGTTTGCTAGACCTTGTATACTAGGATGAGTAGAGAAGTGTTTTGGGTTTTATCTCTAAGAAAATGTTTCTCAACTCATGAGAGGGAGTTTCCTTGAGCTAAAGAGATAGCAAGAGGAAGAGGGAGAGCTTGATGATGAGAGAGAATGAGAATGATAGAATGAGTAAGCCTTTTTCCACCCATGCTCTCATAATACAAAAATAATCATAACAAATAATAATAATTGAGTATTATGTGATGGTTGTTATCATATCAAATGGCAATATCATTTCATGCTTTAAATGCAATTTATGAACAAGCAAGCAAGCAAAGGTCAATGCCAAGAACTGATAGCCATTGTCATGATGATGGTCAACAAGTCCAACCTAGTCAACCAGTCAACTAAGTCAACAAGTCAACAAAGTCAACCTTTCAACCCAACCATGGCACAATAATACTTAATTAATATTATCATTAATCATATTTCTTATTCTCATTAGGGTTAGCAAAAGTCAACAGTCAACAACCCTAATGAGAATCCTCTGCCTCTGTCTCTGTCAACCGTGCATACACATCCGCATCCGCGTTCCGAGGAACACGAATACAAACGAAATAAAACCAATCCCAAAACGTACACTAGGATCTGGCTTAAACCAAATCCCGCTAGTGATAACTGCCTGGACACTAAACGTGCACAAGTGCACGGATATGACCGAACCCTGTCGCAAAACCATGCGACCTCTACTCTTTTTGCCTAAAGGCGAATAGCTTTCTGTGTGGGACTCTAAAGACTCGACACTACGCTGGCAGTGGGTTTAACCACAGACCGCAAGCGGCACTAGCTGTGCGTAACGGCCCCCAGGTAGATGCCGATAAGAAGACGGATGAGGTGAAACCCATCTGAACTCCTACTGAGCCTGAATGTGACAATCTGCGTAAGTGCGGTCTGTTCGTCTGAGAATATCGCATGGCGGGCCTAGGGGGTGGTAAACGTCAGTCTCCTAATAGCGGTACAAGTCGTGTTGGATTGTAGCCCAGAACACCCTGAGACAACACTGGAAACCTACCAGTGCATCTCGCTTGCCCTGGCCAGGGACGACTATGTGTAATGGCTCTCCTAGACACAGCGCGATATCAACTCCCAATACTGGAAGAGACGAATCCTATCTAACCGTCACTGCCTCCAAGTGCTTCGGGACTGCACCCAACTACTACCTGTTTGCACGACTCCTTTGAGCCGTGGTAGGGTAGTAATCAAAGTACAGTGGGAACACACTCGAGGCGAAGTGACAGTGTCAATTCAACGGACTAAGCTGTACTCATGTCACCTGGGAACTGATAACTGACGATAAGTATAGTACCAACCAACAGTTCTCGACGAGTCCTGTCCAGTGTACTCGTAACCTAATGAGCACCCGTATACTATCTCAAGTACGACGTACTGACGGCTGTGGGACAGACCGTCTCCCATGCTGGGATGAGAAGCGCATACGCTAGTTTACTCCGGAGTATCGATGTCCTGTCTCGATAGTCCTACGACTAGGGACCTGCATAAGGATGTGGTTGTGGATTACCCAGCCCCCACGAGTATGACTGCCATCACAACGCTGGTAATCAAGCAAAGATCCTAAGGGCTCCACTAATGTGTATAGGCGATATGTTAAAAGAAATACATGTACACACATTGAAGTAGAAACAAACCAAGTAGCATACTACTATTTTGAGCAAGATTGTCTATACAAAGGTGAATATCCCAAGCTTCCATTAAGTAATATACAAACTAGTATGATACAGTAATGGCCTTTAGGGCATATACACTAACATCATCTTCCTCAGTCTCATCGACCGACCAACCGCACCGCTCACAGGCACAACCGCCATCCCGCGAATCTCGCCATGCACGAGATATCCGTCGGCCACATCCCACGTTCCACGCCATCACGATCCCCATTAACGAGCTTGTGTCACGTCCCGAAAGTACGGAACATGATCGGCACTTAAACTACGAGACGTCTTGACACGTACGTAATCTAAGTAAGCCGAAAACCCAGAAACCCAAACCAAGAAAAGTAGTAGAGTGAAGGAAAATCAATTTAAAACAAGTAGTTTTAATAGCATAAGCCGAGTTATGCGGTTTTTAAAAAAACATCAAGTAATTCCTGAAAATTTCGGCAGAGTCTCCTTTGTAAATACCGGCTCCCAAACGGGATACAACATGAATAGTATACGAAATCAATAAAAGGCATCCCCAAGCGGGAGCTAGCTCTTCGTCAATCGACGGTCACAACCACACAAGAAAAATAATATACAACGCCAACTGCGAGGATCAAAATTCAAAAGGAAACTCAAAACCACAAGAAAACCACAGAAATATAACGCGCGACTCTAAGGTCGAAGGAATAACATCACTGGTCTCTATCTCAAATGAATACATGTTTGGTTGATGAAACTTCTAGATACAACAGAGTAATAATATACAAGTTATATAATGGGGGGTACGATACAAGTAAACCCACCTACTAGCAAATCACCCGAGGGAAACTAAGCCCGCAAGCCGTAAAGAAACCTGTACGGCAAACCTGCAAGAAACTGGGGCACAACGGGGGTGAGTTGCCAACTCGTGAATAGAAAAACATCTACGAACAGAAATCGCATAAATAACGCAACCTAGGTCAATGATCATAATATATCCTCAAATATATGTATAACATGCAGCCTATAACAATAGCTAGGGTAATATCTAACCCGAGTGTAATCTCATGTGCCCGTGTCAGTGCTTCAGGTAGCGATATATCATATGAATGAGGTATGAATGCATGAAAACATAATACATGTAAATGAAGAACTGTTTTCATAATTTAGTGAGATTTTCTTTGTATTTTTAAAATGAGGTATCATAATGAAATCAGCATAAAACAGTGCCTAGCATCGGCACAAAACGTAATCCCAATATCTCGATATCTCTGTATCACAGTCTCTGTACCTCAATATCTCGAAATCTTAATGTCTCAATCACAATATCTAGGGCGCCGTCAGTCCAGACCGGCCCCTACCATCCATCTCAAGACCACGACAGTATCCTCCGGATATCCGATGCGTCGGGTAAAATCACCGGTAGGTAGTGCTCCCCTGCCAGGCTCACATCGTCATCATCACGCGCTTCTTGCCCCGGGGTACCTTACCGGGTCCACCATGTACCCGAAACGGTTCATCCGTCTCCTCGAATCGGATCTCGAAATCCATCAGCAAACTCATGGTGGACGACTCATACATCATGGGAAAAACCACACTTTTATTTAAAAAGAGAGAAATCAGTTTATAAGTGTTTTGCGGTTTTCCTCCAAATCCAGAAAATATCATGGAAATCCGAATCATCAATAGCATGTAAAACCATGAATATAAGCATGAGAATGAATAACGGTATGCATGAAGCGACAAGTAATAACTACAATATCTAAGCTGGCATATAAGGTATGTACACCAATATTATGTCAAACTACTGGCTATCAAGCTAAGTTAAGCAACAATATTTTCTAAGGTGTACGTGACATGGCAATTACCGATGAAGATGTGTGTGAGCCGGCAAGTAAGTGTATATGGTACATACGCATCATCGGTAATGGTGTTGGTGTCCTAACAGTATAATGCCAATAATGCAATATGAAATAACAATGTAAATATGTGATGCGGAGCGAGCAACGAAAATGAGCGGGAGCTAAAAATTAAACAATGGTGCCATTTGAAATCACACGAATCGCGGGGTTTTGAAAATAGGGCTACGGTGGTTTTTAAGAAAGGATACGTCTTTTGAAATATCCGTAGATCCCTTGACCTGTCTTTTAAAATACCCACGATCCGCTAGTTTTGAAATAGGTAGGAGTCTAATCTAATCTAACAACTACACTAAACTATACGGCTGAACTAACAAGCTGAACTACAGGTAAGGAAACCGCCTATCATCTGAGTCGATACATATACATACCTGTATATATACAGTCGGTGATCCCTCCTCAATAATATCATCTCCGATACCATATCTATAAGCAGGCATCCCAAGTCAAGAGTGCGGATCAATCATCAATATAGCTCGTACGTAAATCCGTCGTACGGCATCCCAAATCTGGGTACGGGTCAATATCACATTCATCATACTATTTACCTGGTATCCTCTTTATCAAACATCATGATCGGGATACTGATCTACGTCTAGTACAATACTGATACCGCCTAAGTATGCATGCACGTGTGTGAAACACTACGTCAAGACCCGTTACAACGTCATGTCGTATCTCAAATACGAACCCTGCTATATCACCGATCTCACGACCTCAAATCAAATCTCATCGACTCATCTTAAATCCCAAGTACTATCCTCATTATCCATGCATGTGTATATGAATGTACATATGCATAGTCCCATACCCATGCATATATACATATATACACATCCCAATCGGTGCACAAGAAAGTAATGTATGCAAGTCTGTATGTGCGTATGTGGTATAACAACTACTCTAGGGTTTCGCAACTAACCCAAAGCTAATCCAGGAACACATAAACATAACATGGATACACATTCTCGTATCATAAAACACCTATATAAACATATATATATAAACTACACTACGGACTGCGGGGGTGCTATACGCCATCCACCCGACTTCTCCCCATAGATATAAATCTACTCACCTGGTCCTCGCTCGCCGGTGCCGACGTCGCCACGCGCTTGCTTGTCGTCTCGAAGTCCACATGGGGGTACCTACATATCACAACGCATCGTATCGCATTAAAATCCGACTCATGACCAAAACGACACACGAATCCCACATAAGTCAAAACCTATGGTTGCTTTCACAAATCAACTCAAACTCCCTCGACATCGGCGTACAAACGCCGATTGATCGAGAAAATATCAAACGTACCAGTCATGGTTTCAAAAATCACTAATTATATATGAAATAGGATTTAAATCATCAAAACATTAAAATTAATCAATTCGTTTTATTTCTCGAAAACCTAGTTAGCAAAAGTTTTCGTTTTAATTCGAAACTCGATGTTTTAACAAAACTAATGCCCAATATATTCACTAAATATCTTAATTAGGTCATATAAACCACTTCTATATTTTTATGACACTAATTTGTAAAAATTCAAAAATTCTAGTTTGCAATTATCCAATTTTAACAATTTTATAGTAAAAATGCCCAAACAACAATCTAGCTTGGATTTGCATATACTAAAATATTAAACCACAATTTATAATATTAATAATGTGATAAAAACCCTACCCATATTTTTAATCTCACATTCTAATTCAATTTTTAAAAAAACTAGTAAGCAAAAATACTAGAAAATTAACGCAACCATTGCGGATTTGCGACAAAAAGATTACAATCTAGCATGAACAACCAATCCATACTACAAGCAATCTACCACACTCAAATAATTCTCATGCAATGCTTCAATTCCCATTCCTAAAATCAACCCCCTTCTCTTGATTTTTTTATAAACTAGCAACAACAACAATTTCACACTTTAAATAACTAATTTAGCATATACAAGCTACAATTTAACCATTAGATAGAAATTATACCTCCAAGTTTGAAACCCTAGGTTGCTCTAGCCACCAAAGAAACCTCCTTTCTCCATTCTTTAAACCAATTTGGGTGTGAGGAGGGATGGAATTAGGATTTGCTTTGAATTTGTGAAGAAATTGTGCATTTTTTTATGGATTTTGTGATGAAATTGGAGTGAAAAAGAGATGAAAAATTGGGGAAAATAAGAGGGGCAGCAGTAACAGCAGGAGGGGCTCGAAAATTTGCTGCAAAAACAAGTGTGTGGGTTGGTGTAGGTGTGTGTGGATGTTTCCCAAGTCAATATAACCCCCTTTTAAGTCAACAATGCCCATGCTTCCTTTTTCTTTTTAATTTCTTTTTCTTTTGTTGTGAGGAAAGAGTGGGGAGTTGGGGCTGCTGTGGGGGAGGCTTGGACAGTGAGGGAGTGGGTGAGTGGTGGGTTTGGGTGAGTGAGTGAATACATAAAAGATAAACACCACACCCCAACATCAATTTACACTAATATCACTATTTAAGCCTTTTTCTTCAATAATTTCTAAACCGTTTTGGCAAACCATTTCGTTTCAAAAACTACATGATAAAATTTTATTTAAAATTTTATGATGCACAAAATTTGTTTCACTCATTCCAATTTGTAATTTTCCCTAATTAAATATATTAGTGACGGCTTAAAATAATATTAAAATAATTAATTTCGGAAAATTTTTCAGAAAATTTGAAATTTCACCAGTGGGTCAATAAACACCAAATACTAGCAATTACATAGCTAGAATATGTATATTTAATTTTATAATAAAGATATTTGTATTTTGACTTTTTACAGAAAACCCCCTTATTTTACCGTTTTTTCGAAATTTCACCGAAACGATTTTCAAAACGTTACAGCCTGTCTCGCCATTAATGGGAGATCCCGCTCATCACGCGGGCGTGACGTCGGGAGCGTAACGGCCGTCGTGATTTTCGCGCCTGCCCTGCCTGCTGCCACCGCTATATAAACCCCTTCTTCAGACGGTTCAAGTAATCCATTTTTACTCCACTAAGCCGTTACTCTGCTCGGATTTCCTCTCTAACTTGACCGTCGGAGGTACAACCACCCCGGGCCTTCCTTGCAGGTAGCTCGGCCCAAACAACCTCAAACCCATTGAGATCCACACGCTTCAGGAGCCTGCCACCAGATCCAATCTCAGCCGCCAATCGCCGCCATCAGCAGATCGACGGAAGGCAACATCTTGGCGCGATCCGGATCGCGTCAGTGAGAATGGGAGAGAGATAACACATGGGTTTACAGTGAAGGTAGTGCTTAAGCTTGCAATACCAGCAACATCATTGCCAATAATCATTATATTATCGACATATACCACCAATAGAATGTGAAGACCATTGGTGTTGTTACGGTATAACACAAACTAGTCATGAGCACACCATTTAAGGCCGAACGAAATAACCACCTCAGTAAATTTTCAAAACCATGCTAGTGGAGATTGTTTCAAACCATACAATGACTGCTTCAATCGACAAACTAAGCCATCCCCCTGAGCAACAAATCAGGTGGTTACTCCATATAAACCTCTGCCAAAGAACCATAGAGAAACGTATTCACATCAAACTGATGCAAGGGCCAATGATGAGTAGCCGCAAGAGACATAAGCAGACAAACAAAAGTTATCTTGTCCACAAGAGAATATGTATCCTTATAATCAATCTTATAAGTTTGCGAGTATCCTTTAGGAACTAAACGTGCTTTCAAGCGGTCCCATCAGGATGAAGCTTTACATTGTACACCCAGCGACACCCTATCGCCTTCTTTCCAGCAGGAAAATGCACTAAATCCCAAGTCAGATTCTGCTCAAGAGTCAACATCTCATCAATTATAACATTTGTCCATCCTTTATGAGATAAAGGGTAAAGCATGAGAATCGGAGGAGAAGAGGAACGCTAGGTATGCAGGAGATAAATGGCACATGATGGGCTATAGGATGAGAAGTGCAACTGCGAGTGCCTTTCCGTAGGGCAATAGAAAGATCAATGTCGACCTCTGACGGAGCTTTGAGACTCTGGGAGAGAAGCAGCAAGAGGCCGAGATTCAGGAGCTGTACGGTCTCGACGAGCATACACCCTAGTAATAGGTGGTGTCGGGCAGATCGCGTCAGTGAGAATGGGAGAGAGATAACACATGGGTTTACAGTGAATGGAGAGGGAGGGAGGGAGGGAGGGAGGGAGACATATGATGCATAAGAGGGATGGAGAGAGCCTAGAGTGAAAATAAACCCCCAAAACTAATTATTCACAGCAAAGTTAGTGTATATGTTCACAGCTACATTTTCTCTTTTTCATAATATCGAAGGCTCTTTTTTAAAGTTCCATTTGCTGTATTAGTTTCTTGCTGAGACTCACTTTGATAAGAAAGGAGTAAATGGTATTTGAAGTTTAGAATTGATACATTTTGATTGGAAATAATATGAAAGAATGTTAACTCCATGTTAATAGAGGAGAAACCTTAATTCTATTTGCAATCAATCCAATAGGCCCAGAAGGAAAAAGTAACTAGTACAGTGCCTAATTGAGCTTATTTTACCAATAGTCCCCACAAGAACAAGATCCTCTTTCAAACCTATGAAACCGAACTCGATCCCTAACGACGACCACTCGACACAATACCTTCGAGACCACCTTCATCCACTCATGGCAATCCCCACACGTCGTCAAGTTCTTCGAAATCCTAATTTCCCGTACTGGTCCTGTCTTCAGCACGCTGTAAGCTACCGCTATCTTCTCGCTATGCCACATCAAACTCTCCTCTTTCTCCTCGTCATCGACGTCTTTCATTACACTGTCGGTCATCGGAACAAACCCCTCTTCTCTGACTCTCTTCATAAGCTTAGTCAGAAATTGTTGTATCAACTCGAGCTCGGAATGTTCTTGGTAGCTGCCGATCCCTGCCTTGAACTGGTGCAGCTTCTCTCCGAGCTCGACCCAGCTCAGTCCCTGCTTTTTCCGAACTTTATTCCCTCTCATCAAATCCCATACTTTTTCAGCCCGGTCGAAAATTTTATTGGACGCATAGATGTTGGACATCATTACGTAATCTCCGCTGCTGAATTTTGACATCCCTTGGATCGCAATTTCTGCTAAATCCAACCGTTGGTGCCTTCGACAACCACTAAGAAAAGATCTCCAAACCACCAGATCAGGCTCAATGGGCATTGCCTCGATTGTGCCCAATGCTTCATCCAATTGCCCATCTCTAGCCAAGGCATCGACTAGTGAAGCATAGTGTTGGACCCCTGGTTCGACTTTGTAAACCCGGTCCATTAAGCCAAAGTAGAACCGAGCTGGTTCAACCAAACCGGAGTGGCTCAACGCCGTTAGCAAACCCAGAAATGTGATCCCATCGGGTGATATGTTCTCAGATTCTTCTTCCATTTCACAAAACAATTCGATTGCTTCGGACCCCAGCCCATGAATCGCTAACCCATTCATCATCGTGTTATAAATTGATCGATCCTTAACCTCAACTGAACCGAAAATCGAACGAGCCGCTTCGATTCGACCGCACTTTGAGTACATATCAATAAGAGCAGAGACCACAATTGGGTTCAGTTCGGTGTGATTTTCGACCATCATTTTATGAACCCGTTCCCCATGGCTCAACGCACCAGTTCGGGCACAACAAGAAAGAATCGATGAGAAAGTGAATTGATCCGGTTCGATACTTGAACCCACCATTTGACGGAAAATACCCAAACCCTCGTCGAACCGGGAGTTTCGAACCAACCCATTGAGCATAGAGTTCCAAGTCACCAAGTCCCGGACCGGCATTTTCCTAAACACTTGCCTAGCATCCTCAACCTGCCCATTCCTCAACAGGGCAGTCAAGAGCAAGTTACCGGGTACCCGGGCAGGTTTCAATTCATCGAACAGGTTTCGGGTTTCACGTATGAGATTGAATCGGAGGTAGAGGTGGAAAAGGGAGGCGGGGTCGGGTTTGTGCCCGGTTTTTACGAAGCGGGCGTGGGTTTGCGAGGCGGGTAAGGGCGTGGAGAGGAGGTGGGAGGCTTTGAGGATGAGGGTGAAGGTTCGGGAATCGGGTCGAAACGGGTGGGAGGAGAGGAGGGTTCTGAAGTGGTGGAGAGAAGTGAGAGCGGAGCCTTTGGTGAGTGGAGCTCGAATTATGGAGTTGAAGTAGAGAAAGTTCCGTTGTGGCATTTTATCAACCAATTTGAGCGCATTCAATGAAGGGGAAAAAAGTACTTCAAATCACCAAAAATGAATTAGGGAGGAGACGGCATATAGGCAGGCTTGGATAGGGATGGCATGAGCTCTAATGTCATGTTTGGTAATTGGAAAATAAAATAGAAGGAATAAAAAGTATTAAAAAAAGGTACAAAAGTGAAATAGGGAAAAGAAGAAGAAGAAGAAAGTATTAATTCTTGTTTTTTTTTTTGAAAAGAAAGTGGGATAAAAGGCTGGATTGACGTTTATATGGTAATTGATGGATGTCCTTTTCGGGTCTCCGTCAGATGTTGTCTTCCATCGATCTCCCGGTGGATCTTGGAGGTGATCTCCTGTTGCGTGTGGGTCTCAATGGATTTTGAGGAGATTGATGGTTTTGAGGAGTTACGCCGAGTACCTGCAAAGAAGTCCCGGGATGGTTTGGAACCACCGAGGACCCTCCGATGATCAAGTTAGCACGAGATCCGAGCAGAGTAACGGCTAAGTGGAATAAAAATGGCTTCTTTGATCCCTCTGGGAGAGGGGTTTATATAGCGGCGACAACATGCAGGGGAAGGCACGAGAATCACGCCGGCCGTTACGCTCCCGACGTCACGCCCGCGTGATAAGCGGATCTTCCCATTAATGGCGAGACAACATCGTTAATGGGGATCGTAATGGCGTGGAACGTGGGATGTGGCCGGCGGAGATCTCGCGCATGGCAAGATTCACGGAAGTGGCGTTTACGCCTGCGAGTGGTACCGTTGGTTGGTCGAAGGACCGAGAAAGTGGGCCTCGGCTGGGGAGCTCGGGGACGAGCGAGAGTGCCGAGAAGTCTTGGACCTGTGGCAGCTCGGGGCGAGCTGAGATGCCGAGGAGGCCAATTTTCAGGAGGCTCTGAGGAGATCCAGCTTGTGCTTGCAGGTCGGGTACATAGGTTTCCTGGTCGGCCCCTGTTGGCCCTTTCTTCTGAGTCCTGGGACACGTCATCTGCCACATGTCCTGATCTTGGAGATCGCCACTATTGAGCATCATCATTATCCCCCCACTCTTGCCCCGACCAGCTAGCGGGTCGGGTCAGGAGTGGACTGCCGGGCCGCCCGGGGTGAGCTCCCCTCTAAGATTTCGTCGGGACGCGTTCCCGGGCTGTTAGCTGTCTTTTCTGCCAGCGAATCAGGGCGAGATCTCTGCATTTAAGGAAGGTGCGCCGGTTCGTGCGTTCTGTCATTGAAGCGACGGTCCACGTGTCAAGCGTCGGTTGGCCGACGCGACGTGTGCAGACCTGCGTCTGATGGGATGCGGCTCAGTGTAGGAACGACAAGTGGAGCTATCGATGCCGTTGGACGTGAGGGGGCGCTTTGGCGGGAGATAAATGGCACCGTTGGATGAGGTCGTTTGCGGTGATAAGTAGGGGTGGGGCCCACTCCAGGGCCCCTACTCTTTCATATTTCCTTTCTTCTGAGTCTTGACTACTCGGCGCTCATCCTCTTTTGGGTTGGATACATGGTTCATTCCCACTCTTTGGGTTTCTCATTCCAGAGGGAGGCCAGCGGCGCGGCCGTGCCCCTGGCTGGCTCGTGCTCTGCGCCGAATGTTCCGCCGGTGACAGGGTCGTCCGCTTCGTTGACGGCTCCTGGTGATTGTTCCGGTGGCGGCCAGAGGCGTCCACGGTCATCCGAGCCCTAGATGGGAGACTGAGGGGAGGGCAAGGACGGGGTCCCCCTTAAGAGGAAAAGGACGATCTCTCGTGTGCCGCCGTCGAGGGTTCCTAAGGGGATTCCCTTGTAGGGGGGTTGTAGGGTGTTTTTCGTCACCCCATTGAGATGGGAATACGTGCATGCTTATCAGGTGTACTACAGATTCCCCCTGCCTAGGGTAGGCCGGGGTTTAATGATTATGGGGATCCGAATCTTCGGCAGTCGCGGACTAAACTGCCGTTAATTACCCATCGTCTTTGGAGCGAGAGAACCTCCGATTGATGGGTTAAACTGGTCATGCGAACTCGATGTGCAGTGTACGTGTGTTGTGTTTTTAAGGGGGTTTTTTGGATATATCGGGAGCCACGCAAAGTTTTTACGGGGGTCCCGCTACCCGGATAGCGGGCTGGGGGTTAAGGGGGCTAGCAGCCCTCTTGCGGGGTGCGGGGCAGCGCCCCGTTAGAAATTTTTTATAACAGGGACAGTGTCGTGGAGTATGTATGTATGCACATATGTATACATATGTATATATATGTATATATGTATTTATATATATAAAAGAAAGAGAGGGAAAAGTCATCCAAAGGATGCGTGGGGCCAGCGCTTTGGGCGCTGTGCGCTCAGGCGCTAGCGTGCCACGTGTCGGCACGTGGGCGCTCTGCGCTTGAGCGCTGTAACGCAAGCGCGCCACGTGTCGGCACATGGGCGCTTTGCGCTTCAGCGCTTGACGCTCGAGCGCAAGTGCGCCACATGTCGGCACGGGGGCGACTTGCGCTTGAGCGCTAGGCGCCTGAGCGTAAGTGCGCCACGTGTCGGCACGGGGGCGACTTGCGCCAGAGCGCTGTGCGCTTGAGCGCAAGCGCGCCATGTGTCGACACTGGGGCGACTTGCGCTTGAGCGCAAGCGTGCCACGTATCGGCACTGGGGCGACTTGCGCTTGAGCGCTTGCGCTTGAGCGCAAGTGCGCCACGTGTCTGCACGTGGGCGCTCTGCGCTCGAGCGCAGGGCGCAGTTGTGTAAGCGCGCCACGTGTCGGCACGTGGGCGCTCTGCGCTCGAGCGCAGGGCGCAGTTGTGCAAGCGCGCCACTTGTCGGCACGTGGGCGCTCTGCGCTTGAGCGCTGGAGCGCAAGCGCGCCACATATCGGCACGTGGGTGCTCTTCGCTTGAGCGCCGGCGAGGAAAAAAGAGGCTTTTAGCCTAAAAAGATTTTCGGAGGAGAAATCAGAGTGGAGTTGGACTCCTAAGTGTGTTATTGGGGTTAATGGAAGAGGTTCTTTTTCTTCCTCCTCTGTTAGCTGGATCTTGAAGATCAAGAGATGTGAGATCTCAAAATCTCTCCTTTTTGAGACCTGATGACAGATCCAAGTTCCCCTTTATGGGTTTCGTGGTGAAAAACTATTTTGTTTTTGATAAGGAAGAGTAAAACTCTTGATTTAATTCAAAGAAAGAAGAAGGTTTGAGATCTTCAGAAAAGGGAAAGAGATACAAACCCTAGGTTTTTTTTTGTGAGAATGAAAAGTGTTTGCCTTATTCATTATCATGTTGCCTTTTATAGGCTTACATATTTACATATAGCCCCTTAGGCTTTACAAAAATGGCATTTTAGCCATCCCATGGCTCATGCGTCATTTCATTTTTGCACATAAGCCATGGGCTTACAAAATATTTGCTTTATGCCCATTTTGTTTACATTCATGCATAAACAATTACATAAAAAATATTTATTACATGATTTTGTTGTTGGCATGGGGAGGCTGGCTGCGGGCTCGACTTGGGCATGGGCCCGCTTGACCTGGGCTTGGGCCCGCCTGGCTTAGGGTGTTAGTAATATGTATGCCCTAGAGGCCATTACTGTACATTGGATGTATATTGTAGTGGATGCTGGGACATATATAGGGAGGACTTTCTTGCTCGACATGATAGTATGCTATCTGGTTGCTCTTTACCTTAACGTGTACCAAGGTTGTCTCTCTATTATATGTTGGTAAAGCCCTTAGGATGTGTACTTGACTACCTGGACTATGATGTTGATCATACTAGTGGGGACAAGGTAGTCCATAAGTACATCCTTCAAAGTCCCTAGTCGTGGGTGTATCGAGATGGGGCATCGATATACCAGAGTAGACTAGCGTGTACCTTCTCGACCTATACAGATGGGCGATGGATGATCCCATATCCATCGGTGTTTGACATCAGAGATGATATACGGGTGCTCAGTAGAGACTGGGTACACTGGACGGACTCGCCGAGAACTCCCAGATGGTATTACACCTCACGTCAGATGGCAGTTCTCTGGTGACACTGGTACAGAGTAGTCTGTTGACCCGAGATCGTCATAGAGTCTTGTGTGGTTCCCACTGTGCTTTGATTTCCATCTTACCACGTCCAAGAGGGCGTGCAAAACGGTGGTTTTTGGGTATAGTCCCAAGTCACATGGAGGCAATGAGCGATAGGAGGGGATTCGTCTCTCCCGGTATAGGGAGTTGATGTTGCGCTGTGTTCGATTGGCTATAACAGGAAATCCCTGGCCAGGGTTGCTGAGATTTACTGGTAAGTGTTACCAGTAGTTTCTCTAATTGTTATAGACCTCATATCGACACGACTTATCGAGCTATTGGGGTCTGACGTTTACCACCCCTAGGCAAGATATACGACATATCAGACGACGAGACCGGACTGTACGGTAGTGTTACTGGTTGGATTCACTGGAGTGTGAGCGGGCTTGCTCGTCGATCTTCTGATCGCTCAATACCCGGGTGGCCGTTACGTTTAGCAGACCGCTTGCGGCTTGTGGGTGTTTGATATGATCATCATCTGCTGCCGGCGTATTGACGAGTCTTTAGAGTCCTACACAGAGGTTTCCTGGCTCAAGCGAAACGAAATAGGAGCGCATATGAGATATGTGCGGGACCGAGAATAATACCAGTATGTGATACTGTATTCGATTCTCGCGATGTGACATTGATCGGTTATATGCGATATAGCCGGGTTATCGGATCAACTGTTGATTCGATAAGTTGTTACTAATGATACTAGTCGGTTATATGCGATATGACCGGATCGTTAAATCAAGTGTTGATTTAATGATTTAATGTATAATTATATATTTGATATATTACTTTGCATTAACTAGTATTGGTTCACTTTAAATGGATTTTCTCACTTGAATTGTGCAAGTTGTATATGTGATATACTTTTGTGCACATGATTGTATCATGTTTGATGATACATGTTAACTTGGTTAAGTATAAAGATTAAACCATGGTTTAATTAATGATTAGGGTTTTGATTATCTTATTCATTTGTTTATTTATTTATTTGTTTGTTTTGGAAAAGATAAAGAAAGAATGGTGGCTTTGTTTGTTTGTTTGTTAAAGATTCATGAAGCTTTGACTTAGTCACCCTTCTTGTCTTCATTCTTAACCCTAACCATTTAAACAAACCATGGTCTATTCTCTACACTTAACTAGGGTTATGTTATGATAAGTATTCATTTACTTTTTATTTAAAAATAACTTATCATAATATTCTTCTTCTTCTTCTTCATTTTCTTTAAGTGAAGAAAGCAAGCTCCATCAATGGTGATTGATGGAAATGAGTGAGAAATCAAATTCTAAAGTCTACCCACTTCCTATTTCTTCATCCTCTACCTCTTGCCAAGTAGTAGAGTGTGTTTCCTTCACAAGTTTTCATGGCTTGGTGAAGGTGGAGCTTGATCTAGTGATGCTTCGACGTAGATCATCTTCGGCACGTCGTCGATGACCTAGCCCGTCCATTCTCCGATGAAGCCGACGCTAGAGCCCGGGATCCGTCTTGGACAGCGAGGAGACTTCATTGCGGAGCCGTGGAGGTGGAGCACCGGATCTACAAAGGTTGTATATCCGTATTCCCTTAGTTAACTGTTAACTAGTTTGCATTTTCGCCTAGATTTCTAGCCAACGATCCGTAGTCGGGTTTCTCGGCACCGTTAAAATTTGAAACGGGCATGATCGATGTCTTGTGAGACCTCATTAGGATGCCTAGGAACCCTACAGTGGTATCAGAGCCTAGCTAGAGCCTTTGGCGAAGTCTAGACGAAGTTTGGAATCCGAACGAACCGAAACCCTAACTCCATAGATGCTCTCTGTACATTTTTTAAAAAATGGGTTTTTTCAATATTAAAAATATGCAGAAAAATCAGCAGGTGTTTTTAAGAATTACTGTGCAATTCGATCGTCTAAATCGTTTAAACTGCGGCGGAACCGCGGCATAAGCAGTGCTCATGCGGCGGTTCCGCGGCTAAGTAGCCACGTCATCTTATGTAATCTGCACAGTAATTCCTAATTATTAGTGCTGTATTTTCTGGGATATTTTAACATTTACTCCACAGTTGAGCATTCTGGGTTTGATTTGGGGATTCGGTGTTTCGATCGGAGTAACAGATTTTGTCTATGTGGCTTTCCGGATAAATTTTAGAATATGTTAAAAAGTTCGACCGGATATAAATACCCAATTTTTCCCCTGTCGGGAAATTTCCAAGTGTTGGATTTTTCCGTAGTTTAACGACGTTCTAAGTAGTGCAAGTAACGCGATGGACCCTCTAGAAGACAACAAACCTTAACTCGATTATGTGACCGTCTTGAACTGCCCTTTGAACCTTCGGGTTTGGGGCAGTACGGCGTGCCACATGTGAGGCGTTGGCTTGACCCTTCTACGGCTGGACCGTTGGTACTGAGGCACGAACTGAATGTTGTTAGACTTATTTCATGTGTTGAGCTGTTTCGGGAAAACTTGGGTATTCGAATGTTCAATCGGAAAGTTTAACATTTTCTGTTTATCCGGAATGTGATACAACAATTGGAATTCACAAAAGTTATGTGATAACTGGATGAATATTATAAACATAGCAGTTTAGTCTCGCTTGATCGGTTGCCACGGAATTTTGATGCGATCAAAAGTCCGTCGCAATCACGTAGCGTACGCGGATACTCGCCGGGTAAACTTAATAGACAGCTACATCCCATAGCCCCGACCAAGTGACTGTAGGAGAACCCCGTCGCCGAAAGCATCCGTTCGGGTGCTCGCGGCAGCGGTGTTTCGCCTTGGTGCACTTCGTCGACGGTATCGGGGGTGCGGCCGCCTACTGAAGTTTGCGACGAGCATTCAATCAGTTTTTCGGGAATCCTGTTGAATTGCCCGACTTGATATTGAAAAGTGTTTTCGATAATGAGACTAAAATGCGGGGTTTATAATTGTTAGGCATGCGATGTCTAAGAAATTCATTTGGTCAGGCATGCGATGTCTGAGGTGGTTGCGGATTCCAACTGTTGTAGTTTTACACTTTCTTTTCTGTGACCGTAAGTGTAATATGTGATATCGCCGGTTTCGTTGCTATATGTCAACGACAATTGGGATGGACATATTTACTTACGTTGATGACATGTGATGTTATGTGTTGCTGGATATGTTATATTGGATCGTCGTGTTTGAATAGCCGGGGGGTTTTTATGTGAGATGAGTGTTTTTTTCATTTTCATTCATGTAAAAACTTGTATGTAATATTCTTTTATTGGGGCGCTTCCAGGTTGCGGAAGTTGTCACCTGATGTATATTATTTACTTTTCCGCACTAGGATAGACCCAAGGAGGGGAGCACAAGTAACCGGGTTCTGGAGTCCAGTGGGAGACCAACTCGAGGAGTCGAGTCCGGGTTTCCTAACTCTAGAATTGGTAGGGTTGCTTGCCGCTTTCGTAGGGGTCTAGGCGTGTGGGTTTGGCTATTCATCACGACCGTGGAATCCGTGTTTTATACTGGCTCGTATTGAAAACACGGACTTCCTAGTATATCCAATATTTCATATGATTCTTCTGCTGCGATATCTGTGATGTGATCATGTGGTGCTCTGTGATAGATACAGTATATAGTATATATGATATATTATATAGCCATTACTTATGTTTTACACCCGTGCTAGCCCTGCCCCGCTCTGCCGTTAGTTACCTAACCTAACGGTGCACGAGGGGACATCGAGGCGAATGCGGATGGCATAAGTGTATGTCGTATTTCTCTGTGATGTTTAGGTACTTAAATGATGGGACTTCATTAATGAGATTAATGAAATAAAAGAAACCTAAGATGTTGTAGAATCGAATTTCAAAATAAAAAGGTAGCTACAGTTCTTGCTTTGCACAGCGGTATATATGATATATCCTGCACCTTATTCGATAAGGAAAGGACCGAGATCCCTTCACCGGGAGTGACCCCTTTAGCAATAACTGACAGATGCTACACCCTCGGTTTGTCTTTTGATTGCTTTTAAGAGTTTTTGCTTTGCACGGTGATATATGTGATATATCCCGCACCTCATTCGACGAGGAAAGGACCGACGATCCCTTCACCGGGAGTGACTCCTTTAGCAAAACTAGAAAAGCCTCAAAAGCACTCCATTTTTAAAATCATTTGATTCTACAACGATATCGAGTTCATTACACAATAGGTTTTCAGAAAAACCTGTTGTAGCCCTCCGTCATTTCAGATATGTACTAGTTAGTATTCGTGCTGCGGTTGTTTGGCCTCCGTCAAGGCGTAGTGTACGGTAGCTAACTAGTGCTTATCTGCTAGCATATGATGCGATTGGATTAGGGTATTCGTACGGCGTTGTTTGGCCTCCGTCAAGGGTCGTGCGGGTGGGTTTAATTCAATCAAGAAATGTACGGGTTGAACTTGACTAGCGGACTATGGGTTGTTTGGCCTCCGTCAAGGTCATAGGACGCTAGGGGCAAAAGCATTATCGGGAATTTCAAGTGTTGAAATTTGCAATGAGATTGCATACCTTCTATGAGATAGTTGGATCCCGATACCCGCTGCGAGTAATTGTTACTCCTGGGAGAGTTTTATACATTACAATTAGCCGATCAAGTAGGTGTCTAGAAAGGTGTTAACGAGGTTACGCCTCTGGGAAAACGAGGTTTATATTAATTAGGTTCGTGCGAAAGCACGGGGGACCTCCCTCAAAGTACCGACACTGGCCTGGCTGAAAGATTGGCGAACTTGTAGTGTGTAATTAATCCCGGCTAGTCTTTCCTTTTAGGGTTTGAAGGAAGATTTGATAAAAAGCAGTGGGAGCCATCCTGATTAGATAAAATAATAACCAATCTATTCTTGCAAGAGCGCACGCTGAGTGTTTTCTTCTCTCTCTCTCCAGGTAGCGACCATATCACGCCTTAATCAAGATAATAAAACGGATTATTGACCGAACCCGCTTGTTATACTGAGCTGGGGAACGTTGGTCCCGCTCCAACTTATAATTGTTATAAGACAGAGCAGGTAATTGGGGAATACCAGATTTCCCGTGCCGCCCAAACGAAGAAAGTGCATATGATGCATCATCTTCGGGTATGTTCATTACAAAGAACTGTTTCTCAGTATCCTCCGCATCCTGGGTATATGATACCGGATCAGGATCCCAGATATGTAAGATGTTACATAGGGCTACAAAAGGGTAGAAAAACTGAGAACGGGTGAAAAGTTTCATGAGGCAGAAAACGGGGCAAGTGTTGCAGCCAAGTCTGTTGGTCACTGTCACCCTGTATTACCAATACATTGATTCTGAACGAATGTTATTAGATACCGAACCTGATATACAAAATCATATCAGTCTCTTTATTAGTAAAGAAATGATAAAATTTTGTATTGTTGGATAATGTTTTGAACATTTCCTATATCAAAAGTTGATCGGTTCAGGCACGTTATCTAAAAGCATTGATGTTCTAAATCAAACTACAGTTCTTAGTATACGGAACACACACAAGAGGAAGAGTTCAGAAATGAACGAATTCTTCTTGAGGTATTGTAGACTAGGTCAGATCAATGTGACCCGACTAGCTAGAGTTACATAAAGATGCATATTTAAATTAGTTTGAATTTACATCTTGTGAAACTCGCCAGTCATGTCACAAAGATAAGATGACCATAGCTCCGTTTACTGGAAACAGAGAAAGAGTAAGTAAACTCTTGGGATTGATACATGTTGATGTATGTAAGGTCCCCTGTCTACACATGCCAGGACTGGTTCTTTATAATTCATTACATTCTCTGATGATCTTTCGAGATTCAGACCTATGTTCCTGTTGAAACACAAGTCCGAATCTTTTAAGATATTCACAGAATATAAGTTAGAAGTAGAGAACCAAAATACGGGTATAAGTATTATGTCCTATGATGAGATCAGGGAGGAGAATACTTGTGCATGGAATTCCTGGACTATTCTAAAGGAGAATGAGATTCTCTCTCAGCATTACTCCTCCGTATACACCATAGCACGATGGTATATCGGGGCGGAGCAATCACACCCTATATGATAAGGTGTGCTCTATAATGAGTACTACTGAGTTACCTATTTCCTTTTGGGAGTTATGCACTTGAGAAGCTGCATACCTATTGAATAGGGTCACGATCAAATCAGTTGCCTACCACTTCATATGAGATATGGAAAGGGAAGAGCCCATATCTTAAGTTAGTTAAGATTTGGGGTTGTCCGGCCTATGTCTGAAAGCATAATCCGGACAAGCTCGAGGCAAAGTCTGTAATGTAGAACTGGAAAAGTTCCAGCTATACAAACTACAGCAGATGATTTGGTAGAACCAAAGGATTCAGTAGATACCAACGAACCTCAGCCTCTCCGCCGATCTAGTAGGGTTCCTCACCCACCTGAGAGATACTTCGGTTTCTCTATGACAGTGAGAGCGAGGATTGCATCATGAGATGATGACCCAACTAGTTTCGAGCTGGCCGTCAGGAGTAAGACTCTGTCAGAATGGCTGGATGCTTAGCAATCTGAGATGGAATCCATGTACACCAACAAAGTATGGACTTTGGTTGCTATATCTGAAGGGTTAAATCCCCATCAGGAGCAAGTATATCTTGAGAAGATTACTTGGTGTAAATGGAAAAGTTGAGACTTTCAAAGCTAGACTTGTTAAAAGTTTGCATCATTGACCAGGTGTGGATAATGATGAAACCTTTTCAAGTAGCTATGCTTAAGTCCATCCAGGTCCTACTTGTCATGGCTACATACCATGACTACGATATCTGGTGGTTGGGTGTCATGACTGCTTTTCTAAATGATGTTTTAGAAGAGTGCGTCTATAAGTACACAGCCAGAGGGCCTCGTAGACAGTGGGAGCAGCGGAAACGTGTGCAAGATGCTTTATAGGATTAAAGCAGGCATCGCGGAGATGGAACATCTGTTTTGATGGATTAGTCAAACAGTTTGACATCATCAAAATGGTAGATGAACCTTGTATAAACAAAAAGGTAGTAGGGAGTATGGTGACGATCCTCGTAGAGTACGTGGATGAATACTCAAGATAGGGAAGGAGTTTCCTATGCTACGATCGATCAATCTCCGCTTATCACAATGATTCTCCATATAGGATCAAAGTGATACCTCCTAAATCCTGAGTTTTAGATCTATGAGATAGATTTAATTGGATGTTAGGATACTCACTAGTTGTAGTGAGATGGTATCAATCGATCCTGGGGAGAATCACTGGAAGGGTTCCAGGGTGATAAAGACGACTGAATGTCAGTCACAGGCATTGTCTTTACCCTCAGTAAATGGACGGTATGTTGGAAGAGTTCCAAGCTAGATACCGTGACATACTAGACGATAAAGGCAGGATACATCGCTACTTAAGATGCTACCAAAGAGAATGTTTGGATGTATAATGGTTCATGAGATGAACTATGTTCTTACCATTATGAGACAATGGAGTTGTGGCTTATGCCAAGGAACGCCGGTCCCATCAGTGATCCAGACTTATTCTAAGGCAGTATCACCTGATCATGGAGATGCTTGATCTCCAGGGTGATCGAGGTTAGGAGAGCAGACTCAGAGGATAACACGGCGGATCCACTCACGAAGGCCTATTCCCAAAGAGAGACTTTTATGGGATGGTTGAGTATGAGATACTTCGACCACTGCTACAGATGGCCTTAGTGCAAGTGGGAGATTGTTAGTTATATGTATGCCCTAGAGGCCATTACTGTACATTGGATGTATATTGTAGTGGATGCTGGGACATATATAGGGAGGACTTTCTTGCTCGACATGATGGTATGCTATCTGGTTGCTCTTTACCTTAACGTGTACCAAGGTTGTCTCTCTATTACATGTTGGTAAAGCCCTTAGGATGTGTACTTGACTACCTGGACTATGATGTGGATCATACTAGTGGGGACAAGGTAGTCCATAAGTACATCCTTCAAAGTCCCTAGTCGTGGGTGTATCGAGATGGGGCATCGATATACCAGAGTAGACTAGCGTGTACCTTCTCGACCCATACAGATAGGCGATGGATGATCCCATATCCATCGGTGTTTGACATCAGAGATGATATACGGGTGCTCAGTAGAGACTGGGTACACTGGACGGACTTGCCGAGAACTCCCAGATGGTATTATACCTCACGTCAGATGGCAGTTCTCTGGTGACACTGGTACAGAGTAGTCTGTTGACCCGAGATCGTCATAGAGTCTTGTGTGGTTCCCACTGTGCTTTGATTTCCATCTTACCACGTCCAAGAGGACGTGCAAAACGGTGGTTTTTGGGTACAGTCCCGAGTCACATGGAGGCAATGAGCGATAGGAGGGGATTCGTCTCTCCCGGTATAGGGAGTTGATGTTGCGCTGTGTTCGATTGGCTATAACAGGAAATCCCTGGCCAGGGTTGCTGAGATTTACTGGTAAGTGTTACCAGTAGTTTCTCTAATTGTTATAGACCTCATATCGACACGACTTATCGAGCTATTGGGGTCTGACATTTACCACCCCTAGGCAAGATATGCGACATATCAGACGACGAGACCGGACTGTACGGTAGTGTTACTGGTTGGATTCACTAGAGTGTGAGCGGGCTTGCTCGTCGATCTTCTGATCGCTCAATACCCGGGTGGCCATTATATTTAGCAGACCGCTTGCGGCTTGTGGGTGTTTGATATGATCATCATCTGCTGCCGGCGTATTGACGAGTCTTTAGAGTCCTACACAGAGGTTTCCTGGCTCAAGCGAAACGAAATAGGAGCGCATATGAGATATGTGCGGGAACGAGAATAATACCAGTATGTGATACTGTATTCGATTCTCGCGATGTGACATTGATCGGTTATATGCGATATAGCCGGGTTATCGGATCAACTGTTGATTCGATAAGTTGTTACTAATGATACTAGTCGGTTATATGCGATATGACCGGATCGTTAAATCAAGTGTTGATTTAATGATTTAATGTATAATTATATATTTGATATATTACTTTGCATTAACTAGTATTGGTTCACTTTAAATGGATTTTCTCACTTGAATTGTGCAAGTTGTATATGTGATATACTTTTGTGCACATGATTGTATCTTGTTTGATGATACATGTTAACTTGGTTAAGTATAAAGATTAAAACATGGTTTAATTAATGATTAGGGTTTTGATTATCTTATTCATTTATTTATTTATTTATTTATTTGTTTTGGAAAAGATAAAGAAAGAATGGTGGCTTTGTTTGTTTGTTTGTTAAAGATTCATGAAGCTTTGACTTAGTCACCCTTCTTGTCTTCATTCTTAACCCTAACCATTTAAACAAACCATGGTCTATTCTCTACACTTAACTAGGGTTATGTTATGATAAGTATTCATTTACTTTTTATTTAAAAATAACTTATCATAATATTCTTCTTCTTCTTCATTTTCTTTAAGTGAAGAAAGCAAGCTCCATCAATGGTGATTGATGGAAATGAGTGAGAAATCAAATTCTAAAGTCTACCCACTTCCTATTTCTTCATCCTCTACCTCTTGCCAAGTAGTAGAGTGTGTTTCCTTCACAAGTTTTCATGGCTTGGTGAAGGTGGAGCTTGATCTAGTGATGCTTCGACGTAGATCATCTTCGGCACGTCGTCGATGACCTAGCCCGTCCATTCTCCGATGAAGCCGACGCTAGAGCCCGGGATCCGTCTTGGACAGCGAGGAGACTTCATTGCGGAGCCGTGGAGGTGGAGCACCGGATCTACAAAGGTTGTATATCCGTATTCCCTTAGTTAACTGTTAACTAGTTTGCATTTTCGCCTAGATTTCTAGCCAACGATCCGTAGTCGGGTTTCTCGGCACCGTTAAAATTTGAAACGGGCATGATCGATGCCTTGTGAGACCTCATTAGGATGCCTAGGAACCCTACATAGGGTTGACTTTGATTTTGACTTGGTCAACCGGGGTGTAAATTTTTACCCCAACAAATTGCCCCCCATTAATAAATGCACACAACATATGTGGGTCGTGTGCATGAAATTGATGGATCTTCTTTTGCGTGGAGGCGATTTGCTTTGGTTCCCACTTTTTGGGATGCACTGCCCTTTTTACGACATGGACGATCGGTGCTTGACGCGTCTCCGAGATAGAGTGTCCGTGGTAGACGTTTCCCTAGCCCGGAGTGATTTCGTTGACGTGCCCCCGGCGCGGAGTGTCGCTGGTCGACGTTTCCCCGAGGCGGAGTATCGGTTGGTTGACGTGTCCCCGAGACGGAGTGTCTGCTTGACGTTTCCCCGAGAAGGAGTGTCGCTGGTCGACGTGTCCCCGGCGCCGAGTGTCTGCTGGTTGACGTATCCCCGAGACGGAGTGTCGCTTGTTGACGTATCCCCGGCACGGAGTATCGCTGATCGACTTTTCCCCGGCGTGGAGTGTCGCTGGTCGACTTTTCCCCGGCGCGGAGTGTCGCTGGTCGACTTTTCCCCGGTGCGGACTTTTCCCCGGCACGGTGTGTCGATGGTTGACTTTTCCCCGGCGCGGAGTGTCACGACACGAAAGAGCACGTGACTGGCCCTTGAACCATATGAAGTCTATAGGACTCCATCTGATCCAAGTAAGCCAAAAGCCCAGAAATCTAAAACCATTTTAAGAGTAAGTGAAGAAACTGGTTTAAAGAAGTGAAGGAAAACATGTTTGAAGTCAAGGTTTTTAAATAACTAAGCCGAATGTGCATTTTAAAAGGTAAAGTCTTTTCTAAAAATTTCGGCAGAGTTTCTTTTGTAAAACTGGCCCGAATGGGGTACAACAAGGATAACAATATATGCAATGATAAAGGCATCCCCAAGCGGGAGCTAGCTCTTCGTCAAATGACGGCCACAACCACACAAGCAATAAGAATATACAACGCCGAAAGGCGAGGGTCAAACCAAAAGAACTCAAAAGCAACAAGAAAACCGCAATACTACTAAGCGCGACTCTAAGGTCGAATAATACATCACTAAAGTCTAGGTCAGAAACAATATACAAGTTTTGGTTGATGGAAATTCTAGATACAATGGATAAAATAAATACAATGGTGGTTCTTGATACAAAAGAATCCACCTGCCAAAAGCAATGCACCCGCAAGGAAGTAGTGTGCCAGAAATGCCGCAATGGAACCTGTACGGCAGGACCTGCAAGAACTGTGGCACAACGGGGGTGAGTTGCCAACTCGTGAATAGAAATATCTACAAGCAGAAACCGAAAGCAAGACATAATCCTAGGTCAATACGATCAGTATAAGAATCCTCAATATAACAAGCAGCCTATAACAAGGCTAGGGTAAATATCTAACCCGAGTGTAATCTCATATGCCTGTGTCAGTGCCTCAGGTAGCAATATATCATATGAATGAGATATGAATGCATGAAAACAGAATACATGTACATGAAGAAACTGTTTTCATAACTAGTGAGATTTCCTTTGTATTTTTAAAATGAGGTATCATAATGAAATCAGCATAAGACTGTGCCTAGCATCGGCACAAAACATAATCCCAATATCTCGATATCTCAAGTCTCAACCACAAAATCTAGGGCGCCGTCAGTCCAGACCGGCCCCTACCATCCATCTCAAGACCACGACGGTATCCTCCGGATATCCGACGCGTCGGGTAAAATCACCAGTAGGTAGTACTCCCCTGCCATGCTCAACGTCATCACCACATTCATCTTGCCCCGAGGTACCGCACCGGGTCCACCATGTACCCGAAACGGTTCATCCGTCTCCTCGAATCGGGTTTCCAAATCCATCAGCAAACTCATGGTGGACGACTCATACATCATGGGAAAACCGCACTTTTTATTTTAAAAGAGAGAAAATGTTTATTTGTGTTTTTGCGGTTTTCCTCCAAATCCAGAAAATCTCATGGAAATCCAAATCCAAAACCTCAATAGCACGTAAAATAGTGAATGTATGCATGAGAATCCATGAATGCGGCATAACAATGAATAACAGTATGCATGAAGTAGCAGGTAATAACTACAATGTCTAAACTATTAGCTAATAGGCTATGTCAAGCAATAATATTTTCTAAGGTGTACGTGACATGGCAATTACCGATGAAGATGTGTGTGAGCCGGCAAGTAAGTGTACGTGGTACATACGCATCATCGGTAATGGTGCTGGTGTCCTATCAGCATGATATTAATAATGGAGTATGAAACATAATATAAGAATGCGATGCAAAGCGAACCACAAAAATGAGTGGGAGCTGAAACTAGACGTAACTAAAACTAATCTGCATTAATCTAATATAAGTCCTACAAATGGTGCCATTTGAAATAACACGAATCATGGGGTTTTGAAAATAGGGGCTACGGTGTTTTTATGAAAAGATACGCCCTTTGAAATATCCGTAGATCCCTTGACCCGTCTTTTAAAATACCCACGACCCGCTAGTTTTGAAATAGGTAAGAGTCTAATCTAATCTAACAACTACACTAAACTATACGGCTGAACTAACAAGCTGAGCTACAGGTAAGGAAACCGCCTAACATCTGAGTCGATATAATAGATATAATAGTCGGTGATTCCGCCTCAATAGTATCGCGTATGATACAGTATATCATATGACATCCTCAAGTCATGAGTGCGGATCTATCATCAATGTAAAGCTCATACGGTAAATCGTCGTACGGCATCCCAATAGCTGGGTACGGTTTAATATCACCCTATCTCATCACATTTCAGGTATCACTTATCATCATATCATATAATCTGGGGTATTGATCTAAGCCTAGTACAACTGATACCATCAAGATCCTGCGTGTGCAAGCGCACGTCCCAAGGCCCGCTAGAGATCACGTATCGTGTCCCCAAATACGAATCACATCAAATCACCGATCTCACGGCACCATGCCCAACATCATCGACTCATCTCCAATGTCACCCAATATCATCAAACACAGTGCAAGTATAATGAATATGCAAGGATGTGCGTGTAGGTGTAAATCTACTCTAGGGTTCGCGACTATGAACTACACTAGTCACTTCTAACCCTACACTATCCATAGTACACCTAGCTATCATATATATATATATATAAACTACGGACTGCGGGGGTGCTATACGCCATCCACCCGACTTCCCCCTTTAGATAAAATCTACTCACCTGCGTCTTTATCTTTCGATGCCACCACGCGTTTGCTTATCATCCCGAAGTGTTCATGTTGTACCTACACATCAAAGTGTCGTATATGCGCATTAAAACCAATCAAAGCTAAAACGGCACACGAAATCCAAAACGATACGATAAGGGGCCTATAGGTTAGAACCTATGGCACGCCTTCAAAACCATCAATAAATCCTCTATATCGTCGTATAAACGCCAAATAGTCGAGGTAAATCACAAGACACAATTTCAGAATTAAAAATACGGAATACGGAAACACGAATCCAAAACAGCAACTTAGGAAATATGTCCCAGATCTCACCTGTAAGTGCACGGCGGCGCCCCGGCTGTCGATCCGACGCCGGAATGTGGAAACGGTGATAAACTTTAATTTTGCGGACTTAGCAAACCGGCACCACCGCGCACTAAACCCCGGATCGGGCCATTAAACTAGATCTAGCAAACAACAAGACGGGTTAGAGATATACCGAGTGATCCGAGTCCTCCGGTCTTCTCGTCGTCGTCCCGATCTCTCACGGAATCTCCGGTCGTCGCCTCCTCGCCGGAAGGGCACCACGTCGCCTGCATCTTTTACGGGCTCCCACCTCAATACCGAGGCAACTCGGGCGCGAAGCTGGCGAATCGACGCGTCCAAGATATGCTGTAGGAAGTGTAGTGTAGAATGTATGTCTCACTTTGGGGTATTGGTTGCCTTTTGAAGATGGAGGAATGAAGGTATGAAAAATGGTGCTTTCATTTTTCCTTGTATCAAAAATGAGATGAATGAATGATACTCTCTCAAAGATGAAGATGAAGCTCTCTCATTTTCTTCTCTTTTCTTCTTCTCTCTTTCTTTTCTTAAAACTCACACTCTAAGAAAATGGTGGAGGAATGGAACAATATATCAAGGGAGGTGAGTGTAGGAGAATGGAAGAGGTGACCACAAACAAACATAAAGACATCAACCATGCTTAATCCTTCTATTCACATCAAATCCCATTAATGCAAAAGCATGGATGATAAAGCAAAGATGCTTATCATAATGAATACAAGTGCAAGAAGACCCCTCCACAAATGTTATTTGCACAATTGCAAATAACCCCCTCCATCGTAAAAGTCCGGCCGGGAAAGAACAAAGGAAAACCGGCCGGAACGGAAAGCAAACTGGCAACTCCAGAGGTCCCGTAATAAATTACAGGAAAAACCCCATACTGTGCATACACACCCGCATCTGTATTCCCTCCGGATACAAATGCAATGAGACAAAATCTACACTGTACTATACTAGGATCCGGCTTAAACCAAAGCCGGGTAGTAATATCCGTCCGATCCTGATCCGTGCAATACCGCACGTATCTGATCGAACGCTGCCATATAACCATACGGCCACTAGTACAAAACTGTCCGATCCTGATCCATGCAATACCGCACGTATCTGATCGGACCCTGCCATATCTCCATACGGCCTCTACAGCGTTTCGCCCGAAAGCTTGAGTAACTGAAAGTGTGGTGGACTCTAAAAACTCGTCAATACTATGGCTGTGGATTCAACCACTAGCACGTCAGAGGTATAAGCCAATACGTAACGGGCCACCAGCTATTGACTAAAAGGGACGTCGATGAGGAAGCTCACCCCGACACCCAACTGAGCCTGTCAGTGACAATATCCGTACAGTCCGGTCCGTTCGTCTATGAGCATCGCATGTCGGGCCTAGGGGGTTGGTAAAAGTCAGACCCCCAAAAGCGGTACAAGTCGTGTCGGAGTGTAGCCCAGAACACCCTGAGATACTACTGGAATACCTACCAGTAAATCTCCTGCCTTGGCCAAGGTCTTCGTGTAATGGCTCTCCTAGACACAGCGCGACCTCACCCCCAATACCGGGAGAGACGAAACCCCCGAAGATCCGCTCACTGCCTCCATGTGGCTCGGGACTGTACCCAACTAAAACCTGTTTGCACGACTCCTTTGAGCCGTGGTAGGGTAGTAATCAAAGCACAGTGGGAACTCACACGAGACAAATGACGATCCCCAGGTCGATGAACTAACCTGTACACATGTCACCTGGGAACTGCTATCTGACGTCAGGTATAAGACCAACTAGCATGTTCCCGGCGAGTCCTGTCCGGTGTACTCATAACCCAATGAGCACCTGTATACATCTTAGGTAAACCAACTGACACCAGTGGCTTGTGAGACCGGCCACCGCCCCTCGTCGGGGTCTCGACTGTATACACTAGTCTACTCTGGAGTATCGATGCCCTGTCTCGAAACTCCTACGACTAGGGACCTTTTAAGGATGCGCTTATAGACTCCAGCTCTCACTTATATGATCGCCCTCATACTGCTGGCAGTCAAGCAAGAATCCTAGGGGCTCTATCAACGTGCAATAGCGACATGTCATGTCACCTAAAGCAGTACACGATGATAAAGGTAAACCAGATAGCGTACTATCATCTCGAGTAAGACTGTCTTACTGGGACATGTCCTCCCCTCAATCATTGCAATCACGTGCCTGTGATCCAATAATTGACTCTGAGGGCATTATCTCCAACAATCTCCCACTTGCACTCAAGGCTAATTATTGCGATGTCGCATACTCACAGCCCGTGTGATACCGAACACCCAACTCCTCTACTAGTCAGTCTCACAAAAACCGTTTGTGAAACTATTGCGTTCGAGGAATAGCCTCAGTGAGTGGATCCGCCTTGATGTTTCTTTCTATGTCTCTCTATATCTCAAGTTCGCGGAGAAAGCCATCTCCCGAAATGAGCAATACCTGTCTTAGAATGTCTGGGTGTCTGATGGGACCTAGCTCATAAGTGAACTCCAAATCCAAACTTCTTAGACTGTATCGTCAACTGAACTTAATCAGTATCCTGCGCCATGCCTCCCTCAGTATTTCCTTGGACCACCTGTCCAAAATACTGCCCCTCATCAGAAGGAAAAATATAACTCTGACAACCTTCTTGTCGTCCATGTCACCTTGGAAGCCTGGAATGATAACTGTCCCCGAATGAGGCTGTCGTTATCATTTCCCTAGAACATCCACTTATGCTCTAAAAATTGCTTCCGACTGTTTCTCCAGGATTGGATCAATGTCAACTTATTGCATCTAGTGCAAGAACAACATCTGGTGTGGTACTTGACATCTCATGATTGACTCAATTGCCTAAGCAAGTGATCTGCCAATCATGAACATCCCTCTCCTCTTTAGTCTGTAAGACACCTTTAGAGAGGGTGACTCCATCACCTGCAGGTATACTACCGTGCCAGGAGTCGTCCATTCTAAATACTCTTAGAATGCTGCCAAAGTACTCTGATTGGGAAACCACCCAAATCTAGATCTAAAACCATAGATCTAGTAACCAGTATGTCTGATATAATGTCCAAGTCCTTTGTGGAGAAACCACTGTGTGACGACCAAAGTATAACCGATCGTAGTATAGGAATATCACTTCCTACTACCTTCTCAACAGATCCATCTCCTATTCTGATGACGTCAAACCTATGACTGTCACATCAGAAATAGATGATCTATCTCCGCTACATCTGCTTTAGTCTATAAATAGACATAAGCCTGATGTCCACCAATGCTTCCGCTGCTCCCACTGACTACGACAACCCTCTGGCAGAGTCATATAGACGTGCACTTCTAAAGCAAGTTTAGAACGACGCTATACTAATCCTCCTGCCGGGTCTCGCAGCCTGAAACAACAACAATGGCAAGTGTGGGTAAACAAGAACTTCCCTGTCACCGTCCTTGAGGCTACCGGAGTACCTCTCGGGTGCCTGAAGTTACCCACCATCCCTGCGGAGTGGCCAATGGAATGTCAAGCCAGATTGAATCTTTAGGTTCCTTATCAAATCTTCAGTAATCGTTTGCGGTTCTGGAATCACTTCCAGTTCTACCATACTCCCACTACTGTTTTTGAAAAAATCCATTTTTAATAAAACTGTGGCGAGTCTAGAACAATATTTCTATTGATCTGCCAGATGGTAGAAAGTCAACCCTCGTCATAGCCTGGGTCAACCCACAAACTGCCATTACAGAAACGTGCCTAGAGTTGTCCAGTGTCTGGTTTTAATCATAAGCCGGACAACTCCCCGTACCTTAACATCGTTAAGTTATGAACTGTTCTATATCCAATATAGAACCAGAGGCACTGATTTAATTTAACCAGATTCAAATCATGCAGCTGTCTCCAGTGCATGTCAACTAAATAGAGAGAGGTCGATCAGCGTTACTCAACTTAGGAATACTTCCAATTATGAGTAACCTGAAAGAGAAGTAATTACTATAAACTGAATACCATGCACAAGTATCTACATCTTCGATCACTTTGAAGAATCCCGATACTTGCTACACCTGGTTCTCTACTCTATTCAAATACCTATAACTCCTCAAAACTTAGACCCTGTGTTTCTACGAAACACATGTCTGAGAACTAGAGAAGTTAAAAGTAAACAGAATATAGTATGAGTACCAACCCCTCTGTCCTAATGGACACTGGACAACATACAATACTCTGTATAAGTCCGCTGAGTCTAACAACTCTTTCACTGTGTGTCGTAGGTTGAAAACTGTACTTATGGTTAAGAAGAATTACACCGCTGTTTAATGCTCCTTACCTAACCATCCACTGATATAGGTAAATGTCATCGACATAATATCAAAAGGTATATCTCACTCTATGAAAATAGACGTACAGATATATCAATTTGAAATTGGTGCACAACAGCGGATATTCAAAACCAAATATTTGCCGACCGGCAAACAGCCCAGATGATCTCCTCAAATATCACCGATTACAACGAATCCTGATATAATGAGGATGATCACCCAATTCCCAATGACTTACTCCCACTCATCATCTGTAAAACCATACAGATGTGAGAATCATACCTGGCAAATACATACCCTGGAGTAAGTATCTAATCGGGAAATCAGTTTTCTTTTAACATTACACAGTGAAACTGAAACATTGAAATGTTTCGGTGGGGTATCATGGTATTCTTAGTAATGCCTCTTCCATTATCCAGATTCACAACTATAACCGTATAATTCTTTGCCACCTCTCCAAATCCCTCTATATGTCTTTAGTCATTACCTTCTGCACACCCCTTAGGCCAAATGGTTTTCTTCCTTCCCTACCGTTCGGCACCAGCCAATGGTTTGGAAGAAGACTATCCAATAAGCATAATGGGTGTACTGTCCTAATCCTAGGAGCACTCGCAATGCGAGAGAAGGTGAGGATAAAAGACACCTGAATAAACCTTATTCCTATTTCTCCTGAACCAGAATCCATCCCCGAACTGGAACAAGTTCCTTTCGAGTTCGTATATAACCATACGATGGAGTATCCAATAAACTGTGGATCTTCGTAGTGATACGGAGTGTCCTGGAGAAATACAAAGGTGATTTAGGATTGGCGAAGAAATACTTGGTTTGGTCGTGAATATCAGTCGCAATTTACTTTGCCCTCTTACTAATCCCTTGCTTTGTCTTAATCTTAATACCTTCTGCACACCATCGTTATGCTAATTGGTTTTCTTCATTCCCTACCGGTCGGCACCAGCCTATGGTTTGGAAGAAGACTATCCAATTTGCACAATAGGTGTACTACTCCTAAACCAAGGAGTACTCGCAACCCGAGAGAGGGTGAAAAGAAAAGACAACTGAATAATCCTATCCGTTTTCTCCAGAACCAGAAACCATCCTCGAATTCCTTCGAGTTCGTATCTAACCATACGATGGTTTTGTCCAATGGAAGTGGACGTTCGTAGTAATACGGGGTGTCCTGGAGAAAAGGGTAAAAGTAGGAGTGGCAATGAGGTCTGCAACTCTGACAATCCAAAAGCCAGTGTTAAGAAGGTTCGGTCAACTTGGTCACTGAGTCATAATCTTAGGGTCGGGTCAATGGTCGCTGCCAGAGAGAGAGAGAAAAGAAACACTCAGCGTGCACTCTATCCTAGATCAGAATGGTTATCACTTTTTCTAATCAGGAAACCTCCCACTGTACCTCAAATTCTCCTCCAAACCTGAAAGAAGAATTAGTCGGGGTCACCCGAGGAGTAAACCAACTCATCAGTGGGAATCGGGATCCAACTATCATCGCATGACAACGTGACGGAATCCGCTCACGGTGTCACACTCCAGAAGGTATGCGCATATCTGGCAAGTTTCAGTACTTTTGAAACTCCCGATGTGATTTCTGCCCCATGCTCTTATGACCTTGACTTTGGCCAACATATCATAAGTCACATGTCAAGTTCAACCCGTCATTCTCCAGGTTAATTTGAACCCACCCGTACATACCCTTGACTTTGGCCAAAATGGCAGTACGACTGTCCCAAACCAACGCATCTATCTATGCTGCATATGAATACCCCAATAGCTACCAATCACTGTGCCTTGACTTTGGCCAACATACACAGCTTGAATACTATTGACTACCCATATGAAACGACGGAGGGCTACGAATGGTTTCTGGCGAAAACCTTTAACGTAATGAACTTGATCTCGTTGAAGGAACGGATAGCATTTTAGAAAATATAGTGACGAAAACCTTTACTAAAGAGGTCACTCCCGGTGAAGGGATCTCGGCTCTTTCCCCGTAGAATGGGGTGCAGGATATTCCAACTGAATACCACGGTGCAAAGCAAAAGTAATCGGCTATAGTGAAGTTAATGCCCTGACGCAAACTTCTGTCCAAGGGGTCACTCCCGGTGAAGGGATCTCGGCCCTTGCCTCGTCGACTGAGAAGCAGGATATTCCAAATGAATACCACGATGCAAAACAAAAGTGAACGTCCTCGCAATAACAGCTTTTTGAAAAGTGTTCTAACAACATCAGAATAGGTTTGTTTAACTTGCATTGATCCGAATCAACGCAGTCCCATCAATTGATCACACCACAAAGAACGAAAATATACTGACATACGTATATGCCATCCGCATTCGCCACTGGGTCCCGTCATCACCCGTTAGGTTAGCTAACTAACAGCAGAGCGGGGACTGGACTAGCGCGGATGAAAAGCATATACAACATCTACTAATATATATACCAATATATTATATTTCGCTCAAGGCGTGAATAAAATGCAACATCACAGAAATGTACAGCATCACAGAACAATACAGATATCTGGGATCCCCGGGTTTCACAGAGCCACTACTAAAACCCGACGTTCCCCTGGTCGTGTGGATAGCCTGTGCAATGAAATCCTAGACCCCTACGGGCGCGGCAAGTCACCCGCCAAAACCTGAAGCGAGGCAGCCCCCTTCAGCTCCGTGAATGGACCACCCAGCACTCCACGGAATCCGGCAACTTGGGCACCCCTCCTGGGTCAACCTGTACCCCCTACGAGTGCGGCGAATAGCCCGCCAATCCCAGAGTGAAGCCCCCTCCGTCTCAATGCCATGAGATGCGGGCTTGTTGCCCTCTAGAACCCGGCCATCCGTGCACCCCACCGCGGGGTAATCCTAGTACAGAAAGTAAAATATACATACACCGGGTACATCGACCGCAACCAGGTCGTGCCCCAAAATAATAATACAAACAGGCAGTGACGGCAGTCCACATGTCGGACGCTCGCCCCGCAAAATCAAATGTACATAATACACCAACACTGTACTAGCATTGCATCCAGGCTATCCCCACGACCGATCCGTAACATCACAGCAAATACATAGAACATCAACGTGAAAGTCACGTTCGCAAATCCGTCTAACCGGGCTATAGCAGTTAGACCGGATTTACCGATCGAGTGACATTCACGGTCGCAGATATAATGTAAATACTGTGAAATAATGTGTTTGAAATATCCGATCGATCAAAAATTAACAAGTGGGCCCCCAATCAAAACTGTAGCACTCACAGAAATCCTGGGCCCAATTTTAATATTCCAAAACCCATATTATAAGCCCAGAAGGCCTCTGTAAAAAATTGGTGAAGTGATCTCCACAGTGTGCGGCGGAAGGGCGGCGTGAATGGGGTTTTCGCGGCGGTTCCGCGCTCCCACTGTGGAGTTACTTCATCGAATTTTTACAGAGCTCTTAGATTTTCCAGTACATCAATATTTTACAACCTGAAAAATTTTTCGAGACCAAAAATTTTCAACAGAAACTGATGCTAACTAAATATGCAGTTTTGGAACATTCGATCGATCGAAACAGAAAAACACATTACACCAAGCTAGACTATGTTAATGGCGTGGCTCTGATACCACTGTAAGTGCATGGCGGCGCCCCGCCCGTCGATCCGACGCCGGAATGCGGAAACGGTGATAAACTTTAATTTTGCGGACTTAGCAAACCGGCACCACCGCGCACTAAACCCCGGATCGGGCCATTAAACTAGATCTAGCAAACAACAAGACGGGTTAGAGATATACCGAGTGATCCGAGTCCTCCGGTCTTCTCGTCGTCGTCCTGATCTCTCGCGGAATCTCCGGTCGTCGCCTCCTCGCCGGAAGGGCACCACGTCGCCTGCATCTTTTACGGGCTCCCACCTCAATACCGAGGCAACTCGGGCGCGAAGCTGGCGAATCGACGCGTCCAAGATATGCTGTAGGAAGTGTAGTGTAGAATGTATGTCTCACTTTGGGGTATTGGTTGCCTTTTGAAGATGGAGGAATGAAGGTATGAAAAATGGTGCTTTCATTTTTCCTTGTATCAAAAATGAGATGAATGAATGATACTCTCTCAAAGATGAAGATGAAGCTCTCTCATTTTCTTCTCTTTTCTTCTTCTCTCTTTCTTTTCTTAAAACTCACACTCTAAGAAAATGGTGGAGGAATGGAACAATATATCAAGGGAGGTGAGTGTAGGAGAATGGAAGAGGTGACCACAAACAAACATAAAGACATCAACCATGCTTAATCCTTCTATTCACATCAAATCCCATTAATGCAAAAGCATGGATGATAAAGCAAAGATGCTTATCATAATGAATACAAGTGCAAGAAGACCCCTCCACAAATGTTATTTGCACAATTGCAAATAACCCCCTCCATCGTAAAAGTCCGGCCGGGAAAGAACAAAGGAAAACCGGCCGGAACGGAAAGCAAACTGGCAACTCCAGAGGTCCCGTAATAAATTACAGGAAAACCCCCATACTGTGCATACACACCCGCATCTGTATTTCGTCCGGATACAAATGCAATGAGACAAAATCTACACTGTACTATACTAGGATCCGGCTTAAACCAAAGCCGGCTAGTAATATCCGTCCGATCCTGATCCGTGCAATACCGCACGTATCTGATCGAACGCTGCCATATAACCATACGGCCACTAGTACAAAACTGTCCGATCCTGATCCATGCAATACCGCACGTATCTGATCGGACCCTGCCATATCTCCATACGGCCTCTACAGCGATTCGCCCGAAAGCTTGAGTAACTGAAAGTGTGGTGGACTCTAAAAACTCGTCAATACTATGGCTGTGAATTCAACCACTAGCACGTCAGAGGTATAAGCCAATACGTAACGGGCCACCAGCTATTGACTAAAAGGGACGTCGATGAGGAAGCTCACCCCGACACCCAACTGAGCCTGTCAGTGACAATATCCGTACAGTCCGGTCCGTTCGTCTATGAGCATCGCATGTCGGGCCTAGGGGGTTGGTAAAAGTCAGACCCCCAAAAGCGGTACAAGTCGTGTCGGAGTGTAGCCCAGAACACCCTGAGATACTACTGGAATACCTACCAGTAAATCTCCTGCCTTGGCCAAGGTTTTCGTGTAATGGCTCTCCTAGACACAGCGCGACCTCACCCCCAATACCGGGAGAGACGAAACCCCCGAAGATCCGCTCACTGCCTCCATGTGGCTCGGGACTGTACCCAACTAAAACCTGTTTGCACGACTCCTTTGAGCCGTGGTAGGGTAGTAATCAAAGCACAGTGGGAACTCACACGAGACAAATGACGATCCCCAGGTCGATGAACTAACCTGTACACATGTCACCTGGGAACTGCTATCTGACGTCAGGTATAAGACCAACTAGCATGTTCCCGGCGAGTCCTGTCCGGTGTACTCATAACCCAATGAGCACCTGTATACATCTTAGGTAAACCAACTGACACCAGTGGCTTGTGAGACCGGCCACCGCCCCTCGTCGGGGTCTCGACTGTATACACTAGTCTACTCTGGAGTATCGATGCCCTGTCTCGAAACTCCTACGACTAGGGACCTTTTAAGGATGCGCTTATAGACTCCAGCTCTCACTTATATGATCGCCCTCATACTGCTGGCAGTCAAGCAAGAATCCTAGGGGCTCTATCAACGTGCAATAGCGACATGTCATGTCACCTAAAGCAGTACACGATGATAAAGGTAAACCAGATAGCGTACTATCATCTCGAGTAAGACTGTCTTACTGGGACATGTCCTCCCCTCAATCATTGCAATCACGTGCCTGCGATCCAATAATTGACTCTGAGGGCATTATCTCCAACCTCACCCTAGGTCAATTTATACAAATCTATATATACCAGGGGTCTAACATAAACATGTAGGAGCTACAGAACCAATACGAGGCAAAATGGTGGGACCCAGGGCGCAATTTGCGGCCAAATGGGAGAAATTGGCGGCCGGAAAGAAGTGGGAGCTGGGGTCTTGGGGTTAGCTTTCTGGGTGCCTTCACATGCCACTGTCCACTCAATTTTATTTTCAGGTGTCTCATATGATAGCAGATTCAAATTAACCTTCACAGATTCCATAATTTCCCCGATATCGGTTTCTAAAATCCGTATTCTGGTTTAAGCTTCAGGTTTTGGGTTCCAATTCATACACTAAGGTGTTGGTATAACCTTAACTGAGCTCAATTTCATAATACAACACCAATTCATCACAACCCTAACTAGGTTATCCATAAGTCCACAATATCACACAATATCGATTCAATCTTAACATGGGGGTGTGAGGAATGCTAGAATTAAACTAATGATCCAGAAATTACCTCATTTGGCAACTCAAGAATTTTCTTGAGTTGCCCCTAGTGGCCAAAATCCAAGCTTTCTTGGTCCATCATGAAGGTCTTGAGCTTGTGCACAATTTTAATGAAATGGATGTGTGGTTTTGGTGTAGTTTTTGAGATGATTTGAGGGTTTGAAGGTGGAGGAAGGGGGAGGAAGAAGCAGCAGCAGCAAGCAAAGGGAGAGGGAGAGAAATGAGGGGGGAAAATGGCTAAGGGTTTGGTCAAATGAAGCCCATACCTCACTCTCTCACCTACCCTCAATTCTTTAGTACTTTCTCTTTTCTTTTCCTTATTTTCTTTTCTTTTAAAACTCTTCTCACTCAAATGGTAACCCCAAAACAAACCATGGCAATAAAAATGCACAAGTGTAGAAAAAAGTGATATGTGCATGTTTTGCTCAAAATGCTAAAAACCGATTAGCGATTTTTAATCGCGATTAGCACTAAATTAGAGTCAAACTAATCACAAAAACTTTAAAATGTCATAATTCTCTAATTTACCCTATTTTAGAATTTTCCATAATTTTTCTCAAATTTTTCCTATTTATTTGTATTTAATAATACCAAAATATTAAAATATTCAATAAAATAATATTAAATTATAAAAATTCCCAAAATTAATATTTTATCTTTTTGAAAATGTTACAATCTACCCCCCTTAAAGAAATTCGGTCCCCGAATTTAAATTTAAACCCCCAATACTAAAACAATTTCAGTAATAATCCAATTTGTCGGGGCTCCGAAGGCATCAATACATAGAGAATATCATAAAAATGTACTGCTCTACTAGAAATCAATCCCCAAAATGCATATATAAGAATATCCTATGCGTCTGGTGCGCAAGGAATCAAAATCCATATATGTGTCAAACAGGTGTACAAAACAACATCTAGGTGCAACTGGTGTGCACGAAACATCTGTCGTAGGCAACGTGTGTGCCTGACAGAAAAATCAGGTGCATGTGACATGCACGAAGAATCCCGATTTAGTGCATCTGGCGTGCACCAAAATCGTATATCAAAACACTAAAGGTGCATGAAAACTATGCTGGAAGTGTAAATCAAATCACTGTATAAGATAGGCGTGAAATCACAATCAATACCTCGAATGTAATAACTATGCGCAAAATATATAAATATCCAGTGGGTGCATGAAACAAATATCATGAAACTCAGTCATCAAAACCAAATCATGCAAACAGAACGCCCAAAATTCCGAAATCCAAAACGACGGATACGTGATAATCAAATCACAAAATCACAAATCATAAATACCGTCGTCGGTAGTTCCTCCTTCGAGGTCGAGAAGGAGTCGGTGCATCCACTGCTAGCAGCGCAAGATATCTACTTGCCTCTTGCTCACGGTCTGGCATCCTCTGACTCTGGGTTCTTATCTTTTCTGCGGATTACCTATCTCGAAATCAATCGGCTCATCGGCTCTGTCAGGTGTGCTAACGGGGAAGATTCCGTTCTGGCACTTCTCTGGTCGCCTCTCGGTCATTCCTCACGACCACTCATAAAGCAGCATATCATTGGCGTCGGCCTCTGGCTCTCTGAATGCACATCACACATCTGATCCTGGGTGCAAACATCATTGTAGCAATGTCCCGGAAGGAATCCTGCTCAGGGTCTCTTCCAATCATGCCTAAGCCGAACTGTACGAAGGCTGGTACTCTTGCATAATCTCTTTTCGCTCAATGGACATCTGTGTCCTCAGCACAACATTTTCTCGGAAATTGGTCGCATCCCAACGCCTCTGTAAGCATATCAGGTCTCTAGTCTCGACGGGAAGTAATGACAGCTCGTCAGTGTCTCGCACGAACCTCTTGTTCCACCTGTCTCTATCGTCGTCCACTATGACGTCACGCCAAGCTACTACGCATTGCACTGTTCTCGGCCACGGTCAATCTGAAGTCTCTCGCACGGACTCGAAATCGCGTATTCTGTAGCTTCATCATTCTGTAGAAGATGTCAGGCCGAACAGGTCCTCGAGAACACGTCCCAACCCTCGGAGGAATACTCAAAACTCGTCCGTCCTTGATCGATTCGCCACGCATCTGGGTAAGTTCCTTTATCCGAACCTGGTCAACTACCTCGTCGACGATGCCGAACTCTGGCCCGCTGGTGTGCGCAACATGACCACCCCTGGGTCTAGGTCTTCTCGTATCGTTTTCCAGAAGGGTCCTGTCGAGGTCTCCCTCTCAAATCTCAATCCTGCCGAATTGCCCGGAAGTCATCATCCATTGCTGAAGCAATTTCTCATTCCGGAACGGCTGTATACTTATCGCGCTTCTTTCTGGAAGATATATCCATATACAACGCCTCTGGGTGCGTATCACATCTCTGATGTCAGCGGAGTGGGACGTCATCTCGTCGAAATCTCTTGCGAACTCTTTTCTTCACTCTGCTTCAATGTCGACTTATTCGGACTCGTCTCATCGTGGCTGCATGGACTATGCTCCAACGGCTATACTCGTATCTGGAGTCTCCCAAGCAAAGCATCCCATCACATGATATCCGAATGATGTTGAAACATTTGATCGACTCGCCAGAACCATATAATCCCCCAAGAGATCAACATCTTGAGTACAGTTTAATAGTATCGAGTACATGCCACAGCGTCGGTGGTCCAGCCGTAGAAGGGCAAACCCAAGCCTCACTAATGGCGCCGTGGAACTGCCGCAAACCCTAAGGTTCAAAGGCTTTCACACGGTCATTAAGTCGAGTTAGGGTTTCATTCTTCTAGAGGGTCCATAGAATCACCTGCATGTCCTTCCGTATACTTTAAACTTGGAAAATGGGCTCCTGACATTCGATCGTCTCTATCGACTCTCAACGAATCTGCGTGAAGTCGTCTTTAGCTGGAAACAATCTATCTGATGACCTCGCATCGGTAACCGAACGAACCACATGTCCTAGTCATTAGTCCTCAGGTGACTAGCGACCGTCCATCATATCTCTAGGTATAAGCTCATGCTGCAGTAGTTCCAACCATCTGGGTGATATCTCGTCATTGTCGCAACAACTGGCTCATTCACCTGTACGCCGAACAGCGCCTCAATCCTCCAGGAAAGGCAATACATTGGCGGTCATCTCTGAATCGGTCTGCTCTAGATCTGAGTAAGACTCTCCTCACTGGAAATCTTCAACTCAACTGGGCCTGCTCCGGCGCATAAATCGGACGAATCACCTTCGTCTCTCAAATCGGGTAGACTAGCTATCATCTGTCTTATATCTGCCTGGAAGCTCCGACAATCTCAGCTCGTAAGCTTCGGAAGCGACATCCTGTCAATCTCAGCAACAGCTGGTCCATCTGTCTGCACGGTAGGCGACATCATAATCTCTGAGGTATGCTGTACATCAACAGTCCTTTCTCAACTGGCAGCTCTAACAATGGCCCGATCATCCGGTGTAAAACCAAGCACTCGCCTCTACTAGAGGTCACAATCATCAATGCCAACTCGAGACGTTCCCATGTCACCAGAAAACACAATGGTCAGCCCTCGTACCAGACGAGCTCGCACTGACCGTAACCCTAGCAGCAGCCCAACTGCGCTCAAACATGGAGACAGGAACCTCAATCGAGTATCGAAGAGAGTAGATCAAAGGAAGAAAGAGAACAACAAATCCAGAGTGGATACATGATCATAAGAAGGAACAGCATCAATAAAGGTATGATCATGAAACTAATAGAATCGAGGATCTCAAATGGATGTATAATCATGGATATGAAGAGAATCATTGATCTCGAAAATATGTACATCCTAAGGTTCCTTAAGCGGAGTGGCGTGTCGTAAGTATGCCGCGGAACATACCAACGGTACGTCACTCTACTTTAGTCACCTATTCCATCAACCAAGGGTCATCCTACGCGACAAAAGTTCGGGTCTAATACCCCCTCGACCAAGTCTAAGTTCCGTAAGGTCAAGCCTAAGTTCCGTATATATATAAACGCCCTAGGCTCCATATAGTCAAACTTAGACTCGAACTAAGGTCAACCTAGCGCTCTGATACCAACTTTGTCACGACCCGAAAGAGCACGTGACTGGCCCTTGAACCATATGAAGTCTATAGAACTCCATCTGATCCAAGTAAGCCAAAAGCCCAGAAATCTAAAACCATTTTAAGAGTAAGTGAAGAAACTGGTTTAAAGAAGTGAAGGAAAACATGTTTGAAGTCAAGGTTTTTAAATAACTAAGCCGAATGTGCATTTTAAAAGGTAAAGTCTTTTCTAAAATTTCGGCAGAGTTTCTTTTGTAAAACTGGCCCGAATGGGGTACAACAAGAATAACAATATATGCAATGATAAAGGCATCCCCAAGCGGGAGCTAGCTCTTCGTCAAATGACGGCCACAACCACACAAGCAATAAGAATATACAACGCCGAAAGGCGAGGGTCAAACCAAAAGAACTCAAAAGCAACAAGAAAACCGCAATACTACTAAGCGCGACTCTAAGGTCGAATAATACATCACTAAAGTCTAGGTCAGAAACAATATACAAGTTTTGGTTGATGGAAATTCTAGATACAATGGATAAAATAAATACAATGGTGGTTCTTGATACAAAAGAATCCACCTGCCAAAAGCAATGCACCCGCAAGGAAGTAGTGTGCCAAAAATGCCGCAATGGAACCTGTACGGCAGGACCTGCAAGAACTGTGGCACAACGGGGGTGAGTTGCCAACTCGTGAATAGAAATATCTACAAGCAGAAACCGAAAGCAAGACATAATCCTAGGTCAATACGATCAGTATAAGAATCCTCAATATAACAAGCAGCCTATAACAAGACTAGGGTAAATATCTAACCCGAGTGTAATCTCATATGCCTGTGTCAGTGCCTCAGGTAGCAATATATCATATGAATGAGATATGAATGCATGAAAACAGAATACATGTACATGAAGAAACTGTTTTCATAACTAGTGAGATTTCCTTTGTATTTTTAAAATGAGGTATCATAATGAAATCAGCATAAGACTGTGCCTAGCATCGGCACAAAACATAATCCCAATATCTCGATATCTCAAGTCTCAACCACAAAATCTAGGGCGCCGTCAGTCCAGACCGGCCCCTCCCATCCATCTCAAGATCACGACGGTATCCTCCGGATATCCGACGCGTCGGGTAAAATCACCAGTAGGTAGTACTCCCCTGCCAGGCTCAACATCATCACCACATTCATCTTGCCCCGGGGTACCGCACCGGGTCCACCATGTACCCGAAACGGTTCATCCGTCTCCTCGAATCGGGTTTCCAAATCCATCAGCAAACTCATGGTGGACGACTCATACATCATGGGAAAACCGCACTTTTTATTTTAAAAGAGAGAAAATGTTTATTTGTGTTTTTGCGGTTTTCCTCCAAATCCAGAAAATCTCATGGAAATCCAAATCCAAAACCTCAATAGCACGTAAAATAGTGAATGTATGCATGAGAATCCATGAATGCGGCATAACAATGAATAACAGTATGCATGAAGTAGCAGGTAATAACTACAATGTCTAAACTATTAGCTAATAGGCTATATCAAGCAATAATATTTTCTAAGGTGTACGTGACATGGCAATTACCGATGAAGATGTGTGTGAGCCGGCAAGTAAGTGTACGTGGTACATACGCATCATCGGTAATGGTGCTGGTGTCCTATCAGCATGATATTAATAATGGAGTATGAAACATAATATAAGAATGCGATGCAAAGCGAACCAAAAAAATGAGTGGGAGCTGAAACTAGACGTAACTAAAACTAATCTGCATTAATCTAATATAAGTCCTACAAATGGTGCCTTTTGAAATAACACGAATCATGGGGTTTTGAAAATAGGGGCTACGGTGTTTTTATGAAAAGATACGCCCTTTGAAATATCCGTAGATCCTTTGACCTGTCTTTTAAAATACCCACGACCCGCTAGTTTTGAAATAGGTAAGAGTCTAATCTAATCTAACAACTACACTAAACTATACGGCTGAACTAACAAGCTGAGCTACAGGTAAGGAAACCGCCTAACATCTGAGTCGATATAATAGATATAATAGTCGGTGATTCCGCCTCAATAGTATCGCGTACGATACAGTATATCATATGACATCCTCAAGTCATGAGTGCGGATCTATCATCAATGTAAAGCTCATACGGTAAATCGTCGTACGGCATCCCAATAGCTGGGTACGGTTTAATATCACCTTATCTCATCACATTTCAGGTATCACTTATCATCATATCATATAATCTGGGGTATTGATCTAAGCCTAGTACAACTGATACCATCAAGATCCTGCGTGTGCAAGCACACGTCCCAAGGCCCGCTAGAGATCACATATCGTGTCCCCAAATACGAATCACATCAAATCACCGATCTCACGGCACCATGCCCAACATCATCGACTCATCTCCAATGTCACCCAATATCATCAAACACAGTGCAAGTATAATGAATATGCAAGGATGTGCGTGTAGGTGTAAATCTACTCTAGGGTTCGTGACTATGAACTACACTAGTCACTTCTAACCCTACACTATCCATAGTACACCTAGCTATCATATATATATATATAAACTACGGACTGCGGGGGTGCTATACGCCATCCACCCGACTTCCCCCTTTAGATAAAATCTACTCACCTGCGTCTTTATCTTTCGATGCCACCACGCGTTTGCTTATCATCCCGAAGTCTTCATGTTGTACCTACACATCAAAGTGTCGTATATGCGCATTAAAACCAATCAAAGCTAAAACGGCACACGAAATCCAAAACGATACGATAAGGGGCCTATAGGTTAGAACCTATGGCACGCCTTCAAAACCATCAATAAATCCTCTATATCGTCGTATAAACGCCAAATAGTCGAGGTAAATCACAAGACACAATTTCAGAATTAAAAATACGGAATACGGAAACACGAATCCAAAACAGCAACTTAGGAAATATGTCCCAGATCTCATCCTAGGTCAATTTATACAAATCTATATATACCAGGGGTCTAACATAAACATGTAGGAGCTACAGAACCAATACGAGGCAAAATGGTGGGACCCAGGCCGCAATTTGCGGCCAAATGGGAGAAATTGGCGGCCGGGAAGAAGTGGGAGCTGGGGTCTTGGGGTTAGCTTTCTGGGTGCCTTCACATGCCACTTTCCACTCAATTTTATTTTCAGGTGTCTCATATGATAGCAGATTCAAATTAACCTTCACGGATTCCATAATTTCCCCGATATCGGTTTCTAAAATCCGCATTCTGGTTTAAGCTTCAGGTTTTGGGTTCCAATTCATACACTAAGGTGTTGGTATAACCTTAACTGAGCTCAATTTCATAATACAACACCAATTCATCACAACCCTAACTAGGTTATCCATAAGTCCACAATATCACACAATATTGATTCAATCTTAACATGGGGGTGTGAGGAATGCTAGAATTAAACTAATGATCCAGAAATTACCTCATTTGGCAACTCAAGAATTTTCTTGAGTTGCCCCTAGTGGCCAAAATCCAAGCTTTCTTGGTCCATCATGAAGGTCTTGAGCTTGTGCACAATTTTAATGAAATGGATGTGTGGTTTTGGTGTAGTTTTTGAGATGATTTGAGGGTTTGAAGGTGGAGGAAGGGGGAGGAAGAAGCAGCAGCAGCAAGCAAAGGGAGAGGGAGAGAAATGAGGGGGGATGTTAGTTATGTATATGCCCTAGAGGCCATTGTTGTACATATGATGTATATGATAATGGATGCTTGGTTATATATAGAGAAGACTTTCTTGCTCGTCATGATAGTATGCTATTTGGTTTTACTTTATCTTAACATGTTGACTTGTATTGGTTTACTGTTTTACTCTCACATGTTGATAAAGCCCTTAGGACTTGTACTCGACTACTGGGACTATGATGAGATCATACTAGTGGGGCCGCGGTAGTCGATGAGTACATCCTATAACTGTTCCTAGTCGAGGGTATATCGAGACAGGGCATCGATACACCAGAGTAGACTAGCGTATACGCATCTTGACCCATATGATGGGCGATGGATGATCCCATATCCATCGGTGTTGGACATCAAGGATGGTGTACGGGTGCTCAGTAGAGACTGGGTACACTGGACGGACTCGCCGAGAACTCCCAGATGGTGATATACCACACGTCAGATGGCAGTTCTCCGGTGACACAGGTACAGGGTAGTCTGAAGACCCGAGATCGTCATAGAGTCTTGTGTGATTCCTACTGTGCTTTGATTTCCACCTTACCACGTCCAAGAGGGCGTGCAAAACGGTGGCTTTTGGGTACAGTCCCGAATCACATGGAGGCAATGAGCGATAGGAGGGGATTCGTCTCTCCCGGTATAGGGAGTTGATGTTGTGCTGTGTTCGATTGGCTATAACTGGAAGTCCCTGGCCAGGGCTGATATAAAGATTTACTGGTAAGTGTTACTAGTAGTTTCTCGACCCGTTATGAGCCATACATCGACACGACTTATCGGTTACTGGGGTCTGACGTATACCACCCCTAGACTTGATATGCGACATATCAGACGAACAGACCGGACTGTACGGGAGTGTTACTGGTTGGATTCACAGGAGAACGCACAGGCTAGCTTGTTGATCTTCTGATCGCTCAATACCTGGGTGGCTGTTACGTTTAGCTGACCGCTTGCAGCTTGTGGGTGTTTGATATGATCATCACCTGCTACCGGCGTATTGACGATTCTTTAGAGTCCTATACAGAGGTTTCTTGGCTCAGGCGAAACAGAGTAGTGGCACATATGTGATATGCGCAGGAGCGAGAATAATGCGATATGGGATACCGTATTAGATTCTCGCGATTTATGGATTTGAATCGGGTCATCGGATCAAGTGTTGATTCGATGAATCGGTACATGATATATTAGCCGGTTATATTCGATATAGCCGGATCGTCGGATCAAGTGTTGATTCGATGATTTAATATATAATAATATATATGATATATTATTATATTAACTAATATTGGCTTACTTTATTATTTCATTTTCTCAGTGGATGATACATTGATATATATGCGATATATGTTAATTGTATTATTTTCTTTTGTTGCAAATATAATATATATGTGATATATATTATTGTGACATGTTATGATTAATTGTTAAACATGTTTAAGGATGATTAATTGAGATTAGGGTTTAATTTGGGTTAGATGTTTCATGCATCTTCTAGAAGGTTTCTTCTTTTGTCATTCTTATGATATTTTCTTTAACTCAACTAAACCCTAACTCTAGTTATTTCTCTACAAGATCCTAGCCACTCATCCTTGACCATGGTTTTACAATTCAATCATATGTTTTATTCTATTCATCACAAAAAAAAAGGATTATCATTATTCTTTATCCATTATCATCTTCTTCTTCTCTCTTGAAAGAAGAAGCTCTCTTGAATTTTCTTAAGTGATGAATAAAATTGAGAAAATGATTTAAAAAGAAAGCAATATCACTACTCTCTCATCCTCATCTCATCTAGCCCTTGGGATTAGGGTGTTCTTCTCTTTTGAGTGAGAAAGCTTGAGTCGAAGCGACTTCAAGGTAGATCATCGGAGATTTGGATTACGGCAAGCTAGAATGGATCGTTCGAGTCGTGGAGCCTCTCATGAGTCCGGGAGATCGTGGATCGCGGCAAAGGGACTTCTACTCGGAGCTTGTGAAGTGAAGGAGCGGACTACAAAGGTTGTAATCCCTCACACTTAGATAAAAGTTATCTAATTGCATATTAAACCCTAATAATCTAGCAAAGATCCCGGCTTTGGGTTGTTCGGCACGTCTAAAATTTAATCCGGACATGTTTGATGCCTTAAGAACCTTCACAAGAGTGCCTAGGAACCCTACAGTGGTATCAGAGCCTAGCTAGAGCATTAGGCGATGTGTTTACGAAGTTAAAACTCCGATCGAACCCGAAACGACGAAACTTGACCCCTCTCTGGAAATTTTTTAAATTTTGGGATTTTTCAGAATTAAAAATGTGTAAAAAAATCAGCAGGGAAATCTAAGAATTACCATAAAACCCGAGCACCTAATTCGACCAAACGGCGGCGGAAGGGCGGCGCAAGCATGGCTTGCGCGGCGCTTCCGCGGCGGAACAGTGAAAACTTGACACGTGGCTTTGATGGTAATTCCCGTAGGTACTTGCTGATGGTTCTGGATATTTTTAATCTGTCTCAGGTGTTTATAAAATCTGGGGTTTATTTTGTAATCGTAGATTCGATCGGAATATTTAAATTCGTATTTCTTTCCGGATATTTAGAAACTGTTAAACTGGTTGAACGGATATCATTAACCCACTTTATTCCGGCACGGCAAACTTTCAAGCGTTGAATTTTTATTGGGTTTAAATCTTTCGGAAAATTGTACAAGTTAAGCGGTGGACCCTCTAGAAGACAACAAACCTTAACTCGATTATGTGACCGTCTTGAACTGCCTTTTGAACCTTCGGGTTTGGGGCAGTACGGCGTGCCACATGTGAGGCGTTGGCTTGGCCCTTCTACGGCTGGATCACTGATACTGTGACATATTCTGGGATTATTTGAACTCCGCTCAAGAGTTGAGCACTTCGGGAAATTTTGGGTGTTTGATTATCTGTTCAAATAGTTTAATACCGTATATTTATCTGGAATGTGATACAATATGTGGAATTCATAGAGTTAGGCATGAAATACGAAGTATGTGATATTTCGGATTTACGATGTCTAAAGTGATTGTGGATTCCAAATATTGTAGTTTTACACTTTCTTTTCTGTGACCGTAAGCGTAGTATGTGGTGTATCGCCGGCTTCGTTGCTATACATCAACGACAATCGGGATACGCATACTTGCTTACGTTGATGATATGAGATATTATGTGTTGCTGTGATATGTTATATTGGATCGTCGCGATCAGAATAGCCGGGGGTTTTATGTGAGATGAGGGTTTTTTTTTCCATTCATGTAAAATTCTTTTGTAATGTAATATTCTTTTATTTGGGGCACTTCCTGGTTGCGGTTGCTGTCACCAGTGTATATTATTTACTTTTCCGCATTAGGTAGACCCAAGGAGGGGAGCACAAGTAACCGGGTTCTAGGGTCCAGTGGGAGGCCATCTCGAGGAGTCAAGACCGGGTCTCCTAACCCTAGAATTGGCAGAGTTACTTGCCGCTCTCGTAGGGGTCTTGGGATGTGGGTTTGGCTATTCGTCGCGACCGTGGAATCCGTGTTTTATACAGGCTCGTATTAAAAACACGGACGTCCTAGTATATCCAATATTTCATATATGTTCTTCTGCTGCAATGTTCTGTGATGAGATCATATTACTGCCTGAGACGAATGCTTATACTATATATATATGCTGATATATAAATATTACTGCTTTCGTTTCTTCTGTGATGCTTAGGAAGCATAAGCTGATGGGATTTTTATTAATGAGATTAATAAAAGAAAAGAAACCTAAAGATGTTGTAGAATCAAAAACTTTATAAAAGGGGTAGCTACAGTTTTGCTTTGCACAGTGATATATACGATATATCCTGCACCTTATTCGATGAGGAAAGGACCGAGATCCCTTCACCGGGAGTGACTCCTTTAGCGAAACTGGCAGATGCTACAAAACGCGGTTTGTCTTTTGATTGCTTTTAGTGTTTTGCTTTGCACAACGGTATATATGATATATCCTGCACCTTATTCGATGAGGAAAGGGCCGACGATCCCTTCACCGGGAGTGACCCCTTTAGCGAAACTAAGAAAAGCCTCAAAACACTCCTTTTCAAAAACTACATGATTCTACGACGATATCAAGTTCATTACGCTCAGGGTTTTCTGAAAAACCTGCGTAGCCCTCCGTCATTTCAGATAGATATTATTTAGTATTCGTGCTATGTTTGTTGACTTAGTTAAGGCATAGTGTACGGTAGCTAAGTAATGTTTATCTGTTAAAACATGAGATGTGATTGGATTAGGGTATTCGTACGGCTTTGTTGACTTAGTTAAGGGTCGTGCGGGTGGGTTTAATTCAATCGGGAAATGTACGGGTTGAACTTGACTTGCGATTTATGGTTTGTTGACTTAGTTAAGGTCATAAATCGCTAGGGGCAAAAATATTATCGGGAATTTCAAGTGTTGAAATTTGCAATGAGATTGCATACCTCCTATGAGATAGTTGGATCCTGATACCCACTGCGAGTAAGAGTTACTCCTGGGAGAGTTTTACACAGGACAATTAGTCATTCAAGTAAGTGTCTAGAAAAGTGTTAACGAGGTTACGCCTCTGGGAAAACGAGGTTTACTAATTAGGTCCGTGCGAAAGCACGGGGAACCTCCCTCAAAGTACCGACACTGATCTGGCTGAAAGATTGACGAAGTTGTAGGGTGTAATTAATCCCGGCTAATCTTACCTTTTAGGGTTTTAAGGTAGATTTGATAAAAACAGTGGGAGACATCCTGATTAGATAAGATAATAACCAATCTAATCTTGCAAGAGCATACGCTAAAGTGTTTTCTTCTCTCTCTCTCCAGGTAGCGACCATTTCAGGCCATAATCAAGATAATAATATGGATGTATTGACTGAACCTAATTATTGTACTGAGCAAGGGAACGTTGAACCCGTTCTTTCTTATAAGAGTTATAAGACTGAACAGGAAACAGGAGAATATATAGATTCTCACGCCGCCCAAAAGAACATGCATGTTGATGCATCTTCTTCAGGTGTGTTAGTTATTGAGAACTGTTTCTCAGTTCACCCTACGTCCTGGGTATTAGATACCGGATCAGGATCCCACATATGTAAACAGTTACATGGGCTACGTAAAGGTAGAGAACTGGGGAAAGGTGATCATTCCGTTCAAGTAGGGAACGGTGCAAGTATTGTAGCCAAAGCAGTTGGCGAATATCACCTTGTATTACCAAGTCGTAATACACTGATTCTAAATGAGTGCTATTATATACCGAACATGATGTGCAACATTATATCAGTTTCTTTATTGAGTAAAGAGGGATATAATTTTGTAGTACAGGATAATGTTATGAACATATTCCTAGATCAAAAGTTGATTGCATCAGGCTCGTTACATAATGGCATATTCATTCTAAATCAGAATACAGTCCTCAATATACAAAACACACACAAGAGGAAAAGTTCAGATATGAACGAATCCTTCTTGTGGCATTGTAGACTTGGTCATATCAATGCGACACGACTGGCTAAGTTGCATAGAGATGGTTATTTGAATTCGTTCGAATTATCATCTTATGATACTTGCCATTCATGTCTCAAAGGAAAAATGACCAAAGCTCCGTTTAGTGGACACGGAGAAAGAGTTACCGAACTCTTAGGACTGGTACATAGTGATGTATGCGGTCCCATGTCTACGCATGCTAGGAACGGTTCTTCCTACTTCATTACATTCACTGACGATCTCTCTAGATTCGGACATGTGTTCCTGATGAAACACAAGTCTGAAGCTTTTGAGAAATTCAGAGAATATAAGCACGAAGTAGAGAACCAAACGGGCAAAAGTATTAAGATTCTTCGATCTGATCGAGGAGGTGAATACTTAAGCGGTGAGTTTTTAGATTATCTAAAAGAGAATGGGATTCTCTCTCAGCTTACTCCTCCTTATACACCACAGCACAATGGTGTATCGGAACGAAGGAATCGGACCCTATTGGATATGGTGCGATCTATGATGAGCGAAGCTGAGTTACCTATTTCCTTCTGGGGGTATGCGCTTGAGACAGCCATATACATATTGAATCTAGTTCCGTCTAAATCTGTACCTACCACACCATATGAGATATGGAGTGGGAAGAGACCATATTTTAAACGAGTTAAGATATGGGGTTGTCCGGCCTATGTCAAAAGACAAAATCCAGACAAACTCGAGGCACGATCAGTTCTTTGCAAATTTGTGGGATATCCTAAGAATTCTCAAGGATATATTTTCTATCACGCTAAGGAACAAAAAGTGTTTATTTCTCAATATGCCACCTTTTTAGAAAAGGAATTTCTTGCAAAAGAAATTAGTGGCGAAGAGGTAGAACTGGAAGAAGTTCCAGTAACACAAACTGCAACTGAAGATTTAGTGGAACCAGAGGATTCAGTAGTACCCGACGAACCCCAGCCTCTCCGCCGATCTAGTAGGGTTTCTCGTCCACCTGAGAGATACTACGGTTTTCTCATTGATGGTGGAAGCGAGGATTGCATCATGGATGATGATGAACCGACTAGTTTCGAGCAGGCCATCACGAGTAGTGACTCTGTGAAATGGCTGGATGCAATGCGATCTGAGATGGAATCCATGTACACCAATAAAGTATGGATTTTAGAAAATGCTCCTGAAGGGGTAAAACCCATTGGGAGCAAGTGGATTTTTAAAAAGAAATTTGGTGTAGATGGAAAAGTTGAGACTTTCAAAGCTAGACTGGTAGCAAAGGGATTTCGTCAACGACCAGGTGTGGACTATGACGAAACCTTTTCTCCAGTAGCTATGCTTAAGTCCATCCGGATCTTACTTGCCATTGCTGCATATCATGACTACGAAATCTGGCAAATGGATGTTAAGACCGCCTTTCTAAACGGTGATTTAGAAGAGTGCGTGTACATGACTCAGCCAGAGGGCTTCGTAGATAGTGGGAGCAGCGGAAAGGTGTGCAAACTGCTTAAATCCATTTATGGGTTGAAGCAAGCATCGCGGAGTTGGAACATCTGTTTTGATGTTGTAGTCAAAGAGTTTGACTTCATCAAAAATATAGATGAACCTTGTATCTATAAGAAGGTGGCAGAGGGTAAGGTAGTCTTCCTCGTATTGTACGTGGATGACATACTCTTGATAGGAAATGATATTCCTATGCTGCAATCAGTCAAGCTCTTCTTATCAAAAAGATTCTCAATGAAAGATCTAGGTGATGCCTCCTGCATATTGGGAATCATGATCTATAGAGATAGATCTAAACGGATACTGGGATTGTCCCAATCCAGGTACATTGACACCATACTAAAGAGGTTTAGTATGGAAGAATCCAAACGTGGGAATCAGCCCACGATATCTGGACTCACTCTCTCCAAAGAGATGTCTTCCAAGACTGATTTGGAGAGAGCTCGCATGCAAGGGATACCCTATGCTTCGGCAGTAGGCTCTATCATGTATGCGATGCTATGTACCAGACCCGATGTAGCATACTCACTACGTGTAGTGAGTCGGTATCAAGCAGATCCTGGAGAGAGTCATTGGACAACAGTGAAGAACATTCTCAAGTACTTACGAAGGACTAAGGAGATGTTCTTGGTGTATGGTAACGGAGAACTCCAGGTGGAGTCCTTTACCGATTCCAGCTTCCAAAGTGATAAGGACGACTCTAAGTCGCATTCGGGTTTTTTCTTCACCCTCAATGGAGGGGCGGTATGTTGGAAGAGTTCCAAACAGGATACCGTTGCAGTCTCGACGATGGAGGCTGAATACATCGCTGCCAACAATGCTGCCAAAGAGGCTGTCTGGATCAAGAAGTTCATTAGTGAACTTGGTGTGGTTCCATCCATTGAGCATCCAATACCTCTGTATTGCGATAACAATGGAGCTGTGGCTTTGGCCAAGGAACCCAGGTCCCATCAGAAGTCCAGACATATTCTGAGGCGGTATCACCTGATCAGGGAGATAGTTGATCGCCGGGAGATCGAGGTCAGGAGAGTAGATACGAAGGACAACACTGCGGATCCATTCACGAAGGCTATTCCCCAGATACAGTTTGAAAGATTATTCGGGATGCTAGGTATGAGATACTACAGCAGCTGGCCTAAGTGCAAGTGGGAGATTGTTAGTTATGTATATGCCCTAGAGGCCATTGTTGTACATATGATGTATATGATAATGGATGCTTGGTTATATATAGAGAAGACTTTCTTGCTCGTCATGATAGTATGCTATTTGGTTTTACTTTATCTTAACATGTTGACTTGTATTGGTTTACTGTTTTACTCTCACATGTTGATAAAGCCCTTAGGACTTGTACTCGACTACTGGGACTATGATGAGATCATACTAGTGGGGCCGCGGTAGTCGATGAGTACATCCTATAACTGTTCCTAGTCGAGGGTATATCGAGACAGGGCATCGATACACCAGAGTAGACTAGCGTATACGCATCTTGACCCATATGATGGGCGATGGATGATCCCATATCCATCGGTGTTGGACATCAAGGATGGTGTACGGGTGCTCAGTGGAGACTGGGTACACTGGACGGACTCGCCGAGAACTCCCAGATGGTGATATACCACACGTCAGATGGCAGTTCTCCGGTGACATAGGTACAGGGTAGTCTGAAGACCCGAGATCGTCATAGAGTCTTGTGTGATTCCTACTGTGCTTTGATTTCCACCTTACCACGTCCAAGAGGGCGTGCAAAACGGTGGCTTTTGGGTACAGTCCCGAATCACATGGAGGCAATGAGCGATAGGAAGGGATTCGTCTCTCCCGGTATAGGGAGTTGATGTTGTGCTGTGTTCGATTGGCTATAACTGGAAGTCCCTGGCCAGGGCTGATATAGAGATTTACTGGTAAGTGTTACTAGTAGTTTCTCGACCCGTTATGAGCCATACATCGACACGACTTATCGGTTACTGGGGTCTGACGTATACCACCCCTAGACTTGATATGCGACATATCAGACGAACAGACCGGACTGTACGAGAGTGTTACTGGTTGGATTCACAGGAGAACGCACAGGCTAGCTTGTTGATCTTCTGATCGCTCAATACCTGGGTGGCTGTTACGTTTAGCTGACCGCTTGCAGCTTGTGTGTGTTTGATATGATCATCACCTGCTACCGGCGTATTGACTCTTCTTTAGAGTCCTATACAGAGGTTTCTTGGCTCAGGCGAAATAGAGTAGTGGCACATATGTGATATGCGCAGGAGCGAGAATAATGCGATATGGGATACCGTATTAGATTCTCGCGATTTATGGATTTGAATCGGGTCATCGGATCAAGTGTTGATTCGATGAATCGGTACATGATATATTAGCCGGTTATATTCGATATAGCCGGATCGTCGGATCAAGTGTTGATTCGATGATTTAATATATAATAATATATATGATATATTATTATATTAACTAATATTGGCTTACTTTATTATTTCATTTTCTCAGTGGATGATACATTGATATATATGCGATATATGTTAATTGTATTATTTTCTTTTGTTGCAAATATAATATATATGTGATATATATTATTGTGACATGTTATGATTAATTGTTAAACATGTTTAAGGATGATTAATTGAGATTTGGGTTTAATTTGGGTTAGATGTTTCATGCATCTTCTAGAAGGTTTCTTCTTTTGTCATTCTTATGATATTTTCTTTAACTCAACTAAACCCTAACTCTAGTTATTTCTCTACAAGATCCTAGCCACTCATCCTTGACCATGGTTTTACAATTCAATCATATGTTTTATTCTATTCATCACAAAAGAAAAGGATTATCATTATTCTTTATCCATTATCATCTTCTTCTTCTCTCTTGAAAGAAGAAGCTCTCTTGAATTTTCTTAAGTGATGAATAAAATTGAGAAAATGATTTAAAAAGAAAGCAATATCACTACTCTCTCATCCTCATCTCATCTAGCCCTTGGGATTAGGGTGTTCTTCTCTTTTGAGTGAGAAAGCTTGAGTCGAAGCGACTTCAAGGTAGATCATCGGAGATTTGGATTACGGCAAGCTAGAATGGATCGTTCGAGTCGTGGAGCCTCTCATGAGTCCGGGAGATCATGGATCGCGGCAAAGGGACTTCTACTCGGAGCTTGTGAAGTGAAGGAGCGGACTACAAAGGTTGTAATCCCTCACACTTAGATAAAAGTTATCTAATTGCATATTAAACCCTAATAATCTAGCAAAGATCCCGGCTTTGGGTTGTTCGGCACGTCTAAAATTTAATCCGGGCATGTTTGATGCCTTAAGAACCTTCACAAGAGTGCCTAGGAACCCTACAGGGGAAATGGCTAAGGGTTTGGTCAAATGAAGCCCATACCTCACTCTCTCACCTACCCTCAATTCTTTATTACTTTCTCTTTTCTTTTCCTTATTTTCTTTTCTTTTAAAACTCTTCTCACTCAAATGGTAACCCCAAAACAAACCATGGCAATAAAAATGCACAAGTGTAGAAAAAAGTGATATGTGAATGTTTTGCTCAAAATGCTAAAAACCGATTAGCGATTTTTAATCGCGATTAACACTAAATTAGTGTCAAACTAATCACAAAAACTTTAAAATGTCATAATTCTCTAATTTACCCTATTTTAGAATTTTCCATAATTTTTCTCAAATTTTTCCTATTTATTTGCATTTAATAATACCAAAATATTAAAATATTCAATAAAATAATATTAAATTATAAAAATTCCCAAAATTAATATTTTATCTTTTTGAAAATGTTACACGGAGTGTCGCTGATCGACCTTTCCCCGGCGCGGAGTGTCGCTGGTCGACCTTTCCCCGAGACGGAGTGTCTGCTGTTGGACGTTTCCCCGGTACAGAGTGTCTGTGTTGGACGTTTCCCCGTTGCGGAGTGTCGCTGGTTGACGTTTCCCCGAGACAGAGTGTCTGCTGTTGGACGTTTCCTCGATGCGGAGTGTCGCTGGTTGACGTTTTCCCGAGACGGAGTGTCTGCTGTTGGACATTTCCCCGGTACGGAGTGTCGCTGATTGACGTTTCCCCGTTACGGAGTGTCTGTGTTGGTCGTTTCCCCATTGCGGAGTGTCTGTGTTGGTCGTTTCCCCGTTGCGGAGTGTCGCTGGTTGACGTTTCCCCGAGACGGAGTGTCTGCTGTTGGACGTTTCCCCGATGCGGAGTGTCTGTGTTGGACGTTTCCCCGATGCCGAGTGTTGCTTGTTGACGCAGAGGTCGATGTTGGAATTGGTTGGTTTGATTTGTTTGATTTGAGTCGACATCAGCATCGCTACACTGGAATATGGTACCAGGAGCGAATCATCATTTGTCATGAGAGAATTTTGGGATTGGTATTTTTGTCGGCATCTGCATTGCTGCACTGGAATAATTCCAGGAGCAACTCATCATTTGCCCCGGGAGGATTTGGATTTGGTTTTTTTTTCGTTTGGCATCTGCATTGCTGCACTGGAATAATGCCAGGAGCAACTCATCCTGTGCCCCGAGAGGATTTGTGTCACGACCCGAAAGTACGGAACATGACCGGCACTTAGACTACGAAACGTCTCGAGGCGTACGTAATCTAAGTAAACCGAAAACCCAGAAATCCAAACCAAGAAAAGAAGTAGAGTGAAGGAAAACCAATTTAAAACAAGTAGTTTTAATAGCATAAGCCGAATTATGCGGTTTTTAAGAACATCAAAATTTACTGAAAATTTCGGCAGAGTCTCCTTTGTAAAAACTGGCTCCCAAACGGGATACAACATGAATAGTATACGAAATCAATAAAAAGGTATCCCCAAGCGGGAGCTAGCTCTTCGTCAATCGACGGTCACAACCACACAAGCAAAATAATATACAACGCCAACGACGAGGATCAAAACTCAAAAGGAACTCAAAACCACCAGAAATATAACGAGCGACTAAAAGGTCGAAAGAATAAACAACACTGGTCTCTAACTCAATAAATACATGTTTGGTTGATGGAATTTACTAGATACAACTGAATAATATCATACAAGGTAAATAATGGGAGTATGATACAAGTAAACCCACCTACTAGCAAATCACCCGAATGAAACTATGCCCGCAAAGCCGTAAGGAAACCTGTACGGCAAACCTGCAAGAAACTGGGGTACAACGGGGGTGAGTTGCCAACTCGTGAATAGGAAATATCTACGCACAGAAATCGCATAAATAACGCAATCCTAGGTCAATGATCATAATATAGCCTCAAAAATGTATATAACATGTAGCCTATAACAAGGCTAGGGTAAATATCTAACCGAGTGAAATCTCATGTGCCCGTGTCGGTGCCTCAGGTAGCAATATCGTATGAATGAGGTATGAATGCATGAAACCGAATACATGAAATGAAGAAACTGTTTTCATAAATTAGCGAGATTTCCTTCTTATTTTTAAACTGAGGTATCATAATGAAATCAGTATCAACAGTGTCTAGCATCGACACAAAACATAAATCTCACTGTCTCGAAATATCAATGTCTCAATCTCAATATCTAGGGCGCCGTCAGTCTGGACCGGCCCCTACCATCCATCTCAAGACCACGACGGTATCCTCCGGATATCCGACGCGTCGGATAATATCACCGGTAGGTAGTGCTCCCCAGCCAGGCTCAACGTCAACACCACATTCCTCTTGCCCCAGGGTACCATACCGGGTCCACCATGTACCCGTGATGGTTTCTCCACTCCTCGACACGGATCTCCAAAACCACAGCAAACTCATGGTGGACGACACTTTACATCACTAGAAAACCGCAACATTTTATATTTTAAAAGATCATAAGTTGTAAATTTTGCGGCTTTCCCCGAAATCCAGAAATATTATAAATCTCAAGAAATCATCACAATGCATATGTCAATGATAATGAACTAGGCGTGAACAACTGAATAACAGTATGCATGAAGTGGTAGGTAATAACTACAATGTCTAATATGGCATATAAGGGAAGTACACTAATATCATGTCAAAACTACCAGCTAACAATCTAAGTCAAGCAATTATATTCTCTAAAGTGTACGTGACATGGCAATTACCGATGAAGATGTGTGTGAGCCGGCAAGTAGGTGTACGTGGTACATACGCATCATCGGTAATGGTGCTGGTGTCCTAACAGCATGATATCAATAATGGAATATGCAGCAAAATAAATATGCGAGGCAGAGCGAACAGCAATAATGTGCGGGAGCTGAATACTAGACACAACGATAACTAATCTACAATAATCTAATATAAGTCCTACGAATGGTGCCTTTTGAAATAACACGAATCATGCGGTTTTGAAAATAGGGCTACGGTGTTTTTATGAAAGGATACGTCGTTTTTGAAATATCCGTAGATTCCCTTGAGCTGTCTTTAAAAATGCCCACGATTCGTTAGTTTTTGAAATAGGTAAGAAGTCTAATCTAATCTAACAACTACACTAAACTATACGGCTGAACTAACCAGCTGAACTACAGGTAAGGAAACCGCCTATCATCTGAGTCGATACATATACATACCTGTATATGTATAGTCGGTGATCCCGCCTCAACAATATCATATCCGATACCATATCTATAATCAGGCATCCCAAGTCAAGAGTGCGGATCAATCATCAATATAGCTCGTACGTAAATCTGTCGTACGACATCCCAAATCTGGGTACGGGTCAATATCACATTCATCATACTATTCACCTGGTATCCTCTTTATCAAATATTATGATTGGGGTACTGATCTACGTATAGTACCATACTGATACCGCCTACGTATGCATGGACGTGTGTGAAACACTACGTCAAGGACCCGCTACAACGTCATGTCGTATCTAAGATACGAACCCTGCTATATCACCGATCTCACGGCCTCAAATCGAATCTCATCGACTCAGCTCAATCCCAAGTATCATCCTCAATCCGTATGTGAACACATAGTCCCATACCCATGTGAACACATAACTATAAAGAATCCCATGAATACATATCAATAGGAATGTATGCAAGTATGTATGTGTGTATGTGTAGTGCAACACTACCCTAGGGTTCGCAACACTAAAAATAGTCCAACACACCAATATCCATCCTAAGCATCGTTATTAATCCTAAATAACATATAATAATTGTTAGTGTGTATACGCATCTGTATACACCACCACGGACTGTGGGGGTGCTATACGCCATCCACCCGACTTCTCCCCGTAGATATAAATCTACTCACCTGGTCCTTGCTAGCCGGTGTCGACGTTGCCACGCGCTTGCTTGTCGTCTCGAAGTCCACATGGGGGTACCTACATATCATAACGCACCATATCTCATTAAAATCCGACTCATGATCAAAATGACGCCTGAATCCCACATAGGTCAAAACCTATGGTTGCTTTCACAAATCAACCCAAAAACCCTCGGCGTCGGCTTACAACCGCCAAACCATCGAGAAAAACCCAAATACACTCATTTGCATATTCACGAACACTAATTTTAATACAAACTAGGTTAAAATTCACAAAAACCTCAATTTTGCTTAAAAAGTCATTTTTCCGAAAATCTAGCAAGCACAAATCACCGTTTTAGTACAAAACTCGATGTATAAATGAATCTAGCGGCCACAATATTCGCTAAATATCTTAAATAAGTCATAAAAACAATTCCCATAATTTAATCTCATTAAATTCCAAAAGCCCTAAAATTCTAGTTTACAAAATACCTAAATTTTAACAATTTTATAGCAAAAATGCACAAACTACAATCTACCTTGGATTTTCATGAACTAAAAGCATTAAACCACTCAATATAATATTTATAATGACATGAAACCTTAATTTGAATTTTATCTCATAAGAATATATTTATTTTAAAACCCTAGTTTACAATTTAGCATAATTAACAAATTTTTTTAAACTAACCAATAACAACTAGCTACTAATCTTGTTTTAACATGTCATAAGAGCCTAAAAACATCACACAACCATACACCAATCTCACAAACCCTAACTTGATTTTAAAACCTAAATTCTAGAATTTCCAAACCCTAACTTGAAGATTTATAACTAGCAATTCAACCACTTTAACACTTAACTAAGCTAACATAAGTATTAATCAACAATTTAACTACAAGGTTAACATTATACCTCCACAATTTTGTAGATCCCATTTGAAATCTAGCCAACCAAAATGATCTCTTGTCACCCCAATCCATGCTTGAAATGCTAAGGAATAATGGGTAAGAGTCGGATTTGGATTTAGATTTGAATTTGCATGGATTTTGAAGTGATTTGTGGATTTTTTTTGATGAAGAAAAGAGTGGGATTTGGGGGGGGGGGCTGCTGCTGTTGGGAGGGGGGGAATTTTGGCCAGAAATGGGAGTGAGGAGAGAGAGGGAGGTAGAGAAAATACAAGGGAGGAAAGTCCAAGTCAACATAAAGTCAAAAGTCCACCTAATTCATCCATTTTCTTTTCTTTTCTATCATTTCTTTTCCTTTGAAATTCAAGTGGGGAAAAAATGGGGGCTGCTGAATTTGGCTAAGGGGAGGAGTAAATGGGGGTGTGTGGGTGTGGGTACGGGTGTAGGGTGATGAAAAATGATAAATACAATACCCCAAACATCCATTTACGCTAAAAAAAAGCCTTTTTTCTTCAATAATTTCTAAACCGTTTTGGCAAATGATTTCGTTCCAAAAACCACATGACAAATTTTTATTTAATGTTTTATGATGCACAAAATTTGTTTCAACTCATTCCAATTTGTAATTTTCCCTAATTAAATGTATTAGTGACGGCTTAAAATAATAATAAAATAATATTTTTTTCAGAAAATTTGAAATTTCACCAGCGGCTCAATAAACACCAAATAATAGCAATTACATAGCTAGAATATGTATATTTAATTTTTATAATAAGATATTTGTATTTTGACTTTTTACAGAAAACCCCTTTATTTTACCGATTTTTTCGAAATTTCACCGAAACGATTTTCAAAACGCTACAATTTGGATTTGGTTTGTTTGGCATCTGCATTGCTGCACTGGAATAACGCCATGAGCAACTCATCATGTGCCCCGCGAGGATTTGGATTTGGTTTTTTTCGTTTGGCATCTGCATTGCTGCACTGGAATAATGCCAGGAGCAACTCATCATGTGCCCCGAGAGGATTTGGGAATTGGTGGCTTAGGAGACAGGTTTAGATCCCTGTCACCTAAGGCTTTTCCATTTTGTGAGCCGTAAGGGTCTCACAAATCATTTTCTCCCTACGGGTCATAAGGATCCCGTAGGTGTATTTTCTCCTTAGGAGTCGTGGGGACTCCTAAGTGTGTTGCTCCTTTGTGAGTCGTAGGGATCTCACGCGGGAATTTTCTCCTCACAAAGTCGAGAGGACTTTGCGAGTGTATTTCATTTCATTTTTTTACGAGTTTGCGCCCTTTCGGGTTTTCACAAATTCGCCGGCAGTCCTGCTGTTTTTACTCACGGAGCCCTTTCGGGGTTTCATCCGTGCCCATTTTGCTTGTGGACATACCGTTCTTTTTTTTTGGAGAGATCGGGATTGTTTTACGCCCGTGGATTGTATACGGTTTTGTAGGATGTATGATCCAGACCGTAGGGCCGGAAAAATTTCAGGACTTTGTTGGCGTTTGCATCGCTGCACTGGAATGTAGTACCAGGAGCGACTCATCATTCGCCGCTTGGGGGTTGGGGAGCGATGGCTTAGGAGACAGGTTTGGATCCCTATCACCTAAGGCTTTTCAATTTTGTGAGCCGTAAGGGTCTCGCAAAGAATTTTCTCCCTACGAGTCGTAAAGATCCCGCAGGTGTATTTTCTCCTTAGGAGTCGTGAGGACTCCTAAGTGTGTTTTTCCTTTGTGAGTCGTAAGGATCCCACAAAGGTTTGTTCTCCTCATGTATCGTGAGGACACATGAGTGGGTCTTCTCAATGGAGCATAATTCCAAAGGCGGAGACTAGCCGCGTAATTAGTGATTACGGTGGGGCATGAGGGTGATGAGAATTATTTGAGCCCGTGGATTGTATACGGTAGTCAATTTGGGGACTAACCGTAGGGCCGGGGGAATTTTGGAAAATCAGATTTTTGTTGGCGTCTGCATTGCTGCACTGGAATAATGCCAGGAGCAACTCATCATCCGCCCTTTTTTTGTTTTTGTTTTTGTTCTACCGCAATTGCTCTATCATTTCAGCTTTTCTTATCGCGAAGGTCGCGATTGCCCTATCATTTCGGCTTTTATTCACGGTTGCCCCATCATTTCGGCTTTTATTTTATCTTTATTTTACTCGCTGATTTTTATTGCGAGTTGCCCCATCATTTCGGCTTTTATTTTTTTTCTTTTATTTACACTTTTTTTTATTTACATTTTTTTTACATTCCCAGTTTAACGACTTAGAGGTCGATTGTTCCCAGTTTAATGACGTGGTGGTCGATTGTTCCCAGAGAAAGGCGGGTGTTTGAGAGAATCAGGTCCCTGAAGGACTTCGGTCCCCGTGTGTATGAAATTGGTTGTCGCAGCTTGATTATTTGTTAACAGGCCAGGGGACAATGATATTTCTCCCGCCTTGTATTGTTTCTCGACCCAATCCTTGAAGATGCAACAGTCTTCAATAGTGTGCCCCAGCACTCGGTGGTATGGGCAAAAGTTGGGATGATCAGTCTTGTTCGCTTCACTTAGCCTTTTCGGTTCTGGTAGCCGCAGGCCATTCTTCAGAGCATCTTTAAAAATTTTGTGGACCTTGTCCCTTCGGAATGAGTAGACCTTATTTCTTCTTTCCTCCAAAGTTGGCTCTCGAGACTGGTCAGTTTTTGCTCCGCCCGTTCTCTGCTTATTTGGAGAATCGGTGATGTTAGAACTTCCGCCTTTTCGGTTGTCGTCCCTCCAAGGGTTTGGTCTGTTTGTGAACTGAAGATCCTGAGCGGACTCGGGCTTTGAGCGTTCCAACGTTTGGACCTTTTTGGTCAGCTCTTGGAATGTTTTGAGACCCGCAGTACATAGAAACGGGGCCATCCAGTTGTTGAGATTTCCGACAAGGAGACAGACAGATTGGTCATGCTCTATAGGCGGTTCGCATTTGACGGAGAGATTACGCCATCGGGTTATAAAATCCATGCTGCTTTCGTCGCTCTTGGGCTTGGTCCTTACGAGCTCGGCAATGGTAATCTTATCGCTGACGCTCATGAACCTCTGCCGAAACAGAGACTCCATTTGGACAAAAGTTGTGACGGAGCCATCCGGTATGCTCGCGTACCAGTCGAAAGCAACATCGGTCAGGCTATTAACAAACTGGCGGAGGAGAAGTGCATCATTGCCCCCAGTATTCCCGCATGAGGCTTTGAAGTGGGCGATGTGCTGATTCGCGTTTCCCATCCCATCGAATCTTCCGAATTTGGGGATGACATAGTCGCTAGGGAATTCCACTAGATCATACTGAGCAGGATATGGTCTCCCACTACTGCTGATATCTTTTTGTGCTTCGGCTTCGGCCACCAATGTTTTGACTTTGCTGGCAACCAAATTCATGATTTGATCTTGAGTTAGCGGGCTACTGTCATCGGTAGCCAAAACATTTCTCGAGATAGGATGCGACTGATTTTCATGTAGTTCTCCCACTTTTGGATTTGAGGGAATAGGCGTCGACTTCTTTGGGACACCACTTCCCGGTTCACGAGCAGAGCCCTCCGCTTGATTGGGCGGCTGAGAGGCAAGTTGGGCCGTGAGCTGTAGGACGACATTTGTCAAGTCGTCAATTTTTAAGTAGAGCTTGGCCATCTCCTTGTCTTTGTTTCTGAGCTGCTTTCGGAGCTCTTGAAGCAGCTCTTGCTCCGCGGTTCTGGGGTGGAAAGTCGGCTCTTCTTCGCTTTCCGAGCCCGACTTCTCATGGACCGAAGGGTCTTTCTGCCCATCATCCTCATCGAGAGGGTCTTCATCACCCAGCAGAGGCGGCTGTTCTTGGGAAGCGACCACCACTTTCAAGCCAGATTGGATTTGGGATGTAGTGGCCCCGTCCTTGCTCTTGCTGCGCGTGCCCACCATGTAGACAGTGTGGACTTCATATCCAGTCGTCTTTTTCTCACTGGCGGGGAGCTTAGAGAAGACACCCGATCGAGCAGTGGTCAAGGGCACCGCTGGAGCTTGCTTGGGACGCGTTGTAGCTTTGTTGGTGTTGATGGCCTTGCCCCCAGCTGGGGCCAAGGAAAATCGTTCAGACAGCGACTTGCGTTTGGGTTGGGGCGTCCTTGAGATCACCACATTTGGTCTCTTTCCTTTCGAGACCGGTTTGTCTGCCACCAAGGCTTGAGGAGCTGGGATGGCGCCAACTGGCATGAACATGATAGAGCCGAATGGTAGCAGCGGCTCCTCCCATTGTCGCTCGAGACTGGCCGGAAGGACCGTCCTAGAGTCTATCCTCATCGTGTAGGAGACGGGAACTGAGTTCATCATCGAAGACATCGTCGAAAGGTGATTGCTTGAAAATCTGCATGAAAAGCATTATTTTTAGTATAAATACAGGTATGTATATTGATTGAGTTCGCATGAACACTTAACCCGAAATATGGGAGGAGAGATTGGTCCCACCGGGCGTGCCAGAATCTGTAGGGTGTTTTTCTTCACCCCATTGAGATGGGAATACGTGCACGCTTGTCAGGCGTACTACAGATTCCCCCTGCCTAGGGTAGGCCGGGGTTTAATGATTGTGGGGATCCGAATCTCCGGCAGCCGCGGACTAAACCGCCGTTAATTACCCCTCGTCTTTGGAGCGAGGGAACCTCCGATTGACGGGTTAAACTGGTCATGCGAACTCGATGTGCAGTGTACGTGTGTTGTGTTTTGAAGGGGGGTTTTGGATATATCGGGAGCCACGCAGTGTTTTTACGGGGGTCCCGCTACCCGGATAGCGGGTTGGGGGTCAAGGGGGCCAGCAGCCCCTTGCGGGATGCGGGGCAGCGCCCCGTTAGAATTTTTTTTCTAACATGGACAGTGTCGTGGAGTATGTATGTATGCACATATGTATACATATGTATATATATGTATATATGTATTTATATATATAAAAGAAAGAGGGGGAAAAGGCATCCAAAGGATGCGTGGGGCCAGCGCCTTGGGCGCTGTGCGCCCATGTGCTGTGCGCTCAGGCGCTAGCGTGCCACGTGTCGGCACGTGGGCGCTCTGTGCTTGAGCGCAGGGCGCTGTAGCGCAAGCGCGCCACGTGGGCGCTTTGCGCTTCAGCGCCTGACGCTCGAGCGCAAGTGCGCCACGTGTCGACATGGGGGCGACTTGCGCTTGAGCGCTAGGCGCCTGAGCGCAAGTGCGCCACGTGTCGGCACGGGGGAGACTTGAGCCAGAGCGCTGTGCGCTTGAGCGCAAGTGCTCCACGTGTCGGCACTGGGGCGACTTGCGCCCGGCACTGGGGCGACTTGCCCTCGAGCGCTTGCGCTGGAGCGCAAGCGCGCCACGTGTCGGCACTGGGGTGACTTGCGCTAGAGCTCTTGAGCTTGAGCGTAAGCGCGCCACGTGTCGGCTTGTGGGCGCTTTGCGCTCGAGCGCAGGGCGCAGTTGTGCAAGCGCGCCACGTGTCGGCACGTGGGCGCTCTGCGCTTGAGCGCCGGCGAGGAAAAGAGGCTTTTAGCCTAAAAAGATTCTCGGAGGAGAAATCAGAGTGGAGTTGGACTCCTAAGTGTGTTATTGGGGTTAATGGAAGGGGTTCTTCTTCTTCCTCCTGTGTTAGCTGGATCTTGAAGATCAAGAGATGTGGGATCTCAAAATCTCTCCTTTTTGAGATCTGATGACAGATCCAAGTTCCCCTTTGTGGGTTTCGTGGTGAAAAACTATTTTATTTTTGAAAAGGAAGAGTAAAACTCTTGATTTAATTCAAAGAAAGAAGAAGGTTTGAGACCTTCAGAAAAGGGAAAGAGATACAAACCCTAGATTTTTTGTGAGAATGAAAAGTGTTTGCCTTATTCATCATCATGTTTCCTTTTATAGGCTTACATATTTACATATAGCCCCTTGAGCTTTACAAAAATGGCATTTTAGCCATCCCATGGCTCATGTGCCATTTCATTTTTGCACATAAGCCATGGGCTTACAAAATATTGGCTTTATGCCCATTTTGTTTACATTCATGCATAAACAATTACATAAAAATTATTTATTAAATGATTTTGTTGTTGGCATGGGGAGGCTGGCTGTGGGTTCGACTTGGGCATGGGCCCGCTTGACCTGGGTTTGGGCCCACCTGGCTTGGGGTTGACTTTGATTTTGACTTGGTCAACCGGGGTGTAAATTTTTACCCTAACAGGGGTGATGTCGTCTTCATGGCCCCATCTAGGCTTTCCGTCGCCGCCAGCCTGCTCGCCGGGATGGAAGAGTCGGCCGGGGGGAGGCTGTCGCATGGCACCCTGAGGGTCCAAATGGAGGCCATAGCCCAAGGGGCGGTCCAGGTACGAACTCCTCTACGCGTTGTTTTTTGACCTTCCTTTCCTTGGCTCAACCGTCTCCAAGTTTCTCATCCGTTTCCTGTCAGGTCCTTCAACACTGCGCCCTCGCTATTCGTACGGAGGCCGAGGGGGCGTTCCACACACCGAGGCCGGTAGAAGCATTTCCTTCAGAGGTCAAGGTCTTGCGGCGTGACCTACGTCTGGAGAGGGCGAGGGCCGATGTCCTAGCGGCCCGAGCAGAGGTTGCGGAGCTCACCAATTCAGTGAACCGGGGTGCCTATCGTCGCCTGAGTGCATCCTACCGAGTTGCCGAGAGGAAGCTGGCGGATCTGGCCAATCGTTTCGCGGCCATGGAGAAGGAGAGAGACGCCAGCAGGGGAGATGCCGAGGCGACGCTTCTGGCGGCCAAGGCCGCCGAGGCTCGGGCAAGGAAAGTTGTGGCCAATTATAAGGTGTCAGAGCAGTTTTGCGTCGAGCTTGGCGAGTATTCCGCCGTCGCGTAGAATAAGACTCTGGGTGCCGTGAAAGAGCAGCTTCCTGAGTTCGACGATGGAGAGCTCCGTGCTCGGGTCCCACTCCCGGTGGCACGGCCTCCGGCAGACAGCGATGAGGGAAGCGAGGCGCACCCCTGGTGGAAAAACCTCCGGTGGTGAAGCCTCCAGCAGACCACGGTGAGGGAAGCGGGCGCATGAGGAGGTTTGTGACTTAGGCCTTTTTGATATTTCTTCGCCCCCCTTTTGTAAGTGTCTGGAACTTTGTAAGGCTGGGGAGCCCCTAATACCCTTGTAAAGACATTTTTACTTGTGTGAATAAAACTCTTGCTGTTTCATTATTTTGCACCTTATCTTCTGTTTGTGAAGAATGCTCGTAAAATATCTCTGCTTGCACTATTGGGCTTCCATATCAGGTCGGCTATCTGTCTAGCGGTCATTCGTCGAGTTGATTTCGATCACTTGCCAAGCATGCCAAGCGCTGCTGGGAAGGAGGCATCTCCATGGCACCGAAGTCGAGGGGGGATCGCTCAGACTTGGATAGACCTGATGCCCCTTGTTGAGGCCTCGGATCCTCTGCATGTGATGGGCAGAGGGATGTCCGCCGTATTTGTGCCGAGCATGAATGGGCTCCGAGGATGAGTGAGCATGAAATAGGAAGCTGCCCGGTTGCCCCTTGGCGAGGGCCTTTGACTTCTGGCGTTGCGAGCAACGACCACTACTGGGGATGGCCGAGCGGGGGTCGGGCTCGACTGCCTTTGGGAGGACTTTGGATCCTTCGTTGGAGGGGCTGTAAGAAGCTCACTAAGGATGACCGGACAGTGAAGCTGCGCGGTTGCCTCTTGGCGAGGGCTTTGATTTATGGCGTCGTGGGTAGGCAACTACCAGCCTGGGATGATCGAGCGGGGTAGCCACTCGGATGCCTCTTGCGAGGGCTTCGATCCCTGGCGTCATGGGTAGGGAGCTACCAGCCGGAGATAGCCGAGCAGGGTAGCTGCTGAGCTGCCTCTAAGGAGGACTTTGATCCTTAGCATTGGAGGGGCTGTAAGAAGCCCACTAAGGATGACCGGGCAGTGAAGCTGCGCGGTTGCCTCTTGGCGAGGGCTTTGATCTCTGGCGTCGTGGGTAGGAAACTACCAGACTAAAATGGACGAACGAGGTAGACGCTCGGATGCCTCTTGCGAGGGCTTCGATCCCTGGCGTCATGGGTAGGGAGCTACCAGCCGGAGATGACCGAGCAGGGTAGCTGCTCGGTTACCTCTTACGAGGGCTTTGATCCTTCAGGACGAGGACCGAGCTGGGTTACTTCCCAGTGCCTCTTGGCGAGGAATTTGATCCTTGTCGGTTGTGGTAGGAAGCTACCAGCCGAGGATAGCCGAGCAGGGGGTCGACTGCCTCTAGGAGGACTTTGGTCCTTAGCGCGGGAGGGGCTGTAAGAAGCCTGCCAAGGACCCTTGGCCGGGCAGGGTTACTGCCCGGTGCCTCTTGGCGAGGGCTTTTGTCCTGAAGGATACCCGAGCGAGGATCGGGCTCGACTGCCTCTGGGACGGCTTATGATTCCCGTCGTTCGTGGTAGGAAGCTACCAGCCGGGGATAGCCGAGCAGGGTAGCTGCTGGGATGCCTCTAAGGAGGACTTTGATCCTCAGCGTTGGAGGGGCCGCAGGGGGCCTGTTGAGGATAACCGGGCAGTGAAGTCGCGCGGTTGCCTCTTGGCGAGGGCTTTGATCCCTGGCGTTGCGTGCAGGGAAGCTACCGGCCAGGGATAGCCGAGCAGGGTTGTCACGACCCGAAATAGCTCGTGACTGGTCCTTGAATCATATGAAGTCTATAGGACCACATATAATCCAAGTAAGCCAAAAGCCCAGAAATCTAAAACCATTTTAAGGAGTAAATAAAGAAAACTGGTTTTTAAGAAGTAAAGAAAACATGGTTTGAAAACAAGGTTTTTAAATAAATAAGCCGAATATGCGTTTTTAAAATGTATAGTCTTTTCTAAAAATTTCGGCAGAGTTTCCTTTGTAAATACTGGCCTCGAACGGGGTACAACAAGAATAATATATATGCAATGATAAAAGGCATCCCCAAGCGGGAGCTAGCTCTTCTTCAATCGACGGTCACAACCACGCAAGCAATATAATATACAACGCCGAAGGGCGAGGATCAAAACTCAGAAAGAAACTCAACACAGCATGAAAACCGTAATACTACAACGCGCGACTCTAAGGTCGAATAATACATAACCGGTTTCTAAGTCTGAAACAATATACAAGTTTTGGTTGATGGAATTACTAGATACAACTGAATAATACATCAATAATGGTGGTTCTGATGCAAAAGAACCCACCTACCAAGCAAATCACCCGCAAAGAAAGCAGTGTGCCAGAAATGCCGCCATGGAACCTGTACGGAAAAACCTGCAAGAACTGTGGCACAACGTGGGTGAGTTGCCAACTCGTGAGTAGAAAACAACTACAAGTAGAAATCGAACGCATGACATAATCCTAGGTCATACGATCAGTAATAATATATCATCAAATGAATAAGTCTGAAGCATGATAAGGTGGCAATGTAACATCTATACATGTATGTAGTGCCAAGTGCTCGTGTCAGTGCCTCAGGTAATAACATATCATAAATATGATGTATGATTAATGTAATCAAATCTTTATGTATGTGGATCCCGTCCATGTGTCACCCAATGACAATAACCATCATGCTTGTAAATGTCATAAAGCATATGCATAGAAATATAAGGATATAGATCAACATGTGTCACTCGCGACATATCAAAATCATGGAACCTGAGTGTCAAGCATCGACACTCGAAAACATTATGAAACCTGTGCCTAACATCGGCACGTAAATCCTCATATATCGGGCTCCGTCTGCGGAATCGGCCCTCGGCCCCGGCAGTACGGGGTGTCCCATATCCATCTATCGACTCTGGTCAGTATCCTCCGGATAACCGCCAGGTCCAACCAATCACCGGTAGGTACTCTCCACCCTGCTAGGCTTATCGTCTGCTCCACGAAAAACATTTCTTGCCCCGGGGAACCATACCAGGTCCACCATGTACCCGCAAAAGGATCATCCAACTCCTCGAATCGGGTTTCTCATGTCGCTCTCAGCACCGAGAAAACACATGGTGGACGCACTGAAATATCATATCAAGGGTAACCAGGTTTTTAAAACAATTACATACTCTCTTTGAAATTCCCACAGTTCCCAAATCCAGAAATATCATGGAAACAACATATCTCAATGCGTATAATCAAAAAGTATGATGTATGCGACATGTAAAAGAAATGTAAGCATATCAGTGTATCATACGACATGGAATAATAATATGCATATATTGAGGGAAACTGCTCTTTTAAAAGGAATCAATTTTAAAGAGTGTCTTGCGGTTCCCAAAATCTCTAATCAAGCCAGAATCATCTATGTATGTGCGAATACGTATGTGTGTACAATAGGTATGTGCACAAGTATGAATATATAGTATATAGGTACACAAGTATGCTATGCAACGGTCATATCCTGAATGCAACAGTACTACAGTGTAGTGACATGGCAATTATCGATGATGAAGTGTGTGAGCCGGCAAGCAGTGTACGTAGAACATACGCATCATCGATAATGGTGCTGGTGTCCTAACAGCATGGTTGTAATATAGCAATAAACACAAGCAATGCAATGCAAATAGCATGAATATGCGGAATCGAATAATCAACGCAACAGTGAAGAATCTACATCAATAAATATATCATGCAGCTTTGCCATTTGAAATAAGACGAATCGGGGATTTTAGTAAAATAAGGGCTACGATGTTTTAAAAAAAGATGCGTCGTTTGAAAATATTCGTAGAATCCCTTTTGCCTATTTTTAAAATATCCCCGATTCGTTAGTTTTGAAGTAGGTATGACTCGGGTCTAGTCTAATGTCTACTAAGTAATCTACAGACCTAACTAACAAGCTAAACAGGAGGGGTATGGAAACCACCTACATCTGAGTCGATATATATATATAATAGTCGGTGATCCCGCCTCATGTCATATCCCAAATACGAATCACATCATATCACCGATCTCATGGCACCATGCCCAATCTCATCGACTCATCTCAAATCCCCAGTACTATCCTCATAACCCAGTATATGTACACATAGTCCCATACCCATGTGAACACATATATACATATTCCCATATACGCACACGTGAAAGAAAGAATGTATGCAAGTATGTGTGTGCGTGTGGGTGTAAACCTATTCTAGGGTTCGCGACTAGGAACTACACTAGTTTACTTCCAACCCTAATTATCCATAGTACACCTACCACATCTATGATCTCCATGTCATGCAATAAACTATCATATATATAGTATATACAGTATACTAGACATCGAACTGCGGGGGTGCTATACGCCATCCACTCGACTTCCCCCGTAAATATAATCTACTCACATTGCGTCTTCATTTGTCGGCGTTGATGTCGCCATCATCGTGTTCATCGCTTCAGATCGCCGTGGAGGTACATACATATCACACGTATCGCATCGCATTAAAACCAAATCAAAATTAAAACGACACACGAAACCCAAAACGATACGCTAAGGCCTATAGGTTAGAACCTATGGACTACGCTTTCAAAACCATCAATCAATCCTCGATATCTTCGTACAAACGCCAAGTATTCGAGGTAAAACACTAATATATAAATCCAGAATTTAAAATACGGAATACGGAAACACGAATCCAAAACAGCAACTAGAGAAAAGGGTCCCAGCTTTCACCCTAGGTTAAATTGGACAATTTTGCACATGTCAGGGGTCTAATCTATAGATGTAGGAGCTACATAACCAAAACGAGACAATTCCTCACTGGTCTGGCCGCAATTTGCAGCCAGAATGTATTAATTGGTGGCCTGAAATGGGAGTTAGGGGCTGGGGTCTTGGTGGTAGATTCCTGGGTGCCTGCACATCTCACTGTCAATGCAAAATAATTTTTGAGTCTCGGGGTGATAGCAGATCCCATAGAACCTTCACAGATTCCACAAATCTTCCGATATCGGTTTCTAAATCCGTATTCCGGGTTTCAAGTCTCAGGTTGGGGTCTCAATTCAAGCACTAGGGTGTTTGTGTAGCCTTTACTGAGCTCAATTTCACAACACAACTCTCAATTTCCCATAAACCCTAACTAGGTTTTTCCTAAGTCCACCAAATCACACGATATCGATTCAATCTTAACATGGGGTTAAAAGTAATTCAAAAACTAAGCTAATGGTCCAGTAAATACCTCATTTGGAAACTCAAGAAAATTCTTGAGTTGCCCCAAGTGGCCAAAATCCTTGCTTTCTTGGTCCAAAATGCTTCTCTTGAGCTTGTGCACACTTTTTGTGAAATGGGAATGGGGTTTTGATGTTATATTCATGGTGTTTGAGGGTTTGAAGAGGGGAGGAAGTGAGGAGCAGGAGCAGCAGCAGCAACATGAGGGCGAGGGAGAGAAATAAGTGAAGAAATGAGAAGAAATGGCTAAGTCAAGCGCCCTCACCTACTCTTTCTCTCTCTCACCATACCTCATATTATATTCCCTTTCCTTTTCTTTTCTTTTCTTTTCATTTACCCAATTCCTTCTCACACCAATAGTAAACCCAATGAACCATGGTAGAAAATGCACAAGTGTAATCAAAAATGATATGTGCATGTTTTGCACAAAAATGCTAAAAAAAACCGATTAGCGATTTTTAATCGCGATTAGCACTAGATTCGCATATAACTAATCATAAAAACTTTAAAATGGCATAATTCCATAAAATACCCTATTTTAGAATTTTCCATAATTTTTTCCCAAAATTTTTCCCATTTATCGGTATTTAATTATACCGAAATATTAAAATATTCATTAAAATAATATTAAATTATAAAAATTCCCAAAAATAATATTTAATTTTTCTGAAATGTTACAATCTTCCCCCCTTAAAGAAATTCGGTCCCCGAATTTAAATTTAAACCCCCATATTCCAAAACATTTCAATAAAAAGTCCAAGTCGTCGGGGCTCCGAAATCATCAATACATAAAACGCATCATAGCGCAATGTATGCGCATGAGTAATGAGCAGATAATTCAAAACAAAACTCCGTCAGGCATCCCGCAATCATCGGAGTCATGGTAAAGACACAAATGTCAAATCCATAATAAAACCAATATGATATAAATCAGAACTATACATGTAGACATCAATTCTATACTTGTAAATAGCTGAAGTAAATGCATGCAAAATATGTCCAGGTACCGTCCTCTGACTAGTCCTGCTCAGTATGAAAACACATAGCAATTATCATAAAAACGTAATGCTTCATAAGTAATCAATCTCAAAATATATATAAGAATACCCTGTGCGTCTGGTGCGCACAGAAATCAAAATCCATATTGTTGGAGATAGTGCCCTCATAGTCAATTATTGGATCGCAGGTACGTGATTGCAATGATTGCGGATGACCTATACCGGTAGGACAGTCTTACTCAAGATGATAGTATGCTATCTGGTTTGCCTTTATCAGTCGTGTACATGTTCAGGTGACTGATTGCATGTTACATTTTGATAGAGCCCTTAGGATCTTGCTTTACCACCAACAGTATGATGGCGATCATATACGTGAGAGTTGGGTGGTTTATATGCATATCCTTAATTGTGGTCCCTAGTCGTGGGAGTTTCGAGACAGGGCATCGATACTCCGGAGTAGACTAGTGTGTACAGTCGAGACCCCGACGAGGGGCGGTGGCCGGTCTCACAAGCCACTGATGTCAGTTGGATCACCTAAGATGTATACAGGTGCTCATTGAGTTATGAGTACACCGGACAGGACTCGCCGGGAATATGCTAGTTAGTACTATATCTATCGTCAGATAGCAGTTCCCTGGTGACATGTGTACAGGTTAGTTCATCGACCTGAGGTCGTCATTTGTCTCGTGTGAGTTCCCACTGTGCTTTGATTTCTACCCTACCACGGCTCAAAGGAGTCGTGCAAACAGGTAGCTTTTGGGTACAGTCCCGAGCCATATGGAGGCACGTGAGCGGATCGGCAGGGGATTCGTCTCTCCCGGTATTGGGGGCGAGATCGTGATGTGTCTAGGAGAGCCATTACACAAAGCCCACGGCCGTGGCAGGAGATTTACTGGTAGGTACTCCAGTAGTATCTCAGGGTGTTATTGGGCTTCACTCCGACACGACTTATACTGCTAATGGGGGTCTGACGTTACTAGCCCCCTAGGAAGATATGCGATACTCATAGAAGAACGGACCGGACTGTATATACATTGTCACTGTTAGGCTCAGTAGGGTTTCCGGATGAGTTCGCTCATCGGCCTCCCTTGAGGTCAGTCCATGGGCAGCCGTTACGCATTGCTAGTGCCGCTGACGGTTTATGGTTAAACCCACTGCCAGGGTACTGACGCGTCATTAGAGTTCCCCACAGACAGTTTCCCAAGTTCGGGAGAAACGTTGTAGAGGCCGTATGGTTTTATGGCAGGGTTCGGAAAATGCACGTGCGTTTACGCACGTGTTATTTTTCGGGCAGATGATACTGGTCGGCTTTGGTTTAAGCCGGATCCGAGTATTATATTGAGTAGGTATAATATCTTTGTCTCAGTTGCATTTGTATTCGGTCGTAATACAAATGCGGGTATTTTTATACAGTTTCGGGGTTGTCCTGAAATTCGTTTCAGGATCACTTTTGGAAGTTGCCAGTTTCCAGTTTTCTATCAGCTGTCTTTTAACATTCGGTTAAAGGCGGATTTATCTTTTCTTGAGATGAGGTGAGTCAGTGTTCTAGAAGTTTCTAGAAGTGATGACAAGGATGGTGACTAGGTTCATGATTCATCTTTGCTTTGATTACATGATGACTAGGTTTAAGTGAGTCATGCTTTGCTTTATTGCTTTTTATTTTGGTTAAGATCTTTTCTTCATGATAAGCTTTGTGCTATGGTCACCACTTCCCTCCTACACTCACCCCCTCCTTTTAAGTGGCCGGCCCTCTCTCTCCTCCTACACTCACTCATTTGAGAAAATTATGGTTGCTAAAAAGAAAAGACTATAGTTTTGGATGCATGGAAATTTCATAGTTCATTTCTTGTTCCATTTCATTTCCATCGGCAACTTCATTAACCGATCGTCCACGGTTTTGGACGAAGTGAGACAAAGTCATCTACTCATTCTCTACATCATTCTTGGTCGTCTCTTTTAGCAAACTTGACGACCGAGTTGCCTCAAGTCAGAGGCGGGAGCCCGTTTAAAGAATCAGAGACGTGGTGCCACCTGGACGAGCAGATTAGAGATCGAAGAGATCGGAGCAGCCGCAACGGAGCGTGGGATGATGGTTAAAGAACGAAGGACTCGGATCGTTCGGTATAACCTTTCTACACTCTTTACAGTTTGTTAGTTTAGCAATAATGGAAGATCCGGGTTAAAGTATACGATAGCGCCAGTTAAAAGTTTTTTGTTCCGCATTTGGCGTCTGTAGACGGCCGGGGCGCTACCGTAGACTTACAGTGGTATCAGAGCCTCACCATTTTGCTATACTAACTTGTGCTAACGCGTTTAAAACATCGATCGAACCGAAAATCAAAAACTGCAAAATCCAAGCTTGACAGTTTCTGTCGATTTTAAAAGGGTTCAAAAATTAATTTTACATATCACAGAAAATTCAGCAGGCTTTTCTAAGAACACCGACAAAATTTGGGCTCGTGATTCCACCAAGACGCCGCGGAAACGCGGCCAAACCCATGGTGTGGCCGCGCATCCGCGGCCACTTGGTGAGATCATGCTCCCAAAGTTTGACAGTGTGTTCTTCTCTGGAAATTGGGGTTTTTGGTATATATCTTTTGGGCCCAGGTTTTGTTACTGTTCAACAGATGTTCGTGGGGCCCACTTCTTGATATTTAGTCGATCGAAATTTAAACATGTTAGATTGCAGTGCTTACATTATATCTCAGACCGGGAATGTCATTTGATCGGTAAACCGCGTCTGATTGCTATAGTTCTTTTAGACGGGTTTGCGAACGTGACATTCGCGTTGATGTTCTGTGTTGTGCTGTGATGTTGCGGATTTGTCGTGGTGGATAGCAGTGTGCAATGGTAGTACAGGTTGAGTTTATTTGTACATTTGATATTGCGGGGCGAGCGTCCAACTTGTGGACTGCCGTCACTGCCTGTTGTATAATATTCTTTTGGGGCACGACCAGGTTGCGGTCGATGTACCTGTTGTACTATTTTTCATTACTGTACTAGGTTTTACCCCAAGACGGAGTGCACGGATAGCCGGGTTCTGGAGGGGCAACGGGTCCGCATCTCATGGCTTTGAGAGGCAGAGGGGCCCCACTCTAGAATTGGCAGACTATTCGCCACACTCATAGGGGGTACAGGTTGACCCAAGGAGGGGTGCCCAAGATTACCGGATTCCGTGAAGTGTTGGGTGGTCCATTCACTATGCTGTAGGGAGCTGCCTCGCTTCAGGTTTTGGCGGGTAACTTGCCGCGCCCGTAGGGGTCTAGGTTTCATTGCACAGGCTATCCACACGACAGGGGAACGTCGAGTTTCAGCAGCGGCTCTGTGAAACTCGGGGATCCCAGATTATCTGTATTGTTCTGTGATGCTTATTACTTTTCTGTAATGTTGCATATTATCACGCCTGGAGCGATTATTGTATATTGGTTTATATACTATTAGATGTTGTATATGTTTTACACCCGCGCTAGTCCAGTCCCCGCTCTGTCGTTAGTTAAGTAACCTAACGGGTGATGACGGGACCCAGTGACGAATGCGGATGGCATATACGTACATTTTATTTTCGTTCTTTTCTGGTGTGATCGATTGATGGGACTGCGTTGATTCTGATCAATGCAAAGTAAAGCAAACCTGTTTATAGTTGTTGGAACAAATTTAAAATGTGTTATTGCAAAGACGTTTCCTTTTGTTATGCATAGCGGTATTCAGTGGAATATCCTGCACCTCATTCGACAGGGCAAGGGCCAATATCCCTTCACCGGGACTGACCCCTTGGGCAGAAGTTTGCGTCAGGGTAATAACTTCACTATAGTCGATTACAAGTTGCTTTGCATAGCGGTATTCAGTGGAATATCCTGCACCTCATTCCACGAGGAAAGAGCCGAGATCCCTTCATCGGGAATGACCTCTTTAGCAAAAGGTTTTCGCCACTATATTTTAAAAAAGCTATCAGGTTCCTTCAGCGATATCAAGTTCACTACGTTAAAGGTTTTTCGCCAAAAACCTGCCGTAGCCCTCCGTCGTTTCTTATGAATGGTCAGTAGTATTCAAGCTATGTTTGTTGGCATACGTCAAGGCATAGTGTTTGGTAGCTGCTGGGTATTCATTTGTTGCATAGATAGATGAGTTGGTTTGGGACAGTCGTATTACCTTGTTGGCATACGTCAAGGATATGTACGGGTGGGTTCAAATTAACAAGATAATGATGGGCAGAACTTGACATGTGACTTATTATTTGTTGACATACGCCAAGGTCATAAGAGCATGGGGCATAAAATCATATCGGGAGTTTCTAAAGAAACTGAAACTTGCCAAGTATGCGCATACCTTCTGGAGTATGAGTAACGTGGATGCATTCCATCACGTTATCATGCGATGAGAGTTGGATCCCGATTCCCACTGATGAGTTGGTTTACTCTTCGGGTGATCCCGATTGATTCTTCTATCTGGTTTGGAGGAGAATTTGACAGGACAGTGGGAGGTTTCCGGATTAGATAAAGTGATAACCATTCTGATCTAGGTTAGAGTGCACGCAGAGTGTTTCTTTTCTCTCTCTCTTTGGCAGCGACCTTTGACCGACCCTAGACTATGACTCAGTGACCAAGTAGACCGAACCTTCTTAAAATACTGGCTTTTGGATTGTCTGAGTTGTATAAGTCATTGCCACTCCTTCTTTTACCCTTTGAATTTCTCAGAACACCCGTATTACTACGGATATCCACTTCCATTGGATAGATCCATCGTATGGTTATATACGAACTCGAAGGGACTTCTTCGAGGATGGATCCAGGTTCAGGAGAAAAAGAATTGGTTTATTCAGTTGTCTTTTATTATCACCTTCTCTCAGGTTGCGAGGGCTCCTTGGTTTAGGAGAGTACACCTATTACGCTTATTGGATAGTCTTATTCCAAACCATAGGCTGGTGCCGAAAGGTAGGGAATGAAGAAAACCAATTAGCCTAAGTAGGGTGTGCAGAAGGTAATATGAAAAGACAAAATAAAGGGATTAGAAAGAGGGCAAAGTAAATTGCGACTGTTATCATTCACGACCAAACCGCGTACTTCATCGCCACTTGATCGCACGCTTTTGGCGTGTCGGATGTTCAAAGAATTTAAGTGTAACCGCGATCAGGACGGTGTCGCTATGCAGCTAGCCGGTGAGCACGGGTCGGTCCACAGGGAGATGGTGTTATCTTACCTTCTTGTCTTAGACGAGTCAATAAAGAATCTTGTATGTTTGTTTTGTCTAACCTATGTGTTTATCTGCAAGTAAAAAGTTGTTAAGAAAAATACGAGATTGTAAGCTAAGAAATCCGTACTCAAAAACCTTTGAGCCGAGTCTTGACCAATTGAAGCTAGACAATCGGCAACAACGGGGATTAGGGGATTTAAGCGCGGTATTCGTGGAATCCGGCTTATTTACCCTTGTCCTTCCGTTCTTGTCTCTTGCTTTCGCCTCCGGCCAAACCGAACGCAACCGGTCGTGGTTAGGAATCACCGTTACCTTGTCAGGGTACGGTGCCTAACGGAGCGCTTGCGTATGGTTTGGACGAAGTTCAAATGGAAAATAACGGGAAAAGGAATTGGTAAAGAAATGTGTTAACTTACAATACCTTATTTCTTCTTAACAATAATAATTACAACATTCACAATATAAACAAAAGAGAAAAAAAAGAAAAGAACAAAGAAAAGAAAAGATACAAGTATTAAAGAGCATGAATAAAATGCATGAAATAAAATGCAAGTAAGAAAAAGACAAGTAATAAAAAGAATACGGAACTAGGACCCAAGCCAAGCATGTGCTCAATAGCCAACCCTTAAACTTGCAAGCTCAATGAAGAACTTGCAAGATCAAGGGAAGGGTAGAGAACGCATGTGAAGTGAAGTGCTAGTCCGTGAGAAAAAACGACCCTTGAGATCAATAACTAACCTTTAACCATTCAACCTCAATGAAGAGATTGAATGAGCAAGAGAAAGCAGAAATCTCAAGGGGGAGCCGAACTACAAAGAAAGATACAAATCCCTCATCTTCATTAACATCCACTCAAAAGCTCTCACTACAATTTAATGGAGGAATGAAGAAGAAGAAGAAAGAAACTAACAAAAATGAGGCTAAAACAAAACTCAAAAATTGCTCCCTTGGTTAAGCTCTGAACTGCTGTATTTATAGGCTGGAGAATCGAATTCTAAGGCATCCACCAGAACATATTTGAAGTACCCAAAACACCCCTGAAGTTTGACAGTGAGAGGGCACTGTACGGCCGCTGATCCGCCGCCTATAGCCCCCTATGGCCGCGGATCCGCGCCCCTACTGTGGGTTTAGGGTGTGGGCTTCTGTGGCCTGCCCTGGTTTTCTGTTTCCTGTTGTTTAGTACATGTAGTTTCTGATAATCGTTCCAGAATATCTTCAGAATTCCAAGTCCAAGATTGCATTATCTTTTCTTCACTTTTGACTTTATCTCCCTCGAGCTCCGCGCACCCATTGATTCTTGTGCAGCCCACCTCGTACTCTGTGCTTGTCCCAGACATGAATGACCACTGTCATATGTCTTGTATCGGGAACCGGTACTCGGCACTGGACGGATATGGATGACCGGAACCCGGCTTTTATCTGCTGTCGACAGATGTTCTGCATTTGGCGTAACTGTGGAGATTTTATCTTGATTTACAATATTTGGACTAAAAACCTGTATTCTGTAAACATGTAACAAACACGGATTAAAAGTATCTACCTATAAACACACGAGCGTAAGAATGGGCGGTATAAAATGCATTATTCTGTGATGAACAAATACCCCCAAACTTAACTTTTGCTCGACCCGAGCAAAACCAATTATTCATAAAAATAAAATGATAACCGCACTTTCGCAGGGAACGCGATTGCACTGAGCATGTGCAACAAGCCGTTAAACCTCTAGGTGTCCCTAGTAGGAAGAGTGTTGTCTCCTGAGGGTTTTCAGCGGATTACACCCACAAAATCCCGTCAAGCTAGTTTGTAAAATGACTAAGATTCAAACCCTAAAGTTTTGTTTAAGAAAATAACAATTCTATAATCCTAGGTCTAGACTATCGAACCTTTAGTTTTCACATCTCTCTTCTTATTTAACTACAGATTTTATATGTCTTTACGTGCAGTGCAAAAATAGTGTCGTTAAGTTCCCGAAAGGTTGAATAAAGTCATTATGTCACACAATAAAGCCCAGATAACAATTTTAAAAGGATCACATAAGTTTTATAGAGAGTTAAGCATTTTTCTAGTTTCGTTTTCCAGTAAGGTTTCAACTTCAGAATTTCTATCTTCCTTAACAGGAAACTAAGTCGTATTTTTCACTCCACCTTATTCTTGTTTTTATTTCATACACACCACTGTGAACGTGCAATAGTCTTTATCATAGAATAAAACCTTCATATCTCCGTTAAATTTTTTTTTATAAAAGCCTGTCTTTTATCAAGATTATTCTCATACAAAGAACCGTTAGGAATTTTAACTCGGAGAGAACACTTGCTTGACATTGTTTTAAAACTGGACTTTCTAGGCTTCTTAGCGAGCTTTGGGCCAATGCACCCAAACCAGTTGGTTTTAGGGCATTAGGTGTAGAAACACCCCAGCGGACTTAATTACTCAAGTTACCTAGGTCCAAAACAAAAGACAGTTTGGCGTGAAAAACATGATGATTCAATACGAACGGAGATATAACCGGTAGTTCAATTATTTTTTGGATAAAAGACGTGTTTAGTGGATTTGGTGTGTAATCATTCCAATCAAGTTTCTGATGGGTTATTTTTCAGACTTAGTTCCAATTAAGGCATCAATAATATTCCTTCATATTCACTTACTTCATAAACTATTCTTGATATATTACTTATTTCAGAACAAACCTATTTGATCCTCAGAAAATCATTTATCTATTTAAAAGTTTTTAAACATAAAAGACTTGTCATCTAATTTCCAAGACTCACAACACGTGTAGTGTGATGTAAAGACGTATATCAGCTATAGTTAACTTCAAAGGAGAGTTATCTTTCAGGTTTTCAAAATCCAAACATAGGATTTAGTTATTCCTATCTTTTCAAACAAAAACCGTCGAATGTTGAATCAGAGTTCTTCCACAATCTAACTTGACAAAAAGTTTTTATAGTTTTAGAAAATTTTCAGATTTTTATGGATTTTTAATAAGGTATGCAAATGCAAAATATACAGATGAATGCGAAGGAAGAAAGCTTACCGAGCACACCCCCAAACTTAAACTTGACAGTGGCCTCACTGTCAGGCTATACCAAGAGGGTCAAAATTGCCGGCGCTCCCTAAAAATAAATTATATACAAAAACAAAAAAAAGAAAACCAAAAATATATACAAAAAAAGTCCCCCCCAAACTTAAGTAAAACAGTGTTTCCACTGTTAAGCGTTGAAATTCAGGATTAGGGGGGAAAAAAAACAGTATCCATCTATACAAGGCCTTACACAGGCCAAAGGTTAGCACCAACCATTCAAAGATTTTATCGTCATAAAGCAGTGGCTGGTGGAAGAATGCGGAGAGGTAAGAAATGGAGACTACGCGAGACCGCTTGTGGAGAGAAGTGGAATGCGGTCTCGGTAGATGAGAAGAAGAAGAAAGGCGGAAGGGAAAAAGAAGTGGAGTACGAACTTGAGGGTGCAAATGGAGTAAATAGATTAGCACAATTTGTGATGACCGATTTGTAAAAAGCAATTGTGCTAATATATTTACCCGTCGAGAGATTGGGTCAAATCCCTCAAGGTTCGTGAGAAACCATGGGTACGCCGAACTTGGTAAACCAGACATAGTAAATGAAAGTGAGACGGGTTCTTGCAAGGTCGGAACGATGGAAAGAATGGAGGGAGGTGATCGAGGAGGGGTATCGGTTAAAGGTTCAGGAGGGTGTACACAGTCAGTGAAAGGAACAGGATGAATTGGAAAATCCGACTCATCAAGCAAAACTGGTTCATCCTCAAAACTATCCTCAATATTCTCCTCAAAATTTAGCACATCCATGCTCTTCTCTTCAAAGTCCAGACGCATATTGGGTTCGGAAAAAACATTTAATGACTCGGGATGATGATTTGAAGAGACAAACTCAGCCAAATCTACAGGTTCATCATCCAAAATATCCCCAGCGTCAATATCCTCAATCAAGTGAAAATCAAAATTCTCTGACACCTCATCAAAAGCATGGATATGAATCGATTCTGGTTCTAAGATATAGGTGTAGAGGTCAAAAGGATTAGGTATGGTTTCGCTCAAAAGGGACCCTTCACAATCGGGTAAATCAAACACTACGAAGTCGCACAACTCATTAAACATTCTATCTTCAACTGATAATTCATTTGGAATACTTGATAGACTTTTAACACAGGAGTTGTGGGATTCAATTTGAGATGGGTAGGTTTGATTTGGAAGGGGGTACATCTCACTCTCTCCACTCAAATTCACAGCCTGTCCTGCCGCCTCGTCATACATTGGAAAATTCGGAGCTAGTTGAAAACTAGCTACCGGGTCACTAGGTTGCATGAGAGTGGCCATGGACGCATTCAAATCCATCATCTGTTAGCTTGACGCTACCCTAAAGTCTTCCAACGACTGTTCCAGACTAGACATAGGTTGAGAAGGAGTTTCAGTAAAAGATTCAAAGTTGTTTGGATACTGAAAACTCCCAAATGGCGGTTCTGAAGCAATGTCTAGGGAAGGTGCAAAAGTAGGGTAGGATTGGTAGGAATTGAATGGCTGGACAGGAGTGGGATTAACATTGGGATAAGAAGGTGAATGGAATTGTTGATCCCAAGAATTTGAAGTGGCGAAAGGAGTGAAAGATCGGCTACGGGATTGTTCAATACGTTCAGCGATGGACAAAGGACGACTTGCAGAAGGGGTATCAACATAAGTGGGTGTGGAAGGTTGAAAAGGTTGATACAAAGTGGAATGAGGAGTGCAAGTGTTTGTCCTAGCCGCTGCTATCCGATCTTTCAATGAAATTTTTGGCATGGATGGGTCGTTCGAAGTTCGACCAAAACAAGAACCGTAGGATGTAATGTCTGGTTGTGGGTACCAAAGTTCGGCAAGAGTTTTGCGAGGTGGAGTACCCATGATATGAAGAGAGAAGGAGAAAGGTAGAGAAAAAGGAGGGAAAAAGAATGTGATTTTTTTATTTTTTATTTTTTTGTTAGTTGTTAGCAAAAGAATGAAATATACACAAAAAAAATATGGACAAAAATAATCACGACACAAAAATACCACACACCTAATCATTCTAGGGTTCACCTAGGTCAACTAGACCTGCTCGAGAACTTGATTGTCGAAGTAAAACTGTGTCGAGAAACAGGCTCAAGATACACTGATCACGAGGCCAGGTAAGTGCAGAGATAAGGGGAGGTTTTCCAACGCTTTCGCGAAGTTCCTTAATTAAATAACCCTTTCTCTTTTGGCGGTTTCGCCGTTAACACTTTCCTAGACACCCCGTAAACAATATACCGTTAAGCAAGCTTCTAAATACAGTTAACTTCTCCTAGTGAGCACGAAGTCCTTAAGGCTTAAAGTCTAATTTCTTTTAAATTTGTGTGGGTAAACGTTATGCGCAAGTTCGTGATTTGTGGGCCACGGAAAAGGTGATGAAATCATTTACCGTATGTTGTGGGGTTCGCTTGCTCTTAAGTCCGTATTAATGTATGCAATGCGCAATTCAAAAATTCTTTAAAGAATCAAACAATCGTTTTTTTTTAATTTTAAGCGCGGCGCTGCAACAAATACGGGTTAGTCAATTTTGGCGTTTGCTAGCGAACTTGCAAAGAATCCTGCAAAAGAATAGTATATTGGAAGCGTCGGATTTGAGAAGAAGGTGTTAGTAAAGTACGTACCGTTTAAGTTTTGGGTTAAGAAACCCCCGTTGAATCGAATCCGGTAAGCTTGAAAGGTTCGCTTGCGCGGGTCAAACTACCCGGACCTTTGGCACTGTACTCCGTAATCACCTTAACTTTGAATGTACACTTTGCTCCCACAATTGCAATTTGCAAACTTGCAAAAATCTGCACACTTGCCCACAAAAATGATCAAAAAAAAACAAAAAGATTTTTATATTTTTTTTTAAATATATACAAAAAGAATATTAACCCGAATAACAAGAAAGAAAATACGCTACCGTCTCCCCGGCAACGGCGCCATTTGATCGCACGCTTTTGGCGTGTCGGATGTTCAAAGAATTTAAGTGTAACCGCGATCAGGACGGTGTCGCTATGCAGCTAGGTACGGGGAGTTGTCCAGCTTATGCTTAAAACCAGACTCTGGATAACTCAGGGCACGTTTCTGTAATGGCTGTTTGTGGGTTGACCCTGGCTATGACGAGGGTTGATATTCTACCATTTGGAAGATCAATAGTGATATTGTTCTTAACTCGCCACAGTTTTAGGAAAATGGATCTTTTTCAGAAAACAGTAGTGGGAGTATGGTAGAACTGGAAGCGATTCCAGAACCGCAAACGATTACGGAAAATTTAATAGGACCTATATATTCAATCAGGTTTGACATTCTATTAGCCACTCCGCAGATATGGTGGGTAACCTCAGACACCCGAGAGGTACTCCGGTAGCCTCAAGGACGGTGACAGGGAGGTTCTTATCTACCCAGACTTGACACTACTGTTGTTCCAGGCTATGAGACCCGGTAGGAGGGTTGTCGTAGTCAGTGGGAGCATCGGAAGCATAGTGGGCAAGTAGCTTATGTCTATTTATAGACTAGAGCAGTTATAGCGGAGATAGATCATCTAATTTTGATATGACAGTCATGGGTTTGACTTCAATCAGAATAGGGGATGGATCTGTTAAGGAGGTAGTAGGGTGTGATGTCATGGTATCTGGATGACATACACAGAGTAGGAAGTAAAATTCCTATACTACGATCGGTTGTACTGTGGTCGTCAGACAGTTGTTTCTCCAGACAGGATATGGATATAATATTAGACATTCTGGTTTCTGGATCTATGGCTTTAGATCTGGATTTGGGTAGTTTCCCAATGTGGGTACTTTGACAGATATTCTAATGGTTTTTAGAATAGATGACTCCTAGCATGGTGGTGTACCTGCAGGTGTTGGAGTCACCCTCTCTAAAGGTGTCTTACGGACTAAAGGTGAGAGGGATGTGCATGATTGGCAGATCACTTGCTTAGGCAATTGAGTCAATCATGAGATGTCAAGTACCACACCAAATGTTATTTTTGCACTAGATGCAATAAGTTTGTATTAATCCAATCCTGGAGAAACATAAGGAAGCAGTTTTAGAACATAAGTGAATGTTCTACGGATTTGATGACGGCAGCCTCTTTCGGGAGACGGTTATCATTCCAGGCTTCAAAGGTGACATGGTTGACAGAGTGATTGTCAGAGTTATAGTTTTCCCTCTGATGAGGAACAGTATTATGGACAGGTGGTCCAAGAGAATACTGTGGGAGGCATGGTGCCGGATACTGATTAGGTTCAGTGATCGATACAGTCTAAGAAGTTTGGATTTGGAGTTCATTTATGAACTAGGTCCCATCAGATGTCCAGACATATTCTAAGACAGGTATTACTCAATTCGGGAGATGGCTTTCTCCGCGAACTTGAGATTTAGAGAGATATAGAAAGAAACTTCTAGGCGGATCCACTCACTGAGGCTATTTCTCGAACACAATAGTTTTACAAACGGGCTTTGTGAAACTGATTAGTAGAGGAGTTGGATGTTCGGTTTCACACGGGCTGTGAGTATTCGACATCGCAATAATTAGCCTTGAGTGCAAGTGGGAGATTGTTGGAGATAGTGCCCTCATAGTCAATTATTGGATCGCAGGTACGTGATTGCAATGATTGCGGAGGACATATACCGGTAGGACAGTCTTACTCAAGATGATAGTATGCTATCTGGTTTGCCTTTATCAGTCGTATACATGTTCAGGTGACTGATTACATGTTACACTTTGATAGAGCCCTTAGGATCTTGCTTTACCACCAACAGTATGATGGCGATCATATACGTGAGAGTTGGGTGGTTTATATGCATATCCTTAATTGTGGTCCCTAGTCGTGGGAGTTTCGAGACAGGGCATCGATACTCCGGAGTAGACTAGTGTGTACAGTTGAGACCCCGACGAGGGGCGGTGGCCGGTCTCACAAGCCACTGGTGTCAGTTGGATCACCTAAGATGTATACAGGTGCTCATTGGGTTATGAGTACACCGGACAGGACTCGCCGGGAATCTGCTAGTTAGTACTATATCTATCGTCAGATAGCAGTTCCCTGGTGACATGTGTACAGGTTAGTTCATCGACCTGAGGTCGTCATTTGTCTCGTGTGAGTTCCCACTGTGCTTTGATTTCTACCCTACCACGGCTCAAAGGAGTCGTGCAAACAGGTAGCTTTTGGGTACAGTCCCGAGCCATATGGAGGCACGTGAGCGGATCGGCAGGGGATTCGTCTCTCCCGGTATTGGGGGCGAGATCGTGCTGTGTCTAGGAGAGCCATTACACAAAGCCCACGGCCGTGGCAGGAGAATTACTGGTAGGTACTCCAGTAGTATCTCAGGGTGTTATTGGGCTTCACTCCGACACGACTTATACTGCTAATGGGTGTCTGACGTTACTAGCCCCCTAGGCAGATATGCGATACTCATAGACGAACGGACCGGACTGTATATACATTGTCACTGTTAGGCTCAGTAGGGTTTCCGGATGAGTTCGCTCATCGGCATCCCTTGAGGTCAGTCCATGGGCAGCCGTTACGCATTGCTAGTGCCGCTGACGGTTTGTGGTTAAACCCACTGCCAGGGTACTGACGAGTCATTAGAGTTCCCCACAGACAGTTTCCCAAGTTCGGACGAAACGTTGTAGAGGCCGTATGGTTTTATGGCAGGGTTCAGAAAATGCACGTGCGTTTACGCACGTGTTATTTTTCGGGCAGATGATACTGGTCGGCTTTGGTTTAAGCCGGATCCGAGTATTATATTGAGTAGGTATAATATCTTTGTCTCAGTTGCATTTGTATTCGGTCGTAATACAAATGCGGGTATTTTTATATAGTTTCGGGGTTGTCCTGAAATTCGTTTCAGGATCACTTTTGGAAGTTGCCAGTTTCCAGTTTTCTATCAGCCGTCTTTTAACATTCGGTTAAAGGCGGATTTATCTTTTCTTGAGATGAGGTGAGTCAGTGTTCTAGAAGTTTCTAGAAGTGATGACAAGGATGGTGACTAGGTTCATGATTCATCTTTGCTTTGATTACATGATGACTAGGTTTAAGTGAGTCATGCTTTGCTTTATTGCTTTTTGTTTTGGTTAAGATCTTTTCTTCGTGATAAGCTTTGTGCTATGGTCACCACTTCCCTCCTACACTCACCCCCCTCCTTTTAAGTGGCCGGCCCTCTCTCTCCTCCTACACTCACTCATTTGAGAAAATTATGGTTGCTAAAAAGAAAAGACTATAGTTTTGGATGCATGGAAATTTCATAGTTCATTTCTTGTTCCATTTTATTTCCATCGGCAACTTCATTAACCGATTGTCCACGGCTTTGGATGAAGTGAGACAAAGTCATCTACTCATTCTCTACATCATTCTTGGTCGTCTCTTTTAGCAAACTTGACGACCGAGTTGCCTCAAGTCAGAGGCGGGAGCCCGTTTAAAGAATCAGAGACGTGGTGCCACCTGGACGAGCAGATCGGAGATCGAAGAGATCGGAGCAGCCGCAACGGAGCGTGGGATGATGGTTAAAGAACGAAGGACTCGGATCGTTCGGTATAACCTTTCTACACTCTTTACAGTTTGTTAGTTTAGCAATAATGGAAGATCCGGGTTAAAGTATACGATAGCGCCAGTTAAAAGTTTTTTGTTCCGCATTTGGCGTCTGTAGACGGCCGGGGCGCTACCGTAGACTTACACATATATGTGCCATACATGTGCACAAAACAACATCTAGGTGCAACGGTGTGCACAAAACATCTGCCAAGGGAAACGGGCGTGCCTGACAGCAAAATCTGGTGCATCTGACATGCACAAAGAATCCCGATTTAGTGCATCTAGTGTGCACAAAAATCGTATCTCAAAACCTGCGCTCAACACGCGCAAAAATCCAAATCAAATGCACGGAGTGCAAGAAATCAACATCAATATCAGAATCAAGATTGACGGTATACAATACGGCTCAATCAAAATCAGGTAACCGCGGTATATAAGCTCACAACCATGTGCATCAGCGTGCACAATCAAATCAAAACACTAAAAGTGCATGAAAACTATGCTGAAAGCATAAATCAAATCACCAGCATAAAATAGGCATGAAATCACAATCAATACCTCACGCATAATAACTATGCGCAAAATAAAAATACCCAGTAGGTGCAACCATGGTGCAAGAAAACAAATATCATGAAACTCAGCCATCAAGACCAAATCATGCGAATAAATTGTCCAAAATACCGAAATCCAAAGTGACAGATTCGTGATAATCGAATCACCAAATCTCAAATCATAAATACCGTCATCGGTATATCCTCCTTCAAAGTCGAGGAGGGGTTGGTGCATCCAATGCTAGCAGCGCAAGATATCTACTTGCCTCTTGCTCGCGGTCTGGCGTCCTCTGTCTCTGGGTCCTTATCTTTTCTGTGGATTACCAATCTCGCAATCTATCGGCTCATCGGCCCTGTCAGGTGTGCTAACGGAAACGATTCCGCCCTGGCACTTCTCTGGTCATCTCTCAATCAATCCTCGCGGCCACTCGTAAAGCAGCACGTCACTGGAGCCGACCTATGGTCCTCTGAAAGCACATCACACATCTGCTCCTGGGTGCAAATCTTATTGCAGCAGTGTCCTGAGAGGAATCCCGCTCAAGGTATTTTCCAATCTCGCCTAAGCCGAACTGTACGGAGGCTGGTACTCTTGCATAATCTCTTCTCGCTCGATGGACATCTGCGTCCTCAGCACAGCATTTCCTTGAAAACTGATCGCATCTAAACGCCTCTGTAGACATATTTGACCTTTAATCTTAACGGGGAGTAACAACAGCTCATCAGTGTCTTGCACGTACCTTTTGTCCCACTTGTCTGTATCATTGTCCACTTCGACGTCACATCTCTATCTGCGCACTGCAAATGTTCTCGGCTACGGTCAATCCGAAGTCTCTCACACGGACTCGAAATCATGAACTCGGTATCTTCATCACTCTGTAGAAGATATCTAGCCGAACACGTCCCCGGGAACTCGTCCCAACCTGTGGAGGTATACTCCATACTCATCCTTTCTTGATCAATTCACAATGCATCTAGGTGAGGTCCTCTATCTTAACCTGGTCAACTATCTCATCGACGATGCCGAACTCTGACCTGCTGGGTGTGCGCAATATGACCACTCCTGGGTCCAAGTCTTCTCGTATAGTATTCCAGAAAGGTCCTGTCGAAGTCTCTCTCAATTCTCGTTTCTGCCGAATTGCCCAGAAGTCATCGTCCTTTACTAAAGCTAATTCTTGATCCGGAACGGCTGTATGCTCATCGCGACTCCTTCTGGAAGGTATATCCATATACAACGCCTCTGCATGCGTATCGCATCTCTGATGTCAGCGGAGTGGAACGTCATCTCGTCGAAATCTCATGCGAACTCTTTACTCCACTTGTTCCAATGTCGACTGATTCGGACTCGTCTTCTCGTGGCTGCATGGACTGTGCTCCAACGGCTATACTCGTATCTAGAGTCTCCCAAGCAGTGTGTCCCATCACATAATATCCGAATGATGTCGAATCATCCGACCGATTTGTCAAAACCTCATAATCCCCCAAGAGCTCAACGTCTTGGGTACAGTTTAATAGTATCGAGTACATACCACAGCATCGGTGGTCCAGCCGTAGAAGGGCAAACCCAAGCCTCACTAATGGCGCTGTGGAACTGCCGCAAACCCTAAGGTTCAAAGGCTTTCACACGGTCATTATGTTGAGTTAGGGTTTCATTCTTCTAGAGGGTCCATAGAATCGCTTGCACGTCTTTCCGAATACTTTAAACTTGGAAAATGGGCTCCTGACATTCAATCGTCTCAATCGACTCTCAATGAACCTGCGTGAAGTCGCCTCTAGCTGGAATCAATAAATCTGATGACCTCGCATTGGGGTAAGCGAACGAACCACATGTCCTAGTCATTCATCCTCTGGTGACTAGCGACTTACCATCGTATCTCTAAATATATATTCATGCTGCAGTAGCTTCAATCATCTGGGCGATATCTCGTCATTTGCAGCACCAACTGGCTCATTCGTCTGTACGCTGAACAACGCCTCAATCATCATGAATAAGCGATATATCAATGGTCATCACATCCTGGCTGGCCTCTATCAGTGGCTCCATCCTCTGGTGCTGATTGGCACGTCCGAGAAATCTCGTAAAAGCAATTTCTTAAATGCTCATGGCGCGAAAACACAATAAGACGACGCTTCTATATGCAATCGTATGTCTCTGGAATCACGCCCCGGTCAGTCCTCGTCCATGACGAGCTCAAGCTGACGCAACTCTAGCCGTAGCTCTCTTTGCCCGTGCCATCGTGGCAGCAAAATCACAACCAGTATCGATGATGATAGATCATAGGAATGAATATAATACTGTGCAAGGAAATGTACACCCTAAGGTTTCTTAAGCGGAGTAGCGTATCGTAAATATGCCGCGGAACATACGTACGGTACGTCACTCTACTCAAGCTACCTACTCCATCAACCAAGGGTCATCCTACGCGACGAAAGTTCAGGTATAATATGTAAGTCCACGGTAGAGCCCCGGCCGTCTAACAGACGCCAAATGCGGAACAAAAACTTTTACAACTGGCGCTATCGCGTACTATAACTCGGATATGCCATTAAAGCTAAACTAACAAACTACAAAGTGGGTAGAAATGTTATACCGAACGATCCGAGTCCTTCGTTCTTCAACCATCATCCCAAGCTTTGTTGCGGCTGTTCCGATCTGCTGTATCTCCAGTCTTCTCGTCCAGGTGGCACCACGTCGACGGATCTTTAAACGGGGTCCCGCCTCTGAACTGAGGCAACTCGATCATCAAGTTTGCTAAAAGAGATGACCAAGATTGATGTAGAGAATGAGTAGAACACTTTGTCTCGTTACGTCCAAAGCTATGGACGAACGGTTAATGAAGTTGCCATTTGAATCGGGTAAATGAGAAATCGGCTATTCTAATTTTCATGAACCAAACTCTATTCTTTTCTTTTGCAAAAATCAAAAATCCTATCTCTCAAATGAGAGGGCCGGCCACATATAGATGGTGGGGGTGGGTGGGTATAGGAGGGGGAAGGTGACCATAACCATAATGAAGAGAGTGAGTCACAACAACACCTAGCATTAACATTTAATGCATCAATGAGTCACCTTAACCTAGTCACAAAAATCATTAATGCAACAATTAATGCCAAGATGAGTCACTAATCTAGAAGCTTCTAGAACCACGACTCACCCTCATGACTCACCCGAGAGAAGAAAAGATAAATCCGTCTTTAACCGAATGTTAAAGACGGGCGATAGAAAACTGGAAACTGGCAACTTCCAAAAGCGATCCCGAAACGAATTTCAGGATAACCCCGTATCAGTATAAACATACCCGCATTTGTATTACGACCGAATACAAATGCAATTGAGACAAAAATATTATATTTACACAGTATAATACTTGTATCCGGCTTAAACCAAAGCCCACCAGTATTATCTGCCCGAAATATGACACGTGCGTAAACGCACGTGCATTTTCCGAACCCTGCCATAAAACCATACGACATCTACAACGTTTCGCCCGAACTTGGGAAAGTGTCTGTGGGGGACTCTAATGACTCATCAACACACTGGCTCTGGGTATAACCACTAGCACGTCAGAGGTACAAGCTGTACGTAACGGTTGCCTATGTATTGATTGGAAGGGAAGCTGACGAGCGAACTCATCCATAAACCCTACTGAGTCTGACAGTGACAATAGCCATATAGTCCGTTCCGTTCGTCTAAAGAGTATCGCATATCGAGTCTAGGGGGGTGGATAAAGTCAGACCCCTAATAACGCGATAAATCGTGTCGGCATGAAGCCCATCACCACCTGAGAAACTACTGATCCAAATCAGTAATTCTTCACTACCTCGGCTGAGGATTTCTAGTGATGGCCACCCGTGCACTGTGCGACATCAACCCCCAATACCGGGAGAGACGAATCCCCGACGATCCGCTCACTGCCTCCATTTGGATCGGGACTGTACCCAACTAAAACCTGTTTGCACGTCTCCTTTGAGCGTGGTAGGGTAGTAATCTAAACACAGTGGGAACTCACACGAGACAAATGACGATCTCAGGTCGACAAACTAACCTGTATGCATGTCACCAGGGAACTGCTATCTGACGATTTATATAATACCAACTAGCATGTTCCCGGCGAGTCCTGTCCGGTGTACTCAATGAGCACCTGTATACATCTTAGGTGAACCAACTGATACCAATGGCTTGTGAGACCGGCCATCGCCCCTCGTCGGGGTCTCGACTGTATACACTAGTCTACTCTGGAGTATCGATGCCCTGTCTCGAAACTCCTACGACTAGGGATACATTAAGGATGTGCTTACAAGCCCCAGCTCCCACGTATATGATCGCCATTATACTGCTGGCAGTCAAGCAAGAATCCTATGGGCTCTATCAACACGCAATAGTGAACTAAAGCATGTATACGATGATAAAGACAAACAAGATAGCATACTATCATCTCGAGTAAGACACATATATCGGTATAGGTCCTCCCTCAATCATTGCAATCACGTACCTGCGATCCAATAATTGACTTAGAGGGCACTATATCCAACAATCTCCCACTTGCACTTAAGGCTATTATTGCGATATCGCATACTCATAGCTTCAGTGAGTGGATCCGCCCTGATGTTTCTTTCTATGTCTCTCTTAATCTCAAGTTCACGGAGAAAGCCATCTCCCGAATCGAGTAATACCTGTCTTAGAATATGTCTGGATATCTGATGGGACCTAGTTCATAAATGAACTCCAAATCCAAACTTTTTAGACTGTAGTGATCACTGAACCTAATCAGTATCCAGCACCATGCCTCCCACAGTATCCTCTTGGACCACCTGTCCATAATACTGTCCCTCGTCAGAGGGAAAACTATAACTCTGACAATCACTCTGTCATCCAGGTCACCTTGGAAGCCTGGAATGATAACCGTCTCCCGAAGGAGGCTGCCGTTATCAAATCCGTAGAACATTCACTTATGTTCTAAAACTGCTTCCTTATGTTTCTCCAGGATTGGATTAATATTAACTTATCGCATCTAGTGCAAAAACAACATCTGGTGTTGTACTTGACATCTCACGATTGACTCAATTGCCTAAGCAAGTGATCTGCCAATCATGCACATCCCTCTCCCCTTTAGTCTGTAAGACGCCTTTAGAGACGGTGACTCCATCATCTGCAGGTACACCACCATACCAGGAGTCATTTATTCTAAAATACCATTAGAATACTGTCAAAGTACCCAGATTGGGAAACTACCTAATTCTAGATCTAAAACCATAAATCTTGTAACCAGAATGTCCAATATTATATCCATATCCTGTCTGGAGAAACAACTGTGTGACGACCACAGTACAACCGATCATAGTATAAGAATTTTACTTCCTACTCTGTGTATGTCATCCAAATACCAGGATATCACACCCTACTACCTTCTTAACAGATCCATCCCCTATTCTGATGAAGTCAAACCCATGACTGTCACATCAAAAATAGATGATCTTATCTCCGCTATATTTGCTAAAGCCCATAAATAGACATAAGCTACTTGCCCACTATGCTTCCGCTGCTCCCACTGACTACGACAACCCTCTGGAAGAATAATATATACGTACACTTCTAAAGCTAGTTTAGAATGATGCTATACATAACCTCCTGCCGGGTCTCATAGCCTGGAACAACCGTAGTGTCAAGTCTGGGTAAACAAGAACCTCCCTGTCACCATCCTTGAGGGTACCGGAGTACCTCTCAGGTGTTTGAGGTTACCCACCATATCTGCGGAGTAGCTAATGGAATGTCAAATCTGATTGAATATATAGGTCCTATTAAATTTTTCCGTAATCGTTTGCGGTTCTGGAATCACTTCCAGTTCTACCATACTCCCACTGCTGTTTTCTGAAAAAATCCATTTTACTAAAACTGTGGCGAGTCAAGAACAATATCACTATTGATCTTCCAGATGGTAGAAAATCAACCCTCGTCGAAGCCAGGGTCAACCCACAAACTGCCATTACAGAAACGTGCCTTGAGTTATCCAGTGTCTGGTTTTAAGCATAAGCTGGACAACTCCCCTTACCTTAACATCGTTAAGATATGAACCATTCTATATACAATATAGAAATAGATGCACTAATTTAATTGGAACCAGATTCAAATCATGCAACTGTCTCCAGTGTACATCAACTTAATGGAGAAAGGCTAATCAGTATTACTCAACTTAGGAATCTATCCAATTATGAGTAACCTAAAAGAGAAACAAGTTTCTCAAAACCATTACTATCATCTGAATACGAATCACAAGAATCTACATCTTCGATCTCTTTGAAGAATCCCGATACTTGTGACACTTGGTTCTCTACTTTATTCTTATATCCACAACTTCTCAAAACTTAGACATTGTATTTCAACGAAACACTTGTCTAAAAACTAGAGAAGTCATAAGTAAACAGAACATAGTACGAGGACCTATCCCTGTGTCCTGATGGACACTGGACAACATACAATACTCTGTATAAGTCCGCTGAGTTGTATAACTCAAAACCTGTGTATCGTAGGTTGAAAACTGTACTTATGGTAAAGAACTACTCTGTTGTTCAATGCTCTTTACCCAATCGCCAACTGATATAGGTAAATGTCACGGACATAATTTCAAAAAGTTATATCTCACTTTATAAAAATAAACGTATAGATATATCATTTTTAAATCGGTGCACAACAACGGATTCTCAAAACCAAATACATTCCGTCCGGCAAAAACCCAGACGACTTCCTCAAATATCACCAATTACAACGAATTCCGATATAATGAGGATGATCACCTTATTCCCAATAACCTACTCCCACTCATCATCTGTAAAACCATACAGATATGAGAATGAAACCTGGTAAATACATACCCTGGAGTAAGTATGTAATCGAGAAATCAGTTTTCCTTTAACAATGCACTGAAACATTAAAATGTTTCGTAGGGGTATCCTGGTATTCTTAGTAATGCCTCTTCCATAATCCAATTCATGACTGTAACCGTATATTTTTTTTCCATCTCTCCAAATCCCTTTATTTGTCTTTAGTCATTTCCTTCTGTACACCTCTTTTAGGCTAAGTGGTTTTCTTCCTTCCCCACCGTTCGGCACCAGCCTATGGTTTGGAAGAAGACTATCCAGTAAGCATAATAGGTGTACTCTCCTAATCCTAGGAGTACTCGCAACTTGAGAGAAGGTGATGATAAAAGACAACTGAATAATACTTTATTCTATTTCTCTCGAACTGGGGAAAAAGCAAAGGTGAAATAGGAGTGGCGATGAAGTACGAGGTTTCGTCGTGAATTATAGCAGTCGCAATTTACTTTTCCCTCTTTCTAATCCCTTTATTTTGTCTTTACATATTACCTTCTGCACACCCTACTTAGGCTAATTGGTTTTCTTCATTCCCTACCTTTCGGCACCTGCCTATGGTTTGGAATAAGACTATCCAATAAGCGTAATAGGTGTACTCTCCTATACTAAGGAGCCCTCGCAACCTGAGAGAATGTGATAATAAAAGACAACTGAATAAACTAATTCTATTTCTCCTGAACCTGGATCCATCCTCGAAGAAGTCCCTTCGAGTTCGTATATAACCATACGATGGATCTATCCAATGGAAGTGGATATCCGTAGTAATACGGGGTGTTCTGAGAAATGCAAAGGGTAAAAGAAGGAGCGGCAATGACCTATGAAACTTTAGACAATCCAAAAGCCAGTATTTTAAGAAGGTTCGGTCAACTTGGTCACCGAGTCATAGTCTAGGGTCGGTCAAAGGTCGCTGCCAAAGAGAGAGAGAGAGAAAAGAAACACTCTGCGTGGACTCTAACCTAGATCAGAATAGTTATCACTTTATCTAATCAGGAAACCTCCCACTGTAATCTCAAATTCTCCTCCAAACTTGAAAGAAGAATTAGTCGGGATCACCCGAAAAGTAAACCAACTCATCAGTGAGAATCGGGATCCAACTATCATCGCATGATAACTTGATGGAAGCCACTCAAGTTATCACACTCCAGAAGGTATGCGCATACTTGGCAAGTTTCTTTATGTTTGAAACTCCCGATGTGATTTTTGCCTCATGCTCTTATGACCTTAACTTTGGCCAACAAATCATAAGTCACATGTCAAGTTCTACCCGTCATTATCCAGGTTAATTTGAACCCACCCGCACATGCCCTTGACTTTGGCCAACAAGGCAGAACGACTGTCCCAAACCAACGCATCTATCTATGCAACAGATGAATATTCAGCAGCTACCAAGCACTATGCCTTGACTTTGGCCAACAAACATAGCTTGAATACTACTGACTATCCATAAGAAATGACGTAGGGCTACGGCTGGTTTTTGGCGAAAAACCTTTAACGTAATGAACTTGATCTCGTTGAAGGAACCTGATAGCTTTTCATAAAAAATATAGCGGCGACAACCTTTTGCTAAAGAGGTCACTCCCGGTGAAGGGATTTCGGCTCTTTCCTCGTGGAATGAGGTGCAGGATATTCCAACTGAATACCTCGATGCAAAGCAACTTGTAATCGACTATATTGAAGTTATTACCCTGACATAAACTTCTGCCCAAAGGGTCACTCCCGGTGAAGGGATCTCGACCCTTGCCTCGTCGAATGAGGTGCAGGATATTCCAACTGAATACCGCTATGCAAAACAAAAGGAAACGTCTTTGTAATAACACTTTTAAAACTTTGTTCCAACAACATCAAATATAGGTTTGTTTTATCCTTGCATTGACAAGAATCAATGCAGTCCCATCAATCAATCATACCAGAAAAGAACGAAAATAAAATGTACGTATATGCCATCCGCATTCGTCACTGGGTCCCGTCATCACCCGTTAGGTTACTTAACTAACGACAGAGCGGGGGCTGGACTAGCGCGGGTGTAAAACATATACAACATCTAATAGTATATATACCAATATACAATAATCACTCCAGGCGTGATAATATGCAACATTATAGAAAAGTAATAAGCATCACAGAACAATACAGATAATCTGGGATCCCCGGGTTTCACAGAGCCGCTGCTGAAACCCGACGTTCCCCTGGTCGTGTGGATAGCCTGTGCAATGAAACCTAGACCCCTACGGGTGCGGCAAGTTACCCGCCAAAACCTGAAGCGAGGCAGCCCCCTACAGCAAAATGAATGGACCACCTGGCACTTCACGGAATCCGGTAACTTGAGCACCCCTCCTTGGGTCAACCTGTACCCCTACGAGTGCGGCGAATAGTCTGCCAATTCTAGAGTGAGGTCCCTTTGCCTCTCAAAGCCATGAGATACGGACCTGTTGCCCTCCAGAACCTGGCTATCCGTGCACTCCGTCGCGGGGTAAACCTAGTACAGAAATAAAAATATGTACAACGGGTACATCGACCTCAACCCGGTCGTGCCCCAAAAGAATATTATAAAAACAGGCAGTGACGGCAGTCCACATGTTGGACGCTCGCCCCGAAATATCAAATGTACAAATAAATCCAAACTGCACTATCATTGCACCCTGCTATCCACCACGACATATTCGCAACATCACAGCACAACACAGAACATCAACGCGAATGTCACGTTCGCAAACCCGTCTAAAAGAACTATAGCAATTAGACGCGGTTTACCGCTCGAATGACATTCACGGTCGGAGATATAAAGTAAGTACTGTAAACTAACACGTTTAAATTTTGATCGACAAAATTTCCCAAAGTGGGCCCCGCGTACATCTGCTGTACAGTAACAAAATCTGGGCCCAAAAGAAATATACCAAAAACCACAATTCACTGTGTAGAACATACTGTAGAAAATTGGAGTACCACACTCACAAAACGGCGGTGGATCCGCGGCCAAACCCTTGTTTGGGCCGCGGATCCGCGGCGTTACTGTTGAGTTGGGCCACCAAATTTCACCAGTATTCTTACAAAAGCCTGCTTGTTTTTCTGTGATGCTCAAAATAATTTTTAGACCCAGTTTAAAATCGACAGAAACTTTTATACAGAAAAAAGTAGTTTCGGAAATTCCGTTCGATCTATCTTTTAAACGCGTTAGCACAAGTTAGAAAAGCTTAATGGTGAGGCTCTGATACCACTGTAAGTCCACGGTAGAGCCCCGGCCGTCTAACAGACGCCAAATGCGGAACAAAAACTTTTACAACTGGCGCTATCGCGTACTATAACCCGGATCTGCCATTAAAGCTAAATTAACAAACTACAAAGTGGGTAGAAATGTTATACCGAACGATCCGAGTCTTTCGGTCTTCAACCATCATCCCACGCTTTGTTGCGGCTGCTCCGATCTGCTGAATCTCCAGTCTTCTCGTCCAGGTGGCACCACGTCGACGGATATTTAAACGGGCTCCCGCCTCTGAACCGAGGCAACTCGATCATCAAGTTTGCTAAAAGAGATGACCAAGATTGATGTAGAGAATGAGTAGAACACTTTGTTTCGTTACGTCCAAAGTTATGGACTAACGGTTAATGAAGTTTCCATTTGAATCGGGTAAATGAGAAATCGGCTATTCTAATTTTCATGAACCAAACTCTATTCTTTTCTTTTGCAAAAATCAAAAATCCTATCTATCAAATGAGAGGGCCGGCCACATATAGATGGTGGGGGAGGGGTGAGTGTAGGAGGGGGAAGGTGACCATAACCATAATGAAGAGAGTGAGTCACAATAACACCTAGCATTAACATTTAATGCATCAATGAGTCACCTTAACCTAGTCACCAAAATCATTAATGCAACAATTAATGCCAAGATGAGTCACTAATCTAGAAGCTTCTAGAACCATGACTCACCCTCATGACTCACCCGAGAGAAGAAAAGATAAATCCGTCTTTAACCGAATGTTAAAGACGGGCGATAGAAAACTGGAAACTGACAACTTCCAAAAGCGATCCCGAAACGAATTTCAGGATAACCCCGTATCAGTATAAACATACCCGCATTTGTATTACGACCGAATACAAATGCAACTGAGACAAAGATATTATATCTACACAGTATAATACTTGGATCCGGCTTAAACCAAAGCCCACCAGTATTATTTGCCCGAAATATGACATGTGCGTAAACGCACGTGCATTTTCCGAACCCTGCCATAAAACCATACGGCCTCTACAACGTTTCGCCCGAACTTGGGAAAGTGTCTATGGGGGACTCTAATGACTCATCAACACACTGGCTCTGGGTATAACCACTAGCACGTCAGAGGTACAAGCTGTACGTAACGGTTGCCTATGTATTGATTGGAAGGGAAGCTGACGAGCGAACTCATCCATAAACCCTACTGAGCCTGACAGTGACAATATCCATACAGTCCGGTCCGTTCGGTTTGTTACCGCAATCAAGACGGTTAAGTTTGGAAGGTCAAGCCTAAGTTCCATATATATATAAACGCCCTAGGCTCCATGATTGGTAGAGTTTTTGCGTGCTAAGTTTGTTACCGCAATCAAGACGGTTTCGCTTGTAGCTAGCCGGTTGAGTACGGGTCGTCCGCAGGGAGATGGGAATCTTTTTCTATGTGCTTTAACGAGTTAAGTCCAAATGTCCAGGTTTGTTTTTAGATTAACTATGTGCTAAAATGATATATATAGAGAGCTTGTTAGGGTAGGATTAGGTTAGTTTGAGTTAGGAGCCGCTCACTTCTTTCGTTGCCACTCTTAATATTGGTGTTACGGTAATCGGCAACAACGGGGATTAGCATGACTAGGAAGGAACTTGCGAGTATAAGCTGGGCTCTCCAACGCATAAGTTCTTCCTTTTGGTGCTTGTTCGTCCGTTCTTGGCTCTTAGCCTTAACCTCCGGTTAATTCAACCACAACCGGTCTCACTAAAGAATCACCGCTATCATGTAGGATAAGGTGCCGTAGGGAGCGGATTGTGGTTCAATTAACGGGAGTCCGAATTAAGATGTTGGGCAAGAAAAGAGTGAGAGAGATTTCCTTCTCTCAAACTTTCCTTATCCTATCCTAACAAGTATGAAAACTACTCACCCATTATAAGGAAAAGAAAATAAAACAAAGGAGGAAGATGGAAAGAAAGAGGTTAGAAGATTACAACTAGCTATTTGAGACCTCACCTTGGCAAGGATCAAGCTTAAGCATCATAGTTGTTTAAGGATAAAGAAAAAGAGAATAAGAAAGAAACAAACAACAAATAACAACAACTAGATTAGCAAATGAAAATTACAAGCAATTATAATTAATCAAAAGAACAAGACAATCATGATAACAAAGATAACTCTTTTATTCATTCTTCACTCACAAAAGCTCACTACAAGTTTTTAATGGAGAAGAGATGAGAAGAGGAAGAAGAACAACACATGTATTCTAAAATCTAAATACAAGAATATGGACCCTTGGCTTTGGCAAGTTCTGGACTATTTATAGGCAGGGAACTGGAAACCTAGGGCAAGAATCTGGCTCCACATAAAATGACCAAACTGCCCCTACAATATTTCATTCTGAAGAGGTCGTACGGCCGCGGTTCCGCAGCCTAAGCATGCTTTTGCCACGGAACCGCGTCCTATATGGGGGATTGTGCCTTCAGTTTTGGTGATGCTCCCTGGTTTGCTGTGCCCTTTAGTCTGGTATATGTTTTTTCTCAGAATTTGTTCACGATTTTTCTAGAATTTCTGCTGATCAAAAGGTGATGTGATGTGGATCTTTTGCCATGATTTTTCTTGAGCTCCGCATAGATATGTTGGATCTTGTGTTGCCATTGAGCTTTTTGCATGAAAATGACATTGATTTGCCATTTTGTATCTTAAACTGGTGTGCGGCAACATACGGATAGAGAGCGGAGACCTGTGTTTTATCTGTGGTTGGCAGTAATCCGGATTTTGTCGTGCTTTTCCATGAATTTCACTGTTTAGAGCCGAGAACATGTATCCTGTAATTGACTAGCAAACACGGCTCAAGAGTACCTACCGATAAGCAATGTGATAAAAATTGGACGGTATAAAAATGCAAAAATCTGATATGAACAAATACCCCCAAACTTATCATTTGCTCGTCCCGAGCAAAGCCAATTTATTCATAAAAAATTTCCTAACCTCACTTTCGCAGGGAACGCGATTGCACTGAGCATGTGCAACAAGCCGTTAAACCTCTAGGTGTCCCTAGTAGGAGAAGTGTTATCTCCTGAGGGTTTTCAGAGGATACTACCCACAAAATCCGGTCAAGCTAGTTTTGCAAAATAACTATGATTCAAACCCTAAAGTTTTGTTTCAGAAAATAACAATTCTATTATCCTAAGTCTAGACTATCGAACCTTTATTTTTCACATCTCGCTTCTTATATAACTTAAGATTTTATATGTCTTTACGTGCAGTACAAATAGTGTCGTTAAGTTCCAGAAGGGTCGAATAAAGTCATCATGTCATACAATAAAGCCCAGATAAAAATTTTAAAAGGATCACATAAGTTTTATAAAGAGTTAAGCATTTTTCAAGTTTCGTTTTCCAGTAAGGTTTCAACTTCAGAATTTCTATCTTCCTTAACAGGAAACTAGGTCTTATTTTTTCACTCCACCTTTTTCTTGTTTTCATTTCATACACACCTCTGTGAACGTGCAATAGTCTTTATCATAGAATAAAACCTTCATATCTCCGCTAGAAATATTTTTTTATAAAAGACTGTCTTTTGTCAAGATTATTCTCGCACAATGAACCGTTAGGAATTTTAACTCGGAGAGAATACTTGCTTGACTTTGTTTTAATCTGGACTTTCTAGGCTTCTTAACAAGCTTTGGGCCAATGCAACCAAACCAGTTGGTTTTAGGGCATTAGGTGTAGAGACACCCCGGCGGACTTAATTACTCAAGTTACCTAGGTTCAAAAACAAAAGACAATTTAGCGTGAAAATCATGATGATTCAATGCGAACGGAGATATAACCGGCAGTTCAATTATTTTTTTTTAGATAAAAGACGTGTTTAGTGGGTTCGGTATGTAATCATTCCAATCAAGTTCCAGATGGGTTATTTTTCAGACTTAGTTCCACTTAAGGCATCAATAACATTCCTTCATATTCACTTTACTTCATAAACTATTCTTGATATTACTTATTTCAGAACAAACCTATTAGATCCTTAAAAAATCATTTATCCATTTAAAAGTTTTTAGACATAAAAGACTTGTCATCTAATTTCCAGAACTCACGAAAGACGTATATCAGCTATAGTTAACTTCAAAGGAGAGTTATCTTTCAGGTTTTCAAAATCTAAAAATAAGATTTAGTTATTCTTATCTTATCAAACAAAACCGTCGAAATGTTGAATCAGAGTTCTCCCACTAGCTAACTTGACAGAAAAGTTTTTATGTTTTTAGAAAAGTTTCTGATTTTTTTGGATTTTAGTATGCAGATGCAAAATATACATATGAATGCGAAGGTTAGAAATGCGTACCAAGCGTACCCCCAAACTTAAACTGGACAGTGTCCTCACTTGTCATTGCATGAAGAGATCATTTAAGGGTCAAAATTGTCGGTTAGATATACACAAATTTTTTTTGTTTTTGTTTTTAAAGAAAAGAAAAATAGTAAAAATGGAAAAGAATATCCACAAATATATACAAAAAGGTATATACAAACCCCCAAACTTATTTGGAACAGTGTCCACTGTTCTTGGCTGGATAACCGAAGTTTGGTGGTAGGCAGAAGAAGATTATGCAGGGTAAAACGGCTCTTGTAAGACCAGGAGCTCCTCTGTTGGTTCGGCGCTAAGGTATGGTTTAAGTCGGTGTCCGTTTACTTTGAAAAATGAACCGTCCTTTGGATTCTCCAAATCCACAGCGCCATGCGGATACACATTCCGCACAAAATACGGCCCTTTCCAGCGAGATCTGAGCTTTCCTGGATGGAAGTGTAGCCGGGTGTCGTAAAGCAGTACCTGTTGACCAGGTACGAAAGTTTTGCGCAAAAGGTGTTTATCGTGAAACACCTTCGTTCGGTTCTTAACGACAACGGCGTTATCGTAAGTCTCATCCTTAAGCTCGCTCAATTCGTTCAACTGCAGCTTCCGATGGCTGCCCGCATCTTCGAGAGACAGATTCAGTTCTTTTATCGCCCAAAATGCGCGATGCTCTATTTCGACAGGGAAGTGGCAAGCCTTTCCGTACACAAGACGATAGGGAGACATGCCAAGATCGGTCTTATAAGCGGTTCGAAATGCCCAAAGGGCATCAGTGAGTTTCAGCGACCAATCCTTACGGTTCTTGGAAACCGTCTTCTCCAGTATCTGCTTGATTTGCCGATTTGAAACTTCGGTCTGCCCACAGGTTTGGGGGTGGTAGGGTGTAGATAGCTTATGATTAATGGAATATTTCCGCATCAAGGCCTCGAAAGTCTTATTGCAGAAATGAGTTCCATTGTCGCTAATGATCTCTCGAGGGTGCGTAAACCGGGAGAAAATGTTTTCTTTAAGAAACCTAATGACAACCTTGTTGTCGTTAGTCCGGCTGGGCACAGCCTCGACCCACTTAGAGACGTAATCAACAACGAGAAGGATGTACAAGTTCCCGAAAGAGCTGGAAAACGGCCCCATGAAATCTATCCGCCAAACGTCGAAAATCTCCACAATCAAGATTGGTTGGAGCGGCATCTCGTTCCTCCGGGATATCCGGCCCAAGTGTTGGCACCGGGAGCAAGTCTTGCAATAGTCATGAGCGTCTTTGAAGAGTTGTGTCCAGTAGAAACCACATTGCAAGATCTTCTCAGCTGTCTTTCTGGGGCCAAAATGCCCGCCACATGCTTGATCGTGGCAAAATGACAGCACACTCTTGAATTCATCGTCAGGGACACACCGACGAATAATCTGGTCGGGACAGTACTTGAAGTTAAGTTAAGTTAAGTTGAATCCATTCCATTTTGAACGAGTTCAGGGTTCGTCCCAGTAAAAGTGTTTTACTTGAGATAAGAATCGAAGTCTGTCCTGACTTGACCATTCAGTCGGTAGTAGCCCTGTGGCTAAATAGTTCACAATATCTGCGAACCAGGGTTCGCGAGATACTGTCAAGAGTTGTTCATCCGGAAAAACGTCGTTGATCGGAAGTTGAGGCAACGACGAAGAAGGAAGTCGTGAGAGATGGTCGGCGACCACGTTTTCATATCCTCTTTTGTCCTTAATGACAAGGTCAAACTCTTGAAGCAAGAGGATCCAACGTATTAGCCGAGATTTTGCATCTTTCTTCGCAAAAAGATGGCGCAGAGCAGAATGGTCTGTGTAGACAATGACTGGAGAGCCGATGAGGTATGGCCTGAACTTTTCTAAAGCAAATACAACAGCCAAGAATTCCTTCTCAGTTGTTGTATAATTGAGTTGGGCGTCGTTCAGGGTTCAGTTCGCATAATAGATTACGTGCGGCATCTTGTTGATGTGTTGTCCAAGGACAACACCAATGGCAAAGTCGGATGCATCGCACATAATCTCAAATGGGTGCGTCCAGTCAGGTGAAGAAAGAACGGGAGCAGAAGTGAGTGAGCTTTTTAATGACTCGAACGCAGTCACACAGCTCGAGTTGAAGTCGAATGGCGTGTCCTTGGCCAGTAGAAGAGTCAAGGGCCTAGCAATCTTGCTAAAGTCCTTGATGAACCGTCTATAGAAACCGGCATGGCCAAGGAAGGCTCGGATGTCTCTGACGCATCTGGGAGGAGGGAGATTGGAAATGACCTCAATCTTCGCTTTGTCAACCTCTATGCCATTTTGCGAAATGATATGTCCTAAGACAATACCTTCGCGCACCATGAAGTGGCACTTCTCCCAATTCAAAGTGAGGTTCTTGTCCTTACATCGGGTAAGGACAGCATCAAGATGCAGCAAACACTCGTTAAAGGAATCGTCGAAGATGGAGAAATCGTCCATGAAGATCTCCAGGAATTTCTCCACCATGTCTGAGAAGATTCCCATCATACACCGCTAGAAGGTAGCGAGCGCATTGCTTAACCCAAAGGGCATGCGACGATATGCGAACGTGCCGAAAGGACAAGTGAATGTGGTCTTGTCCTGGACTTTTTCAGCGATGGGAATCTAATTATAGCCAGAGTAGCCATCAAGAAAGCAGTAGTACTCGTGTCCGGCCAATCGTTCAAGCATTTGGTCAATGAAAGGTAGCGGAAAGTGGTCTTTCCGCGTTGCGGCGTTGAGTTTTCTATAATCGATGCATACTCGCCACCCAGTTTGGGTGCGAGTAGGGATTAACTCATTCGCCTCGTTAGTAATGACCGTTATGCCTAATTTCTTAGGGACAACGTGAATGGGGCTAACCCACTGTCTATCAGAGATAGGGTAAATGATACCACTATCCAGACACTTCACGATTTCCTTTTTCACAGCCACCTTCATGACTGGGTTGAGTCGCCTTTGTGGATCCCTGGCTGGTTTGGCATCATCTATCAGATGAATGTGATGTTCAACGATCAGGGGACTAATCCCCTTGATGTCCGCCATGGACCAGCCAAAAGCTTGCCTATTGCTGTGCAAGACCGCAAGAAGGGCTTTCTCTTGCTCTGGAGCTAGAGAAGCCGAGATGATAACAGGGAGGGTATCGTTCTCACCCAAGTAAGCGTACTTAAGGTGAGACGGCAAAAGGCTTGAGTTCGAGCGTTGGAGGTGAAACGATTGAAGGCAAGATTGGTGAGAAGGTCTCGAACTCAAAGGATTCCAGCAAATGTTCGAAATGAGTGTAAGCGACCGAGTTGGATGGTTCAGGTAACTCATCCGAAAATTCGAAGGATTCAAACTTGGGTGGTGAGGGGCTACGATCGTTCGCGAAAGTAAAACACTCGTAGTCATTATCGGGCGCAGAAACAGCAGCAGGTTCGAAGAGGAACGCAGTAGTGGCGTTAAGGTTATCGTGATCGAACAAAAACTCCTCGAATTCACACTCTTCTGGGGTGATCTCCTGGATTGAGCAAACGTCTAGTATATGAGCATTAGGTTCGGTGGGCTGATTCCCCAACCTAAAAATGTTGAGTTCAATTGTCATGTTTCCAAAAGATAGGTTCATCGAACCATTGCGACAATAGATCACAGCATTTGAGGTTGCAAGGAATGGGCGACCGAGTATCACCGGAATTTGATTCCGGGGGTTAGCTACAGGATGTGTGTCTAATACAATGAAGTCAACGGGGAATATGAAGTCCCCAACCTTGAATAACACATCCTCTAGCTCACCCCTAGGATGGGTGATCGATCGGTCGGCCATTTGGAGAGTGCAGTGTGTGGGTTTCAGCTCTCCTGCACCTAGTTGCTCATATACTGAGTACGGAAGCAGGTTAAAACTGGCACCAAGATCTAATAGTGCGCGGTTGATGTTCTTATCCCCAATGGTAATAGAAATCGTAGGACAGCCAGGGTCCTTCCGTTTTTGCGGTAAAGATTGGGTAAGAGCATCACTCACAGCACTAGCCAAGAAAACTTTCATGGGTACCTGAGACTTCCTCTTTTTCGTGCACAAGTCCTTTAAGATTTTCGCGTAGGACGGGACTTGTTGGACAACATCTAAAAGGGGAATGTTGATGTTAACCTGCTTAAACAACTCCAGAATCTTCTCCATTTGTGGATTTTGTTTATTGGACCTCAACCGGTTTGGAAATGGAACGTTTTTAAAATTGGTTGAGTCCAATGCTTGTGGAGGAGATTGTGGAGCTGGAACGGATCCCAGAGCTGGTGCTTTCGTGGAGTGAGAAGTGGGTCCATTCAGAGAAGAAGAAAAAGAAGAAGAAGAGCCTTTTGAAGAATGGAGAATAGGCTCAGAAGACGAAGAAGAAGAAGAAGAAGAAGCGGCCGGGGTGTCATTATCCTCATTTGCTGTGCCGATGTTGTTGTGCAGCATCCTTATCGATCTCAATGTAGTCACGGCACTCACATTATGGTTCTGTTGTTCAAGAGCAACATGTATATTATGTGGGTGACCGGGATTTGGGAGTGGTTGAGATGGAAGCTTCCCCTTTTCTCGCTCGCTTAACGCCGCATTCAGCTGTGCAATCTGGGCTTCGATGGTCTTGATGCTTTGCCCGTGTGCAGCAGTGAGTTGCACCAAAGACTGAATAGACGACTGGATGTTGGCGGTGGATTGTGTCGATTGTTTAACGAATGCCTCCAGACTTCGTTCTAGCGAGGAAACCTTATCGTTGTTTGACGGAACAAAGTTGTTTTGTGGAAAAGAATTGTTGGGTGCAAAGTTGTTCGTCTGATTTTGAAAAGGTTGGGGTTGGAAGGGCTGCTGAAACTGATGTTGAGTTTGTTGTTGCGCTTGTTGTTGCGGAGGTGGGGGCCTCTGGAAATTGTTGCCTTGGAATTGTTGCTGATTCTGATTCCTGGCGAAATTGGAATGGTTCCTCCAACCGGGATTGTAGGTGGAAGAGTATGGATCATTTCTCGGTCTTTGCTGAAATGCAGTATTAACCTGATCCTGTCCTTGAGATGGTGGATTATAAGGACACTCTTCGGTTAAGTGAGAAGGATCGGAACAAAAAGCACAAATGGTACGAAAGGGAAGAACAGGGGCAGGAGCAGGAGATGAAAATTTGCTCTCTATCGCTTCAAGTTTTCTCGTTATTGCAGCCATTTCAGCTTTCATCGCAATAGAGACATCGAGTTGGTGAATTCCTACCCTAGACTGACCAGTAGAAGTGGAGGAAGAAGAAGAAGTTGGTCTGGTGCTCTCCCATTGAAGCGTTTGTTCCGCAAGGTCGTCGAAGAATTGCCACGCTTCCTCGTCAGATTTCGATAGGAAGTGGCCCTGACAAATGGTTCCAACAACTGCTTGGTTGCTGGGTTCAGGCCCTCGTATAAGGTTTGGCAAAGTTGCCATTTCTCGATACCGTGGTGAGGGCACTGAACAAGAAGGTCTTTATACCGGTCAAAGCACTTCCAGAAGGGTTCAGTAGGAAGCTGAGAGAATTGGTTGATTTCATTACGGATCCTTGCGGTTTTATGATTCGGATAGAATTTCATGAGAAACGCTTTCACAAACTCGTCCCAACTGGTTATGGAGTGGGAAGCGGTGCTATACAGCCATTTTTCAGTAAGATCGCACAAAGTGAACGGAATGACCCATAGCCGTATAGCATCGTCCGACAGCTCGGTAGTTTTCATCATGGCACAAACAATTTGGAACTTGTTGATGAAGATATAGGCATCTTCAGATTCAAGCCCATGAAATTTCGGAAGCATGTTAATGAAGTGGAGCTTAATTTCAAAATTATCCCCATTGGCCGGTGGAAGAGAAAGAAAGGTGGGAAGTGCAGAACGGGTGGGATAGAAATGATCCTGGAGCACGATTCTCTGTGGCGCTACAACAGGCGGTGGTGGTGGGTTATTTGCCTCCATAGGAGGTGGAGTCAATCCCGGGGGAGTCAAAGAGATGTTTGGATTAAATCCTGACATCGCGGAAGAGGAGGTTGGTGATGGTGAAGGTGAAGATGTATGAACAGAATTCCGGTCAACGTCGGAGTTGGCCGGCAAAGGTAAGGGTGAAAGAGGCGTGGACGGAGTTTCGACGTCTGAATCGATCGCGTAGTCGGTAGCGACTAACGTAACGCGGACTAGGCGGGCGCTAGTGTCCCGAGTCCAAGCGGACATACACTAAACGAGTTTAGTATAGTCAAAGCGGAGAAGGTGAGGGTAAGAAAACGTCAATGGAGAAATACGATGGGTGGTGGGTGAAAAAATGGATTCTGGCGACAAAGGGCAAGTTTTTATAAAAGTTTTTGGTTTTGTGTTTTTTTTTCTTTTTTTTTAGAAAGAGCTTTACAGAAATATGTACGGGCTTACGGCAATCACAAACAAGATATGCACAATCACAACTAGATCTAGGGTCACCTAGGTCAGCTAGACAGCTCCTAACTGTTCCAAAAGGCTAGAAATAGGACCTCAAACCTCCTCTTCTCCAACAATTGCGGCCAGGTAGGTGCCAGGTAAGTGGGAGGCTCCCCACTACGTAAGTAGTGGTCTTAATTAAGTAACCACTTGCCTTGGACACACTTGCCTAGACACCGCAAAAGTAAGGATAGGATAAACGGCCGATGCCTGTAACTAGTCCTCTGTCCTATTGAGCGTGAAGTCCTTAGGGCTGAGTCTAGTATTTTTTTAATTTAAGCAATGGTCAATGCATATGCTTTTTATGATTTCTGGGGTCCTGGGAAGGGTGATGAAATCCCCACCCAATCTGAATTGGTTTCAAGCCCCTTAAAGTCCGTATTAATATATGCAAAGCAGTAACAATCAACTGCAAACAATTTTTATTTTAGCGCGGCGCAAAGAATCCTGCACAAAAACAATTTATTGGAAGGGGGAAGAGAGTTTGCGCAAAGAATGCTGCAGAAAACACAGTTCAGTGGAGTTCATAGGAGTGGGGAGGAGATAAGGAACACTCACAGGGAATTTGGCACCCTGAAGGCACCAAACGGCCGCGGTTCCGCGGCCTAAGCCTGCTTATGCCGTGGTTCCGCGGCGGTTTGTTGGCCTTGGTGCTTGATTTTTCTTGTCGGTGCTTCCTTGGTTGTCCTCTGCTTGTCTGGATTTCCTGAATCTTGATTTACTCACTGTATCTGCTCCAGATTTTTACAGTAGACCGTTGGCTTCGTCTTGATCCGTCGCGGTGTAGCCGCGAGATATGGATCTAACTTCCCACGTTTTTGGCACTGAACTCGACCGTCTTTTTATCCTGCACACTTGCACAAAAACTAATCAAAAATAACAAGATGGTTTTTTTACAATGTATATTTTTTTTTGTTTTTCGGTTATATTTATATTCATAAATTAACCCGAAATTACACAAAGAAATAAACTACCGTCTCCTCGGCAACGGCGCCATTTGATTGGTAGAGTTTTTGCGTGCTAAGTTTGTTACCGCAATCAAGACGGTTTCGCTTGTAGCTAGCCGGTTGAGTACGGGTCGTCCGCAGGGAGATGGGAATCTTTTTCTATGTGCTTTAACGAGTTAAGTCCAAATGTCCAGGTTTGTTTTTAGATTAACTATGTGCTAAAATGATATGTATAGAGAGCTTGTTAGGGTTAGGATTATGTTAGTTTGAGTTAGGAGCCGCTCACTTCTTTCGTTGCCACTCTTAATATCGGTGTTACGGTAATCGGCAACAACGGGGATTAGCACGACTAGGAAGGAACTTGCGAGTATAAGTTAGGCTTTCCAACGCATAAGTTCTTCCTTTTGGTGCTTGTCCGTCCGTTCTTGGCTCTTAGCCTTAACCTCCGGTTAATTCAACCACAACCGGTCTCACTAAGGAATCACCACTATCATATAAGATAGGGTGCCGTAGGGAGCGGATTGTGGTTCAATTAACGGGAGTCCGAATTAAGATGTTGGGCAAGAAAAGAGTGAGAGAGATTTCCTTCTCTCAAACTTTCCTTATCCTACCCTAACAAGTATGAAAACTACTCACCCATTATAAGGAAAAGAAAATAAAACAAAGGAGGAAGTGGAAAGAAAGAGGTTAGAAGATTACAACTAGCTATTTGAGACCTCACATTGGCAAGGATCAAGCTTAAGCATCATAGTTGTTTAAGGATAAAGAAAGAAACAAACAACAAATAACAACAACTAGATTAGCAAATGAAAATTACAAGCAATTATAATTAATCAAAAGAACAAGACAAGCAAGATAATAAAGAGAACTCTTTTATTCATTCTTCACTCACAAAAGCTCACTACAAGTTTTTAATGGAGAAGAGATGAGAAGAGGAAGAACAACAACACATGTATTCTAAAATCTAAATACAAGAATATGGACCCTTGGCTTTGGCAAGTTCTGGACTATTTATAGGCAGGGAACTGGAAACCTAGGGCAAGAATCTGGCTCCACATAAAATGACCAAACTGCCCCAACAATATTTCATTCTGAAGAGGCCGTACGACCGCGGTTCCGCGGCCTAAGCATGCTTATGCCGCGGAACAGCGGACTATATGGGGGATTGTGCCTTCAGTTTTGGTGATGCTTCCTGGTTTGCTTTGCCCTTTAATCTGGTATATGTTTTTTCTCAGAATTTCTTCACGATTTTTCCAGAATTTCTGCTGATCAAAAGGTGATGTGATGTGGATCTTTTGCCATGATTTTTCTTGAGCTTCGCGTAGATATGTTGGATCTTGTGGTGCCATTGAGCTTTGTGCATGAAAATGACATTGATTTGCCATTTTGTCTCTTAAACTGGTGTGCGGCAACATACGGATAGAGAGCGGAGACCCGTGTTTTATCTGTGGTCGGCAGTAATCCGGATTTTGTCGTGCTTTTCCATGAATTTCACTGTTTAGAGACGAGAACATGTATCCTGCAATTGACTAGCAAACACGGCTCAAGAGTACTTACCGATAAGCAATGTGATAAAAATTGGGCGGTATAAAAATGCAAAAATCTGATATGAACACTCCACATAGTCAAACTTAGACTCGAACCAAGGTTAACCTAGCGCTCTGATACCAACTTTGTCATGACCCGAAATAGCTCGTGACTGGCCCTTGAATCATATGAAGTCTATAGGACCACATATAATCCAAGTAAGCCAAAAGCCCAGAAATCTAAAACCATTTTAAGGAGTAAATAAAGAAAACTGGTTTTTAAGAAGTAAAGAAAACATGGTTTGAAAACAAGGTTTTTAAATAAATAAGCCAAATATGAGTTTTTAAAATGTATAGTCTTTTCTAAAAATTTCGGCAGAGTTTCCTTTGTAAATACTGGCCTCGAACGGGGTACAACAAGAATAATATATATGCAATGATAAAAGGCATCCCCAAGCGGGAGCTAGCTCTTCTTCAATCGACGGTCACAACCACGCAAGAAATATAATATACAACGCCGAAGGGCGAGGATCAAAACTCAGAAAGAAACTCAACACAGCATGAAAACCGTAATACTACAACGCGCGACTCTAAGGTCGAATAATAGATAACCGGTTTCTAAGTCTGAAACAATATACAAGTTTTGGTTGATGGAATTACAAGATACAACTGAATAATACATCAATAATGGTGGTTCTGATGCAAAAGAACCCACCTACCAAGCAAATCACCGTGCGTTCGACGCCAGAATGCAGAAACGAAAAAACTTTTCAAGCTAGAAAACCGGCACCACCGCGCACAAAAATCCCGAATCGGGCTATTAAACTAATTCTAGCTAACTAAAGAACGGGTAGAGAGATATACCAAGCGATCCGTGTCCTTCGGTCTTCTCGTCGTTGTCCCGATCTCCCGCGGAATGTCCGGTCTCCACCTGCTCGCCGGAAGGGCACCACGTCGCCGGCTTCTTTTACGGGCTTCCACCTCTGGACCGAGGCAACTCGGGCACGAAGTTGGCGAGTCGACGTGCCCAAGATTTGCTGTAGAATGTAGTGTAGTGCTCTATGTCTCTTTGGGGTTGTAGGAAGTTGCCTTTTGGTGGAGGAATTGATATATTGGAATCTTGTGATGAACTTGGGAATTTTTAGCATGAAAAGAACAACAATTCCCCCATCCAAATTTTGGACAACCCCCACTAAAAAATGTGGCCGGCCTCATTAGGTAAGGGGAGAGATCAAAAAACAAGGGGAGGGGGGTGTATCTCAATAATGTAAGAGAGAGTGTGGAGTTATCATGAAGCATGATTACAAGACAAGGTCCAACACTCCACCAACTAATCATCACAAACAAAAGTCAAGCAATCATGAGGTTATGAAGTCAATGGTGGAGCAACAATCATGACACTACAAAATGCAAAGACAACCCTCCAAGATGCTTATTTGCACAAATGCAAATGGGCCCTCCTCCACCAATCTTCAGCCAATGAAAGATACAAAAGAAAATGGCCAAAACGGAAAGCAAACTGACAACTCCAAAAACTGATCCCGTAATAAATTACAGGAAAACCCCGCTACTGTATATACATACCCGCATTTGTATTCCGACCGAAATACAAATGCAATGAGACAATATCTACACTGTGCAATACTAGGATCCGGCTTAAACCAAAGCCCGCTAGTATTTTCCGTCCGATCATGATCCGTGCAATACCGCACGTATCTGATCGAACCCTTCCATATCTCCATACAGCCTCTACAGCGTTTCGCCCGAAACTTGAGTAACTGGTTGTGGGGGACTCTAAAGACTCGTCAATACTATGGCTGTGGATTTAACCACCAGCACGTCAGAGGTATTAGCCATACGTGACGGGGTACCAGCTATTGACCAAAAGGGACATCGATGAGCGAACTCATCCTGACACCCTACTGAGCCTGTCAGTGACAATATCCGTACAGTCCGGTCCGTTCGTCTATGAGCATCGCATGGCGGGCTTAGGGGGTTGGTAAAAATCAGACCTCCAAAAGCGGTACAAGTCGTGTCGGAGTGTAGCCCAGAACACCCTGAGATACTACTGGAATACCTACCAGTAAATCTCCTGCCTCGGCCGAGGGCTTTGTTTAATGGCTCTCCTAGATACAGCGCGACCTCACCCCCAATACTGGGAGAGATGAACCCATGAAGATCCGCTCACTGCCTCCATATGGCTCGGGACTGTACCCAACTAAAACCTGTTTGCACGTCTCCTTTGAGTGTGGTAGGGTAGTAATCAAAGTACAGTGGGAACTCACACGAGACAAATGACGATCCTCAGGTCGATGAACTGACCTGTACACATGTCACCAGGGAACTGCTATCTGGCGTCAGGTATAAGACCAACTAGCAAGTTCCCGGCGAGTTCTGTCCGGTGTACTCATAACGCAATGAGCACCTGTATACATCTTAGGTGAACCAACTGACACCAGTGGCTTGTGAGACCGGCCACCGCCCCACGTCGGCGTCTCGACTGTATACACTAGTCTACTCTGGAGTATCGATGCCCTGTCTCGAAACTCCCACGACTAGGGACCTTTTAAGGATGTGCTTATAGACTACCAGCTCCCACGTATATGATCGCCCTCATACTGCTGGCAGTCAAGCAAGAATCCTAGGGGCTCTATCAACGTGTAATAGTGACCTGTAAGGTCACCTAAAGCAGTACACGTTGATAAAGATAAACCAGATAGCATACTGTCATCTTGAGTAAGACTGTCCTACCGGGATAGGTCCTCTCTCAATCATTGCAATCATGTGCCTGTGATCCAATAATTGACTCTGAGGGCACTATCTCCAATAATCTCCCACTTGCACTCAAGGCTAATTATTGCGATGTCGCATACTCACAGCCCGTGTGATACTAAACACCCAACTCCTCTACTAGTCAGTCTCACAAAACCCGTTTGCGAAACTATTGCGTTCGAGGAATAGCCCCAGTGAGTGGATCCGCTTTGATGTTTCTTTCTTTATCTCTCTATATCTCAAGTTCGTGGAGAAAGCCATCTCCTGAAATGAGCAATACCTGTCTTAGAATGTGTCTAGATGTCTGATGGGACCTAGCTCATAAATGAACTCCAAATCCAAACTTCTTAGACTGTATCGTTAACTGAACTTAATCAGTATCCTGCGCCATGCCTACCTCAGTATCCTCCTGGACCACCTGTCCATAATACCGCCCCTCGTCAGAGGGAAAACTACAACTCTGACAGCCACTCTGCCGTCTAGGTCACCTTGGAAGCCTGGAATGATAACTGTCTCCTAAAAGAGGCTGTTGTTATCATATCCCTGGAACACCCACTTATGTTCTAAAACTGCTTTCGACTGTTTCTCCAGGATTAGATCAATATCAACTTATTGCATCTCACGCAAAAATAACCTCTGGTGTGGCACTTGACATCTCATGATTGACTCAATTGCCTAAGCAAGTGATCTGCCAATCATGCATATCCCTCTCCGCTTTAGTCAGTAAGACACCTTTAGAGAGGGCGACTCCATCACCTGCAGGTATACTACCTTGCCAGGAGTCATCCATTCTAAAAATTTTTAGAATGCTGTCTAAGTACCCTGATTAGGAAACTACCCAAATCTAGATCTAAAACCATAGATCCAGTAAACAGAATGTCTTGATATAATGTCCAAGTCCTATGTGGAGAAACCACTGTGTGACAACCAAAGTATAACCGATTGTAGTATAGGAATTTCACTTCCTACTCTGTGTGTGTCATCCAAAAACCAGGACATCACACCCTACTACCTTCTTAACAGATCCATCCCCTATTCTGATGAAGTCAAACCTATGACTGTCATATCAGAAATAGATGATCTATCTCCGCTACATCTGCTTTAGTCTATAAATAGACATAAGACACTTGTTCACCATGCTTCCGCTGCTCCCACCGACTACGACAACCCTCTGGCAGAGTCATATAGACGTACACTTCTAAAGCTAGTTTAGAACGACGCTATATTCATCCTCCTGCCGGGTCTCACAGCCTGGAACAACAGCAATGGCAAGTCTGGGTAAACAAGAACCTCCCTGTCACCGTCCTTGAGGCTACCGGTGTACCTCTCGGGTGCCTGAGGTTACCCACCGTATCTGCGGAGTGGCCAATGGAATGTCAAACCAGATTGAATCTTTAGGTTCTTATCAAATCTTCAGTAATCGTTTGCGGTTCTGGAATCACTTCCAGTTCTACCATACTCCCACTACTGTTTTCTGAAAAAATTCATTTTTATTAAAACCGTGGTGAGTCTAGAACAATATCTCTATTGATCTTCCAGATGGTAGAATGCCAACCCTCGTCATAGCCTGGGTCAACCCACAAACAGCCATTACAGAAATGTGCCTTGAGTTATCCAGAGTCTGGTTTTAAGCATAAGCCGGACAACTCCCCGTACCTTAACATCGTTAAGATATGAACTGTTCTATATCCAATATAGAACCAGAGGCACTGATTTAATTGAACCAGATTCAAATCATGCAACTGTCTCCAGTGCATGTCAACTAAACGGAAAGAGGCTGATCAACGTTACTCAACTTAGGAATGCTTCCAATTATGAGTAACCTGAAAGAGAGGCAAGTTCTCTTAATCATTACTATCAACTGAACACCATACACAAGTATCTACATTTTCGATCAACTTGAAGAATCCCGATACTTGCAACGCCTGGTTCTCTACTTTATCCATATACCTATAACTTCTCAAAACTTGGACCCTGTGTTTCTACGAAACACCTGTCTAAAAACTAGAGAAGTCATAAGTAAACCGAATATAGTACAAGAACCAACCCCTCTGTCCTCATGGACGCTGGACAACATACAATACTCTGTATAAGTCCCTTGAGTCTGATAACTCAATCCCTGTGTGTCGTAGGTTGAAAACTGTACTTAAGGTAAAGAAGAATTACACCGCTGTTTAATGCTCCTTACCTAACCATCCACTGATATAGGTAAATGTCATAGACATAATTTCAAAAAGGTATATCTTACTCTATGAAAATAGACGTACAGATATATTAATTTGAAATTGGTGCATAACAGCGGATATTAAAAACCAAATATTTGCCGTCCGGCAAACAGCCCAGGCGATTTCCTCAGATATCACCGATTACAACGAATCCCGATATAATGAGGATGACCACCTAATTCCCAATAACTTGCTCCCACTCATCATCTGTAAAACCATACAGATGTGAGAATCATACCTGGTAAATACATACCCTGGAGCAAGATCTGATTGGGAAATCGGTTTTCCTTTAACAGTACACAGCGAAACTGAAACATTGAAATGTTTCGATGGGGTATCCGGGTATTCCCAGTAATGCCTCTTCCATTATCCAGATTCACAACTGTAACCGTATAATTCTTTGCCATCTTTCCAAATCCCTTTATATGTCTTTAGTCATTACCTTCTGTACACCCTTTTAAGCTGAATGGTTTTCTTCCTTCCCTACCGTTCGGCACCAGCCTATGGTTTGGAAGAAGACTATCCAATAAGCATAATGGGTGTACTGTCCTAATCCTAGGACCACTCACAATGCGAGAGAAGGTGAAGATAAAAGACAACCGAATAAACTTTATTCCTATTTCTCCTGAACCAGAATCCATCCCCGAACTGGAACAAGCTCCTTTCGAGTTCGTATATAACCATACGATGAAGTATCCAATAAACTGTGGATCTTCGTAGTGATACGGAGTGTTCTGGGGAAATACAAAGGTGATTTAGGATTGGCGAAGAAATACTTGGTTTGGTCGTGAATAGCAGTTGCAATTTACTTTGCCCTCTTACTAATCCCTTGATACGTCTTTACTTAATACCTTCTGTACACCATTGTTAGGCTAATTGGTTTTCTTCATTCCCTACCGGTCGGCACCAGCCTATGGTTTGGAAGAAGACTATCCAATTTGCGTAATAGGTGTACTATCTCCTAAACCAAGGAGTACTCTCAACCTGAGAGAAGGTAAAAGGAAAAGACAACTGAATAGTCCTATTCGTTTTCTCCAGAACCGGAAACCATCCTCGAATAAATTCCTTCGAGTTCGTATATAACCATACGATGGTTTTGTCCAATGGAAGTGGACGTTCGTAGTAATACGGGGTGTCCTGGAGAAAAGGGTAAAAGTAGGAGTGGCAATGAGGTATGCAACTCTGACAATCCAAAAGCCGGTGTTTAAGAAGGTTCGGTTAATTTTGGTCACTGAGTCATAGTCTTAGGGTCGGGTCATGGTCGCTGCCAAAGAGAGAGAGAAAAGAAACACTCAGCGTGTACTCTATCCTAGATCAGAATGGTTACCAATTTATCTAATCTGGAAACCTCCCACTGTTCCGTCAAATTCTCCTCCAAACCTGAAAGAAGAATTAGTCGGGATCACCCGAGGAGTAAACCAACTCATCAGTGGGAATCGGGATCCAACTATCATTGCATGATAACGTGACGGAATCCGCTCACGTTATCACACTCCAGAAGGTATGCGCATATCTGGAAAGTTTCAGTTTCTTTAGAAACTCCCGATGTGATTTTTACCCCATGCTCTTATGACCTTCACGAAGGTCAACAAATCATAAGTCACATGTCAAGTTCTACCCGTCATTGTCCAGGTTAATTTGAACCCACCCGTACAAGCCCTTGACGAAGGTCAACAAGGCTATACGACTGTCCCAAACCAACGCATCTATCTATGCAGCAGAAAGGTAACAAGCAGCTACCATTCACTATGCCTTGACGAAGGTCAACAAACATAGCATGAATACTACGTGCTACCCGTCTGAAACGACGGAGGGCTACGAATGGTTTTTGGCGAAAAACCTTTAATGTAATGAACTTGATATCGTTGAAGGAACCGGATAGATTTTATAAAAATATAGTGGCGAAAACCTTTGCTAAAGAGGTCACTCCCGGTGAAGGGATCTCGGCTCTTTCCCCGTAGAATGAGGTGCTGGATATTCCAACTGAATACCACGATGCAAAGCAAAAGTAATTGGCTATAGTGAAGTTATTACGCTGACGCAAACTTCTGTCCAAGGGGTCACTCCCGGTGAAGGGATCTCGGCCCTTGCCTCGTCGACTGAGGTGCATGATATTCCAACTGAATACCACTGTGCAAAACAAAAGTGAACGTCCTTGCAATAACAGCTTTTTAAAAAATGTTCCAACAACATCAGAATAGGTTTGTTTATCTTGCATTGATCCGAATCAACGCAGTCCCATCAATTGATCACACCAATAAAGAACGAAAATAATGATGTACGTATATGCCATCCGCATTCGCCACTGGGTCCCGTCATTACCCGTTAGGTTAGTTAACTAACGACAGAGCGGGGACTGGACTAGCGCGGATGCAAAACATATACAACATCTACTAGTATATATATCAATATATAATATTTCGCTCAAGGCGTGATAAAATGCAACATCACAGAAATGTACAGCATCACAGAACAATACAGATATCTGGGATCCCCGGGTTTCATAGAGCCGCTACTGAAACCCGACGTTCCCCTGGTCGTGTGGATAGCCTGTGCAATGAAATCCTAGACCCCTACCGGCGCGGCAAGTTACCCGCCAAAACCTGAAGCGAGGCAGCCCCTTTCAGCAACGTGAATGGACCACCCAGCACTTCACGGAATCCGGTAACTTGGGCACCCCTCCTGGGTCAACCTATACCCCCTACGAGTGCGGCGAATAGCCTGCCAATTCTAGAGTAAAGCCCCCTCCGTCTCAATGCCATGAGATGCGGGCTCGTTGCCCTCTAGAACCCGGCTATCCGTGCACCCCACCTTGGGGTAATCCTAGTACAGAAAGTAAAATATACATACAACGGGTACATCGACCTCGACCCGGTCGTGTCCCAAAAGAATAATATACAAACAGGCAGTGACGGCAGTCCACATGTCGGACGCTCGCCCCGCAATATCAAATGTACATAATACAACAAAACTGTACTAGCATTGCATCCAGGCTATCCCCCACGACCAATCCGCAACATCACAACACAACACAGAACATCAACGTGAATGTCACGTTCGCAAATCCGTCTAACCGGGCTATAGCAGTTAGACAGGATTTACCGATCGGGCGACATTCACGGTCGCAGATATAATGTAAATACTGACGCGTAGAGATCAAAAAACAAGGGGAGGGGGGTGTATCTCAATAATGTAAGAGAGAGTGTGGAGTTATCATGAAGCATGATTACAAGACAAGGTCCAACACTCCACCAACTAATCATCACAAACAAAAGTCAAGCAATCATGAGGTTATGAAGTCAATGGTTGAGCAACAATCATGAAACTACAAAATGCAAAGACAATCCTCCAAAATGCTTATTTGAACAAATGCAAATAAGCCCTCCTCCACCAATCTTCAGCCAATGAAAGATACAAAAAAAAATGGCCGAAACGGAAAGCAAACTGGCAACTCCAAAAACTGATCCCGTAATAAATTACAGGAAAACCCCGCTACTGTATATACATACTCGCATTTGTATTCTGACCGAAATACAAATGCAATGAGACAATATCTACACTGTGCAATACTAGGATCCGGCTTAAACCAAAGCCCACTAGTATTTTCCGTCCGATCATGATCTGTGCAATACCGCATGTATCTGATCGAACCCTGCCATATCTCCATACAGCCTCTACAGCGTTTCGCCCGAAACTTGAGTAACTGGTTGTGGGGGACTCTAAAGACTCGTCAATACTATGGCTGTGGATTAAACCACCAGCACGTCAGAGGTTTTACCCATACGTGACGGGCTACCAGCTATTGACCATAAGGGACGTCGATGAGCGAACTCATCCTGACACCCTATTGAGCCTGTTAGTGGCAATATCCGTACAGTCCGGTCCGTTCGTCTATGAGCATCGCATGGCGGGCCTTGGGGGTTGGTAAAAGTCAGACCCCCAAAAGCGGTACAAGTCGTGTAGGAGTGTAGCCCAGAACACCCTGAGATACTACTGGAATACCTACCAGTAAATCTCCTGCCTCGGCCGAGGGCTTTGTGTAATGGCTCTCCTAGACACAGCGCGACCTCACCCCCAATACCGGGAGAGACGAACCCCTGAAGATCCGCTCACTGCCTCCATGTGGCTCGGGACTGTACCCAACTAAAACCTGTTTGCACGTCTCCTTTGAGTGTGGTAGGGTAGTAATCAAAGTACAGTGGGAACTCACGCAAGGCAAATGACGATCTTCAGGTCGATGAACTAACCTGTACACATGTCACCAGGGAACTGCTATCTGACGTCAGGTATAAGACCAACTAGCAAGTTCCCGGCAAGTCCTGTCCGGTGTACTCATAACCCAATGAGCACCTGTATACATCTTAGGTGAACCAACTGACACCAGTGGCTTATGAGACCGGCCACCGCCCCTCGTCGGGGTCTCGACTGTATACACTAGTCTACTCTGGAGTATCGATGCCCTGTCTCGAAACTCCCACGACTAGGGACCTTTTAAGGATGTGCTTATAGACTACCAGCTCCCACGTATATGATCGCCCTCATATTGCTGGCAGTCAAGCAAGAATCCTAGGGGCTCTATCAACGTGTAATAGTGACCTGTAAGGTCATCTAAAGCAGTACACGATGATAAAGATAAACCAGATAGCAAACTATCATCTTGAGTAAGACTGTCCTACCGGGATAGGTACTCCCTCAATCATTGCAATCACATGCCTGTGATCCAATAATTGACTCTGAGGGCACTATCTCCAACAGGCTCAAAGGAGTTGTGCAAACAGGTTTTAGTTGGGTACATTCCCGAGCCACATGGAGGTGTTGGAGATAGTGCCCTCATAGTCAATTATTGGATCGCAGGTACGTGATTGCAATGATTGTGGAGGACCTATCCCGGTAGGACAGTCTTACTCGAGATGATAGTATGCTATTTGGTTTGCCTTTATCAGTCGTGTACATGTTCAGGTGACTGATTGCATGTTACACTTTGATAGAGCCCCTAGGATCTTGCTTTACTACCAACAGTATGATGGCGATCATATACGTGAGAGTTGGGTAGTTTATATGCATATCCTTAATTGTGGTCCCTAGTCGTGGGAGTTTCGAGACAGGGCATCGATACTACGGAGTAGACTAGGGTGTACAGTCGAGACCCCGACGAGGGGCGGTGGCCGGTCTCACAAGCCACTGGTGTCAGTTGGATCACCTAAGATGTATACAGATGCTCATTGGGTTATGAGTACACCGGACAGGACTCGCCGGGAATCTGCTAGTTAGTACTATACCTATCGTCAGATAGCAGTTCCCTGGTGACATGTGTACAGGTTAGTTCATCGACCTGAGGTCGTCATTTGTCTCGTGTGAGTTCCCACTGTGCTTTGATTTCTACCCTACCACGGCTCAAAGGAGTCGTGCAAACAGGTAGCTTTTGGGTACAGTCCCGAGCCATATGGAGGCACGTGAGTGGATCGGCAGGGGATTCGTCTCTCCCGGTATTGGGGGCGAGATCGTGCTGTGTCTAGGAGAGCCATTACACAAAGTCCATGGCCATGGCAGGAGATTTACTGGTAGGTACTCCAGTAGTATCTCAGGGTGTTATTGGGCTTCACTCCGACACGACTTATACTGCTTTTGGGGGTCTGACGTTACTAGCCCCCTAGGCGGATATGCGATACTCATTGACGAACGGACCGGACTGTATATACATTGTCACTGTTAGGCTCAGTAGGGTTTTCCGGATGAATGCGCTCATCGGCATCCCTTGAGGTCAGTCCATGGGCAGCCGTTACGCATTGCTAGTGCCGCTGACGGTTTGTGGTTAAACCCACTGCCAGGGTACTGACGAGTCATTAGAGTCCCCCACAGACAGTTTTCCAAGTTCGGGCGAAACGTTGTAGAGGCCGTATGGTTTTATGGCAGGGTTCGGAAAATGCACGTGCGTTTACGCACGTGTTATTTTTCGGGCAGATAATACTGGTCGGCTTTGGTTTAAGCCGGATCCGAGTATTATATTGAGTAGGTATAATATCTTTGTCTCAGTTGCATTTGTATTCGGTCGTAATACAAATGCGGGTATATTTATACAGTTTCGGGGTTTTCCTGAAAGTCGTTTCAGGATCACTTTTGGAAGTTGCCAGTTTCCAGTTTTCTATCAGCCGTCTTTTAACATTCGGTTAAAGACGGATTTATCTTTTCTTGGATGAGAGTGTGTCATGCTTCTAGAAGGTTCTAGAAGGTTCTAGATTTGGTGAGGTGTCTTGTGACTCATGCTTTGATTTTAACCACTTTCTTGTTTTGGTTAAGATCTTTTATTTAGCTAAAGATATTTTGTAAGAAGCTTCTTGTCTTAGGGTCACCACTTGGTTCCTACGGTCACCCCCCCTCTCTTTATAAGAGGCCGGCCCCCTCCTCTCTCTCTCATGGTTGTTGATTTCATTTTGTAGAAAAGATATGATAGGTTTTATCGGTGTATGGAATTTCACAGTCCATTTCATTCCATCACCCGATTCCTTCGGCAACTTCATTAACCGATCGTCCACGGATTTGGACGAAGTGAGACAAAGTCATCTACTCATTCTCTACATCAATCTTGGTCGTCTCTTTTAGCAAACTTGACGATTGAGTTGCCTCGAGTCAGAGGCGGGAGCCCGTTTAAAGAACCGATCATGTGGTGCCACCTCGACGAGGAGATCGGAGGTCGATGAGATCGGAGCCGCCGCAACGGAGCGTGGGATGATGGTTGAAGAACGAAGGACTCGGATCGTTCGGTATAACCATTCTACACTCTTTACAGTTTGTTAGTTTAGCAATAATGGCAGATCCGGGTTAAAGTATACGATAGCGCCAGTTAAAAGTTTTTTGTTCCGCATTTGGCGTCTGTAGACTGCCGGGGCGCTAGCGTAGACTTACAGAGGTATCAGAGCCTAACCATTTTGCTATACTAACTTGTGCTAACGTGTTCGAAACATCGATCGAACCGAAAAACAAAAACGACAAAAATCCTTGCTTGACAGTTTCTGTTGATTTTAAATGGTCTCAAAATTTATTTCTGGATGTCTTAAAAATCTGTGCAGGCATTTTTAAGAGTCACGACAAAATTTGGGGTCGTGATTCCTCCAAGCTGCCGCGGAAAGGCATGGTTTGGCCGCGCTTCCGCGGCCACGTGGGGAGCACGTGCTCCCAAATTTGGTCAGTGGGTTCTGTGTTGGATTTTGGGGTTTTTGGTAAATATCGTTTTGGCCCAGGTTTTGTTACTGTTCACCAGTAAGCTGTGGGGCCCACTTTTTGATATTTGGTCTTTGGTCGATCGAAATTTAAACACGTTAGTTTACAGTGCTTACATTATATCTCCGACCGGGAATGTCATTTGATCGGTAAACCGCGTTTGATTGCTATAGTTCTTTTAGACGGGTTTGCGAACGTGACATTCGCGTTGATGTTCTGTGTTGTGCTGTAATGTTGCGGATTTGTCGTGGTGGATAGCAGTGTGCAATGGTAGTACAGTTTGAGTTTATTTGTACATTTGATATTGCGGGGCGAGCATCCAACTTGTGGACTGCCGTCACTGCCTGTTGTATAATATTCTTTTGGGGCACGACCAGGTTGCGGTCGATGTACCTATTGTACTATTTTTCATTACTGTACTAGGTTTTGCCCTGAGACGGAGTGCACGGATAGCCGGGTTCGGGAGGGCAACGGGTCCGCATCTCATAGCTTTGAGAGGCAGAGGGGTCCCACTCTAGAATTGGCAGACTATTCGCCGCACTCGTAAGGGGTACAGGTTGACCCAAGGAGGGGTGCTCAAGCTACCGGATTCAGTGAAGTGCCGGGTGTTCCATTCACTATGCTGTGGGGACTACCTCGCTTCAGGTTTTGGCGGGTAACTTGCCGCACCCGTAGGGGTCTAGGTTTCATTGCACAGGCTATCCACACGACAGGGGAACGTCGAGTTTCAGCAGCGGCTCTGTGAAACTCGGGGATCCCAGATATCTGTATTGTTCTGTGATGCTTATTACTTTTCTGTAATGTTGCATACTATCACGCCTGGAGCGATTATTGTATATTGGTTTATATACTATTAGATGTTGTATATGTTTTACACCCACGCTAGTCCAGTCCCCGCTCTGTCGTTAGTTAAGTAACCTAACGGGTGATGACGGGACCCAGTGACGAATGCGGATGGCATATACGTACATTTTATTTTCGTTCTTTTCTGGTGTGATTAAATGATGGGACTGCGTTGATTCTGATCAACGCAAAGTAAAAACAAACCTGTATTCAGTTGTTGGAACAAATTTAAAAAGTGTTGTTACAAAGACGTTTCCTTTTGTTATGCATAGCGGTATTCAGTGGAATATCCTGCACCTCATTCGACGGGGCAAGGGCCGATATCCCTTCACCGGGACTGACCCCTTGGACAGAAGTTTGCGTCAGAGTAATAACTTTACTATAGTCGATTACAAGTTGCTTTGCATAGCGGTATTCAGTGGAATATCCTGCACCTCATTCCATGAGGAAAGAGCCGAGATCCCTTTACCGGGAGTGACCTCTTTAGCAAAAGGTTTTCGCCACTATATTTTAAAAAGCTATCAGGTTCCTTCAGCGATATCAAGTTCACTACGCTAAAGGTTTTTCGCCAAAAACCAGCCGTAGCCCTCCGTCACTTCTTTTGGGTATTCAGTAGTATTCAAGCTATGTATTTTGACCTAACGCCAAGGCATAGTGTTTGGTAGCTGCTGGGTATTCAATTGTTGCATAGATAGATGAGTTGGTTTGGGACAGCCGTTCTGCCATTTTGACCTAACGCCAAGGGAATGTGCGGGTGGGTTCAAATTAACAAGATAGTGATGGGTAGAACTTGGCATGTGACTTATGACATTTTGACCTAACGCCAAGGTTATAAGAGCATGGGGCAAAAACAATATCAGGAGTTTCTAAAGAAACTGAAACTTGCCGAGTATGCGCATACCTTCTGGAGTATGAGTAACGTGGATGCATTCCATCACGTTATCATGCGATGAGAGTTGGATCCTGATTCCCACTGATGAGTTGGTTTACTCTTCGGGTGAACCCGATTGATTCTTCTTTAGGTTTGGAGGAGAATTTGACAGGACAGTGGGAGGTTTCCGGATTAGATAAAGTGATGACCATTCTGATCTAGGTTAGAGTGCACGCAGAGTGTTTCTTTTCTCTCTCTCTCTCTTTGGCAGCGACCTTTGACCGACCCTAGACTATGACTCAGTGACCAGGTTAACCGAACCTTCTTAAAATACTGGCATTTGGATTGTCTGAGTTGCATAAGTCATTGCCACTCCTTCTTTTACCCTTTGAATTTCTCAGAACACCCGTATTACTACGGATATCCACTTCCATTGGATAGAGCCATCGTATGGTTATATACGAACTCGAAGGGACTTCTTCGAGGATGGATCCAGGTTCAGGAGAAATAGAATTGGTTTATTCAGTTGTCTTTTATTATCACCTTCTCTCAGGTTGCGAGAGCTCCTTGGTTTAGGAGAGTACACCTATTACGCTTATTGGATAGTCTTCTTCCAAACCATAGGCTGGTGCCGAAAGGTAGGGAATGAAGAAAACCAATTAGCCTAAGTAGGGTGTGCAGAAGGTAATATGTAAAGACAAAATAAAGGGATTAGAAAGAGGGCAAAGTAAATTGCGACTGATATCATTCAAGACCAAAACCGCGTACTTCATCGCCGCTCCTATTTCACCTTTAAAAGAATAAGGTATTATTCAGTTGTCTTTTATCATCACCTTCTCTCGAGATGCGAGTACTCCTTGGTTTAGGAGGGTACACCTATTATGCTTACTGGATAGTCTTCTTCCAAACCATAGGCTGGTGCCGAACGGTAGGGAAGGAAGAAAACCATTTAGCCTAACGATGGTGTACAGAAGGTAACGACTAAAGACAAATAAAGGGATTTGGAGAGATGGCAATAAAATATACGGTTGAAATCATGAATTGGATTATGGAAGAGGCATTGCTATGAATACCAGGATACCCCTACGAAACATTTTCATGTTTCAGTGCATTGTTAAGGAAAAACTGTTTTCCCGATTAGACACTTACTCCAAGGGTATGTATTTACCAGGTTTCATTCTCATATCTGTATGGTTTTACAGATGATGAGTGGGAGTAAGTTATTGGGAATTGGGTGATCTTCCTCATTATATCAGAATTCGTTGTAATTGGTGATATTTGAGGAAATCGCCAGGGTACAGTTTTCCACCTACGACGCACAGGCTTTGAGTTGTTTAACTCAGCGGACTTATACAGAGTATTGTATGTTGTCCAGTGTCCATCAGGACAAAGGGGTAGGTCCTCGTACTATGTTCTGTTTACTTATAACTTCTCCAGTATTTAGACGAGTGTTTCGTAGAAATACATGGTCTAAGTTTTGAGAAGTTGTGGGTATAAGAATAAAGTAGAGAACCAGGTATCACAAGTATCGGGATTCTTCAAAGAGATCGAAGATGTAGATTCTTATGATTGGTATTCAGATGATAGTGATGGTTTTAAGAAACGTGTTTCTCTTTCAGGTTACTCATAATTGGAGGGATTCCTAAGTTGAGTAATGCTGATTAGCCTCTTTCCATTAAGTTGATATGCACTGGAGACAGCTGCATGCATTGAATCTGGTTCCAATTAAATAAGTGCCAAAGTTTCTATATTGGATATAGAATAGTTCGTATCTTAAAAGATATTAAGGTACGGGGAGTTGTCCAGCTTATGATTAAAACCAGACTCTGGATAACTCAGGGCACGTTTCTGTAATGGCTGTTTGTGGGTTGACCCTGGCTATGACGAGGGTTGATATTCTACCATTTAGAAGATCAATAGTGATATTGTTCTTGACTCGCCACAGTTTTAGTAAAAATGGGTCTTTTTCAGAAAACAGTAGTGGGAGTATGGTAGAACTGGAAGTGATTCCAGAACCGCAAACGATTACGGAAAATTTAATAGGACCTATATATTCAATCAGGTTTGACATTCCAATAGCCACTCCGCAGGTATGATAGGTAACCTCAGACACCCGAGAGGTACTTCGGTAGGCTCAAGGACGGTGACAGGGAGGTTCTTATCTACCCAGACTTGACACTACTGTTGTTCCAGGATATGAGACCCGGTAGGAGGGTTGTCGTAGTCAGTGGGAGCAGCGGAAGCATAGTGGGCAAGATGCTTATATCTATTTATAGACTTGAGCAGTTATAGCGGAGATAGATCATCTAATTTTGATGTGACAGTCATGGGTTTGACTTCAATCAGAATAAGGGATGGATCAGTTAAGAAGGTAGTAGGGTGTGATGTCATGGTATCTGAATGACATACACAGAGTAGGAAGTAAAATTCCTATACTACGATCGGTTGTACTGTGGTCGTCACACAGTTGTTTCTCCAGACAGGATATGGATATAATATTTGACATTCTGGTTTCTAGATCTAAGGTTTTAGATCTGGATTTGGGTAGTTTCCCAATGTGGGTACTTTGACAGATATTCTAATGGTTCTTAGAATAGTTGACTCCTAGCATGGTGGTGTACCTGCAGGTGATGGAGTCACCCTCTCTAAAGGTGTCGTATAGACTAAAGGGGAGAGGGATGTGCATGATTGGCAGATCACTTGCTTAGGCAATTGAGTCAATCATGAGATGTCAAGTACCACACCAAATGTTGGTTTTGCACTAGATGCAATAAGTTTGTATTAATCCAATCCTGGAGAAACATAAGGAAGCAGTTTTAGAACATAAGTACATGTTCTACGGATTTGATGACGGCAGCCTCCTTCGGGAGACGGTTATCATTCCAGGCTTCAAAGGTGACATGGTTGACAGAGTGATTGTCAGAGTTATAGTTTTTCCCTCTGACGAAGAGGGACAGTATTATGGACAGGTGGTCCAAGAGGATACTGTGGGTGGCATGGTGCCGGATACTGATTAGGTTCAGTGATCGATACAGTCTAAGATGTTTGGATTTGGAGTTCATTTATGAACCAGGTCCCATCAGATATCCAGATATATTCTAAGACAGGTATTACTCGATTCGGGAGATGGCTTTCTCCGCGAATTTGAGATTTAGAGAGATATAGAAAGAAACTTCTAGGCGGATCCACTCACTAAGGCTATTTCTCGAACACAATAGTTTTACAAACGGGCTTTGTGATACTGATTAGTAGAGGAGTTGGATGTTCGATTTCACACGGGCTGTGAGTAGTCGACATCGCAATATTAGCCTTGAGTGCAAGTGGGAGATTGTTGGAGATAGTGCCCTCATAGTCAATTATTGGATCGCAGGTACGTGATTGCAATGATTGCGGAGGACCTATCCCGGTAGGACAGTCTTACTCGAGATGATAGTATGCTATCTGGTTTGCCTTTATCAGTCGTGTACATGTTCAAGTGACTGATTGCATGTTACACTTTGATAGAGCCCTTAGGATCTTGCTTTACTACCAACAGTATGATGGCGATCATATACGTGAGAGTTGGGTAGTTTATATGCATATCCTTAATTGTGGTCCCTAGTCGTGGGAGTTTCGAGACAGGGCATCGATACTCCGGAGTAGACTAGTGTATACAGTCGAGACCCCGACGAGGGGCGGTGGCCGGTCTCACAAGCCACTGGTGTCAGTTGGATCACCTAAGATGTATACAGGTGCTCATTGGGTTATGAGTACACCGGACAGGACTCGCCGGGAATCTGCTAGTTAGTACTATACCTATCGTCAGATAGCAGTTCCCTGGTGACATGTGTACAGGTTAGTTCAATGACCTGAGGTCGTCATTTGTCTCGTGTGAGTTCCCACTGTGCTTTGATTTCTACCCTACCACGGCTCAAAGGAGTCGTGCAAACAGGTAGCTTTTGGGTACAGTCCCGAGCCATATGGAGGCACGTGAGCGGATCGGCAGGGGATTCGTCTCTCCCGGTATTGGGGGCGAGATCATGCTGTGTCTAGGAGAGCCATTACACAAAGTCCATGGCCATGGCAGGAGATTTACTGGTAGGTACTCCAGTAGTATCTCAGGGTGTTATTGGGCTTCACTCCGACACGACTTATACTGCTTTTGGGGGTCTGACGTTACTAGCCCCCTAGGCGGATATGCGATACTCATTGACGAACGGACCGGACTGTATATACATTGTCACTGTTAGGCTCAGTAGGGTTTTCCGGATGAGTGCGCTCATCGGCATCCCTTGAGGTCAGTCCATGGGCAGCCGTTACGCATTGCTAGTGCCGCTGACGGTTTGTGGTTAAACCCACTGCCAGGGTACTAACGAGTCATTAGAGTCCCCCACAGACAGTTTCCCAAGTTCGGGCGAAACGTTGTAGAGGCAGTATGGTTTTATGGCAGGGTTCGGAAAATGCACGTGCGTTTACGCACGTGTTATTTTTCGGGCAGATAATACTGGTCGGTTTTGGTTTAAGCCGGATCCGAGTATTATATTGAGTAGGTATAATATCTTTGTCTCAGTTGCATTTGTATTCGGTCGTAATACAAATGCGGGTATATTTATACAGTTTCGGGGTTTTCCTGAAAGTCGTTTCAGGATCACTTTTGGAAGTTGCCAGTTTCCAGTTTTCTATCAGCCGTCTTTTAACATTCGGTTAAAGACGGATTTATCTTTTCTTGGATGAGAGTGTGTCATGCTTCTAGAAGGTTCTAGAAGGTTCTAGATTTAGTGAGGTGTCTTGTGACTCATGCTTTGATTTTAACCACTTTCTTGTTTTGGTTAAGATCTTTTATTTAGCTAAAGATATTTTGTAAGAAGCTTCTTGTCTTAGGGTCACCACTTGGTTCCTACGGTCACCCCCCTCTCTTTATAAGAGGCCGGCCCCCTCCTCTCTCTCTCATGGTTGTTGATTTCATTTTGTAGAAAAGATATGATAGGTTTTATCGGTGTATGGAATTTCACAGTCCATTTCATTCCATCACCCGATTCCTTCGGCAACTTCATTAACCGATCGTCCACGGATTTGGACGAAGTGAGACAAAGTCATCTACTCATTCTCTACATCAATCTTGGTCGTCTCTTTTAGCAAACTTGACGATCGAGTTGCCTCGAGTCAGAGGCGGGAGCCCGTTTAAAGAACCGATCATGTGGTGCCACCTCGACGAGGAGATCGGAGGTCGACGAGATCGGAGCCGCCGCAACGGAGCGTGGGATGATGGTTGAAGAACGAAGGACTCGGATCGTTCGGTATACCCATTCTACACTCTTTACAGTTTGTTAGTTTAGCAATAATGGCAGATCCGGGTTAAAGTATACGATAGCGCCAGTTAAAAGTTTTTTGTTCCGCATTTGGCGTCTGCAGACTGCCGGGGCGCTAGCGTAGACTTACAGGAGGCAGTGAGCGGATCGTCGGGGATTCATCTCTCCCGGTATTGCGGGTTGATGTCGCGAGGTGCATGGGTGGCCATCACCAGAAATCTTTGGCCAAGGTAGTCAAAAATTACTTATTTGGATCAGTAGTTTCTCAGATGGTAATAGGCTTAATACTGACACGAAATGTCTCGTTATTAGGGGTATGACTTTATCCACCCCCTAGACTTGATATACGATACTTTTATACGAACAGACCGGACTGTACAGAGATTTTCACGGATAGGCTCAGTAGGGGTTCGGATGAGTTTGCTCGTCGGCCTCCCTTTCACTCAATAACTGGGTAGCCGTTACGACAGCTGGTGCCGCTGACGTGCTTGTGGTTAAACTAACTGCCAGCGTATTGACGAGTCTTTAGAGTCCCACACAGAGGGTTTCCCTATTTCGGGCGAAACGATGTAGAGGCCGTATGGTTTTACGGCAGGGTTTGTGTTGGATATAATGCCCCCTAAGTCAATTATTGGATCGCAGGTACGTGATTGCAATGATTGAGGAAGGACCTATACCGATATGACAGTCTTGCTCGAGATGATAGTATGCTATCTGGTTTGTCTTTATCATCATATACAAGCTTTAGTTCACTATTGCATATTGATAGAGCCCATAGGATTCTTGCTTGACTGCCAGTAGTATGATGGCGATCATATACGTGGGAGCTGAGGTCTGTAAGCGCATCCTTAAAGTGTCCCTAGTCATAGGAGTTTCGAGACAGGGCATCGATACTCCAGAGTAGACTAGTGTATACAATCGAGACCCCGACGAGGGGCGGTGGCCGGTCTAACAAGCCATTGGTGTCAGTTGGTTCACCTAAGATGTATACAGGTGCTCATTGGGTTATGAGTACACCGGACAGGACTCGCCGGGAATATGCTAGTTGGTATTATATATATCGTCAGATAGCAGTTCCCTGGTGACATGTGTACAGGTTAGTTCATCGACTTGAGGTCGTCATTTGTCTCATGTGAGTTCCCACTGTGCTTTTATTTCTACCTTACCACGGCTCAAAGGAGTCGTGCAAACAGGTCTTTTTTGGGTACAGTCCCGAGCCACATGGAAGCAAGTGAGCGGATCGGCAGGGGATTCGTCTCTCCCGGTATTAGGGGTGAGATCGCGCTGTGTCTAGGAGAGCCATTACACAAAGCCCTCGGCCGAGGCAGGAGATTTACTGGTAGGTACTCCAGTAGTATCTCAGGGTGTTCTGGGCTACTCTCTGACACGACTTATACCGCTAATGGGGGTCTGACGTTACCAGCCCCCTAGGCAGATATGCGATACTCATAGACGAACGGACATGACTGTATGTATATTGTCACTGTCAGGCTCTGTAGGGTTTCTGGATGAGTTCGCTCGTCAGCTTCCCTTCCAATAAATACATAGGCAACCGTTACGTACAGCTTGTACCTCTGACGTGCTAGTGGTTATACCCAGTGCCAGTGTGTTGATGAGTCATTAGAGTCCCCCACAGACACTTTCATAAGTTCGGGCGAAACGTTGTAGAGGCCGTATGGTTTTATGGCAGGGTTCGGAAAATGCACGTGCGTTTTCGCACGTGTCATATTTCGGACAGATAATACTGGTAGGCTTTGGTTTAAGCCGGATCCGAGTATTATACTGTGTAGATATAATATCTTTGTCTCAGTTGCATTTGTATTCGGTCGTAATACAAATGCGGGTATGTTTATACTGTTGCGGGGTTATCCTGAAATTCATTTCAGGATCGCTTTTAGAAGTTGCCAGTTTCCAGTTTTCTATCACCCGTATTTAACATTCAGTTAAATGTGGATTTATCTTTTCTTCTCTCGGGTGAGTCATGAGGTGAGTCGTGATTCTAGAAGTTTCTAGATGTGGTGACTCTTGGTTTGCATTTATTGGATGATGACTAGGTTATTAAGGTTCAATGTTTGCATTGAATGTTTAAGTGAGTCATTGTTTCATTTATTGTGATGATAAGCTTCATTATTAAGGTCACATCCCCCTCTCTCCTACACTCACCCCCCACCATATATTGGTCGGCCCCTCATTTACAAATGATCATGGTTGTGTTTGGAAAAAATGAGATGATAAATTTGTTCATGGAAATTTCATAGTTCATTTTCTTATCACCCGATTCAAATGGCAACTTCATTAACCGTTCGTCCATAGCTTTGGTCGTAACGAGACAAAGTATTCTACTCATTCTCTACATCATCTTGGTCATCTCTTTTAGCAAACTTGATGATCGAGTTGCCTCGGTTCAGAGGCGGGAGCCCGTTTAAAGATCTGTCGACGTGGTGCCACCTGGATGAGAAGACTGGAGATTCAGGAGATCGGAGCAGCCGCAACAAAGCGTGGGATGCTGGTTGAAGACCGAAGGACTCGGATCGTTCGGTATAACATTTCTACCCACTTTGTTGTTTGTTAGTTTAGCTTTAATGGCAGATCCGGGTTATAGTACGCGATAGCGCCAGTTGTAAAAGTTTTTGTTCCGCATTTGGCATCTGTTAGACGGCCGGGGCGCTACCGTGGACTTACAGTGGTATCAGAGCCTCACCATTAAGCTTTACTAACTTGTGCTAACGTGTTTAAAACATCGATCGAACGGATTTTCCAAAACTAAAATTTTCTGTGCAATAGTTTCTGTCGATTTTTAAAAGGGCCTAAAAATTATTTTGAGCATCATAGAAAACAGAGCAGACTTTTTGAAGAACACAGAAGAAAACTGGTCCCATGATCCGACCGTACGGCCGAGGAACCTCCGCCAAAGCCATGGTTTGGCCGCGGATCCGCGGCCATATTGGTGCTTCAGGGGGTCAAATTTCTTCTGGTGGGTCTATGGAGAAAATTGTGGTTTTTGGTACTATTCTTTTGGGCCCAGATTCTGTTACAGTACAGCAGATGTATGTGGGGGCCCTGTAAGTCCATGCTACCTCTCCCGGTACTTTCGGGCATGCGGAATTTGGTGAAAAACAATTTTCTAGAGGCGGTAACATGGACTCAAAACCGGATCTTTGTTAAACTATCTACCTAACAACCTAACTAGGAGTTGTTAATTACTCGGTTAGGGGGTTATACCTTTCTTTCTTGAACACCTTCGTCTTTGACTCTCGATGGTGTACGGATCGACTTCACTCCGTCGTCTCCTTGCGCCGAAGATCGATCCACCCGAAAGCTTCTACCTTTGGCTTCTTCTTCGAGCTTTGAAGAAACTAGATCACTCGGTTTGCTAAACCTTATGAACTAGAGTGAGTAGAGGAGAGTGTGTTGGGATTTTTCTCTATGGTTCTTGCTTCTCAACACATGAGACAAGTGAACCATAGACTAGAGAGAGGGAGAGCATGAGGAAGAGGATGAGAGCTCAAGAACAAGAGAGAGAATGAAAATGACAGAATGAGAAAGACTTTTCTCTCTTGGCTCTCATAATCCAAAGCCATCATAACAAAACATAGAAATCAAGTATTAAGTGATGGTTTAAGCTACAATAGCCATATCATTTCATTCACTCGTTTTTCATAAGAGAACAAGCAAGCAAAAAGTCTTTGCCATGAAATGATAGCCATTGTCATCATGATGGTCAACTAGTCCAACCTAGTCAACCGGTCAACAAAGTCAACAAGTCAACAAAGTCAACCCCTCAACAACCATGTCACCATAATACTTAATTAATATTATTGTTAATCATATATCATATTCTCATTAGGGTTGAGCAAAAAGTCAATAGTCAACAGTCAACAGTCAACAACCCTAATGAGAATCCTCTGCTTCTGTCTCTCCGTCAACTGTGCATACACACCCGCATCCGCGTTCCGAGGAACACGAATACATACTGGATAAAACCAATCCCAAAACGTACACTAGGATCTGGCTTAAACCAAAGCCCGCTAGTGTTAACTGTTCGGACACTAAATGTGCACAACTGCACGGATGTGACCGAACCCTGTCGCAAAACCATGCGACCTCTACTCTTTTGCCTAAAGGCGAATAGCTTTCTGTGTGGGACTCTAAAGACTCGACACTACGCTGGCAGTGGGTTTAACCACAGACCGCAAGCGGCACTAGCTGTGCGTAACGGTCCCCAGGTAGATGCCGACAAGAAGACTGACGAGGTGAAACCCATCTGAACTCCTACTGAGCCTGAATGTGACATTCTCCGTACAGTCCGGTCTGTTCGTCTGATACATCGCATGGCGGGCCAAGGGGTCGGTAAACGTTTGTCCCCTAATAGCGGTACAAGTCGTGTCGGAGTGAAGCCCAAAACACCCTGAGATAACACTGGAATCCTACCTGTATATCTCGCTTGCCCTGGCCAGCGACTACTTGTGTAATGGCTCTCCTAGACACAGCGCGATGTCAACCCCCAATACCGGGAGAGACGAATCCTGTCTAACCATCACTGCCTCCAAGTGCTTCGGGACAGTACCCAACTACTACCTGTTTGCACGACTCCTTTGAGCCGTGGTAGGGTAGTAATCAAAGTACAGTGGGAACACACTCGAGGCGAAGTGACAGTGTCAAGTCAGCGGACTAAGCTGTACTCATGTCACCTGGGAACTGATAACTGACGATAGGTATAGTACCAACCAACAGTTTCCGACGAGTCCTGTCCAGTGTACTCGTAACCTAACGAGCACCCGCATACTATCTCCAGTACGACGTACTGATGGCTGTGGGACAGACCATTTCCCATACTGGGATGAGAAGTGCATACGCTAGTCTACTTCGGAGTATCGATTCCCTGTCTCGATAGTCCTGCGACTAGGGACCTGCATAAGGATGTGCTTATAGATTACCCAGCCCCCACTAGTGTGGCTGCCATCACAACGCTGGTAATCAAGCAAAGATCCTAAGGGCTCCACTAATGTGTATAGGTGATATACTAAAATAAACACATGTACACATTGAAGTAGAAACAAACCAAGTAGCATACTACTATTTTGAGCAAGATTGTATATACAACTGTGAATATCCCAAGCTTCCATTAAGTAATATACAAACTAGTATGATACAGTAATGGCATCTAGGGCATATACACTAACAATCTCCCACTTGCACTAAGGCCATGTACTGGCGTATCGAAGACCTATCATCTCGATCAGCCGCTCGAACTGAGTCTGGGGCTAGGCCTTGGTGAACGGATCTGCAGTGTTATCTTCTGAAGCAACCCTCCGAACCTCGATCTCCTGGAGATCCACGATCTCCCTGATCAGGTGATACCGCCTCAAGATGTGTCTGGATCTCTGATGGGAACTGGGTTCCTTCGCTAAAGCTATAGCCCCGTTGTTGTCGCAATACAGAGGTATTGGATCAACAATGGACGGAACCACCTGAAGTTCTTTCAAGAACTTCCTCATCCAGACAGCTTCTTTTGCAGCATCAGATGCAGCGATGTATTCCGCTTTCATCGTCGAGTCTGCAATGGTTTCCTGTTTGGAACTCTTCAAACACACCGCCCCTCCATTGAGGGTAAAGACAAAACCCGACGTGGACTTGGAATCATCCTTGTCACTCTGGAAGCTGGAGTCAGCAAAGGCCTCGATCTGGAGGTCTTTTCCGCCATACACCAAGAACATCTCCTTAGTCCTTCTTCCGTACTTGAGAATGTTCTTTACCGCTATCCAGTGTTTCTCCCCAGGGTTTGACTGATACCGGCTTACCACACTCAGTGCATAAGCTACATCCGGTCTGGTACACAACATCGCATACATTATAAAGCCTACCGCAGAAGCGTAGGGTATAATAGACATGCGATCCCTCTCCAAATCAGTCTTGGGAGACATCTCTTTAGAGAGGGTGATCACGTGACAAGCCGGTAGGTTACCGCGCTTGGAATCTTCCATACTGAATCTTTTCAGTATGGTGTCGATGTACCTGGACTGTGAAAGTCCTAATATCCTCTTGGATCTATCACGATGGATCCGGATCCCTAGGATGTATGAGGCATCACCCAGGTCTTTCATGGAGAACCTGTGTGATAAGAACCCCTTGACAGATTGTAGCATAGGAATGTCATTTCCTATTAAGAGAATGTCATCCACATATAAAACGAGGAATACTACAGTTCTCGCTACAAATCTACTATAGATGCATGGTTCATCTGGATTTTTGATAAAGCCAAATTCCTTGACCGTCTCATCAAAACAGATGTTCCAACTCCGCGATGCCTGCTTTAGTCCGTAGATGGACTTAAGCAACTTGCACACCTTTCCGCTGCTCCCACTCTGAATGAAACCCTCTGGCTGGTCCATATAGACACACTCCTCTAAATTTCCATTTAGAAAAGCGGTCTTTACGTCCATCTGCCAAATCTCATAATCGTGGAAGGCAGCAATGGCAAGAAGGATCCGAATGGATTTCAGCATAGCTACTGGAGAAAAGGTCTCGTCATAGTCCAAACCAGGTCTTTGACGAAAACCCTTTGCAACCAGTCTAGCTTTATAGGTCTCAACCTGTCCATCTACACCAATCTTCCTTTTGAAGATCCACTTGCATCCTACGGGTTTTACCCCGTCTGGAGCAACGTCCAACGTCCATACTTTGTTGGTGTACATGGACTCCATTTCGGTCCGCATTGCATCCAGCCATTTTACCGAGTCAATGCTCTGAACGGCCTGCTGGAAGCTAGTAGGCTCATCATAATCTATGATGCAATCCTCTCTATCCCCGTCTATGAGAAAACCGTAGTATCTCTCGGGCGGATGAGACTGCCTACTACTCCTGCGGAGCGGCGTAGGAATGTCCTGTTCTTTTGAACCCTCTGGTTCCACTTAGCTTTCAGTAATAGTCTGTGGTTCTGGAATTTCTTCCAGTTCTACTGCGCTCCCACTAATTTCCTTTTCTAAGAACTGGTGTTCTAGAAAGTGGGCATGACGAGAAACAAAAACCTTTTGTTCCTCTTCGCAGTAGAAAAAATATCCCTTGGAGTTCTTTGGATATCCCACGAACTTGTACTGTACTGAGCGTGCCTCGAGCTTGTCCGCATGCTGCTTTTTGACAAAAGCTGGACTTCTCCATGTCTTAATGTGATTAAGATAGGGTCTCTTCCCACACCACATCTCATATGGTGTAGTAGGCACAGTCTTAGTGGGAACTCGGTTCAAAAGGTATGCAGCTGATTCTAGCGCATACCCTCAGAATGATCGCGGTAACTCAGCGTTACTCATCATGGACCGTACCATATCTAATAGGGTTCAGTTCCGTCTCTCCAATACACCGTTATGTTGCGGAGTGTATGGAGGAGTAAGCTGAGAGAGAATTCCATTCTCTTTTAAGTAGTCCAGGAACTCGGCACTCAAGTATTCACCACCTCGATCCGATCTTAGAATCTTGATACTTTTGCCGGTTTGTTTTTCTACTTCATTCTTATATTCCTGGAATTTTCCAAAGGCTTCGGACTTATGTTTCATTAAGAAGACATAACCGTACCTTGAAAAGTCATCCGTAAAAGTAATGAAGTAAGAATAACCGCTTCGCGCATGTGTAGACATTGGATCGCACACGTCGCTGTGTACGAGTCCCAAGAGCTCGCTCGCTCTTACTCCGTGTCCAGTGAACGGAGTTTTTGTCATCTTTCCTTTGAGACAGGATTGACAAGTGGCATACGATTGATATTCGAACGGATTCAAATATCCTTCTGTATGTAACTTCGTCAACCTTCTCTCATTGATGTGACCCAGTAAACAATGCCATAAGAAAGTCTGATTTATTTCCGAAGACTTTCTTTTGTGTGTATTCTGGACATTGAAAATCTGTGGTTGGTTTAATACGTATATACCATTGCTTAATGTACCTGACCCAATCAGAACTTGATTAAGGTGAATGTTTACAACATTACTTACAAACGCAAATTCATAACCTTCTTTAGAAGTCAAAGATACAGAAATGATATTACAAGTTGCGTTGGGTACAAAATAGCAATTACGCAAAACCAAAACGTGTCCATCTGACAACCCCAGGTGATAGTCCCCCACGGCTTTAGCATCCATGCTAGCTCCGTTTGCAACTTTGAGGGTCATGTCACCTGCCTTCAAAACCCTACGGTTTCTCAACGCCTGCAAAGAATTACAGATATGAGATCCTGATCCGGTATCCAATACCCAGGAAGTAGAGTTTATTGATAGACAGTTTTCAATAACATACACACTTGAAGCTGAAGCCGCAACTTGCTTCAGTTCCTGTGGTCTGGCCTTCCAAGCCCTGCAATCATTATTCCAGTGTCCCTTCTTATGACAATAGAAGCATTCTTCTTTATCCACAAGCTGCCCCGCTTTCTTTGTTGCTTTTGCTTTTTCTTTTCCCTTCGTTTCCACTTTACTAACACCGCCCTTTGGTTTGGCGGGGGCTTTCTTCTTCTTTCCCTTAGCTTTCGCCTTGGACCTAGAAGAGGAAGATCCTCCTACAAACAAAGTGGATGTTTCCCTACCTTTCTGTAGGGTGCCCTCTGCGCTCCTCAGCATGTTGAGGAGTTCTGAAAGTTCAACTTCCTTTTCTTGTAAGTTGAAGTTCAGTATAAACTGGGCGTAAGTGGAAGGAAGGGACTGGAGAATCAAGTCCGTATAGAGCTCATTCTCCAACGTGGTCCCAAGGTCCGCGAGCTCTTCTATGTAGCCAATCATCTTAAGCACGTGTTCCGCTACCGATGATCCGACGACCAATCTTGCCGAAAATAACTTCTTCGACACTTCGTATCTTGCGATACGAGACTGCTCTCCATACAGTTCTTTTGTATGGAGAAATATGGACTCGAGGTCCATATTCTCGTGCCTCCTCTGATGTTCGTTGTCCATAGAGGTAAGCACGAGGCACCTGGCCTTCGCGCAATCAATCTCCCAAGTCTTACAGATTTCCTTATCCGCGACGCTGGAGGTGGGACCTGGGACAGGGGAGCTTTGGTGGTAAGAAGATACCCCAGCTTGTCGTAAGTGATTGCCATTTTGACATTCCTGAGCCAATCTTTGTAGTTTGGCCCTGTCAGTATGTTTTTATCTAGAAGTAACTTAAGTCCAGTCATGTCGATTGGTTGCTGCAATTAGGAGAGAGAGAAGAAACACTCAGCATGATGCTCTTGCAAGTTTAGAGTGGTTTTTAGTTTGTCTAAACAGGATGGCTCCCACTGTCTCTCGAATCCCTCCTCAAACCAAAAAGGAAGAATTAGTCAGGATCAATCTCACCGTACAATACTTGCTTAACCGTTCAGCCAGGCTGGTGTCGGTACTTCGAGGGAGGTTTTCCAACGCTTTCGCGAAGTTCCTTAATTTAAGAACCTCTTTTCCCTGGGGGCGTAGCCCCGCTAACACCTTTCTAGACACCTACTAGGTTTATAGCATTGATCGTTAAGTGAGAAATTTCCTGAGGAGTAGCATATACTCACAGTAGGATCGGGATCCAAATATCATCGCGTGACGAAACTGAAGGAATCCTACCAGAATCATCACACTCCAAATGGTATGCAACACTAGCAAGTTTCAGTTCTTTTGAAACTCCCGATGTGGATTTTTGCCCCATGCTCTTATGACCTTGACTTTGGCCAAAATATCATAAGTCACATGTCAAGTTCTACCCGTCATTCTCCAGGTTAATTTGGATCCACCCGTACCTACCCTTGACTTTGGCCAAAATGGCAGTACGACTGTCCCAAACCAACGCATCTATCTATGCTACACACGAATACCCAATAGCTACCAATCACTATGCCTTGACTTTGGCCAACATACATAGCTTGAATACTATTGACTATCCATGTGAAACGACGGAGGGCTACGAATGGTTTTGGCGAAACCGAGAACGTTGTGAACTTGATATAATCGATGGAATGAGATAGCTTTTAGAAGTAGTGGCTCAAACTCCGCATTTTAAAAGTTGGTTTTGAAAAGAACCGAGTGGTTTTTCGAAAGTGTTCCAACGACTTTTACTTGGTTTATTTTCTTGCATTAGTTCTTTTAATGCGTGTTATTCTTGCATTAGTTCTTTTAATGCGTCCCATCATTTAATCCTACCATTGCAGAAAACAACCAAAATATGACGTACGCTTATGCCATTCGCATTCGCTACGGGGCCCCGTCATTACCCGTTAGGTTACTTAACTAACGACAGAGCGGGGGCTGGGCTAACGCGGCTGTAAAACATAAGCAACGCCTAAATAATATCATATATAGATATATTGCAATGATAGCCATTTCAGATCACAGATGAACACATTGGATATACTAGGAACCCGCAATTCGTACGAGCCTGTAACGAAAAGCAGATTACACGGTCGCGGTGAATAGCCAAAACCCCACCCAAGACCCCTACGAGTGCGGCAAACTACCCGCCAAGTACCCGAAGCGAAGCAACCTCCCTCAACCCCATGAGTAGGCCACTCGGCACTTCGGGATACCCGGTAGTTTGTGCACCCCCTCAATGGGTCTATCCTAGGAGCAAAAACAGTAAAAAGAAATTATACAATGACGGCTACAACCCCGACCCGGTTGTGCGTCCATATAAATAATTATTACATCAATTTACAAATTTACATGAATTGAAAGAAAAGAAAACTCTCGTCTCACAACCCCCGGCTATTCACCCGCGACAATCCAATGAATTCATATACACATACCAGCAACATTACAGATCACAGATTTGTATAACCCCCACTAATCGACATATAGCGATTAGCAGACGTTCAATACAAATATCACATCACAGATAAATACCCGTCAGCTTAAGTCTTTAGAAACTCGATCAAAATACGGTTTTTAAAGCCCCAAAAACAAATTTTTCTTTCTGGAAAATCTGGGCTGAAAAAACATATACCAAAATTCCCAAAATACCCCACTGAACAAACTGCAACCAAAATTTCCCACGGCCGAGTCAACTCGGCCGCGGAACTGCGGCGGGAGCACGCTCCCGCCGCGTTTCCGCGGCGCTTTGATCGGATCAGTGGATGAAATTTTTGCAGTTTGCTATAAAAACCTTGAGCCGAATTTTAAAGAATGATTTATCATTTTTGGAACAGAGGAAAAATTCGACAGCAAGCATGAATTCCGGGTTCATTTCGGGACTTTTTCTCCGATCGAATTTCTAGTTACTATGCTAACATGTTAGGTAGTGTTTAACTAGGCTCTGATACCACTGTAAGTCCATGCTACCTCTCCCGGTACTTTCGAGCATGCGGAATTTGGTGAAAAACAATTTTCTAGAGGCGGTAACATGGACTCAAAACCGGATCTTTGTTAAACTATCTACCTAACAACCTAACTAGGAGTTGTTAACTACTCGGTTAGGGGGTTATACCTTTCTTTCTTGAACTCCTTCGTCTTTGACTCTCGATGGTGTACGGATCGGCTTCACTCCGTCGTCTCCTTGCGCCGAAGATCGATCCACCCGAAAGCTTCTACCTTTGGCTTCTTCTTCGAGCTTTGAAGAAACTAGTTCACTCGGTTTGCTAAACCTTATGAACTAGAGTGAGTAGAGGAGAGTGTGTTGAGATTTTTCTCTATGGTTCTTGCTTCTCAACACATGAGACAAGTGAACCGTAGACTAGAGAGAGGGAGAGCAAGAGGAAGAGGATGAGAGCTCAAGAACAAGAGAGAGAATGAAAATGACAGAATGAGAAAGACTTTTCTCTCTTGGCTCTCATAATCCAAAGCCATCATAACAAATCATAGCTGTTTCCCCCAATCAGAGCAAGGCTCTACTGAATTTTGAAAATTCAAAATTCGAAGCAACGCTTCGGTTTCCGTGCGCAGCGCGCAATTTGCCACATGGCAGAAGCTGATTCGGCAGCGTAACGCCCGAGACGGTGCGTCCCATCAGAGCAAGGCTCTTCAGAAAACATAATTAAGACTCAACTGCGCAAATGCATGGCAGCGCGACACGTGTCTGCGCAGTTGCGCAATCGCAACTGCGCAAGCGCACGGATGCGCGACACGTGTCTGCGCAAGCGCACGGATGCGCGACACGTGTCTGCGCAGTTGCGCAATCGCAACTGCGCAAGCGCACCGATGCGCGACACGTGTCTGCGCAAGCGCACGGATGCGCGACACGTGTCTGCGCAGTTGCGCAATCGCAACTGCGCAAGCGCTCGGATGCGCGACACGTGTTTGCGCAAGCGCACGGATGCGCGACACGTGTCTGCGCAGTTGCGCAATCGCAACTGCGCAAGCGCACGGATGCGCGACACGTGTCTGCGCAGTTGCGATTGCGCAACTGCGCAAGCGCACGGATGCGCGACACGTGTCACGCGCTGGTGAGTTGCACAGCAACTGAATGAAGATTTAAGTAAATCTTTTCTGTTCTCCTGTAAAACAGGAACCCTTGGATCAGAGATCCAATGGTGGGAAAATTCCCAAAATTATTCAGGAAAGATTTTGTTAACAAATCCAACAAATTTGTCGGCACTATAAATAAGACCCCAGGCCTCATTCAAAAGGCATCATCAATCATCATCGAGAGAAGGATAAACTTCTGAAAAAGAGAGCTCTTGAAGATTAATCAAGAACAAAAAAAAGAGAAGGTAAAATTTCTGAAGAACAGAAAATTAAAAAGGGAATAATAAAAGAAAAAGATAAATAGTGCCTTGCACTTGATATGAACCCCTGGTTCTGTAAAATCAAAAAAAAAATAATAAATAGTGCCTTGCACTTGATATGAACGCTTGGTTCTGTAAAATCAGGGAAAACAAGAAGAACTTGTTTTCCTTTGATCAAAAGTGCTATGCACTTTTGTTCTTAAATCAAGAAAATTCTTGAATTTCTGCACAAGTGCAACTCATCATTTAAAAGGGCCTGGCCCAACTCAAGAAAATTATTGAGTTTCTGCAACTCATTATTTAAAAGGGCCGAGCCCAATTGCAGAATAATAAAAGGGCAAAGCCCTGTTTGGAAAACTCTTGAGTTTCTGCAACTCATTATTTAAAAGGGCCTAGCCCAATTGCAGAATAATAAAAGGGCAAAGCCCTGTTTGGAAAACTCTTGAGTTTCTGCAACTCGTTATTTAAAAGGGCCTAGCCCAAATCAAATTGCAGAATAATAAAAGGGCAAAGCCCTGTTTGGGAAAATTCTTGATTTTCTGTAACTCATTATTTAAAAGGGCCTGCCCCAAATCAGATCGTAAAATAAAAAAAGGGCAGAGCCCTGTTTAGACTGATTCTTCCAGTTAGGCAGAGCCTAAAAAAATTTTGGACTTAACCCAATCCTGGCTGTAAGTCCTTAAATTAAATTGATTGAGCAAAATGGCTCTCCTAAACCAATTCACGACCGGTTCGAGGGTACATCTCTGAACTCCTTTGACATCCCTCGTTGTAATTCCTCAACGACGTCAAAGAGGTGACGGGTCCCAACGACCACACATCAATATCGGACCGAAACGTCCCTAAACTAATATCGGACCGTAACGTCCCTAAACTAAAATCGGACCGAAACGTCCCTAAACTAAAATCGGACCGAAACGTCCCTAAACTAATATCGGACCGAAACGTCCTTAAACTGGCGGCGGACCTAAACGTCCCTAAACTAATGGACCACTACGTCCTTAAACTGGCGACGGACCGAAACGTCCCTAAACTAATAATGGACCACCACGTCCTTAAAACTGGCGACGGACCGCCACGTCCCTAAACTGGCGCAATGGAGCCCAAATGCTCTTTTGCTGGATCTAAACGGTCCCGTCTAAGTTGATCTTAGCCCCAAATACGGTTAATGTGTCCTTAGATCTTTAAACAAACAATAAAATCCCAAATCAATTTTGGTTCAAGGGTACACCTCTGAACTCCTCTGACGCCCGTCGTTGTAATTCCTCAACGACGTCAGAGAGGTGACGAGTCTCAACAACCAGATAATTAAATCAATTACTACGTCAGGTCGATCGTAGTCCAAAACAGGACTAACGTATCCTTGACGAACGTTTAAGTTGGTCTTAGCCGCAACGCGGCTAATGCATCCTTAAACTAAAAACACCAAACCCAAATCTAACTAAATACGGATTTGGACTAATCCACGTCCTACGGGTGACGACATCACTCAGTCTCCGTATACAATCCACGGGCAATCACAAACAAAACAAACACACACGACACGAAGTGAAATTCTGGAGAAGGAGAAAGTTGTTACCGCGACGCGGTAGCGTAATTAACTGCAGGGGCTTGCGCCTGCAGGGAAGAGCGTCCCCATAATCAAAAACCCATCACCCTGAAGGGGAATCTGACGAAGTCTACTACATCGGCCGCATCCGTCTAAACCTCCGATACCAGGTGCCATAAATCAACTTGGCATCTTCGGGGAGGTGGACGGATCAAACCAAATAGCATCTGCCCCGAACCTCAGGCATGGACGTCCTAATGTGCGGCCGCCGTTCGGAGGGGAACAGATTCTGGCACGCCCGGTGGGACCTCTTCCTCTTTCCACTCCACACTTCGTGTGTCGTCTTCGCGAACCAATCGCGGTTTGTTAAATGATTGCCTTCGGATTTCAAGTTGCTAAGATTTGGTCTTTTGTTTGGTACAGAACTCAAGCATTCAATGGCCACCAACTGCACCAACTGCTCGAAATGCCAATGCAACGGACGTTCCACCTCACCGAGAGGTGTAGCATATGGGCCCCTGGCGGCTTCCTTCCTGACTCTGCCGGTAGGCCAGGTGACTCAGGCCACCACCGGCTTGTTCTTCGGGACCATGGTCCCACCTGCAAGCTTCTCTGCGCCGATATCCGCAACAGAAGCGAACAAGAAGTCGGTATTCGACCGGCTCACTGCTACCACGACCCCTGTCAACGGGTCGCTTGCTACTGAACCAACAGCCTCCGTGTTCACCAGGCTAGGTCAGAACTATAAGGTGGCTGTCCCAAAGAGGGCAACGGCCGCTGCTTTGGAAGTCGTTAAAGCGGCTTCTCCTATCAGAGAGTCGGTCTTCACAAGATTGACGGTTCCTACTCCTCCCCCAGCTGGTCAGAAGGCGTCGGTCTTCGATAGGCTGACATCAACAGTTACCCCACGCTCAAACAGGGGGCAACAAGAGACTATCTCGATTTTCGAGCCAGTCCCAACGGCTCGTCGTGCGCGACGTTGCCATTGGCAGCGAGTAAGGAAAGCAGGGGGCAACTCCCCCTCTGGGCTAACCCCACCTGCTCCGACGGTGGAGGTCAATGCTGCGGTTCCAACTGGGAACAGCTTTGAAATGCTGAGGAAGGTGAGAAAGAACTCCCCGGTTGCTACGTTGAAAAGGTCTCCTCCACCCATGGAAAAAGCTCCGGAGATGAAACAGGAACAGCCCCCTCAACGGCTGTTGTCGAAAATTTATAAAGTTTGGCGGAGGGTTCAAGACTCCGTGATTGACTCAGACCACTTCCGTCGCCAGAAAAGGGCAAAGGGGGAAAAAGACAAGAACCGCCCCATTAAACAGCAGGGGGCAACAAATTCTAGAATGCCCGCTTCAACGGCTCCTTCAACCTCAAAGGTCCATAAAAGGAAGAGGCCAGAAAAAGCTCCCGTGACACTGACAAAGTCTAAGAGCGGTGAACCTAAACGCCCCAAGTCAGGGGGCATCACAGTTCATACGGTCTATATGGCTTCGGGGAAAGAAGAAAGTCGTACTTCTACGGGTCACCGACCGCTTACCCGGTCAGTGACCAAGTCTCAGGAGCATCAACAAAAGCTCCAGGAGATGATGACTACAATGGCTGCACTCACAGGGCCAAAAGAGAATCCTGAGACGTCCTTAGATGAACGTCAAGAAGAAGAGACCGACGCCGAGTTCCTTCGAAGAGTACTGGAAAAGAGGGACAAAGAGGCTGCTGAACAAGCAGCCAATATACAACGTATGGGCCTTCTCTTCCAGGACATGATAGGGATGATGATACAACCAGAGCCCCCGACTGAAGAACCCCCGATCGTCCTTGGAGATGATAGGGGAGAAACATCAAACCCTCAGCCCGTTCTATCAACAGCTAAGGAGGATACAATCTCTAAAACTGATCTGGACGAATATATAGCCCAGCAGATAAAGGTCCATCACGCGGCTGAAGCAGCCGGTCACGTTGTAAAAACGGGGCGGCCATATCCGGGCTGGTATGACCAAATCAAGTACCCGCCAGGTTACACAATTCCTAAGTTTCATGTCTACAAGGGGACCGGCAATCCCCATCAACATGTTGCCCAATTCAGGGCGCTTTGTGGTAACACTGGAGGCGACGACAAGCTCTTGCTGCGCCAGTTTGTTGGAAGCTTATCAGATACGGCTTTCGAGTGGTATTCCGAGCTCCCCAACGACTCTATTAAAACCTTTGCAGAGATGGAGCTGCTCTTCACCCAACGCTTTGCAAGTGCCAGTGAGCGTACTCCGATGACGGCGCTGATCAACGCCAGAGTAAAGCCCGGCGAGACGTGGGTCCAGTACGCTATACGGTGGCGTAATCTATGGTCTAAATGTGAACAGCGTATAGAAGAAGCCCCTGCGGTGGGAATGTTTGTTGGAACCCTTGATCCACAAGCAACCATTTCGCAGTTTATGATGTTCTTCAAGCCGACTTCTTTCCAGGCTTTGATCGACAAATTGGCGCAGATGGACCAGATGGGCCATAAACCCCCTCTCCCGAAGCCGGACTCTCGAAACGATAAAGGAAAGGGAAAAGCGATCATCGTCGCTAATGCCCAACAACCGAACGACTCGAAGCCGATTGCTCGTCCAAATAATACGCGCCCATACGTACCCCTTGAGGACAGGATGGGACGTGCTTACTCCTTCCCCCGTGATAAAACGAGGAGGTTATTTGAGCTGGCGTTGCGCAATAGGCTCATAAATCTGCAAGATCCAAAACGTCCGTCGCAACCAAGTGACGTCAACGATCCTAATTACTGCCCTTATCATAGAGTGCTAGGACATCCAATCGAAGACTGTTACGTCTTCAAAAATTGGCTTGAGAACCAGTACCGTCAGGGAAAATTTGCGCTATCTGACAAATGGAAGGTGAATCCTCCGCAGCCCCACACCTATAAAGGGACGAATACGCCGGGGGAAACATGCTCCGTCATTGAAGAAGCTCCCTGGGAGGTTGTATTATCAGCCAAAACGAGGAGAATGCTAAATGATCTTCAGACCTGTCCAGCGGTCAAGTGGAAGAACCCCTTGGAGCCGCAGGTTATAGAGGGGATGTTGAAGCCACGTCCGACTCCGAAGGCCGATGGTGGTAGTTCAAGCGTTCATAACCAGCCGTCAAAATCTTCGAAAAAGAAGAAGAATAAATCTAAGAAGCCCATGAAGCCTGGCGACAAGCGCACCGACTTACAAAAGCAAATCGACGCGCTGGATGAATATAACCAGAAGGCGCGAACTCCCGTTACGCTCCAAGATTTCCTTGATCACGTCTTTCAAAAAGAAGATGAGTAGGAAAGTTCATCAGATGAATCCAAGGAATACGTAGCGAGCTGTCATATGATCTCTCACTCGACCTCAAATGATGAAGGGACTTCTGGCACCAAAATGCCGGGGGCAAATACTGAGTCAAGGGTTCCGGAATTATCAATAAAAATGATTGACGCGTTTCTTAGTGAAGCTCGATTGAAAAGTAAAGCTGATCAAGAACGCGAGACGGCGATATTCGAGACGGCCAAGCGCCAGCGACTTGAGGGAGGAGCTGAGATGATCCCACTGGAGCAAAGTGCCTCCACCGCTGACAAAAGCCAATTCAAGATAAAAAAGAAGTTCGCTAAGGCCATATCGATGGGCATGAAGCTACCACCCTCAGAAGAAAAAGTTACTAGCGTGATAGAAATGCACCCCTCTTATTGCTTATATCATCAGAAGGTCTCACATTCTACCCAAGAGTGCAAAGCGTTCGATAGATGGTGGCAAGGATACGTCGCTAACCAACAACGCTTTAAACGGGAAAAGCGTAAGATTCTTCGGGAGCAAAGAAACACGACCAAAGAGCTTGAAAGAACTGCCGGCAATTGTCACATGGTTAACACTACCGGGTCACAAGTGCCTACATTTGGGAGCGACTCTGATGAGGAGCTAGAACTTGCCCCTCTCTTTAAAGAGTCAACTTCGGGAAAAGAAGAAGAACCGAAGTCTTGCGAAAATATACAGCTGCGGAATCGGACACTGCCTGAAAAGAACCTCGGACCCTCGAATAGAAAAGATAAAGGGAAAGAGAAGGTCTCTGAAGACATCGCTTTGGATGACCAAGTCGCGGAAGAGTTAACCGCCAAAAATCCGCCAAAGAGGAGTAAGGTGGATTACAATGTCTTAGCGCATCTGAGGAAGCTACCCTCAGAACTCAGCATTCTCGATGCCTTGTTACTATCAAAGGAGGCGAGAGACTCTTTGATTAAGGCGCTACAAGATCCGGACCAGTTCCGAGCCTTCTTGGCCGAAGAAAAGATGAAAGACGAACTGGAAGAAGTGCACACAGCCGACGTTGCTTTTGGTGATGAAGACCTTCTCCTCGGGACGTGTGAACATAATCGCCCCCTTTATGTCTCAGGATATTGCCATGACATAAAGATAGGTAAAATCTTGGTCGATAACGGATCGTCCGTCAATTTACTCAATGTACGGGTGTTAAAAGAAATTTGCATGAGCATCCAACACCTCGCCCGAGACAAGATCACTATCTCCGGTTTTGACTCTCATTCCTCAAAGACTCTTGGATCTGTGATATTGACGCTACGCTTCGGGGTGCTCGTCACAGACATCAAATTCCATGTTATAGATGCCAAGACGTGCTACAATGCTCTGCTCGGCCGACCATGGCTACACGAGTACAATATCATCCCTTCTACACAGCATCAGTGCATGAAGTATTCCAGGGATGGCCTCGAGTACACTGTGGCCGGAGAGTTGAATCCGTTTTCTGTGAACGAAGTTCGCAAGTATGAAGATGCCAAATACTTCTTGCCGAGCTTCGAAGACACAGAAAGGTGTCACAAACCGGAGAACAAAACTAATGCCACCATCCCTGTCTTCGGCAGTGACACCGAGGAGGAGGATATAATTTATTCAGGTCCATCCCAATCTGCCAGGCCAGGACCATCCGTTCCTTCGCTGATCTTCGGTAGTGATTCAGAGGATGAAGTTCATGCTGTATTCCCTGCTCGACTGTCAATACAAACTTCTGATGATGAAGAGCGAAGTCTACAAATAGCCATGGTGCCGCCTAGACACCGTAAAGAACTGGATGCACTTAATATCTACAGTGTAGAAGAATTGCGGACATTCTATATCCCTCCCAGAAGAAAGAGAGAGAAAGCAATTCTGCTTTACCGCTCTGAAGAAAATAAAGTGGAGAAAGAAATCTGGTATGGAGCAGATCCAACGCTAGACGGGCTTCAACCCATTCGTTTACCTAGGTATTATACGGAAGGCTTGACACGACTGTTAAAGCGCCAAGGGATACCCTTCGAACAGACTGTTAGGAAGGCCAGATTCTATGACAGGGTTTGGAACGTCCCTGGAACTCAACACAAGCTACCTAATGGGAGGATGGAAACCAAAGGGCTTGGGTACATCCGGCCAAAGAAGCGGGAGCTAGTAAACAGCTGTTATGCCATGTATGACTTCGATGAAGAAGCGGACGCTCAATGGGAGGATGCTAATCCTAAACCAGCAAAAGTTCCTGATACGAAACCGCCCAGCCCATCGTCCGAAGACCAGATGAGCAAACTTATAAGGGATGCGAGTCAAAAAGCCCGAGATGATCACGATCGTGAAATGGCAATCTATGAGAAAGCTAAAACACAGCGCCTCCTCCAACAGGCAGTAAAGAATGAAGATGCCGCTCCTTGTCAACCTGCTACAAAAAAGGTTCGACGCGAGAACAAAAACAAGTCGAAAGGCAAGAGAGGCGCTCGACAACCACAAAGCAGAACTAAGAAGCCACGCATCCGAGAGTCGAGCGTTATTGACTTAGCCCTCAGAAAGAAAATGGGTCGAGCATACTCATTTCCTCGGAACAAAACAAGGAAGATATTCGATCTCGCTCTAAAACATCAAATGCTTACGTTACCAAAGTCCAAGCATCCCGAGCACGCAGGCGAGGTGTTCAACTCAAATTATTGCTTTTACCATCGAGCAATGGGACACCCTCTGGAAGATTGCTTCACCTTTAAGAATTGGGTTGAAGATCAATATCAGCTTGGCAAATTCGCGTTGTCTGATAACTGGAGGGTAGCGCCACCACAGAAGCACGAACCCGAAGCCGCGAAAGAAAAACCAGTTCCACATTGGGGTTGGCAGAAAATTCACACCTGTCGTATGATAACGACATTGAGAGAAGAGTCCGAGAACCTGGACAGCCTCCCTTGGTGCCTCGAAAACAGCAGTGATGAGGTAATCTCAGAATTTCCCCCAGCGCCGAAAGAGCTGGAAGATGGAATACATACCACTGCAGATAATCTCAAGAAAATTGAGTTGGGGACGGAAAATGACCCGCGACCGACATTCATCAGCGAGCTGCTATCTGAAGAAAGGGTGGCTGCGTTAAAGGATGTGCTTCTACAACACAAAGATTGCTTCGCGTGGAACTATTCCGAAATGCCGGGACTAGATCCAGAAATTGCTGTACACAAGTTGGCGATATCCCCGGACATCAAGCCAGTCAAACAAGCGCCGAGGAGAATGCGGCTCGAGCTTGAGATGAGCATCAACGCCGAAGTCAAAAAGCTGATAGACTCAGGCTTCATCCAGGAAGTCCAATACCCTGAATGGATCGCCAACATCGTCCCAGTGATGAAGAAAAATGGGACAGTGCGCATATGCGTAGACTTCCGGGATCTTAATAAAACTTGCCCGAAGGATGATTTCCCAGTGCCAGTCACCGAACTGATGATAGACAACACATCCACTCATGAGGTTTTCTCCTTCATGGACGGCTCATCGGGGTATAATCAAACAAAAATGCACCCTAAAGATCAGAAGCACACAGCCTTCAGGACTCCTCTTGGTATATTTTGTTATAAAGTGATGCCCTTCGGTTTGAAGAACGCCGGTGCTACTTATCCGAGGGCCATGACGAAGATCTTCGACGACCTTATACACGAAATCGTTGAATGCTATATCGACGATCTCGTGGTTAAAAGCAAATCATACGAGGAACATCTCGAACATCTGAAGACTGTATTTCAACGCCTTCGGCAATACAATTTGAAGATGAACCCTCTTAAGTGTGCGTTCGGGGTTTCCTCGGGCAAATTCCTGGGATTCGTTGTTCGACACCGAGGTATTGAAATAGATCCGTCAAAGATTAAAGCGATCATGGAAATGCCTCCGCCGAGGAATCTCAAACAGCTGCGGTCTCTCCAAGGGAAACTCGCGTATATACGACGATTTATAGCCAACCTTTCAGGAAAGTGCCGTCCTTACAGCCACCTGATGAAGAAGGGAACCCCATTCGTTTGGGACCAAAAATGCCAAGGTGCACTGGATGAGATCAAGCAATACCTGCAGAACCCGCCAGTGTTGGCTGCTCCGGTTAAGGGGAAGCCTCTCATTCTTTATACAACCGCCCTCGAAGGTTCCTTAGGCGCATTATGGGCACAAGAGAACGATCAGGGGAAAGAAAGAGCGCTCTACTACTTAAGTCGAGTTCTGCTGGGGGTAGAAAGCAATTACTCTCCCATTAAAAAACACTGCCTGGCGTTGATCTTCGCAATAACAAAGCTTAGGCACTATGCGTTGGCGCACGAGGTCCGTCTGATTTCAAAAGTGGACCCTCTTAAATATCTAATGTCAAAAGCCATATTGACGGGAAGACTCGCTAAATGGGCCCTGCTCTTGATGGAATTCTCGATAACGTATCAACCTCTCAAGGCAGTGAAAGGCCAGGCCATCGCCGACTTCCTCGCTGAGCATCCGATACCCGCCGATTCTCCTCTGAGTTGCGATCTTCCAGACGAACATGCGTTCGATGCGATCGACGGTGATAATATCCGATGGGAGCTTTATTTCGATGGAGCATCTTCCATGAAGAAACGCAAACAAAGTACCCCTATAATTAAATCAGGGGTAGGACTCATCTTTGTAACTCCACAAGGAGGGATAATGCGCTACGCGTTCTCCCTAACGGAGCCGAGAACAAACAATGAAGCCGAATACGAAGCTCTGATAGCAGGCCTCGAGATCGCCATCGATATGGGAATTGAGAGCCTCCTCATATACGGGGACTCCCAATTGGTCGTCAGTCAAGTGAACGGCGATTACCAGACATGCAAACCGGAATTGGTAAAATACGGTGAAAAAGTGCAGCAACTGCTAACCCAAATTCCCTCCTACACGTTGGAAAGCATACCGCGTGCGGAAAACAGCAAAGCAGACGCACTAGCCAAACTTGCTAAGGAACTGGCGGACGAGAACCTCGACGACGTTAGAATCGTGGTACAAAGCCGTCGAGTGCTCTCCCCAACAGAAATATCTCCGAAATCGTCTGAAGAAAAAGGAGCGAAAGAGGAGACAACCCTGCAAATAAAAGACTGGGAAAATACCGGGGACTGGAGAGAAGTCTTCATAGATTACTTCAAGTTCCACCGAATACCTGAAGAGGCGTCCACAAGACATCAACTCACGAAACGAGCTCTGTCTTTCGCCTTCGTCAATGATACTCTATACAAGAGGTCATTCGACTCTCTGTGGTTGAGATGCTTAGGACCTGACGAAGCGAGAAGGGTCGTCCAAGAAGTTCACGACGGACTCTGCGGTTCCCACCAAGCAGGCCCTAAGATGAAATTGAAAATAAAGCGGATGGGCTACTACTGGCCCACGATGATGCAGGATTGCCTGGAGTACGCGAGGCAATGTCATTCATGTCAAATTCATTGGGATTTCATCCATCAGCATCCCAACCCACTGCATCCAACAATGGCTAGTTGGCCGTTCGAAATGTGGGGAACTGACATAGTCGGCCCCATCGAACCAGCATCGTCAAAGGGACATCGTTTCATCTTGGCGACGACTGATTACTTCTCCAAATGGGCAGAGGCGGTACCGTTGAGGGAAGTGAAGACGGAGAACATCCTCCATTTCTTCAAAACGCATGTCATTTACCGGTTTGGAACCCCGAGAAGAATCATCTCTGATAATGGGCCAGCCTATCGAAGTCATAAAATTAGCCGTTTCGCACAGCAGCACAATATAGACTGGAGATATTCCTCAGTTTATAACCCGAGCTAACGGTCTAGCTGAAGCCTTCAACAAGACCTTGACAAAGATCATAAAGAAAACAGTGTCACGAAATAAGAGAGATTGGCACGAAAGATTGCAAGAGGCTCTTTGGGCGTATCGAACTACATTTAAAACGGCCACAAACACAACGCCATACGCGTTGGTATTTGGGACAGAAGCAGTACTCCCTCTCGAGATAGAATTACCCTCTCTACGAGTGGCAGTCCACTACGAGCTGACAGACGAAGAAAATGCTCACCTTCGGTTTGAGGAGCTTGACGCCCTTGATGAAATCCGGCTTCTAGCACAACAAAATCTGGAAGCCTATAAAGCAAAGATGACGCGCTCATATGAGAGATTGAGCCCGCCCGAGGACATTCCACCAAGGCGAACTCGTGCTAGTGGTCAAAAGGCCCATGATCCCCAATCGCGCCAAGCGGGGAAAGTTCGAGCCAAACTATGAAGGACCGTACATCGTTGATAAGGTCTACCAAGGTGGGGCCTATCTACTCATGGATATGCACGGTGAAAGGCCTTTCAGGCCAATAAACGGCCGCTTCCTAAAGAAATATTATGCTTAATGAGCCACGGCTTAGGTCAATGATAGATGACGACGACTATGTCCGCTCGCTATCTTCCTAAGCTCAAGCTCTATAAGCAGTGGCCAGCCTTCTCCATGACGGACCGAAACGTCCTTAAACTAACGGCGGACCGAAATGTCCTTAAACTAATAGCAGACCGAAAACGTCTTTAAACTAATACTGCAGCATCCTTGGGCTGATATAAAAAAAAAAAATATATATATATATATATATATATATATATATATAAAAATAAAATAAAAAAAAAAGAAAAACGGTATGTCCATAAATAAGATGGGCGCGGATGAAAACCCGAAGGGGCTCCGTGAGTAAAAACAGCAGGACTACCGGCGAATGTTTGTGAAAACCCGAAAGGGCTCAGCTTCGTTAAAGAACACTTATAGAGTCCTCTCGACCTTGTAAGGAGAAATCACCTGCGTGAGATCCTTACGACTCACAAAGGAGCGACACACTTAGGGATCCCCACGATTCCTGAGGAGAAAATACACTTGCGAGATCCTCACGACTCGTAGGGAGAACTCTCTTATGAGACCCTCACGGCTCATAGGATTTGAAAGTCTTAAGTCACAGAGACCTAAACCTGTGCTTAAGCAAACCCCCACAAACTTCCAATATTGCCCTACAAGTGGCTCGATACTGACCCTTGTATACAATCCACGGGCGCGAATAAACGTTTCCCTAACCAAGGTCCATCCATGACTGGGAATACGTTCGTATGGTAAACAACCCTTATAAATCCCCTCGATTTATGAGGAGAAAACCTTCCCGTAGGATCCTTACGACTTACAGAAGAACAAAACACTTAGGAACCCTCACGGTTCCTAAGGAGAAAATAGACTTACAAGATCCCCACGACTTGTAGGGAGAAATACCTTCACGAGACCCTTACGGCTCATGAAGTTAAAAGCCTTAGCCGACGGGATCCTAACCCTGGTCGCTAAGCCTCCTTTGTTCAACAACGATAGAGGCAAATGATGATTCGCTCCTGGTAATATCCCAGTTGCAGCGGTGCTGATGCCGAAATCGGTGTTCAATTTCAGGTTGATGGCGAAAGCCAGTAGACCACTCATGCATACGAAATAGCCGAAATGATAGGGCAACTTGCAATAAAAAGCAGCAAGTAAAATGTATGCATACGAAAAATAGCCGAAATGATTGTGCACCGCGAAAAATAGCCGAAATGTTTGGGCAATCGCGACCTTCGCGATATAAAAGCTGAAATGATAGAGCATCGCGGAAATACAACAAAAAAAAAATATAATAATAATGATAAAATTCTGGCCCTACAGTTAAGATCACATCGATCCCTGTATACAATCCAAGGGCGTAAACAAAGAAGGAACTATACTTCCCCAACGGATTCCATCAAACGACGAAACCAAACCCCAACGGATCCCGTCAAACGACGAAGCCAAAACCCCAACGGTTCATTTCAACCGAAGAAGCCAACGACTTCAGCAAAACTCCTCGACTCACGGATACAAACACTCCTTGACGAGAGCCTTCTGATCCGCGTCGACTCGCAGAGCCACCAGCGCCTCCGTAGGAACCATCGACTCGTTTCAAACCCCAAGGACACAAATAATCCTTGGCGCTCGGGAAACAAATAATCCCGGCAAACTCCTCGACTCACGGATACAAACACTCCTTGACGAGAGCCTTCTGATCCGCGTCGACCCGCAGAGCCACCAGTGCCTCCGTAGGAACCCTCGACTCGTTTCAAACCCCAAGGACACAAATAATCCTTGGCTCTTGGGAAACAAATAATCCCGGCAAACTCCTCGACTCACGGATACAAACACTCCTTGACGAGAGCCTTCTGATCCGCGTCGACTCGCAGAGCCACCAGCGCCTCCGTGGGAACCATCGACTCGTTTCAAACCCCAAGGACACAAATAATCCTTGGCACTTGGGAAACAAATAATCCCGGCAAACTCCTCAACTCACGGATACAAACACTCCTTGACGAGAGCCTTCTGATCCGCGTCGACCCGCAGAGCCACCAGTGCCTCCGTAGGAACCCTCGACTCGTTTCAAACCCCAAGGACACAAATAAGCCTTGGCGCTCGGGAAACAAATAATCCCGGCAAACTCCTCGACTCACGGATACAAACACTCCTTGACGAGAGCCTTCTGATCCGCGTCGACTCGCAGGGCCACCAGCGCCTCCGTGGGAACCATCGACTCGTTTCAAACCCCAAGGACACAAATAATCCTTGGCGCGTGGGGAACAAATAATCCCTCGCAAAACTTCTCAACTCACGGATACAAACACTCCGTGACGAGAGCTTCTTTGACTCACATCTCGGGCAGTAAGGATTCAAAAACTTGCTTCCTGAACAATGGGATCCTGCAAGTCAATCCTAAATGGTCTCTTGCATACTATTCACGGGTCTCACTCTCTGAAGTCGATTCTCGACAAAGAGGGAAACAACCGCTTACGAGCCTTTTCGACTCGTAAGAGGGGCAATGGGATCCTGCAAGTCAATCCTAAATAGTCTCTTGCATACTATCCACGGGTCTCACTCTCTGAAGTCGATTCTCGACAAAGAGGGAAACAACCGCTTACGAGCCCTCTCGACTCGTAAGAGGGAGAAATTCTCTTATAGGATCCTTCCGACTTATGAGAGGAAACCACACTTGGGAATCCTCACGATTCCTAAGGAGAAAATTCAGCTGCGAGATCCTCTCGATCCGTGGGGAGAAAAGTCTCTATGAGACCCTCACGGCTTATAGAGTTGAAAAGTCTTAGGCAGCAGATCTGAAACTGCGGCCTAAGCCATCGTTATTTCTTAAGAAGGTCAGGATACTCGTCCCAATCGTCCGTCAATTATGGTTATTAAGGTGGCGTACTGATAATAAAAGAAAGGAAAGACTGAGAAATGACACAAGACATTACAAAATGTGTATCTTTTATTCATAAAAATTGGTTGAGTATAGGATACATTGTGCTAAAGAATAAAAAAAAAACATATACATATACTTCACAAAGACAAATGATACAAGGAGAATTATGGGGAAGGAAGCGTCTTGCACAGATGTAGCAATTGCTCGCATACGTCCTTCCATGCCTTCTCCTGATCAGCTGCCACTGCCAGTTCCGCCTCTACTTGAGCCCGCTGTTGCGTGAAGGATGCGAGCTCTTCCCCAACAACCTGCTGAGCTGCTTCTTGGCCTTGGGCATCGCGCTCAGCAGCATCAAGTTTCCGCTTCAGCGCTAGCCCATTAGATATGCGCTTGAGAAGACCTTCAAAGACAGCTTTCACCTCAGCAGCATTCGTCTTAACTTCGGCACGAAGGCAAGCGGTCGCGTTTGAAGATTCCTGATGCGCCTTTTGCCGTAAAGCTGCCTTTTGCTCCAAATGGCGGAGATAAGAGGTGCTTTGCTCAAGCCAAGCTGTCCGTTCGGCGCTCGTGGCCAAAGCCTCGGGAGAAGGGCATGTCGACTCCAACCGATGCAGGCGAGCCTCGATCTCTCTGCAGTGGTTAACCCACGATTCGACGACGCCTTCGTTATGGAAAGTTACGAGCGCCGCCAACATAGGGTTAACGTCCACAGTGAAATCTACGGCCGAAGGAAGGGCATCCATGTTAAGCTCTTCGATGTACCCGCTCAACATACCTAGGCTCATTACAGCACCCTTTGAAGACGGGCGTCGCAAGAAAGGACCCGCCGGTGAGAGGACATGAGACTCAAAAGGAATTGGAGCTGGGACAATAGCTGCAAAAAACGAAACATGGTCAAACAATGATTCGAAATTTCGATGAAAGATCATATAAAAAAGAGGAAAGGAATATCTGTACCAGTCGCAACGGACGTCAAAGCCGGAAGCGCCGGTGGCAGCACAGGCCCGGTGTCCCCTCCTTCGATCTGAGGCACTGCAATCAGGAAGAGGAAAAGTCAGATACGATCCTATATTCCCTCAAAAGTGACCAAGACAGTACTTACCGGTACCCCTAGAGGGAGAAGCGAGCTCGGATGAGAAGGAGAAGTGTGGGAGCAACACCTGATATAGATGATCAAAGAGCCCTCCTGAAAAGGCACAATGGTGTAACATTAGTACAAAAGCCACATTTTTGAAAGATTAATGCATGAGTCGTGAATCCATACCTTCCAACATCCGTGACGGCACGAGGGAAAACGGGGAAGTGACCACCGCCAAAGCAGTGGTTGACGGTGCTCCCTCAAGCAATGGAGCGTCGGCACTGACCGCACCTGCAAAGACAAGCTTGTTAGAAGAGATTGCAAGATATATATAAAAAAAAGGGGGGAAACGATGGTAACCCGAAACTTACCCGACGAACTGCCAGCTGAGACGGAAGCAATTCCTTCCTCCACTGACATCAGGCCACCACCCGTAGCTTCATCACCTGACTCGATGGGAGCCGTTGTTGTGCTCGCAAGCCCGGGAGACGGCGGGGGACCATAGACAGGGAGGGCCAAGATAGGAACATTGCCAGATTCCTGAGAAGGAGCACCTAGCTCGTCCTCAGGAACCATGGCCGCCTCACCTGCTGCTCCCTCAGGATCAGCGATTACAGCTGCCCCGTCCATCGGCACCACGAGGTCCCCAGCCTCAAGTACCTCGCCCTCTACCGCCTTCGGCTCGGTTGAGACAATCATCTCATCTGCCGCCACTTCGGGTACGGCATCAATGACCTTCTCCGCGGTAGGTTCCTCAATCTCGGCTCCAGGCCCCATGACCTCGACAAAGTTGTCCACTGTCGGTTCGGGTTCGGGGAATACCGCTTCCTCCGCTCCCCTGGGCTCGACGGTCGTTTCCGCCTCCCCCTCAGTTGGACTTGACCCTACAAAATGGGATACGTATAAGCCAATAGCTCTACAATTCGTACGACGAGATTCTGAAAGGAGTACTACCTGAAGTGGATTTGTCATTGGCACTCCGAACCGCGCGCGCCACCTGCCGATGAGCAGTAGACAGGGCCACAGGGGGCTCTTCAGAAGGAGTACTAGCGTGAGGAACAGTGCTAGGACCCGCTCCTGCGGCCAAAGCAGCTCTGCGCGCCTTAGCTTCGTATCTAGACCGCTTCTGCTCCTCTCGAGCCGATGAGACAGATGCCACCAGGGCCTCCTTAAGGGAGGCTTCTTCGCCCGTATACAGGGATGCCTCTAGATTCTTCAAGGCATCCCTCGTCGCTCTATCAAGCTGAGGCTCTTGTGGCAACTGCAGCGAAGCCGGGACTTCGACGACGGGCTTGGGAAGGACCCTCGCGTCGATTAATACAACCCCTGCAAAGAAACAAAAGAAGATCGGGTTCACTATCATAAAAGGATAACGAACTTTCCGTATAAAAGAGAAAGGGATAAAACGTACCGACGCTCGCTAGGGTACGCTTCTTCTCCTCCTCCTGGAAGGTCTTCAGAGAGGCATCAATGGCCTCCTCAGTAGATCCACCTGTTGAAAATGAGGCAAATATTAGCTAAAGATAATAATAAAAAGTGGGATAAAATGACAAATAAGGAGACTGATGATTACCCGACTCAACGAGTCTGCTTAACATTGCTTCGAGCCTCGCCGATCGCTCCGAAGCTGCAATGGCGGCGGCTAGGTTGGTGTCCTCAGGGTCCACCACGAAACCCTCATTGCTGCTATACTCACATATAGTCTCGGCAGGATGAGCCGCGGGCTCTAAGTTAAGAATCGCGTCGAGGGATAAGGTGGACTTCTTCTTCTTCTGTTCACCAGCCTTGGATCCACTCGGAGCAGCTTTGCGCTTGCCAGTTTTGGCAGTCACTTTCGGGCGGCGAGTCCCGATGTCCGCTCCTGCACCCGACTCCGGCGATGCCGCTTTAACCGTCTTTGTCGGAGCACGGGGTGCCGTTGGGGCATCCACCGTAGTAGGCAGTGGCAGTCCACGCGGAGGGGCCAACACGCGTGGTCGATCAGCTCCGGCCTCTTTCGTCGGAGGGATAACTTGGACCCTGGGCTGCAATGGAGCCTTGCGATCGCCGCCGGGAGGTGCAGCCCTACGATCAACCAGTAGGCGTTTCTCCATCAAGATGATCGGGCCCATCGCGTGCGCGTACCAGGCCACATACGAATTGAGTATCTTAGGGGTACAGCTGGGCTCACTGATAAAAAAGTAGGAGCCTGTATTGAGCCGGATGAAGTGATGCATTGCATTCCGTACCCCCTCTGGACCGACTGCAGGTGTTCCCAAGAAGGCTTCCAACGAGACCCCTTGGTTATAACTCGATTGCCGGGCAAATCGATGCGGGTTATACCTCATGAAGAGGGCCGTTTCATTCTGCCTAAATACCAAGTAGCCCGGCCGAATGGAATAAAGGTGAAGAATTTCCCGAGCCTTCAACACGGAAACACCGCCTTTAAAGTCATCACGCAGCGGCACCACTGACTTAGTGGTCTCGGAACCCATGGTGATGACCTTATCCATAAAAGAGGTCTTCGCCCCGACTAAATGCGAACGCAGAAGCAGTCCCCTGGACTCCCGCGGAGGTGCAAACACGATGGAAGCCCCGACCAATCGCATGATTCTTGGAAGTTTGAATCTCTCAAAGAACGGAGGAGTTTTATGGGCACCGAACACTCCTCGAACATGCAGCTCCATCCAAGAAGTGAAGTAGTGCATCGGGAAGTTAGCAGGCTGTACCCCAGGTTCATTAGCGTCCGCCGCTACGCTAAGTCCATTGTAGAGGTAAGCCAACCCGGCGATCCCCACTGATAACTGCAGACCGGCCACCATTCGATGCGCCGGGTAGAAGACAGAAGACCGCATAAGGCGTGGGTGCATGGGAAGCGCGAAGCTGCACAGCCACAGACCTAGGAACCCGATGAAGAAGGTCTCCTCATCCATGCCAGGAACGGCGATCTCTGAGAAAGGGACGCTAGCAGTGCCGGGAAGGTAAAAACTTCGCTGATCAATTTCTGATGAAGGTCGGCGGTCCAGGCCGAAACCAAAAGGGTCAGCAAGTTGAGCGAACTTATCACCTTGCTCTGATAAAAATTCCGGGCGAATAAAGCGAGCAATGAAGTCCGCGAAACTAACGCCTCGGTCGCCCAATTCCAAATGAAGCTCCTCGTAAATCTCCAACACCCTCACCAGGCCCGGATGCTGATGCTGGATGGCATTTTCCGGAGTTAAGTCGAGTACCACCTGGTTGGTGGCAAAGACGTACTCGTCAGGAGGAAGCAGCTCCTCGTAATGCTCCCCCCTCGCCGGTAAACCCGAAAGCTCAACGAATTCCTCTAGAGAAATGGAAACTTCCCTATCCGCTGTCAGGAAAGTATGCGTGGGAATATTCCATTGTTCAATAAAAGCCTTTGTCCACCACGTTGGAGGAGTAGGATATTCGAAAAGCGAGACGTAGACGGTGGAGTATAAACCGATCTTCGTCAGATGAGCTCTTTTCGCCGCTAAAATGTACCGGGCCCATGGCAGGTATCCAGCAAGCGGTCGCGGATTCAATCCAATATTGTAAGCCTGTCCCCAAGGGCGTGCTTCACCCTGACAGATTCGCCTTCCCAAGATATCTATGGCCGGCGGCGGCTGTACCGGAATAGCGCCGATTGCAGGCTGGAGAAGGTCGTCCGAATTCCAATTTTTAACCTCCACGGCATACTCCACCGGGGGTTTGTCCTCATAGGGGATCGTAACTATGGGTTCAGAAGGCGAGGCGGAACTAAAACTACGGCGGCTTTGGATAATCTGGCTGTACCACCTTCCCCATAGATGAAGTCTCTTGCATTCAGGATCTTGATCTTTAATCAAGGCGAACACTACCCGGTCCACTGGTGCGTGTGGGAACCCTCCTTCTGAGCGAACGAAGGGAAAAGACAAGTCGTCAGACATCTTTCCTGCATAAAATATATATATATATCATTAGTAGACTGACGCTTAACATTTAATAAAAATAATACATATAATAAAAAAAATAATAATAAATAAAAATCTGGCTCCACACTGTGATGCAGTGGGTAGGGGACCAAAGGGGGACCCACAAAATCAAGATGACGGCGCATCATTTGATAAGACAATCCCACCATTGGATGAGACTGTCAGTCAATTAAAAGACCCCCAAGAGAATATCCCCATTGGGGGGGACCCCTAGAGACAAGGAGAAGATCTCCTCTTTTCAGAGCAAAGCTCTGTCACAGGGTGACATTTGTCAAACTCCTGTTTCAAAAGAATAAAACTTCTTAAAAAAGAGCCTAGCTCTGTAGCAGTAATAGAAATTTATAACTCCTAGGAATTAAAACTTTGGGATCTTAAAGATCCATGGAAACTTTTAAAAAAAAAAAGTTTTCTAATTGATCTGTGAGCAAGGCTCTGTTCATGGGTTAAAACCTAAGAACAGAGTCTCTGCAAATTTTTGAGAGCAAGGCTTTGTGAATAAAAACCCCAAAGGGGTTTCCTTTAGACCAAAGATCTATAAGAGCAAGGCTCTGTTAATTAAGTTTAATTTAAATTAAATTAATTTAATTTTACCTATAATGGTTCTGAAGTTAGAACTTGGAAGTTCTTAAGGAAATCACAAGAGCAAGGCTCTGGAAGTTCTCAAGTAAGAGCAAGGCTCTGAAATTCAATTTCTTGAGAATGGTAAAAAAATTACCAAGGACCAAGGGTCCTATTTATAGACGCCTGCGCCTGTTCACTTGACCCCTAGATCCGACGGTCAGGATCTTGCCACCGCTGCACTCACGCGCGCGCCACGTGAGCGCAACGGTGGGGGGGCATCTGTTTCCCCCAATCAGAGCAAGGCTCTACTGAATTTTGAAAATTCAAAATTCGAAGCAACGCTTCGGTTTCCGTGCGCAGCGCGCAATTTGCCACATGGCAGAAGCTGATTCGGCAGCGTAACGCCCGAGACGGTGCGTCCCATCAGAGCAAGGCTCTTCAGAAAACATAATTAAGACTCAACTGCGCAAATGCATGGCAGCGCGACACGTGTCTGCGCAGTTGCGCAATCGCAACTGCGCAAGCACACGGATGCGCGACACGTGTCTGCGCAAGCGCACGGATGCGCGACACGTGTCTGCGCAGTTGCGCAATCGCAACTGCGCAAGCGCACCGATGCGCGACACGTGTCTGCGCAAGCGCACGGATGCGCGACACGTGCCTGCGCAGTTGCGCAATCGCAACTGCACAAGCGCTCGGATGCGCGACACGTGTCTGCGCAAGCGCTCGGATGCGCGACACGTGTCTGCGCAAGCGCACCGATGCGCGACACGTGTCTGCGCAGTTGCGCAATCGCAACTGCACAAGCGCTCGGATGCGCGACACGTGTCTGCGCAAGCGCTCGGATGCGCGACACGTGTCTGCGCAAGCGCACCGATGCGCGACACGTGTCTGCGCAGTTGCGCAATCGCAACTGCGCAAGCGCACGAATGCGCGACACGTGTCTGCGCAGTTGCGCAATCGCAACTGCGCAAGCGCACGGATGCGCGACACGTGTCACGCGCTGGTGAGTTGCACAGCAACTGAATGAAGATTTAAGTAAATCTTTTCTGTTCTCCTGTAAAACAGGAACCCTTGGATCAGAGATCCAATGGTGGGAAAATTCCCAAAATTATTCAGGAAAGATTTTGTTAACAAATCCAACAAATTTGTGGGCACTATAAATAAGACCCCAGGCCTCATTCAAAAGGCATCATCAATCATCATCGAGAGAAGGATAAACTTCTGAAAAAGAGAGCTCTTGAAGATTAATCAAGAACAAAAAAAAGAGAAGGTAAAATTTCTGAAGAACAGAAAATTAAAAAGGGAATAATAAAAGAAAAAGATAAATAGTGCCTTGCACTTGATATGAACCCCTGGTTCTGTAAAATCAAAAAAAAATAATAATAAATAGTGCCTTGCACTTGATATGAACCCTTGGTTCTGTAAAATCAGGGAAAACAAGAAGAACTTGTTTTCCTTTGATCTAAATTTAGATCAAAAGTGCTATGCACTTTTGTTCTTAAATCAAGAAAATTCTTGAATTTCTGCACAAGTGCAACTCATCATTTAAAAGGGCCTGGCCCAACTCAAGAAAATTATTGAGTTTCTGCAACTCATTATTTAAAAGGGCCGAGCCCAATTGCAGAATAATAAAAGGGCAAAGCCCTGTTTGGAAAACTCTTGAGTTTCTGCAACTCATTATTTAAAAGGGCCTAGCCCAATTGCAGAATAATAAAAGGGCAAAGCCCTGTTTGGAAAACTCTTGAGTTTCTGCAACTCGTTATTTAAAAGGGCCTAGCCCAAATCAAATTGCAGAATAATAAAAGGGCAAAGCCCTGTTTGGGAAAATTCTTGAGTTTCTGTAACTCATTATTTAAAAGGGCCTGCCCCAAATCAGATCGTAAAATAAAAAAAGGGCAGAGCCCTGTTTAGACTGATTCTTCCAGTTAGGCAGAGCCTAAAAAATTTTTGGACTTAACCCAATCCTGGCTGTAAGTCCTTAAATTAAATTGATTGAGCAAAATGGCTCTCCTAAACCAATTCACGACCGGTTCGAGGGTACATCTCTGAACTCCTTTGACATCCCTCATTGTAATTCCTCAACGACGTCAAAGAGGTGATGGGTCCCAACGACCACACATCAATATCGGACCGAAACTTCCCTAAACTAATATCGGACCTAAACGTCCCTAAACTAAAATCGGACCGAAACGTCCCTAAACTAACATCGGACCGAAACGTCCCTAAACTAAAATCGGACCGAAACGTCCCTAAACTAATATCGGACCGAAACGTCCCTAAACTAATATTGGACCACTACGTCCTTAAACTGGCGGCGGACCTAAACGTCCCTAAACTAATGGACCACTACGTCCTTAAACTGGCGACGGACCGAAACGTCCCTAAACTAATAATGGACCACCACGTCCTTAAAACTGGCGACGGACCGCCACGTCCCTAAACTGGCGCAATGGAGCCCAAATGCTCTTTTGCTGGATCTAAACGGTCCCGTCTAAGTTGATCTTAGCCCCAAATACGGTTAATGTGTCCTTAGATCTTTAAACAAACAATAAAATCCCAAATCAATTTTGGTTCAAGGGTACACCTCTGAACTCCTCTGACGCCTGTCGTTGTAATTCCTCAACGACGTCAGAGAGGTGACGAGTCTCGATAACCAGATAATTAAATCAATTACTACGTCAGGTCGATCGTAGTCCAAAACAGGACTAACGTATCCTTGACGAACGTTTAAGTTGGTCTTAGCCGCAACGCGGCTAATGCATCCTTAAACTAAAAACACCAAACCCAAATCTAACTAAATACGGATTTGGACTAATCCACGTCCTACGGGTGACGACATCACTCAGTCTCCATATACAATCCACGGGCAATCACAAACAAAACAAACACACACGACACGAAGTGAAATTCTGGAGAAGGAGAAAGTTGTTACCGCGACACGATAGCGTAATTAACTGCAGGGGCTTGCGCCTGCAGGGAAGAGCGTCCCCACAATCAAAAACCCCTCACCCTGAGGGCGAATCTGACGAAGTCTGCTACATCGGCCGCATCCGTCTAAACATCCGATACCAGGTGCCATAAATCAACTTGGCATCTTCGGAGAGGTGGACGGATCAAACCAAATAGCATCTGCCCCGAACCTCAGGCATGGACGTCCTAATGTGCGGCCGCCGTTCGGAGGGGAACATTAGCAATCAAGTATTAAGTGATGGTTTAAGCTACAATAGCCATATCATTTCATGCACTCATTTTTCACAAGAGAACAAGCAAGCAAAAAGTCTTTGCCATGAAATGATAGCCATTGTCATCCTGATGGTCAACTAGTCCAACCTAGTCAACCGGTCAACAAAGTCAACAAGTCAACAAAGTCAACCCCTCAACAACCATGTCACCATAATACTTAATTAATATTATTGTTAATCATATATCATATTCTCATTAGGGTTGAGCAAAAAGTCAATAGTCAACAGTCAACAGTCAACAACCCTAATGAGAATCCTCTGCCTCTGTCTCTCCGTCAACTGTGCATACACACCCGCATCCGCGTTCCGAGGAACACGAATACATACTGGATAAAACCAATCCCAAAACGTACACTAGGATCTGGCTTAAACCAAAGCCCGCTAGTGTTAACTGTTCGGACACTAAACGTGCACAAGTGCACGGATGTGACCGAACCCTGTCGCAAAACCATGCGACCTGTCGCAAAACCATGCGACCTCTACTCTTTTGCCTAAAGGCGAATAGCTTTCTGTGTGGGACTCTAAAGACTCGACACTACGCTGGCAGTGGGTTTAACCACAGACCGCAAGCGGCACTAGCTGTGCGTAACGGTCCCCAGGTAGATGCCGACAAGAAGACTGACGAGGTGAAACCCATCTGAACTCCTACTGAGCCTGAATATGACATTCTCCATACAATCCGGTCTATTCGTCTGATACATCGCATGGCGGGCCTAGGGGGGCGGTAAACGTCATTCCCCTAATAGCGGTACAAGTCGTGTCGGAGTGAAGCCCAAAACACCCTGAGATAACACTGGAAGCCTACCAGTATATCTCGCTTGCCCTGGCCAGGGACTACTCGTGTAATGGCTCTCCTAGACACAGCGCGATGTCAACCCCCAATACCAGGAGAGACGAATCCTGTCTAACCATCACTGCCTCCAAGTGCTTCGGGACTGTACCCAACTACTACCTGTTTGCACGACTCCTTTGAGCCGTGGTAGGGTAGTAATCAAAGTACAGTGGGAACACACTTGAGGCGAAGTGACAGTGTCAAGTCAGCGGACTAAGCTGTACTCATGTCACCTGGGAACTGATAACTGACGATAGGTATAGTACCAACCAACAGTTCCCGACGAGTCCTATCCAGTGTACTCGTAACCTAACGAGCACCCGCATACTATCTCCAGTACGACGTACTGATGGCTGTGGGACAGACCATCTCCCACACTGGGATGAGAAGCGCATACGCTAGTCTACTCCGGAGTATCGATTCCCTGTCTCGATAGTCCTACGACTAGGGACCTGCATAAGGATGTGCTTATAGATTACCCAGCCCCCACTAGTGTGACTGCCATCACAACACTGGTAATCAAGCAAAGATCCTAAGGGCTCCACTAATGTGTATAGGTGATATACTAAAATAAACACATGTACACATTGAAGTAGAAACAAACCAAGTAGCATACTACTATTTTGAGCAAGATTGTATATACAACTGTGAATATCCCAAGCTTCCATTAAGTAATATACAAACTAGTATGATACAGTAATGGCCTCTAGGGCATATACACTAACAGGCCCACTTCGGGAAATTTTGTCGATCGAAATTTTAAACTTGTTAGTATGCAGTACTTATATTATATCTCCAACCGGGAATGTCATTTGAGCGGTAAATTGCGTCTAATTGCTATAGCTCTTTTAGACGGATTTGCGAACGTGACATTTGCGTTGATGTTCTATGTTGTGCTGTGATGTTGCGGATTTGTCATGGTGGATAGCAGTGTGCAATGGTAGTGCAGTTTGGATTTATTTGTACATTTGTTATTGCGGGGCGAGCGTCCAACATGTGGACTGCCGTCACTGCCTGTTTGTATATTATTCTTTTGGGGCACGACCGGGTTGAGGTCGATGTACCCGTTGTACATATTTTTATTTCTGTACTTGGTTTATCCCGCGAAGGAGTGCACGGATAGCCGGGTTCTGGAGGGCAACAGGTCCGTATCTCATGGCTTTGAGAGGCAGAGGGGCCTTACTTTAGAATTGGCAGACTATTCACCGCACTCGTAGGGGGTACAGGTTGACCCAAAGAGGGGTACTCAAGTTACCGGATTCCGTGAAGTGCCGGGTGGTCCATTCATTTTGCTGTAGGGGGCTGCCTCGGTTCAGGTTTTGGCGGGTAACTTGCCGCACCCGTAGGGGTCTAGGTTTCATTGCACAAGCTATCCACACGACCAGGGGAACGTCGGGTTTCAGCAGCGACTCTGTGAAACCCGGAGATCCCAGATTATCTGTATTGTTCTGTGATGCTTATTACTTTTCTGTAATGTTGCATATTATCACGCCTGGAGCGATTATTGTATATTGGTATATATACTATTATATGTTGTATATGTTTTACATCCGCGCTAGTCCATCCCCCGCTCTGTCGTTAGTTAAGTAACCTAACGGGTGATGACGGGACCCAGTGACGAATGCGGATGGCATATACGCACATTATATTTTCGTTCTTTTCTGGTGTGATTGATTGATGGGACTGCATTGATTCTTATCAATGCAAGGATAAAACAAACATATATTTGATGTTGTTGGAACAAATTTTAAAAGGTGTTATTACAAAGATGTTTCCTTTTGTTTTGCATAGCGATATTCAGTTGGAATATCCTGCACCTCATTCGACGAGGCAAGGGCCGAGATCCCTTCACCGGGAGTGACCCCTTGGGCAGAAGTTTACGTCAGGGTAATAACTTCATTATAGTCGATTACAAGTTGCTTTGCATCGTGGTATTCAGTTAGAATATCCTGCACCTCATTCCACGAGGAAAGAGCCGAGATCCTGTAACATTTAGGAAAAGTTAGAAATAAATAAATTTAATTAAATTAAGAATAAAGTGATAAATCACAAAACGGTTAAAATCAAATATGTCAATCTTCATAAGTTATATGTAATACAAATTAAATTAGAATTTTTGAATGTAATTTAAATAAGTTATAAGGGTTTTAATGATAAATTTAGCTTCATTTTAATAAAATGTGTGTTTTATAATAAGTTAAGTTGTGAGGGGTTAAATTGTAAAGTTTAGGTTTTATGCAACTATGAGATTGTGGTGGATATAAGTGAAAGTGAGTGGAAATTTAATTTAGTTCAGAAGTTCTAATTAAATTAAAACAAAAAGATTTAAGGATAATGCAAAAACACCTCATGCTTCATGCAACCTTCAATCTCCACCTCCTCCTTGCATGAAACATGCACACCCTAGCTCATGACACCACCACCTTCCCTTATCTCTTACTTCATTCACTTATATAGCTCATTTTCAGTTTAAACTCAGAATCAAAACTGAAGAGAATTAAAAAGAAAAGAAAAGTAAAAGAGAAAAGAAAACAAGAGGAAGAAGGAGCTTGTTCTTGAGTTTGGATCATCATCAAGCTAGGAGGAGCTTATCAATCTTTGGAGGGTTATTCCTACAGCGAAATAGGAGGGTAAAATTCTTAAACACAGTAGGGATTAGATTCTGTAGCTTAATTAGTGTAGATTTAATCAAGTCACATAATATCGTATTTTAGCAAAATTTAGAGTCTGTTAGAATCTGCTGTGATCTGGAAGATAACTAAATAAATTAAACAAAGTCAAAATGGTGTAGGTAACAACTAGAGTAAACCACAAGAAAACGACACCAGGGGGCCGGTTTTGGGCCGGCGGCCAAGCAAGAATGGCCGGCGTCGCCGGCCATAGGGAGGACTTTGGGGGTTTTCTCTTTTGGGTAGTCTCCAGCATACAATTTAGGCTATTTTAGTAATGTTTATTTAAATTAGTTTTACTGTAGTTAAAATCTGGGAAGATATATCGGAAAGAGTATCATAAAAAGCTAAATACGACACGACTAAATCGCGTCGCGTTTTAAAATTCTGCAACAGTGCAGATTAAGATTTAAAATCTAGCAAGGTTAAGTGTTAATAACTTGATATAATCAGATAGTATATAACTTATAAGTGGGATAGCGTGTTTCTATTTCCGTTATATCGGAATAGCCGTTTTGCTTATATACGTTAATTTGCATGTTTAGACTCGAATACGAGAAGTACGGAAGCCGCGAGGAAAGGGAAAGGATTAGCGATTCCGGAGTAGATTCGATTTTCCGGTGAGTAGACTAAACATCTACCTGGGAATTTTGTAAAGATGGCGTGTTTCGCCCGTGGTTTTATTAGACTTGATGTTTATATCATTATGCTTAAATGTTAAATTGCATTCACTACAAATAACTATAAATTGCTTAGTTGTTAGAACACTTCACAATTATCGACGAGTCATCCCACGTGCACATCTTATATGCTACACACACCTCGTCGATATTGCCATGTCACATACACTTAAATATCATACTTGTTAACATGGATTTATATCGTATTTTACATATCAAATATAGTGGTAGATTGCATCATTGACATCCTGTTGATTTATGCGTATTTCTATGTTGTATATGAGGTAGATACAGAATTGAGGATTTATGGTTTTGAGTTTTGAATACTATTACATAAATCCAGTATTTTCATGATTGATGTGTCATGTCCACCATGAGATGATTTCTGTTTTGGTTTTATTCCGGACCGAGTGGGGGAGATATACGGTCGCGGATTTACGTTATCCATACTGAGTGGGGGAGATATATAGTTGGATACATGGTGGACCCGGTCGAGACCGAGGGGCAGGATAGCCGTATTGAGACGGGGGAGCCTAGCGAGGTTACTCGATACCGGAGTTGGTAATAAAAATACGGCGTGTATCTAGAGGATAACGACCGATATTATGGGTATAGGATCATTCGGGGAATGATGCCTATAAGAAATGAAAGTTTTGTGTCGTTGATGGACACCGAGAAATGATTTACTTGAGTTGTGATTTTCGAAGTATAATGAGATTTATTGTTGAATTTCACATATACTCATATACCATATTGATTCATATTCAGTAGCATGATTGTCATATTTACTTTATTCGCCGTTATATGTTAGTCGTATTCACTGAGTTGGCAACTCATCCCCGTTGTGCCACAGTTCCTTGCAGGGATAGAGTGGACGGGTAGCTGCGAGGCAGGGTCACTTTTGCAGTTGTATTCCATCTTTTGATCGGTAGGTTACATGTGTAGTAACCTTCCTTTTTGGATTTTGTATTTTGTATCTAGAAAGTCTCCATCAAACCTGTATTTTGACTTAGAAATGAGAGATGGGATATATATGTACAGTTGAGATCTGTTAATCAGTATCTTAGTTCTTTCTTTATGAGATTCAGTGATGTTCTTTATGTGTATATTCATGTTCACTTTGATATTGTTGATTCCAACTAGGAATACAACTAAATTTAACCTTTATTCCTTGTTTAATAGATTAACTTCATAAATTGAGATTTTTACTTAATAACTAAATTTTCATAAATAATTCGGCAATAAGGTATTTTGATCTTGGTTTTCGGCTTACTTGGACTTGTGCATATCTTTAGATATGATACAATCTAAGTGCCAGTCATATCCAAACTTGGGTCGTGACAAAGTTGGTATCAGAGCCTAGGAGTAACCTTACGGAATTCAGTAAGGGATTTTAATAGGTTGATGTAAGTCCGAGAGTTAGGATGACCTTTGGTTTGATGGAGTAGGTGAATTAGGACGAATGCAGTACCGTACGTATGTTCCGCGGCATATTTACGTTATCGTATTCAGCCTAACTAACCTTAGGATGTCTATCTTGATCTATTCTTCCGTTGATTCTCCGTTATTGATTGCTTCTGTTCCCACACCTTATCAACTCTCGTTTCTTGTTCCAGTTGCTATGGCTACGCGGGCTAGGCGAGCCGCAGCCTGAGATGCAGCTAGGGCGAGTCCACCTGTGATGACGACTGGTACACCGGACGTTCCGGCGGTGCATGAGCATGTTGATCCTCCTCCTCCAGATCGCATGGCTAGGATTGAGGAGGGTATGTTGGGATTACAGCGAGTGGTAGGACAGTTAGCTGAGACCACTCGAGTATTGAGATCAGATCCAGCACCGACCGTAGCAGAGTCCGAGGTACAGCCTACACAGACGGTAGCGCCAGTAGATACGAGAGTGATGGAGGTATCACTTGCAGAGTTTATGAGATTGAGACCCCCGGTATTTACAGGGACCGATGTGGCGGAAGATCCTCAGTCTTTTCTTGATAGAATGGCGAGGATCGGCAGATCATTGCGATGTTCTGATGCGAGGTCAGTTGAGCTGACTAGCTTTCGTTTGGAGGGACTTTCACAGGAGTGGTGTGAGTCGATGGAAAGAGGGCGAGCTACAAATCTTCCTCCGATGACGTGGACTGAGTTTTCTACAGTCTTTCTTGCCAGATTTCTTCCCCAGAGTGTGAGGGACGCTAGAGCTAGCAGTTTCGAAGCGTTGAGGAAATCAGCAAGTATGTCAGTAGCAGATTATGACTTACGATTCACCCAGCTATCGCGATATGCCCCATACTTAGTACCTACAGAGGAGCTTCGGGTGAAAAGATTCCTAAGGAGTTTGGATACACAGTTGTATCTGGCGATAGGCTCCCAGCATTTTGATACATATGCGCATGCCATGGATGCGGCGATACGAGTAGAGGAGCGTTTGAGCGAGTCAGGGGTCGTTCCGGAGCCAAAGAGGAGTAGACCGGTCGTGCCGACAAATAGACAGTTTGGCAGAGGTAGAGGGTCATATCCAGGCAGATATACTCCAGGCCGCAGTGTCGGACGAGGTTGGACACAGGGCCAGATGTTCAGTTCTTATCCTGATGATCAGAGACCACCATCTACCTGTTATAGTTGTGGACTTCCCGGACACTTTGCGCGAGATTGTAGATCTCAGGGAGGGACCGTTGCTCCACAGGCTGTTTTACCCCTTCCACCTCCTACACCGATGGCTTTACTTCCTCCCCTAGTTGGCGCTGCACGCCAGGCAGTTGCACCACGAGGTCGAGGCTTTGCAGGACGTGCTCAGAGAGGTAGAGGAAATCGAGGTAGAGGACGACAGGATGCGGGCAGGGGCCAGGCACGGGTATTTGCGCTGACTCCACAGGATGCCCAGGCATCAAATGCAGTCGTGACAGGTACTCTTACAGTATGCTCATTAGAGGCACATGTTTTATTTGATCCCGGTTCTACACATTCTTATGTATCTTCACGATTCGCACTTTTATTGGGGAAGGAGTCGTCATTATTAGAGTTACCTTTGGTCGTGATTACTCCAGTTGGATATTCCTTTATAGCTCGGCACGTATTCAGATCGTGTTCGGTGCGTATTGGTGGTAGAGATTTGCTAGTCGATCTGATTCTCTTGGACATTTTAGACTTTGACATACTTCTTGGGATGGATTGGATAGCCGCTTGTCATGCCTATGTAGATTATCGAGGAAAAGCGGTTAGATTTTGTTTTCCAGGTGAACCGGTGTTTGTTGTGCAGGGGGATTGCGAGTTAACCCCTGTCAACATGATTTCTGCTTTTTTTGCGGGGCGGCTCTTCAAGAAGGGTTGTCATGGGTTCTTGGCCTTTATTCAGGACATAGGGGTCACTGAAGTTCCATTGGACCAAATCCCGATCATACGAGAATTTCCTGAGGTATTTCCTGCTGAGTTACCAGGATTGCCACCTGATCGAGATATCGAATTTTGCATCGACTTGATTCCGGGTGCAGGGCCTATTTCTATACCACCCTATCGAATGGCACCGACGGAATTGAAAGAACTCAAAGGCCAGTTGCAAGAGTTGTTAGATAGAGGACTTGTACGTCCCAGTGTTTCACCGTGGGGAGCTCCTGTCCTATTTGTAAAGAAGAAGGACGGTAGTATGAGAATGTGCATCGACTACCGACAGCTGAATCGCGTCACTGTGCGAAACAGGTATCCATTACCACGAATAGATGACTTGTTCGATCAGTTGCAAGGAGCCGGATTCTTCTCAAAGATTGACTTGAGGTCAGGGTATCATCAGTTGAGGGTTCGGAAGGACGATATTCCGAAGACGGCGTTTCGTACGAGATATGGGCATTATGAATTTCTGGTGATGTCGTTCGGACTCACCAATGCTCCAGCAGCTTTTATGGATATGATGAACCGTATCTTTAGACCATTTATCGATCGGTTTATTATAGTATTCATAGATGATATTCTTGTATATTCTCGGAGTCAAACGGAGCACGAGCAGCATTTACGTATCACATTGCAGACCTTGAAGGAGCATCAGTTGTATGCAAAGTTTTCTAAGTGTGCTTTTTGGCTCGATAGTGTGGAGTTCTTGGGCCACATAGTTACGAGAGAAGGTATATGCGTAGACCCAAAGAAGATTGAAGCGGTACAACACTGGCCCAGGCCTATGTCAGTTACGGAGGTTCGAAGTTTCTTAGGTCTGGCAGGTTATTACAGACGCTTCGTACAGGATTTCTCACGGATAGCGGCACCTTTGACAGGATTGACTAGGAAGGAAGTTCCATTTCAGTGGACAGATGCGTGTGAGCAGAGTTTCCAACAGTTGAAGACGCGTTTGACAACTGCACCTGTATTATCTTTACCTTCCGAGTCAGGGGGTTTCGTCGTGTATTGCGATACTTCTAGAGTGGGCTTAGGCTGTGTGTTGATGCAACACGGCAAAGTTATAGCATATGCTTCTCGACAGTTGAAGAGGCATGAACAAAACTACCCCACTCATGATCTAGAGATGGCTGCTGTAGTATTTGAATTGAAGATTTGGAGACATTACTTGTATGGAGAAACGTGTCAAATCTTCACAGATCATAAAAGTTTAAAGTATATCTTTCAGCAGAAAGATCTGAACCTCAGGCAGCGTAGATGGATGGAACTGGTGAAAGATTACGACTGTGAGATCTTGTACCACCCAGGCAAAGCAAATGTGGTAGCAGACTCCTTGAGTCGGAGACCTGGAGGTAATTTACCTTATTTGAGTATTTTGCAGAGACAGTCTTCTACAGACTGGCAGATCTTATGTGATAGTCGTATACAGTTTGAGTTTACGTCGGCAGGAGGTCAGTTAGCACATGTTTGCACCAGACCTCAGCTATTGGATCGTATTCGAGATGCGCAACCTACATATACTCGCATGATGGAGATTATGGATCAGGTTAGGCAGGGCAAGGAGACGGAGTTCGTGATTGATGATCAGGGAGTATTGCGTTTTAGGACTCGTCTTTGTGTGCCAGATTCTGACGGATTGAGGCGTGAGATTTTGGAGGATGCCCACAGATTAGTATACAGTATTCATCCTGGTTCCACCAAAATGTATCATGATTTAAAGGATAATTATTGGTGGGAAGGAATGAAGAAGGATGTTACGGAGTATGTTTCACGATGTTTGACTTGTCAGCAAGTCAAAGCAGAACACCAGAGGCCAGCCGGGGAGCTGCAACCCTTACCCATTCCAGAGTGGAAATGGGAACAGATTTCCATGGATTTCGTGGTGGGTCTACCCAGGACTAGCAGAGGGTATGATTCCATTTGGGTGATTGTAGATAGATTGACAAAGGCCGCTCATTTTCTTCCAGTGAAGACGACATATGGATTTGCTCAGTATGCACAGATTTATATCGATGAGATTGTACGTCTACATGGAGTGCCGACATGCATAGTATCAGATCGAGGTACCCAGTTCACGAGCAGGTTATGGCAGAAACTTCAGGACGCTTTTGATACACGACTGAGTTTTAGTACAGATTTCCACCCACAGACAGACGGTCAGTCGGAGCGGACCATTCAGATACTAGAGGATATGCTTGGGGCTTGTAGCCTAGATTTCGGTGGTAGTTGGGATCGTCATCTACCTTTGGTAGAATTCTCGTATAACAACAGTTTTCAAGAGACGATCCAGATGGCACCCTTTGAAGCCTTGTATGGAAGGAAATGTCGATCACCCGTTTGCTGGACGGAACTTAGTGAGAGTAGTATATTGGGACCGCAGATAGTACAAGAAACTACCAAGAAGATTCAATTGATACGGGATAGAATGAAAGCGGCCCAATGCAGACAGAAATCATACGCAGATCGACGACGACGTAAACTCGAGTTTGATGTGGGAGATCATGTGTTCCTTCGAGTATCTCCAATGAAAGGAGTGATGCGTTTCGGGAAGAAAGGGAAGCTCAGCCCCAGATATGTTGGACCTTACGAGATTTTAGAGAGAGTGGGCGCTGTAGCTTATCGGTTAGCACTTCCACCTAATTTTCCCGACGTGCATCCGGTGTTCCACGTTTCGATGCTTCGCAGATATCTTCACGATCCATCTCATGCGATCCAACATCAGACTCTACAGCTTGAGCCAGATCTATCCTACACAGTGCAGCCAGTCGCTATTCTGGACTGGCAGACAAAGCAACTACGATCGAGGACACTGCCATCTGTAAAGGTTCTCTGGTAAGGAAAGGATCGCGAGGAGATTACTTGGGAGACGGAGGATGCAATGCGAAAGAAATTTCCACATCTTTTCGTAGGTATGTCTAGTAAGTATTTTAAATTCGGGGACCGAATTTTCTTAAGGGGGAATATTGTAACATTTAGGAAAAGTTAGAAATAAATAAATTTAATTAAATTAAGAATAAAGTGATAAATCACAAAACGGTTAAAATCAAATATGTCAATCTTCATAAGTTATATGTAATACAAATTAAATTAGAATTTTTGAATGTAATTTAAATAAGTTATAAGGGTTTTAATGATAAATTTAGCTTCATTTTAATAAAATGTGTGTTTTATAATAAGTTAAGTTGTGAGGGGTTAAATTGTAAAGTTTAGGTTTTATGCAATTATGAGATTGTGGTGGATATAAGTGAAAGTGAGTGGAAATTTAATTTAGTTCAGAAGTTATAATTAAATTAAAACAAAAAGATTTAAGGATAATGCAAAAACACCTCATGCTTCATGCAACCTTCAATCTCCACCTCCTCCTTGCATAAAACAGGCACACCCTAGCTCATGACACCACCACCTTCCCTTATCTCTTCATTCATTGACTTATATAGCTCATTTTCAGTTTAAACTCAGAATCAAAACTGAAGAGAATTAAAAAGAAAAGAAAAGTAAAAGAGAAAAGAAAACAAGAGGAAGAAGAAGGAGAAGAAGGAGCTTGTTCTTGAGTTTGGATCATCATCAAGCTAGGAGGAGCTTATCAATCTTTGGAGGGTTATTCCTACAGCGAAATAGGAGGGTAAAATTCTTAAACACAGTAGGGATTAGATTCTGTAGCTTAATTAGTATAGATTTAATCAAGTCACATAATATCGTATTTTAGCAAAATTTAGAGTCTGTTAGAATCTGCTGTGATCTGGAAGATAACTAAATAAATTAAACAAAGTCAAAATGGTGTAGGTAACAACTAGAGTAAACCGCAAGAAAACGACACCAGGGGGCCGGTTTTGGGCCGGCGGCCAAGCAAGAATGGCCGGCGTCGCCGGCCATAGGGAGGACTTTGGGGGTTTTCTCTTTTGGGTAGTCTCCAGCATACAATTTAGGCTATTTTGGTACTGTTTATTTAAATTAGTTTTACGGTAGTTAAAATCTGGGAAGATATATCGGAAAGGGTATCGTAAAACGCTAAATACGACACGACTAAATCGCGTCGCGTTTTAAAATTCTGCAACAGTGCAGATTAAGATTTAAAATCCAGCAGGGTTAAGTGTTAATAACTTGATATAATCAGATAGTATATAACTTATAAGTGGGATAGCGTGTTTCTATTTCCGTTATATCGGAATAGCCGTTTTTCTTATATACGTTAATTTGCATGTTTAGACTCGAATACGAGAAGTACGGAAGCCGCGAGGAAAGGGAAAGGATTAGCGATTCCGGAGTAGATTCGATTTTCCGGTGAGTAGACTAAACATCTACCGGGGAATTTTGTAAAGATGGCGTGTTTCGCCCGTGGTTTTATTAGACTTGATGTTTATATCATTATGCTTAAATGTTAAATTGCATTCACTACAAATAACTATAAATTGCTTAGTTGTTAGAACACTTCACAATTATCGACGAGTCATGCCACGTGCACATTTTATATGCTACACACACCTCGTCGATATTGCCATGTCACATACACTTAAATATCATACTTGTTAACATGGATTTATATCGTATTTCACATATCAAATATAGTGGTAGATTGCATCATTTACATCCTGTTGATTTATGCGTATTTCTATGTTGTATATGAGGTAGATACAGAATTGAGGATTTATGGTTTTGAGTTTTGAATACTATTACATAAATCCAGTATTTTCATGATTGATGTGTCATGTCCACCATGAGATGATTTCTGTTTTGGTTTTATTCCGGACCGAGTGGGGGAGATATACGGTCGCGGATTTACGTTATCCATACTAAGTGGGGGAGATATACAGTTGGATACATGGTGGACCCGGTCGAGACCGAGGGGCAGGATAGCCGTATTGAGACGGGGGAGCCTAGCGAGATTACTCGATACCGGAGTTGGTAATAAAAATACGGCGTGTATCTAGAGGATAACGACCGATATTATGGGTATAGGATCATTCGGGGAATGATGCCTATAAGAAATGAAAGTTTTGTGTCGTTGATGGACACCGAGAAATGATTTACTTGAGTTGTGATTTTCGAAGTATAATGAGATTTATTGTTGAATTTCACATATACTCATATACCATATTGATTCATATTCAGTAGCATGATTGTCATATTTACTTTATTCGCCGTTATATGTTAGTCGTATTCACTGAGTTGGCAACTCATCCCCGTTGTGCCACAGTTCCTTGCAGGGATAGAGTGGACGGGTAGCTGCGAGGCAGGGTCACTTTTGCAGTTGTATTCCATCTTTTGATCGGTAGGTTACATGTGTAGTAACCTTCCTTTTTGGATTTTGTATTTTGTATCTAGAAAGTCTCCATCAAACCTGTATTTTGACTTAGAAATGAGAGATGGGATATATTTGTACAGTTGAGATCTGTTGATGCGTATCTTAGTTCTTTCTTTATGAGATTCAGTGATGTTCTTTATGTGTATATTCATGTTCACTTTGATATTGTTGATTCCAACTAGGAATACAACTAAATTTAACCTTTATTCCTTGTTTAATAAATTAACTTCATAAATTGAGATTTTTACTTAATAACTAAATTTTCATAAATAATTCCGCAATAAGGTATTTTGATCTTGGTTTTTGGCTTACTTGGACTTGTGCATATCTTTAGATATGATACAATCTAAGTGCCGGTCACATCCAAACTTGGGTCGTGACAGATCCCTTCACCGGGAGTGACCTCTTTAGCAAAAAGGTTTTCACCACTATATTTTTTTAAAAAGCTATCAGGTTCTTTCAACAAGATCAAGTTCATTACGTTAAAGGTTTTTCGCCAAAAACCAGCCGTAGCCCTCCGTCATTTCTTATGGATAGTCAGTAGTATTCAAGCTATGTTTGTTGACTAAAGTCAAGGCATAGTGTTTGGTAGTTGCTGGGTATTCATCTGTTGCATAGATAGATGCGTTGGTTTGGGACAGTCGTATTACCTTGTTGACTAAAGTCAAGGGTATGTACGGGTGGGTTCAAATCAACCTGGATAATGACGGGTAGAACTTGACATGTGACTTATGATTTGTTGACTAAAGTCAAGGTCATAAGAGCATGAGGCAAAAATCACATCGGGAGTTTCAAACATACAGGAAATTTGCCAGGCATGCGCATACCTTCTGGAGTGTGATAACTTGAGTGGCTTCCATCAAGTTATCATGCGATGATAGTTGGATCCCGATTCTCACTGATGAGTTGGTTTACTCTTCGGGTGATCCCGACTAATTCTTCTTTCAGGTTTGGAGGAGAATTTGAGATAACAGTGGGAGGTTTCCTGATTAGATAAAGTGATAACCATTCTGATCTAGGTTAGAGTGCACGTAGAGTGTTTCTTTTCTCTATCTCTTTTTGGCAGCGACCTTTGACCGACCCTAGACTATTACTCAGTGACCAAGTTGACCGAACCTTCTTAAAATACCGGCTTTTGGATTGTCTAAAGTTGCATAAGTCATTGCCGCTCCTTCTTTTACCCTTTGTATTTATCAGAACACCCCGTATTATTACAGATATCCACTTCCATTGGATAGATCCATCGTATGGTTATATACGAACTCGAAGGGACTTCTTCGAGGATGGATCCAGGTTCAGGAGAAATAGAATTGGTTTATTCAGTTGTTTTTTATTATCACCTTTTCTCAGGTTGCGAGGGCTCCTTAGTTTAGGAGAGTACACCTATTACGCTTATTGGATAGTCTTATTCCAAACCATAGGCAGGTGCCGAAAGGTAAGGAATGAAGAAAACCAATTAGCCTAAGTAGGGTGTACAGAAGGTAATAACTAAAGACAAAAATAAAGGGATTAGAAAGAGGGCAAAGTAAATTGCGACTGTTATCATTCACGACCAAAACACGTACTTCATCGCCACTCCTATTTCACCTTTGCTTTTTTCCCAGTTCGGGAGAAATATAATAAGGTATTATTCAGTTGTCTTTTTTCATCACCTTCTCTCAAGTTGCGAGTACTCCTTGGTTTAGGAGAGTACACCTATTATGCTTACTGGATAGTCTTCTTCCAAACCATAGGCTGGTGCAGAACAGTAGGGGAGGAAGAAAACCATTTAGCCTAACGATGGTGTACAAAAGGTAATGAATAAAGACAAATAAAGAGATTTGGAGTGATGGCAAAGAAATATACGGTTAAAGTCATGAATTGGATTATGGAAGAGACATTACTAAGAATACCAAGATACCCCTACGAAACATATTCATGTTTCAGTACATTATTAAAGGAAAACTGATTTCCCGATTAGATACTTACTCCAGGGTATGTATTTACCAGGTATGATTCTCACATCTGTATGGTTTTACAGATGATGAGTGGGAGTAAGTTATTAGGAATTAGGTGATTATCCTCATTATATCGGAATTCTTTGTAATTGGTGATATTTGAGGAAATCGCCTGGGTACAGTTTTCAACCTACGACGCACAGGTTTTGAGTTATTCAACTCAGCGGACTTATACAGAGTATTGTATGTTGTCCAGTGTCCATAAGGACAAAGGGGTAGGTCCTCGTACCATGTTCTGTTTACTTATGACTTCTGTAGTTTTAAGACATGTGTTTCGTAGAAATACAATGTCTAAGTTTTGAGAAGTTGTGGGTATAGGAATAAAGTAGAGAACCAGGTGTCGCAAGTATCGGGATTCTTCAAAGAAATCGAAGATGTAGATTCTTTTGATTGGTATTCAGAAGATAGTAACGGTTTTGAGAAACTTGTTTCTCTTTCAGATTATTCATAATTGGATGGATTCCTAAGTTGAGTAATGCTGATTAGCCTCTCTCCATTAAGTTGATATGCACTGGAGACAGTTGCATGTTTTGAATCTGGTTCCAGTTAAATTAGTGCCTCTATTTCTATATTGTATATAGAATGGTTCATATCTTAACGATGTTAAGGTACGGGGAGTTGTCCAGCTTATGCTTAAAACCAGACACTGGATAACTCAAGGCGCGTTTCTGTAATGGCAGTTTGTGGGTTGACCCTGGCTTTGACGAGGGTTGATTTTCTACCATCTGGAAGATCAATAGTGATATTGTTCTAGACTCGCCACAGTTTTAGTAAAATAGATTTTTTCAGAAAACAGTAGTGGGAGTATGGTAGAACTGGAAGTGATTCCAGAACCGCAAACGATTACGGAAAATTTAATAGGACCTATATATTCAATCAGGTTTGACATTCCATTAGCTACTCCGCAGATATGGTGGGTAACCTCAGACACCCGAGAGGTACTCCGGTAGCCTCAAGAACGGTGATAGGGAGGTTCTTATTCACCCAGACTTGACACTACTGTTGTTCCAGGCTATGAGACCCGGCAGGAGGTTAAGTATGTTGGAGATAGTGCCCTCAGAGTCAATTATTACATCACAGGCACGTGATTGCAATGATTGAGGGAGGACCTATCCCGGGAGGACAGTCTTACTCGAGATGATAGTATGCTATCTGGTTTACCTTTATCATCGTGCACTGCTTTAGGTGACCTGACATGTCGCTATTGCACGTTGATAGAGCCCCTAGGATTCTTGCTTGACTACCGGCAGTATGAGGGCGATCATATACGTGGGAGCTGGTAGTCTATAAGCACATCCTTAAAAGGTCCCTAGTCGTAGGAGTTTCGAGACAGGGCATCGATTCTCCAGAGTAGACTAGTGTATACAGTCGAGACCCCGACGAGGGGCGGTGGCCGGTCTCACAAGCCACTGGTGTCAGTTGGTTCACCTAAGATGTATACAGGTGCTCATTGGGTTATGAGTACACCGGACAGGACTCGCCGGGAACCTGCTAGTTGGGATTATACCTGACGTCAGATAGCAGTTCCCAGGTGACATGTGTACAGGTTAGTTCATCGACCTGGGGATCGCCATTTGTCTCGTGTGAGTTCCCACTGTGCTTTGATTACTACCCTACCGCGGCTCAAAGGAGTCGTGCAAACAGGTTTTAGTTGGGTACAGTCCCGAGCCACATGGAGGCAGTGAGCGGATCTTCAGGGGTTCGTCTCTCCCGGTATTGGGGGTGAGGTCGCGCTGTGTCTAGGAGAGCCATTACACGAAGACCTTGGCCAAGGCAGGAGATTTACTGGTAGGTATTCCAGTAGTATCTCAGGGTGTTCTGGGCTACACTCCGACACGACTTGTACCGCTTTTGGGGGTCTGACTTTTACCAACCCCCTAGGCCCGACATGCGATGCTCATAGACGAACGGACCGGACTGTACGGATATTGTCACTGCCAGGCTCAGTAGGGTGTCAGGATGAGTTCGCTCATCGACGTCCCTTTTAGTCAATAGCTGGTGGCCCGTCACGTATTGGCTTATACCTCTGACGTGCTAGTGGTTAAATCCACAGCCATAGTATTGACGAGTCTTTAGAGTCCACCACACTTTCAGTTACTCAAGCTTTCGGGCGAAACGCTGTAGAGGCCGTATGGAGATATGGCAGGGTCCGATCAGATACGTGCGGTATTGCACGGATCAGGATCGGACGGTTTGTACTAGTGGCCGTATGGTTATATGGCAGGGTTCGATCAGATACGTGCGGTATTGTACGGATCAGGATCGGACGGATATTACTAGCCGGCTTTGGTTTAAGCCGGATCCTACTATAGTACAGTGTAGATTTTGTCTCATTGCATCTGTATCCGGACCGAATACAGATGCGGGTGTGTATGCACAGTAACGGGGTTTTCCTGTAATTTATTACGGGACCAGTTTTCTGGAGTTGCCAGTTTGCATTCCGTTCCGGCCGGTTTTCCTTTGTTCTTTCCCGGCCGGACTTTTCCGATGGAGGGGGTAATTTGCAGTTTTGCAAATTACACTTTGTGGAGGATTTTCTTGCAAATGTATTTATCATGATAGCATCTTTAGATGCCATTCTTTTCCTTCATCTTTTCATGCTTTATTATGATTAGTTGTGATTAGAGTTGATGTGAGGTTGTGATGATGAGGTTTAGGATGTGGTCACCACTTGCTTTACACTACACTCACCTCCCTTCATACTTCATATTGATTCCTCCACCATTCTTCTCACTTGATGAAAATGGTTGAAAGAAAGTAAAAGATGAGAGCTTTGATTCTTGAGAGTTTCATTCCTTGATCTCTTTTCTTGCTAGAAAAATGCAAGCACCATTTTTCTTATCTCATTTCCTCCATCATCTTCAAATGGCAACAAACCCCAAATGAGACATAGTCTCTACACTACACATTCTACAGCATATCTTTAGCATGTCGAGTTGCCGGCTTCATGCCCGAGTTGCCTCGGTATTGAGGCGGGAGCCCGTAAAAGATGCAGGCGATGTGGTGCCCTTTCCGGCGAGGAGGCGACGATATGGAGACAAGACTTTCCGCGGGAGATCGGGACGATGAAGAGAAGACCGGAGGACTCGGATCACTCGGTATATCTCTTCCCCGTTCTTGTTGTTAGCTTAGACTAGTTTAATGGCACGATCCGGGGTTTAGTGCGCGGTGGTGCCGGTTTGCTAAGTCCGCAAAATTAAAGTTTATCACCGTTTCCGCGTTTGGCCGTCGGATTGACGGCCGGGGCGCCGCCGTGCACTTACAGTGGTATCAGAGCCTCGCCATTAACTTCGTCTAGCTTTGTTTGATGTGTTTTTCAGTTCCGATCGACCAAAATTCCAAAAACCCAATTTTACCTCACATCAGTTTTCTGTTGAATTTTTTCTTGCTCTAAAAATTTTTCAGGTTGTCTCAGAATGATGTGCAGGAATTTCTAAGAATACTGGAAAAGTTCGAGACAGTGATTCGACACCTGGAGCGCGGAACCGCGGCCAAACCCCCCCTTGGGCCGCGGTTCCGCCGCACATTTAGATGGTCACTGTATCATATTTTTCCAGTGGGCTTCTGGGCTTATTTTGGGTGTTTTGGAATATTAAAATTGGGCCAATTATTTCTGTGAGTACTACAGTATTGCTTGGGGCCCACTTGTTAATTATTTGATCAATCGGAAAATTTTAAACACATTTTTCACAGTATTTACATTATATCTGCGACCGTGAATGTCACCCGATCGGTAAATCCGGTCTAACTGCTATAGCCCGGTTAGACGGATTTGCGAACGTGACTTTCACGTTGATGTTCTATGTTTATGCTGTGATGTTGCGGATCGGTCGTGGGGGATAGCCTGGATGCAATGTTAGTACAGTTTTGTTGTATTATGTACATTTGATATTGCGGGGCGAGCGTCCGACATGTGGACTGCCGTCACTGCCTGATTGTATTATTCTTTTGGGGCACGACCTGGTTGCAGTCGATGTACCCGGTGTATGTATATTTTACTTTCTGTACTAGGATTACCCCGCGAAGGGGTGCACGGATAGCCGGGTTCTAGAGGGCAACGGGCCCGCATCTCATGGCATTGAGACGGAGGGGGCTTCACTCCAGGATTGGCGGGCTATTCGCCGCACTCGTAGGGGGTACAGGTTGACCCGGGAGGGGTGCCCAAGTTACCGGATTCCTTGAAGTGCTGGGTGGTCCATTCACGGTGCTGAAGGGGGCTGCCTCGCTTCAGGTCTTGGCGGATGACTTGCCGCGCCCGTAGGGGTCTAGGATTTCATTGCACAGGCTATCCACACGACCAGGGGAACGTCGGGTTTCAGCAGCGGCTCTGTGAAACCCGGGGATCCCAGATATCTGTTTTGTTCTGTGATGCTGTACTTTTCTGTGATGTTGCATTTTATCACGCCTTGAGCGAAATATAATATATTGGTATATATATTAGTAGATGTTGTATATGTTTTGCATCCGCACTAGTCCAGTCCCCGCTCTGTCGTTAGTTAAGTAACCTAACGGGTGATGACGGGACCCAGTGGCGAATGCGGATGGCATATACGTACATCAGTATATTTTCGTTCTTTGTGGTGTGATCAATTGATGGGACTGCGTTGATTCGGATCAATGCAAGATAAACAAACCTATTCTGATGTTGTTGGAACATTTTTCAAAAAGCTGTTATTGCAAGGACGTTCACTTTTGTTTTGCATCGTGGTATTCATTTGGAATATCCTGCTCCTCAGTCGACGAGGCAAGGGCCGAGATCCCTTCACCGGGAGTGACCCCTTGGACAAAAGTTTGCGTCAGGGCATTAACTTCACTATAGCCGATTACTTTTGCTTTCCATCGTGGTATTCAGTTGGAATATCCTGCACCTCATTCTACGGGGAAAGAGCCGAGATTCCTTCATCGGGAGTGACCTCTTTAGTAAAGGTTTTCGTCACTATATTTTCATAAAAGGCTATGCAGTTCCTTCAACGATATCAAGTTCATTACGTTAAAGGTTTTTCGCCAAAAACCAGCCGTAGCCCTCCGTCATTTCCTACAGGTATTATTTAGTATTCGTGCTGCGTTTGTTGACCTAGTCAAGACGTAGTGTTCGGTAGCTGAGTGGTACTTGTTTGTTGCATAAGTGGGATTGGTTAAGACAGTCGTGCGGCCTTGTTGACCTAGTCAAGGGCACGTACGGGTGGGTTTAATGCAATCCAGAATAATGACGGGTTGAACTTGACTGGCGGTTTATGGTTTGTTGACCTAGTCAAGGTCATAAACCGCTTGGGGTAAAAATCACATCGGGAGTTTCAAAAGAACTGAAACTTACCAGGCATGCGCATACCTTCTGGAGTGTGGTGACTTGAGTGGATTCCGTCAAGTTATCATGCGATGATAGTTGGATCTCGATTCCCACTGATGAGTTAGTTTACTCCTCGGGTGACCCCGACTAATTCTTCTTTCAGGTTTGGAGGAGAATTTGAGGTACAGTGGGAGGTTTCCAGATTAGACAAAGTGATAACCATTCTGATCTAGGTTAGAGTGCACGCTGAGTGTTTCTTTTCTCTCTCTCTCTGGCAGCGACCATTGACCCGACCCTAGACTATGACTCAGTGACCAAGTTGACCGAACCTTCTAAACACTGGCTTTTGGATTGTCAGAGTTGCGAACCTCATTGCCACTCCTACTTTTACCTTTTTCTTCAGGACACCCCGTATTACTACGAACGTCCACTTCCATTGGACAAAACCATCGTATGGTTATATACGAACTCGAAGGAATTTATTCGAGGATGGTTTCCGGTTCTGGAGAAAACGGATATGATTATTCAGTTGTCTTTTCTTTTCACCCTCTCTCAGGTTGCGAGTACTCCTTGGTTTAGGAGTAGTACACCTATTACGCAAATTGGATAGTCTTCTTCCAAACCATAGGCTGGTGCCGACCGGTAGGGAATGAAGAAAACCAGTTAGCCTAAACGGTGTACAGAAGGTATTGAGTTCAGACAAAGCAAGGGATTAGTAAGAGGGCAAAGTAAATTGCGACTGCTATTCACGACCAAACCAAGTATTTCTTCGCCAATCCTAAATCACCTTTGTATTTCTCCAGGACACTCCGTATTACTACGAAGATCCTAGTTTATTGGATAATCCATCGTATGGTTATATACGAACTCGAAAGGAACTTGTTCCAGTTCGGGGATGGATTCTGGTTCAGGAGAAATAGGAATAAAGTACATTCAGGTGTCTTTTATCTTCACCTTCTCTCGCGTTGCGAGTGCTCCTAGGATTAGGACAGTACACCCTTTATGCTTTTTGGATATTCTTCTTCCAAACCATAGGCTGGTGCCGAACGGTAGGGAAGGAAGAAAACCATTTGGCCTAAAGGGGTGTACAGAAGGTAACGACTAAAGACATATAAAGGGATTTGGAGACGTGGCAAAGAATTATACGGTTACAGTTGTGAATCTGGATAATGGATGAGGCATTACTAGGAATACCAGGAAACCCCAACGAAACATTTCAATGTTTCAGTTTCACTGTGTACTGTTAATGGAAAACTGATTTCCCGATTAGACACTTACTCCAGGTTATGTATTTACCAGGTATGATTCTCACATCTGTATGGTTTTACAGATGATGAGTGGGAGTAAGTTATTGGGAATTGGGTGATCATCCTCATTATATCGGAATTCGTTGTAATTGGTGATATTTGAGGATGCCACCTGGGTTGTTTGCCGGTCGGCAAATATTTGGTTTTGAATATCCGCTGTTGTGCACCAATTTCAAATTGATATATCTGTACGTCTATTTTTATAGAGTGAGATATACCTTTTGATATTATGTCGATGACATTTACTTATATCAGTGGATGGTTAGGTAAGGAGCATTGAACAGCGGTGTAATTCTTCTTAACCAAAAGTACAGTTTTCAACCTACGACACACAGTGAATGAGTCACTAGACTCATGGGACTTATACAGAGTATTGTATATTGTCCAAGGTCCATCGGGACAGAGGGGTTGGTCCTCGTACTATATTCGGTTTACTTATGACTTCTCTAGTTTTTAGACAAGTGTTTCGTAGAAACACAGGGTCCGAATTTTGAGAAGTTATAGGTATTTGAATAAAGTAGAGAACCAGATATTGCAAGTATCGGGATTCTTCAAAGTGATCGAAGATGTAGATACTTGTGTATGGTATTCAGTTGATAGTAATGATTAAGAGAACTTGCTTCTCTTTCGGGTTACTCATAATTGGAAGTATTCCTAAGTTGAGTAATGCTGATCGGCCTCTCTCCATTTAGTTGACATGCACTGGAGACAGATGCATGATTTGAATCTGGTTAAATTAAATCTGTGCCTCTGGTTCTATATTAGATATAGAACAGTTCATATCTTAACAATGTTAAGGTACGGGGAGTTGTCCGGCTTATGATTAAAACCAGACACTGGACAACTCAAGGCACGTTTCTGTAATGGCAGTTTGTGGGTTGACCCAGGCTATGACGAGGGTTGACTTTCTACCATCTGGCAGATCAATAGAAATATTGTTCTAGACTCGCCACAGTTTTATTAAAAATGGATTTTTTCAAAAAACAGTAGTGGGAGTATGGTAGAACCGGAAGTGATTCCAGAACCGCAAACGATTACTGAAGATTTGATAAGGAACCTAAAGATTCAATCTGATTTGACATTCCATTGGCCACTCCGCAGATAAGGTGGGTAACTTCAGGCACCCGAGAGGTACTCCGGTAGCCTCAAGGACGGTGACAGGGAAGTTCTTGTTTACCCACACTTGCCATTGATGTTGTTCCAGGCTGCGAGACCCGGCAGGAGGATGAATATAGCGTCGTTCTAAACTAGCTTTAGAAGTGCACATCTATATGACTCTGCCAGAGGGTTGTCGTAGTCAGTGGGAGCAGCGGAAGCATTGGTGGACATCAGGCTTATGTATATTTATAGACTAAAGCAGATGTAGCGGAGATAGATCATCTATTTCTGATGTGACAGTCATAGGTATGACGTCATCAGAGTAGGGGATGGATCTGTTGAGAAGGTAGTAGGAAGTGATATTCCTATACTATGATCGGTTATACTTTGGTCGTCACACAGTGGTTTCTCCACAAGGGACTTGGACATTATATCAGACATACTGGTTACTAGATCTATGGTTTTAGATCTAGATTTGGGTGGTTTCCCAATCAGGGTACCTTGACAGCATTCTAAGAGTATTTAGAATGGACGACTCCTGGCATGGTAGTGTACCTGCAGGTGATGGAGTCACCCTCTCTAACGGTGTCTTACAGACTAAAGGGGAGAGGGATGTGCATGATTGGAAGATCACTTGCTTAGGCAATTGAGTCAATCATGAGATGTCAAGTACCACACCAGATGTTGTTCTTGCACTAGATGCAATAAGTTGATATTGATCCAATCCTGGAGGAACAGTCGGAAGCAGTTTTAGAACATAAGTGGATGTTCTAGGGATATGATAACTGCTGCCTCCTTTAGGAGACGGTTATCATTCCAGGCTTCCAATGTGACCTGGACGACAAGGAGGTTGTCAGAGTTATAGTTTTCCTTCTGACGAGGGGCAGTATTTTGGACAGGTGGTCCGAGGCAATACTAAGGGTGAAATGGCGCAGGATACTGATTAAGTTCAGTTGACGATACAGTCTAAGAAGTTTGGATTTGGGGTTCATTTATGAGCTAGGTCCCATCAGACATCCAGACACTCTAAGACAGGTATTGCTCATTTCGGGAGATAGTTTTCTCCGCGAACTTGAGATATAGAGAGACACAGAAAGAAACACCAGAGCGGATCCACTCACTGAGGCTATTCCTCGAACGCAATAGTTTCGCAAACGAGCTTTGTGAGACTGACAAGTAGAGGAGTTGGGTGTTCGGTATTACACGGGCTGTGAGTATGCGACATCGCAATAATTAGCCTTGAGTGCAAGTGGGAGATTGTTGGAGATAGTGCCCTCAGAGTCAATTATTACATCACAGGCACGTGATTGCAATGATTGAGGGAGGACCTATCCCGGGAGGACAGTCTTACTCGAGATGATAGTATGCTATCTGGTTTACCTTTATCATCGTGCACTGCTTTAGGTGACCTGACATGTCGCTATTGCACGTTGATAGAGCCCCTAGGATTCTTGCTTGACTACCGGCAGTATGAGGGCGATCATATACGTGGGAGCTGGTAGTCTATAAGCACATCCTTAAAAGGTCCCTAGTCGTAGGAGTTTCGAGACAGGGCATCGATTCTCCAGAGTAGACTAGTGTATACAGTCGAGACCCCGACGAGGGGCGGTGGCCGGTCTCACAAGCCACTGGTGTCAGTTGGTTCAGCTAAGATGTATACAGGTGCTCATTGGGTTATGAGTACACCGGACAGGACTCGCCGGGAACCTGCTAGTTGGGATTATACCTGACGTCAGATAGCAGTTCCCAGGTGACATGTATACAGGTTAGTTCATCGACCTGGGGATCGTCATTTGTCTCGTGTGAGTTCCCACTGTGCTTTGATTACTACCCTACCACGGCTCAAAGGAGTCGTGCAAACAGGTTTTAGTTGGGTACAGTCCCGAGCCACATGGAGGCAGTGAGCGGATCTTCAGGGGTTCGTCTCTCCCGGTATTGGGGGTGAGGTCGCGCTGTGTCTAGGAGAGCCATTACACGAAGACCTTGGCCAAGGCAGGAGATTTACTGGTAGGTATTCCAGTAGTATCTCAGGATGTTCTGGGCTACACTCCGACACGACTTGTACCGCTTTTGGGGGTCTGACTTTTACCAACCCCCTAGGCCCGATATGCGATGCTCATAGACGAACGGATCGGACTGTACGGATATTGTCACTGACAGGCTCAGTAGGGTGTCAGGATGAGTTCGCTCATCGACGTCCCTTTTAGTCAATAGCTGGTGGCCCGTCACGTATTGGCTTATACCTCTGACGTGCTAGTGGTTAAATCTACAGCCATAGTATGGACGAGTCTTTAGAGTCCACCACACTTTCAGTTACTCAAGCTTTCGGGCGAAACGCTGTAGAGGCCGTATGGACATATGGCAGGGTCCGATCAGATACGTGCGGTATTGCACGGATCAGGATCGGACGGTTTGTACTAGTGGCCGTATGGTTATATGGCAGGGTTCGATCAGATATGTGCGGTATTGTACGGATCAGGATCGGACGGATATTACTAGCCGGCTTTGGTTTAAGCCGGATCCTACTATAGTACAGTGTAGATTTTGTCTCATTGCATTTGTATCCGGACCGAATACAGATGCGGGTGTGTATGCACAGTAACGGGGTTTTCCTGTAATTTATTACGGGACCAGTTTTCTGGAGTTGCCAGTTTGCATTCCGTTCCGGCCGGTTTTCCTTTGTTCTTTCCCGGCCAGACTTTTCCGATGGAGGGGGTAATTTGCAGTTTTGCAAATTACACTTTGTGGAGGATTTTCTTGCAAATGTATTTATCATGATAGCATCTTTAGATGCCATTCTTTTCCATCATCTTTTCATGCTTTATTATGATTAGTTGTGATTAGAGTTGATGTGAGGTTGTGATGATGAGGTTTAGGATGTGGTCACCACTTGCTTTACACTACACTCACCTCCCTTCATACTTCATATTGATTCCTCCACCATTCTTCTCACTTGATGAAAATGGTTGAAAGAAAGTTAAAGATGAGAGCTTTGATTCTTGAGAGTTTCATTCCTTGATCTCTTTTCATGCTAGAAAAATGCAAGCACCATTTTTCTTATCTCATTTCCTCCATCATCTTCAAATGGCAACAAACCCCAAATGAGACATAGTATCTACACTACACATTCTACAGCATATCTTGAGCATGTCGAGTTGCCGGCTTCATGCCCGAGTTGCCTCGGTATTGAGGCGGGAGCCCGTAAAAGATGCAGGCGATGTGGTGCCCTTTCCGGCGAGGAGGCGACGATATGGAGACAAGACTTTCCGCGGGAGATCGGGACGATGAAGAGAAGACCGGAGGACTCGGATCACTCGGTATATCTCTTTCCCTTTCTTGTTGTTAGCTTAGACTAGTTTAATGGCACGATCCGGGGTTTAGTGCGCGGTGGTGCCGGTTTGCTAAGTCCGCAAAATTAAAGTTTATCACCGTTTCCGCGTTTGGCCGTCGGATTGACGGCCGGGGCACCGCCGTGCACTTACAAAGTATAGCGTCATTCTAAACTAGCTTTAGAAGTGGACGTATATATTATTCTGCCAGAGGGTTGTCGTAGTCAGTGGGAGCAGCGAAAGCATAGTTGTCAAGAAGCTTATGTCTATTTATAGGCTTGAGCAGATATAGCGGAGATAAATCATCTATTTTTGATGTGACAGTCATGGGTTTGACTTCTTCAGAATAGAGGATGGATCTGTTGAGAAGGTAGTAGGGTGTGATGTCCTGGTATTTAGATGACATACACAGAGTAGGAAGTAAAATTCCTATACTACAATCGGTTATACTGTGGTTGTCACACAGTTGTTTCTTCACACAGGATATGGATATAATATCAGACATTCTGGTTACTAGATCTATGGTTTTAGATCTAGATTTGGGTAGTTTCCCAATGTGGATATTTTGACAATATTCTAAAGGTATTTAGAATAGATGACTCCTGGCCTGGTGGTGTACCTGCAGGTGATGGAGTCACCCTCTCTAAAGGTGTCTTATAGACTAAAGGGGAGAGGGATGTGCATGATTGGCAGATCACTTGCTTAGGCAATTGAGTCAATCATGAGATGTCAAGTACCACACCAGATGTTGTTTTTGCACTAGATGCGATAAGTTAATATTAATCCAATTCTGGAGAAACATAAGGAAGCAGTTTTAGAACATAAGTGAATGTTCTACGGATTTGATGACGGCAGCCTCCTTCGGGAGACGGTTATCATTCCAGGCTTCAAAGGTGACATGGATGACAGAGTGATTGTCAGAGTTATAGTTTTCCCTCTGACGAGGGACAGTATTTTGGACAGATGGTCCAAGAGGATACTGTGGGAGGTATGGTGCTGGGTACTGATTATGTTCAGTTATCGATACTGTCTAGAAAGTTTGGATTTGTAGTTCATTTATGAACTAGGTCCCATCAAATGTCCAGACATATTCTAAGACAGGTATTACTCGATTCGGGAGATGGATTTCTCCGCGAACTTGAGATTAAGAGAGACATAGAAAGAAACATCAGGGCGGATCCACTCACTGAGGCTATTTCTCGAACATAATAGTTTTACAAACGAGCTTTGTGAAACTGATTAGTAGAGGAGTTGGGTGTTCGGTATCACACGGGCTGTGAGTATGCGACATCGCAATAATTATCCTTAAGTGCAAGTGAGAGATTGTTGGATATAGTGCCCTCTAAGTCAATTATTGGATCGCAGTTACGTGATTGCAATGATTGAGGGAGGACCTATACCGATATGACAGTCTTGCTCGAGATGATAGTATGCTATCTGGTTTGTCTTTATCATCATATACATGCTTTAGTTCACTATTGCATATTGATAGAGCCCATAGGATTCTTGCTTGACTGCCAGCAGTATGATGGCGATCATATACGTAGGAGCTGGGGTCTGTAAGCACATCCTTAAAGTGTCCCTAGTCGTAGGAGTTTCGAGACAGGGCATCGATACTCCAGAGTAGACTAGTGTATACAGTCGAGATCCCGACGAGGGGCGGTGGCCGGTCCCACAAGCCATTGGTGTCAGTTGGTTCACCTAAGATGTATACATATGCTCATTGGGTTATGAGTACACCGGACAGGACTCGCCGGGAATATGCTAGTTGGTATTATACATATCGTCAGATAGCAGTTCCCTGGTGACATGTGCACAGGTTAGTTCATCGACCTGACGTCGTCATTTGTCTCATGTGAGTTCCCACTGTGCTTTGATTTCTACCCTACCACGGCTCAAAGGAGTCGTGCAAACAGGTCTTTTTTGGGTACAGTCCCGAGCCACATGGAGGCAAGTGAGCGGATCGGCAGGGGATTCCTCTCTCCCGGTATTGGGGGTGAGATCGGGCTGTGTCTAGGAGAGCCATTACACAAAGCTCTCGGCCGAGGCAGGAGATTTTGTTAGTTGCAAGTATGCCCTAGAGGCCAGTATTGTACAGATGATGTATATTATATTGGATGCTTGGACATATACAGAAAGGACTTTCTTGCTCGATATGATAGTATGCTATCTGGTTGCTCTTTACTTTAACATGTATACTTGTCTCTTTATACTGTCTTATCGTTACATGTTGGTAAAGCCCTTAGGATGTGTACTTGACTACCTGGACTATGATGCGGATCATACTAGTGGGAACATGGTAGTCCATAAGTACATCCTTCAAGGTCCCTAGTCGTGGGTGTATCGAGACGGGGCATCGATATACCAGTGTAGACTAGCGTATACGCTTCTCGACCCATGAGATGGGCGATGGATGATCCCATATCCATTGGTGTTTGACATCAGAGATGGTATACGGGTGCTCAGTGGAGACTGGGTACACTGGACGGACTCGCCGAGAACTCCCAGATGGTATTATATCTCACGTCAGATGGCAGTTCTCTGGTGACACTTGTGCAGGTTAGTCTGTAGACCCGAGATCGTCATAGAGTCTTGTGTGATTCCCACCGTACTTTGATTTCCACCTTACCACGTCCATGAGGGCGTGCAAAATGGTGGTTTTTGGGTACAGTCCCGAGTCACATGGAGGCAATGAGCGATAGGAGGGGTTTCGTCTCTCCCGGTATTGGGGGTTGATGTTGCGCTGTGCTCGATTGGCCGTAACAGGGAAGTCCCTGGCCAGGGCTGATTAGAGATTTACTGGTAAGTGTTACCAGTAGTTTCTCGACCCGTTATGAGCCTCACATCGACACGACTTATCGGTTATTGGGGTCTGACGTTTACCACCCCTAGACTTGATATGCGACATATTAGACGGGGAGACCGGACTGTACGGGAAGTGTTACCGGCAGGCTTTTACAGGAGTTGGAGCGGTCTTGCTTGCTGATCTTCTGATCGCTCAATACCCGGGTAGCCGTTATGTCCAGCTAGTACCGCGGACGGCTTGTGGGTGCTTGATGTGATCATCACCTACTGCCGGCGTATTGACGAGTCTTTAGAGTCCTACATAGAGGTTTTACTGGCTCAGGAAAAACGAAATAGGATCACGTATGTGATATGTGCAGGACCGAGAATAATGCGTGTATGTGATACTGTATTCTATTCTCGCGACTTTATGTATCAGTCGGTTATATATGATATAGCCGGGTTATCGAATCAAGTGTTGATTCGATAAGTCGATACAATGGATGTTAGTCGGTTATATGAGATATGACCGGATTATTAAGTCAAGTGTTGATTTAATAATTAAGTGTATAATTGTATATTAGATATACTAGTTTACATTTACTAACACATGTTCACTTTAGGTTTTTCTCACATGAACACTTGAATATATATATATATATATATATATATATATATATATATGTGATATATATATATTAAAAGTGTTTTCTTTTGTATCATGGTTGATGATACACTAAACATGGGTGTGTAAGACATACACCATACAATATTAGATGGTGGTTAATATTTATTTAATGTAATTACAAATTAGTGGTGCTTAGGTCATAAGCATGAAGCTTGTAGAAGCTTGGAGATGCTTTGACAAAGTCCACTAAATTTATTTTACTTTAGATTTTTATTAAACTAACCATTTTGAATTAGCTATGGTTATGGCTCTACAAGATTTAGTATATGATACTCACTCACCATGGTCAGCCTTCTCACTTGATCATTATCCTCATCTCTTTCATTTCTTCTTCTTCTTCATTGCTAAAAAGAAAAAGCTTGCAAGGGTTTGATCAAAAGTGAGATAGATTGTGAGAAACAAAATTCTAAAGAGAACCCACTTCCTATTTCTCCATCCTCTACTAGACTAGCACTTTAGTTTAGGGTGTTTGCTTCACTAATTCTCAAGTTAGTGAAGTAGAAGCTTGAGTTTGCATCCCCTCGACGTAGATCATCTTCGGCCTCGAAGACTTCAAGAAAGGACGCGTCTATCGCCTTGTGAAGCCATGCAAGGGTCCGGGAGAACCACGATCGCAGCGAAAGGACTTCAACAAGGAGCTAAAGAATTGAAGGACCGATCTACAATGGTTGTATATCGTATTCACTTAGTAGTAAACATAGTTTACATACATATGAAACCCTAATTTTCTAGCAACGATCTTGCTTAGGGATATTCGGCACGGCTAAAATTTTAAACGGGCATGTTTGATGCTTCCTTAACCCTTGTTAGAGTGCCTAGTAACCCTACAGTGGTATCAGAGCCTAGCTAGAGCATTAGGCGATGTGTTAACGAAGTTAAAACCCCGATCGAACCCGACAATGTCAAAGTTAACCCCCTCTCTGTACATTTTTTTAAAACTGTGTATTTTCATATTAAAAATACCTAAAAAATTCAGCAGGGTTTTCTAAGAATTGTGGTGAAAAACGAACACATAATACGTCCAAACCGCCCCGGAACCGCGACCGTACCGCACTTGGGCCGCGGAACCGCGGCAGTACAGTGGACTTATGTGCTCGTTTTTCCACTGTGATTCCTATTTCTTTTATTTGTATTTTCTGGGTATTTGTAAATTAACTCAAGTGTTGAGTATTTTTGGGTTTATTTTGTAATCGTCAATTCGATCGGAGAATTTAATTTTGTTATGTTATTCCAGATAATTTAGAAAGTACTAAAATGTTCGAACGGATATCATTAACTCAATTTTTCCCGGCACGAAAAACATTCAAGTGTTGAATTTTTCTCGGGTTTAAATCTTTCGGAAATACGTGCATGTGATGCGATGGACCCTCTAGAAGACAACAAACCTTAACTCGATTATGTGACCGTCTTGAACTGCCCTGTGAACCTTAGGGTTTGGGGCAGTACGGAGTGCCACATGTGAGGCGTTGGCTTGACCCTTCTTCGGCTGGACCGTTGCTACTGGGGCGTATTTTGGAATTTTTGAACTCCGCTCAAGTGTTGAGCTATTTAGGAAATCTCGGGTATTTGATTATTTGATCGAAAACTTTAATACTGTCTATTTATCTGGAATGTGATATAATATGTGGAATTCATACAGTTAGACATGAAATGCGAAATATGTGATATTTCGGATTTACGATGTCTAAAAAAAGATTATGGATTCCAAATGTTGTAGTTTTACACTTTCTTTTCTGTGACCGTAAGTGTAATATGTGATATTGCCGGTTTCGATGTTATATGTCAACGACAATTGGGATGCGCATATTTACTTACGTTGATGACATGTGATGTTATGTGTTGCTGGATATGTTATGTTGGATCGTCGCGTTCTGAATAGCCGGCGGGTTTTATGTGAGATGAGAGTTTTCATTTTAATTCATGTAAAATTTATTGTATATAATATTCTTTTATTGGGGCACTTCCGGGATGAGGTTGATGTCACCTTTTGTATATTATTTACCTTTGTGCACTAGGATAGACCCAAGGAGGAGAGCACAAGTAACCGGGTTCTGGAGTCCAGTGGGAGACCAACTCGAGGAGTCGAGTCCGGGTCTCCTAACTCTAGAATTGGTAGGGTTGCTTTCCACTCTAGTAGGGGTCTAGGGGTGTGGGTTTGGCTATTCATCGCGACCGTGGAATCCGTGTTTTATAGAGGCTCAAAATAAAACACGGACGTCCTAGTATATCCAATATTTCATATGTTTCTTCTGCTGCGATATCTGTGATGTGATCATGTGATGTGTTGTGATAAATACTGCATATAGTATATATGATATATTATATAGGCATTACTTATGTTTTACACCCGCGCTAGCCCTGCCCCGCTCTGCCGTTAGTTACCTAACCTAACGGTGCACGAGGGGACATCGAGGCGAATGTGGATGGCATAAGTGTACGTCGTATTTATCTGTGATGTTTAGGTGACTTAAATGACGGGACTTCATTAATGTGATTAATGAAAGAAAAGAAACCTAAAAGATGTTGTAGAATCAAATTTTTAAAAAAGGGTAGCTACAGTTTTGCTTTGCATAGCGGTATATATGATATACCCTGCACCTTATTCGATGAGGAAAGAGCCGAGATCCCTTCACTGGGAGTGACCTCTTTAGCAAAACTGGCAGATGCAACAACACTCAGTTTGTTTTTGAATGCTTTTGGAGTTTTGCTTTGCATAGTGATGTATATGATATATCCTGCACCTTATTCCATAAGGAAAGAGCCGAGATCCCTTCACCGGGAGTGACCTCTTTAGCAAAACTAATAAAAGCCTCAAAATCGCTCCATTTCAAAATTCACTCAATTCTACGACAATATCAAGTTCATTACGCAATAGGTTTTCACAAAAACCTGTCGTAGCCCTCCGTCATTTCAGATAAGTCCTGCTCAGTATTCGTGCTGTGTTTGTTGACCTTGTCAAGGCGTAGTGTGCGGTAGCTGACAAGTATTTACTTGTTTATGCATATGATGTAGATTGTTTTAGGATAGTCGTACGACCTTGTTGACCTTGTCAAGGGTCGTGCGGGTGGGTTTAATTCAATCAAGAAATGACGGGTTGAACTTGACTTACGGTCTATGGTTTGTTGACCTTGCCAAGGTCATAGATCGTTTGGAGCAAAATATTTTCGGTAATTTCAAGTGTTGAGATTTGCAATGAGATTGCATACCTTCTATGAGATTGTTGGATCCCGATACCCACTGCGAGTAATTGTTACTCCCGGGAGAGTTTTACACAGGACAATTTGCCGATCAAGTAGGTGTCTAGAAAGGTGTCAACGGGGTTACGCCTCTGGAAAAACGAGGTTTACTTTAATTAGGTCCGTGCGAAAGAACGGGGAACTTCCCTCAAAGTACCGACACTGGCCTGGCAGAAAGATTGGCGAAGTTGTAGGGTGTAATTAATCCCGGCTAGTCTTTCCTTTTAGGGTTTGAAGGAAGATTTGATAAAAACAGTGGGAGTTATCCTGATAAGATAAAATAATAACCAATCTGATCTTGCAAGAGCATACGCTAAAGTGTTTTCTTCTCTCTCTCTCCAGGTAGCGACCTTATCATGCCTTAATCAAGATAATAATATGGATGTATTGACCGAACCCGCATGTTATACTGTGCTGGGGAACGTTGGTTCCGTTCTTTCTTATAAGAGTTATAAGACTAAACAGGATTTAGGGGAATACCAGGATTCTCATACCACCCGAATGAAGAAAGTACATGTTGATGCATTTTCTTCGGGTGTGTTCGTTACAGAGAACTGTTTCTCCATTTCCTCTACGTCCTAGGTATTAGATACCGGGTCAGGATCCCATATATGTAATCAGTTACATGGGCTTAGGAAAGGTAGATAACTTGGAGAAGGTGATAAAGACATAAGGGTTGGAAATGGTGCAATTGTTGCAGCTATGGTTTCTTTGTTGAGTAAAGAAGGATATAATTTTGTATTACAGGATAATGTTATGAACATTTTTCTTAACCAAAAGTTGGTTGGATCAGGCACGATGTGCAATGGCATTTATGTTCTAAATCAATCAACAGTTCTGAGCATAACAAACACGCACAAGAGGAAGAGTTCAGAAATGAACGAATCCTTCTTGTGGCATTGTAGACTGGGTCACATCAATGCGACACGACTAGCTAAGTTGCATAAGGATGGATATTTAACTCCGTTTGAATTTTCATCTTATGACACTTGCCAGTCATGTCTCAAAGGCAAGATGACCAAAACTCCGTTTACGGGACACGGAGAGAGAGTTACAGAACTCTTGGGACTGGTACATAGTGATGCATGCGGCCCCATGTCTACACATGCCAGGAATGGTTCTGAGTACTTCATTACATTCACTGACGATCTCTCAAGATACGGACATGTGTTCTTGATAAGACACAAGTCTGAAGCTTTTGAGAAATTTAGAGAATATAAACAAGAAGTCGAGAACCAAACCGGGAAAAGTATTAAAATCCTTCGATCTGATCGAGGAGGTGAATACTTAAGCAAAGAATTCCTGGACTTCCTAAAAGAGAATAGGTTTCTCTCCCAGCTGACTCCTCCAAATACACCACAGCACAACGGTGTATCGGAACGGAGGAATCGCACCCTATTAGATATGGTGCGCTCTATGATGAGCACAGTTGAGTTACCTATTTCCTTCTGGGGTATGCGCTGGAGACAGCAGCATACCTATTGAATCAAGTTCCATCTAAATCTGTACCTACCACACCATATGAGATATGGAGTGGGAAGAGACCATATCCTAAACGAGTTAAGATATGGGGTTGTCCGGCCTATGTCAAAAGACAAAATCCGGACAAACTCGAGGCACGGTCGGTTCTTTGCAAGTTTGTTGGATATCCAAAGAACTCATATGAGTATTTTTTCTACCACAGTGAGGAACAAAAGGTGTTTGTTGCTCCATATGCCACCTTTTTAGAAAAGCAATTTCTTGTAAAAGAAATTAGTGGCAAAGTGGTTGAGCTGGAAGAGGTTCCAGATACACAAACTGCAACTGAAGATTTAATAGAACCGGAGGATTCGGTAGTTCCCGATGAACCCCAGCCACTCCGCCGATCTAGTAGGGTTTCTCGCCCACCTGAGAGATACTACGATTTTCTCATGGATGGTGGGAGCGAGGATTGCATCATGGTTGATGATGACCCAACTAGCTTTGAGCAGGCCATCATGAGTGGGGACTCAGTGAAATGGCTGGATGCAATGCGGTCCGAGATGGAATCCATGTACACCAACAAAGTGTGGTCTTTGGAAGTTTCTCCTGAAGGGGTAAAACCCATTGGGAGCAAGTGGATCTTCAAGAAAAAACTTGGTGTAGATGGGAAAGTGGCGACTTTCAAAGCTAGACTTGTTGCAAAAGGTTTTCGTCAAAGACCAGGTGTGGACTATGACAAAACCTTTTCTCCAGTGGCTATGCTTAAATCCATCCGGATCATGCTTGCCATCGCTGCATATCATGACTACGAAATCTGGCAAATGGATGTTAAGACCGCCTTTCTAAACGGTGATTTAGAAGTGTGCGTGTACATGACTCAGCCAGAGGGCTTCGTAGATAGTGGGAGCAGCAGGAAGGTGTGCAAGCTGCTTAAATCCATTTATGGATTAAAGAAAGCATCGCGGAGTTGGAACATCTGCTTTGACGTCGTTATCAAAGAGTTTGATTTCGTCAAAAACGTAGATGAACCTTGTATCTACAAGAAGGTGGCAGAGAGTAAGGTTGTCTTCCTCGTATTGTACGTGGACGACATACTCTTGATAGGAAATGACATTCCTATACTGCAATCGGTCAAGCTCTTCTTATCACAAAGATTCTCAATGAAAGATCTTGGTGATGCCTCCTGCATATTGGGAATTATGATCTATAGAGATAGATCTAAAAGGACATTGGGATTGTCCCAATCCAGGTACATTGACACCATACTAAAGAGGTTTAGTATGGAAGAGTCCAAACATGGGTTTTTACCCACGATCTCAGGGCTCACTCTCTCCAAAGAGATGTCTCCCAAGACTGATTTGGAGAGAGCTCGCATGCAAGGGATACCCTATGCTTCGGTTGTAGGCTTTATCATGTACGCGATGCTATGTACAAAACCCGATGTTGCATACTCACTAAGTGTAGTGAGTAGGTATCAAGCTGATCCTGGAGAGAGTCACTGGACAGCTGTGAAGAGCATTCTAAAGTACTTACGAAGGACTAAAGAGATTCTCTTGGTGTATGGTAACAGAGAACTCCAAGTGGAGTCCTTTACCGATTCGAGCTTCCAGAGTGATAAGGACGACTCTAAGTCACAGTCGGGATTTGTCTTTACCCTTTACGGAGGGGCGGTTAGCTGGAAGAGTTCCAAGCAGGAAACACTGGCAGACTCGACGATGGAGGCTGAATACATCGCTGCCAACGATGCTGCCAAAGAGGCTGTCTGGATCAAGAAGTTCATTACCAAACTTGGAGTGGTTCCATCCATTGAGCATCCAATACCTTTGTATTGCGATAACAATAGAGCAGTGGCTTTGGCCAAGGAACCCAGGTCCCATCAGCGATCCAGGCATATTCTGAGGCGGTATCACCTGATCCGGGAGATAGTTGATCGCCGGGAGATCGAGGTCAGGAGGGTTGACACGAAGAACAACACTGCGGATCCACTCACGAAGGCCATTCCCCAGATACAGTTTGAGAGACTCTTCGGGATGCTTGGTATGCGATACTACAGCAGCTGGCCCTAGTGCAAGTGAGAGATTGTTAGTTGTATGTATGCCCTAGAGGCCAGTATTGTACAGATGATGTATATTATATTGGATGCTTGGACATATATAGAGAGGACTTTCATGCTCGATATGATAGTATGCTATCTGCTTGCTCTTTACTTTAACATGTATACTTGTCTCTTTATACTGTCTTATCGTTATATGTTGGTATAGCCCTTAGGATGTGTACTTGACTACCTGTACTATGATGCGGATCATACTAGTGGGAACATGGTAGTCCATAAGTACATCCTTCAAGGTCCCTAGTCGTGGGTGTATCGAGACGGGGCATCGATATACCAGTGTAGACTAGCGTATACGCTTCTCGACCCATGAGATGGGCGATGGATGATCCCATATCCATTGGTGTTTGACATCAGAGATGGTATACGGGTGCTCAGTAGAGACTGGGTACACTGGACGGACTCGCCGAGAACTCTCAGATGGTATTATACCTCACGTCAGATGGCAGTTCTCTGGTGACGCTTGTGCAGGTTAGTCTGTAGACCCGAGATCGTCATAGAGTCTTGTGTGATTCCCACTGTGCTTTGATTTCCACCTTACCACGTCCATGAGGGCGTGCAAAATGGTGGTTTTTGGGTACAGTCCCGAGTCACATGGAGGCAATGAGCGATAGGAGGGGTTTCGTCTCTTCCCGTATTGGGGGTTGATGTTGCGCTGTGCTCGATTGGCCGTAACAGGGAAGTCCCTGGCCAGGGCTAATTAGAGATTTACTGGTAAGTGTTACCAGTAGTTTCTCGACCCGTTATGAGCCTCACATCGACACGACTTATCGGTTATTGGGGTCTGACGTTTACCACCCTTAGACTTGATATGCGACATATCAGACGAGGAGACCGGACTGTACGGGAAGTGTTACCGGCAGGCTTTTACAGGAGTTGGAGCGGTCTTGCTTGCTGATCTTCTGATCGCTCAATACCCGGGTAGCCGTTACGTCCAGCTAGTACCGCTGACGGCTTGTGGGTGCTTGATGTGATCATCACCTACTGCCGGCGTATTGATGAGTCTTTAGAGTCCTACATAGAGGTTTTACTGGCTCAGGCAAAACGAAATAGGATCACGTATGTGATATGTGCAGGACCGAGAATAATGCGTGTATGTGATACTGTATTCTATTCTCGCGACTTTATGTATCGGTCGGTTATATATGATATAGCTGGGTTATCGAATCAAGTGTTGATTCGATAAGTCGATACGTTGGATGTTAGTCGGTTATATGAGAGATGACCGGATTATTAAGTCAAGTGTTGATTTAATAATTAAGTGTATAATTGTATATTAGATATACTAGTTTACATTTACTAACATATGTTCACTTTAGGTTTTTCTCACATGAACACTTGAATATATATATATATATATATATGTGATATATATATATATTAAAAGTGTTTTCTTTTGTATCATGGTTGATGATACACTAAACATGGGTGTGTAAGACATACACCATACAATATTAGATGGTGGTTAATATTTATTTAAAGTAATTACAAATTAGTGGTGCTTAGGTCATAAGCATGAAGCTTGTAGAAGCTTGGAGATGCTTTGACAAAGTCCACTAAATTTGTTTTACTTTAGATTTTTATTAACCTAACCATTTTGAATTAGCTATGGTTATGGCTCTACAAGAGTTAGTATATGATACTCACTCACCATGGTTAGCCTTCTCACTTGATCATTATCCTCATCTCTTTCATTTCTTCTTCTTTTTCATTGCTAAAAAGAAAATGCTTGCAAGGGTTTGATCAAAAGTGAGATAGATTGTGAGAAACAAAATTCTAAAGAGAACCCACTTCCTATTTCTCCATCCTCTACTAGACTAGCACTTTAGTTTAGGGTGTTTGCTTCACTAATTCTCAAGTTAGTGAAGTAGAAGCTGGAGTTGGCATCTCCTCGACGTAGATCATCTTCGGCCTCGAAGACTTCAAGCAAGGACGCGTCTATCGCCTCGTGAAGCCATGCAAGGGTCCGGGAGAACCACGATCGCAGCGAAAGGACTTCAACAAGTAGCTAAAGAATTGAAGGACCGATCTACAAAGGTTGTATATCATATTCACTTAGTAGTAAACAAAGTTTACATACATATGAAACCATAATTTTCTAGCAACGATCTTGCTTAGGGATATTCGACACGGCTAAAATTTTAAACGGGCATGTTTGATGCTTCCTTAACCCTTGTTAGAGTGCCTAGTAACCCTACAGTGGTATCAGAGCCTAGCTAGAGCATTAGGCGATGTGTTGACGAAGTTAAAACCCCGATCGAACCCGACAATGTCAAAGTTAACCCCCTCTCTGTACATTTTTTTAAAACTGTGTATTTTCAGTATTAAAAATACCTAAAAAATTCAGCAGGGTTTTCTAAGAATTGTGGTGAAAAACGAACACATAATACGTCCAAACCGCCACGGAACCGCGGCCGTACCGCGCTTGGGCCGCGGAACCGCGGCAGTACAGTGGACTTATGTGCTCGTTTTTCCACTGTAATTCCTATTTCTATTATTTGTATTTTCTGGGTATTTTTAAATTAACTCAAGTGTTGAGTATTTTGGGGTTTATTTTGTAATCGTCAATTCGATCGGAGAATTTAATTTTGTTATGTTATTCCGGATAATTTAGAAAGTACTAAAATGTTCGAACGAATATCATTAACTCAATTTTTCCCGGCACGAAAAACATTCAAGTGTTGAATTTTTCTCAGGTTTAAATCTTTCGGAAATACGTGCATGTGATGCGATGGACCCTCTAGAAGACAACAAACCTTAACTCGATTATGTGACCGTCTTGAACTGCCCTGTGAACCTTAGGGTTTGGGGCAGTACGGCGTGCCACATGTGAGGCGTTGGCTTGACCCTTCTACGGCTGGACCGTTGCTACTGTGGCGTATTCTGGAATTTTTGAACTCCGCTCAAGTGTTGAGCTATTTAGGAAATCTCGGGTATTTGATTATTCGATCGGAAACTTTAATACTGTCTATTTATCTGGAATGTGATACAATATTTGGAATTCATACAGTTAGACATGAAATGCGAAATATGTGATATTTCGGATTTACGATGTCTAAAAAAAGATTATGGATTCCAAATGTTGTAGTTTTACACTTTCTTTTCTGTGACCGTAAGTGTAATATGTGATATCGCCGGTTTCGTTGCTATATGTCAACAACAATTGGGATGCGCATATTTACTTACGTTGATGACATGTGATGTTATGTGTTGCTGGATATGTTATGTTGGATCGTCGCGTTCTGAATAGCCGGGGTTTTTTTTATGTGAGATGAGAGTTTTCATTTTAATTCATGTAAAATTTATTGTATGTAATATTCTTTTATTGGGGCACTTCCGGGATGAGGTTGATGTCACCTTTTGTATATTATTTACTTTTCCGCACTAGGATAGAACCAAGGAGGAGAGCACAAGTAACCGGGTTCTGGAGTCCAGTGGGAGACCAACTTGAGGAGTCGATTCCGGGTCTCCTAACTCTAGAATTGGTAGGGTTGCTTGCCGCTCTAGTAGGGGTCTAGGGGTGTGGGTTTGGCTATTCATCACGACCGTGGAATCCGTGTTTTATAGAGGCTCAAAATAAAACACGGACGTCCTAGTATATCCAATATTTCATATGTTTCTTCTGCTGCGATATCTGTGATGTGATCATGTGATGTGTTGTGATAAATACTGCATATAGTGTATATGATATATTATATAGGCGTTATTTATGTTTTACACCCGCGCTAGCCCTGCCCCGCTCTGCCGTTAGTTACCTAAGCTAACGGTGCATGAGGGGACATCGAGGCGAATGCGGATGGCATAAGTGTACGTCGTATTTATCTGTGATGTTTAGGTGACTTAAATGACGGGACTTCATTAATGTGATTAATGAAAGAAAAGAAACCTAAAAGATGTTGTAGAATCAAATTTTTAAAAAAGGGTAGCTACAGTTTTTCTTTTCATAGCAGTATATATGATATACCTTGCACCTTATTCGATGAGGAAAGAGCCGAGATCCCTTCACCGGGAGTGACCTCTTTAGCAAAACTGGCAGATGCTACAACACTCGGTTTGTTTTTGAGTGCTTTTGGAGTTTTTCTTTGCATAGTGATGTATATGATATATCCTGCACCTTATTCCATAAGGAAAGAGCCGAGATCCCTTCACCGAGAGTGACCTCTTTAGCAAAACTAATAAAAGCCACAAAATCACTCCATTTCAAAATTCACTCGATTCTACGACAATATCAAGTTCATTACGCAATAGGTTTTCACAAAAACCTGTCGTAGCCCTCCGTCATTTCAGATAAGTCCTGCTCAGTATTCGTGCTGCGTTTGTTGACCTTGTCAAGGCGTAGTGTGCGGTAGCTGACCAATATTTACTTGTTTATGCATATGATGCAGATTGTTTTAGGGTAGTCGTACGGCCTTGTTGACCTTGTCAAGGGTCGTGCGGGTGGGTTTAATTCAATCAAGAAATGTCGGGTTGAACTTGACTTACGGTCTATGGTTTGTTGACCTTGTCAAGGTCATAGATCATTTGGGGCAAAATATTATCGGGAATTTCAAGTGTTGAGATTTGCAATGAGATTGCATACCTTCTATGAGATAGTTGGATCCCGATACCCACTGCGAGTAATTGTTACTCCCGGGAGAGTTTTACACAGGACAATTAGCCGATCAAGTAGGTGTCTAGAAAGGTGTCAACGGGGTTACGCCTCTGGGAAAACAAGGTTTACTTTAATTTGGTCAGTGCGAAAGCACGGGGAACCTCCCTCAAAGTACCGACACTGGCCTGGATGAAAGATTGGCGAAGTTGTAGGGTGTAATTAATCCCGGCTAGTCTTTCCTTTTAGGGTTTGAAGGAAGATTTGATAAAAACAGTGGGAGCCATCCTGATTAGATAAAATAATAACCAATCTGATCTTGCAAGAGCATACGCTAAAGTGTTTTCTTCTCTCTCTCTCCAGGTAGCGACCTTATCATGCCTTAATCAAGATAATAATATGGATGTATTGACCGAACCTGCATGTTATACTGTGCTGGGGAACGTTGGTTCCATTCTTTCTTATAAGAGTTATAAGACTAAACACGATTTAGGGGAATACCAGGATTCTCATACCACCCGAATGAAGAAAGTACATGATGCATTTTCTTCGGGTGTGTTCGTTACAGAGAACTGTTTCTCCATTTCCTCTACGTCCTAGGTATTAGATACCGGGTCAGGATCCCATATATTTAATTAGTTACATGGGCTTAGGAAAGGTAGAGAACTTGGAGAAGGTGATAAAGACATAAGGGTTGGAAATGGTGCAATTGTTGCAGCTAAAACCGTCGGGGAATATCACCTTGTATTGCCAACTGGTAATACATTGATTCTGAACGAATGCTATTACATGCCGAACCTGATATGCAACATTATATCGGTTTCTTTGTATTACAGGATAATGTTGTGAACATTTTTCTTAACCAAAAGTTGGTTGGATCAGGCACGATGTGCAATGGCATTTATGTTCTAAATCAATCAACAGTTCTGAGCATAACAAACACACACAAGAGGAAGAGTTCAGAAATGAACGAATCCTTCTTGTGGTATTGTAGACTGGGTCACATCAATGCGACACGACTAGCTAAGTTTCATAAGGATGGATATTTAAATCCGTTTGAATTTTCATCTTATGACACTTGCCAGTCATGTCTCAAAGGCAAGATGACCAAAACTCCGTTTACGGGACACGGAGAAAGAGTTACGGAACTCTTGGGACTGGTACATAGTGATGTATGCGGCCCCATGTCTACACATGCCAGAAATGGATCTGCGTACTTCATTACATTCACTGACGATCTCTCAAGATACGGACATGTATTCTTGATAAGACACAAGTCTGAAGCTTTTGAGAAATTTAGAGAATATAAACAAGAAGTCGAGAACCAAACCGGGAAAAGTATTAAAATCCTTCGATCTGATCGAGGAGGTGAATACTTGAGCAATGAATTCCTGGACTTCCTAAAAGAGAATGGGATTCTCTCTCAGCTGACTCCTCCATATACACCACAGCACAACGGTGTATCGGAACGGAGGAATCACACCCTATTAGATATGGTGCGCTCTATGATGAGCACAGCCGAGTTACCTATTTCCTTCTGGGGGTATGCATTGGAGACAGCAGCATACCTATTGAATCAAGTTCCATCTAAATCTGTACCTACCACACCATATGAGATATGGAGTGGGAAGAGACCATATCTTAAACGAGTTAAGATATGGGGTTGTCCGGCCTATGTCAAAAGACAAAATCCGGACGACATACTCTTGATAGGAAATGTCATTCCTATGCTGCAATCGGTCAAGTTCTTCTTATCACAAAGATTCTCAATGAAAGATCTTGGTGATGCCTCCTGCATATTGGGAATTATGATCTATAGAGATAGATCTAAAAGGACATTGGGATTGTCCCAATCCAGGTACATTGACACAATACTAAAGTGGTTTAGTATGGAAGAGTCCAAACGTGGGTTTTTACCCACGATCTCAGGGCTCACTCTCTCCAAAGAGATGTCTCCCAAGACTGATTTGGAGAGAGCTCGCATGCAAGGGATACCTTATGCTTCGGCTGTAGGCTCTATCATGCACGCGATGCTATGTACCAGACCCGATGTTGCATACTCACTAAGTGTAGTGAGTAGGTATCAAGCTGATCCTGGAGAGAGTCACTGGACAGCTGTGAAGAGCATTCTTAAGTACTTACGAAGGACTAAAGAGATGCTCTTGGTGTATGGTAACGGAGAACTCCAAGTGGAGTCCTTTACCGATTCGAGCTTCCAGAGTGATAAGGACGACTCTAAGTCGCAGTCGGGATTTGTCTTTACCCTTTACGGAGGGGCGGTTAGCTGGAAGAGTTCCAAGCAGGAAACCGTGGCAGACTCGACGATGGAGGCTGAATACATCGCTGCCAACGATGCTGCCAAAGAGGCTGTCTGGATCGAGAAGTTCATTACCGAACTTGGAGTGGTTCCATCCATTAAGCATCTAATACCTTTGTATTGTGATAACAATGAAGCGGTGGCTTTGGCCAAGGAACCCAGGTCCCATCAGCGATCCAGGCATATTCTGAGGCGGTATCACCTGATCCGAGAGATAGTTGATCGCCGGGAGATCGAGGTCAGGAGGGTTGACACGAAGAAAAACACTGCGGATCCACTCACGAAGGCCATTCCCCAGATACAGTTTGAGAGACTCTTCGGGATGCTTTGTATGCGATACTACAGCAGCTGGCCCTAGTGCAAGTGAGAGATTGTTAGTTGTATGTATGCCCTAGAGGCCAGTATTGTACAGATGATGTATATTATATTGGATGCTTGGACATATATAGAAAGGACTTTCTTGCTCGATATGATAGTATGCTATCTGCTTGCTCTTTACTTTAACATGTATACTTGTCTCTTTATACTGTCTTATCGTAACATGTTGGTAAAGCCCTTAGGATGTGTACTTGACTACCTGGACTATGATGCGGATCATACTAGTAGGAACATGGTAGTCCATAAGTACATCCTTCAAGGTCCCTAGTCGTGGGTGTATCGAGACGGGGCATCGATATACCAGTGTAGACTAGCGTATACGCTTCTCGACCCATGAGATGGGCGATGGATGATCCCATATCCATTGGTGTTTGACATCAGAGATGGTATACGGGTGCTCAGTGGAGACTGGGTACACTGGACGGATTCGTCGAGAACTCCCAGATGGTATTATACCTCACGTCAGATGGCAGTTCTCTGGTGACACTTATGCAGGTTAGTCTGTAGACCCGAGATCGTCATAGAGTCTTTTCTGATTCCCACTGTGCTTTGATTTTCACCTTACCACGTCCATGAGGGCGTGCAAAATGGTGGTTTTTGGGTACAGTCCCGAGTCACATGGAGGCAATGAGCGATAGGAGGGGTTTCGTCTCTCCCGGTGTTGGGGGTTGATGTTGCGCTGTGCTCGATTGGCCGTAACAGGGAAGTCCCTAGCCAGGGATGATTAGAGATTTATCGGTAAGTGTTACCAGTAGTTTCTCGACCCGTTATGAGCCTCACATCGACACGACTTATCGGTTATTGGGGTCTGACGTTTACCACCCCTAGACTTGATATGCGATATATTAGACGAGGAGACCGGACTGTACGGGAAGTGTTACAGGCAGGCTTTTACAGGAGTTGGAGCGGGCTTGCTTGCTGATCTTCTGATCGCTCAATACCCGGGTGGCCGTTACGTCCAGCTAGTACCGCTGACGGCTTGTGGGTGCTTGATGTGATCATCACCTACTGCCGGCGTATTGACGAGTCTTTAGAGTCCTATATAGAGGTTTTACTAGCTCAGGCAAAACGAAATAGGATCACGTATGTGATATGTGCATGACCGAGAATAATGCGTGTATGTGATACTGTATTCTATTCTCGCGACTTTATGTATCAGTCGGTTATATATGATATAGCCGGGTTATCGAATCAAGTGTTGATTCGATAAGTCGATACATTGGATGTTAGTCGGTTATATGAGCTATGACCGGATTATTAAGTCAAGTGTTGATTTAATAATTAAGTGTATAATTGTATATTAGATATACTAGTTTACATTTACTAACACATGTTCACTTTAGGTTTTTCTCACATGAACACTTGAATATATATATATGTCATATATATATATTAAAAGTGTTTTCTTTTGTATCATGGTTGATGATACACTAAACATGGGTGTGTAAGACATACACCATACTTTATTAGATGGTGGTTAATATTTATTTAAAGTAATTACAAATTAGTGGTGCTTAGGTCATAAGCATGAAGCTTGTAGAAGCTTGGAGAAGCTTGTAGAAGCTTGGAGATGCTTTGACAAAGTACACCAAATTTGTTTTACTTTAGATTTTTATTAACCTAACCATTTTGAATTAGCTATGGTTATGGCTCTACAAGAGTTAGTATATGATACTCACTCACCATGGTTAGCCTTCTCACTTGATAATTATCCTCATCTCTTTCATTTCTTCTTCTTCTTCATTGCTAAAAAGAAAAAAGCTTGCAAGGGTTTGATCAAAAGTGAGATAGATTGTGAGAAACAAAATTCTAAAGAGAACTCACTTCCTATTTCTCCATCCTCTACTAGACTAGCACTTTAGTTTAGGGTGTTTGCTTCACTAATTCTCAAGTTAGTGAAGTAGAAGCTTGAGTTGGCATCCCCTCGACGTAGATCATCTTCGACCTCGAAGACTTCAAGCAAGGACGCGTCTATCGCCTCGTGAAGCCATGCAAGGGTCCGGGAGAACCACGATCGCAGTGAAGGGACTTCAACAAGGAGCTAAAGAAGTGAAGGACCGATCTACAAAGGTTGTATATCGTATTCACTTAGTAGTAAACATAGTTTACATACATATGAAACCTTAATTTTCTAGCAACGATCTTGCTTAGGGATATTCGGGACGGCTAAAATTTTAAACGGGCATGTTTGATGCTTCCTTAACCCTTGTTAGAGTGCCTAGTAACCCTACAGATTTACTGGTAGGTACTCCAGTAGTATCTCAGGGTGTTCTGGGCTACTCTCTGACACGACTTATACCGCTAATGGGGGTCTGACGTTACCAGCCCCGTAGGCAGATATGCGATACTCATAGACGAACGGACCGGACTGTATGTATATTGTCACTGTCAAGCTCAGTAGGGTTTCTGGAAGAGTTCGCTCGTTAGCTTCCCTTCCAATCAATACATAGGCAACCGTTACGTACAGCTTGTACCTCTGACGTGCTAGTGGTTATTGTAAGTCCACGTTACCTCTCCCAGTACTTACGGGCTTGCGGAAATGATGAAAAACGATTTTTCTTTGGGTGGTAACATGGACTCAAAATACGGATCTTTGTTAAACAACTATCTAACAATCCTAACAAGAGTTTTATCTACTCGGTTAGGGGGTTATACCTTAACTTGAACTCCTTCGTCTTCAACTCCTTGCGGTGGTCGGAAGGTTCTCTCCTCGTCGTCTCTTTGTGCCGAAGATGGATCCACCTGAAAGCTTCTACTTTTGGCTTCAACCTCAATCTTGAGGAAATTAGAACACTTGGTTTGCTAAACCTTGTGTACTAGGATGAGTAGAGGAGTGTGTTGGGTTTTATCTCTATGGTTCTTGCTTCTCAACACATGAGACAAGTGAACCAAGAACTAGAGAGAGAGCAAGAGGAAGAGGGGGAGCCCAAGCATGAGATAGAAAAGAAATGAAAGAATGAGCAAGACTTTTGCCATCCAAGCTCTCATAATCCAAAATCATGATAACAAGTAATAATAATTGAGTATTATGTGATGGCTGTTATCATATCAAATGGCAATATCATTTCTTGCATTAAATGCAATTTGTGAACAAAACAAGCAAGCAAAAGTCAATGCCAAGAAATGATAGCCATTGTCATGATGGTGGTCAACAAGTCCAACCTAGTCAACCGGTCAAGAAAGTCAACAAGTCAACAAGGTCAACCCTTCAACCCAACCATGTCACAATAATACTTAATTAATATTATTGTTAATCATATTTCTTATTCTCATTAGAGTTTAGCAAAAGTCAACAGTCAACAACCCTAATGAGAATCCTCTGCCTCTGTCTCTCAGTCAACTGTGCATACACACCCGCATCCGCGTTCCAAGGAACACGAATACAAACGAGATAAAACCAAACCCAAAACATAAACTAGGATCTGGCTTAAACCAAAGCCCGCTAGTGATATATGCCCGGACACTAAACATGCACAAGTGCACGGATGTGACCAAACCCTGTCGCAAAACCATGCGACCTATACTCTTTTGCCTAAAGGCGAATGGCTCTCTGTGTGGGACTCTAAAGACTCGACACTACGCTGGCAGTGGGTTTAACCACAGACCGCAAGCGGCACTAGGTGTGCGTAACGGCCCCCAGGTAGATGACGATAAGAAGACGGACGAGGTGAAACCCATCTGAACTCCTACTGAGCCTGAATGCGACAATCTGCGTACAGTCCGGTCTGTTCGTCTGAGAATATCGCATGGCGGGCCTAGGGGGGCGGTAAACATCAGTCCCCTAATAGCGGTACAAGTCGTGTCGGAGTGTAGCCCAGAATACCCTGAGATAACACTGGAAACCTACCAGTATATCTCCCTTGCCCTGGCCAGGGACTTTGTGTAATAGCTCTTCTAGATACAGCGCGATATCAACCCCCAATACCAGGAGAGACGAATTCTGTCTAGCCGTCACTGCCTCCAAGTGCTTCGGGACTGCACCCAACTACTATCTGTTTGCACGACTCCTTTAAGCCGTGGTAGGGTAGTAATCTAAGTACAGTGGGAACACACTCGAGGAGAAGTGACAGTGTCAAGTCAGCGGACTAAGCTGTAATCATGTCACCTGGGAACTGATAACTGACGATAGGTATAGTACCAACCAACAGTTCCTGACGAGTCCTGTCCAGTGTACTCGTAACCTAACGAGCACCCGCATACTATCTCAAGTACGACGTACTGACGGCTGTGGGACAGACTGTCTCCCACACTGGGATGAGAAGCGCATACGCTAGTCTACTCCGGAGTATCGATGCCCAGTCTCGATAGTCCTACGACTAGGGACCTGCATAAGGATGTGCTTGTGGATTACCCAGCCCCCACGGGTGTGACTGCTATCACAACGCTGGTAATCAAGCAAAGATCCTAAGGGCTCCACTAATGTGTATATGTTATATACTAAAATAAACACATGTACACATTAAAGTAGAAACAAACCAAGTAGCATACTACTATATTGAGCAAGATTGTCTATACAAGGTGAATATCCCAAGCTTCCATTAAGTAATATACAAACTAGTATGATACAGTAATGGCCTCTAGGGCATATACACTAACAATCTCCCACTTGCACTAAGGCCATGTACTGGCGTATCGAAGACCTATCATCTCGATCAGCCGCTCGAACTGAGTCTGGGGTAAGGCCTTTGTGAATTGATCAGCAGTGTTATCTTCCGTAGCAACTCTCCGAACCTCGATCTCCTGGCGACCCACAATCTCCTTGATCAGGTGATACCGCCTCAAGATGTGTCTGGATCTCTGATGGGACCTGGGTTCCTTCGCTAAAGCTATAGCCCCGTTGTTGTCGCAATACAGAGGTATTGGATCAACAATGGACGGAACCACCTGAAGTTCTGTTAATAACTTCCTTATCCAGACGGCTTCTTTTGCGGCATCTGCAGCAGCGATATATTCCGCTTCCATCGTCGAGTCAGCAACGGTTTCCTGTTTGGAACTCTTCCAACACACCGCCCCTCCATTGAGGGTAAAGAAATAACCCGACATGGACTTGGAATCATCCTTGTCACTCTGGAAGCTGGAGTCAGCAAAGGCCTCGATCTGGAGGTCTTTTCCGCCATACACCAAGAACATCTCCTTAGTCCTTCTCAGGTACTTGAGAATGTTTTTTACCGCTATCCAGTGCTCCTCCCCAGGGTTTGACTGATACCGGCTTACCACACTCAGTGCATAAGCTACATCTGGTCTGGTACACAACATCGCATACATTATAGAGCCTACCGCAGAAGCGTAGGGTATAATAGACATGAAATCCCTTTCCAAATCAGTCTTGGGAGACATCTCTTTGGAGAGGGTGATCCCGTAACAAGCCGGTAGATTACCGCGCTTGGAATCTTCCATACTGAATCTTTTCAATATGGTGTCGATGTACCTGGACTGTGAAAGTCCTAATATCCTCTTGGATCTGACACGATAGATCTGGATCCTAAGAATGTAGTTGGTATCGCCCAGGTCCTTTATGGAGAACCTCTGTGACAAGAATCCTTTGACTGACTGTAACATAGGAATATCATTTCCTATTAGGAGAATATCATCGACGTACAATACGAGGAATACCACATTTCACCCTACAATCTTACTGTAAATGCATGGTTCATCTGGATTTTTGACAAAGCCGAATTCTTTGACAGTATCATCAAAGCAGATGTTCCAACTCGGCGATGCCTGCTTCAGTCCATAAATGGACTTGAGCAACTTGCACACTTTACCGCTACTCCCACTCTGATTGAATCCCTCTGGCTGATCCATATAGACGCACTCTTCCAAATTTCCATTTAGGAAAGCCGTCTTTACGTCCATCTGCCAGATCTCATAATCGTGGAAGACAGCAATGGCAAGAAGGATCCGAATAGATTTGAGCATAGCTACCGGAGAAAAGGTCTCGTCATAGTCCAAACCAGGTCTTTGAAGAAAACCCTTTGCAACAAGTCTAGCTTTATAGGTTTCGACCTGCCTATCTACACCAATCTTCTTTCTGAAGATCCATTTGCAGCCTACGGGTTTTACCCCTTCTGGAGCAAAGTCCAAAGTCCAAACTTTGTTGGTGTACATGGACTCCATCTCGGTCCGCATTGCATCCAGCCATTTTACCGAGCCACCGCTCTGAATGGCTTGCTCGAAGCTAGTAGGCTCATCATAATCAATGACACAATCCTCTCTATCCCCGTCTATGAGAAAACCGAAGTATCTCTCGGGCGGATGAGACTGCCAACTACTCCTGCGGAGCGGCGCAGGAATGTCCGGTTCCCCTGAACCTTCTGGTTCTACTAAGGTTTCAGTAATAGCTTGTGGTTCTGGAATTTCTTCCAGTTCTATTGCACTCCCACTTATCTAATTTTCTAAAAACTCAGTTTCCAAGAAGCGGGCATGACGAGAAACAAAGACTTTTTGCTCCTCTGCGTAATAGAAAAGATACCCCTTGGAGTTCTTTGGGTATCCCAAAAACTTGCACTGTACTGAGCGTGCCTCGAGCTTGTCCGCATGCTGCTTGTTGACAAAAGCTGGACATCCTCATGTCTTAAAGGATTTAAGACAGGGTTTCTTCCCACTCCACATTTGATATGGTGTGGTAGGCACTGTCTTAGTAGGAACTTGGTTCAAGAGATATGCAGCTGTTTCTAGTGCATAACCCCAGAAAGATCGCGGTAACTCAGCTTTACTCATCATGGAACGAACCATATCCAATAGGGTTCGATTCCGCCTTTCAGATACACCGTTGTGTTGTGGTGTGTATGGAGGAATACGCTGAGAGAGAATTCCATTCTCTTTTAAGTAGTCCAGAAACTCGGCACTCAAGTATTCACCACCTCGATTAGATCTTAGTGTCTTTATACTTTTGCCTGTTTGTTTTTCAACTTCATTTTTGTATTCCCGAAATTTCTCAAAGGCCTCGGATTTGTGCTTCATTAAGAATACATGTCCATACCTAGAGAAATCATCTGTGAAAGTAATGAAGTATGAATAACCACTTCGCGCATGTGTAGACATTGGACCACACACATCACTGTGTATGAGTCCCAAGAGCTCGCTCGCTCTTACTCCGTGTCCAGTGAACGGAGTCTTTGTCATCTTTCCCATGAGACAAGATTCATAAGTGGCATAAGACTGATACTCGAACGGATTCAAGTATCCCTCTTTATGTAACTTAGTTAATCGTGTCTCATTAATGTGACCCAGTCTACAATGCCATAAGAAAGCCTGATTTGTTTCCGGAGACTTTCTTTTAAGTGTTTTCTGGACACTAAAAATCTGAGCTTGATTCAATACGTATATCCCGTTATTTAATGTACCTGACCCAATCAGAACTTGATTTAGGTGGATGTGGAGCACATCGCTTACAAAAGTAAAATCATATCCTTCCTTAGAAAGTAAGGATACAGATATGATATTACAAGTCGCACCTGGTACATACAAACAGTTATGCAGAACCAATATCTGCCCAGTTGTCAGTCCAAGATGATATTCCCCTACAGATTCAGCATCCATGCTCATTCCGTTAGCAACCCTGAGAGTCATATCACCTTTCTTGATAACCCTACGGTTTCTCAGAGCTTGTAATGAATTACAGATGTGAGATCCTGATCCGGTATCCAATACCCAGGAAGTAGGGTTAACTGACATACTGTTCTCTATTACAAACACACTCGAAGCCGAAGCCACAACATGCTTCGTATTCTGGCTACTGGCTTTGCTAGCCCTGCAATCCTTCTGCCAATGTTCATTCCCGTAACAATAGGAACGTCCCTCTTTTACTACATCCAGTCCCGTAACTTTTGCCCATCCCTTTCCTTCTTCTTCCCTGGTTTCCTTCATGGTATAAGCATAGGGCATGGACTGTAGAATCAAGTTAGTATTTAACCCGTTCTCCAACGTGGTCTTCAAGTCCGTGAGCTCAAAATAGCTGGTCTCTGTAAGGACCTTGCCCCCTACAGATGACCCGGCAGCCAACCTCGCTTGAAGCAATTCGTTCGAGGTCTCATATCTTACGATACGAGATTTCTCTCAATATAAATCTTTGTTATGGAGGAAGATAGAAACTGAGTCCATCTTCTCGTGCTGCCTCTAGTTTGCACCATCAACTGAGGCTAACATGAGGCACTTGGCTTTCGTACAGTCTTTTTCCGATGTCATACAGATGTCAATGTCCGTGACAGGGGAAACTGGTCCTGAGACGGCAAGGGTTTGATTAGTTAAGAAGTGTCCCAGCTTGTCATGGGTAATGGACATATGGACAGACCTTTGCTAATCATAACAGTCAGGTTCAGTCATTTTATTATCTAGATATAACCTATGTGTTGTCACTGGGTCGCTGCAATTAAGAGAAAGAGAAGAAAACACTAAGCATGATGCTCTTGCAAGTTTAGATTGGTTTTTAATTTATCTAAACATGATGGCTCCCACTGTCTCTCGAATCCCTCCTCAAACCAAAAAGGAAGAATTAGTCGGGATCAATCTCACCGTACAATACTTGCTTAACCGTTCAGCCAGGCAAGTGTCGGTACTTCGAGGGAGGTTTTCCAACGCTTTCGCGAAGTTCCTTAATTAAATAACCTCTTTCCCTGGAGGCGTAGCCCCGCTAACACCTTTCTAGACACCTACTTGATTTATAGCATTGATCGTTAAGTGAGGAAGTTCCCGAGAAGTAGCATATACTCACAGTAGGATCGGGATCCAAATATCATCGCGTGACAAAACTGAAGGAATCCTACCAGAATCATCACACTCCAAATGGTATGCAGCGCTAGCAAGTTTCAGTTTCTTTTGAAACTCCCGAAGTGGATTTTTGCCCCATGCTCTTATGACCTTGACTAAGGCCAACAAATCATAAGTCACATGTCAAGTTCTACCCGTCGTTGTCTAGGTTGATTTGAACCCACCCGTATATACCCTTGACTATGGCCAACAAAGTAATACGACTGTCCCAAACCAATGCATCTATCTATACAACATACGAATATCCACCAGCTACCAAACACTGTGCCTTGACTAAGGCCAACAAACACAGCTTGAATACTGTTGAATATTCATATGAAACGACGGAGGGCTACGAATGGTTTTGGCGAAACCGTGAACGTAGTGAACTTGATATAATCGAAGAAACTTTGATAGCTTTTAAAAGGAGTGGCTTAAGCTCCGCGTTTAAAAGTTGTTTTTGAAAAGAAACCGAGTGGTTTTTTTTTGAAATTGTTCCAACGAATTTTACTTAGTTTATTTTCTTGCATTAATTTTAATGCGTCCCATCATTTAATCCTACCATTGCAGAAAACAAAGAAAATATGACGTACGCTTATGCCATCCGCATTCGCCACGGGACCCCATCATTACCCGTTAGGTTACTTAACTAACGACAGTGCGGGGGCTGGACTAGCGCGGATGCAAAACATAAGCAACGCCTAAATAGATATCATATATAGATATATACATTCGTCACATGCAATGATAGCCATTCCAGATCACAGATGAATATATTGGATATACTAGGAATCCGCATTTCGTACGAGCCTGTAACGAAGAGCGGATTACACGGTCGCGATGAATAGCCAAGACCCCACCCTAGACCCCTACGGGTGCGGCAAACTACCCGCCAAGTACCCGAAGCGAAGCAACCTCCCTCAACACAGTGAGTAGGCCACTCGGCACTTCGAGGTACCCGGTAGTTTGTGCACCCCACCTTGGGTCTATCCTAGGAGCAAAAACTGTAAAAGAAATTATACAATGACGGCTACAATCCTATCCCTGTTGTGCGGCCATATAAATAATATTACATCAATTACAAATTACATGAATTGAAAGTAAAAGAAAACTCTCATCTCATAACCCCCCGGCTATTCATCCGCAACAATCCAATGAATTCATATACACATACCATCAACATTACAGATCACAGATATGTATAACCCCCACTAATCGACGTATAGCGATTAACAGACGTTCAATACATATATGACATCATAGATATAACCCGTTAGCTTAAGTCTTTAGAAGTTCGATCAAAATACGGATTTTTAAACCCAAAAAACAAATTTTGCTTTCTGTAAAATCTGGGCAGAAAAAACATATTCCAAAAATCCCAAAACAGCCCCAGAAAAACACTGCATGAAAATTGTGCCACGACCGAGTCAACTCGGCCGCAGATCCGCGGCGGGAGCATGCTCCAGCCGCGTTTCCGCAGCGCTTTGACCGAGTCGGTGGACCAATTTTCTTGTGTGGGTTTTAAAAAGCCTGAGCCGATTTTTAGTGTAAGATTAATTATTTTTTGAACAGAAAACAGAATCGGCAGAAACTTGATATTACGGGCATGTTTCGCGACTTTTTCTCCGATCGAACTTCTAGTTACTTTGCTAACATGTTAGATAGTGTTTAACTAGGCTCTGATACCACTGTAAGTCCACGTTACCTCTCCCGGTACTTACGGGCTTGCGGAAATGATGAAAAACGATTTTTCTTTTGGTGGTAACATGGACTCAAAATACGGATCTTTGTTAAACAACTATCTAACAATCCTAACAAGAGTTTTACCTACTCGGTTAGGGGGTTATACCTTAACTTGAACTCCTTCGTCTTCAACTCCTTGTGGTGGTCGGAAGGTTTTCTCCTCGTCGTCTCTTTGTGCCTAAGATGGATCCACCTGAAAGCTTCTACCTTTGGCTTCAACCTCAATCTTGAGGAAACTAGAACACTTGGTTTGCTAAACCTTGTGTACTAGGATGATTAGAGGAGTGTGTTGGGTTTTATCTCTATGGTTCTTGTTTCTCAACACATGAGACAAGTGAACCATGAACTAGAGAGAGAGAGCAAGAGGAAGAGGGAGAGCTCAAGCATGAGAGAGAAAAGAAATGGAAGAATGAGCAAGACTTTTGCCATCCAAGCTTTCATAATCCAAAATCATGATAACAAGTAATAATAATTGAGTATTATGTGATGGTTGCTATCATATCAAATGGCAATATCATTTTTTGCATTAAATGCAATTTGTGAACAAAACAAGCAAGCTAAAGTCAGTGCCAAGAAATGATAGCCATTGTCATGATGGTGGTCAACAAGTCCAACCTAGTCAACTGGTCAACAAAGTCAACAAGTCAACAAGGTCAACCCTTCAACCCAACCATGTCACAATAATACTTAATTAATATTATTGTTAATCATATTTCTTATTCTCATTAGGGTTTAGCAAAAATCAACAGTCAACAATCCTAATGAGAATCCTCTGCCTCTGTCTCTCAGTCAACTGTGCATACACACCCGCATCCGCGTTCCGAGGAACACGAATACAAACGAGATAAAACCAATCCCAAAACGTACACTAGGATCTGGTTTAAACCAAAGCCCGCTAGTGATAACTGCCCGGACACAAAACATGCACAAGTGCACGGATGTGACCGAACCCTGTCGCAAAACCATGCGACCTCTACTCTTTTGCCTAAAGGCGAATGGCTCTCTGTGTGGGACTCTAAAGACTCGACACTACGCTGGAAGTGGGTTTAACCACAGACCGCAAGCGGCACTATCGTGCGTAATGGCCCCCAGGTAGATGCCGATAAGAAGACGGACGAGGTGAAACCCATCTGAACTCCTACTGAGCCTGAATGTGACAATCTGCGTACATTCCGGTCTATTCGTCTGAGAATATCGCATGGCGGGCCTAGGGGGGCGGTAAACGTCAGTCCCCTAATAGCGGTACAAGTCGTGTCGGAGTGTAGCCCAGAACACCCTGAGATAACACTGGAAACCTACCAGTATATCTCCCTTGCCCTGGCCAGGGACTTTGTGTAATGGCTCTCCTAGACACAGCGCGATATCAACCCCCAATACCGGGAGAGAAGAATCCTGTCTAACCGTCACTGCTTCCAAGTGCTTCGGAACTGCACCCAACTACTACCTGTTTGCACGACTCCTTTGAGCCGTGGTAGGGTAGTAATCTAAGTACAGTGGGAACACACTCGAGGCGAAGTGACAGTGTCAAGTCAGCGGACTAAGCTGTACTCATGTCACCTGGGAACTGATAACTGATGATAGGTATAGTACGAACCAACAGTTCCCGACGAGTCCTGTCCAGTGTACTCGTAACCTAACGAGCACCCGCATACTATCTCAAGTACGACGTACCGACGGCTGTAGGACAGACCGTCTCCCACACTGGGATGAGAAGCGCATACGCTAGTCTACTCCGGAGTTTCGATGCCCTGTCTCGATAGTCCTATGACTAGGGTCCTGCATAAGGATGTGCTTGTGGATTACCCAGCCCCCACGGGTGTGACTGCCATCACAACGCTGGTAATCAAGCAAAGATCCTAAGGGCTACACTAATGTGTATAGGTGATATACTAAAATAAACACATGTACACATTAAAGTAGAAACAAACCAAGTAGCATACTACTATATTGAGCAAGATTGTCTATACAAGGTTAATATCCCAAGCTTCCATTAAGTAATATACAAACTAGTATGATACAGTAATGGTCTCTAGGGCATATACACTAACAGTTATACCCAGTGCCAGTGTGTTGATGAGTCATAAGAGTCCCCCACAGACACTTTCCTAAGTTCGGGCGAAACGTTGTAGAGGCCGTATGGTTTTATGGCAGGGTTCGGAAAATGCACGTGCATTTTCGCACGTGTCATATTTCGGACAGATAATACTGGTAGGCTTTGGTTTAAGCCGGATCCGAGTATTATACTGTGTAGATATAATATCTTTGTCTCAGTTGCATTTGTATTCGGTCGTAATACAAATGCGGGTATGTTTATACTGTTGCGGGGTTATCCTGAAATTCATTTCTGGATCGCTTTTAGAAGTTGCCAGTTTCCAGTTTTCTATCACCCGTATTTAATATTCGGTTAAATGTGGATTTATCTTTTCTTCTCTTGGGTGAGTCATGAGGTGAGTCGTGATTGTAGAAGTTTCTAGATGTGGTGACTCTTGGTTTGCATTTATTGGATGATGACTAGGTTATTAAGGTTCAATGTTTGCATTGAATGTTTAAGTGAGTCATTGTTTCATTTATTGTGATGATAAGATTCATTGTTAAGGTCACCTCCCCCTCTCTCCTACACTCACCCCCCACCATATATTGGTCGGCCCCTCATTTGCAAATGATCATGGTTGTGTTTGGAAAAAATGAGATGATAAATTTGTTCATGGAAATTTCATAGTTCATTTTCTTATCACCCGATTCAAATGGAAACTTCATTAACCGTTCGTCCATAGCTTTGGACGTAACGAGAGAAAGTGTTCTACTCATTCTCTACATCATCTTGGTCATCTCTTTTAGCAAACTTGATGATCGAGTTGCCTCGGTTCAGAGGCGGGAGCCCGTTTAAAGATCCGTCGACGTGGTGCCACCTGGACGAGAAGACTGGAGATTTAGGAGATCGGAGCAGCCACAACAAAGCGTGGGATGATGGTTGAAGACCGAAGAACTCGGATCGTTCGGTATAACATTTCTACCCACTTTGTAGTTTGTTAGTTTAGCTTTAATGGCAGATCCGGGTTATAGTACGCGATAGCGCCAGTTGTAAAAGTTTTTGTTCCGCATTTGGCGTCTGTTAGACGGCCGGGGCGCTACCGTGGACTTACAGTTTGATCATATACGTGCACTTGTGCACGTATCACTATACGGACGAATAATACTAGTGGGCTTTTGTTTAAGCCGGATCCTAGTATTATATTATTGGATTATTTTCTTCTGTTTGTATTCGTATTTTTCGGAATACGGATATGGGTATGTATATACTGATGAGGGGTATTCTTGTAATTCATTACAAGATTACTTCTAGAAAATGCCACCTCATTTTTGTTTTAACCATTTTGTTAAATGGTTAAATGAGGTGGAGTGTCACGACCAAAATTTAGGCACGTGACTGGCACTTAAACCATGTGACATCAATAGGCATAACACAATTTAAGTAATCCAAAAACCCAGAAATCTAAACCATCAAAGAAGTAATGGATAAAAACATTGTTAAAAACATTTGGAAATCTTAAGTAAAAATCTTAAAGCTTAAGTTTATTTTCTTAAAAATTTCGGCAGCACCTCTTTTGTAAAAACTAGCCCTGAAACGGGTACAAACACATGATATAAATAAAGCATCCCCTAACGGGAGCAAATCATGCCCAAAGGCATAAACAACCACAACAAGCATATATACGACACCGTAGCGAAGAAATAGACAATATAAATGAAAAACAACATATAGAGGTAAAACTACATAATAAATGCCGGCTCACACGAGCACGACATCCAGAGTCACAAAATATACAATATCGATCCTCACAACTCGTCTCTAAGTCAATACATGAAAGTGGTAGATGGAGAGTACTAGATACAATAAAATATATAATGGATATAATCGGATAACCGCAAACCCACCTACAACAAAAAGGCCTCACCGCCAATCATAGCGGTATCCGCTGAAATAGATACAATAAGAAGCCCTACCGCGACTCTCTGAGGGTCAAGTCTGCAAAACACTGTGGCACAACGGGGGTGAGTTGCCAACTCGTAAATAGTAAGTAACATCATACAGATAATCGCAGGTATGCATGAACATCGATAATCTATCACATGCAATCTGATAGCATAAATATGGCAATATGGATATGCAACAATCATGATCAAGGTACACCATCAGGGTACTACAACTACATGAAACAATGCATATCAAATAACTACTGAGTATGGGATAAAACATATCATCATCAATGAATCATCATCATGGAAAAACCTGGTGTCCATCAACGACACCCCAAATCCCAATACCTCAGGCGCCGTCACTCTGATCGGCCCTCATATCTGTAAATCTCATGGAACCTGAGTGCCCAAAATCGACACTTGAAACATCATGAAAACCCTGTAAGTCTACGCTAGCGCCCCGGCCGTCTACAGACGCCAAAATGCGGAACAAAAAACTTTTAACTGGCGCTATCGTATACTTTAACCCGGATCTGCAATTATTGCTAAACTAACAAACTGTAAAGAGTGTAGAAAGGTTATACCGAACGATCCGAGTCCTTCGTTCTTTAACCATCATCCCACGCTCCGTTGCGGCTGCTCCGATCTCGTCGATCTCCGATATTCTCGTCGAGGTGGCACCACATGATCGATTCTTTAAACGGGCTCCCGCCTCTGACTTGAGGCAACTCGATCGTCAAGTTTGCCAAAAGAGACGACCAAGAATGATGTAGAGAATGAGTAGATGACTTTGTCTCACTTCGTCCAAGTCCGTGGACGATCGGTTAATGAAGTTGCCGTGGAAATCGGGTGATGGAATGAACTGTAAAATTCTATACACCCCGAATACTATCATAATCTTTTCTAACCAAAATGAAACATCAAGTAAGTTGAGAGAGAGGAAGGGGCCGGCCACTTTATATGCAAGAGGGAGGTGACCGTAGGAGCAAGTGGTGACCACAAGAGAAAGCTTCTCACTTCAAAAATATCCTAAGGAAAACAAGAAGCTTTAATGATAATGCATGAATCACTAAACACCTCATCAAGCCTTTAATGCATCCAATGAAAACTCAACACCAAATAATCCTAGTCACCTCATCTAGAATCTTCTAGAACACTGACTCACCTCAACAGAAGAAAAGATAAATCCGTCTTTAACCGAATGTTAAAAGACGGCTGATAGAAAACTGTAAACTGGCAACTTCCAAAAGTGATCCTGAAACGAATTTCAGGATAACCCCGAAACTGTATAAATATACCCGCATTTGTATTACGACCGAATACAAATGCAACTGAGACAAAGATATTATACCTACTCAATATAATACTCGGATCCGGCTTAAACCAAAGCCGACTAGTATTATCTGCCCGAAAAATAACACGTGCGTAAACGCACGTGCATTTTCCGAACCCTGCCATAAAACCATACGGCCTCTACAACGTTTCGCCCGAACTTGGGAAACTATCTGTGGGGAACTCTAATGACTCCTCAGTACCCTGGCAGTGGGTTTAACCACAAACCGTCAGCGGCACTAGCTATGCGTAACGGCTGCCCATGGACTGACCTCAAGGGAGACCGATGAGCGCACTCAAGGGAGGCCGATGAGCGAACTCATCCAGAAACCCTACTGAGCCTAACAGTGACAATGTATATACAGTCCGGTCCGTTCGTCAATGAGTATCGCATATCCGCCTAGGGGGCTAGTAACGTCAGACCCCCAATAGCAGTATAAGTCGTGTCGGAGTGAAGCCTCAATACACCCTGAGATACTACTGGAGTACCTACCAGTAAATCTCCTACCATGGCCATGGATTTGTGTAATGGCTCTCCTAGACACAGCACGATCTCGCCCCCAATACCGGGAGAGACGAATCCCCTGCCGATCCGCTCACGTGCCTCCATGTGGCTCGGGACTGTACCCAAAAGCTACCTGTTTGTACGACTCCTTTGAGCCGTGGTAGGGTAGAAATCAAAGCACAGTGGGAACTCACACGAGAAAAATGACGACCTCAGGTCGATGAACTAACCTGTACACATGTCACCAGGGAACTGCTATCTGACGATATGTATAATACCAACTAGCAGGTTCCCGACGAGTCCTGTCCGGTGTACTCATAACCCAATGAGCACCTGTATACATCTTAGGTGATCCAACTGACACCAGTGGCTTGTGAGACCGGCCACCGCCCCTCGTCGGGGTCTCGACTGTACACACTAGTCTACTCCGGAGTATCGATGCCCTGTCTTGAAACTCCCACGACTAGGGACCACAATTAAGGATATGCATATAAACTACCCAACTCTCACGTATATGATCGCCATCATACTGTTGGTAGTAAAGCAAGATCCTAAGGGCTCTATCAAAGTGTAACATGCAATCAGTCACCTGAACATGTACACGACTGATAAAGGTAAACCAGATAGCACACTATCATCTCGAGTAAGACTGTCCTACCGGTATAGGTCCTCCACAATCATTGCAATCACGTACCTGTGATCCAATAATTGACTATGAGGGCACTATCTCCAACAATCTCCCACTTGCACTCAAGGCTAATTATTGCGATGTCGACTACTCACAGCCCGTGTGAAACCAAACATCCAACTCCTCTACTAATCAGTATCACAAAGCCCGTTTGTAAAACTATTGTGTTCGAGAAATAGCCTCAGTGAGCGGATCCGCCTAGAAGTATCTTTCTATATCTCTCTTAATCTCAAGTTCGCGGAGAAAACCATCTCCCGAATTGAGTAATACCTGTCTTAGAACATGTCTGGATATCTGATGGGACCTTAGTTCATAAATGAACTCCATATCCAAACTTCTTAGACTGAATCGATCACTGAACCTAATTAGTATCGGGCACCTTGCTTCCCACAGTATCCTCTTGGACCACCTGTCCATAATACTGTCCCTCTTCGTCAGAGGGAAAAACTAAAACTCTGACAGTCACTCTGTCATCCACGTCACCTTTGAAGCCTGGAATGATAATCGTCTCCTGAAGGAGGCTGCCGTCATCAAATCCGTAGAACATGTACTTATGTTCTAAAACTGCTTCCTTATGTTTCTCCAGGATTGGATTAATACAAACTTATTGTATCTAGTGCAAAACCAACATTTGGTGTGGTACTTGACATCTCATGATTAACTCAATTGCCTAAGCAAGTGATCTGCCAATCATGCACATCCCTCTCCCCTTTAGTCTGTAAGACACCTTTAGAGAGGGTGACTCCATCACCTGCAGGTACACCACCATGCTAGGAGTCAACTATTCCAAAAACCATTAGAATATCTGTCAAAGTACCCACATTGGGAAACTACCCAAATCCAGATCTAAAACCATAGATCCAGAAACCAGAATGTCAAATATTATATCCATATCCTGTCTGGAGAAACAACTGTGTGACGACCACAGTACAACTGATCGTAGTATAGGAATTTTACTTCCTACTCTGTGCGTGTCATTCAGATACCATGACATCACACCCTACTACCTCCTTAACTGATCCATCCCTTATTCTGATTGAAGTCAAACCCATGACTCTCACATCAAAATTAGATGATCTATCTCCGCTATAACTGCTCAAGTCTATAAATAGATATAAGCATCTTGCCCACTATGCTTCTGCTGCTCCCATTGACTACGACAACCCTCCTACCGGGTCTCATATCCTGGAACAACAGTAGTGTCAAGTCTGGGTAGATAAGAACCTCCCTGTCACCGTCCTTGAGCCTACCGAAGTACCTCTCGGGTGTCTGAGGTTACCTACCATATCTGCGGAGTGGCTATTGGAATGTCAAACCTGATTGAATATATAGGTCCTATTAAATTTTCCGTAATCGTTCGTGGTTCTGGAATCACTTCCAGTTCTACCATACTCCCACTACTGTTTTCTGAAAAAGATCCATTTTACTAAAACTGTGGCGAGTCAAGAACAATATCACTATTGATCTTCCAAATGGTAGAATATCAACCCTCGTCATAGCCAGGGTCAACCCACAAACAGCCATTGCAGAAACGTGCCCTGAGTTATCCAGAGTCTGGTTTTAAGCATAAGCTGGACAACTCCCCGTACCTCAATATCTTTTAAGGTACGAACTATTCTATATCCAATATAGAAACTTTGGCACTTATTTAATTGGAACCATATTCAAACCATGCAGCTGTCTCCAGTGCATATCAACTTAATGGAAAGAGGCTAATCAGCATTACTCAACTTAGGAATCCATCCAATTAAGAGTAACCTGAAAGAGAAACTCGTTTCTCAAAACCATCACTATCATCTGAATACCAATCACAAGAATCTACATCTTCGATCTCTTTGAAGAATCCCGATACTTGTGACACCTGGTTCTCTACTTTATTCTTATACCCACAACTTCTCAAAACTTAGACCTAGTATTTCTACGAAACACTCGTCTAAATACTAGAGAAGTTATAAGTAAACAGAACATAGTACGAGGACCTACCCCTTTGTCCTGATGGACACTTGGACAACATACAATACTCTGTATAAGTCCGCTGAGTTAAACAACTCAAAACCTGTGCGTCGTAGGTTGAAAACTGTACCCTGGCGATTTCCTCAAATATCACCAATTACAACGAATTCCGATATAATGAGGATAATCACCTAATTCCCAATATCTTACTCCTACTCATCATCTGTAAAACCATACAGATATGAGAATGAAACCTGGTAAATACATACCCTTGGAGTAAGTGTCTAATCGGGAAAACAGTTTTTCCTTTAACAATGCACTGAAACATGAAAATGTTTCGTAGGGGTATCCTGGTATTCATAGTAATGCCTCTTCCATAATCCAATTCATGACTTCAACCGTATATTTTATTGCCCTCTCTCCAAATCCCTTTATTTGTCTTTAGTCGTTACCTTCTGTACACCATCGTTAGGCTAAATGGTTTTCTTCCTTCCCTACCGTTCGGCACCAGCCTATGGTTTGGAAGAAGACTATCCAGTAAGCATAATAGGTGTACCCTCCTAAACCAAGGAGTACTCGCATCTCGAGAGAAGGTGATGATAAAAGACAACTGAATAATACCTTATTCTTTTAAAGGTGAAATAGGAGCGGCGATGAAGTACGCGGTTTTGGTCGTGAATGATATCAGTCGCAATTTACTTTGCCCTTTTTCTAATCCCTTTATTTTGTCTTTACATATTACCTTCTGCACACCCAACTTAGGCTAATTGGTTTTCTTCATTCCCTACTTTTCGGCACCAGCCTATGGTTTGGAATAAGACTATCCAATAGGCGTAATAGGTGTACTCTCCTAAACCAAGGAGCTCTCGCAACCTGAGAGAAGGTGATAATAAAAGACAACTGAATAAACCAATTCTATTTCTCCTGAACCTGGATCCATCCCCGAAGAAGTCCCTTCGAGTTCGTATATAACCATACGATGGATCTATCCAATAGAAGTGGATATCCGTAGTAATACGGGTGTTCTGAGAAATGCAAAGGGTAAAAGAAGGAGTGGCAATGACTTATGCAACTCAGACAATCCAAAAGCCAGTATTTTAAGAAGGTTCGGTCAACCTGGTCACTGAGTCATAGTCTAGGGTCGGTCAAAGGTCGCTGCCAAAGAGAGAGAGAAAAGAAACACTCTGCGTGCACTCTTCCTAGATCAGAATGGTCATCACTTTATCTAATCCGGAAACCTCCCACTGTCCTGTCAAATTCTCCTCCAAACCTAAAGAAGAATCAATCGGGATCACCCAAAGAGTAAACCAACTCATCAGTGGGAATCGGGATCCAACTCTCATCGCATGATAACGTGATGGAATGCATCCACGTTACTCATACTCCAGAAGGTATGCGCATACTTGGCAAGTTTCAGTTTCTTTAGAAACTCCCGATAGGATTTTTGCCCCATGCTCTTATAACCTTGGCTTTGGTCAAAGTGTCATAAGTCACATGCCAAGTTCTACCCGTCACTATCTTGTCAATTTGAACCCATCCGCACATGCCCCTGACTTTGGCCAATCGGCAGAACGACTGTCCCAAACTAACTCATCTATCTATGCAACAATTGAATACCCAGCAGCTACCAAACACTATGCCTTAACTTTGGCTAAAATGCATAGCTTGAATACTACTAAATACCCAAAAGAAGTGACGGAGGGCTACGGCTGGTTTTTGGTGAAAAACCTTTAGCGTAGTGAACTTGATATCGCTGAAGAAACCTGATAGCTTTTTAAAATATAGTGGCGAAAACCTTTTGCTAAAGAGGTCACTCCCGGTAAAGAGATCTCGGCTCTTTCCTCGTGGAATGAGGTGCAGGATATTCCACTGAATACCGCTATGCAAAGCAACTTGTAATCGACTATAGTGAAGTTATTACGCTGACGCAAACTTCTGCCCAAGGGGTCAGTCCCGGTGAAGGGATATCGGCCCTTGCCCCGTCGAATGAGGTGCAGGATATTCCACTGAATACCGCTATGCATAACAAAAAGAAACGTCTTTGTAACAACACCTTTTAAATTTGTTCCAACAACTGTAAACAGGTTTGTTTTAACTTTGCATTGATCAGAATCAACACAGTCCCATCATCTAATCACACCAGAAAAGAACGAAAATAAAATGTACGTATATGCCATCCGCATTCGTCGCTGGGTCCCGTCATCACCCGTTAGGTTACTTAACTAACGACAGAGCGGGGACTGGACTAGCGTGGGTGTTAAATATATACAACATCTAATAGTATATAAACCAATATACAATAATCGCTCCAGGCATGATAGTATGCAACATTACAAAAAGGTAATAAGCATCATATAACAATACAGATATCTGGGATCCCCGGGTTTCACAGAGCCGCTGCTGAAACCCGACGTTCCTCTGTCGTGTGGATAGCCTGTGCAATGAAACCTAGACCCATACGGGTGTGGCAAGTTACCCGCCAAAACCTGAAGCGAGGCAGCCCCCTACAGCATAGTGAATGGACCACCCAGCACTCTACGGAATCCGGTAATCTTGGGCACCCCTCCTTGGTTCAACCTGTACCCCCTACGAGTGCGGCGAATAGTCTGCCAATTCTAGAGTGGGACCCCACTGCCTCTCAAAGCCATGAGATGCGGACCCGTTGCCCCTCAGAACCCGGCTATCCGTGCACTCCGTCGCGGGGAAAAACCTAGTACAGTAATGAAAAATAGTACAATAGGTACATCGACCGCAACCTGGTCGTGCCCCAAAAGAATATTATACAACAGGCAGTGACGGCTGTCCACAAGTTGGACGCTCTCCCCGCAATATCAAATGTACAAATAAACTCAAACTGTACTACCATTGCACACTGCTATCCACCACGACAAATCCGCAACATCACAGCACAACACAGAACATCAACGCGAATGTCACGTTCGCAAACCCGTCTAAAAGAACTATAGCAATCAGACGCGGTTTACCGATCAAATGACATTCCCGGTCGGAGATATAATGTAAGCACTGTAAACTAACGTGTTTAAATTTCGATCGACCAAAGACCAAATATCAAAAAGTGGGCCTCACTGCTTACTGGTGAACAGTAACAAAATCTGGGCCAAAACGATATGTACCAAAAACCACAAAATCTAACCAAGAACCCACTGTGAAAATTTGGGGCCACGAGCTCACTGTGTGGCCGCGGAAGCGCGGTCAAACCATAGGTTTGACCGCGTTTCCGCGGCTGTCTCATCGAATCACGTGCCCAAATTTCGACGTCGTTCTTAGAAAAGCCTGCACACATTTCTGAGACATACAGAATAATTTTATCAGACCATTTAAAATCGACAGAAACTGTTAGGCTTGGATTTTGCAATTTTCGATTTCCGGTCGGATCGATGTTTTAAACGCGTTAGCACAAGTTAGTATAGCAAAATGGTTAGGCTCTGATACCACTGTGAGTCTACGCTAGCGCCCCGGCCGTCTACAGACGCCAAAATGCGGAACAAAAAACTTTTAACTGGCGCTATCGTATACTTTAACCCGGATCTGCCATTATTGCTAAACTAACAAACTGTAAAGAGTGTAGAAAGGTTATACCGAACGATCCGAGTCCTTCGTTCTTTAACCATCATCCCACGCTCCGTTGCGGCTGCTCCGATCTCGTCGATCTCCGATATCCTCGTCGAGGTGGCACCACATGATCGATTCTTTAAACGGGCTCCCGCCTCTGACTTGAGGCAACTCGATCGTCAAGTTTGCCAAAAGAGACGACCAAGAATGATGTAGAGAATGAGTAGATGATTTTGTCTCACTTCGTCCAAGTCCGTGGACGATCGGTTAATGAAGTTGCCGTGGAAATCGGGTGATGGAATGAACTGTAAAATTCCATACACCCCGAATACTATCATAATCTTTTCTAACCAAAATGAAACATCAAGTAAGTTGAGAGAGAGGAAGGGGCCGGCCACTTTATATGCAAGAGGGAGGTGACCGTAGGAGCAAGTGGTGACCACAAGAGAAAGCTTCTCACTTCAAAAATATCCTAAGGAAAACAAGAAGCTTTAATGATAATGCATGAATCACTAAACACCTCATCAAGCCTTTAATGCATTCAATGAAAACTCAACACCAAATAATCCTAGTCACCTCATCTAGAATCTTCTAGAACACTGACTCACCTCAACAGAAGAAAAGATAAATCCATCTTTAAACGAATGTTAAAAGACGGCTGATAGAAAACTGTAAACTGGCAACTTCCAAAAGTGATCCTGAAACGAATTTCAGGATAACCCCGAAACTGTATAAATATACCCGCATTTGTATTACGACCGAATACAAATGCAACTGAGACAAAGATATTATACCTACTCAATATAATACTCGGATCCGGCTTAAACCAAAGCCGACCAGTATTATCTGCCCAAAAAATAACACGTGCGTAAACGCACGTGCATTTTCCGAACCCTGCCATAAAACCATACGGCCTCTACAACGTTTCGCCCGAACTTGGGAAACTGTCTGTGGGGAACTCTAATGACTCGTCAGTACCCTGGCAGTGGGTTTAACCACAAACCGTCAGCGGCACTAGCTATGCGTAACGGCTGCCCATGGACTGACCTCAAGGGAGACCGATGAGCGCACTCAAGGGAGGCCGATGAGCGAACTCATCCAGAAACCCTACTGAGCCTAACAGTGACAATGTATATACAGTCCGGTCCGTTCGTCAATGAGTATCGCATATCCGCCTAGGGGGCTAGTAACGTCAGACCCCCAATAGCAGTATAAGTCGTGTCGGAGTGAAGCCTCAATACACCCTGAGATACTACTGGAGTACCTACCAGTAAATCTCCTACCATGGCCATGGATTTGTGTAATGGCTCTCCTAGACACAGCACGATCTCGCCCCCAATACCGGGAGAGACGAATCCCCTGCCGATCCGCTCACGTGCCTCCATGTGGCTCGGGACTGTACCCAAAAGCTACCTGTTTGCACGACTCCTTTGAGCCGTGGTAGGGTAGAAATCAAAGCACAGTGGGAACTCACACGAGACAAATGACGACCTCAGGTCGATGAACTAACCTGTACACATGTCACCAGGGAACTGCTATCTGACGATATGTATAATACCAACTAGCAGGTTCCCGGCGAGTCCTGTCCGGTGTACTCATAACCCAATGAGCACCTGTATACATCTTAGGTGATCCAACTGACACCAGTGGCTTGTGAGACCGGCCACCGCCCCTCGTCGGGGTCTCGACTGTACACACTAGTCTACTCCGGAGTATCGATGCCCTGTCACGAAACTCCCACGACTAGGGACCACAATTAAGGATATGCATATAAACTACCCAACTCTCACGTATATGATCGCCATCATACTGTTGGTAGTAAAGCAAGATCCTAAGGGTTCTATCAAAGTGTAACATGCAATCAGTCACCTGAACATGTACACGACTGATAAAGGCAAACCAGATAGCACACTATCATCTCGAGTAAGACTGTCCTACCGGTATAGGTCCTCCGCAATCATTGCAATCACGTACCTGTGATCCAATAATTGACTATGAGGGCACAATCTCCAACAAACCCGTGTCCAACATCGACACGTAAATCCAAATAACTCGGGCTCCGTCAGTCCGGATCGGCCCACGGGCTCCGTCAGTATGGATCGGCCCATATCTATCTCATGACTCCGGTCAGTATTCTCCGGATAACCGCCGGGTCCAAACTATCATCGGTAGGTAGTAGTCCCTCTGCCAGGCTCATCGTCTACTACACAACATACCTTTCTTGCCCTGGGGTACCATACCGGGTCCACCACGAACCCGCAAATGGATCATCCATCTCCTCGAATCGGGTTTCTAACACAATCTCAAAACCGAGAAAACTCATGGTGGACGCATCGAAATATCATATCAAGAGAAACCGGGTTTTCAAAACAATGCATAATTTCTTGAAATATCACCACGGTCCTCAAATCCATAAATCACATGAAATCCATATCTCAATGCATAAATCCATGAAATATGATGTATGAAACATAGAACAATAATATGAGCATATCAAGGGAAAACCGCTCTTTTAAATGAATCAAGTTTGTAAATATATCATGCAGTTCCCACATTCTCCAAAATCAAATGCAATATCATATAAATGTGTATATGTAGCTATAGCAAGGTATATGTGTATACATGTAGGTATGTATGCTTGATACATTTCATATGCGCAATAGAGCAAGAATCAACGTCTTAATATCAATAACGAACATAGTACCACATAGGTGTATATGTTGTGTGTGTCATGGAAATTACTAACGGTGTGTGTGTAGTATACAATTTAGTGCTCGTGCAACATGAACCGTCAGTAATGGTGCAGTGTCCAATATGTACTAAGTCAAGGCACAACAAGTAATGGTATGCAATGATGCTTATGCACAATCAACTCATATGCATATAACATGTGGCTATAATATCATATCTAGCCCTGGACGCTTAACGTCATACGGGCGATTTCCCCGTAGATGTTAAATCTACTCACCGATGATCTCGGGCTAGGTAAATCCAACCACCTGGTTTCCTTTCTTTATAGCGTCTTATGTCCCCGCACTCGCTCCTAATATCACACAAAACATAACAAGTGAAACTTAGAAATCGACCAATAATACATACAAACTACGTTTAGATCGACGCACCGACTCCAACAAACTCTCAAGGGTTCGTTTAGTGGCTAACGTGTGTAGCAACATCATCAAAATAAGTCCACGACTGCAAGCTACCAGAAACACTTAAACTACGTCGGATCAATCATATCGCGCTTTGCCGAAACACCGAAAATTAGCTAAGTGGTCCCAGATTTGCCTACTGTCAAAACATAAAAATCAAGCAGTACCAAACACCCCAAAATATTTTCAGACAGCTACCCTAACAATCCCAACTCCCCAGGCTCCTACAAAACCGGGGACGCCGGATTTCCATCGATTCTCTCCGGATGAACAGTGCAGAGTGGGGTCAGGGTTTCAGGTGAACACTCAGGGCCTCTAGTACAACACTATTACACCGCTAGATTTTGCAATAACCAATCGTGGTGATAGCAGATCACAGTGACCCCAAAATGACACTAAAAATACGATATGTGCACAAAACTATAACTTGAGTGTTCTAAACCGCAACTATTAGGCAACACAACATTATAAAGTCCTAATTAACAGTTAGGGATCACTACCTTTCCACACTTGCTCAAAAACCCTAGCTTTCTATGCTCCAAGTTATCTTTAGGGGTTTAGCTTGTCTTGTGAAGGGTTTTAGTGAGGTTTAGTGAAGATTTGCTTGGGTTTTGTGATGATTTTGTTAGGGTTTCAGTTTGAGGGGATGAGAAAAATGAGAAGGAGAAAATAATGTGTGAATGAGAGAGTGAGGTGAGAATGAGGGAGTGTATGAGTGAGGGATGAGGGAAATGAGGGTGTGAGGTTAGAGTGAGCCATACCCCCTTCTCTCTCCTCATTAAATGCACCCCATGCTTGCCATGCCTCATCATTTCCATGTCAACTCTGTCTCTCCCCCTCTCTCTCAACTCAACCCAATTCAAACCCTTTATTAAAAATACTAAGTAACTAAATAAATACATACAACTTAATGGAATGAGAGTTAATGTGCCATGGCTACTTAAGCATGGTTAACACTAATTAACCCTAGGTTAACATGCACAAGTGTGTGCAAGCCCAAAATAAATAATAATAAAATATTATTTATTTTTATAAAATTTGTGAAAACTATTTTGGTTAACTTTTTATTAAAAACCCGTATTATCGCTTAATTAACACTAATCGCATTCTAAGGTGTTACAATCTTCCCCCTTAAAGAAATTCGGTCCCCGAATTTAAAAAATCTTACTATACGTACCTTCAAAGAGATGAGGGAATTTCTTCCACATCTCGCTCTCGGCCTCCCAAATGACCTCTTCACTATTCGGGCCACGCCAAAAAACCTTTACAGATGGCAAGACCTTTGACCGAAGTTTCTTCACCTGTCGATCCAATATAGCTACCGGCTTCTCGGTGAATGAAAGATCGCGCTCTAGCTGAATGGTCTTGTGCTGAATCATGTGAGAAGGGTCATGAAGGTACTTGCGAAGCATCGATATATGGAATACGGGGTGAACATCCGGAAAATTGGACAGAAGTGTCAAACGATAGGCGACGGTACCTACTCGCTCAAGAATCTCAAAAGGACCAACAAATCTGGGACTAAGCTTCCCTTTCTTCCCAAATCTCATCACGCCTTTCATCGGAGAAATCCGTAGGAATACATGATCCCCCACTGCGAACTCGAGCCTGCGACGACAACGGTCGGTATAAGACTTCTGTCTGCACTGGGCTGCTCTCATCCTATCCTGAATCAATTGAATCTTCTTCGTAGTCTCTTGAACTAGCTGGGGTCCCAAAATCCTGCTCTCGCTGAGTTCGGTCCAACAGACTGGCGATCGACACTTTCTACCATACAAAGCCTCAAAAGGCACCATCTGAATCGTCTCCTGATAACTATTATTGTCGGAGAACTCTATCAACGGTAAGTGGCGATCCCAACTGCCACTAAAATCAAGCACGCACGCACGAAGCATATACTCTATAGTTTGTATAGTCCGCTCTGACTGACCATCGGTCCGCGAATGGAAAGCGGTGCTAAAACGCAATCGGGTACCCAAACCTTCCTGAAGCTTCTTCCAAAGACGGCTACTGAACTGGGTGCCCCTGTCGGATACGATGTATGTGGGAACGCCGTGCAAACGCACAATCTCATCAATGTACAACTAAGCATACTGAGCATAACCGAAAGTGGTCTTTGATTGGATGATTTAGCGTGCTTGCGCTTTCTAAAAGATAGATCAAAAATATTTGTAACCGCAATCAAGAACGGCGTCGCTTTGCAGCTAGCCGGTGAGTACGGGTCGGTCCACAGGGATGTTGTGAATTTCCTAATCGCGCTAACGAGTTAATTCCGAAGGGTGTTCGGAGTTATTAAATCTAAAAACCTAATTATTCTAGTGCAATTAACTAAATCTATTCTTGCTAGGGCTAGGTTTAGGGATGATTTGGAAATGGTAGTAAATCTCAACGCTTTCTTTACCCGAATGAAGATCTGTGAGGAGTTATGGTAATTATCAATGAAGTGGATTAGATCCGTTCGGGAAGGTGTTCAATTCCTCTAGGTTCTTGTCCTTCCTTTAGAGATCCTTACCCTAACCTCCATGGAAAACATCACACCCGGGCCTTTATACTACTGATCACCGCTACCTCGAGGGATAGAGTGCCGTAGGGAGCGGTATGTGCATGTATGCATGGAGTCCTATTGTAAATATTTGATGGGTAAGAAAGGGATGAGAGATCTCATCTCTCAAAATCCTTCCCAAAGCTAAACCCTAAACAAGTTCCTAGGGCATGAAATTAAATCTACCTAGGGCAAGGAATTGAAAACTACACTATGGCAAGAAATTAAATTACTTACAGATGCATCCCTCGAATCATCCATGCAGGGTTGTCAGATCTGAATTTCTGAATGGAGAAGAAACACCGATGCTCTCCAAAAGATTTCTAAATTTTATTCATAAAAGGAGGCATAAGAAATTACAATGATTTGGGTTCCTATTTATAAAGAATAGGAAACCGTAGGGTTACAATGACTCGCATGTCTACATTTACAAAATTACCCTCAGGAAATCTTTTCAGCTGTAACGTCTTCAAAATAATAAAATATGATTTTTGGGAAATTTTATAATTTAATATTATTTTAATGAATATTTTAATATTCTGGTATAATTAAATACAGATAAATGGGGAAAAATTATGGAAAATTCTAAAATAAGGTATTTTAAGGAATTGCTTCGTTTTCTGTGCATGCCCCCATTTCCTCTAATTTTGACCCTGAGTATGTATAGTTTTGACTGATTCCATCTAGGGTGAAATCTGGGTTGATTTTCCTATGTTGGTGTATAATTTGGGACTTGTTTTAGCATGGATTTTGGTATTTGGTGATTCATTCCTGTCGGGTGACGTTTGGACGTCAACGACAAGTGGATTTTGATTGTGTTTACATGCGAGTCGATAGGTTTTTACCTATGCGGGTAGCGTGTGCTATTTTGGTTTCCGATGTGATTTTCATGTACTTTAGCATTGTGATATACTTGTAGGTACCCCGCGTGATGTTGAGGCAAAGGAGGTGAAGATAGCGACATCGGCTTTGGCACACGAGAAGCAATGTGAGTAGATTTATATCTGTGGGGAGAAGTCGGGTGGATGGCGTATAGCACCCCCGCAGTCCGTGGTGAAGTATACGAATACGTATACACACGAATATTTATTATGTGTTGTTTAGGGTTATTGATGGTAATAATGATATTTTGATGATAAGAATATATTGGTTTGGTTTAGTGCGAACCCTAGAGTAGTGGTTGCACTCACACATACATTTACACACATACTTGCATTCATTCTTTCATTTATTAGAGTGCATATGATGGTTCGTATATCTACACATGGGTATGGGACTATGTGTTTATATACTGGATTTGAGGATAGTATTTGGGATTTGAGATGAGTCGATGAGATTGGGCTTGAGGCCAGGAGATCGGTGATGTGATTTGGTTTGTATTGAGATACGACACGATGTTTTAGCGGGTCTTTTGACGTAGTGATTCTTACACCTGCATGCATACATAGAGGGTATCAATATTGTACTAGACGTAGATCAGTACCCCGATCATGACATTTGATAAAGAGGATACCAGATAAATAGTATGATGAATGTGATATTGACCCGTACCCAGATTTGGGATGCCGTACGACGGATTTACGTACAAGCTATATTTTGATGATTGATCCGCACTCTTGACTTGGGATGTCTGATTATAGATAGGGTATCGGATATGATATTATTGAGGCGGGATCACCGACTAATATATATACATGTATGTATATGTATCGACTCAGATGTTAGGCGGTTTCCTCACCCGTAGCTCTACTTGTTAGTTCAGCCGTATAGTTTAAGATGGTTAGATTAGATTAGACTCCTACCTATTTCAAAAACTAACGAATCGTGGGTATTTTAAAAGACAGCCCAAGGGATCCTACGGATATTTCAAAAGACGTATCTTTTCATAAAAACACCGTAGCCCCTATTTTCAAAACCCCATAATTCGTGTTATTTCAAAAGGCACCAGTTGTAGAGGTTATTTTAGATTAATGCAGATTAGTTATAGTTGCGTCTAGTATTCAGCTTCCGCTCATTATTGTGGTTCGCATCGCATCGCATGCTTATATTATGTTTCATACTCCATTATTGATGTTATGCTGTTAGGACACCAGCACCATTACCGATGATGCGTATGTACCACGTACACTTACTTGCCGGCTCACACACATCTTCATCGGTAATTGCCATGTCACGTACACCTTAGAAAATATTATTGCATCGACATAGGTTGTTAGCTAATAATTTAGACATGATATTAGTGTACTTGCCTTATATGCTAGATTAGACATTGTAATTATTAGTTGTTACATCATGCATGTTATTATTCATGGATTTTTATGCCTGTATGCACTGTTTACATGCTATTGAGGATTGGATTCGGATTTCCATGAGATTTTCTGGATTTGGGGGAAAACCGCAAAACTTATATAAACTTCTTTTCTCTCTTTAAAATAAAAAGTGCGGTTTTCCCATGATGTATGAGTCGTCCACCATGAGTTTGCTGATGGATTTGGAAACCCGATTCGAGGAGACGGATGAACCGTTTCGGGTACATGGTGGACCCGGTAAGGTACCCCGGGGCAAGAAGCGCGTGGTGATGACGATGTGAGCCTAGCAGGGGAGCACTACCTACCGGTGATTTTACCCGACGCGTCGGATATCCGGAGGATACCGTCGTGGTCTTGAGATGGATGGTAGGGGCCGGTCTGGACTGACGGCGCCCTAGATATTATGATTGAGACATTGGGATTTCGAGATTTCGAGGTACAGAGACTGTGATACAGAGATATCGAGATATTGGGATTACGTTTTGTGCCGATGCTAGGCACTGTTTTATGCTGATTTCATTATGATACCTCAACTAAAAATACAAGGGAAATCTCACTAAATTATGAAAACAGTTTCTTCATTTACATGTATTCTGCTTTCATGCATTCATACCTCATATTCATGACATACTATTACCTGAGGCACTAGCACGAGCACTTGGCACTACATTCACGTATAGAGATTACATTGCCAGTTTAGCATGCTTCAGCTTTATTCATATTGAGGTTTCTTTATATCTGATCGTATTGACCTAGGTTGGGTCATGCATTCGATCTCTGCTTGTAGATATCTTTCTATTCACGAGTTGGCAACTCACCCCCGTTGTGCCCCAGTTCTTGCAGGTTTGCCGTACAGTTCTATAGCGGCATTTCTGGCACACTGCTTCCTTTTGGGTGATTTGCTTGGATAGGTGGGTTCTTTTGTATCAGAACCGCCGTTGTATTTATATTATTCATTGTATCTAGAATATCCATCAACCAAAACTCGTTTATTGTTTCAGACCTAGACTAGTGATGTATTATTCGACCATAGAGTCGCGCTTAGTAGTGTTGCGGTTTTCTTGTTGCTTTTGAGCTTTCTTTTGGATTTGATCCTCGCCACTTGGCGTTGTATATTATTGTTGCATGTGTGGTGGTGACCGTCGTTTGACGAAGAGCTAGCTCCCGCTTGGTGATGCCTTTATCATTGCATATATTGTTATCCTTGTTATACCCCATTCGGGGCCAGTTTTACAAAAGAAACTCTGCCGAAATTTTTAGAAAAGACTGTACTGTTTTTAAAAATGCATATTCGGCTTAGTTATTTAAAAACCTTGATTTCAAACATGTTTTTCTTCACTTCTTTAAACCAGTTTCTTTACTTATTCTTAAAAATGGTTTTAGATTTCTGGGCTTTTGGCTTACTTGGATCAGATGGAGTCCTATAGACTTCATATGGTTCAAGGGCCAGTCACGTGCTCTTTCGGGTCGTGACAAAGTTGGTATCAGAGCGCTAGGTTGACCTTGGTTCGAGTCTAAGTTTGACTATGTGGAGCCTAGGGCGTTTATATATATACGGAACTTAGGCTTGACCTTACGGAACTTAGACTTGGTCGAGGGGGTATTAGACCCGAACTTTCGTCATGTAGGATGACCCTTGGTTGATGGAATAGGTAACTAAAGTAGAGTGACGTACCGTTGGTATGTTCCGCGGCATACTTACGACACGCCATTCCGCTTAAGGAACCTTAGGATGTACATATTTTTGAGATCAGTGATCCTCTTTATATCCAGGATTATACATCCATTTGAGATCCCCGATTCTATTAGTTTCATGATCATACCTTTATTGATGCTGTTCCTTCCCATGATCATGTATCCACTTTGGATCTGTTGTTTCCTTTCTTGCCATTGATGTGCTCTCCTTGATACTCGATTGAGGTTCCTGTCACCATGTTTGAGGGCAGTTTGGGCTGCTGCTAGGGTTACGGCCGGTGTGAGCTCGTTTGGTACGAGGGCCAACCATTGTGTTTTCTGGTGACATGGGAACGTCTCGAGTTAGTGTTGGTGATTGTGACCTCTAGTGGAGGCGAGTGCTTGGTCTTGCACCGGATGATCGGGCCATTGTTAGAGCTGCCAGTTGAGAGAGGACTGTTGATGTACAGCATACCTCAGAGATTGTGATGTCGCCTACCGTGCAGACAGATGGACCAGCTGTTGCTGAGATTGACAGGATGTCGCTTCCGAAGCTTACGAGCTGAGATTGCCGTAGCTTTCAGGCAGATATGAGACAGATGATAGCTAGTCTACCCGATTTGAGAGACGAAGGTGATTCGTCCGATTTTGCGCCGGAGCGGGCCCTGATGAGTTGAAGATTTCCAGTGTGGAGAGTCTTACTCAGATCTAGAGCAGACCGACTCAGAGATGACCGCCTATGTATTGCCTTTCCTGGAGGATTGAGGCGCTGTTCGGCGTACAGGCGAATAAGCCAGTTGCTGCTGCAAATGACGAGATGTCGCCCAGATGGTTGGAGCTACTGCAGCGTGAGCATATACTTAGAGAGATGATAGCAAGTCGCTAGTCACCTGAGGATGAATGACTAGGACAGGTGGTTCGTTTGTTTACCGATGCGAGGTCATCAGATAGATTGTTTCCAGCTAGAGACGACTTCACGCAGGTTCGTTGAGAGTCGATAGAGACGATCGAATGTCAGGAGCCCATTTTCCAAGTTTAAAGTATACGGAAAGACATGCAGGTGATTCTATGGACTCTCTAGAAGAATGAAACCCTAACTCGACTTAATGACCGTGTGAAAGCCTTTGAACCTTCGGGTTTGCGGCGGTTCCTCGGCGCCATTAGTGAGGCTTGGGTTTGCCCTTCTACGGCTGGACCACCGACGCTGTGGCATGTACTCGATACTATTAAACTGTACCCATGATGTGATCTCTTGGGGGATTATGAGGATCTGACGAGTCGATCGGATGGTTCGACATCTTTCGGATATCGTGATGGGACACTGCTTGGGAGACTCCAGATGCGAGCGTAGCCGTCGGAGCGCAGTTCGTGTAGCCACGATGAGTTAAGTCCGAATCAGTCGACATTGAGCAAGGTGGAGTAAAGAGTTCGTACGAGATTTCGACGAGATGACGTCCCACTCCGCTGACATTAGAGATGTGATATGCACCCCGAGGCGTGGTATATGGATGTATCTTCCAGAGAGAAGCGCGATAGGTATGCAGCCGTTCCGGAATAAGCTTTAGCTTCAGCATTGGATGATGACTTCCGGGCATTTCGGCAGGATTGAGATTTGAGAAAGGAACCTCGACAGGACCTTTCTGGAGTACGTTACGAGAAGACCTAGACCAGGAGTGGTCGTATTGCGCACACCCAGCAGGACAGAGTTCGGCATTGTCGACGAGGTAGTTGACCATGTTCGGATAAAGGAACTTACCTAGATGCGTTGCAGATCGATCAGGGACAGACGAGTGATGAGTATTCCTCCGATGGTTGGGACGTGTTCCCGAGGACCTGTTCGGCCTGACATCCTCTACAGAATGATGAAGCTACAGAATATGCGATTTCGAGTCCGTGCGAGAGACTTCAGATTGACCGTGGCCGAGAACAGTGCAGTGCGTAGTAGCTTGGCATGACGTCATAGTGGACGACGATAGAGACAGTTGGAATAAGAGGTTCGTGTGAGACACTGATGAGCTGTCATTGCTTCCCGTCGAGACTAGAGACCTGATATGCTTACAGAGACGTTGGAATGTGACCAGTTTCCGAGAAAATATTGTGCTGAGGACACAGGTGTTTTTGAGCGAGAAGAGGTTGTGCAGGAAGCCAGCCTCTGTACAGATCGGCATAGGCATGATCGGAAGAGACCTTGAGCAGGATTCCTTCCAGGACATTGCTGCAATGATGTTTGCACCCAGGATCAGATGTGTGACGTGCTTTCAGAGAGCCAGAGGCCGACGCCAGTGATACGCTGCCTTACGAGCGGTCGTGAGGATTGACCGAAAGGTGACCAGGAAAGTGCCAGAACGGAATCGTTCCTGTCAGTAATCCTGACCGGGCCGATGAGCCGATGGATTGCGAGATTGGTAATCTACAGGAAAGATCAGGAACCAGAGGCAGAGGACGCCAGCCGCGAGCAAGAGGCAAGTAGATTACTTGCGCAGCTAGCATCGGATGTTCCGGTACCTTCTCGACCCTGAAGGATGGTATACCGACGACGGTAATTATGATTTGTGATTTTGTGATTTGATTATCACGTATCCGTTGCTTTGGATTTCGGTATTTTGGGCGATCTATTCACATGATTTAGTCTTGATGACTGAGTTTCATGATATTTGATTTTGTGCACCATGGTTGCACCTACTGGGTATTTATACCTTGTACATAGTTGTTACTCTTGAGCTGTTGATTGCGATTTCATGCCTATTTTATGCTGGTGATTTGATTTACGCTTCCAGCAGAGTTTCATGTAATTTTAGTGTTTTGATTTTGCACTCGGTATAGCTTATATGTGCTTGTAGTGTATCGATATGTGTTTTGTGCCCGCAGCTGCACACGTTTATGATTTTCTTCATATCTGGATACACTTGGTGTTGCTGCTTACGTATTTGAGTTATTGCTTGGTATTTGTGCATGGGATGCACCAGTTCTATACTTCGTGCATTTGTCGCACCAGTTTTATGTTTCTTGCGTTTATCGCATCAGATTTATATTTCGTGCCTTTGTTGCACCGGATTTATATTTTGTGCATTACGATTGCACCTGACTTCGATTTGATGCCTTTCGGTATGTCGATTTTGATTGTGATATTGATGTGGATTCTTGCACTCCGTGCTTTTGACTGGACTTACGCATATTCGACGTTGCTATTGGATTTTGTGATTCCGTGCATATTGAGTGCGCAGGGTCTAGATTTTCATTCGTGCATGATGGATGCACCGATTTGGATTTTCGCGCATGTTGGGCGCATGTTTTGAGGTACGATTTTGGGGCACACCAGATGCACTAAATCGAGATTCTTCGTGCATGTCAGATGCACCTGTTTTGGCTGCCAGGCACACGTTGCCTATGACAGATGCTTCGTGCACACCCGTTGCACCTAGATGTTGTTTTGTGCACATGTTTAGCACATATATGGATTTTGATTTCCGTGCGCTCCAGACGCACAGGGTGGTGTTATGTGATTTTTGGGATTTATTCCTTTTGGAGCAGTACATTTTTATGATGTTGGATATTTGCTTTCATACTGAGCAGGACTAGTCAGTGGGCAGTACCTGGATATATTTTGCATGCATCGATAGTTATCGAAGGGATTTCCGAAAAGCGAGCTATAGTCTCAGTATATACCTACGTGTCCGATATGACACGAAACGTTTTAAAAACAAGGAAACCCTTCTAAACTGTTTTCAAAACGGCGGAACGTACCTATTAAACAAAGGATATATATACACATATATAGTTATTTTCTTATGAGAAACGTCCGCCACTGTGCAGTGTTACGCGCATCGCACAGCGACTTAAAAAGATTTGGCATACATTTGCATCAGCTATTTACATGTATAGATTGGATGTCTACATGTATAGTCTTGGTCCATATCATATTGATTTTGTATTGGATTTGACATTGTGTCGTTACCATGACTCCGATGATTGCGGATGCTTGATGGAGTGTTGCTTTTGAGTTATCTGCTCAGTACTCATGCGCATGCATTGCGCTATGATGTTTTATGTATAGATGATTTCGGAGCCCCGATGACTTGGAATTTGTATTGAAATATTTTAGTATTTGGGGGTTTAAATTTAAATTCGGGGACCGAATTTCTTTAAGGGGGGTAGATTGTAACGTCTTCAAAATAATAAAATATGATTTTTGGGAAATTTTATAATTTAATATTATTTTAATGAATATTTTAATATTCTGGTATAATTAAATACAGATAAATGGGGAAAAATTATGGAAAATTCTAAAATAAGGTATTTTACGGAATTGCTTCGTTTTCTGTGCATGCCCCCATTTCCTCTAATTTTGACCCTGAGTATGTATAGTTTTGACTGATTCCATCTAGGGTGAAATCTGGGTTGATTTTCCTATGTTGGTGTATAATTTGGGACTTGTTTTAGCATGGATTTTGGTATTTGGTGATTCATTCCTGTCGGGTGGCGTTTGGACGTCAACGACAAGTGGATTTTGATTGTGTTTACATGCGAGTCGATAGGTTTTTACCTATGCGGGTAGCGTGTGCTATTTTGGTTTCCGATGTGATTTTCATGTGCTTTAGCATTGTGATATACTTGTAGGTACCCCGCGTGATGTTGAGGCAAAGGAGGTGAAGATAGCGACATCGGCTTTGGCACACGAGAAGCAATGTGAGTAGATTTATATCTGTGGGGAGAAGTCGGGTGGATGGCGTATAGCACCCCCGCAGTCCGTGGTGAAGTATACGAATACGTATACACACGAATATTTATTATGTGTTGTTTAGGGTTATTGATGGTAATAATGATATTTTGATGATAAGAATATATTGGTTTGGTTTAGTGCGAACCCTAGAGTAGTGGTTGCACTCACACATACATTTACACACATACTTGCATTCATTCTTTCATTTATTATAGTGCATATGATGGTGCGTATATCTACACATGGGTATGGGACTATGTGTTTATATACTGGATTTGAGGATAGTATTTGGGATTTGAGATGAGTCGATGAGATTGGGCTTGAGGCCAGGAGATCGGTGATGTGATTTGGTTTGTATTGAGATACGACACGATGTTTTAGCGGGTCTTTTGACGTAGTGATTCTTACACCTGCATGCATACATAGAGGGTATCAATATTGTACTAGACGTAGATCAGTACCCCGATCATGACATTTGATAAAGAGGATACCAGATAAATAGTATGATGAATGTGATATTGACCCGTACCCAGATTTGGGATGCCGTACGACGGATTTACGTACAAGCTATATTTTGATGATTGATCCGCACTCTTGACTTGGGATGTCTGATTATAGATAGGGTATCGGATATGATATTATTGAGGCGGGATCACCGACTAATATATATACCTGTATGTATATGTATCGACTCAGATGTTAGGCGGTTTCCTCACCCGTAGCTCTACTTGTTAGTTCAGCCGTATAGTTTAAGATGGTTAGATTAGATTAGACTCCTACCTATTTCAAAAACTAACGAATCGTGGGTATTTTAAAAGACAGCCCAAGGGATCCTACGGATATTTCAAAAGACGTATCTTTTCATAAAAACACCGTAGCCCCTATTTTCAAAACCCCATGATTCGTGTTATTTCATAAGGCACCAATTGTAGAGGTTATTTTAGATTAATGCAGATTAGTTATAGTTGCGTCTAGTATTCAGCTTCCGCTCATTATTGTGGTTCGCATCGCATCGCATGCTTATATTATGTTTCATACTCCATTATTGATGTTATGCTGTTAGGACACCAGCACCATTACCGATGATGCGTATGTACCACGTACACTTACTTGCCGGCTCACACACATCTTCATCGGTAATTGCCATGTCACGTACACCTTAGAAAATATTATTGCATCGACATAGGTTGTTAGCTAATAATTTAGACATGATATTAGTGTACTTGCCTTATATGCTAGATTAGACATTGTAATTATTAGTTGTTACATCATGCATGTTATTATTCATGGATTTTTATGCCTGTATGCACTGTTTACATGCTATTGAGGATTGGATTCGGATTTCCATGAGATTTTCTGGATTTGGGGGAAAACCGCAAAACTTATATAAACTTCTTTTCTCTCTTTAAAATAAAAAGTGCGGTTTTCCCATGATGTATGAGTCGTCCACCATGAGTTTGCTGATGGATTTGGAAACCCGATTCGAGGAGACGGATGAACCGTTTCGGGTACATGGTGGACCCGGTAAGGTACCCCGGGGCAAGAAGCGCGTGGTGATGACGATGTGAGCCTAGCAGGGGAGCACTACCTACCGGTGATTTTACCCGACGCGTCGGATATCCGGAGGATACCGTCGTGGTCTTGAGATGGATGGTAGGGGCCGGTCTGGACTGACGGCGCCCTAGATATTATGATTGAGACATTGGGATTTCGAGATTTCGAGGTACAGAGACTGTGATACAGAGATATCGAGATATTGGGATTACGTTTTGTGCCGATGCTAGGCACTGTTTTATGCTGATTTCATTATGATACCTCAACTAAAAATACAAGGGAAATCTCACTAAATTATGAAAACAGTTTCTTCATTTACATGTATTCTGCTTTCATGCATTCATACCTCATATTCATGACATACTATTACCTGAGGCACTAGCACGAGCACTTGGCACTACATTCACGTATAGAGATTACATTGCCAGTTTAGCATGCTTCAGCTTTATTCATATTGAGGTTTCTTTATATCTGATCGTATTGACCTAGGTTGGGTCATGCATTCGATCTCTGCTTGTAGATATCTTTCTATTCACGAGTTGGCAACTCACCCCCGTTGTGCCCCAGTTCTTGCAGGTTTGCCGTACAGTTCTATAGCGGCATTTCTGGCACACTGCTTCCTTTTGGGTGATTTGCTTGGATAGGTGGGTTCTTTTGTATCAGAACCGCCGTTGTATTTATATTATTCATTGTATCTAGAATATCCATCAACCAAAACTCGTTTATTGTTTCAGACCTAGACTAGTGATGTATTATTCGACCATAGAGTCGCGCTTAGTAGTGTTGCGGTTTTCTTGTTGCTTTTGAGCTTTCTTTTGGATTTGATCCTCGCCACTTGGCGTTGTATATTATTGTTGCATGTGTGGTGGTGACCGTCGTTTGACGAAGAGCTAGCTCCCGCTTGGTGATGCCTTTATCATTGCATATATTGTTATCCTTGTTATACCCCATTCGGGGCCAGTTTTACAAAAGAAACTCTGCCGAAATTTTTAGAAAAGACTGTACTGTTTTTAAAAATGCATATTCGGCTTAGTTATTTAAAAACCTTGATTTCAAACATGTTTTTCTTCACTTCTTTAAACCAGTTTCTTTACTTATTCTTAAAAATGGTTTTAGATTTCTGGGCTTTTGGCTTACTTGGATCAGATGGAGTCCTATAGACTTCATATGGTTCAAGGGCCAGTCACGTGCTCTTTCGGGTCGTGACAAAGTTGGTATCAGAGCGCTAGGTTGACCTTGGTTCGAGTCTAAGTTTGACTATGTGGAGCCTAGGGCGTTTATATATATACGGAACTTAGGCTTGACCTTACGGAACTTAGACTTGGTCGAGGGGGTATTAGACCCGAACTTTCGTCATGTAGGATGACCCTTGGTTGATGGAATAGGTAACTAAAGTAGAGTGACGTACCGTTGGTATGTTCCGCGGCATACTTACGACACGCCATTCCGCTTAAGGAACCTTAGGATGTACATATTTTTGAGATCAGTGATCCTCTTTATATCCAGGATTATACATCCATTTGAGATCCCCGATTCTATTAGTTTCATGATCATACCTTTATTGATGCTGTTCCTTCCCATGATCATGTATCCACTTTGGATCTGTTGTTTCCTTTCTTGCCATTGATGTGCTCTCCTTGATACTCGATTGAGGTTCCTGTCACCATGTTTGAGGGCAGTTTGGGCTGCTGCTAGGGTTACGGCCGGTGTGAGCTCGTTTGGTACGAGGGCCAACCATTGTGTTTTCTGGTGACATGGGAACGTCTCGAGTTAGTGTTGGTGATTGTGACCTCTAGTGGAGGCGAGTGCTTGGTCTTGCACCGGATGATCGGGCCATTGTTAGAGCTGCCAGTTGAGAGAGGACTGTTGATGTACAGCATACCTCAGAGATTGTGATGTCGCCTACCGTGCAGACAGATGGACCAGCTGTTGCTGAGATTGACAGGATGTCGCTTCCGAAGCTTACGAGCTGAGATTGCCGTAGCTTTCAGGCAGATATGAGACAGATGATAGCTAGTCTACCCGATTTGAGAGACGAAGGTGATTCGTCCGATTTTGCGCCGGAGCGGGCCCTGATGAGTTGAAGATTTCCAGTGTGGAGAGTCTTACTCAGATCTAGAGCAGACCGACTCAGAGATGACCGCCTATGTATTGCCTTTCCTGGAGGATTGAGGCGCTGTTCGGCGTACAGGCGAATAAGCCAGTTGCTGCTGCAAATGACGAGATGTCGCCCAGATGGTTGGAGCTACTGCAGCGTGAGCATATACTTAGAGAGATGATAGCAAGTCGCTAGTCACCTGAGGATGAATGACTAGGACAGGTGGTTCGTTTGTTTACCGATGCGAGGTCATCAGATAGATTGTTTCCAGCTAGAGACGACTTCACGCAGGTTCGTTGAGAGTCGATAGAGACGATCGAATGTCAGGAGCCCATTTTCCAAGTTTAAAGTATACGGAAAGACATGCAGGTGATTCTATGGACTCTCTAGAAGAATGAAACCCTAACTCGACTTAATGACCGTGTGAAAGCCTTTGAACCTTCGGGTTTGCGGCGGTTCCTCGGCGCCATTAGTGAGGCTTGGGTTTGCCCTTCTACGGCTGGACCACCGACGCTGTGGCATGTACTCGATACTATTAAACTGTACCCATGATGTGATCTCTTGGGGGATTATGAGGATCTGACGAGTCGATCGGATGGTTCGACATCTTTCGGATATCGTGATGGGACACTGCTTGGGAGACTCCAGATGCGAGCGTAGCCGTCGGAGCGCAGTTCGTGTAGCCACGATGAGTTAAGTCCGAATCAGTCGACATTGAGCAAGGTGGAGTAAAGAGTTCGTACGAGATTTCGACGAGATGACGTCCCACTCCGCTGACATTAGAGATGTGATATGCACCCCGAGGCGTGGTATATGGATGTATCTTCCAGAGAGAAGCGCGATAGGTATGCAGCCGTTCCGGAATAAGCTTTAGCTTCAGCATTGGATGATGACTTCCGGGCATTTCGGCAGGATTGAGATTTGAGAAAGGAACCTCGACAGGACCTTTCTGGAGTACGTTACGAGAAGACCTAGACCAGGAGTGGTCGTATTGCGCACACCCAGCAGGACAGAGTTCGGCATTGTCGACGAGGTAGTTGACCATGTTCGGATAAAGGAACTTACCTAGATGCGTTGCAGATCGATCAGGGACAGACGAGTGATGAGTATTCCTCCGATGGTTGGGACGTGTTCCCGAGGACCTGTTCGGCCTGACATCCTCTACAGAATGATGAAGCTACAGAATATGCGATTTCGAGTCCGTGCGAGAGACTTCAGATTGACCGTGGCCGAGAACAGTGCAGTGCGTAGTAGCTTGGCATGACGTCATAGTGGACGACGATAGAGACAGTTGGAATAAGAGGTTCGTGTGAGACACTGATGAGCTGTCATTGCTTCCCGTCGAGACTAGAGACCTGATATGCTTACAGAGACGTTGGAATGTGACCAGTTTCCGAGAAAATATTGTGCTGAGGACACAGGTGTTTTTGAGCGAGAAGAGGTTGTGCAGGAAGCCAGCCTCTGTACAGATCGGCATAGGCATGATCGGAAGAGACCTTGAGCAGGATTCCTTCCAGGACATTGCTGCAATGATGTTTGCACCCAGGATCAGATGTGTGACGTGCTTTCAGAGAGCCAGAGGCCGACGCCAGTGATACGCTGCCTTACGAGCGGTCGTGAGGATTGACCGAAAGGTGACCAGGAAAGTGCCAGAACGGAATCGTTCCTGTCAGTAATCCTGACCGGGCCGATGAGCCGATGGATTGCGAGATTGGTAATCTACAGGAAAGATCAGGAACCAGAGGCAGAGGACGCCAGCCGCGAGCAAGAGGCAAGTAGATTACTTGCGCAGCTAGCATCGGATGTTCCGGTACCTTCTCGACCCTGAAGGATGGTATACCGACGACGGTAATTATGATTTGTGATTTTGTGATTTGATTATCACGTATCCGTTGCTTTGGATTTCGGTATTTTGGGCGATCTATTCACATGATTTAGTCTTGATGACTGAGTTTCATGATATTTGATTTTGTGCACCATGGTTGCACCTACTGGGTATTTATACCTTGTACATAGTTGTTACTCTTGAGCTGTTGATTGCGATTTCATGCCTATTTTATGCTGGTGATTTGATTTACGCTTCCAGCAGAGTTTCATGTAATTTTAGTGTTTTGATTTTGCACTCGGTATAGCTTATATGTGCTTGTAGTGTATCGATATGTGTTTTGTGCCCGCAGCTGCACACGTTTATGATTTTCTTCATATCTGGATACACTTGGTGTTGCTGCTTACGTATTTGAGTTATTGCTTGGTATTTGTGCATGGGATGCACCAGTTCTATACTTCGTGCATTTGTCGCACCAGTTTTATGTTTCTTGCGTTTATCGCATCAGATTTATATTTCGTGCCTTTGTTGCACCGGATTTATATTTTGTGCATTACGATTGCACCTGACTTCGATTTGATGCCTTTCGGTATGTCGATTTTGATTGTGATATTGATGTGGATTCTTGCACTCCGTGCTTTTGACTGGACTTACGCATATTCGACGTTGCTATTGGATTTTGTGATTCCGTGCATATTGAGTGCGCAGGGTCTAGATTTTCATTCGTGCATGATGGATGCACCGATTTGGATTTTCGCGCATGTTGGGCGCATGTTTTGAGGTACGATTTTGGGGCACACCAGATGCACTAAATCGAGATTCTTCGTGCATGTCAGATGCACCTGTTTTGGCTGCCAGGCACACGTTTCCTATGACAGATGCTTCGTGCACACCCGTTGCACCTAGATGTTGTTTTGTGCACATGTTTAGCACATATATGGATTTTGATTTCCGTGCGCTCCAGACGCACAGGGTGGTGTTATGTGATTTTTGGGATTTATTCCTTTTGGAGCAGTACATTTTTATGATGTTGGATATTTGCTTTCATACTGAGCAGGACTAGTCAGTGGGCAGTACCTGGATATATTTTGCATGCATCGATAGTTATCGAAGGGATTTCCGAAAAGCGAGCTATAGTCTCAGTATATACCTACGTGTCCGATATGACACGAAACGTTTTAAAAACAAGGAAACCCTTCTAAACTGTTTTCAAAACGGCGGAACGTACCTATTAAACAAAGGATATATATACACATATATAGTTATTTTCTTATGAGAAACGTCCGCCACTGTGCAGTGTTACGCGCATCGCACAGCGACTTAAAAAGATTTGGCATACATTTGCATCAGCTATTTACATGTATAGATTGGATGTCTACATGTATAGTCTTGGTCCATATCATATTGATTTTGTATTGGATTTGACATTGTGTCGTTACCATGACTCCGATGATTGCGGATGCTTGATGGAGTGTTGCTTTTGAGTTATCTGCTCAGTACTCATGCGCATGCATTGCGCTATGATGTTTTATGTATAGATGATTTCGGAGCCCCGATGACTTGGAATTTGTATTGAAATATTTTAGTATTTGGGGGTTTAAATTTAAATTCGGGGACCGAATTTCTTTAAGGGGGGTAGATTGTAACGTCTTCAAAATAATAAAATATGATTTTTGGGAAATTTTATAATTTAATATTATTTTAATGAATATTTTAATATTCTGGTATAATTAAATACAGATAAATGGGGAAAAATTATGGAAAATTCTAAAATAAGGTATTTTACGGAATTGCTTCGTTTTCTGTGCATGCCCCCATTTCCTCTAATTTTGACCCTGAGTATGTATAGTTTTGACTGATTCCATCTAGGGTGAAATCTGGGTTGATTTTCCTATGTTGGTGTATAATTTGGGACTTGTTTTAGCATGGATTTTGGTATTTGGTGATTCATTCCTGTCGGGTGGCGTTTGGACGTCAACGACAAGTGGATTTTGATTGTGTTTACATGCGAGTCGATAGGTTTTTACCTATGCGGGTAGCGTGTGCTATTTTGGTTTCCGATGTGATTTTCATGTGCTTTAGCATTGTGATATACTTGTAGGTACCCCGCGTGATGTTGAGGCAAAGGAGGTGAAGATAGCGACATCGGCTTTGGCACACGAGAAGCAATGTGAGTAGATTTATATCTGTGGGGAGAAGTCGGGTGGATGGCGTATAGCACCCCCGCAGTCCGTGGTGAAGTATACGAATACGTATACACACGAATATTTATTATGTGTTGTTTAGGGTTATTGATGGTAATAATGATATTTTGATGATAAGAATATATTGGTTTGGTTTAGTGCGAACCCTAGAGTAGTGGTTGCACTCACACATACATTTACACACATACTTGCATTCATTCTTTCATTTATTATAGTGCATATGATGGTGCGTATATCTACACATGGGTATGGGACTATGTGTTTATATACTGGATTTGAGGATAGTATTTGGGATTTGAGATGAGTCGATGAGATTGGGCTTGAGGCCAGGAGATCGGTGATGTGATTTGGTTTGTATTGAGATACGACACGATGTTTTAGCGGGTCTTTTGACGTAGTGATTCTTACACCTGCATGCATACATAGAGGGTATCAATATTGTACTAGACGTAGATCAGTACCCCGATCATGACATTTGATAAAGAGGATACCAGATAAATAGTATGATGAATGTGATATTGACCCGTACCCAGATTTGGGATGCCGTACGACGGATTTACGTACAAGCTATATTTTGATGATTGATCCGCACTCTTGACTTGGGATGTCTGATTATAGATAGGGTATCGGATATGATATTATTGAGGCGGGATCACCGACTAATATATATACCTGTATGTATATGTATCGACTCAGATGTTAGGCGGTTTCCTCACCCGTAGCTCTACTTGTTAGTTCAGCCGTATAGTTTAAGATGGTTAGATTAGATTAGACTCCTACCTATTTCAAAAACTAACGAATCGTGGGTATTTTAAAAGACAGCCCAAGGGATCCTACGGATATTTCAAAAGACGTATCTTTTCATAAAAACACCGTAGCCCCTATTTTCAAAACCCCATGATTCGTGTTATTTCATAAGGCACCAATTGTAGAGGTTATTTTAGATTAATGCAGATTAGTTATAGTTGCGTCTAGTATTCAGCTTCCGCTCATTATTGTGGTTCGCATCGCATCGCATGCTTATATTATGTTTCATACTCCATTATTGATGTTATGCTGTTAGGACACCAGCACCATTACCGATGATGCGTATGTACCACGTACACTTACTTGCCGGCTCACACACATCTTCATCGGTAATTGCCATGTCACGTACACCTTAGAAAATATTATTGCATCGACATAGGTTGTTAGCTAATAATTTAGACATGATATTAGTGTACTTGCCTTATATGCTAGATTAGACATTGTAATTATTAGTTGTTACATCATGCATGTTATTATTCATGGATTTTTATGCCTGTATGCACTGTTTACATGCTATTGAGGATTGGATTCGGATTTCCATGAGATTTTCTGGATTTGGGGGAAAACCGCAAAACTTATATAAACTTCTTTTCTCTCTTTAAAATAAAAAGTGCGGTTTTCCCATGATGTATGAGTCGTCCACCATGAGTTTGCTGATGGATTTGGAAACCCGATTCGAGGAGACGGATGAACCATTTAGGGTACATGGTGGACCCGGTAAGGTACCCCGGGGCAAGAAGCGCGTGGTGATGACGATGTGAGCCTAGCAGGGGAGCACTACCTACCGGTGATTTTACCCGACGCGTCGGATATCCGGAGGATACCGTCGTGGTCTTGAGATGGATGGTAGGGGCCGGTCTGGACTGACGGCGCCCTAGATATTATGATTGAGACATTGGGATTTCGAGATTTCGAGGTACAGAGACTGTGATACAGAGATATCGAGATATTGGGATTACGTTTTGTGCCGATGCTAGGCACTGTTTTATGCTGATTTCATTATGATACCTCAACTAAAAATACAAGGGAAATCTCACTAAATTATGAAAACAGTTTCTTCATTTACATGTATTCTGCTTTCATGCATTCATACCTCATATTCATGACATACTATTACCTGAGGCACTAGCACGAGCACTTGGCACTACATTCACGTATAGAGATTACATTGCCAGTTTAGCATGCTTCAGCTTTATTCATATTGAGGTTTCTTTATATCTGATCGTATTGACCTAGGTTGGGTCATGCATTCGATCTCTGCTTGTAGATATCTTTCTATTCACGAGTTGGCAACTCACCCCCGTTGTGCCCCAGTTCTTGCAGGTTTGCCGTACAGTTCTATAGCGGCATTTCTGGCACACTTCTTCCTTTTGGGTGATTTGCTTGGATAGGTGGGTTCTTTTGTATCAGAACCGCCGTTGTATTTATATTATTCATTGTATCTAGAATATCCATCAACCAAAACTCATTTATTGTTTCAGACCTAGACTAGTGATGTATTATTCGACCATAGAGTCGCGCTTAGTAGTGTTGCGGTTTTCTTGTTGCTTTTGAGCTTTCTTTTGGATTTGATCCTCGCCACTTGGCGTTGTATATTATTGTTGCATGTGTGGTGGTGACCGTCGTTTGACGAAGAGCTAGCTCCCGCTTGGGGATGCCTTTATCATTGCATATATTGTTATCCTTGTTATACCCCATTCGGGGCCAGTTTTACAAAAGAAACTCTGCCGAAATTTTTAGAAAAGACTGTACTGTTTTTAAAAATGCATATTCGGCTTAGTTATTTAAAAACCTTGATTTCAAACATGTTTTTCTTCACTTCTTTAAACCAGTTTCTTTACTTATTCTTAAAAATGGTTTTAGATTTCTGGGCTTTTGGCTTACTTGGATCAGATGGAGTCCTATAGACTTCATATGGTTCAAGGGCCAGTCACGTGCTCTTTCGGGTCGTGACATCAGCGCAGAAAAAGAGTTTTGGTAAAATTTGTATTTCCTAATCCCCTTATCCCACCGCGGAACCGCGGCCCAAGGCCTGGTTTGGCCGCGGTTCCGCGGCCAAAAGAAATAGTTGGGCTCTGGAAATTCTGCTGCAGGCTCTGGGCTTCCTGGGCTTTCTTATTCTTCAATATTTTTATCAATTGGGCTTCTACATTGGTTCCAGATCCTCAGTGAATATTTGTAGTGGATTTTTAACCGTTGCTTTGTGAACTGTTTCTTATGTAGTCTTGATCAAGATCTTCTGTTCATTGGTTAAAATTCACTTTTTCATCGTCTTTACCTCGTTTTCACTGTTTTCTGTCCAAGAACCTGTAACCTGTAACATGTAGCAGACATGCGTCAAAAGCACCTGTTTTCATTGTAAAATGCATAAGAATGGGGAATATAAAATACAATATTATTGTGTGAACAGTCTTCACTGGAAGGAAGTGAGCCGCTTTCGTCAACCGGTCAATAATCACCCAAATGAAGTCATACCCTCGACTGGACCTGGGTAGACCCATAATGAAATCCATAAAGATCTGTTCCTATTTCCACTCTGGAACGGGTAAAGGCTGCAACTCTCCTGCCGGTCTCTGATCCTCAGCCTTGACTTGCTGACAAGTCAGGCACCTCAAAACGAAATCTGAAATATCACTCTTCATCCCTGCCCACAAGTAGATGTCTCTCAAGTCACGATACATCTTGGTGGAACCTGGGTGAACACTATAAGCTGACTGATGTGCCTACTCTAGGATCTCGCGTCTTAACCCATCGGTATCAGGTACACACAAACGAGTCCCGAAACGTAGCACACTCTGGTCATCAATCAAGAATTCCGAATCTCTACCCTGCTGAACATGCTCAAAAATCTCAAACAAACGGGCATCGTCGGGCTGTGCCTCATGAATACGATCAAGTAGAAGTGGACGGGCACGGACATAAGCAAGTTGTACCCCAGTGGAAGTGAACTCAAAATGTACTCTACTGTCGCACAAGATCTGCCAATCTGCAGACGACTGTCTCTAAACTGCGCTCAACTGGGACAAGCTGCCCCCGGGCCTACGACTCAAATTATCAGCTACCTCATTCGCCTTACCTAGGTGATAAAAGATCTCACAATCATAATCCTTCACGAGCTCCATCCAACGGCGCTGTCTCAAATTCAGATCCCGCTGTTGGAAGATGTACTTTAATCTCTGGTGGTTTGTGAAAATCTGACACGACTCCCCGTACAAGTAGTGTCTCCAAATCTTAAGCGCAAAGACCACCGTGGCCATCTCAAGATCATGAGTGGGATAATTCTTCTCATGCTTCTTCAACTGCCGGGAAGCATAAGCGATAACTCTATCATGCTGCATCAATACACAACCGCGCCTCACTCGAGAAGCATCACAGTAAACGACAAAGCCGCCCGATCCAGAAGGCAAAGATAAAACTGGTGCAGTCGTCAACCGAGTCTTCAACTGCTGAAAACTCAGCTCACATGCCTCAGTCCAAAGAAAAGGAACTCCCTTCCTGGTCAGTCCGGTCAGTGGTGCAGCGATACTCGAGAAGACCTGCACGAAACGGCGGTAGTAACCGGCTAAGCCCAAAAAGCTGCGAACCTCTGTCACTGATAAAGATCTGGGCCAAAGCTGTACAGCCTTGATCTTCCTCGGATCCATACGAATACCGTCTCCCGTAACCACATGACCCAGGAAGTCAACACTATCAAGCCAGAAGGCACACTTCGAGAATTTAGCAAACAACTGGTGCTCTCTCAATGTCTGCAAAGCAATCCTCAAGTGCTGCTCATGCTCCTCTCGACTCTTGGAATAAACCAGAATGTCATCAATAAACACAATAATAAACTGGTCAAGGAATGGCCTGAAAATTCAGTTCATCAAATCCATGAACGCTGCTGGGGCATTGGTGAGTCCGAACGACATCACCAAAAACTCATAATGTCCGTAGCGCGTACGAAAAGTAGTCTTCGGAATGTCATCACTCCGAACCCGCAACTGATGATAACCTGATCTTAAATCAATCTTGGAAAAATGTCCCGCACCCTGGAGCTGATCAAACAAATCGTCAATGCGAGGTAAAGGATACCTATTCCGCACCGTAACTCGGTTCAATTGACGATAATCAATGCACAACCTCAAACATCCGTCCTTCTTCTTGACGAACAGAACATGTAGCAGACATGCGTCAAAAGCACCTGTTTTCATTGTAAAATGCATAAGAATGGGGAATATAAAATACAATATTATGGTGTGAACAAATACCCCCAAACTTATCTTTTGCTCGTCCTCGAGCAAACTTATTGTTTTATTCTCTACAAAAAATCTAACCTAGCCGCACTTTCGCAGGGAAACGCGATTGCACTGAGCACGTGCAACAAGCCGTTAAACCTCTAGGTGTCCCTAGTAGGAGGAGTGTTTTCTCCTGAGGGTTTTCAGCGGATACTACCCAAAAAATCCTATCAATTTGGCTTTTCGACTTTAATTCTCCAATTAGGTTTTCTAACAAGGAATTCTATTATCTTTTGACTCGCAAATTATCCACCCACATTCTTCACACTTCCTCATTATTTAACTTAAGATTATATATATCCTATAGACTTACTTAGCTTTCGGCATCTCTTAAGTTTTCATTCTAGGATTCCATCTCGACTTAGGAATTTCTATCAACTCTACTAAAGATACAAGTTCTATTCTTCATTCCTCTCTCTTATCTAAATTCCAATCACATATCCCCACGTGTGTGTATAAATCACCTCTACACTTGGAAATTCAAATCAAGCAATCGTACTCTCGTCCTTTGTCCAAAGCACTTCTTAGTAGGTGAATTTAAATGAAATTTGCTTACACATCCTTCATGCGACCGTTAATACTTCTTGAGGTACCAACGACCGATTACAAAATGCGTTTGCACTTTAAAGCATACTTCCTAGTCTTTGCAACACCCAAGGCTTTAGCAGTGACTCCCAAACCAGTTGGTCTAAGGCACTAGGTGATGAAGCACCCTCGCTAAGTATTTTTCTATTTTTTTTTGCAGCCTTAAGTAATCACAAAAACCAGTGTCCATTTTTTTTTATTCATTCCCACTTTTTCATACTAAGGACTTTAGACAAGAGAATTTCAAGGTCTCTTCTACTATTCCAAGTTTCAAGGTGCGTGATTGTGCAAATTGTAGGGTATACATTTTCAGAATCTAGACTTAAGCTAGGAACTATTTTTCAAACTTATACTCTAATAAGAACATCAATACTCTTCCCTTGTTTCGACTTAGCCCAAGAAGTGAACCCAAAATTTGCCTATTTCTAAATAAACTACAAGGCATATACTTTCTACTGTTAAACTTTAAGGAATGTTATTTTTAGGGTTTTTAATTCACTAAGTCTAAGATCTAGTTGTTCCTAGCCAGTTACCCTATTTGTCAAACTCAAGTCAATTAGCCAAAATTGAATACATTAATTTTTATAATTTTTGAAATTTTTCAAATTTTTATGGGTTTTCAAATAAGTATGCAAATGCAAAAAAAATATGTACAAATGAATGCGAAGGAAGAAGACGTACCGAGCATACCCCCAAACTTGAACTTGACAGTGTCCTCACTGTCATGCTAAACCAAGAGGGTCAAAATACCGGCACTCCCCTGTTTATTTATTTATAATTTTTTTTATATTTTTAATGTTTTGAAATTTTTTTTTTTTATAGAAAAAGAAAACAAAAATATATATACATATATACAAAGGTTCCCCCCAAACTTAAGCTTGGCCTTACACAAGCCAAAGGTTAGCACCAACCATTCAAAAATTCTATCGTGGTAATGGTAGAGTTGGTGAAAGAATGGAGTGGAAAGAAAAGAAATGAGAAGCACACGAGACCGTGTGGAGAGAAAGGGATAATATGGTCTCGGTGGAGGAGAATGGCGGAGGGGAAGAAGAAATGGTAGGGGTTCTACTTCTTCGAGTGGAGGTTGATTAGTCACAAAATCCATATCATTTAAGAACGCGAGTTCGTCGGCGAAAATATCTTCGAAACTTTCCTCGAAGGTCCAATTGAAAATTATCGAACTCAAAATGTCGGATTGTGATTCATCAACACTCGATATCATTAAAGGAAGATTAGAAGAACCAAAGAAAGTGGGAATACGAATTTGAGGGTGTGGATGGAGCGTATAGATTAGCACAATTTGTAATGACCGATGTGTAAAAAGCGATTGTGCTAATCTATCAACCCGCGAAAAAATGAGATTAAATCCCTCAAGAGTCGTGAGCAAACATGGGTACGTCGAACTAGGTATTGGAGATGAAAGCGTAACGGTCTCTTGCACAGTCGAAACGATAGGAAGGACGGAAGGAAGTGAGTGAGGAAGGGTATCAGTTAAGGATTTAGGAGGGTGTATTGGAAAATTCGACACATCAAACGAAAATGGTTCAACCTCAATATTATCCTCAGTACTATCCTCATAATTCTCCTCAATATTTTCCTTAAAAATTTGCTTATCCATGCCAATATCATCAAAATCAAGACGCATATGAGATTCGGGAGAAACATTTAATAACTCGGGATGATGATTTGAACATAAAATTTCAATTAAATCGACAGGTTCATCATCCGAAATATTCCCGGCGTCTATATCCTCAATCAAGTGAAAGTCAATTTCTTTAGACACCTCCTCAAAAGCATGGATGTTTATCAATGTAGGTTCTAGAGTGGAAGTGTAAAGGTCGAAAGGATTAGGTGCGGTTTCACTTGAAAGGGGTTGCTCACAATCTGGCAAATCAAATACTACAAAATCACACAACTCATTTTTATTTTCAACCGGTGAACTATTTAGGGCAATCGATGGAAAACAGGAGTTGTGGGCTTCAATTGGGTAAGGGTAGGTTTGATTTGAAAATCCTCTCTCATTCTTACTCTGTCCAACTGCCGCCTCATACATTGAAAAATTTGGAGCTAGCGGAAAACTAGCTACCGGTTCAGCAGGTTGCATAAAGGTGGCCACGGACGCTTCCACATTCCTAACCATTTTATTTGTTGCTGCGATATACGCCTCCAACGCCTCTTCCAAACTAGACTTGGGTGGTAAGGGGTTTCGGTAAAAGATTCGAAATTGTTTGGATATGTGAAACTCCCTAATGGCTGTGTAGAAGCAGTGTCTAGTGAAGGTGGAAAGGTCGGGTAGGACTGGTAGGAAGTGGGTGATTGGACTGGGGTAGGGTCAACATGTGGATAAAAAGGTGAATAGTCTTGTTGATCCCTAGAACTAGATGTGTGGAGAGGGGTGAAAGATCGGCTACGAGATTGAGCAATATGCTCAGCAATGGACATCGGCCTAGGAGTGACAGAAGGACTTAAAGAAGTGGTGTCAACATATGTAGGTGGTGAAGGTTGAATTGGTTGACACAAAGTGGGTTGAAAAGTCAAACTATTTCTCCTAGACTCCTCTATGTGATCTTTCAAAGATTTTTTAGGCATGGAAGGATCGTCTTTAAATTGACCGAACACATTGACATATGACGCAAAATTAGGTTCGGGATACCAAAGTTCTTGGACTGGGGTAGGGTCAACATGTGGATAAAAAGGTGAATAGTCTTGTTGATCCCTAGAACAAGATGAGTGGAGAGGGGTGAAAGATCGGCGGCGAGATTGAGCAATATGCTCAGCAATGGACATCGGCCTAGGAGTGACAGAAGGACTTGAAGAAGTGGTGTCAACATATGTAGGTGGTAAAGGTTGACTTGGTTGACACAAAATGGGTTGAAAAGTCGAATTGTTTCTCCTAGACGCTTCTATTTGATCTTTCAACGATATTTTAGGCAAGGAAGGATCGTCTTTAAATTGACAGAACAAATTGCCGAACGACGCAAAATTAGGTTCGGGATACCAAAGTTCGGCTAATGATTTTTTATGTGGGATACCCATGTTAAAAGAAGAAAGGTGACAAAAAGGAAGGTTGGATGGTGCAAGGATTTATTTGGGGCTAATAAAAAATTTTGCAAGCTCTACAAAATATTTGTCCTTGTTATTTTCATTTTTCATTAATTTTTTTTTCTTTCTCTTTATTTGGAAAAATTTTGTTGCAAAAAGATTTTCAGAGAAAGTATATGCAACAGCAAAATATTTTATAGAAAAGATATGCAGCAACAAAATATTACTTGCAATTGGTTATTATTTTAAGCATATCACAAGAATCTTTATTTGGAAAAAAATTGTTGCAACAAGATATTCGAGAAAAGATATGCAACAACAAAATATTTCTTGCAATCAATTTAGTGCAAGCGGGGCCCAAAAATCCTGCACAAGATTGTTATTTGGAACGGGAAATATTTTTATAGCGCACAAAATCCTGCAGGAATTTTCAGAAAAGATATTTCAAAATGTACAGAGAAAAATCAGGGGAGACTTACAGTGCAATTTTCAAGAGCTAAAGTCACCAAGATGCCGCGTTTCCGCGGTTAGAATAGGTATTGTGCGGCGGATCCGCGGTGAAAAAGCCGGCTCGGGTCCCCAGAAAAATTTTGATGCGACGACTCGACAACACGGCCGCGTTTCCGCGGCCTAAGGTGGGTTTTGGCCGCGGAAACGCGGCGGGGTTGTAACATTTTCAAAAATATAAAATATTAATTTTGGGAATTTTTATAATTTAATATTATTTTATTGATTATTTTAATATTAAATCTATAATTAAATGCAAATAAATAGGAAAAATTTGAGAAAAATTATGGAAAATTCTAAAATAGGGTAAATTAGTGAATTATGACATTTTCAAGTTTTTGTGATTAGTTTGACACTAATTTAGTGCTAATCGCGATTAAAATCGCTAATCGGGTTTTTTGGCATTTTTGTGCAAAACTTGCACATATCACTTTTTCTCACACTTGTGCATTTTCTTTCATGATATTTGGGTTTACTATTCTTGTGAGAAGGATTATGGTTTATTGAGAAAAGGAAAAAGAAAAAGAAAAGAAATGAGGGTAGGTGAGAGAGAGGTGGACTTTTGACTTAGCATCCTTAGCCATTCTCCTTCATTCCTCATTTCTCTCCCTCTCCCTTTGCTTGCTGCTGCTGCCCCTTCGTCCCCCTTTCCTCCACCTTCAATCCCTCTCTTCATCTCAAAAACAACCCCAAAACCTCATGTCCGTTTCATTAAAAATGTGCACGAGCCCGAGACCTTCAAGATGGACCAAGAAAGCGTGGATTTTGACCACTAGGGGCAACTCAAGAAAGTTCTTGAGTTGCCAAATGAGGTAATTACTGAACCATTAGCTTAGTTTTAACTTTAATTATACCCCTATGCAAGTTTAGAATCGAAATCGGGTGATTTGTGGATTTTAGGAAAAACTAGTAAGGGTTTGAGGAATTGTGAGTTGTGAGGGGATTTTAAGTTCAATGGAGACTATAAGAGCACCCTAGTACTAGAAACCCAGACCAATCCTACTGGAAAACTAAAAATACGGAATTTCGGGACTTTCATGTCGGTTTGTGAGTGTTAGAGTGTGCAGGAAAATTTGGAGTATACTGGGACATTTTCAGATAAATTAAGTGATACCAGGGACCCACATTAGACCCCAGGAGGCCACCCTAGGCAGACGAGCACCTAACTCCATCACTGGGCCGGCGAGGCCGGGTTTTTGGGGGATGTGGCCGGCCACCCTATGTAGGTAGGTGTCCATGTTGCTTCTGTAGATCATATATACCCTGCATAGCACCCTGGAGTTGTTTATTTGATCTGGTTTGGCCTGAGATAAAATCTGGGATCATTTTCTTAGGTTGCTGCTTTGAAATGTGAATTGGTTTTATGTATTTTGAATTCCAGATTTTGATATTTGTGTGTTATCTCGATCGTGTGACGTTTATACGTCTATATCGAGTGATTTCGAGTTGTTTTGCGAAGGCTAACCGTAGGTTCTAACCTATAAGCCTTTTAGCGTATCGTGTTGGTTTTAGCGTATCGTATTGGATTTAGTGTGTCGTTTCAAGTGTTGATTTGGTTTTGATGCGATGCGATACGTGTGATATGTGTAGGTACACCGCGACGATCCGAGGCGATGCGGAAGATGACGGTGACATCGACACCGACACGCAGGATACAGGTGAGTAGATTATATCTACAGGGGGAAGTCGGGTGGATGGCGTATAGCACCCCCGCAGTCCGTAAATAGTACTATGTAGTATATTTATATGTGTGATAGCTATAGTGTGTTATGGTTAGTTAGGGGTAGAAATACCTAGCGTTGTTCCTAGTTGCGAACCATAGGATAGATTTGCACCCACACGCATAAACTTGTGTGTTTCTTATACTTGCACTGTACTTGATGATATGGGATGACTTTGGAGATGAGTCGATGATGTGGGCTTTGTGCCGCGAGATCGGTGATTTGAGATGATTCGTATTTGGGATACGAAATGTGATTCTTGCGGGCTTGGGATATGTGTTTACCCCCGCATGCATACTTCTTTGATGGTATCGTTTTGTGCCAGACATAGAGTAGTACCCCAGATTATATGATCTGATGATAGTGATACCTGTTATGTGACGAGATAATGAGATGTTGACCCGCACCCAGCTATTGGGATGCCGTACGACGATTTATCGTACGAGCCTATATTGATGATAGATCCGCGCTCATGACTCGAGGATGTCAGATGATATACTGTATCGTACGCGATACTATTGAGACGGGATCACCGACTTATATATATTTATATATATCGACTCAGATATTAGGCGGTTTCCTTACCTGTAGTTCAGCTCGTTGTTCAGCCGTATAGATTAGTGTAGTTGTTAGAGTAGCTTAGACTTCTTACCTATTTCAAAAACTAACGAATCGTGGGCATTTTTAAAGACAACTCAAGGGAATCTACGGATATTTCAAAAACGACGTATCTTTTCATAAAAACACCGTAGCCCCTATTTTCAAAACCCCATGATTCGTGTTATTTCAAAAGGCACCATTCGTAGGACTTATAGTAGATTAATGCAGATAAGTTTTGGTTACGTCTAGTTTCAGCTCCCACTCCTTTTTGTGGTTCGGTTTGCATCGCATTCTTATATTATGTTTCACACTCCATTTTTAATATCATGCTGATAGGACACCAGCACCATTACCGATGATGCGTATGTACCACGTACACTTACTCGCCGGCTCACACACATCTTCATCGGTAATTGCCATGTCACGTACACCTTAGAAAATATATTACTGCTTGACATATCCTTTTCGCAAATAGTTTAGACATTGTAGTTATTACCTGCTACTTCATGCATACTGTTATTCATTGTTATGCCGCATTCATGGATTCTCATGCATATATTCACTATTTTACATGCTATTGAGGTTTGGATTTGGATTTCTATGAGATTTTCTGGATTTGGAGGAAAACCGCAAAGACACAAATAATCATATTTTCTCTTTTAAAATAAAAAGAGCGGTTTTCCCATGATGTATGAGTCGTCCACCATGAGTTTGCTGATGGATTTGGAAACCCGATTCGAGGAGACGGATGAACCGTTTCGGGTACATGGTGGACCCGGTGCGGTACCCCGGGGCAAGAGGAATGTGGTGATGACGTTGAGCCTGGCAGGGGAGTACTACCTACCGGTGATTTTACCCGACGCGTCGGATATCCGGAGGATACCGTCGTGGTCTTGAGATTTATGGTAGGGGCTGGTCTGGACTGACGGCGCCCTAGATATTGTGGTCGAGACTTTGAGATATCGGGATATTGGGATTTCGTTTGTGCCGATGCTAGGCACAGTTTTATGCTGATTTCATTATGGTACCTCATCTTTTAAAATACAAGGGAAATCTCACTAAAGTTTGAAAACAGTTGCTTCATGTAAATGTATTCTGTTTTCACGCATTCATATCTCATTCATATGCTATATTGTTATCTGAGGCACTGACACAGACACAGGAGATTGCACTCGGGTTAGATATTTACCCTAGCCTTGTTATAGGCTGCATGTTTTATATTGAGGATTTCTATATACTGATCGTATTGACCTAGGATTATGTCTTGCTTTCGGTTTCTGCTTGTAGATATTTCTATTCACGAGTTGGCAACTCACCCCCGTTGTGCCACAGTTCTTGCAGGTTTTTGCCGTACAGGTTCCTTGCGGCATTTCTGGCACATTGCTTCCTTGAGGGTGAATTGCATTTGGTAGGTGGTTTCTTTTGCATCAAGAACCACCATTGTACTTATATTATTCTTTGTATCTAGAATTTCCATCAACCAAAACTTGTATATTGTTTCAGACTCAGACTTAGGTGATGTATTATTCGACCTTAGAGTCGCGCTTAGTAGTATTGCGGTTTTCTTGTTGCTTTTGAGCTTCTTTTGGATTTGATCCTCGCCACTTGGCGTTGTATATTATTGTTGCATGTGTGGTTGTGACCGTCGATTGACGAAGAGCTAGCTCCCGCTTGGGGATGCCTTTATCATTGCATATATATTGTTATCTTTGTTGTACCCCATTCGGGGCCAGTTTTACAAAAGAAACTCTGCCGAAATTTATAGAAAAGACTTACTGTTTCAAAACGTACCTTCGGCTTAGTTATTTAAAAACCTTGATTTCAAACATGTATTTCTTCACTTCTTTAAACCAGTTTCTTTACTTATTTCTAAAAATGGTTTTAGATTTCTAGGCTTTTGGCTTACTTGGATCAGATGGAGTCCTATAGACTTCATATGGTTCGAGGAATTTTCAGAAAAGATATTTCAAAATGTACAGAGAAAAATCAGAGGAGACTTACAGTGCAATTTTCAAGAGCTAAAGTCACCAAGATGCCGCGTTTCCGCGGTTAGAATAGGTATTGTGCGGCGGATCCGCGGTGAAAAAGCCGGCGGGTCCCCAGAAAAATTTTGATGCGACGACTGGACAACACGGCCGCGTTTCCGCGGCCTAAGGTGGGTTTTGGCCGCGGAAACGCGGCGGGGTGGGGGATTTGGGGCTCCAAAATTTTTTCCCTGTTCTGTTGTTCAAAATTTCTTCTGTTCTGATATTTTGTTTCCTGTTTGCTTTCGGGAAATCTCCAGATCCGAATTTGTATATCCTGCAAAAATTCAACCACAAAGTATCCCCTCCAAAAATAACAAATGATATATATTTTTATATTTTTTTTGATTTTTTCAGATTTTTATGATTTTTTAAATTTTATGATTAACCCGAAATTACGAAAAGAAAATTCTACGCCATCCCCGGCAACGACGCCATTTGATTGGATGATTTAGCGTGCTTGCGCTTTCTAAAAGATAGATCAAAAATATTTGTAACCGCAATCAAGAACGGCGTCGCTTTGCAGCTAGCCGGTGAGTACGGGTCGGTCCACAGGGATGTTGTGAATTTCCTAATCGCGCTAACGAGTTAATTCCGAAGGGTGTTCGGAGTTATTAAATCTAAAAACCTAATTATTCTCGTGCAATTAACTAAATCTATTCTTGCTAGGGCTAGGTTTAGGGATGATTTGGAAATGGTAGTAAATCGCAACGCTTTCTTTACCCGAATGAAGATCTGTGAGGAGTTATGGTAATTATCAATGAAGTGGATTAGATCCCTTCGGGAAGGTGTTCCTTCCTCTAGGTTCTTGTCCTTCCTTTAGAGATCCTTACCTTAACCTCCATAGAAAACATCACACCCGGGCCTTTATACTACGGTATCACCGCTACCTCGAGGGATAGAGTGCCGTAGGGAGCGGTATGTGCTTGTATGCATGGAGTCCTATTGTAAATATTTGATGGGTAAGAAAGGGATGAGAGATATCATCTCTCAAAATCCTTCCCAAAGCTAAACCCTAAACAAGTTCCTAGGGCATGAAATTAAATCTACCTAGGGCAAGGAATTGAAAACTACACTATGGCAAGAAATTAAATTACTTACAGATGCATCCCTCCAATCATCCATGCAGGGTTGTCAGATCTGAATTTCTGAATGGAGAAGAAACACCGATGCTCTCCAAAAGATTTCTAAATTTTATTCATAAAAGGAGGCATAAGAAATTACAATGATTTGGGTTCCTATTTATAAAGAATAGGAAACCCTAGGGTTACAATGACTCGCATGTCTACATTTACAAAAATACCCTCAGGAAATCTTTTCAGCGCAGAAAAAGAGTTTTGGTAAAATTTGTATTTCCTAATCCCCTTATCCCACCGCGGAACCGCGGCCCAAGGCCTGGTTTGGCCGCGGTTCCGCGGCCAAAAGAAATAGTTGGGCTCTGGAAATTCTGCTGCAGGCTCTGGGCTTCCTGGGCTTTCTTATTCTTCAATATTTTTATCAATTGGGCTTCTACATTGGTTCCAGATCCTTAGTGAATATTTGTAGTGGATTTTTAACCGTTGCTTTGTGAACTGTTTCTTATGTAGTTTTGATCAAGATCTTCTGTTCATTGGTTAAAATTTACTTTTTCATCGTCTTTACCTCGTTTTCACTGTTTTCTGTCCAAGAACCTGTAACCTGTAACATGTAGCAGACATGCGTCAAAAGCACCTGTTTTCATTGTAAAATGCATAAGAATGGGGAATATAAAATACAATATTATGGTGTGAACAGTCTTCACTGGAAGGAAGTGAGCCGCTTTCGTCAACCGGTCAATAATCACCCAAATGAAGTCATACCCTCGACTGGACCTGGGTAGACCCATAATGAAATCCATAAAGATCTGTTCCTATTTCCACTCTGGAACGGGTAAAGGCTGCAACTCTCCTGCCGGTCTCTGATCCTCAGCCTTGACTTGCTGACAAGTTAGGCACCTCAAAACGAAATCTGAAATATCACTCTTCATCCCTGCCCACCAGTAGATGTCTCTCAAGTCACGATACATCTTGGTGGAACCTGGGTGAACACTATAAGCTGACTGATGTGCCTACTCTAGGATCTCGCGTCTTAACCCATCGGTATCAGGTACACACAAACGAGTCCCGAAACGTAGCATACTCTGGTCATCAATCAAGAATTCCGAATCTCTACCCTGCTGAACATGCTCAAAAATCTCAGACAAACGGGCATCGTCGGGCTGTGCCTCATGAATACGATCAAGTAGAAGTGGACGGGCACGGACATAAGCAAGTTGTACCCCAGTGGAAGTGAACTCAAAATGTACTCTACTGTCGCACAAGATCTGCCAATCTGCAGACGACTGTCTCTAAACTGCGCTCAACTGGGACAAGCTGACCCCGGGCCTACGACTCAAATTATCAGCTACCTCATTCGCCTTACCTAGGTGATAAAAGATCTCACAATCATAATCCTTCACGAGCTCCATCCAACGGCGCTGTCTCAAATTCAGATCCCGCTGTTGGAAGATGTACTTTAATCTCTGGTGGTTTGTGAAAATCTGACACGACTCCCCGTACAAGTAGTGTCTCCAAATCTTAAGCGCAAAGACCACCGTGGCCATCTTAAGATCATGAGTGGGATAATTCTTCTCGTGCTTCTTCAACTGCCGGGAAGCATAAGCGATAACTCTATCATGCTGCATCAATACACAACCGCGCCTCACTCGAGAAGCATCACAGTAAACGACAAAGCCGCCCGATCCAGAAGGCAAAGATAAAACTGGTGCAGTCGTCAACCGAGTCTTCAACTGCTGAAAACTCAGCTCACATGCCTCAGTCCAAAGAAAAGGAACTCCCTTCCTGGTCAGTCCGGTCAGTGGTGCAGCGATACTCGAGAAGACCTGCACGAAACGGCGGTAGTAACCGGCTAAGCCCAAAAAGCTGCGAACCTCTGTCACTGATACAGATCTGGGCCAAAGCTGTACAGCCTTGATCTTCCTCGGATCCATACGAATACCGTCTCCCGTAACCACATGACCCAGGAAGTCAACACTATCAAGCCAGAAGGCACACTTCGAGAATTTAGCAAACAACTGGTGCTCTCTCAATGTCTGCAAAGCAATCCTCAAGTGCTGCTCATGCTCCTCTCGACTCTTGGAATAAACCAGAATGTCATCAATAAACACAATAATAAACTGGTCAAGGAATGGCCTGAAAATCCGGTTCATCAAATCCATGAACGCTGCTGGGGCATTGGTGAGTCCGAACAACATCACCAAAAACTCATAATGTCCGTAGCGCGTACGAAAAGTAGTCTTCGGAATGTCATCACTCCGAACCCGCAACTGATGATAACCTGATCTTAAATCAATCTTGGAAAAATGTCCCGCACCCTGGAGCTGATCAAACAAATCGTCAATGCGAGGTAAAGGATACCTATTCCGCACCGTAACTCGGTTCAATTGACGATAATCAATGCACAACCTCAAACATCCGTCCTTCTTCTTGACGAACAGAACAGGAGCTCCCCAAGGAGAAACACTCGGACGCACAAGTCCCTTATCAAGAAACTCTTGCAGCTGATCCTTAAGCTCCTTAAGCTCTGCCGGGGCCATCCTGTAAGGAGGTATAAAAATAGGCCCCGTGCCGGGGATCAAATCAATGCAAAACTCAATCTCACGCTCTGGCGGTAATCCAGGAAACTCATCAGGAAAAACGTTGGGAAACACTCTCATAATAGGAACCTGGTCCAACAAATCTACCGTGGCTCCGGTATCACGAATGAAAGCCAAGAATCCCCGACATCCCCTCCTCAAAAGCCGACTAGCGCAAAGGGCTGAAATCAAACTGTGAGGGGCATTGGTCAACAAGAACTGACTCGCTCGGAAAAAAAAACCTGGCTGTCTTCTCACGGCAATCCACAGACGCGTAGCATGTAGCTAACCAGTCTATGCCAAGGAGAACGTCGAAGTACAACTTCTCAAGAAGGATCAAGTGGACGGATGAATCTCTATCTCCAATACGAACGACACATAACCGAAACACGTGTCGTGCAACAAAAGACTCGCCAACAGGAGTAGTCATGACAAGCGGTTGATCTAGCAAACACGACTCTTGGCCCAACCTCGGCGCGAAGTGTGTAGAAACATATGAGTGCGTAGATCTCAGATCAAACAAAATGTGTGCATTGAAGGAACATACTGAAAGAGTACCTGAAACCACTGCATTGGACGCCTGCGCGTCCTGATGAGTCAAAGTAAATACTCGTGCTTGCCCTCTACCAGCGACTGGCTGTCCTTCGCCTCTACTACCCCGTCCACTCTGAACAAACCCTCCGAAACCATGACCTCTCTGAGCATAAGTCTGACGCGGAGCAACAACAGCAACTCTCTTTGAGGTGGAGAAGGTGGCAAGGTAACATGCATCGTCCTCACGTGGCTCAGTACAATCTCTAACGCGATGATAAAAACTCCCACACCGGAAACATCCAGACGATGACTGCTGACCCTCCTGGGGATAAGAGCTAAACAACTGGCCTCATCCCAAGCCTCTGCTACTCCCACGACCTGAACGAAATCTGTTGCGGCGTCTATATATTTGTCTCTAGGCTGATACACCAGTACGAACTCTCTTCGGTTCCGGAACGACCGAAGTCTCGGCAAGACGCTCCTCAACCAGAAGGGTTGCATCCACTGCAGCTGCATATGTGTCACAATACTGGGCGCTGATAGTGAGGAACAACTGGGTAAGCAGGTCTCGCACAAATTTTCATGACCCGAAAAGTACGGAACATGACCGGCACTTAAATTACGAAACGTCTCGAGGCGTACGTAATCTAAGTAAGCCAAAACCCAGAAATCAAAACCAAAGAAGCCGTAGAGTGAAGGAAAAACCAATTGAAAACAAGTAGTTTTAATAACATAGGCCGAAGCATGTATTTTTAAAATCTCAAGTATTTTCTGAAAATTTCGGCAGAGTCTCCTTTGTAAATACTGGCCCCAAACGGGATACAACATGAATAGTATATGAAATAAGTAAAAAGGCATCCCCAAGCGGGAGCTAACTCTTCATCAATCGATGGTCACAACCACGCAAGCAATATAATATACAACGCTGAAGGGCGAGGAACAAAACTCAAAAGAAAACCCAAAATCAGCATGAAAACCATAATAATACAACGCGCAACTCTAAGGTCGAAAGAATAACAGGTCTGGTTTTCTATCTCTCTCAATTATACAATCTGGTTGATGGAGTTTCTAGATACAACACAAATAATAGATAAACAATGGTGGTCCTGATGCAAAGAACCCACCTACCAAAGTAATCACCCGGAAGGAACAGTGTGCCAGCAAAGCCGCAACGAAACCTGTACGGCAAAACCTGCAAGGAACTGTGGCACAACGGGGGTGAGTTACCAACTCGTGAGTAGAAAACATCTACGAGTAGAAATATCATGCATAACGCTATCCTAGGTCATATCAGGTAATATCCTCAGATAAAAATCCTGGTCCAGCTATGTATAGTGTAATACTACCTGCTCGTGTCAGTGCCCCAGATAGCAACATATCAGATGTATGATGTATGAATGCATTACAAATGGAAACAGAATATATCATGAGTGAGACAACTGTTTTCTTTAATCAATGAGATTCTATATGTATGTCAATCACGTATCATCAATGAATGCAACAGAGAAATCAGTGTCCAGCATCGACACAAAACATAAGTCTCATTATCTTAGTATAAAATCTCAAATCTCAAATATCAATATCTCCGCCATCTGTATCATCTGCGGGATCGGCCCGCGGATGATGGCAGAACGGATCAGCCTATAACCATCTCATGACTCCGGCCGGTATCCTCCGGATAACCGACGAGTCCAAATAATATCACCGGTAGGTAGTGCTCCCCTGCCAGGCTCATCAAATACAACTCGATCTTCTTTCCCCGGGGTACCTTACCGGGCCCACCATGTACCCGAGACGGTTCATCCAACTCCTCAAATCGGGTTTCCAAATCCAACAGCAATCATGAAAACTCATGGTGGACGACTCATACATCACGAGAAAACCGCAATTTGCATTTTAAAATGATGATACTAAGCTTTTATTAAATTCTTGCGGTTTTCCCCTAAATACAGAAATCTCATGTAAATCCGAAATCATCAAAATCATGATACCAATAAACAGTGAATACCGGTATAAATCTCCATAATACTGCATAACCAATGAATATATGGATGCATCTGATATCATGCAATGATTGCAATAATTAAACTAGCATATGGAAACTATAACATATTACAAGCTATGTCACTGAAATAGTATTTTCTAAAGTGTATGTGACATGGCAATTACCGATGAAGATGTGTGTGATCCGGCAAGTGAGTGTACGTAGAGCATACGCGTCATCGGTAATGGTGCTGGTGTCCTAACAGCATGGTTTCATAATTACTATGTACACAATATCATGCAATGAGGCGATAACAACATAATAAGGAAAATGAATAGTAAATACAACAATAATGTGCGGAACATGAATACTAACGTGACAACAAGGAATCTACCATACTATACATGTGTTATACTTTTTTGCCGTTAGAAATAGTACGATTCGTGGTGTTTGAAAATAAGGACTACGGTGTTTTAAAGAAAAGATACATCTTTTAAAATATCCGTAGTATCCTTTGGTATGTCTTTAAAATTCTCACGATTCGTCAGTTTTGGAAATAGGTATGACTCGGGTCCAGTCTGACATCTACTAGGTAAACTACAGGTCTAACTAACAACCAATCGAAAGGGGTACGGAAACCACCTACATCTGAGTCGATATATATATATATATATATATATATATCTATATATATATATATATATATATATATATATATAGTCGGTGATCCCGTCTCAAAATTATCCCGTACGATACAATATCTATAATATGACATCCTTGAGTCAAGAGTGCGGATCTATCATCAATATATAGCTTGTATGGTAAATCCATCGTACAACATCCCAAACTGGGTACGGGTCAATATCACATTTATCTTATTATTCATCTGGTATCCACATCATCACATATCATGGGTAGGGGGTACTGATCTAAGCTTAGTACACTACTAATATCATCAACATATATATAAATGCGTGTGTATGAAACACATCGCCTACCGATCCACTATCATCATATTTCGCATCTCATAATACGATCCAAATCATATCACATATCTCGTGGCATCAAGCCTAAACTCATCGACTCATCCCCAACTATCATCCACTATCCTCATTATCCATGTCTATATATATATATATATATATATATATATATATATATATATATATATATATATTGTCCCATACCTATGTGTATATAAATATATACATATCCCATTTACGCACAAGTACTAAAATGCATGCAAGTGTGTGGGGGTGCGTGTATGCAAATCCTTACTCTAGGGTTTCGTGACTAAGAAATCCGCTAAAGTCCTTTCTTCAATTCTCGCTAACCCTAAACCCATAAGCTCCTAAGGCTTCTCTTACTAGGTGTTCATATCTCATAATAACATATAAAAGTATATCGTTACCATATCACCTCATTCCTCATAACTTTGCGGGGGTGCTATACGCCATCCACCCGATTTCCCCTATAGATATAAATCTACTCACCTGATCCTCGCTTGCCGAAATCGATGTTGCCACGCGTTTGCTTGTCGTCTCGAAGTCCTCGTGAGGGTACCTACGTATCATAACACATCGCATCATATTAAAATCTGACTCATGACCAAAACGACACACGAATCTCACATAGGTCAAAACCTATGGTTTACTTTCTCAAATCAACTCAAAAACCCTCGACATCGGTGTAAAAACGCCGATTGATCGAGAAAAACAACAAACGTACCAATCATGGTTTCACAAATCACTAATTATATATGAAATAAGGTTTAAATTATCAAACTATTAAAATCAATCAAATCGTTTTAGTTTTCAAAAACCTAGTTAGCACAAATTCCCATTTTGGTTCAAAACTTGATGTTTTACCCAAACTAAATATTTTAACGATTCTAATGGACAAAATGCTCACTTAATATCATAATTAGGCCACACAAATATTCACTACTGATTTATCTCACCAAACTATATACATTTTAAAAACCTAGTTTGCAATTTTAACCAATTTCAACCATTTTATAGCAAAAATGCACAAACAACAATTTAGCTTGGATTTTCATGATCTAAAGTATTTAACTGCAATTTAAAATGTTAATAATATCATGAATAACCTAATAGATTTTTCTCTTAATTATTTTCATAGTTCACAAAAACCTAGTTTGCTAAAAAGCTTAAATTTTGACATTTTTCAAGTAACAACTTGTAATTAGCAACTAGATTAGTTTTAATAAGTTTTAAGATGCTAGCCCACATCACACAACCATGCACAATTGATCACAACCCAACTCCAAAACAAAACCCTAACTTGAATTTCTTAATCATGCAGTTGAACCCATTTAAAACCTAATTAAACACTTAATAAGCTAACTACAAGCAATTAACAACAAATTAAGCAAAAGGCTTAGAATTTATACCCAAACAATTTGAAGATCCCACAAGCACACATAGCCCTCCAAAATGCTCTCTTGTCACCACAATCCATGCATGTTAGGCTAAACTAAAATGGGTAGGAGTTGGATTTGGATTTAGCTTTGAATTTGTGTGTTTTTCTTTGGATTTTTGATGAAAAATGGTGGAGTTTTGAGGTGGAATTGAGATGGGAAATTTGGGGAAGGCTGAAGCTCGTCTCGGCCAGGAGAGGAGAGGAGTGAGGTATGGTGTGGGAGTGGGTGAAGTCAAGGGGAGAAAAGAAGACCAAGTCAACAAAAGACCATACTCTTTTATCTATTCTCTTTCTTTTCATTTCTTTGTTTTCTTTTCTTTCAAAACCCTTTTTTAAGTGGGGAAAAATTTGGGAATGGGCAGCCAAGGGGCTCGACCAGCATGATATGGGAATGGGTGTGGGTTTGTGTGGGTGAGAAAAATGATAAATGTTATACCCCAATTCTATTTACACTAATATCACTATTTAAGCTTTTTTTCGTCGATATTTTCAAAACCGTTTAACAACTTCATTTCATTTCAGAAACAATATTTTACATGTTATATTAGTGTGTCATGATTCACAAAATTTGTATTAACCCATTCCAATTTGTAATTTTCCCTAATTAAATGTATTAGTGACGGCTTAAAATAATATTAAAATAATTAATTTCGGAAAATTTTTCAGAAAATTAGAAATTTTACCAGTGGCTTAATAAACACCAAATACTAGCAATTACATAGCTAGAATATGTATATTTAATTTTATATTAAAAGATATTTATATCCTGATTTTTACTGAAAACACCGTTATTTTACCAATTTTCCAAAATTTCACATAAATGATTTTCAAAACGTTACAATCTTCCCCCCTTAAAGAAATTCGGTCCCCGAATTTTAAATTAAAACTCCCCCCAAATACTAAAACATTTCAGCAAAACCATCAAGTCGTCGGGGCTCCGAAATCATAAATACATAAAACACATCGTAGCGCAATGCATGCGCATGAAAAACAGATATATAAACAAAAATCAAAACTCTGTCAAGCATCCCGCAATCATCGGAGTTATGGTGAAAATACCAATGTCAAGATCCCAAACGAAAATCAATATGATATACATCAAAACTATACCTGTAAACGTCAGAACTATACAAGTAACATCATTAAAACATCTGGAAGCAATGCATGCCAAACCTTTTTCAAATCGCTGTGCGATGTGTGTATCTGTCACGACCCGAAATAACCCGTGACTGGCCCTTGAATCATATGAAGTCTATAGGACCTCATCTAATTCAAGTAAGCCAAAATCCCAGAAATCTAAAACCATTTTAAGGAGTAAATAAAGAAAACTAGTTTTTAAGAAGTGGGGAACACATGTTTTAAAAGACAAGGTTTTTAAAATAATAGGCCGAATATGCATTTTTAAAATCTCTAGTCTTTTTTGAAAATTTCGGTAGAGTTTCCTTTGTAAATACTGGCCCCGAACAGGGTACAACAATAATAATATATGCACAATGATAAAAAGCATCCCCAAGCGGGAGCTAGCTCTTCGTCAATCGACGGTCACAACCACGCAAGAAATATAATATACAACGCCGAAGGGCGAGGATCAAAACACAAAAGGAAACTCAAATAGCATGAAATCCTTAATAATACAACGCGCGACTCTAAGGTCGAAATAATGAACAACTGGTCTCTAAGTCTGAATAAATATACAAGTCTGGTTGATGGAATTTTACTAGATACAACTGAAAAATAAATAAGTACAATGGTGGTCACGATGCAAGTGAACCCACCTACCAAAGCAATCACCCAGAAAGGAAGCAGTGTGCCAGAAAGCCGCAATAGAACCTGTACGGCAAAACGTGCAAGAACTGTGGCACAACAGGGGTGAGTTGCCAACTCGTGAATAGAAAACATCGCAGAGCAGAAATCGTATGTATGACTCATCCTAGTTTAAACGATCAGTAATAATATATGTCCTCAAAATGAATAAGTCTGAAGCATAATAAAAAGGCAAGGGTAAACATCTAAACATAAGTGTAATCCCAAGTGCTCGTGTCAGTGCCTCAGGTAGCAAAATATCATAAATATGAGGTATGAATGCGGTAAAATGAAAACAGAAGACATCATGAATGAGAAAACCGTTTTCTTAATATAGTGAGATTTTTGAATAAACATTCAAATATCATCAATGAAATCATCAGAAAATCAGTGTCAAGCATCGACACAAAATATATATCTCAATATCCCAATATCATGTAAATCTCATATATCATGTATCCAATATGTATGCAACATTCATGAAGGTACTCTATCAGGTACTACTAATACATGAAGCAATAAATGGTAATGTGTATATGCAATAGTCATGAAAGGTACTCTATCAGGTACTACTAATACATGAAGCAATGCGTATAAAATAAATGTGGGGTAGGGGATATAACATGTCATCCATACATCGGGCACATAGGCCTCACATCGACCATAAAGGCTCCTCACATCGACCATATAGGCCCCTCATATCGACCCCTCATATCGACCATATAGGCCCCTCATATCGACCATAAAAGCCCCTCACATCGACCATATAGGCCCCACTCGTATATAATGAATAAGTAAATTTGCATAAATCATCATGATGATATATGTTAGTTGTATGTATGCCCTAGAGGCCAGTATTGTACAGATGATGTATATTATATTGGATGCTTGGACATATATTGAGAGGGCTTTCTTGCTCGATATGATAGTATGCTATCTGGTTGCTTTTTATCTTAACATGTATACTTGTCTCTTGATGTTGTCTTATAGTTACATGTTGGTAAAGCCCTTAGGATGTGTACTTGACTACCTGGACTATGATGCAGATCATACTAGTGGGGACAGAGTAGTCCATAAGTACATCCTTTAATGTTCCTAGTCGTAGGTGTATCGAGACAGGGCATCGGTATACCAGAGTAGACCAGCGTATACGCTTCTCGACCCATAAGATGGGCGATGGATGATCCCATATCCATTGGTGTTTGACATCAAAGATGGTATACGGGTGCTCAGTGGAGACTGGGTACACTGGACGGACTCGCCGAGAACTCCCAGATGGTATTATACCTCACGTCAGATGGCAGTTCTCTGGTGACACTTGTGTAGGTTAGTCTGTAGACCCGAGATCGTCATAGAGTCTTGTGTGATTCCCACTATGCTTTGATTTCCACCTTACCACGTCCAAGAGGGCGTGCAAAAGGGTGGTTTTTAGGTACAGTCCCGAGTCACATGGAGGCGATGAGCGATAGGAGGGGTTTCGTCTCTCCCGGTATTGGGGGTTGATGTTGCGCTGTGCTCGATTGGCCATAACAAGGAAGTCCCTGGCCAGGGCTGATTTAGTGATTTACTGGTAAGAGTTACCGGTAGTTTCTCGACCCGTTATGAGCCTCACATCGGCACGACTTATCGGTTATTGGGGTCTGACGTTTACCACCCCTAGACTTGATATGCGACATATCAGACGAGGAGACCAGACTGTACGGGAAGTGTTACCGTTTGGCTTTTACAGGAGTTGGAGCGGGCTTGCATGCTGATCTTCTGATCGCTCAATATCCGGGTAGCCGTTACGTCCAGCTAGTACCGCTAACGGCTTGTGGGTGCTTGATGTGATCATCACCTACTGCCGGCGTATTGACGAGTCTTTAGAGTCATACATAGAGGTTTTATTGGCTCAGGAAAAACAAAACGCGAGAGCATATGTGATATGTGCGGGACCAAGAATGATGCGTGTATGTGATACCGTATTCTATTCTCGCAACTTTTTGTATCGGTCGGTTTTATGTGATATAGCCGGGTTATCGAATCAAGTGTTGATTCGATAAGTCGATACATTGGATGTTAGTCGGTTATATGAGATATAACCGGATTATTAAGTCAAGTGTTGATTTAATAATTTAGTGTATAATTGTATATATGATATACTAATTTACATTAACTAACATTTGTTCACTTAAGGATTTTTCTCACATGTGCACAACTTTAGTATATATGTGATATATATTAAATGTGTGTTTTTCATTTTGTATCATGGTTGATGATACATCTTTCATGGGTGTATGAGACTTACACCATGCTATTAGTTATGTTGGGTTTAATGTATTTAAAGTAATTACAAAATTAGTGGAAAATTAGAAAATGCATGAAGCTTGTGGAAGCTTGTGGATGCATTGACTAAAGTCCACTAACTTTGTTTTTACTTTGGATTTTTATTAACCTAACCATCACTTAGCCATGATTAAGTCTCTACATGAGTTAGTATATGATACTCACTCACCATTGTTAGCTCACTCACTTGATCATTATCCTCATCTTTTCTTTTGTTCATCTTCTTCTTCTTCTTTGAGCAAAAGAAAAGCTTGCTAGGGTTTTAAAAAGAGAGCGAAACATTGTGAGAAATAAAATTCTAAAGAGAACCTACTTCCTATTTCTCCATCCTCTACTAGACAAGAACTTTAGTTTAGGGTGTTTGCTTCACTAATTCTCTAGTTAGTGAAGTAGAAGCTTGAGTTGGCATCCCCTCGACGTAGATCATCTTCGGCCTCGAAGACTTCAAGCAAGGACGCATCTTTCGCCTCGTAAAGCCATGCAAGAGCTCGGTGTAAGTCGATGTACAACACCCCACGACTTGCGGGGAGGCGGATTAATGAAAAACGATCTTGTTTAAAGCGTAAACATCGACTAATCAAGAATCTTTGCATAAACAATAACTAACAACAAACATAGGAGTTAACAACTACTATGAAAAGTGATTATACCTGTAGAACGGAGTCCTTCGTCTGGTCGTTCTCCACATCCTCTCCGGCCTTCTCTAAATAGTAGAAGATCCACCCGAGAGCTTTACTACAAGCTTCACCTCAAACTAGAGGTAACTAGGTTTCTTAAATCGCTAATCTAAGCAACCTAGGTGATATAGAGAATGCTTAAGGATTAAGTAGTCTAATCTAATCCTTGTACTCAACACATGAGAGGGGATGATTAGGGTTTGAAGAGGGAGAGCTTGAGGAGAGAGAAAGTGAGCAAGAGAATGAGATGAGAAAATGAGCTATCATAATATATATCAAGCATTATGATTTATCCAAATAAAAGAAAATAAATGATTAATCATCATGCTTAATAAATATGAGAGGGTGATTCATCTCCATGAGTCATTAAACATTTATGATTCATTAATGACTTGGATGAATCACTCAAATGACTCACTAATCTCATTTAATGCATATGCCACCTTAACCCCTAAGTCACCATCTTCTAGAAGCTTCTCGCGCAATTACGAGAATTCCCCTCCTATCCGTGAAAACATGGAAAAACTTCAGACTGTATAAATCCAATAACCGGATACTAGAAACTGGCTTAAACCAAAGCCGACTAGTAAAAACTGTCCGGATGTCGTACGTGCGTAAACACACGTATGCGTCCGAACCCTTGTCGTAAAACCATACGACCTCTATATCGTTTCGCCTGGAGTAGGGAAACTCTCTGTGTGGGACTCTAGAGACTCGACTACTACGCTGGCAGTGGGTTTAACCACAGACCGCAAGCGGCACTAGCTGTATGTAACGGTCCCCAGGTAGATGTCGATAAGAAGGCCGATGAGGAAACCTATCCGAACTCCTACTGAGTCTGATGTGACAATCTCCGTACAGTCCGATCTATTCGTCTAAGACTATCGCATATCGGGCCTAGGGGGCGACAAGCGTCAGTCCCCTAATAGCGGTATAAGTCGTGTCGGAGCATAGCCCATTACACCCTGAGAAACTACTGGAACCTACCAGCAAATATCGCTTGCCCTGGCCAGGGACTTTGCGTAATGGCTCTCTGACACAGCGCGATATCAACCCCCAATACCGGGAGAGACGAATCCTGTCTAACCGCCACTGCCTCCAACTGCTCGGGACTGCACCCAACTGCTACCTGTTTGCACGACTCCTTTGAGCCATGGTAGGGTAGCAATCTAAGAACAGTGGGACACACTCGAGGCGAAGCAGCAGTGTCAAGTCTGCGGACTATGCTGTACTCATGTCACCTGGGAACTGTTCACTGACGACTGGTATAAAACCAACCAACAGTTCCCTGTGAGTCTTGTCCGGTGTACCCGTAACCTAACGAGCACCTGCATACTATCTCCAGTACGACGTACTGACGGCTTTGGGACAGACCCTCTCCCCAACTAGGATGAGAAGCGTACACACTAGTCTACTCCAGAGTATCGATGCCCTGTCTCGATAATCCTACGACTAGGGACCTGAATAAGGATGTGCTTGTAGACTACCCAGCCCCCACTAGTGTGACTGCCATCACAACGCTGGTAGTCAAGCAAGATCCTAAGAGCTCTAACAATACGTATACTCACATATTAAGATAGAAAAACTAAGTAGCATACTACCATGTTTAGCAAGACTGTTATATACATGTGAATATCCCAAGCTTCCATTAAGTAATATACAAACTAGTATGATATAATAATGGCCCCTAGGGCATATACACTAACAATCTCCCACTTGCACTAGGGCCATGTACTGGCATATCGAAGACCGATGATCTCGAGTAGCCTCTCGAACTGAATCTGAGGTAGGGCCTTTGTGAATGGATCAGCAATGTTCTCTTCAGTAGCAACTCTCCGAACCTCGATCTCCCGACGATCAATGATCTTCCTGATCAGGTGATACCGCCTTAAGATGTGTCTGGACTTCTGATGGGACCTTGGTTCCTTTGCTAAAGCTATAGCTCCGTTATTGTCGCAATACAGAGGTATTGGATCAACAATGGTAGGAACCACCTGAAGTTCTGTTAGGAACTTCTTCATCCAGACTGCTTCTTTTGCGGCATCGCAAGCAGCTATATACTCCGCTTCCATCGTCGAGTCAGCAACGGTGTCCTGCTTGGAGCTCTTCCAGCACACCGCCCCTCCATTGAGGGTAAAGACATAACCTGACATGGACTTGGAATCGTCTTTATCACTCTGGAAGCCGGAATCAGCATAGGCCTCCATCCTGAGGTCTTTTCCGCCGTAAACTAAGAACATCTCCTTAGTCATCCTCAGGTACTTGAGAATGTTCTTTACTGCTATCCAGTGCTTCTCCCCTGGGTCTGACTGATACCAGCTTACCACGCTCAGTGCGTAAGCTACATCTGGTTTGGTGCACAACATCGCATACATTATAGAGCCTACCGCAGAAGCGTAGGGTATAATAGACATGCGTTCCCTTTCCAAATCAGTCTTGGGAGACATCTCTTTGGATAGGGTGATTCCGTGACAAGCCGGTAGATTACCGCGCTTAGAATCTTCCATTCTGAATCTTTTCAGTACAGTTTCGATATACCTGGACTGCGAAAGTCCCAACATCCTCTTGGATCTATCACGATAGATCTGGATCCCCAGAATGTAAGAGGCATCACCCAGGTCTTTCATGGAGAACCTGTGTGACAAGAATCCTTTGACAGATTGTAGCATAGGAATGCCATTTCCTATCAATAGAATGTCATCCACATACAAGACGAGGAATACGACAGTTCTTGCTACAACTTTACTATATATGCACGGTTCATCTGGATTTTTGATAAAGTCATATTCGTTGACCGTTTCATCAAAACAGATGTTCCAACTCCGCGATGCCTGCTTCAGTCGATAAATGGACTTAAGCAACTTTCATACTTTCCCGCTGCTCCCACTCTGATTGAAACCCTCTGGCTGATCCATATAGACGCACTCTTCTAAATTTCCATTCAGAAAAGCCGTCTTTATGTCCATCTGCCAGATTTTATAATCATGGAAGGCAGCAATAGCAAGAAGGACCCGAATGGATTTGAGCATAGCCCTTGGAGAAAAAGTTTCGTCATAGTCCAAACCAGGTCTTTGATGAAAACCCTTTGCAACAAGTCTAGCCTTATAGGTTTCCACCTGTCCATCTACACCAATCTTTTTCTTGAAGATCCATTTGGATCCTATGGGTTTTACCCCATCTGGAGCAAAGTCCAAAGTCCATACTTTGTTGGTGTACATGGACTCCATTTCGGTCCGCATTGCATCTAGCCATCGTACCGAGTCGCCGCTCTGGATGGCCTGCTGGAAGCCAGTAGGTTCATCATCATCTATGATGCAATCCCCTCTATCCCCATCTATGAGAAAACCGTAGTATCTCTCAGGAGGATGAGACGGCCTACTACTCCTGCGGAGGGGTGCGGGAATGTCCTGTTCTTCTTGAACTACTTGTTCTACCAAACTTTCAGTATTAGTTTGTGGTTCTGGAATTTCTTCCAGTTCTATTTCGCTCCCACTTATTTCCTTTTCTAAAAACTGCTGTTCCAGAAAATGGGCATTACGAGAAACAAAAACCTTTTGTTCCTCTGCGTAATAGAAATAATATCCCTTGGAGTTCTTTGGATATCCCACAAACTTACATTTTACTGATCGTGCCTCGAGCTTGTCCACATACTGCTTTTTAACAAAAGCTGGACATCCCCAAATCATCATATGCTGAAGATGGGGTTTCTTCCCACTCCACATCTGATATGGGGTGGTAGGCACAGTCTTGGTTGGAGCCCTGTTCAGAAGATATGCCGCTGAATCTAGCGCATAACCCCAAAAAGATCGCGGTAACTCAGCACTACTCATCATGGAACGTACCATATCCAATAGGGTTCGATTCCGTCTCTCCGATACACCGTTATGCTGTGGAGTGTATGGAGGAGTAAGCTGAGAGAGAATTCCTTTCTCTTTTAGGTAACCTAGGAACTCGGCACTCAAGTATTCACCACCTCGATCAGATCTTAGTGTCTTGATACTCTTGCCGGTTTGGTTTTCTACTTCATTCTTAAACTCTTGGAATTTCTCAAAAGCCTCGGATTTATGTTTCATCAGATAAATGAATCCATACCTTGAGTAATTATCCGTGAAAGTAATGAAATAGGAAAAACCACCTCTTGCATGTGTAGACATTGGACCACATACATCGCTGTGTATGAGTCCTAAGAGCTCGCTCGCTCTTACTCCATGTCCAGTAAATGGAGTCTTTGTCATCTTTCCTTTGAGACAAGATTGACAAGTGTCATAAGTTTGATATTCGAACGAGTCCAAATATCCTTCTCTATACAACTTAGTCAACCTTCTCTCATTGATGTGACCCAGTCTACAATGCCATAAGAAAGCTTTATTTAAATCTGGAGACTTTCTTTTTAGTGTGTTCTGGACATTGAAAATTTGGAGTTGGTTTAACACATATATACCGTTTTCCAGTGTACCGGACCCAATCAAACTATGATTAAGGTGGATGTTAACAACACCACTTCCAAACGTGAAATCATAACCTTTATTTGATAACAAGGAAATAGATATGATATTACACGTTAAGCTGGGTACACAAAAACAGTTATGTAAAACCAAAATGTGTCCACTCGTCAATCCCAGGTGATAATCCCCTACGGACACAACTCCCACGCTAGCTCCGTTAGCAACCATTAGGGTCATATCACCTTCCTTCAACACTCTACGGTTTCTCAGTGCCTGCAATGAATTGCAAATATGAGATCCTGATCCGGTATCCAATACCCAGGAAGTAGAGTTGATTGACAGACAATTCTCAATTACAAACACACCTGAAGTCGAAGCCACAGCTTGCTTCGGTTCCTGGTTCTTAGCGTTCCATGCCTTGCAATCCTTTTTCCAGTGCCCTTTCCTGTGATAATGGAAGCACTCATCCTGGCCCACTGCCGGTACTGCAAACTTTTTCTTTCCCTTCCCTCCCACCTTACTTACACCTCCTCTAGGTCTGGGGGCGGCCTTCTTTTTCCTTCCTTTGGCCCTAGCCTTGGACCCGGAAGAAGAAGCACCGCTAACAAACATAGCGGGTGTTTCCCTTGCCTTCTGCAAGGTGCCCTCTGCACTCCTTAACATGTTTAGGAGTTCCGGAAGTTCAACTTCTTTTCTTTGAATGCTGAAGTTCAGGATAAACTGGGCGTAGGTGGAAGGAAGGGACTGGAGAATAAGGTCTGTATAGAGCTCATTATCTAAAGTCGTCCCAAGGTCTGCGAGCTCTTCTATGTAGCCAATCATCTTTAGGGCATGTTCTCCTACCGATGATCCGACAGCCAACCTGTCTCGAAACAAGTTCTTAGAGGTCTCGTATCTTTCTATACGAGATTGCTCCCCATACAGATCTTTTGTATAGAGAAATATGGATTCTAGTTCCATATCCTTGTGCCTCCTCTGATGTTCATTGTTCATCGAGGCAAGCACGATGCACTTGGCTTTCGCGCAATCATACTCCCAGGTTTTGCGGATTTCCTTATCCGCATTACTGGATTTTGGACCTGGGACTGCAGGTGCCTTAGCGGTGAGGACGTACCCTAATTTGTCATAGGTCAAAGCCATTTTGACATTCCGCAGCCAATCTTTATAGTTTGGCCCTGTCAGTATATTTTTCTCTAAAAGTAACTTAAGTCCAGTCATTTTCAGGGTCGCTGCAATTAGGAGAGAGAGAAGAAAACTCTTTAGCATGATGCTCTTGCAAGTTTAGAGTGGTTTTTAATTTATCTAAACTGGATGGCTCCCACTGTTTCTCGAATCCTTCCTCAAACCATAAAAGAAGAATTAGCCAGGACTATTCTCACTGTACAATACTTGCTTAACCGTTCAGCCAGGCTGGTGTCGGTACTTCGAGGGAGGTTTTCCAACGCTTTCGCGAAGTCCCTTAATTAAATAACCTCTTTTCTCTGGAGGCGTAACCCCGCTGACACCTTTCTTGACAACTACTTGGTTTATAGCATTGATCGTTAAGTGACGAATATCCTGATGAGTAGCATATACTCACAGTAGGATCGGGATCCAAATATCATCGTATGATAATGTTGAAGGAATGCTACCAACATTCATCAAACTCCAAATGGTATGCATCTCTTTGAAAATTTCAGTTTCTTTAGAAATTCCCGATATTAGTTTTTTCCCCATGCTCTTATGACCTTGGCTTTGGTCAAAATGTCATAAGTCACATGTCAAGTTCTACCCGTCATTATCTTGTCAATTTGAACCCATCTGTATATACCCCTGACTTTGGTCAAATGATAATACGACTGTCCCAAACTAACTCATCTATCTATGCAACAAATGAATACCCAGCAGCTACCAAACACTATGCCTTGACTTTGGCCAAAATGCATAGCTTGAATACTACTGAATACCCAAATGAAATGACGGAGGGCTACGAATGGTTTTGGCGAAACCGTGAACATAGTGAACTTGATATGACCGAAGGAACCTGATAGCTTTTAAAAGGAGTGGTTAAAGCTCCACAATTAAAAAATATCATCTGTTTTTAAAATAACCGAGTGGTTTCTTTTAAATTGTTCCAACGATTCAACTTTTTGGTTTATTTTCTTTGCATTATAAATAATGCGTCCCACCAATAACCTATCATTGCAGAAAACAACGAAAATACAACGTCCTCTTATGCCATCCGCATTCGCCACGGGGTCCCGTCATCACCCGTTAGGTTACTTAACTAACGGCAGAGCGGGGGTTGGGCTAGCGCGGGTGTAAAACATAAGTGACGTCTAAATAGCTATCATATATAGATATTGTACATTCGTCAGACGCAATAATAGGCATTCCAGATCTCATATGAACTTTATTGGATTTGCAAGCAATCCGTGTTTGTTTAGAGCCTGCAACAAAAGACGGATTACACAGTTGTGATGAATAGCCATTACCCCACCCTAGACCCCTACGGGTACGGCAAACTACCCGCTAAATACCCGAAGTGAAGCGGTCTCCCTCAACAAAGTGAGTAGGCCACTAAACACTTCAAAGTACCCGGTAGTTTGTGCACCCCATCCTGGGTCTATCGTAGGAGCAAAAACAGTAAAATGAAATAATACAACGGTGGCTACAACCGCAACCTGGATGTGCCCCGCAAAATAATATTACAACATATTACAATTACATTGAATAAATGAATATAACAACCCATTTCAAACCCCGGCTAATCATCACAACAGTCCAATACAGTTCACAACCACAAACAGTAAAAACCATTACAGAAATGTGCAACACCCTGCCAACCTACATACTAGCAGTTAGGGGAGGTTTACGAACACATTATACAATCACAGATATAATCATATTAGCAAACATCGTAAAATTTCGATCGAGCAAAAACACTTTAGATTCTACTGCAAAAGTTCTCTGTGCACCTGAGATCTTAGCAGAAAATAAAATATCCAGAAATATCACTGTTAACACAAAGGGGTTACTGGAAAAATTTGGGTCGACTCGGCCCTAACTCGGCCGCGGATCTGCGGCGAAACGCATGGATCCGCCGCGGTTCCGCGGTGAGTTAGCCGAGTTGGGAGTCCAAATTTCTTCAGTAGCCCTATAATTTCATGCTTGTAATTCTGCAGGTCCTTGAAAAATTTTTAGGGCCTGTTTTAAATTCGACAGAAACTGTGTTAAAACGATGATCTTTCCGGTTCTTTTTGCGTTCGAAATACTTACGACTTTGCTAATGAGTTAATTATTGTTTAGCGAGGCTCTGATACCACTTTAAGTCGATGTACAACACCCCACGACTTGCAGGGAGGCGGAATAAAGAAAAACGATCTTGTTTAAAGCGTAAACATCGACTAACCGAGAATCTTTGCACAAACAATAACTAACAACAAACATAGGAGTTAACAACTACTATGAAAAGTGATTTTACCTGTAGAACCGAGTCCTTCGTCTGGTCGTTCTCCACGTCCTCTCCGGCCTTCTCTAAGTAGTAGAAGATCCACCCGAGAGCTTTACTACAAGCTTCACCTCAAACTAGAGGTAACTAGGTTTCTTAAATCGCTAATCTAAGCAACCTAGGTGATATAGATTATGGTTAAGGATTAAGTAGTCTAATCTAATCCTTGTACTCAACACATGAGAGGGGAGGATTAGGGTTTGAAGAGGGATAGCTTGAGGAGAGAGAAAGTGAGCAAGAGAATGGGATGAGAAAATGAGCTATCATAATATATATTAAGCATTATGATTTATCCAAATAAAAGAAAATAAATGATTAATCATCATGCTTAATAAATATGAGAGGGTGATTCATCTCCATGAGTCATTAAGCATTTATGATGCATTAATGACTTGGATGAATCACTCAAATGACTCACTAAACTCATTTAATGCATATGCCACCTTAACCCCCAAGTCACCATCTTCTAGAAGCTTCTCGCGCAATTACGAGAATGCCCCTCCTATCCGTGAAAACACGGAAAAACTTTAGACTGTATAAATCCAATAACCGGATACTTGAAATTGGCTTAAACCAAAGCCGACTAGTAAAAACTGTCCGGATGTCGTACGTGCGTAAACACACGTATGCGTCCGAACCCTTGTCGTAAAACCATACGACCTCTATATCGTTTCGCCTGGAGTAGAGAAACTCTCTGTGTGGGACTCTAGAAACTCGACTACTACGCTGGAAGTGGGTTTAACCACAGACCGTAAGCGGCATTAGCTGTACGTAACGGTCCCCAGGTAGATGTCGATAAGAAGGCCGATGAGGAAACCCATCCGAACTCCTACTGAGTCTGATGTGACAATCTCCGTACAGTCCGGTCTGTTAGTTTAAGACTATTGCATATCGGGCAAAGGGGGCGGCAAGCATCAGTCCTCTAATAGCGGTATAAGTCGTGTCGGAGCGAAGCCCATTACACCCTGAGAAACCACTGGAACCTGCCAGCAAATCTCGCTTGCCCTGGCCAGGGACTTTGCGTAATGGCTCTCTGACACAGCGCGATATCAACCCCCAATACCGGGAGAGACGAATCCTGTCTAACCGCCACTGCCTCCAAGTGCTCGGGACTGCACCCAACTGCTACCTGTTTGCACGACTCCGTTGAGCCATGGTAGGATAGCAATTTAAGAACAGTGGGACACACTTGAGGCGAAGCAGGAGTGTCAAGTCTGCGGACTATGCTGTACTCTTGTCACCTGGGAACTGTTCACTGACGACTGGTATAAAACCAACTAACAGTTCCCTGTGAGTCCTGTCCGGTGTACCCGTAACCTAACGAGCATCTGCATACTATCTCCAGTACGACGTACTGACGGCTGTGGGACAGACCATCTCCCCAACTGGGATGAGAAGCGTACACACTAGTCTACTCCGGAGTATCGATGCCCTGTCTCGATAATCCTACGACTAGGGACCTGAATAAGGATGTGCTTGTAGACTACCCAGCCCCCACTAGTGTGACTACCATCACAACGCTGGTATTCAAGCAAGACCCTAAGAGCTCTATCAATTCGTATACTCACATATTAAGATAGAAAAACCAAGTAGCATACTACCATGTATAGCATGACTGTTATATACTTGTGAATATCCCAAGCTTCCATTAAGTAATATACAAACTAGTATAATACAATAATGGCCCCTATGGCATATACACTAACACCCGGGAGAACCATGATCGCAGCGAAGGGACTATGACAAGGAGCTTTAGAAGTTAAGGACCGATCTACAAAGGTTGTATTTCGTATTCACTTAGTTGTAGATGCTATTTACTTGCATGTGAAACCCTAATTTTCTAGCAAAGATCTTGTTTAGGGTTGATAGGCACGGCTAAAATTTTAATCGGGCATGGTTGATGCTTTCTTAACCCTTGTTAGAGTGCCTAGTAACCCTACAGTGGTATAGAGCCTAGCTAGAGCATTAGGCGATGTGTATACGAAGTTAAAACTCCGAACGAACCCCGAAACGTCAAAACGACCCCCTCACTGGACTTTTTTCAAAAACTGTGATTTTTCTGAATTAAAAATACCTAAAAAATTCAGCAGGTAATTTTAATCATTATTGTGCAAAACGGTGACGTAAGCCGTACGGACCGCCGCGGAACCGCGGCAATAGACTGCTTGTGCCGCTGATCCGCGGCCGTATAGTGAGTGTTTGATTTGGTTTTTGCACAGTAATACTGATATATGATAGTGCTATTTTCTGGGTATTTTTAAACTGACTCAAGTGTTGAGTATTCTGGGGATCATTTAGTATTCGTTAATTCGATCGGAATATTTAGTTTCGTTTTGTTTACCGGATATTTAGAAACTATTAAAATGTTCGAACGGATATCATTAGCTCAATTTTTCCCGGCAAGAAAAACTTTCAAGTGTTGAATTTTTCTTGAGTTTAAGTCTTTCGGAAAAACGTGCAAGTAACGCGATGGACCCTCTAGAAGACAACAAACCTTAATTCGATTATGTGACCGTCTTGAACTGCCTTTTGAACCTTAGGGTTTGGGGGAGTACGGCGTTGCCACATGTGAGGCGTTGTCTTGACCCTACTACGGCTGGACCGTTGGTACTGTGACGTATTCTGGAATTTTTGAACTCCGCTCAAGTGTTGAGCTATTTAGGAAATCCTGGGTATTTGATTATTCGATCGGAAAGTTTAATACTATCTATTTATCTGGAATGTGATACAATATGTGGAATTCATATAGTTAGGCATGAAATGCGAAGTATGTGATATTTCGGATTTACGATGTCTAAAGAGATTGTGGATTCCAAATGTTATAGTTTTACACTTTATTTTCTGCGACCGTAAGTGTAATATGTGTTATCGCCGGTTTCGTTGCTATATGTCAACGACAATTGGGATGCACATATTTGCGTATGTTGATGACATGTGATGTTATGTGTTGCTGGATATGTTATATTGGATCGTCGCGTTTCTGAATAGCCGGGGGTTTTATGTGAGATGAGGGTTTTTATTTTCATTCATGTAAAATTAAATGTATGTAATATTCTTTTATTGGGGCACTTCCGGGATGAGGTTGATGTCACCATTTGTATATTATTTATTTTTCCGCACTAGGATAGACCCAAGGAGGAGAGCACGAGTAACCGGGTTCTAGAGTCCAGTGGGAGACCAACTCGAAGAGTCGAGTCCGGGTCTCCTAACTCTAGAATTGGTAGGGTTGCTTGCCGCTCTCATAGGAGTCTAGGGGTGTGGGTTTGGCTATTCATCGCGACCGTGGAATCCGTGTTTTATAGAGACTCAAAATAAAACACGGACGTCCTAGTATATCCAATATTTCATATGTTTCTTCTGCTGAGATATCTGTGATGTGATCATTTGATATATTGAGATAGATACTGTATATAGTATATATGATATATTATATAGACGTTACTTATGTGTTACACCCGCGCTAGCCCTGCCCCGCTCTGCCGTTAGTTACCTAACCTAACGGTGCACGAGGGGACATCGAGGGGAATGCGGATGGCATAAGTGTACGTCATATTTATCTGTGATGTTTAGGTGACTTAAATGATGGGACTTCATTAATATGATTAATGAAAGAAAAGAAACCTAAAAGATGTTGTAGAATCAAATTTTCAAAAAGGGTAGCTACAGTTTTTGCTTTGCATAGCGATATATATGATATATCCCGCACCTTATTCGATGAGGAAAGAGCTGAGATCCTTTCACCGGGAGTGACCACTTTAGAAAAACTGGCAGATGCTACAACACTCGGTTTGTTTTTGATTGCTTTTGCTTTGCATAGCGATATATATGATATATCCTGCACCTTATTCCATAAGGAAAGAGCCGAGATCCCTTCACCGGGAGTGACCTCTTTAGCAAAACTAATAAAAGCCTCAAAAACACTCCATTTCAAAATTCATTCGATTCTACAACGATATCAAGTTCATTACACAATAGGTTTTCAGAAAAACCTGTCGTAGCCCTCCGTTATTTCAGATAAGTCCTGCTTAGTATTCGTGCTGCGTTTGTTGACCTTGTCAAGGTGCAGTGTGCGGTAGCTGACCAGTATTTATCTGCTTATGCATATGATGCAGATTGGATTAGGGTAGTCGTACGGCCTTGTTGACCTTGTCAAGGGTCGTACGGATGGGTTTAATTCAATCAAGAAATGACGGGTTGAACTTGACTTACGGTCTATGGTTTGTTGACCTTGTCAAGGTCATGGATCGTTTGGGGCAAAATATTATCGGGAATTTCAAGTGTTGAAATTTGCAATGAGATTGCATACCTTCTATGAGATAGTTGGATCCCGATACCTACTGCGAGTAATTGTTACTCCCGGGAGAGTTTTACGCAGGACAATTAGCCGATCAAGTAGGTGTCTAGAAAGGTGTCAACGGGGTTACGCCTCTGGGAAAACGAGGTTTACTTTAATGAGGTCCGTGCGAAAGCACGGGGAACCTCCCTCAAAGTACCGACACTGGCGTGGCTGAAAGCTTGGCGAAATTGTAGGGTGTAATTAATCCCGGCTAGTCTTTCCTTTTAGGGTTTGAAGGAAGATTTGATAAAAACAGTGGGAGCCATCCTGATTAGATAAAATAATAACCAATCTTATCTTGCAAGAGCATACGCTAAAGTGTTTTCTTCTCTCTCTCTCTCCAGGTAGCGACCATGTCATGCCTTAATAAAGATAATAATATGGATGTATTGACCGAACTCTCATGTTATACTGTGCTGGGGAACGTTGGTTCCGTTCTTTCTTATAAAAGTTATAAGACTGAACATGATATTGGGGAATACCAGGATTCCTATACCACCCGAATGAAGAAAGTACATGTTGATGCATTTTCTTCGGGTGTGTTCGTTACAGAGAACCGTTTCTCCATTTGCTCTACGTCCTGGGTATTAGATACCAGGTCAGGATCCCATATATGTAATCAGTTACATGGGCTTAGGAAAGGTAGAGAACTTGGAGAAGGTGATAAATACATAAGGGCTGGAAATGGTGCAATTGTTGTAGCTAAAACCGTCAGGGAATATCACTTTGTATTGACAACTGGTAATACATTGATTCTGAACGAATGCTATTACATGCCGAACCTGATATGCAACATTATATCGGTTTCTTTGTTGAGTAAAGAAGGATATAATTTTGTATTACAGGATAATGTTATGAAATTTTTTCTAAACCAAAAGTTAGTTGGATCAGGCACGTTGTGCAATGGCATTTATGTTCTAAATCAATCAACAGTTCTGAGCATAATAAACACACACAAGAAGAAGAGTTCAGAAATGAACGAATCCTTCTTGTGGCATTGTAGACTGGGTCACATCAATGCGACACGACTAGCTAAGTTTCATAAGGATGGATATTTGAATCCGTTTAAATTTTCATCTTATGACACTTGCCAGTCATGTCTCAAAGGCAAGATGACCAAAACTCCATTTACGGGACACGGAGAAAGAGTTACGGAACTCTTGGGACTGGTACATAGTGATGTATGAAGCCCCATGTCTACACATGCCAGGAATTGTTCTGCGTACTTCATTATATTCACTGACGATCTCTTTAGATTCGGGTATGTGTTCCTGATGAAACACAAATCAGAAGCTTTTGAGAAATTCAGAGAATATAAACAAGAAGTCGAGAACCAAACCGGGAAAAGTATTAAAATCCAACGATCTGATCGAGGAGGTGAATGTTAGTGTATATGCCCTAGAGGCCATTATTGTATCATACTAGTATGTATATTACATGATGGAAGCTTGGGATATTCACAGTTGTACAGACAATCTTGCTCAATATAGTAGTATGCTACTTGGTTTGTCTTTTCTTTAATGTGTACATGTGTGTTTATTTATTATATCACCTATACGCATTAGTAGAGCCCTTAGGATCTTTGCTTGATTACCGGCGTTGTGATGGCGATCACACTCGTGGGGGCTGGGTAATCTACAAGCACATCCTTATACACGTCCCTAGTCATGGGATTATCGAGATAGGGTATCGATACTCCGGAGTAGACTAGCGTATGCGCTTCTCATCCCAGCACGGGAGACGGTCTGTCCTACAGCCGTCAGTACGTCGTACTTGAGATAGTATGCGGGTGCTCGTTAGGTTACGAGTACACTGGACAGGACTCGTCGGGAACTCATGGTTGGTATTATACCTATCGTCAGTTATCAGTTCCCAGGTGACATGAGTACAGCTTAGTCCGCTGACTTGACACTGTCACTTCGCCTCGAGTGTGTTCCCACCGTTCTTTGATTACTACCCTACCACGACTCTACTGAGTCGTGCAAACAGGTAGTAGTTGGGTGCAGTCCCGAAGCACTTGGAGGCAGTGACGGTTAGACAGGATTCGTCTCTCCCGGTATTGGGGGTTGACATCGCACCGTGTCTAGGAGAGCCATTACACGAGTAGTCCCTGGCCAGGGCAAGAGAGATATACTGGTAGGTTTCCAGTGTTATCTCAGGGTGTTCTGGGCTTCACTCCGATACGACTTGTACCGCTATTAGGGGACTGACGTTTACCGCCCCCCTAGGCCCGCCATGCGATGTATCAGACGAACAGACCGGACTGTACGGAGATTGTCACATACAGGCTCGGTAGGAGTTCGGATGGGTTTACCTCATCGGCCTTCTTATCGACATCTACCTGGGGACCGTTACGTACAGCTAGTGCCTCTTGCGGTCTGTGGTTAAACCCATTGCCAGCGTAGTGTCGAGTCTTTAGAGTCCCACACAGAGAGTTTCCCTGCATTGAGCGAAACGTGTAGAGGCCGTATGGTTTTACGGCAGGGCTACGATCACTTATGTGCACTTGTTTGCGTATGTTGTTCGGGCAGGCAATACTAGTGGACTTTTGTTTAAGCCAGATCCTAGCATTGCACAGATGGATTTGTTTTGTCTTCTGTGCATCCGCATTCTACGGAATGCGGATGCAGGTGTGTATGCACAGTTTTCCGGAGCGATGAAGGAGGAGGTGCCTCATTAGGGTTTTGGCACTTGGTTCGGCCAAAACCGTTATGTGGCAGGCTCATTAGGGTTTTGACAGTTGATTCGGTCAAAACCATATTGAGACGGACTCATTAGGGTTTTGGCAATTCGTTTGGTCAAAACCATTATGAGCCGCGGGCATCATTTACTAATCCTTTTAGTGATAATTTTATAATGGCTAATTGCATTGACCATTTGATCACCTTTACCTCTCTTGACTTTGTTGACCGGTTGACCGTGTTGACCATTGACTTTCAAGAGAGATCTACACTCTTCTTTTCTTTTTCTTTTTCTATTTTGATTATGATAATGGTCATTTCAATGTAGCTATCAAACTTTATCCTGATGGGATTAGTAATGATAGTGTTTTTGCATTATTGAACCATGGTTCATTTTCTTATGCTCATAATTTCTTTCTCATTCTCTCTCTTGCCTTTTTCTAGTGAGAAGGAAAAAAATGCACCATGGTTGCTAGCTCCTCCTTCTTCCTCCTCTTGATTCATCTTTTGATCTCATGTGTTGAGAAATAAAGATCCCACAAAGACAAAACAATCCCTCTACCACTTCTACACAACATAGGGCTTCTAGACTAGCAATCTCTTTGCCCTAGTTACCTCGGCTCGAGGTGGAGCTCGGTGTACATCTCTCGGGTGGATCGTCTTCGACTCAGGGAGGCCGCGGAGGTGACCAAAGTCCGGATTAACCCTCGGAGCAAGCAAAGAGAAGAACAACAAGAAGAGAAGGAGTTCAAGTTGAGGTATAACCCCTAACCGAGTAGATAAATCTCTAGTTAGGATGTTAGTGTGTTGTTTAGCAAAGATCCGGCTTTTACGGTCCATGTTACCATGTTTAGAAATATTTTTGTTTTACCGTTTCCGCAACCCCGAAAGTACCGGGAGAGGTAACGTGGACCTAACAGTGGTATCAGAGCCTAACTAAACACACCCTAGCATGTTAACAAATTATTTAGAATTTCGACCGGATGAAAAACTGCAAAATACCCCGGAAATTTCAAGTTTCTGCCGATTTTTAGATCTGTTCCAAAATTAATAAATCATACACTAAAAATCGGCTCAGGCTTTTTTTAGACCCCTGCAGAAAAATGATCCCCCAACTCGGTTAAAGCGCCGCGGAACCGCGGCATAAGCTTGCTTATGCCGCGAAACCGCGGCCGAGTTAACTCGGTTTGGGATCCTGTTTTCTGCAGTATTCTTATTTGGGTATTTTGGGATTTTTGGAATATGATTTTTCTGCCCAGATTTTCCAGAAAGCAAAATGTGTTTTTGGGGCTTAGAAATCCGTATTTTTTGGTCGATGTTCTATAGACTTTGGCTAATGGTTATATCTGTAATGTTATATGTGTATTGAACGTCTACTAATCGCTATACGTCGATTAGTGGAGGTTATACATATCTGTGATCTGTAATGCTGATGGTTTGTGTATATGAACTCGTTGGATTGTCGCGGATGAATAGCCGGGGTGGATGTGAGATGAGAGTTTCTTTTTCTTTCATTCATGTAATAAATTTGTAAATTGATGTAATATTATTTGTATGGCCGCACAACCGGGTCGGGGTTGTAGCCGTCATTGTATAATTCTTTTTACTGTTTTTGCTCCTAGGATAGACCCATGGAGGGGGTGCACAAACTACCGGGTAACTCGAAGTGCCGAGTGGCCTACTCACGGTGTTGAAGGAGGTTGCTTCGCTTCGGGTACTTGGCGGGTAGTTTGCCGCACCCGTAGGGGTCTTGGGTGGGGTATTGGCTATTCATCGCGACCGTGTAATCCGCTTTTCGTTGTAGGCTCGAATGAATCGCGGGTTCCTAGTATATCCAAAGTGTTCATCTGTGATCTGGATTTGCTATCATTGCTGTATATCTATATATAATAACTATTTAGGCGTTGCTTATGTTTTTCAGCCGCGCTAGCCCAGCCCCCGCTTTGTCGTTAGTTAAGTAACCTAACGGGTGATGACGGGGCCCCGTGGCGAATGCGAATGGCATAAGCGTACGTCATATTTTAGTTGTTTTCTGCAATGGTAGGATTTAAATGATAGGACGCATTAAAAGAACTAATGCAAGAAAATAAACCTAAAAGACGTTGTTGGAACAATTTTTCAAGAAAAGCTGTTATTACAAGGACGTTCACTTTTGTTTTGCATCGAGGTATTCGGTTGTGAATGCCCAGCACCTCATTCGACGAGGCAAGGGCTGAGATCCCCTCATCGGGAGTGACCCCTTGGACAAAAGTTTGCGTCAGGGTGATAACTTCACTATAGTCGATCATTCTTTCTTTGCATCGAGGTATTCATCTTATGAATGCCCAGCACCTCACTCGACGAGGAAAGAGCCGAGATCCCTTCACAGGGAGTGACCTCTTTAGCAAAAGTTTTCGCCACTATATTTTTTCAAAAAAGGCAATCGTGTTCCTTCAACGATATCAAGTTCATTACGTTAACGGTTTTTTCGCCAAAAACCCAGCCGTAGCCCTCCGTCGTTTCGGATTAATATTATTTAGTCTTCGTGCTGCGTTTGTTGACCTAGTCAAGGCGTAGTGAACGGTAGCTAAATAATATTTTTCTGTGGATTGCAAATGTGATTGGTTAGGACAGTCGTGCGGCCTTGTTGACCTAGTCAAGGGCACGTACGGGTGGGTCTAATGTAATCAGGATAATGACGGGTAGAACTTGACTAACAGTTTGTGGCTTGTTGACCTAGTCAAGGTCATGAGCCGTTAGGGGCAAAAACCACATCGGGAGTTTCAAAAGTACTGAAACTTGCTAGTATTGCATACCATTTGGAGTGTGATGATTCTGGTAGGATTCCTTCAGTTTTGTCACACGATGATATTTGGATCCCGATCCTACTGTGAGTATATGCTACTCCTCGGGAACTTTCTCACTTAACGATCAATGCTATAAACCAAGTAGGTGTATAGAAAGGTGTTAGCGGGGCTACGCCCACAGGGAAAAGAGGTTACTTAATTAAGGAACTTCGCGAAAGCGTTGGAAAACCTCCCTCGAAGTACCGACACTGGCCTGGCTGAACGGTTAAGCAAGTATTGTACGGTGAGATTGATCCCGACTAATTCTTCCTTTATGGTTTGAGGAGGGATTCGAGAGACAGTGGGAGCCATCCTGTTTAGATAAATTAAAAACCAATATAAACTTGCAAGAGCGCACGCTGAGTGTTTCTTTTCTCTCTCTCCAGGTAGCAACCATTTCACGCCCTAATCAAGATAATAAAATGTATCGCTTGAACGATCCGAATTCTTATTCGGGGCTGGGGAACGTTGGTTCGGCTCTAACTTGTAACAACAGTCATAAGTATGAGCAAGGGAAAGGGGATTGTATGGATTCCCGGGATACCCAGTTGAAGAAGAAGCATGGTTTTGCATCTACTTCAGGTGTTCTTGTAATTGAGAACTGTTTTACGGTCAGCCCTACCTCCTGGATACTTGATACCGGATCAGGATCTCATATCTGTAATTTATTGCAGGGACTGAGAAAAAGTAGGAAAGTTGCACCGGGTGATATGTCGCTCAGAGTAGCGAACGGAGCACAAGTTAATGCGGCAGCCGTCGGTGAATATCACCTAGTATTGCCAAATGGCAAGACTATGATTTTGAACGATTGCTACTATGTACCCTCCATGGTTTGCAACATCATATCAGTTTCTTTACTCGATAAAGATGGATATAACTTTATTCTTGATAGAAATATCATGAACATTTACCTTCATAAGGTACTGGTTGCAGAGGGTACACTGTGTAATGGTATCTACGTTCTAAATCAGAATACAGTTCTCAATATACAAAACACATGCAAGAGGAAGAATTCAGATACGAATGAATCCTACTTGTGGCATTGTAGACATGGTCATATCGGAGAGAAAAGACAGAGTAAGTTGCATAAAGATGGACTCTTGAATGCGTTCGAGTTTTCATCTTATGAAACTTGTCAGTCTTGTCTCAAAGGGAAGATGACCAAATCTCCGTTCACTGGACATGGAGAAAGAGCAACAGAGCTCTTGGGACTCATACACAGTGATGTATGTGGTCCGATGTCTATACATGCAAGGGGTGGGTTCTCGTACTTCATCACATTCACCGACGATCTCTCTAGGTTCGGATATGTGTATCTGATGAAACACAAATCTGAAGCTTTTGAGAAATTCAAGGAATTCAGAAAGGAAGTAGAGAACCAGACTGGCAAAAGTATCAAGATCCACCGGTCTGATATAGGAGGGGAGTACTTAAGCACGGAATTCCTAGATTACTTAAAAGAGAATGGTATTCTCTCTCAGCTTACTCCTCCTTATACACCACAGCACAACGGTGTATCGGAGCGGAGGAATCGTACCCTACTGGATATGGTTCGCTCCATGATGAGTAATGCCGAGTTACCTCTTTAATTTTGGGGACATGCGCTGTTGACAGCAGCATATCTATTGAATGATGTTCCGTCTAAATCAGTGCCTAAGACTCCGTTCGAGATATGGAATGGAAAAATGCCATATCTTAAAAGATTTAAGATATGGGGTTGTCCGGCTTATGTTAAAACGCATAAACCAGATAAACTAGAGGCACGGTCAGTTTTATGTAAGTTTGTGGGATATCCAAAGAATGGTTATGGATATCTATTCTACCACACCGAGGAACAGAAGGTGTTTGTTGCTCAACATGCCGTTTTCTTAGAAACGGAGTTTCTTGTAAAAGAAATTAGTGGGAGCACGGTAGAATTGGAAGAAATTCAGCGACCACAAACTGAAACTGAAGATTTGACAGAACCTCAGAGTTCAATAACCCCAGACGAACCTCGGCCACTCCGCAGATCTGGTAGGATTTCTCATCCGCCCGAGAGATACTACGGTTTTCTCATAGACGGGGATCGAGAGGATTGCATCTTGGAAGAAGATGACCCTACCAGTTTCAGGCAGGCCATTATCAGTAGGGACTCTGATAAGTGGCAGGAAGCAATGCAATCTGAAATGGAGTCCATGTACGCCAATAAAGTGTAGACCTTGGATATTGCTCCACCTGGGGTAAAACCCGTTGGATGCAAATGGATCTACAAAAGGAAACTTGGTGTAGATGGGCAGCTGGAAACCTATAAGGCTAGACTCGTTGCAAAAGGTTTTCGTCAGAGACCTGGTTTGGACTATGACGAAACTTTTTCTCCGGTGGCTATGCTCAAATCCATTCGGATCCTACTTGCCATTGCTGCCTTCCATGACTATGAAATCTGGCAGATGGATGTTAAAACGGCTTTCCTAAACGGTTGTTTGGAGGAGTGCGTTTACATGGATCAGCCAGAAGGTTTCGTAGATAGTGGGAGCAGCGGGAAGGTGTGCAAGTTGCTTAAATCCATTTATGGATTAAAGCAGGAATCGCGGAGCTGGAACATCTGTTTTAATGAGGCAATCAAGGAATTTGATTTCATCAAGAACGAAGATGAACCCTGTGTTTATAAGAAGATTGTAGGGCGAACTGTCATATTCCTAGTCTTGTACGTGGACGACATTCTTTTGATAGGAAATGACATTCCTATGCTACAATCTGTCAAGCTATTTTTGTCATACGGTTCTCCATGAAGGACCTGGGTGATGCCTCGTACATTCTGGGGATCAAGATCTACAGAGATAGATCTAAGAGACTACTGGGACTTTCGCAGTCCAAGTACATAGAGACCGTACTAAAGAGATTTAGTATGGAGGATTCCAAGCGCGGTAACATACCCGCATTGCACGGAATTACCCTCTCCAAGAAGATGTCTCCTAAGACTGACGAGGAGAGGGTTCGCATGAGCACTATACCCTACGCTTCGGCGGTAGGATCTATAATGTATGCGATGCTATGTACAAGACCAGATGTAGCTTACGCGCTGAGCGCGGTAAGCCGGTATGAGTCAGACCCAGGTGAGGACCACTGGACAGCAGTGAAGAACATTCTCAAGTACCTGAGAAGGACTAAGGAGATATTCCTGGTTTACGGTAATGGAGACCTCAGGGTCGAGTCCTTTACCGATTCAAGCTTCCAGAGTGACAAAGATGACAGCAAGTCTGTCACGGGTTTTGTGTTTGCCCTCAACGGAGGGGCGGTATGTTGGAGGAGTTCCAAACAGGATACCGTCGCAGACTCGACGATGGAGGCTGAATACATTGCTGCAAGCGATGCCGCAAAAGAGGCGGTCTGGATGAAGAAGTTCATTAGTGAACTTCAGGTAGTTCCGTCCATTGTTGACCCAATACCTTTGTATTGCGATAACAATGGGGCTATAGCTTTAGCGAAGGAACCAAGGTCCCATCAGAAATCCAGGCATATCTTAAGGCGGTATCACCTGATCAGGGAGATCATTGATCGCCAGGAGATCGAGGTGCGGAGAGTGGACACAACGGACAACACAGCAGACCCATTCACGAAGGCATTGCCCCAGACTCAGTTCGAGCGGCTGATCAAGATGATAGGTCTTCGATACGCCAGTACATGGCCTTAGTGCAAGTGGGAGATTGTTAGTGTATATGCCCTAGAGGCCATTACTGTATCATACTAGTATGTATATTACTTGATGGAAGCTTGGGATATTCACAGTTGTACATACAATCTTGCTCAATATAATAGTATGCTACTTGGTTTGTCTCTGCTTTAATGTGTACATGTGTGTTTATTTATTATATCACCTATACGCATTAGTAGAGCCCTTAGGATCTTTGCTTGATTATCGGCGTTGTGATGGCGATCACACTCGTGGGGGCTGGGTAATCCACAAGCATATCCTTATACACGTCCCTAGTCGTGGGATTATCGAGATAGGGCATCGATACTCCAGAGTAGACTAGCGTATGCGCTTCTCATCCCAGCACGGGAGACGGTCTATCCCACAGCCGTCAGTACGTCGTACTTGAGATAGTACGCGGGTGCTCGTTAGGTTACGAGTACACTGGACAGGACTCGTCGGGAACTCATGGTTGGTATTATACCTATCGTCAGTTATCAGTTCCCAGGTGACATGAGTACAGCTTAGTCCGCTGACTTGACACTGTCACTTCGCCTCGAGTGTGTTCCCACTGTTCTTTGATTACTACCCTACCACGGCTCTACTGAGTCGTACAAACAGGTAGTAGTTGGGTGCAGTCCCGAAGCACTTGGAGGCAGTGACGGTTAGACAGGATTCGTCTCTTCCGGTATTGGGGGTTGACATCGCACTGTGTCTAGGAGAGCTATTACACGAGTAGTCCCTGGCCAGGGCAAGAGAGATATACTGGTAGGTTTCCAGTGTTATCTCAGGGTGTTCTGGGCTTCACTCCGACACGACTTGTACCGCTATTAGGGGACTGACGTTTACCGCCCCCCTAGGCCCGCCATGCGATGTATCAGACGAACAGATCGGACTGTACGGAGATTGTCACATACAGGCTCAGTAGGAGTTCGGTTGGGTTTACCTCATCGGCCTTCTTATCGACATCTACCTGGGGACCGTTACGTACAACTAGTGCCGCTTGCGGTCTGTGGTTAAACCCACTGCCAGCGTAGTGTCGAGTCTTTAGAGTCCCACACAGAGAGTTTCCCTGCATTGAGTGAAACATGTAGAGGCCGTATGGTTTTACGGCAGGGCTACGATCACTTACGTGCACTTTTATGCGTATGTTGTTCGGGCAGGCAATACTAGTGGGCTTTGGTTTAAGCCAGATCCTAGTATTTTACAGATGGATTTGTTTTGTCTTCTGTGCATCCGCATTCTACGGAATGCGGATGCAGGTGTGTATGCACAGTTTTCCGGAGCGATGAAGGAGGAGGTGCCTCATTAGGGTTTTGGCACTTGGTTCGGCCAAAACCGTTATGTGGCAGGCTCATTAGGGTTTTGACAGTTGATTCGGTCAAAACCATATTGAGGCGGACTCATTAGGGTTTTGGAAATTCGTTTGGTCAAAACCATTATGAGCCGCGGGCATCATTTACTAATCCTTTTAGTGATAATTTTATGATGGCTAATTGCATTGACCATTTGACCACCTTGACCTCTCTTGACTTTGTTGACCGGTTGACCGTGTTGACCATTGACTTTCAAGAGAGATCTACACTCTTCTTTTCTTTTTCTTTTTCTATTTTGATTATGATAATGGTCATTTCAATGTAGCCATCAAACTTTATCTTGATGGGATTAGTAATGATAGTGTTTTTGCATTATTGAACCATGGTTCATTTTCTTATGCTCACAATTTCTTTCTCATTCTCTCTCTTGCCTTTTTCTAGTGAGAAGAAAAGAAATGCACCATGGTTGCTAGCTCCTCCTTCTTCCTCCTCTTGATTCATCTTTTGATCTCATGTGTTGAGAGATAAAGATCCTATAAAGACAAAACCATCCCTCTACCACTTCTACACAACCTAAGGCTTCTAGACTAGCAATCTCTTTGCCCTAGTTACCTCGGCTTGAGGTGGAGCTCGGTGTACATCTCTCGGGTGGATCATTTTCGACTCAGGGAGGCCGCGGATGTTACCAAAGTCTGGATCAACCCTCGGAGCAAGCAAAGAGAAGAACAACAAGAAGAGAAGGAGTTTAAGTTGAGGTATAACCCCTAACCGAGTAGATAAATCTCTAGTTAGGATGTTAGTGTGTTGTTTAGCAAAGATCCGACTTTTACGGTCCATGTTACCATGTTTAGAAATATTTTTGTTTTACCGTTTCCGCAACCCCGAAAGTACCGGGAGAGGTAACGTGGACCTAACAGTGAATACTTGAGCAAAGAATTCCTGGACTTCCTAAAAGAGAATGGGATTCTCTCTCAGCTGACTCCTCCATATGCACCACAACACAACGATGTATCAGAACGGAGGAACCGCACCCTATTAGATATGGTGCGCTCTATGATGAGCACAGTTGAGTTACCTATTTCCTTCTGGGGGTATGCACTGGAGACAGCAGCATACCTATTGAATAAAGTTCCATCTAAATCTGTACCTACCACACCATATGAGATATGGAGTGGGAAGAGGCCATATCTTAAACGAGTTAAGATATGGGGTTATCCGGCCTATGTCAAAAGACAAAATCCGGAAAAACTCGAGGCACGGTCAGTTCTTTGCAAGTTTGTAGGATATCCAAAGAACTCATATGGGTATTTTTTCTACCACAGTGAGGAACAAAAGGTGTTTGTTGCTCAACATGCCACCTTTTTGGAAAATGAATTTCTTGTAAAAGAAATTAGTGGCAAAGTGGTAGAGCTGGAAGAGGTTCCAGATACACAAACTGCAACTGAAGATTTAATAGAACCGGAGGATTCGGTAGTTCCCGATGAACCCCAGCCACTCCGCCGATCTAGTAGGGTTCCTCGCCCACCTGAGAGATACTACGATTTTCTCATGGATGGTGGGAGAGAGGATTGCATCATGGTTGATGATGACCCAACTAGCTTCGAGCAGGCCATCACGAGTGGGGACTCAGTGAAATGGCTGGATGCAATGCGGTCCGAGATGGAATCCATGTACACCAACAAAGTATGGACTTTGGAAGATGCTCCTGAAGGGGTAAAACCTATTGGGAGCAAGTGGATCTTCAAGAAAAAACTTAGTGTAGATGGGAAAGTGGAGATTTTCAAAGCTAGACTTGTTGCAAAGGGTTTTCGTCAAAGACCAGGTTTGGACTATGTCAAAACCTTTTCTCCAGTGGCTATGCTTAAATCCATCCGGATCATGCTTGCCATCGCTGCATATCATGACTACGAAATCTGGCAAATGGATGTTAGGACCGCCTTTCTAAATGGTGATTTAGAAGAGTACGTGTATATGACTCAGCCAGAGGGCTTCGTAGATAGTGGGAGCAGCGAGAAGGTGTGCAAGCTGCTTAAATCCATTTATGGATTAAAGCAAGCATCGCGGAGTTGGAACATCTGCTTTGACGTCGTTATCAAAGAGTTTGATTTCGTCAAAAACGTAGATGAACCTTTTATCTACAAGAAGGTGGCAGAGAGTAAGGTTGTCTTCCTCGTATTGTACGTAGACGACATACTCTTGATAGGAAATGACATTCCTATGCTGCAATCGGTCAAGCTTTTCTTATCACAAAGATTCTCAATGAAAGATCTAGGTGATGCTTCCTGCATACTGGGAATTATGATCTATAGAGATAGATCTAAAAGGATATTGGGATTGTCCCAATCCAGGTACATTGACACCATACTAAAGAGGTTTAGTATGGAAGAGTCTAAACGTGGGTTTTTACATACGATCTCGGGGCTCACTCTCTCCAAAGAGATGTCTCCCAAGACTGATTTGGAGAGAGCTCGCATGCAAGGGATACCCTATGCTTCAGCTGTAGGCTCTATCATGTACGCGATGCTATGTACCAGACCCGATGTAGCATACTCACTAAGTGTAGTGAGTAGGCATCAAGCTGATCCTGGAGAGAGTCACTGGATAGCTGTGAAGAGCATTCTCAAGTACTTACGAAGGACTAAAGAGATGCTATTGGTGTATGGTAACGGAGAACTCCAAGTGGAGTACTTTACCGATTCGAGCTTCCAGAGTGATAAGGACGACTCTAAGTCGCACTCGGGATTTGTCTTTACCCTTTACGGAGGGGCGATTAGCTGGAAAAGTTCTAAGCAGGAAACCGTGGCAGACTCGACGATGGAGGCTGAATACATCGCTACCAACGATGCTGCCAAAGAGGCTGTCTGGATAAAGAAGTTCATTACTGAACTTGGAGTGGTTCCATCCATTGAGCATCCAATACCTTTGTATTGCGATAACAATGGAGCGGTGGCTTTAGACAAGGAACCCAGGTCCCATCAGCGATCCAGGCATATTCTGAGGCGGTATCACCTGATCCGGGAGATAGTAGATCGCCGGGAGATCGAGGTCAGGAGGGTTGATACGAAGAACAACACTGCGGATCCACTCACGAAGGCCATTCCCAAGATACAGTCTGAGAGACTCTTCGGGATGCTTGGTATGCGATACTACAGCAGCTGGCCTTAGTGCAAGTGGGAGATTGTTAGTTGTATGTATGCCTTAGAGGCCAGTATTGTATAGATGATGTATATTATATTGGATGCTTGGACATATATAGAGAGGACTTTCTGGCTCGATATGATAGTATGCTATCTGGTTGCTTTTTATCTTAACATGTATACTTGTCTCTTGATGTTGTCTTATAGTTACATGTTGGTAAAGCCCTTAGGATGTGTACTTGACTACCTGGACTATGATGCGGATCATACTAGTGGGGATAGAGTAGTCCATAAGTACATCCTTTAATGTTCCTAGTCGTAGGTGTATCGAGAAAGGGCATCGGTATACCAGAGTAGACTAGCGTATACGCTTCTCGACCCATGAGATGGGCGATGGATGATCCCATATCCATTGGTGTTTGACATCAGAGATGGTATACGGGTGCTCAGTGGAGACTGGGTACACTGGACGGACTCGCCGAGAACTCCCAGATGGTATTATACCTCACGTCAGATGGCAGTTCTCTGGTGACACTTGTGCAGGTTAGTCTGTAGACCCGAGATCGTCATAGAGTCTTGTGTGATTCCCACTGTGCTTTGATTTCCACCTTACCACGTCCAAGAGGGCGTGCAAAAGGGTGGTTTTTGGGTACAGTCTCGAGTCACATGGAGGCGATGAGCGATAGGAGGGGTTTCGTCTCTCCCGGTATTGGGGGTTGATGTTGCGCTGTGCTCGATTGGCCATAACAGGGAAGGCCCTGGCCAGGGCTGATTTAGAGATTTACTGGTAAGAGTTACCGATAGTTTCTCGACCCGTTATAAGCCTCACATCGGCACGACTTATCGGTTATTGGGGTCTGACGTTTACCACCCCTAGACTTGATATGCGACATATAAGACGAGGAGACCGGACTGTACGGGAAGTCTTACCGTTTGGCTTTTACAGGAGTTGGAGCGGGCTTGCTTGCCGATCTTCTGATTGCTCAATACCCGGGTAGCCTTTACGTCCAGCTAGTACCGCTGACGGCTTGTGGGTGCTTGATGTGATCATCACCTACTGCCGGCGTATTGACGAGTCTTTAGAGTCCTACATAGAGGTTTTACTGGCTCAGGCAAAACGAAATGGGAGCGCATATGTGATATGTGCGGGACCGAGAATGATGCGTGTATGTGATACCGTATTCTATTCTCGCAACTTTTTGTATCGGTCGGTTTTATGTGATATAGCCGGGTTATCGAATAAAGTGTTGATTCGATAAGTCGATACATTGGATGTTAGTCGGTTATATGAGATATAACCGGATTATTAAGTCAATTGTTGATTTAATAATTTAGTGTATAATTGTATATATGATATACTAATTTACATTAACTAACATTTGTTCACTTAAGGATTTTTCTCACATGTGCACAACTTTTGTATATATGTGATATATATTAAATGTGTGTTTTTCATTTTGTATCATGGTTGATGATACATCTTTCATGGGTGTATAAGACTTACACCATGCTATTTGTTATGTTGGGTTTAATGTATTTAAAGTAATTACAAAATTAGTGGAAAATTAGAAAATGCATGAAGCTTGTGGATGCATTGACTAAAGTCCACTAACTTTGTTTTTACTTTGGATTTTTATTAACCTAACCATCACACTTATCCATGATTAAGTCTCTACATGAGTTAGTATATGATACTCACTCACTTGATCATTATCCTCATCTTTTCTTTTGTTCATCTTCTTCTTCTTCTTTGAGCAAAAGAAAAGCTTGCTAGGGTTTTAAAAAGAGAGTGAAACATTGTGAGAAATAAAATTCTAAAGAGAACCCACTTCCTATTTCTCCATTCTCTACTAGACCAGCACTTTAGTTTAGGGTGTTTGCTTCACTAATTCTCTAGTTAGTGAAGTAGAAGCTTGAGTTGGCATCCCCTCGACGTAGATCATCTTCGGCCTCGAAGACTTCAAGCAAGGACGCATCTTTCGCCTCGTAAAGCCATGCAAGAGCCCTGGAGAACCATGATCGCAGCGAAGGGACTACGACAATGAGCATTAGAAGTGAAGGACCGATTTACAAAGGTTGTATTTCGTATTCACTTAGTTGTAGATGCTATTTACTTGCATGTAAAACCCTAATTTTCTAGCAAAGATCTTGTTTAGGGTTGTTAGGCACGGATAAAATTTTAATCGGGCATGGTTGATGCTTTCTTAACCCTTGTTAGAGTGCCTAGTAACCCTACAATATATTATGTAGGTATATATATATCAGCGTCCCATACCACTAATATATATATACGATGGGTATACATATATATTTCAGCGTCCCATACCACTGATATATATACGCAGGGGTAAAATAATCCAGAAAAACATCATATGAAACCATATCGCAATGCGAAATCCATGAATTATAGTATATGCAATGTTAAACAGTAATATGAGCATGTAACTATATAAAGACATATGTGTAAGCATATAAGTATACATGTATGCTATAAGTCATATGCACAAAGGAATATGAATCAATAACATATAAGCATGCAATGCAATGCGAGCAGTAGAATAAATGGTAAATGAATAATAATGCAGCAATAAAGAAAAATACATTCCTATATATGTGTCATGCAGGGTTTTGGTATTTGAAGTTGCACGAATCGTGGTGTTTTAGAAAATAGGGCTACGGGTTTTTATGAAAAAGTATATCCTTTAAAATATTCGTAGTATCCCTTGGCCTGTCTTTAAATACCCACGATTCGTTTGTTTTTGAAAAAGGTATGACTCGGGTCTAGTCTAGCATCAACTAAGTAAACTACAGATCTAAATAACAAACTAATCGAAAGGGTATGGAAACCACCTAAATCTGAGTCGATGTATATATAAATATAATAGTTGGTGATCCCGCCTCAATAGTATCACATACGATACAATATACAATATGACATCTTCGAGTCAAGAGTGCGGATCTATCGTCAATATATATAGCTCGTACGTAAATCCGTCGTACGTCATCCCAAATCTGGGTACGGGTCAAATCTCACATTTATCTCATCAATTATCTGATATCCTTATCATCATATCTCATGAACTGGGGTACAGATCTAAGTCTAGTACAAACTGATACCATCGATATATATATATATATATATATATGTGTGTGTGTGTGTGTGTGTATGCGTGTATGAAATCACACGCCTAAAGGCCCGCTAAAAATCCCATGTCGTATCCCAAATACGAACCACATCATATCACCGATCTCATGGCACTATGCCCAATATCATCGAATCATCTCCAAATATCATCCACTATCCTCATCATCCAGGTATAAGTAGAACAAGTAAGCATGTGTGTGCGTGTGGGTGTAAACTTATTCTAGGGTTCGCAACTAAGAAACTATACTAGTTCACTTCTAATAACCCTAATCTAACCATTTTACACCTAATCATATCCTGAATATCCATGTCACACATAATCTATTATATATATATAGTATATATAGTATACTAGACATCGAACTGTGGGGGTGCTATACGCCATCCACCCGACTTCCCCCGTAGATATAATCTACTCACCTTGCATATTGCGTGTCGGTGTCGATGTCGCCTTCATCTTCTTCGTCATAAGAAGCCCTCGTGAAGGTACCTACAAGATAACACAATCGCAAATGCATCTTAAAATCACATCGAGAAAACCAAACGACGCGCTAAGGCCTATAGGTTAGAACCTATAGACTACGCTCTCAAAACCATCAAACAATCCTCGATACCATCGTACAAATGTCATGTGATCGAGGCAAAACAAAATACTAGAATTCCAGAATTCAAAATACGCAAAACGAAACCCCGAATCAAAACAACAATTCAGGAAAAAGGTCCCAGATTTTACCCTAGGTCAAATTGGTCAATTTTGCATATGCCAGGGGTCTAATTTACTGATGAGGGGACCACAGAACAAGAACGAGACCAAAAGGCTCAGGTCTGGCCGCAATTTGCGGCCAGAGGGACTAAATTTGCTGCCTCGTAAAGGATTCAGGGGCTGGGGTTTTGGTGGTAGTTTCCTAGGTGCCTGCACATCTCTCTGTGTTTGCAAAATAATTTTCAGAGTCTCAGGTTGATAGCAGATTTCAATTAACCCTCACAGAATCCACAATTTTCCGATATCGGCTTTTCTAAACCCATATTTCGGGGTTCTAATCTTTGGTTTAGGTCTGAATTCTAGCACTAGGGGGTTTGTGTAAGTCTACGGTAGCGCCCCGGTCGTCTGTCCGAGGCCAAAATGCGGAAACGAAAACTTTTTCAAAACATGAAACCGGCGCTATCGCGGACTTTAATACCCGGATCGAACCATTAACCTATAACTAGCAACTAGAAAAAGGTTAGAAAGTGGCTGTACCGATTGATCCATGTCCTTCGGTCTTTGGCCACCATCCCAAGCTCCTCGCGGCATCTCCGATCTACTCGTCGGAAGGGCACCACATCAATGAGTCTTTTTACGGGCTCCCGCTTCATCCGAAGCAAATCGGGCACGAAGTTTGCTAGCCGACGTGTCCAAGGCGATGTAGAGAATGTGTGTGATAATTTTGTCTCAAGCATCCATTGATTCTCATCACATGAGAGTGTATGGATGGAGGTTGAAGGTGATGCCATTGGTGGAAATGGTGAAGCAAGAGGAAGAAGAAGAAGAAGTGCCTTTCTTTTTGTTATGTGTTGATATGATAAAATGAGAGTAAGAATGAATAAACACAAGAGCAAACTCAAGCCATATGGCTTCCCTCTCTCTCTCCTCTTATCATTTCAACACATAAATCAATCCTAATGTGACATTAGCATAAGAAAAGAGACCATGAGTCACTAAGCATGTCCATGTCACATTAAATGCACCTCATCATGAATTAAGCTCACTATTTCCACCAAAGTAAACATTAACCCAAATGTTTACAACAATAAAAAGACACGACAACATCTAAAGTAAACTCGTGACGGATCATAAGGATACCCCTCACCTGTATATACATACCTGCATCCGCATTCCGACTGAATGCGAATGCGATGAGACTAAAGTAATCCAACAAATCTAATACTAGGATCCGGCTTAAACCAAAGCCCACTAGTATGATCCGCCCGATCATGATCTGTGCATTACTGCTCGTATATGATCGAACCCTGCCATATATCATACGGCCTCTACAACGTTTCGCCCGAAACTTGAGAAACAGTCTGTGGGGGATCACCCGAGGAGTAAACCAACTCATCAGTGAGAATCGGGATCCAACCATCATCGCATGATAACATGATGGAATCCACTCACGTTATCACACTCCAGAAAGTATGCGCATATCTGGCAAGTTTCAGTTTCTTTAGAAACTCCCGATGTGATTTTTTACCCCATGCTCTTATGACCTTGACTTTGGCCAACAAATCATAAGTCACATGTCAAGTTCTACCCGTCATTATCCAGGTTAATTTGAACCCACCCATACCTACCCTTGACTTTGGCCAACAAAGCAGTACGACTGTCACAAACCAACGCATCTATCTATGCAACAGAAAAGTAACAAATAGCTACCATACACTATGCCTTGACTTTGGCCAACAAACATAGCATGAATACTAAGTGCTACCCGTCTGAAATGGCGGAGGGCTACGAATGGTTTTTGGCGAAAAACGTTTAACGTAATGAACTTGATATCGTTGAAGGAACCGGAATTTTTTTTATAAAAATATAGTGGCGAAAACCTTTGCTAAAGAGGTCACTCCCGGTGAAGGGATCTCGGCTCTTTCCCCGTAAAATAAGGTGCAGGATATTCCAACTGAATACCACGATGCAAAGCAAAAAGTAATCGACTTGTCACGACCCGAAATAGCCCGTGACTGGCACTTGAATCATATGAAGCCTATAGGACCCCATCTAATTCAAGTAAGCCAAAAGCCCAGAAATCTAAAACCATTTTTAAGTAATAAATAAAGGAAATAGTTTTAGGAAGTGAAGAAAGAAAGTTTTTAAAACAAGGGTTTTGAAATAAGTAAGCCGAATATGCATTTTTAAAATTTATAGTCTTTTCTGAAAATTTCGGCAGAGTTTCCTTTGTAAATACTGGCCCCGAACGGGGTACAACAAGAATAATATATATGCAATGATAAAAGGCATCCCCAAGCGGGAGCTAGCTCTTCGTCAGTCGACGGTCACAACCACGCAAGCAGTATAATATACAACGCCAAGGGCGAGGATCAAAACTCAAAGGAAAACTTAAAATCAGCATGAAATCCATAATACTACAACGCGCGACTCTAAGGTCGAAATAATACATAACTGGTTTTCTAAGTCTAAAACAATATACAAGTTTTGATTGATGGAATTACTATATACAACTGAATAAAATAATACAAGGGTGTTCACGACGCGAGTGAATTCACCTACCAAAGCAATCACCCAGAAAGGGAGCAGTGTGCCAGAAAAGCCACAATGAAACTTGTACGGCAAAACCTGCAAGAACTGTGGCACAACGGGGGTGAGTTGCCAACTCGTGAATAGAGAACATCGCAGAGCAGAAATCATATGTATGACACAATCCTAGGTCAATACGATCAGATATATATAAACCTCAATATGAATAAGTCTGAAGCATGCTAATGTGGCAATGTAACCTCTATACATGAGTGTAGTGCCAAGTGCTCGTGCCAGTGCCTCAGGTAATAGCATATCAACAATATGAGGTATGATCAATGTCGATTATATCATGAAGTCAATGAAAAGGTGGATATCATCCAACTATGTGATCAATGTCAACTATATGTATGTGGAAATCACCCACGTGCATGCATGTAAATATCATAAAACATATGCATGGAAATATGAGGATATAAATTAACATACGTCGCTCGCGACATATGAAATCATGGAACCTGAGTGTCAAGTATCGACAGTCGAAAACATCATGAAACCTGTGCCTGTCATCGGCACGTAAATCCTCATATATCGGGCTCCGTCTGTCCGGGACGGCCCATATCATCTCTCAACTACGGTCGGTATCCTCCGGATATCCGCCGAGCTCAAATACAATCACCGGTAGGTAGTGGTCCCTCTCTTCCAGGCTCACCGTCTGGCTACACAGCAGATCCGTTCTCGCCCGGGGTACCATACCGGGTCCACCATGTACCTGCAATCGGCCTCGTCCGCTCCTCGAATCGGGTTTCACATGTTACTCTCAGAACCGAGAAAACACATGGTGGACGCACTGAAATATCATATCAAGGGTAACCGGGTTTTTGAAACAACATATACTCTCTTTTTAAAATACCCTCGGTTCCCAAATCCAGAAATATCAAGGAAACCACATATCTCAATGCGTATAATCAAAAGCATGATGTATGCGACAAGTAAAAGAATGTAAGCATATCAATATATCATGCAACATGGAATAGTAATATGAACATATTGGGGAAACCGCTTTTTTAAAATGAATCAGTTTTAAAAAGTATCTTGCGGTACCCAAATCTCCAAATCAAGCGAGAAATCATCTATGTATGTGCAAATATGTAGGTGTACAAGTATGCCATGCAAGGGTTATATCCTGAATGCAACAGTACTACAGTGTAGTGACATGGCAATTATCGATGATGAAGTGTGTGAGCCGGCAAGCAAGTGTACGTGGAACATACGCATCATCGATAATGGTGCTGGTGTCCTAGCAGCATGATTGTAATATAGCAATAAACACATTTACACATGCAATGCGATGCGAAGAGCATGAATATACGGAAATCGAATAATAAATGCAATAGTGACGTATCTGCATCAATATAAAAAGGTCATACAATTTGCCTTTTGAAATAAGACGAATCGGGGTTTTTAGTAAAATAAGGGCTACGGTGTTTTTAAGAAAAGATGCGTCTTTTGAAAATATCCGTAGAATCCATTTTCCTATCCTTGAAATACTCCCGATTCATTAGTTTTGAAATAGGTATAACATCGGCAAGTCTAAAATCTACTAGCAAGACTACAACTCTAACTAGCAAGTCAATCAGGAGGGGTATGGAAACTACCTAAATCTAAGTCGATATATATATATATATATATATATATATATATATATATATAATAGTCGGTGATCCCGCCTCAAAGGTACCGCGTACGATACAAAATCATATGACATCCTCGAGTCATGAGTGCAGATCTATCATCAATATATAGCTCGTACGGTACATCCGACGTACGGCCTCCCAAATCTGGGTACGGGTCAAATTTCACATCTATCACACTATTCATCTGGTATCCTCTTTATCAAATATTATTATCCGGGGTACTGACCTACGTCTAGTACAATAATGATACCATCTATGTATGCATGCGTGTATATGAAACGCTCGTCAAAGGACCCGCTAAAACATCGTGTCGTATCTCAAATACGAACCCTGTCATATCACCGATCTCACGGCCTCAAATCCAATCTCATCGACTCATCTTAAATCCCAAGTACTATCCTCATAATCCGTGTATGTATATATATATTTATATATATATATATATATATATATATATATACACACACACATAGTCCCATACCCATGTGTGTGTGTGTGTGTGTATACATATCCCCATATACGCACAGGTAAAAGAATGAATGTATGCAAGTATGTGTGTGCGTGTGTGGGTGCAACCACTACTCTAGGGTTTCGCAACTAGCACTAAACTAATCCAAGAACACCTAGAATCCATCTTTATCATCAATAAACTCAAATCAACATATAATATATGTAAGTCCACGTTGCTTACCCCGGTTCTTACGGGGAGGCGGAAACGGTAAAAAATCAATTTTTAGTGCAAAGGAAACATAGACTAAAGGAAGGATCTTTGCTAAACTACAAACAAGCTAACTACTTGAGGTTCTATCTACTGTGTCATAGAGATTATACTTCATGACACCGGTCCTTCGGGTCTTCATTCCGCTGTCCAGCTCGTCCATCCACGCTCCGAGGGTCGATCCGGATCTTGATTACCTCCACGGCCTTCTTGAGTCGAAGACGATCCACCCGAGAGATGCACTCCGAGCTCCACCTCGAGCCGAGGCAACTAGGGCAACAAGATCGCTAGTCTTGATGTCCTAGGATGTGTAGAAGAGATAGATGGAAGTGTTTGTCTATTTGGATCCTTTTTCTCTCAACACATGAGATCAAAAGAAATTTTCAAGAGGAGGAAGATGAAGGAGAACAACCATGGAGCTTTCTCATTTCTTTTCAAGAGAGAGAAAGAGAAATGAGAAATGAAATTATTGTGAAGAGAGAATGAACCATGGTTGCAATAATACACCACTATCATCATTACTAATCTTTTCAAGATTAAGTTGATGGCATCAATTGACTTGACCATTATCATAACCCAAAGAATAAAAAGAAAAAGAAAACCAAAGAAAACTCTAGACCTCTCATGAAGGTCCAAGTCAACTTTGGTCAAATGGTCAACAAAGTCAAGTATGGTCAATGGTCAAAGCAATTAGCCATCACTTAATAATCACTAAAAAGATTAGTAAATAATGTCCCCGGCTCATAATGGTTTTGACCAAACGAACTGCCAAAACCCTAATGAGTCCGCCTCATTTTGGTTTCGACCGAATCAACTGTCAAAACCCTAATGAGGCACCATCTTCCACTTCGCTCCTCACAACTGTGCATACACACCCGCATCCGCATTCCGTAGAATGCGAATGCACAGAAGACAAAACAAATCCATCCGTGCAATACTAGGATCCGGCTTAAACCAAAGCCCACTAGTATTGCCTGCCCGAACAGCATACGCACACAAGTGTACGTAAGTGATCGTAGCCCTGCCGTAAAACCATACGGCCTCTACACCTATCGTTCAGTGCAGGGAAACTCTCTATGTGGGACTCTAAAGACTCGACACTATGTTGGCAGTGGGTTTAACCACAGACCGCAAGCGGCACTAGCTATACGTAACGGTCCCCAGGTAGATGTCGATAAGAAGGCCGATGAGGTAAACCCATCCGAACTCCTACTGAGCCTGTATGTGACAATCTCCGTACAGTCCGGTCTATTCGTATAAGAACATCGCATGGCGGGCCTAGGGGGTGGCGAACGTCAGTCCCCTAATAGCGGTACAAGTCGTGTCGGAGTGTAGCCCAGAACACCCTGAGATAACACTGGAAACCTACCAGTATATCTCGCTTTCCCTGGCCAGGGACTTTGTGTAATGGCTCTCCTAGACACAGCGCGATATCAACCCCCAATACCGGGAGAGACGAATCCTATCTAACCGTCACTGCCTCCAAGTGCTTCGGGACTGCACCCAACTACTACCTGTTTGCACGACTCCTTTGAGCCGTGGTAGGGTAGTAATCAAAGAACAGTAGGAACACACTCGAGGCGAAGTGACAGTGTCAAGTCAACAGACTAAGCTGTACTCATGTCACCTGGGAACTGATAACTGACGATAGGTATAATACCAACCAAAAGTTACCGACGAGTCCTGTCCAGTGTACTCGTAACCAAACGATCACCCGCATACTATCTCCAGTACGACGTACTGATGGCTGTGGGACAGACCATCTCCCCTGCTGGGATGAGAAGCGTATACGCTAGTCTACTCCGGAGTATCGATGCCCTGTCTCGATAGTCCTACGACTAGGGACCTGTATAAAATTGTGCTTATAGATTACCCAGCCCCCACAAGTGTGACTGCCATCACAACGCTGGTAATCAAGCAAAGATCCTAAGGGCTCCACTAATATGTATATAAGCGATATGCTAAAAGAAACACATGCACATATTGAAGTAGAGACAAACCAAGTAGCATACTACCATTTTGAGCAAGATTGTCTTTACAACTGTGAATATCCCAAGCTTCCATTAAGTAATATACAAGCTAGTATGATACAGTAATGGCCTCAAAGGCATATACACTAACAATCTCCCACTTGCACTAAGGTCATGTACTGGTGTATCGAAGACCTATCATCTCGATCAGCCGCTCGAACTGAGTCTGGGGTAAGGCCTTCGTGAGTGGATCTGCAGTGTTATCCTCCGAATTTACTCTCTTCACCTCGATCTCCTGGCGATCTGCGATCTCCCTGATCAGGTGGTACCGCCTCAAAATGTGCCTGGACTTCTGATGGGACCTGGGTTCCTTCGCTAAAGCTATAGCTCCGTTGTTGTCACAATACAGCGGTATTGGATCAACAATGGTAGGAACCACCTGAAGCTCCGTGAGGAACTTCTTCATCCAGACAACTTCTTTTGCGGCATCGCAAGCAGCTATGTACTCCGCTTCCATAGTTGAGTAAGAAACGGTTTCCTGCTTGGAACTCTTCCAGCAAACCGCCCCTCCATTGAGGGTAAAGACATAACCCGACATGGACTTGGAGTCATCCTTATCACTCTGGAAGCTGGAGTCAGCAAAGGCCTCGATCTGGAGGTCTTTTCCTCCATACACCAAGAACATCTCCTTAGTCCTTCTCAGGTACTTGAGAATGTTCTTTACTTCTATCCAGTGTTTCTCCCCTGGGTCCGACTGATACCGGCTTACAACGCTTAATGCGTATGCTACATCTGGTCTGGTACATAACATCGCATACATTATAGAGCCTACCGCAGATGCGTAGGGTATAGATGACATGCGAGCCCTTTCCAAATCAGTCTTGGGAGACATCTCTTTGGAGAGGGTGATTCCGTGACAAGCCGGTAGATTACCGCGCTTGGAATCTTCCATACTGAATCGTTTCAGTATGGTGTCTATGTACCTGGACTATGAAAGTCCCAACATCCTTTTAGATCTATCACGATAGATCTGGATCCCCAGAATGTAGTTGGCATCGCCCAGGTCCTTCATGGAGAACCTCTGTGACAAGAATCCTTTGACTGACTATAGCATAGGAATATCATTTCCTATTAGGAGAATGTCATCCACGTACAAGACGAGGAATACCACAATTCTCCCTACAATCTTACTGTAAATGCATGGTTCATCTGGGTTTTTGATAAAGTCGAATTCCTTGACAGTATCATCAAAGCAGATGTTCCAACTCCACGATGCCTGCTTCAGTCCATAGATGGACTTGAGCAACTTGCACACTTTACCGCTGCTCCCACTCTGATTGAATCCCTCCGGCTGATCCATATAGACGCACTCTTCTAAATTTCCATTCAGGAAAGCCGTCTTTACGTCCATCTGCCAGATTTCATAATCGTAGAAGGCAGCAATGGTAAGAAGGATCCGAATGGATTTGAGCATAGCCACTGGAGAAAAGGTCTCGTCATTGTCCAAACTAGGTCTTTGACGAAAACCCTTTGCAACAAGTCTAGCTTTATAGGTTTCAACCTGTCCATCTACACCAATCTTCTTTCTGAAGATCCATTTGCAGCCTACGGGTTTTACCCCTTCTGGAGCAAAGTCCAAAGTCCAAACTTTGTTGGTGTACATGGACTCCATTTCGGTCCGCATTGCATCCAGCCATTTTACCGAGTCACCGCTCTGAATGGCTTGCTGGAAGCTAGTAGGCTCACCATAATCAATAGTGCAATCCTCTTTATCCCCGTCTATGAGAAAACCGTAGTATCTCTCAGGCGGATGAGACTGCCTACTACTCCTGCGGAGTGGCGCTGGGATGTCCGGTTCTCCTGAACCTTCTGGTTCCACTAAGGTTTCAGTAATAGCTTGTGGTTCTGGAATTTCTTCCAGTTCTATTGCGCTCCCACTTATTTGATTTTCCAAAAATTTAGTTTCCAAGAAGCGGGCATGACGAGAAACAAAAACCTTTTGTTCCTCTGCGAAATAGAAAAGATACCCCTTGGAGTTCTTTAGGTATCCCACAAACTTACACTGTACTGAACGTGCCTCGAACTTGTCCGCATGCTGCTTTTTAACAAAAGCTGGACACCCCCATGTCTTAAAGTGTTTAAGACAGGGTTTTTTCCCACTCCACATCTGATATGGTGTGGTAGGCACTGACTTAGTAGGAACTTGGTTCAAAAGATATACAGCTGTTTCTAGTGCATAACTCCAGAAGGATCGCGGTAACTCAGCCTTACTCATCATGGAACGAACCATATGCAACAGGGTTCGATTCCGCCTTTCCGATACACCGTTGTGTTGTGGTTTGTATGGAGGAGTAAGCAGAGAGAGAATTCCATTCTCTTTTAAGTAGCCCAGAAACTCGGCACTCAATTATTCACCACCTCGATCAGATCTCAGTGTCTTGATACTTTTTCCTGTTTGTTTTTCAACTTCATTCTTGTATTCCCGAAATTTCTCAAAGGCCTCGGATTTGTGCTTCATCAAGAAGACATGTCCAAACCTGGAGAAATCATCTGTGAAAGTAATGAAGTATGAATAACCACTTCGCGCATGTGTAAACATTGGACCACGCACGTCACTGTGTATGAGTCCCAAGAGCTCGCTCGCTCTTTCTCCGTGTCCAGTGAACGGAGTCTTTGTCATCTTTCCCATGAGACAAGATTCACAAGTGGCATAAGACTGGTACTCGAACGTGTAGGGTTGCTAGGCACGTGCACAAGGTTCTACGAGGCATCAACCATGCCCGATTAAAATTTTAGCCGTGCCGAACAACCCGAAGCCGAATCTTTAAACTAGGGTTTAGGCGAAAACTAGCATGTTAAACACTTTAACACTAAGTGAGAGGGATTACAACCTTTTTAGATCCGGTCCTTCACTTCTTAAGCTTCGTGTTGAGGTCCCTTCGCTGCGATCATCGTGTTCTGGACTCTCGAGAGGCTTCACGAAGAGAATGATGCAACCTTTGTTTCCGATCTTCGATACAAAGATGATCTACCTTGAAGTTTCGTTAACACAAGCTAACACTCATAATATGAAGTGAACACCCTCATCTAAATGGCAAAGATAGATGAGGATGATGAGGTAGGATTTTTGCTCTCATTTATCATCTTTTTCTCACTCACTTTCATCACAAAAGAAAGCTTTTTCATGAAGGAGCTCAAGGAAGAAGAAGCATGAATCAAGATGATAACCCTTTTCTTTTGTGATGAATAATGAATTATTGTAGTGGTTACAAATCTAACCAAGGGTTAAGCATGAGAGAGTGAACCCTTGTAGAGAGTTAACTAGGGTTAATGGTTTGGATTGGGTTAACATAATATCTCACAAATAATATCAAGCAACCACAAAGTCAAAGCTTCATGAAGCTTCATGGAAGCTTCATGCAAAAGCTAACCCTAATCCAAACCTTAACCAAGTTTAAACCCTAATCCAATGTTAAATTTGTAACCCTAACATGTTACAATATTATATATCACATATACAATATATTTTGCAACAAAAGTTAATAATACAATTAACATATATCGCATATATATCAATGTATTATCCCGTGAGAAAATGAATCTTTTAGTGAGCTAATATTAGTTAATGTAATTTAATATATCATATATATTGTTATACATTAAATTATCGAATCAACACTTGATCCGATAATCCGGCTATATCGCATATAACCGACTAATACGATGACCCGGCTATATCACATATACCCGGCCGATATCTCATATCGCGAGAATCCAATACGGTATCATATACCGCATTATCCTCGGTCCCGCACATATCACATATGTGCTCCTACTCCGTTTCTCCTGAGCCAAGAAACCTCTGTGTAGGACTCTAAAGAATCGTCATACGCTGGCAGTAGATGATGATCATATCAAACACCCACAAGCTGCAAGCGGTCAGCTAAACGTAACAGCCATCCAGGTATTGAGCGCTCAGAAGATCAACAAGCAAGCCTGTACATGCTCCTGTGAATCCAATCAGTAACATTCCCGTACAGTCCGGTTTCGTCGTCTGATATGTCGCATATCTCGCCTAGGGGTGGTAAACGTCAGACCCCAGTAGCTTGATAAGTCATGTCGATATGAGGTCTATAACAGTTCAGGAAACTACTGATAACACTTACCAGTAAATCTCAGCAACCCTGGCCAGGGATTTCTGGTTATAGCCAATCGAACACAGCACAACATCAACTCCCTATACCGGGAGAGATGAATCCCCTCCTATAGCTCATTGCCTCCATGTGATTCGGGACTGTACCTAAAAGCCACCTTTTTGCACGCCCTCTTGGACGTGGTATGATGGAAATCAAAGCACAGTGGGAATCACACAAGACTCTATGACGATCTCGGGTCAACAGACTACTCTGTACCAGTGTCACCGGAGAACTGCCATCTAACGTAAGGTATAATACCATCTGGGAGTTCTCGGCGATTCCGTCCAGTGTACCCAGTCTCCACTGAGCACCCGTACACCATCCTTGATGTCAAACACCGATGGATATGGGATCATCCATCGCCCATCATATGGGTCAAGATGCGTATACGCTAGTGTACTCTGGTGTATCGATGCCCTGTCTCGATACACCCTCGACTAGAAACAATTATAGGATGTACTCGTCGACTACCGTAGCCCCACTAGTATGATCTCATCATAGTCCCAGTAGTCGAGTACATATCCTAAGGGCTTTATCAACATGTAACATAGAGAAAGTCAGAGTACATGTTAAGATAAAGTACAACCAGATAGCATACTATCATGTCGAGCAAGAAAGTCCTCCCTATATATGTCCTAGCATCCACTACAATATACATCGTATGTACAGTAATGGCCTCTAGGGCATACATATAACTAACAATCTCCCACTTGCACTAGGGCCATATGTTGTGGTATCACATACCCAACAATTAGCTATGGTTGAAGTATCTCATACTCAACCATCCTATAAAAGTCTCTACTGGGAAAAAGGCCTTTGTGAGTGGATCCGCGCTGTTGTCGTCTGTGTCTACTCTCCTAACCTCGATCTCCCTGGAGATCAACCATCTCCATGATCAGGTGATACTGCCTAAGAATTATATCTGGATTTCTGATGGGAAGGGGGTTCCTTGGCAAAAGCCACAACTCCATTGTCACACAATGGTAGGAACGAAGTTCATCTCATAAACTTATATATCCAGACTGCCTCTTTGGTAGCATCCTTGGTAACGATGTATCTTTCCTTTAACGTCTAGTATGCCACGGTATCTAGCTTGGAACTCTTCCAACATACCGTCCCTTTACTGAGGGTAAAGACAATGCCTGTGACTGACATTCAGTCGTCCTTATCATCCTGGAACCTTTCCAGTGATTCTCCCCAGGATCGATTGATACCATCTCACTATAACTAGTAAGTATCCTAATATCCAATTACATCTACCTCATCTGGGTATGTGAGGGCCGAGAAAACTCAGGATTTAGGAGGTATCACTTTGGTCCTATATGGAGAATCCTTGTGATAAGCGGAGATTGACCGAGCGTAGCATAGGAAACTCCTTCCTTATCAAGAGTATGTCATCCACGTACTCTACGAGGATCACCACCATACTCTCTACTACCTTTTTGTTTATACAAGGTTCATCTACCATTTTGATGATGTCAAACTCTTTGACTAACACATCAAAACAGACGTTCCAACTCCGCGATGCCTGCTTTATTACATAAAACATCTTGCACACGTTTCCGCTGCTCCCACTGTCTACGAAGCCCTCTGACTGTGTACTTATAGACGCACTCTTCTAAAACATCATTTAGAAAAGCAGTCATAGCACCCAACCGCCAGATGTCATAGTCATGGTATGTAGCCGTGGCAAGTAGGATCTGGATGGACTTAAGCATAGCTACTTGAAAAAGGTTTCATCATTATCCATGCCTGGTCGATGATGAAAACCTTTAACATGTCTAGCTTTGAAAGTCTCAACTTTTCCATCTACACCAAGTAATCTTCTCAAGATATACTTGCTCCTGATGGAGATTTAACCCTTCAGATATAGCAACTAAAGTCTATACTTTGTTGGTGTACATGGATTCCATCTCAGATCACTAAGCATCCAGCCATTCTTACAGAGTCTCACTCCTGATGGCCAGCTCGAAACTAGTTGGGTCATCATCTCATGATGCAATCCTTGCTCCCACTGTCATAGAGAAACCGAAGTAACTCTCAGGTGGGTGAGGAACCCTACTAGATCGGCGGAGAGGCTGAGGTTCGTTGGAATCTACTGAATCCTTTGGTTCTATCAAATCATCAGCTGCAGTTTGTATAGCTGGAACATTTCCAGTTCTACATAACAGATCTTTCCTCGAGCTTGTCCGGATTTTGCTTTTCAGACATAGGCTGGACAACCCCAAATCTTAACTAACTTAAGATATGGGCTCTTCCCTTTCCATATCACATATGAAGTGGTAGGCAACTGATTTGATTTGAACCCTATTCAATAGGTATGCAGCTTCTCAAGTGCATAAATCCCAAAAGGAAATAGGAAACTCAGTAGTACTCATCATAGAGCACACCTTATCATATAGGGTGTGATTGCTCCGCCCCGATATACCATCGTGCTGTGGTGTATTCGGAGGAGTAATGCTGAGAGAGAAACTCATTCTCCTTTAGAATAGTCCAGGAATTCCATGCACAAGTATTCTCCTCCCTGATCTTATCAAAGGACATAATACTTTTACCTGTATTTTGGTTCTCTACTTCTAACTTATATTCTGTGAATATCTCAAAAGGTTCGGACTTGTGTTTCAACAGGAACATATATCTGAATCTTGAGAGATTATCAGAGAATGTAATGAAGTACAAAGAACCGGTCTTGGCATGTGTAGACAGGAGACTTACATACATCAGCATGTATCAATCCCAAGAGTTCACTAACTCTTTCTCTGTTTCCAATAAACAGAGCTATGGTCATCTTATCTCTGTGACATGACCGGCAAGTTTCACAAGATTTAAATTCAAACAAATTTAAATATGCATCTAAATGTAACTTAGCTAGTCGGGTCGCATTGATATGACCTAGTCTACAATGCCTTAAGAAGGATTCGTTCATTTCTGAACTCTTCCTCTCGTATGTGTTCCGAATACTAAGAACTGAAGTTTGATTTAGAACGTCAATGCTTTTAGATAACGTGCCTGAACCGATCAACTCTTGATATAGGAAATGTTCAAAACATTATCCAACAATACAAAATTATATCCTTTCTTTACTAATAAAGAGACTGATATGATTTTGTATATCAGGTTTGGTATCTAATAACATTTGTTTCAAAATCAATGTATTCTGGTAATACAGGGTGACCGTGACCAACAGACTTGGCTTCAACACTTGCACCGTTTTCTGTCTCATGAAACTTATCACCCGTTCTCAGTTCTCTACCTATCAGTAGCCCATGTAACATATTACATATGCGGGATCCTGATCCAGTATCTCATACCCAGGACGTAAAGGATACTGAGAAACAGTTCTATGTAATTAACACACCCGAAGATGATGCATCAGCATGCACTTTCTTCGTTTAGGCGGCACGGGAATTCTGGTAATCCCCAATTTCTTGCTCTATCTTATAACAATTATAAGTTGGAGCGGGACCAACGTTCCCCAGCTCAGTATAACAAGCGGGTTCGGTCAATATATCCGTATTATTATCTTGGTTAAGGCATGATATGGTCGCTACCTGGAGAGAGAGAGAGAAGAAAACACTCAGCGTATGCTCTTGCAAGATTAGATTGGTTATCTAATATATCTAATCAGGATTTCTCCCACAGTTTTAATCAAATCTTCCTTCAAACCTTAAAAGGAAAGACTAGCCGGGATTAATTACACTCTACAAGTTCGCCAATCTTTCAGCCAGGCCAGTGTTGGTACTTTGAGGGAGGTCCCCCGTGCTTTCGCACGAACCTAATTATAGTAAACCTCGTTTTCCCAGGGGCGTAACCCCGTTAACACCTTTCTAGACACCTACTTGATCGGCTAATTGTAATGTGTAAAACTCTCCCAGGAGTAACTCTTACTCGCAGCGGGTATCGGGATCCAACTATCTCATAGAAGGTATGCAATCTCATTGCAAATTTCAACACTTGAAATTCCCAATAATATTTTGCCCCAAGCGATCTATGACCTTGACTGAGTCAACAAACCATAGACCGCAAGTAAAGTTCAACCCGTCATTTCCCGATTGAATTAAACCCACCCGCACGACCCTTGACTGAGTCAACAAGGCCGCACGACTGCCCTAATCCAATCGCATCATATGCTTTGCAGATAAGCACTAATCAGCTACCGCACACTACGCCTTGACTGAGTCTACAAACGCATCACGAATACTAAATACTACTTATCTGAAATGACGGAGGGCTACGATAGGTTTTTAAGAAAACCTTTTGCGTAATGAACTTTATATCGTTGTAGAATCGAGTCATTTTAAATGGAGTATTTTTGAGGCTTTTCTAGTTTTTCTAAAGGGGTCACTCTCGGTGAAGGGATCATCGGCCCTTTCCTCATCGAATAAGGTGCTGGATATATCATATATACCGCTGTGCAAAGCAAGAACTATAGGAGCAATCAAAAGACAAACCGAGGGTTATAGCATCTGCCAGTTATTGCTAAAGGGGTCACTCCCGGTGAAGGGATCTCGGCCCTTTCCTTATCGAATAAGGTGCAGGATGTTCTACAAGGAACACCGCGATGCAAAGCAAGAACTGTAGCTACCTGTTTTTGAAAATTCGATTCCACAACATCTTAGGTTCCTTTTCTTTCATTAATTATATTAATGAATTCCCATCATTTAAATTACCTAAACATCACAGATAAATACGACGTACACTTATGCCATCCGCATTCGCCTCGATGTCCCCTCGTGCACCGTTAGGTTAGGTAACTAACGGCAGAGCGGGGCAGGGCTAGCGCGGGTGTAAAACATAAGTAACGTCTATATAATATATCATATATACTATATACAGTATCCATCACAGCATATCAAATGATCACATCACAGATATCGCAGCAGAAGAAATATATATGAATTATTGGATATACTAGGACGTCCGTGTTTTTAATACGAGCCAGTATAAAACACGGATTCCACGGTCGCGATGAATAGCCAAACCCACACCCCTAGACCCCTACGAGAGCGGCAAGCAACCCTACCAATTCTAGAGTTAGGAGACCCGGACTCGACTCCTCGAGTTGGTCTCCCACTGGACTCCAGAACCCGGTTACTTGTGCCCTCCTCCTTGGGTCTATCCTAGTGCGGAAAAGTAAATAATATACAATGGGTGACATCTTCCGCTACCTGGAAGTGCCCCAATAAAAGAATATTACATACAATTAATTTTACATGAATGAAAATAAAAAACTCTCATCTCATATAAAACCCCCGGCTATTCAGAACACGATGATCCAATATAACATATCCAGCAACACATAACATCACATGCCATCAACGTAAGTAAATATGCGCATCCCAATTGTCGTTGACATATAGCAACGAAACCGGCGATATCACATATTACACTTACGGTCGCAGAAAAGAAAGTGTAAAACTACAACAGTTAGAATCCGCAACCTTCTTAGACATCTCATGCCTAACCAAATGAATTTCTTAGACATCGCATGCCTAACAATTATAAACCCCGCATTTTAATCTCATTATCGAAAACTCTTTTCAATATCAAGTCAGACAATTCAACAAGATTCCCGACATCCTGATCGAATGCTCGTCTGAAACTTTAGTAGACGGCCGCACCCCCGGATGCCGTCGACGAAGTGCACTAAGGCGGAACACCACTGCCGCGAGCACCCGAACGGATACTTCTGGCGACGGGGTTCTCCTACAGTCACTTGGTCGGGGCTATGGGGCATGGCTGTCTATTAAGTTTACCCGGCGAGTACCCGCGTACGCTACGTGGTTGCGACGGACTTTTGATCACATCAAAATTCCGTGGCAACCGATCATCGAGACTAAACTGTTATGTTTATAACATTCAAATTAGTTATCTCATAACCACTTGTGGATTCCAAATATTGTATCACAATCCAGATAAATAGACAATGTCAAACTTTCCGATCGAATAATCAAACACCCAAGTTTTCCCAAATATATCTCAACACTTGAAATCAGTTTAAAAACATCCATCACATGCCACAGTACCAATGGTACAGCCGTAGAAGGGTCAAGCCAACGCCTCACATGTGGCACGCCGTACTGCCCCAAACCCTATGGTTCAAAAGGCAGTTCAAGACGGTCACATAATCGAGTTAAGCTTTGTTGTCTTCTAGAGGGTCCTCGCGTTACTTGCACGACTTAGAACGTTCTTAAACAACGGAAAAATCCAACACTTGGAAATTTTCCGGGTCAAGAAAAAGTGAGTTATTGATATCCGGTCGAACTTTTTAACAGTTTCTAAAAATTACCCGGAAAAACAAAACAAAGTTAAAATATCCGATCGAATCAATGAGTCCCCAATACAATCCTAGAAAACTCAACACTTGAGTGGAATTAAAAAATTCCAATAAAAAATTGCAAAGAAAGGACCTATGAATAAATAAGTGAAATTCCAGGGACTAAGTCGAAATTTTGGCCGCGGAACCGCCGCACAAACCATGGTTTCGCCGCGGTTCCGCGGTCAAATTGTTGACTCAGAGATCCGTACATCACAGAAATTCTTAGTTTTTCCTGCTTGTTTTTCTGAGCATTTTTAATTCAGAAAAAATCAACTTTTTGAAAATTGTCCAGAGAGGGTTCCGTATCGGGGTTTCGGCGTTCGATCGGACATTAAACTTCGTCTAGACTTCTCCTAAAACTCTATCTTGACTCTGATACCACAGTAGGGTTGCTAGGCACGCGCACAAGGTTCTACAAGGCATCAACCATGCCCGATTAAAATTTTAGCCGTGCCGAACAACCCGAAGCCGAATCTTTAAACTAGGGTTTAGGCGAAAACTAGCATGTTAAACACTTTAACACTAAGTGAGAGGGATTACAACCTTTGTAGATCCGGTCCTTCACTTCTTAAGCTCCGTGTTGAGGTCCCTTCGCTGCGATCATCGTGTTCTGGACTCTCGAGAGGCTTCACGAAGAGAATGATGCAACATTTGCTTCCGATCTTCGATACAAAGATGATCTACCTTGAAGTTTCGTTAACACAAGCTAACACTCATAATATGAAGTGAACACCCTCATCTAAATGGCAAGGATAGATGAGGATGATGAAGTAGGATTTTTGCTCTCATTTATCATCTTTTTCTCACTCACTTTCATCACAAAAGAAAGCTTTTTCATGAAGGAGCTCAAGGAAGAAGAAGCACGAATCAAGATGATAACCCTTTTCTTTTGTGATGAATAATGAATTATTGTAGTGGTTACAAATCTAACCAAGGGTTAAGCATGAGAGAGTTAACCCTTGTAGAGAGTTAACTAGGGTTAATGGTTTGGATTGGGTTAACATAATATCTCACAAATAATATCAAGCAACCACAAAGTCAAAGCTTCATGAAGCTTCATGGAAGCTTCATTCAAAAGCTAACCCTAATCCAAACCTTAACCAAGTTTAAACCCTAATCCAATGTTAAATTTGTAACCCTAACATGTTACAATATTATATATCACATATACAATATATTTTGCAACAAAAGATAATAATACAATTAACATATATCGCATATATATCAATGTATTATCCCGTGAGAAAATGAATCTTTTAGTGAGCTAATATTAGTTAATGTAATTTAATATATCATATATATTGTTATACATTAAATTATTGAATCAACACTTGATCCGATAATCCGGCTATATCGCATATAACCGACTAATACGATGACCCGGCTATATCACATATACCCGGCCGATATCTAATATCGCGAGAATCCAATACGGTATCATATACCGCATTATACTCGGTCCCGCACATATCACATATGTGCTCTTACTCCGTTTCGCCTGAGCCAAGAAACCTCTGTGTAGGACTCTAAAGAATCGTCAATACGCTGGCAGTAGGTGATGATCATATCAAACACCCACAAGCTGCAAGCGGTCATCTAAACGTAACAGCCATCCAGGTATTGAGCGCTCAGAAGATCAACAAGCAAGCATGTACATTCTCCTGTGAATCCAATCAGTAACACTCCCGTACAGTCCGGTCTCATCATCTGATAAGTCGCATATCTCGCCTAGGGGTGGTAAACGTCAGACCCCAGTAGCTTGATAAGTCGTGTCGATATGAGGTCTATAACAGTTCGAGAAACTACTGATAACACTTACCAGTAAATCTCAGCAACCCTGGCCAGGGATTTCTGGTTATAGCCAATCGAACACAGCACAACATCAACTCCCTATACCGGGAGAGACGAATCCCCTCCTATCGCTCATTGCCTCCATATGATTCGGGATTGTACCCAAAAGCCACCTTTTTCCACGCCCTCTTGGACGTGGTATAATGGAAATCAAAGCACAGTGGGAATCACACAAGACTCTATGACGATCTCGGGTCAACAGACTACTCTGTACCAGTGTCACCGGAGAACTGCCATCTGACGTAAGGTATAATACTATCTGGGAGTTCTCGGCGAGTCCGTCCAGTGTACCCAGTCTCCACTAAGCACCCGTCACCATCCTTGATGTCAAACACCGATGGATATGGGATCATCCATCGCCCATCATATGGGTCAAGATGCGTATACGCTAGTCTACTCTGGTGTATCGATGCCCTGTCTCGATACACCCTCGACTAGGAACAATTATAGGATGTACTCGTCGACTACCGTAGCCCCACTAGTATGATCTCATCATAGTCCCAGTAGTCTAGTACATATCGTAAGGGCTTTATCAACATGTAACATAGAGAAAGTCAAAGTACATGTTAAGATAAAGTACAACCAGATAGCATACTATCATGTCGAGCAAGAAAGTCCTCCCTATATATGTCCTAGCATCCACTATAATATACATCGTATGTACAGTAATGGCCTCTAGGGCATACATATAACTAACAGAATGGATCCAAGTTTCCTTCTTTATGTAACTTTGTTAATCGTGTCTCATTAATGTGACCCAGTCTACAATGCCATAAGAAAGTCTGATTTAATTCCGGAGACTTTCTTTTAAGTGTGTTCTGGACACTGAAAATCTGAGCTTGATTCAATACATAGATCCCGTTCTTTAATGTACCTGACCCAACCAGAACTTGATTTAGGTGGATGTTGACCACATCGCTTACAAAAGTAAAATCATATCCTTCCTTAGAAAGTAAGGATACAGATATGATATTACAAGTCGCACCTGGTACATAAAAACAGTCACGCAGAATCAATAGCTGCCCAGTTGTCAGTCCAAGATGATACTCCCCTACGGATTTAGCATACATGCTCATTCCGTTAGCAACCCTGAGAGTCATATCAGCTATCTTGATAACCCTACGGTTTCTCAGAGCCTGTAACGAATTACAGATGTGAGATCCTGATCCGGTATCCAATACCCAGGAAGTAGGGTTAACTAACATACAGTTCTCTATTACAAACACACACGAAGCTGAAGCCACAACATGCTTCGAATTCTGGCTGCTGGCTATGCTAGCCCTGCAATCCTTCTGCCAATGTTCATTCCTGTAACAATAGGAACGTCCCTCTTTTACTACATCCAGTCCCGAAACTTCTGCCCTTTTCTTTCCTTTTACTTCCATGGTTTCCTTCAGGGTAGAAGGTAGAGACTGTAGAACTAAGTCAGCATCTGACCCATTCTTCAACGTGGTCTTCAGGTCCGTGAGCTCAAAATAGCTGGTCTCTGTAAGGACGTTGCCCTCTACAGAAGACCCGATAGCCAACCTCGCTGGAAGCAATTCGTTCGAGGTCTCATATCTTGCGATACGAGATTGCTCTCCATATAAATCATTGTTATGGAGGAAGATAGAAACTAAGTCCATCTTCTCGTGCTGCCTCTGGTATGTACCATCAACTGAGGCTAACACGAGGCACTTGGCTTTCGCACATTCCTTTTCCGATGTCTTGCGGATATAAATATCCATGACAGGGGAAACTGGACCTGAGACGACAGGGGTTGGATCAGTCAAGAGGTGTCCCAGCTTGTCATGGGAAATGGATATCTGGACAGACCTTTGCTAGTCATAACAATCAGATTCAGTCATTTTATTATCTAGATGTAACCTATGTCTGGTCACTGGGTTGCTGCAATTAAGAGAGAGAGAAGAAAACACTTTAGCATGATGCTCTTGCAAGTTTAAATTGGTTTTTAATTTATCTAAACAGGATGGCTCCCACTGTCTCTCGAATCCCTCCTCAAACCATAAAGGAAGAATTAGTCGGGATCAATCTCACCGTACAATCCTTGCTTAACCGTTCATCCAGGCTGGTGTCGGTACTTCGAGGGAGGTTTTCCAACACTTTCGCGAAGTTCCTTAATTAAGTAACCTCTTTTCCCTGTGGGCGTAGCCTCGCTAACACCTTTCTAGACACCTACTTGGTTTATAGCCTTGATCGTTAAGCGAGAAAGTTCCTGAGGAGTAGCATATACTCACAGTAGGATCGGGATCCAAATATCATCGTGTGATAAAACTGATAGTGCCCTCAGAGTCAATTATTGGATCACAGGCACGTGATTGCAATGACTGAGGGAGGACCTGTCCCAGTAGGACAGTCTTACTCAAGATGATAGTATGCTATCTGGTTTATCTTTATCATCGTGTACTGCTTTAGGTGACCTGACAGGTCACTATTGCACGTTGATAGAGCCCCTAGGATTCTTGCTTGACTGCCAGCAGTATGAAGGCGATCATATACGCGGGAGCTGGTAATCTATAAGAATATCCTTAAAAGGTCCTTAGTCGTGGGAGTTTCGAGACAGGGCATCGATACTCCAGAGTAGACTAGTGTATACAGTCGAGACCCCGTCGAGGGGCGGTGGCCGGTCTCACAAGCCACTGGTGTCAGTTGGTCCACCTAAGATGTATACAGGTGCTCATTGGGTTATGAGTACACCGGACAGGACTCGCCGGGAACATGCTAGTTGGTCTTATACCTGACGTCAGATAGCAGTTCCCTGGTGACATGTGTACAGGTTAGTTCATCGACCTGAGGATCGTCATTTGTCTCGTGTGAGTTCCCACTGTACTTTGATTACTACCCTACCACGCTCAAAGGAGACGTGCAAACAGGTTTTAGTTGGGTACAGTCCCGAGCCATATGGAGGCAGTGAGCGGATCTTCAGGGGTTCGTCTCTCCCGGTATTGGGGGTGAGGTCGCGCTGTGTCTAGGAGAGCCATTACACGAAGTCCTTGGCCAAGGCAGGAGATTTACTGGTAGGTATTCTATTAGTATCTCAGGGTGTTCTGGGCTACACTCCGACACGACTTGTACCGCTTTTGGGGGTCTGATTTTTACCAACCGCCTAGGCCCGCCATGCGATGCTCATAGACGAATGGACCGGACTGTACGGATATTGTCACTGACAGGCTCAGTAGGGTGTTAGGATGAGTTCGCTCATCGACGTCCCTTTTGGTCAATAGCTGGTGGCCCGTCACGTATGGCTAATACCTCTGACGTGCTAGTGGTTAAATCCACAGCCATAGTATTGACGAGTCTTTAGATTCCACCACACACACAGTTACTCAAGTTTCGGGCGAAACGCTGTAGAGGCCGTATGGAGATATGGCAAGGTTCGATCAGATACGTGCGGTATTGCACGGATCAGGATCGGACGGTTTGTACTAGAGGCCGTATGGATATATGGCAGGGTTCGATCAGATACGTGCGGTATTGCACGGATCGGGATCGGACGGATAATACTAGCAGGCTTTGGTTTAAGCCGGATGCTAGTATAGTACAGTGTAGATTTTGTCTCATTGCATTTGTATTTCGGTCGGAATACAAATGCGGGTATGTATATACAGTAGCGGGGTTTTCCTGTAATTTATTACGGGATCAGTTTTTTTTGGAGTTGCCAGTTTGTTTTCCGTTTCAGCCATATTTCTTTGTAACTTTCATTGGCTGAAGATTGGTGGAGGAGGGCTTATTTGCATTTGTGCAAATAAGCATTTGTGGAGGGTGGTCTTTGCCTATTCTTGTATCATGATAATTCCTCCACCATTTGACTTCTTCTTCTTTTCATCATGGTTGTTGATGATTAGTTGATGGAGTATTGGTTTTGGTTGTTGATCATTGCTTGACTTTGGAGTAATGATGATGGTTGGTTGAGTGTGGGTTTGAGTGTGTGATCATTTCCTTTCATGATAACTTTTTTGATCTCTCTCTCTTGCATTATTCTTGTGAGACTCTCCCTCATTCTCCAACTCTCTTCTCCTCACCTTGTCATGGCCGGCCAAGCCATGTAGGGGCTGTCCAAATTGTGGGTGTGGGATTTTTGTTCTTTTGGCTTTGCTAAAAATCCCCAAAGTTCCATCTCCATTAGCTTATCTCATTCCTCCACTCAAAGGGCAACTTCCAATACCCCAAAATGAGACATAGCCTTCTACATGTATTCTACAGCAAATCTTGGGCACGTCGACTCGCCAGCTTCGTGCCCGAGTTGCCTCGGTCCAGAGGCGGGAGCCCGTAAAAGAAGCCGGCGACGTGGTGCCCTTCCGGCGACGTGGTGGAGACCGGAGATTCCGCGGGGAGATCGGGATGACGACGAGAAGACCGAAGGACACGGATCGCTCGGTATATCTCTTCACCCTTCTCTAGATAGCTAGGACTAGATTAATGGCACGATCCGAGTTTATAGTGCGCGGTGGTGCCGGTTTGAAAAGTTAAAGTAAATCATCGCTTCCGCATTCCGGCGTCGGATTTACGGCCGGGGCGCCACCGTGCACTTACAGTGGTATCAGAGCCTCGCCATTAACCTAGTCTAGCTTTGCCTAATGTGTTTACATTTCGATCGAACGGATTTTCCGAAAACCCGATATCATGCACATCAGTTTTCTGTCGAATTGTTTTTGGCTCCAAAATTTTTTCAGGTTGTTTCAGAATGATGTGCAGGGGATTATAAGCTTCCTGTAAAAATTTGGTCGCGCGATCTCATTACCCCACCGCGGAACCGCGGCCAAACCCATGCTTAGGCCGCGGTTCCGCCGCTGTTTTGACTGTTCATAGCACCAAAATTTTACAGATAGCTCCTGAATGGAAAATAGGGTTCTTGGAATGTTATTTTTTGGGCCCAGATTTCTTTGAGTGCTACAGTAGTGCTTGGGGCCCACTTGGTAAAATTTGATCGATCGAATTTTTTAAACATGTTAGTTCACAGTATTTACATTATATCTGCGACCGTGAATGTCACTTGATCGGTAAATCCTGTCTAACTGCTATAGCCCGGTTAGACGGATTTGCGAACGTGACATTCACGTTGATGTTCTGTGTTGTGCTGTGATGTTGTGGATTGGTCGTGGGGGATAGCCTGAATGCAATAGTAGTACAGATTTGGTTGTATTATGTACATTTGATATTGCGGGGCGAGCGTCCGACATGTGGACTGCTGTTACTGCCTGTTTGTATATTATTCTTTTGGGGCACGACCAGGTTGAGGTCGATGTACCCGTTGTATGAATATTTTACTTTCTGTACTAGGATTACCCCAAGGTGGGGTGCACGGATAGCAGGGTTCTAGAGGGCAACAAGCCCGCATCTCATGGCATTGAGACGGAGGGGGCTTCACTCTAGAATTGGCGGGCTATTCGCCACACTCGTAGGGGGTACAGGTTGACCCAGGAGGGGTGCCCAAGTTACCGGATTCCGTGAAGTGCCGGGTGGTCCATTCACGTTGCTGAAGGGGGCTGCCTCGCTTCAGGTTTTGGCGGGTAACTTGCCGCGCCCGTAGGGGTCTAGGATTTCATTGCACAGGCTATCCACACGACCAGGGGAACATCGGGTTTCAGTAGTGGCTCTGAGAAACCCGGGGATCCCAGATATCTGTATTGTTCTGTGATGTTGTACATTTCTGTGATGTTGCATTTTATCACGCCTTGAGCGAAAATATTATATATTGATATATATACTAGTAGATGTTGTATATGTTTTGCATCCGCGCTAGTCCAGTCCCCGCTCTGTCGTTAGTTAAGTAACCTAACGGGTAATGACGGGACCCAGTGGCGAATGCGGATGGCATATACGTACGTCATTATTTTCGTTCTTTATTGGTGTGATCAATTGATGGGAGTGCGTTGATTCGGATCAATGCAAGTTAAAAACAAACCTATTCTGATGATGTTGGAACACTTTTCAAAAAGCTGTTATTGCAATGACGTTCTCTTTTGTTTTGCATCGTGGTATTCAGTTGGAATATCCTGCTCCTCAGTCGACGAGGCAAGGGCCGAGATCCCTTCACCGGGAGCGACCCCTTGGACAGAAGTTTGCGTCAAGGCATTAACTTCACTATAGCCGATTACTTTTGCTTTGCACCATGGTATTCAGTTGGAATATCCTGCACCTCATTCTACGGGGAAAGAGCCGAGATCCCTTTACCGGGAGTGACCTCTTTAGCAATGGTTTTCGCCACTATATTTTTAAAAGCTATCCGGTTCCTTCAACGATATCAAGTTCATTACGTTAAAGGTTTTCGCCAGAAACCATTCGTAGCCCTCCATCATTTCAGTTAAATATTCGGTAGTATTCAAGCTATGTATTTTGACCTCACGCCAAGGCATAGTGATTGGTAGCTGCCGAATATTTATCTGTTGCATAGATAGATGTGTTGGTTTGGGACAGTCGTACTACTATTTTGGCCTACGTCAAGGGTATGTACGGGTGGGTTCAAATTAACCTGGATAATGATGGGCAGAACTTGACATGTGTCTTATGATATTTTGACCTCACGCCAAGGTCATAAGAGCATGGGGCAAAAATCACATCGGGAGTTTCTAAAGAAACTGAAACTTGCCAGATATGCGCATACCTTCTAGAGTGTGATAACGTGAGTGGATTCCGTCACGTTATCATGCGATGATAGTTGGATACCGATTCCCACTGATGAGTTGGTTTACTCCTCGGGTGATCCCGACTAATTCTTCTTTCAGGTTTGGAGGAGAATTTGACGGTACAGTGGGAGGTTTCCAGATTAGATAAATTGGTAACCATTCTGATCTAGGTTAGAGTGCACGCTGAGTGTTTCTTTTCTCTCTCTCTTTGGCAGCGACCATTGACCTGACCCTAAGAATATGACTCAGGGACCAAATTAACCGAACCTTCTTAAACACTGGCTTTTGGATTGTCAGAGTTGCAAACCTCATTGCCACTCCTACGTTTACCCTTTTCTCCAGGACACCCCGTATTACTACGAACGTCCACTTCCATTGGACAAAACCATCGTATGGTTATATACGAACTCGAAGGAATTTATTCGAGGATGGTTTCCGGTTCTGGAGAAAACGAATATGACTATTCAGTTGTCTTTTCCTTTTACCTTCTCTCAGGTTGCGAGTACTCCATGGTTTAGGAGTGAAAGGTTAGCCTAGCACCTCATGAAGGGTTTGGAAGCATCACATGTACCAAAGATGGAAGTTTTAGGGTGCTAAGTTAACATGCAAAGGATCGATCCTAGAAAAATTAGGGTTTCAAAAACTACACATCATCATATGAAAGAAATGCTAGGGTTTTGAGAGTACAACCTTTGTAGCTCCCTACGCTAAACTCCTTGGCCACTTGAGGGTTGGAGGAGGGTTCGCTTGAAGTCTCCTAGTGTCCACGACGATCCACTCGAAGCTCCTAGTCCAAGCTTGCAACTTCAGTTTTCAAAAGAAGAAATGAAGATAACACTCTAAACAAGTAGGCTAAACTTGTGTAGAATGATGTTGTGGTTCTTATTCTCACTTCAAAATCCAATCTTGTTATGTAATTTGCTCACTAAAAAAGTCTAGAAAGCAAGTGAAGGAGGAGGAAGAAGATGATGGCTATTTTAGAAGAAGATAAGAATAACTCATCAAAGAAAAATAGAAAATATATCAATATATATTTTTTATCTCTCATCTCAAACCATGGTTGAATCATTATTGAACTTGAGTTAAAACCCAAAAGGATAAGTAATCCATGGTTAAATGGTGGGTGAGCATGGTTAGGTCAAGAAGAGTGTAGAAAGCTTCCATGAATTATCCTTTCCTTTTCTTTTGTTTTAAATCAAATTCAATAATAATTTATATAAATAAAACCATGGTATGGGTCTTATATTGCCACCATTTTCTTTGTATAAGAAACCATGATAGATGATGTATGTATGTATGTATGTATACACATCCATATGTGCATGAAACTAGAAAGAAAGAAAAACATACATGCATGCATACATCCATCCAACATAAGAAAGGATTTCTAATGAGAAACTAATGGTTAAATGATAAATCAACACTTGATTTATCAATCGGGCCATATCACATACGACCCCACCAAAAGCAAGTCGCCCGATCAATATACGGCATCCCATACGCGCATTTTAATCGGGTCCATACGCATATCGCATACGCGCACCACAACATTTCGCCTGGACTAGGTAACTCCTTTGTGGGACTCTAAGACTCGTCAATACGCCGGCAGTGGGTGATGATCATATCAAGCACCCCTAAGCCGCAAGCGGTCAGCTAAACGTAACGGCTACCTGGGTATTGAGCGATCAGAAGAAAACAAGCGAACCTGCTACAACTCCCGTCGAGCCAACCAGCAACACTACCGTGCAGTCTGGTCTCCTCGTCTGATATGTCGCATATCAAGTCTAGGGGTGGTAAACGTCAGACCCCAATAACCGATAAGTCGTGCCGATGTGAGGCTCATAACGGGTCGAGAAACTACTGGTAACACTTACCAGTAAATCTCTAATCAGCCCTGGCCAGGGTCTTCCCTGTTACGGCCAATCGAGCACAGTGCAACATCAACCCCCAATACCGGGAGAAACGAAACCCCTCCTATCGCTCATTGCCTCCATGTGACTCGGGACTCTACCCAAAAACCACTGTTTTGCACGCCCTTATGGACGTGGTAAGGTGGAAATCAAAGCACAGTGGGAATCACACAAGACTCTATGACGATCTCGGGTCTACAGACTAACCTGCAGAAGTGTCACCTGAGAACTTCCATCTGACGTGAGGTATAATACCATCTGGGAGTTCTCTGCGACTCCGTCCAGTGTACCCAGTCTCCACTGAGCACCCGTATATCATCTCTGATGTCAAACACCAATGGATATGGGATCATCCATCGCCCATCTCATGGGTCGAGAAGCGTATATGCTAGTCTACACTGGTATATCGATGCCCCGTCTCGATACACCCATGACTAGGGACCTTGAAGGATGTACTTATGGACTACCATGTGCCCACTAGTATGATCCGCATCATAGTCCAGGTAGTCAAGTACACATCCTAAGGGCTTTACCAACATGTAACTATAAGAAAGTATAAAGAGACAAGTATACATGTTAAGATAAAGAGCAACCAGACAGCATACTATCATATCGAGCAAGAAAGTCATCTCTATATATGTCCAAGCATCCAATATAATATACATCATCTGTACAATACTGGCCTCTAGGGCATACATACAACTAACAATCTCCCACTTGCACTAGGGCCAGCTGCTGTAGTATCGCATACCGAGCATCCCGAAGAGTCTCTCAAACTGTATCTGGTGAATGGACTTCGTGAGTGGATCCACTGTGTTATTCTTCGTGTCGACTCTCATGACCTCGATCTCCCGGCGATCAACTATCTCCTGGATCTGGTGATACCGCCTCAGAATATGCCTGGATCGCTGATGGGACCTGGGTTCCTTGGCCAAAGCCACTGCTCCATTGTTATCGCAATACAAAGGTATTGGATGCTCAATGGATGGAACCACTCCAAGTTCAGTAATGAACTTCTTGATCTAGATAGCTTCTTTAGCAGCATCGTTGGCAGCGATGTATTCAGCCTCCATCGTCGAGTCTGCCACGGTTTCCTGCTTGGAACTCTTCCAGCTAACCGCCCCTCCGTAAAGGGTAAAGACAAATCCCGACTTCGACTTAGAGTCGTCTTTATCACTCTGGAAGCTCGAATCGGTAAAGGACTCCACTTGGAGTTCTCCGTTACCATACACCAAGAGCATCTCTTTAGTCCTTCGCAAGTACTTGAGAATGCTCTTCACAGCTGTCCAGTGACTCTCTCCAGGATCAGCTTGATACCTGCTCACTACACTTAGTGAGTATGCTACATCGGGTCTGGTACATAGCATTGTTGGAGATAGTGCCCTCAGAGTCAATTATTGGATCACAGGCACATGATTGCAATGATTGAGGAAGGACCTATCCCAGGAGGACAGTCTTACTCGAGATGATAGTATGCTATCTGGTTTATCTTTATCATCGTGTACTGCTTTAGGTGACCTGACATGTCGCTATTACACGTTGATAGAGCCCCTAGGATTCTTGCTTGACTGCCAGCAGTATGATGGCGATCATATACGTGAGAGCTGGTGGTCTATAAGCACATCCTTAAAAGGTCCCTAGTCGTGGGAGTTTCGAGACAGGGCATCGATTCTCCAGAGTAGACTAGTGTATACAGTCGAGACCCCGACGAGGGGCGGTGGCCGGTCTCATAAGCCACTGGTGTCAGTTGGTTCACCTAAGATGTATACAGGTGCTCATTGGGTTATGAGTACACCGGACAGGACTCGCCGGGAACATGCTAGTTGGTCTTATACCTGACGTCAGATAGAAGTTCCCTGGTGACATGTGTACAGGTTAGTTCATCGACCTGAGGATCGTCATTTGTCTCGTGTGAGTTCCCACTGTGCTTTGATTACTACCCTACCACGGCTCAAAGGAGTCGTGCAAACAGGTTTTAGTTGGGTACAGTCCCGAGCCACATGGAGGCAGTGAGCGGATCTTCAGGGGTTCGTCTCTCCCGGTATTGGGGGTGAGGTCGCGCTGTGTCTAGGAGAGCCATTACGCAAAGCCCTCGGCCGAGGCAGGATATTTACTGGTAGGTATTCCAGTAGTATCTCAGGGCGTTCTGGGCTACACTCCGATACGACTTGTACCGCTTTTAGGGGTCTGACTTTTACCAACCCCCTAGGCCTGACATGCGATGCTCATAGACGAACGGACCGGACTGTACGGATATTGTCACTGACAGGCTCAGTAGGGTGTCAGGATGAGTTCGCTCATCGACGTCCCTTTTGGTCAATAGCTGGTGGCCCGTCACGTATTGGCTAATACCTCTGACGTGCTAGTGGTTAAATCCACAGCCATAGTATTGACGAGTCTTTAGAGTCCACCACACTTACAGTTACTCAAGCTTTCGGGCGAAAAGCTCAGTAGGGTGTCAGGATGAGCTCGCTCATCGACGTCCCTTTTGGTCAATAGCTGGTGGCCCGTCACGTATTGGCTAATACCTCTGACGTGCTAGTGGTTAAATCCACAGCCATAGTATTGACGAGTCTTTAGAGTCCACCACACTTACAGTTACTCAAGCTTTCGGGCGAAACGCTGTAGAGGCCGTATGGAGATATGGCAGGGTCCGATCAGATACGTGCGGTATTGCACGGATCAGGATCGGACGGATATTACTAGCCGGCTTTGGTCTAAGCCGGTCCAAGTTTAGTACAGTGTAGATTTTGTCTCATTGCATTTGTATCCGGTCGGAATACAGATGCGGGTGTTTATGCACAGTATAGGGGTTTTCCTGTAATTTATTACGGGACCAGTTTTCTGGAGTTGCCAGTTTGCATTCCGTTCCGGCCGGTTTTCCTTTGTTCTTTCCCGGCCGGACTTTTCCGATGGAGGGGGTAATTTGCAGTTTTGCAAATTACACTTTGTGGAGGATTTTCTTGCAAATGTATTTATCATGATAGCATCTTTAGATTCCATTCTTTTCCTTCATCTTTTCATGCTTTATTATGATTAGTTGTGATTAGAGTTGATGTGAGGTTGTGATGATGAGGTTTAGGATATGGTCACCCTTCATGCTCTCCTACACTCACCTCCCTCTTGTATGATATATTCTTTTCTCCACCATTTTTAGAAGAGAGGTTTTTTCTATGGTTGAGAGAAAGAAAAAGAAGATGAGAGCTTCATCTTGAGAGTTTCATTCTTGATCTCATTTTCATGCTAGAAAAATGCAAGCACCATTTTTCTAACCTTGATTCCTCCATCATCATCAAAGGCAACAAACCCCAAATGAGACATAGCCTCTACACTACACATTCTACAGCATATCTTGAGCATGTCGAGTTGCCGGCTTCATGCCCGAGTTGCCTCGGTATCGAGGCGGGAACCCGTAAAAGACGCAGGCGATGTGGTGCCCTCCCGGCGAGGAGGCGACGATGTGGAGACAAGACTTTCCGCGGGAGATCGGGACGATGGCGAGAAGACCGGAGGACTCGGATCACTCGGTATACTTCTCCTCCCATCTTTTTTTAGCTAGCATTTGGTTAATGGTTACGATCCGGGTATATTGTCCGCGGTAGCGCCAGTTTCCAAGTAAGGAAAATTTTGATTCCGCAATTTGGCCTCGGATAGACGGCCGGGGCGCTGCCGTGGCGCAACATGGTATCAGAGCCACGCCATTAACCTTGCCTAGCTTGTTCTAATGCGTTTTGCTTATCCGATCGACCAAAATTCCAAAAACCTCATTTTTGTTCACATCAGTTTTCTGTTGGAATTTTTTGGTGTCTAAAAATTTTTCAGGTTGCAGAAAAATGATGTGCTGAAAAAGATAAGGCTACTGTAGAAAAACGATAAAGTGATTCCCTAGTTGGAGCGCGGAACCGCGGCCAAAACCCCCTTTGGGCCGCGGTTCCGCCGCACTATGGTACGGTCACTTGGTCGTTTTTGTTCAGTTGCTTTCTGGGCTGAAAATAGGGCTTTTGGAATATTAAATTTGGGCCCAGATCTTCTGTGACTGCTACAGTTTCACTTGGGAGCCTACTTGTTAATTGTTTGATCGATCGGATATTTTAAACACGTTATTTCACAGTATTTACATTATATCTGCGACCGTGAATGTCACTTGATCGGTAAATCCCGTCTAACTGCTATAGCCCGGTTAGACGGATTTGCGAACGTGACTTTCACGTTGATGTTCTATGTTTATGCTGTGTTGTTGCGGATCGGTCGTGGGGGATAGCTTGGATGCAATGCTAGTACAGTTTTGTTGTATTATGTACATTTGATATTGCGGGGCGAGCGTCCGACATGTGGACTGCCGTCACTGCCTGTTTGTATTATTCTTTTGGGACACGACCTGGTTGCGGTCGATGTACCCGTTGTATGTATATTTTACTTTCTGTACTAGGATTGCCCCGCGGAGGGGTGCACGGATAGCCGGGTTCTAGAGGGCAACGGGCCCGCATCTCATGGCATTGAGACGGAGGGGGCTTCACTCTAGGATTGGTGGGCTATTCGTCGCACTCGTAGGGGGTACAGTTTGACCCAGGAGGGGTGCCCAAGTTACCGGATTCCGTGAAGTGCTGGGTGGTCCATTCACGGTGCTGAAGGGGGCTGCCTCGCTTCAGGTTTTGGCGGGTGACTTGCCGCGCCCGTAGGGGTCTAGGATTTCATTGCACAGGCTATCCACACGACCAGGGGAACGTCGGGTTTCAGCAGCGGCTCTGTGAAACCCGGGGATCCCAGATATCTGTATTGTTCTGTGATGCTGTACATTTCTGTGATGTTGCATTCTTTTCACGCCTTGAGCGAATATAATATATTGGTATATATATTAGTAGATGTTGTATATGTTTTGCATCCGCGCTAGTCCAGTCCCCGCTCTGTCGTTAGTTAAGTAACCTAACGGGTGATGACGGGACCCAGTGGCGAAAGCGGATGGCATATACGTACATCAGTATATTTTCGTTCTTTGTGGTGTGATCAATTGATGGGACTGCGTTGATTCGGATCAATGCAAGATAAACAAACCTATTCTGATGTTGTTGGAACATTTTTCAAAAAGCTGTTATTGCAACGACGTTCACTTTTGTTTTGCATTGTGGTATTCAGTTAGAATATCCTGCTCCTTAGTCGACGAGGCAAGGGGCGAGATCCCTTCACCGGGAGTGACCCCTTGGACAAAAGTTTGCGTCAGGGCATTAACTTCACTATAGCCGATTACTTTTTGCTTTGCATCGTGGTATTCAGTTGGAATATCCTGCACCTCATTCTACGGGGAAAGAGCCGAGATCCCTTCATAGGGAGTGACCTCTTTAGTAAAGGTTTTCGTCACTATATTTTTATAAAAGGCTATGCAGTTCCTTCAACGATATCAAGTTCATTACGTTAAAGGTTTTTCGCCAAAAACCAGTCGTAGCCCTCCGTCATTTCCTATAGGTATTATTTAGTATTCGTGCTGCGTTTGTTGACTCCGTCAAGGCGTAGTGTACGGTAGCTAAGTGGTGCTTGTTTGTTGCATAAATGGGATTGGTTAGGACAGTCGTGCGGCCTTGTTGACTCCGTCAAGGGCACGTACGGGTGGGTTTAATGAAATCCAGATAATGACGGGTTGAACTTGACTAGGACTCTTTGATTTGTTGACTCCGTCAAGGTCACTTGAGTCCTAGGGGTAAAAACACACATCGGGAGTTTCAAAAGAACTGAAACTTGCCAGGCATGCGCATACCATCTGGAGTGTGGTGACTTGAGTGGATTCCGTCAAGTTATCATGCGATGATAGTTGGATCCCGATTCCCACTGATGAGTTAGTTTGCTCCTCGGGTGACCCCGACTAATTCTTCTTTCAGGTTTGGAGGAGAATTTGAGGTACAGTGGGAGGTTTCCAGATTAGACAAAGTGATAACCATTCTGATCTAGGTTAGAGTGCACGCTGAGTGTTTCTTTTCTCTCTCTCTTTGGCAGCGACCATTGACCCGATCCTGGACTATGACTCAGTGACCAAGTTAACCGAACCTTCTTAACACTGGCTTTTGGATTGTCAGAGTTGCAGACCTCTTTGCCACTCCTACTTTTACCCTTTTCTCCAGGACACCCCGTATTGCTACGAACGTCCACTTCCATTGGACAAAACCATCGTATGGTTATATACGAACTCGAAGGACTACGAGGATGGTTTTTGGTTCTGGAGAAAACGAATAGGATTATTCAGTTGTCTTTTCTTTTCACCTTCTCTCATTGCGAGTACTCCTTGGTTTAGGAGATAGTACACCTATTATGCAAATTGGATAGTCTTCTTCCAAACCATAGGCTGGTGCTGACCGGTAGGGAATGAAGAAAACCAATTAGCATAACGATGGTGTGCAGAAGGTATTAAGTTAAGACAAAGCAAGGGATTAGTAAGAGGGCAAAGTAAATTGCGACTGCTATTCACGACCGAACCAAGTATTTCTTCGCCAATCCTAAATCACCTTTGTATTTCTCCAGGACACTCCGTGTCACTACGAAGATCTACAGTTTATTTGGATACTCCATCGTATGGTTATATACGAACTCGAAAGGAACTTGTTCCAGTTCGGGGATGGATTCTGGTTCAGGAGAAATAGGAATAAGGTTTATTCGGTTATCTTTTATCTTCACCTTCTCTCGCATTGCGAGTGCTCCTAGGATTAGGACAGTACACCCATTATGCTTATTGGATAGTCTTCTTCCAAACCATAGGCTGGTGCCGAACGGTAGGGAAGGAAGAAAACCATTTGGCCTAAGGGGTGTGCAGAAGGTAATGACTAAAGACATATAAAGGGATTTGGACAGATGGTAAAGAGATATAAGGTTACAGTTGTGAATCTGGATAATGGAAGAGGCATTACTAAGAATACCGGAATACCCCACCGAAACATTTCAATGTTTCAGTTTCACTGTGTAATGTTAATAGAAAACTGATTTCCCGATTAGACACTTGCTCCAGGGTATGTATTTACCAGGTTGGATTCTCACATCTGTATGGTTTTACAGATGATGAGTGGGAGTAAGTTATTGGAAATTAGGTGACCATCCTCATTATATCGGGATTCGTTGTAATTGGTGATATTTGAGGAAGCCACCTGGGTTGTTTGCCGGACGGCAAATATTTGGTTTTGAATATCCGCTGTTGTGCACCAATTTCAAATTGATATATCTGTACGTCTATTTTCATAGAGTGAGATATACCTTTTGATATTATGTCGATGACATTTACCTATATCAGTGGATGGTTAGGTAAGGAGCATCAAACAGCGGTGTAATTCTTCTTAACCATAAGTACAGTTTTCAACCTACGACGCACAGTGAAAGAGTTGTTAGACTCAGCGGACTTATACAGAGTATTGTATGCTGTCCAGTATCCATTAGGACAGAGGGGTTGGTCCTCATACTATATTCTGTTTACTTTTAACTTCTCTAGTTCTTAGACATGTGTTTCGTAGGAACACAGGGTCTAAGTTTTGAGGAGTTATAGGTATTTGAATAGAGTAGAGAACCAAGTGTAGCAAGTATCGGGATTCTTCAAAGTGATCGAAGATGTAGATACTTGTGTATGGTGTTCAGTTGAAAGTAATGATTAAGAGAAATTGCTTCTCTTTCAGGTTACTCATAATTGGAAGCATTCCTAAGTTGAGTAACGCTGATCGGCCTCTCTCCATTTAGTTGACATGTACTGGAGACAGCTGCATGTTTTGAATCTGGTTAAATTAAATCAGTGCCTCTGCTTCTATATTGGATATAGAACAGTTCATATCTTGACATTGTTAAGGTACGGGGAGTTGTCCGGCTTATGATTAAATCCAGACTCTGGATAACTCAAGGCACGTTTCTGTAATGGCTGTTTGTGGGTTGACCCAGGCTATGACGAGGGTTGATTTTCTACCATCTTGACTCGCCACAGTTTTAACAAAAAATGGATTTTTTCAGAAAACAGCAGTGGGAGTATGGTAGAACTGGAAGTAATTCCAGAACCACAAACGATTACTGAAGATTTGATAAGGAAACTAAAGATTCAATCTGGATTGACATTCCATTGGCCACTCCGCAGATAAGGTGGGTAACTTCAGGCACCCGAGAGGTACTCCGGTAGCCTCAAGGACGGTGACAGGGAAGTTCTTGTTTACCCACACTTGCCATTGTTGTTGTTCCAGGCTGCGAGACCCGGCAGGAGGATGAGTATAGCGTTGTTCTAAACTAGTTTTAGAAGTGAGCGTCTTTATGACTCTGGCAGAGGGTTGTCGTAGTCAGTGGGAGCAGCGGAAGCATTGGTGGACATCAGGCTTATGTCTATTTATAGACTAAAGCAGATGTAGCGGAGATATATCATCTATTTCTGATGTGACAGTCATAGGTTTGACGTCATCAGAATAGGGGATGGATCTGTTGAGAAGGTAGTAGGGTATGATATCCTGGTATTTGGATGACATACACAAAGTAGGAAAAGAAACTCCTATACTACGATCGGTTATACTTTGGTCGTCACACAGTGGTTTCTCCACAAGGTACTTGGACATTATATAAGACATACTGGTTACTAGATCTATGTTTTTAGATCTAGATTTGGGTGGTTTCCCAATCAGGGTACCTTGACAACATTCTAAGAGTATTTAGAATGGACGACTCCTGGCACGGTAGTGTACCTGCAGGTGATGGAGTCACCCTCTCTAAAGGTGTCTTACAGACTAAAGGGGAGAGGGATGTGCATGATTGGCAGATCACTTGCTCAGGCAATTGAGTCAATCATGAGATGTCAAGTACCACACCAGATGTTGTTCTTGCACTAGATGCAATAAGTTGACATTGATCCAATCCTGGAGAAACAGTCGGAAGCGTTTTTAGATCATAAGTGAATGTTCTAGGGATATGATAACGGCTGCCTCCTTTAGGAGACGGTTATCATTCCAGGCTTCCAAGGTGACATGGACGACAAGGAGGTTGTCAGAGTTATAGTTTTTCCCTCTGACGAGGGGCAGTATTTTGGACAGGTGGTCCAAGGCAATATTGAGGGTGGCATGGCACAGGATACTGATTAAGTTCAGTTGACGATACAGTCTAAGAAGTTTGGATTTGCAGTTCATTTATGAGCTAGGTCCCATCAAACATCCAGACATTCTAAGACAGGTATTGCTCATTTCGGGAGATGGCTTTCTCCGCGAACTTGAGATATAGAGAGACATAGAAAGAAACATCACAGCGGATCCACTCACTGAGGCTATTCCTCGAACGCAATAGTTTCGCAAACGAGCTTTGTGAGACTGACTAGAAGAGGAGTTGGGTGTTCGGTATCACACGGGCTGTGAGTATGCGGCATCGCAATAATTAGCCTTGAGTGCAAGTGGGAGATTGTTGGAGATAGTGCCCTCAGAGTCAATTATTGGATCACATGCACGTGATTGCAATGATTGAGGAAGGACCTATCCCAGGAGGACAGTCTTACTCGAGATGATAGTATGCTATCTGGTTTATCTTTATCATCGTGTACTGCTTTAGGTGACCTGACATGTCGCTATTACACGTTGATAGAGCCCCTAGGATTCTTGCTTGACTGCCAGCAGTATGATGGCGATCATATACGTGAGAGCTGGTGGTCTATAAGCACATTGTTAAAGGGTCCCTAATCGTGGGAGTTTCGAGACAGGGCATCGATTCTCCAGAGTAGACTAGTGTATACAGTCGAGACCCCGACGAGGGGCGGTGGCCGGTCTCATAAGCCACTGGTGTCAGTTGGTTCACCTAAGATGTATACAGGTGCTCATTGGGTTATGAGTACACCGGACAGGACTCGCCGGGAACATGCTAGTTGGTCTTATACCTGACGTTAGATAGCAGTTCCCTGGTGACATGTGTACAGGTTAGTTCATCGACCTGAGGATCGTCATTTTTCTCGTGTGAGTTCCCACTGTGCTTTGATTACTACCCTACCACGGCTCAAAGGAGTCGTGCAAACAGGTTTTAGTTGGGTACAGTCCCGAGCCACATGGAGGCAGTGAGCGGATCTTCAGGGGTTCGTCTCTCCCGGTATTGGGGGTGAGGTCGCGCTGTGTCTAGGAGAGCCATTACGGAAAGCCCTCGGCCGAGGCAGGAGATTTACTGGTAGGTATTCCAGTAGTATCTCAGGGCGTTCTGGGCTACACTCCGACACGACTTGTACCGCTTTTGGGGGTCTGACTTTTACCAACCCCCTAGGCCTGACATGCGATGCTCATAGACGAACGGACCGGACTGTACGGATATTGTCACTGACAGGCTCAGTAGGGTGTCAGGATGAGTTCGCTCATCGACGTCCCTTTTGGTCAATAGCTGGTGGCCCGTCACGTATTGGCTAATACCTCTGACGTGCTAGTGGTTAAATCCACAGCCATAGTATTGACGAGTCTTTAGAGTCCACCACACTTACAGTTACTCAAGCTTTCGGGCGAAACGCTGCAGAGGCCGTATGGAGATATGGCAGGGTCCGATCAGATACGTGCGGTATTGCACGGATCAGGATCGGACGGATATTACTAGCCGGCTTTGGTCTAAGCCGGTCCAAGTTTAGTACAGTGTAGATTTTGTCTCATTGCATTTGTATCCGGTCGGAATACAGATGCGGGTGTGTATGCACAGTATAGGGGTTTTCCTGTAATTTATTACGGGACCAGTTTTCTGGAGTTGCCAGTTTGCATTCCGTTCCGGCCGGTTTTCCTTTGTTCTTTCCCGGCCGGACTTTTCCGATCGAGGGGGTAATTTGCAGTTTTGCAAATTACACTTTGTGGAGGATTTTCTTGCAAATGTATTTATCATGATAGCATCTTTAGATGCCATTCTTTTCCTTCATCTTTTCATGCTTTATTATGATTAGTTGTGATTAGAGTTGATATGAGGTTGTGATGATGAGGTTTAGGATATGGTCACCCTTCATGCTCTCCTACACTCACCTCCCTCTTGTATGATATATTCTTTTCTCCACCATTTTTAGAAGAGAGGTTTTTTCTATGGTTGAGAGAAAGAAAAAGAAGATGAGAGCTTCATCTTGAGAGTTTCATTCTTGATCTCATTTTCATGCTAGAAAAATGCAAGCACCATTTTTCTAACCTTGATTCCTCCATCATCATCAAAGGCAACAAACCCCAAATGAGACATAGCCTCTACACTACACATTCTACAACATATCTTGAGCATGTCGAGTTGCCGGCTTCATACCCGAGTTGCCTCGGTATCGAGGCGGGAGCCCGTAAAAGACGCAGGCGATGTGGTGCCCTTCCGGCGAGGAGGCGACGATGTGGAGACAAGACTTTCCGCGGGAGATCGGGACGATGGCGAGAAGACCGGAGGACTCGGATCACTCGGTATACTTCTCCTCCCATCTCTTGTTAGCTAGCATTAGGTTAATGGTTACGATCCGGGTATATTGTCCGCGGTAGCGCCAGTTTCCAAGTAAGGAAAATTTTGATTCCGCAATTTGGCCTCGGATAGACGGCCGGGGCGCTGCCGTGGCGCAACAAGCATCGCGTACATGATAGCGCCTACAGCCGAAGCATAGGGTATCCCTTGCATGCGAGCTCTCTCCACATCAGTCTTGGGAGACATCTCTTTGGAGAGAGTGACTCCAGAGATCGTGGGTAAGTTCCCACGCTTGGATTCTTCCATACTAAACCTCTTTAGTACGGTGTCAATGTACCTGGATTGGGACAATCCCAATATCCGTTTGGATCTATCTCTATAGATCCCGATTCCCAATATGCAGGAGGCATCACCAAGATCTTTCATTGAGAATCTTTGTGATAAGAAGAGCTTGACCGATTGCAGCATAGGAATGTCATTTCCTATCAAGAGTATGTCGTTCACGTACAATACGAGGAAGACAACCTTACTCTCTGCTACCTTCTTGTAAATACAAGGTTCATATACGTTTTTGACGAAATCAAACTCTTTGATAACGACGTCAAAGCAGATGTTCCAACTCCGCGATGCTTGCTTTAATCCATAAATGGATTTAAGCAGCTTGCACACCTTCCCGCTGCTCTTACTATCTACGAAGCCCTCTGGCTGAGTCATGTACACGCACTCTTCTAAATCATCGTTTAGAAAAGCGGTCTTAACATCCATTTGCCAGATTTCGTAGTCATGATATGCAGCGATGGAAAGCATGATCCGGATGGATTTAAGCATAGCCACTGGAGAAAAGGTCTCGTCATAGTCCACACCTGGTCTTTGACGAAAACCCTTTGCAACAAGTCTAGCTTTGAAAGTCTCCACTTTCCCATCTACACCAAGTTTTTTCTTGAAGATCCACTTGCTCCCAATAGGTTTTACCCCTTTAGGAGCATCTTCCAAAGTCCATACTTTGTTGGTGTAATACCCAGCTTCTTATTATACCAATATCCGCATTTTGTATTCTTGAATTTTATTTAGGTTATTTAATTTTATTTCTTCCCATTTATACAACCCATTTTTCCGGCCCAACTAATTAAACCCAAACTATTCTTTCCATATCCCCTAAGCCCCAGCCCAATTTCCTTAACAAAATTTAAACCCAAACCCTATTATATTTCTTCAACAAATTTCCCTTAGCCAACACCTGTTTCTTTTAACAGAACCCCAATTCCTATTCCTTTATTTAAGTTCATTTTTCTTTTAAACCCATTCCCCTTTTAAAATTTTCCTAGCCTGGCCCGTTTCTATTTTTCCATTTGATTTTTCCATTAAATATTCCCTCAGCCCAATGTTCTTTTAAATTCAAATTCAATTTTTTCCGGCCCAGCCTTTTTCCATTTCCTTTCAATTTTGTTGGCCCATTCCCTTATTTTTACCTATTTTTCCTTACAATAAATCTCAGCCCGGCCCCTCATTCTATTCATTTTGTTTTCTTTTTCCTTTTGGCCCAGCCCATTCTTTCCTTCGGCCCGCTCTTAACCCGACCCGACCCGACTCCTGTGCACCTTCTCTTTAAATTTTCCCCAACGGCTATATCCCATCGTGCGCGCGCGACCCGCCTCCTCCGTCGTCGCCCACGCCCTCGCCGTGAGCGTTACCCCCCACGACCCTCTCTCCTCAACCCTCTACCCCCTCTTCCTCGCTCGCTCACTTCCCCGTTCTCATTTTCCTCCTCTTCTCGCTACACCCCCGACCCACGCACCCATCACCGACCTCCTCACTTCACCGTCGACTATCACTCTCGTCTCCGACCACCCTCAATCGCCTCCGTCACCATTTCCCACACTCTCTCACCCTCACACTCTCGAGTCCCAGCACCCATCGCCGCCGGCACCTCATAGAGCCCCTACTCCTGATCTCCACCCCTGCCACCTCTCGACGTCGATCCCAATGTCGTCTTCACCGTCACCACCGACATCACCCCGCCTGCCTTTCTCTCGCTCCTCTCTCCATCCTCCACCCTTGTTCACCACAACCGACCACCAACTTCTCCTCCTTCCTCACCTCCACCTCGACCCCATGGTCGAGTTCCCAGCCAAGACATCACTCCGGCCGATCTCACCTGAACCCGTCGCCTCTCGTCGACCCACGCCGTCACCCCCATCATCTTTCGTCGTCGACGTCATCGCCTCTCCTTCACTCTAACTCCCTCTGTGTTTTCTCTCTCACTCTCTCAGCTCTCTATCTCTCTGTCTCTCTCTCTCCCGATCGCTCTCTCTCTCTGATCTCACAATCTCTTTCTCACTCAGACCCTCTTTCTCATCTCAGCTCTCTCTCACTCACAATCTCTATCTCTCTCTCTGATCTCACAATCTCTCTCTCATTTCTCACTCTCTGGCTCCCTCTCTATCTCTGTCACTCTCTCACTCGGCTTCTCTCTCAGCTCTCACTCTCTCAGTGTCTCTCTGTCTCACACACATTCCCCTCTCTCTCTCTTCATCTACTCTCTCTCTCTCAATCCCCTCTGCTCATTCTCTCTCAAAAACCATACAAAACTAATTACTTTACAAACACTCACTGCGGCCATTACCGGAGCGACACCGTCGACCGTCGCCGACCCCAGTACACTCGCAGAGGATCATCAAGCACCCCTCAATCTCCAGTAACCGTGCAACGGCTCCGGACAACTCCGACGCGAGATCCGCATCTCGATCCAAGCTCGCGCGAATCGGTTCCACGGCGTATATCACGTGTTCGTGACGACGTTGCTGCCTTGCGACCCCGAGACTTCTTCCAGGCAAGTATTCGACTTGCTTACATGCTATTTATCTAAGTTACAATCGTTAAATACATGAATTATAATGCTACAAGTTTAAAACTATTATGTGCCGTAACTGTTCGATGCTTGTTCCCTTAGGAAAATATTATCAAATTTGACGGAACTCAATAGTGTAGGTTGGCCCGTAGGGCTGTGAACATAGTGTGTGAATGTTGTTGGATGATGTAATCGATATTGACTAAAACAACTGCCCCCAAGTTTAACCGTAAAACTGAAATTCTGTTGCACCTGAAAACCGCTAAATTCACCATAAATCATATACATATTGGAATGGTACGTTCGAGGGCTCAAATCGAAGCTAACTCGACGAAATTTAATCCTATACCAGTTTCAAGACATTTCTGTATTTAAACTGTGACGATATTCGAATCGGAGTGCGACTCTGGACTGCAGTTCAGAGCGACTTCAGTCGTGTTTGCTGTTCCGTAATGGATACCATAGGATTTCCTTAACTCGTAGGTTGCGGAACTCCGCTGATTATTGTAGGTAACTCTGTTAGCTAGACAACGCAATTAGTTTCATCCTGTTTCGTTATCATTTACTATTTAATTTGTAATTTAGAAGATCGGGACACATAACAGTCCCAGCAGAATCAGAATTGACATGTTGATATTAAACATATTATAACTCCTAATGTACAGACGCGATTGAAGATCCGTTTGTTGTGTTGAAAACTTTACTGTTAAACCTAGAATTCATTCAACTGTAGTGTCGCTAAATTATGATCCCAACTGGGGTTAAAATGCGTTGCGAAATGGATTTCTGATTCTGAAACCGGATTTTCAGCCGCGTGCGCTTAAAATGAAACAGTTATAACTAATGATCCTAAAACCCGATCGGCTCGAAACCAAATTAGATGGATAGCTAACTGAACATATCAATTACTACCTGTTTATCATTTCGCTAAATTATATACATATGTTTCATGATAAATCGTGCAAGTGATAGACTGTTGTTTTATGATACCTTAGTTGTGCTTCTTATACTGTTCATGCATCATATCATACCTATATCATTGTAGTGATAACCTAGTGACATCGTGCATTTACCCAGTGTTAGTATTTAGTGGTGATTGTGGCAAGTACGTCAGTGTTCGTGTATCCGTGAATTAAGTGAAAGTGATATGTACTTGTACACAATCAGTGACCTCATTGTTCTATTGCATTGTCGACGTCTGTAGGATACGTGTACGTGTGACTATAAATGGTATGGGACACTTATGGAAGCGCTTGCACGGGTGTCACAGATAAGGCATCCGACACTGCCATTTATCTTAGGTATTAGTCGGGACGTGCTTGATGGAGGTCCTGCCTCCAGTTCTCGCGCAGACTTGTCACGGATCGATTAGTATTTAGGGTGATGGTTAGCGTTTGATGTAGACCACGGGGTGTGGGGTAGTTTAAGTGTGAGTTCAACAGAATCTCGGGAGTCCCATGCCGGCTTATATATTTAGGGAGTTATATGGAGATTTACAGGGTACGTGATATATACACCGTGATATTCTTGTTACATGTTGGGCCCGTGGTCCCTTGCCCTTGGGTTCTACCCTTGGGTGGAGGACACTCACGAGTGGTTGACTCTCACACTTGGACTGACGATAGGCTTAGTGACCTGTATAGTGAGACTTAGAGACTGATAGGGATACTGGCATTTTATTCATAATATACTGTGTGGCATACGTGACATATCGTTATACTAATTTACTGTTCCGCTGCATTGATTACTGCACATCCATATTCATACTGTCATTGATTTACTGTTATTCATTTCCATTACCACTGTTAGAACTATCACCTGATTTTTATATATATATTATTGCTATTGTGTCGCTCTGACGACCTGAGTATGCATGCTCAGTGTGAGGAGAAGATTTAGCTTGGATCAGAACTAGACGTGCATCACCGACTTCTTGACTTGCTACTCCGAGTTACTTTCGTTTGTTCCACTTCAGGTTAGTTTATATTATTGTACCTTTCAGTTACTGCATTTCTCATTACCTGCGCATCGTTTACTGTTTACCATGACAAACTAGAAGCCGAAGTGTGACTACGGCAGGACATTTCCTTGACCGTAGGAGCATGGCTGGCCTTGTCTACCCCTTGTATTCCGTATTTTGGGAAGCGGGGCGTGACATGGTTTAGTTGGTATCATAGCCCAGGTTTTGCATCGATTGGGATTGCAGTTTTCCGTGTACAGTTTGGCAATCTAAGACGTCCCTCGGTCTAGATTGTAAACTTGTCACTCTTGATCCATATTCACATCGTGTGTTCAGCTATCCATTCGCTATGGTTTCGGGTGACCTGAGAAGATTACGTGGTTGCAATTGCATTACCGTATTCGGGTTAGGTGACTTAAAGTCATACGGTTGATTCTCCACTTGTAATAAAATTCATCATCTCTGATATTCTTGAATCCTTGTCCTATCCATATCATATTTTGATTCATTTAGCGTGTGACTCATATCATTCTCGAAATTGTTGATTCAGGATCATGTCTTCCAACGACTCTTCATCTTTATCCGCTCCCCAGAATCGGACTGTTGAGATCCTTAGTGTACTGCAAGGTTTAAAGGAAGCCCAGGAGCGAACAAACGACTTATTAGCTGAAGGGCTGAGAAGACAGGTGAGTCAGACCCCAACGGGAGTCTCCTATCATAAAGGAATCCCTATTGGACGAGGAAAGGAGAAGAAGATGAAGCGTCAACAGAAGCATCAGAAGAACCTTTGCTGTGGATATTGTAAGAGGCCAGGACACCTTCAGAGGGACTGTCGCCGCGCCCAGGGGAAATGTCTGATATGCGGTTCCAACAAACACCTCATCAACGGCTGCCCAGAAAGGAAAGAACTACAAGGAGGAAACTCGTCCACACTCCCCAATTCAGCCAAGTGAGGATTATCGCGTAGTTTGAACTTCGACCATAAGGCGGATCTAACGCAGGATTCAACTCGCGTAACGATGATGCAGCGTTCTGGCAATCGAAGAAGAATTCTATGATTTCCAATTTCAATAATAATGTTGTCATCCTTTATGAATATTTCTTTCCGTTTGAAATCTTGTATCTGTTGAACTTTTAGTTGAATGCAATAAAATTTGAATCGTGATATATGTATCATTCTCTTGCCATTTCCCTTGTTCATACTATTCAGTAGCATAACATCTTAATCTTGATTTTTCAATTCCTGCCACCGCATGTCTTTCCATACTTTGCACACTTAGTCATTTTCCTTATTCATTCCATTGTCTAATCATGACTCATTCTTTTCCGACCATGGCCCACCCTGGAGCAACGCCGCATCTAGGCGAGGATGCACAGTCATGCGTTTCCTTAGATCACACATTGACGAGTTCCGATGATGAGGTCAATGGTCCCCAGGTCAACTTCGAAAACAATGATTCAAAGGACGAAGGAGCAGCCGCCCTAGAGTTTGACATGATAGCTGATTCTGACGAAGAAGAAGGAGATCCTGAAGATAACCCTATAGAGGAAGACCCGATAGAGGAAGACCCCGAGGAAGAACCGATAGAAGAAAATCCAGCGGAGGAAAACCCCGTGGAAGAAAATCCAGAAGAAGAGAATCACATGGAATTGGATCTCGATGAAGAAGCTTTATCCGAGGATGAAGGACCAGAAGATCAATACCCTGCCGTGGAAGAACTCCCTTTGGCAGTCCCTGTGAGGCGCTATGGAAATGGACGCCCCTACCTGAGTGCGCGAGCCTACCGCAACCTACTTAATCTCCACAACCGCGGCTGACGGAATTTCTTTTGATGTTGTCCTTCTGGCCAAATAAAATGTGTATAGTTTAGGGTCACTTTTCGTATTTGAGAATGCCTTGTTTCAATTTTTCTTGGATGAAATAAATCTTCTGAATTCGTAAACCTTTTGATTATTGGTTCGCTTGATACTTGTTTATTGCTCTTATCCATTTATTTTTCTGCTGAGATCCCTGACTGTCCACCCCTACTCGTTGTATAGTTTTCACCCTCGTTTCGATTAGAAAGTACCGCACCCTGATCCTTGCAATGAGCCACCCTTCATCCCTCGTCTGTACCCCGTTGAGGATCCTTCTGGGAGGAGGACCTTTCTTATGAAATACCGAGTTCGTTAACTTGTCAAATTCTTGATTCCCATGATGTACCAACCAGTATTCTCCCCAAACATTCTCTCCTTATATTCCTCTACTACTCACCCTTACATCTTGTGCTGACCCGATCCCAATTCCCTGATTCTCAACCTAAAGCAGCCACTCACCAACTTTTGACTGATCCACACTTCCCTGTAGTCAATACCCTAGCGAACCTACATTTTTTTTTGTTCTTCCTATTACCCTAACTATATATAGGGACAGTGTTATTCAAAGATTTAGTTTTCATTATTTTGGTTCGTGTTACTGATTACTCCGTTTTGTATTTTGAGTACAACTATTATTTTTCATTTTTCGGTAGCGCAACCCTTACACCGCGCAAATTTTGTTCCATGTTTCTTAAATTGACTATACAAGTTTTCTAAATCATTTTAAACCTATTTTCGATACGTTATCCTAAAATGTTTTAGTCTACCGTCTAAGCTTTCACTACCTCATTGTCGTCACTATAGTTTCGGGTGTTGTGCCTAGGTTTACTATTATAAATGATTGTGTCTTATACTTATTATTTCTACCTTCCGACTTTTGATATGCTTTTATGAGCACATATTTGGGTTCGATTCTATCGAACAAGCCTTGAGTATTATTATTCGCTATTGTTATCTAAATTCTCGTATACATGTATTTACCCTTATAGTTGTTCCTGCCTTATACCTATTAGATCTACCCTTCCGTATGTTGTTTTTACTTATATACATATTTTCAAATTTCTTCGTCCACGTACTGCTAATAAATCTTTTGTGTTAATGTACAATCTAATAGCTTTCACTTATGTTTGTATAATTTATCATTTATTTTAAATTTCGAGGACGAAATTTTTGTAAGGGTGGTATGATGTAATACCCAGCTTCTTATTATACCAATATCCGCATTTTGTATTCTTGAATTTTATTTAGGTTATTTAATTTTATTTCTTCCCATTTATACAACCCATTTTTCCGGCCCAACTAATTAAACCCAAACTATTCTTTCCATATCCCCTAAGCCCCAGCCCAATTTCCTTAACAAAATTTAAACCCAAACCCTATTATATTTCTTCAACAAATTTCCCTTAGCCAACACCTGTTTCTTTTAACAGAACCCCAATTCCTATTCCTTTATTTAAGTTCATTTTTCTTTTAAACCCATTCCCCTTTTAAAATTTTCCTAGCCTGGCCCTTTTCTATTTTTCCATTTGATTTTTCCATTAAATATTCCCTCAGCCCAATGTTCTTTTAAATTCAAATTCAATTTTTTCCGGCCCAGCCTTTTTCCATTTCCTTTAAATTTTGTTGGCCCATTCCCTTATTTTTACCTATTTTTCCTTACAATAAATCTCAGCCCGGCCCCTCATTCTATTCATTTTGTTTTCTTTTTCCTTTTGGCCCAGCCCATTCTTTCCTTCGGCCCGCGCTTAACCCGACCCGACCCGACTCCTGTGCACCTTCTCTTTAAATTTTCCACAACGGCTATATCCTATCGTGCGCGCGCGACCCGCCTCCTCCGTCGTCGCCCACGCCCTCGCTGCGAGCGTTACCCCCCCCACGACCCTCTCTCCTCAACCCTCTACCCCCTCTTCCTCGCTCGCTCACTTCCCCGTTCTCATTTTCCTCCTCTTCTCGCTACACCCCCGACCCACGCACCCATCACCGACCTCCTCACTTCACCGTCGACTATCACTCTCGTCTCCGACCACCCTCAATCGCCTCCGTCACCATTTCCCACACTCTCTCACCCTCACACTCTCGAGTCCCAGCACCCATCGCCGCCGGCACCTCATAGAGCCCCTACTCCTGATCTCCACCCCTGCCACCTCTCGACGTCGATCCCAACGTCGTCTTCACCGTCACCGCCGACATCACCCCGCCTGCCTTTCTCTCGCTCCTCTCTCCATCCTCCACCCTTGTTCACCACAACCGACCACCAACTTCTCCTCCTTCCTCACCCCCACCTCGACCCCATGGTCGAGTTCCCAGCCAAGACATCATTCCGGCCGATCTCACCTGAACCCGTCGCCTCTCGTCGACCCACGCCGTCACCCCCATCATCTTTCGTCGTCGACGTCATCGCCTCTCCTTCACTCTAACTCCCTCTGTGTTTTCTCTCTCACTCTCTCAGCTCTCTATCTCTCTCTCTCCCGATCGCTCTCTCTCTCTGATCTCACAATCTCTTTCTCACTCAGACCCTCTTTCTCATCTCAGCTCTCTCTCACTCACAATCTCTATCTCTCTCTCTGATCTCACAATCTCTCTCTCATTTCTCACTCTCTGGCCCCCTCTCTATCTCTGTCACTCTCTCACTCGGCTTCTCTCTCAGCTCTCACTCTCTCAGTGTCTCTCTGTCTCACACACATTCCCCTCTCTCTCTCTTCATCTACTCTCTCTCTCAATCCCCTCTGCTCATTCTCTCTCAAAAACCATACAAAACTAATTACTTTACAAACACTCACTGCGGCCATTACCGGAGCGACACCGTCGACCGTCGCCGACCCCAGTACACTCGCAGAGGATCATCAAGCACCCCTCAATCTCCAGTAACCGTGCAACGGCTCCGGACAACTCCGACGCGAGATCCGCATCTCGATCCAAGCTCACGCGAATCGGTTCCACGGCGTATATCACGTGTTCGTGACGACGTTGCTGCCTTGCGACCCCGAGACTTCTTCCAGGCAAGTATTCTACTTTCTTACATGCTATTTATCTAAGTTACAATCGTTAAATACATGAATTATAATGCTACAAGTTTTAAACTATTATGTGCCGTAACTGTTCGATGCTTGTTCCCTTAGGAAAATATTATCAAATTTGACGGAACTCAATAGTGTAGGTTGGCCCGTAGGGCTGTGAACATAGTGTGTGAATGTTGTTGGATGATGTAATCGATATTGACTAAAACAACTGCCCCCAAGTTTAACAGTAAAACTGAAATTCTGTTGCACCCGAAAACCGCTAAATTCACCATAAATCATATACATATTGGAATGGTACGTTCGAGGGCTCAAATCGAAGCTAACTCGACGAACTTTAATCCTATACCAGTTTCCAGACATTTCTGTATTTAAACTGTGACGATATTCGGATCGGAGTGCGACACTGGACTGCAGTCCAGAGCGACTTCAGTCGTGTTTGCTGTTCCGTAATGGATACCATAGGATTTCCTTAACTCGTAGGTTGCGGAACTCCACTGCTTATTGTAGTTAACTCTGTTATTTAGTTTCATCCTGTTTCGTTATCATTTACTATTTAATTTGTAATTTAGAAGATCGGGACACATAACAGTCCCAGAAGAATCAGAATTGACATGTTGATATTAAACAGATTATAACTCCTAACGTATAGACGCGATTGAAGATCCGTTTGTTGCGTTGAAAACTTTACTGTTAACCCTAGAATTCATTCAACTGTAGCATCGCTAAATTATGATCCCAACTGGGGTTAAAATGCGTTGCGAAATGGATTTCTGATTCTGAAACCGGATTTTCAGCCGCGTGCGCTTAAAATGAAACAGTTATAACTAATGATCCTGAAACCCGATCGGCTCGAAACCAAATTAGATGGATAGCTAACTGAACATATCAATTACTACCTGTTTATCATTTCGCTAAATTATATACATATGTTTCATGATAAATCGTGCAAGAGATAGACTGTTGTTTTATGATACCTTAGTTGTGCTTCTTATACTGTTCATGCATCATATCATACCTATATCATTGTAGTGATAACCTAGTGACATCGTGCATTTACCCAGTGTTAGTATTTAGTGGTGATTGTGGCAAGTACGTCAGTGTTCGTGTATCCGTGAATTAAGTGAAAGTGATACGTACTTGTACACAATCAGTGACCTCATTGTTCTATTGCATTGTCGACGTCTGTGGGATGCGTGTACGTGTGACTATAAGTGGTATGGGACACTTATGGAAGCGCTTGCACGGGTGTCACAGATAAGGCATCCGACACTGCCATTTATCTTAGGTATTAGTCGGGACGTGCTTGATGGAGGTCCTGCCTCCAGTTCTCGCGCAAACTTGTCACGGATCGATTAGTATTTAGGGTGATGGTTAGCGTTTGATGTAGACCACGGGGTGTGGGGTAGTTTAAGTATGAGTTCAACAGAATCTCGGGAGTCCCATGCCGGCTTATATATTTAGGGAGTTATATGGAGATTTACAGGGTACGTGATATATACACCGTGATATTCTTGTTACATGTTGGGCCCGTGGTCCCTTACCCTTGGGTTCTACCCTTGGGTGGAGGACACTCACGAGTGGTTGACTCTCACACTTGGACTGACGATAGGCTTAGTGACCTGTACAGTGAGACTTAGAGACTGATAGGGATACTGGCATTTTATTCATAATATACTGTGTGGCATACGTGACATATCGTTATACTAATTTACTGTTCCGCTGCATTGATTACTGCACATCCATATTCATATTGTCATTGATTTACTGTTATTCATTTCCATTACCACTGTTAGAACTATCACCTGATTTTTATATATATATTATTGCTATTGTGTCGCTCTGACGACCTGAGTATGCATGCTCAGTGTGAGGAGAAGATTTAGCTTGGATCAGAACTAGACGTGCATCACCGACTTCTTGACTTGCTACTCCGAGTTATTTTCGTTTGTTCCACTTCAGGTCAGTTTATATTATTGTACCTTTCAGTTACTGCATTTCTCATTACCTGCGCATCGTTTACTGTTTACCATGACAAACTAGAAGCCGAAGTGTGACTACGGCAGGACATTTCCTTGACCGTAGGAGCATGGCTGGCCTTATCTACCCCTCGTATTCCGTATTTTGGGAAGCGGGGCGTGACAGTTGGTGTACATGGATTCCATCTCGGACCGCATAGCATCCAACCATTTCACTGAGTCCCCACTCGTGATGGCCTGCTCGAAGCTAGTTGGGTCATCATCCTCCATGATGCAATCCTCGCTGCCACCATCCATGAGAAAAATGTAGTATCTCTCAGGTTGGTGAGGAACCCTACTAGATCGGCGGAGAGGCTGAGGTTCGTTGGGAGCTACTGAATCCTCTGGTTCCACTAAATCTTCTGTCGTAGTCTGTAATGCTGGAACCTCTTCCAGTTCTACCTCCTTGCCACTAATCTCTTTTTCAAGAAATTCCTTTTCTAAAATGGTGGCATGTCGAGAAACGAATACCTTTTGTTCCTCACTGTGGTAGAAGATATACCCGCGCGAATGTTTGGGATATCCAATAAACTTACACAGAATGGACCTTGCCGCGAGTTTTTCCGGATTCTGCGTTTTTACATATGCCAGACAACCCCATATCTTAACATAATTAAGACATGGTCTCTTTCCTTTCCATATCTCATATAGAGTGGTTGGCACGGATTTGGTGGGAACCATATTCAATAGGTCTGCAGCTGTTTCCAGTGCATACCCCCAGAAGGAAATAGGTAACTCAGCTGTGCTCATCATATAGCGCACCATATCTAATAGAGTGTGGTTCCTCCGTTCCGATACACCGTTGTACTGTGGTGTATATGGAGGAGTCAGCTGAGAGAGAATCCCATTCTCTTTTAGGAAGTCCAGGAATTCATTGCTCAAGTATTCTCCTCCTCGATCAAATCGAAGGATTTTAATACTTTTTCCGGTTTGGTTCTCGACTTCTTGTTTATATTCTCTAAATTTCTCAAAAGCTTCTGATTTGTGTTTCATTAGGAACACATATCCGAATCTAGAGAGATCGTCAGTGAATGTAATGAAGTATGCAGAACCATTCCTGGCATGTGTAGACATTGGACCGTATACATCACTATGCACCAGTCCCAAGAGTTCCGTAACTCTTTCTCCGTGTCCTGAAAACGGAGTTTTGGTCATCTTGCCTTTGAGACATGACTGGCAAGTGTCATAAGATGAAAATTCAAACGAATTCAAATATCTATCCTTATGCAACTTAGCTAGTCGTGTCGCATTGATGTGACCTAGTCTACAATGCCACAAGAAGGATTCGTTCAGATCTGAACTCTTCCTCTTGTGTGTGTTTGTTATACTCAGAACTGTTGATTGATTTAGAACATAAATGCCATTGCACAACGTGCCTGATCCAACAACTTTTGGTTACGGAAAATGTTCATAACATTATCCTGTAATACAAAATTATATCCCTCTTTACTCAACAAAGAAACCGATATAATGTTGCATATCAGGTTCGGCATGTAATAGCATTCGTTCAGAATCAATGTATTACCAGTTGGTAATGCAAGGTGATATTCCCCGACAGTCTTAGCTGCAACAATTGCACCATTTCCAACTCTTATGTCTTTATCACCTTCTCCAAGTTCTCTACCTTTTCTAAGCCCATGTAACTGATTACATATATGGGATCCTGACCCGGTATCTAATACCCAGGACGTAGGGCAAATGGAGAAACAGTTCTCTGTAACGAACACACCCGAAGAAAATGCATCATCATGTACTTTCTTCATTCGGGTGGCAAGGGAATCCTGGTATTCCCCTATGTCCTATTCAGTCCTATAACTCTTATAAGACAGAACGGAACCAACGTTCCCCAGCACAGTATAACATGCGGGTTCGGTCAATACATCCATATTATTATCTTGATTAAGGCATGACATGGTCGCTACCTGGAGAGAGAGAGAAGAAAACACTTTAGCGTATGCTCTTACAAGATCAGATTGGTTATTATCTTATCTAATCAGGATGGCTCCCACTGTTTTTATCAAATCTTCCTTCAAACCCTAAAAGGAAAGACTAGCCGGGATTAATTACACCCTACAACTTCGCCGATCTTTCAGCCAGGCCAGTGTCGGTACTTTGAGGGAGGTTCCCCGTGCTTTCGCACGGACCTAATTAAAGTAAACCTCGTTTTCCCAGAGGCGTAACCCCATTGACACCTTTCTAGACACCTACTTGATCGGCTAATTGTCCTGTGTTAAACTCTCCCAGGAGTAACAATTACTCGCAGTGGGTATCGGGATCCAACTATCTCATAGAAGGTATGCAATCTCATTGCAAATTTCAACATTTGAAATTCCCGATAATATTTTGCCCCTAGCGTCCCATGACCTTGACGCAGGCCAACAAACCATAGTGCGCTAGTCAAGTTCAACCCGTCATTTCTTGATTGAATTAAACCCACCCGTACGACCCTTGACGCAGGCCAACAAAGTCGCACGACTACCATAATCCAATCTGCATCATATGCACTAACATATAAATACTAGTTAGCTACCGCTCACTACGCCTTGACGCAAGCCAACAAACGTAGTGCGAATACTAAGTAGGACTTATCTGAAATGACGGAGGGCTACGACAGGTTTTTCTGAAAACCTATTACGTAATGAACTTGATATCGTTGTAGAATCAAGTGAATTTTGAAATGGAGTGATTTTGAGGCTTTCATTAGTTTTTCTAAAGAGGTCACTCCCGGTGAAGGGATCTCGGCTCTTTCCTTATGGAATAAGGTGCAGGATATATCATATACATCACTGTGCAAAGCGAAACTCCAAAAGCAGTCAAAATTCAAACCGAGTGTTGTAGCATCAGCCAGTTTTGCTAAAGAGGTCACTCCCGGTGAAGGGATCTCGGCTCTTTCTTCATCGAATAAGGTGCAGGATATATCATATATACCGCTATGTAAAGCAAAACTGTAGCTACCCTTTTATTTAAAAATTTGATTCTACAACATCTTTTAGGTTTCTTTTCTTTCATTAATCACATTAATGAAGTCCCATCATTTATCTCACCTAAACATCACAGATAAATACGAGGTACACTTATGCCATCCGCATTCGCCTCGATGTCCCCTCGTGCACCGTTAGGTTAGCTAACTAACGGCAGAGCAGGGCAGTGCTAGCGCGGGTGTAAAACATAAGTAACGCCTATATAATATATCATATATACTATATACAGTATCCATCATAGAACATATCTAATGATCACATCACAGATATCGCAGCAGAAACATAGATATAATGTGGGATATACTAGGACGTCCGTATTTAGTATTTAGCCAACAATAGAAAATACGGATTCCACAGTCGCGATGAATAGCCAAGCCCACACCCTGGACCCCTACGAGAGCAGCAAGCAACCCTACCAATTCTGGAGTTTAGGAGACCCGGTCTCGACTCCTCGAGATGGCCTCCCACTGAACCCCAGAACCCGGTCACCTGTGCTCCCCTCCTTGGGTCCATCCTAATGCGGAAAAGTAAATAATATACAACACTGGTGGCATCGATCTCAACCCGGAAGTGCCCCAAATAAAAGAATATTACATTACATTTAAATTTACATGAATGAAAATTTAAAACTCTCATCTCACATAAAACCCCCCGGCTATTCTATCGCGACAATCCTGCACATCATATCTCAGCAACACATAATATCATATATCATCAACATAAGTAAGTATGCGTACCCCAATTGTCGTTGATGTATATCAACGAAACCGGCGATATCGACATACTACACTTACGGTCACAGAAAAGAAAGTGTAAAACTGCAATATTTGGAATCCACATTCTCTTTAGACATCATAAATACGAAATATCACATACTTCGTATTTCATGTCCAACTATATGAATTCCACATATTGCATCTCATTCCAGATAATTAGACGGTATTAAAGTTTTCGAACGAATGATCAAATACCCAAAATTCCCTAAACCTCAACACTTGAGCGGAGTTCAAAAACCCGGAGTTTGTCACAGTGGTAGCGGTCCAGCCGTAGAAGGGTCAAGCCAACGCCTCACATGTGGCACGCCGTACTGCCCCAAACCCTAAGGTTCAAAAGGCAGTTCAAGACGGTCACATAATCGAGTTAAGGTTTGTTGTCTTCTAGAGGGTCCACCACAAACAAACTTGCACGTATTTCCGAAATATTTTAAACCCCGTGAAAAGTGAGCAAATTATACTCGTTCAAATACTTCAATACATTCTAATTTATCCGGAAAAGCAACGAAATGAAAATTCCGATCGAATGGACGAGTCCAAAACCATCTCCAGAATTTACACTACTAAATTCAGATTAAAAATACTCCAAAACAATATACAAGCAGAGAAATTAGTTACTGTATAAAAACTACACAATGAGGCATCCGTACGGCCGCGGAACCGCGGCCTAAGCAGGCTATTGCCGCGGTTACGCGGTGAAAAGAACTGTTCATTGCATCGTTTTTTACAGTTATTCTAAGATTTACCTGCTGTAATTTTTGCATATTTTTAATTCTGAAAAACATCAGTTTTCAAAAAATGTCCAGAGAAGGTCCCGTAATGTCGTATTTTGGTTCGATCGGATTTTTTACTTCGTAAAATTATCGCCTAATGTTCTAGGTTAGCTCTGATACCAATGAAAGGTTAGCCTAGCACCTCATGAAGGGTTTGGAAGCATCACATGTACCAAAGATGGAATTTTTAGGGTGCTAAGTTAACATGCAAAGGATCGATCCTAGAAAAATTAGGGTTTCAAAAACTACACATCATCACATGAAAGAAATGCTAGGGTTTTGAGAGTACAACCTTTGTAGCTCCCTACGCTAGACTCCTTGGCCACTTGAGGGTTGGAGGAGGGTTCGCTTGAAGTCTCCTAGTGTCCACGACGATCCACCCGAAGCTCCTAGTCCAAGCTTGCAACTTCACTTTTCAAAAGAAGAAATGAAGATAACACTCTAAATAAGTGGGCTAAACTTGTGTAGAATGATGTTGTGGTTCTTATTCTCACTTCAAAATCCAATCTTGTTATGTAATTTTCTCACTACAAAAGTCTAGAGAGCAAGTGAAGAAGGAGGAAGAAGATGATGGCTATTTTAGAAGAAGATAAGAATAACTCATCAAAGAAAAATAGAAAATATATCAATATATATTTTTTATCTCTCATCTCAAACTATGGTTGAATCATTATTGAACTTGAGTTAAAACCCAAAAGGAAAAGTAATCCATGGTTAAATGGTGGGTGAGCATGGTTAGGTCAAGAAGAGTGTAGAAAGCTTCCATGAATTATCCTTTCCTTTTCTTTTGTTTTAAATCAAATTCAATAATAATTTATATAAATAAAACCATGGTATGGGTCTTATATTGCCACCATTTTCTTTGTATAAGCAACCATGATAGATGATGTATGTATGTATGTATGTATACACATCCAGATGTGCATGAAACTAGAAAGAAAGAAATACATACATGCATGCATACATCCATCCAACATAAGAAAGGATTTCTAGTGAGAAACTAATGGTTAAATGATAAATCAACACTTGATTTATCAATCGGGCCATATCACATACGACCCCACCAAAAGCAAGCCGCCCGATCAATATACGGCATCCCATACGCGCATTTTAATCGGGTCCATGCGCATATCGCATACGCGCACCACAACATTTCGCCTGGACTAGGTAACTCCTTTGTGGGACTCTAAGACTCATCAATACGCCGGCAGTGGGTGATGATCATATCAAGCACCCCCAAGCCGCAAGCGGTCAGCTAAACGTAACGGCCACCCGGGTATTGAGCGATCAGAAAAAAACAAGCGAACCTGCTACAACTCCCGTCGAGCCAACCAGCAACACTACCGTGCAGTCCGGTCTCCTCGTCTGATATGTCGCATATCAATTCTAGGGGTGGTAAACGTCAGACCCCAATAACCGATAAGTCGTGCCGATGTGAGGCTCATAACGGGTCGAGAAACTACTGGTAACACTTAACAATAAATCTCTAATCAGCCCTGGCCAGGGACTTCCCTGTTACGGCCAATCGAGCATAGTGCAACATCAACCCCCAATACCGGGAGAGACGAAACCCCTCCTATCGCTCATTGCCTCCATGTGACTCGGGACTGTACCCAAAAACCACCGTTTTGCACGCCCTTATGGACGTGGTAAGGTGGAAATCAAAGCACAGTGGGAATCACACAAGACTCTATGACGATCTCGGGTCTACAGACTAACCTGCACAAGTGTCACCTGAGAACTGCCATCTGACGTGAGGTATAATACCACCTGGGAGTTCTCGGCAAGTCCGTCCAGTATACCCAGTCTCCACTGAGCACCCGTATATCATCTCTGATGTCAAACACCAATGGATATGGGATCATCCATCGCCCATCTCATGGGTCGAGAAGCGTATACGCTAGTCTACACTGGTATATCGATGCCCCGTCTCGATACACCCACGACTAGGGACCTTGAAGGATGTACTTATGGACTACCATGTCCCCACTAGTATGATCCGCATCATAGTCCAGGTAGTCAAGTACACATCCTAAGGGCTTTACCAACATGTAACTATAAGAAAGTATAAAGAGACAATTATACATGTTATGATAAAGAGTAACCAGATAGCATACTATCATATCGAGCAAGAAAGTCATCTCTATATATGTCCAAGCATCCAATATAATATACATCATCTGTACAATACTGGCCTCTAGGGCATACATACAACTAACAAGGAGATAGTACACCTATTACGCAAATTGGATAGTCCTCTTGCAAACCTCAGGCTGGTGCCGAACGGTGAGGAATGAAGAAAACCAATTAGCATAACGATGGTGTAAAGAAGGTATTAAGTAAAGACATAACAAGGGATTAGTAAGAGGGCAAAGTAAATTGCGACTGCTATTCACGACCAAACCAAGTATTTATTCGCCAATCCTAAATCACCTTTGTATTTCTCCAGAATGAAGGGCCGGTCTAGCACCTCGTCAAGGGTCCGGTGGCATCACACATGCCATAATCAAAATTTTGGAGGTGATAAGCTAGCCCCGGCGAGAATCGAAACTAGAAGTTTTAGGGATTCATACAACTAAACATCACATGCAATTGTAAAACTATCACTAAGAGGAAAGATTACAACCTTTGTAGATCTTCCTCGGTGACTCCTTGGCACTATGAGAGTTTGTAACGGATCGATGGAAGCCTTCCTTGTCCACGATGATCCACCCGAAGTCCCTTTGCCCAAAGCTCCTTACCTTACTTGTTTCGCAAACGAAGTAGAGTAAACACCCTACACAAATCGGCTAGATGTGTGTAGTATGATGATGTGGTTCATGTTCTTCAATTGAAATCCTTTCTTTTGTCAATCTTCACTCAAGAGAGAAATCTAGAGAGGAAGAAGAAGATAATGGTGGCTTGAGCTTTCTATCATATCACATATGATAACTTGTATTCTTCACACCCCTGCACTCAATTTTTTCCTTGTTGTGTGCATCTTGTTTCATATCACATATGAAACTATTTATAGTGATAAGAAAGGAATAATCACCATTATTCCATTACCACCATAATTGTGAGTGGAAATTCTTTTCCTAAAGAATTAAGCATGGGTGGAAATTCTTTTCATTAAGTTAAGTAAAGCTTACCCACTAAGGAATAAAGGAGCATGTGTGGATATTCTTTACGTTAACTTAAAATGATAAATACAAATTAAAAGCTTCAATATAAGTCTTATATTGCCATCATTCTTGTATCAACAACCATGATACTATGTATGCATGTATGTGTCCATGCACATCATCATGTGCATACATGCATGCATACAAAAGGATTTACTTAAAGAATTTATCTAAATGTAATTAGTTAAATCAACACTTGATTTACCAAACCGGTCATATCTCATACGATCCGTCAAATAGAAAATGCCCGATTAATATACGTTATCACATAACCGTATTTAATCTGGTCCCGCGCATATCTCATATGCACACCACACCTTTTTGCCTGAGCCAGGAAACTTCATTGTGGGACTCTAAGACTCGTCAATACGCCAGCAGTAGATGATGATCATATCAAACATCTACAAGCCGCAAGAGGTCAGCTAAACATAACGGCCACCCGCGTATTGAAGCGATCAGAAGAAAACCAGCGAAGCTGTAAAAACTCCCGTCGCGCCAACTGGCAACACTTACCGTACAGTCCGGTCTCTTCGTCAGATATGCTGCATATCAAGTCTAGGGATGGTATCGTCGACCCCAGTAACTCAGTAAGTCATGCTGGTGTATGGCTCATAACAGATCGAGAAACTACTGATAACTCTTATCAGTAAATCTCAGCAGCCCTGGCCAGGGACTTCATGTTATAGCCAATCGAGCATAGCACAACATCAACCCCCAATACCGGGAGAGACGAAACCCCTCCTATCGCTCATTGCCTCCATGCGCCTCGGGACTGTACCCAAAGACCACCTGTTTGCACGCCTCAGTAGAGCCGTGGTAGGGTGGAGATCAAAGTATAGTGGGAGGACACACAAGACTCTATGACGATCTCGGGTCTACAGACTAACCTGTACCAGTGTTCCTTGAGAACTGCTATCCGACGATAGATATAATACCACATAGGAGTTCTCGGCGAGTCCGTTCAGTGTACCCAGTCTCCACTGAGCACCCGCATACAATCTTTGGTGTCTCCTCACCAGATGGATATGGGATCATCCATCGCCCATCATATGGGACAAGAATAGCATACGCTAGTCTACTCTGGAATATCGATGCCCTGTCTTGATACACCCTCGACTAGGAACAGTTCCAGGATATGCTTATAGACTATATGTGCCCCACTAGTATGATCCGCATCATAATCACAGTAGTCAAGCAAATATCCTTTGGGCTTTATCAACATGTGTAAATGATTAAATCTACATGTACAGATAAAGTAAACCAGATAGCGTACTATCATGTTGAGCAAGAAATTCATCTATCTCCATAGATAATATGTCCAAGTTTCCACTATCCATATAATGGCCTTTAGGGCATACATATTACTAACAATCTCCCACTTGCACTAAGGCCAGTTATTGGCGTATCTCATACCCAACATTTCAAACAGTTGCTCTGGCTGAGGCTGTGGAACTGCCTTGGTGAATGGATCCGCTGTGTTATCCTTTGTATCTACTCTCCGAATCTCGATCTCCTGGCGATCTACTATCTCCCGGATCAGATGATATCTCCTTAGGATGTGTCTGGATTTCTGATGGGACCTTGGTTCTTTAGCTAATGCTATAGCTCCATTATTATCACAATACAATGGTATTGGATCAACAATGGTTGGAACTACTCCTAGTTCCGCAATGAACTTCTTCATCCAGACGGCTTCCTTAGCAGCATCACTTGCAGCAATATACTCAGCTTCCATCGTGGAGTCTGCAACGGTGTCCTGTTTGGAACTCTTCCAACTAACCGCTCCTCCATTTAGGGTAAATACAAACCCTGAGATTGATTTACTGTCATCCTTGTCACTTTGGAAGCTTGAATCGGTAAAGGCCTCCATCTGGAGATCCCCATTACCATACACCAAGAACAATTCTTTAGTCCTTCGCAAGTACTTAAGAATGTTCTTTACTGCTATCTAATGTTTCTCCCCTGGGTTGGATTGATACCTGCTTACTACAGCTAGTGCATAAGCCACATCAGGGCGAGTACACAACATCGCATACATTATAGATCCCACGGCTGAAGCGTAGGGTATAATGCTCATGCGAGCTCTCTCTTCATCAGTCTTCGGACAGAAGTCCTTAGAGAGAGTGATTCCATGACTAGCAGGCAAGGCACCACGCTTGGAATCTTCCATACTAAACCTCTTTAGAATGGTGTCTATGTACTTTGATTGGGACAGTCCCAATAACCTTTTGGATCTATCTCTATAGATCCTAATGCCCAAAATGCGCGAGGCATCACCCAGGTCCTTCATGGAGAACCTTTGTGATAAGAATAGTTTGACCGATTGTAGCATAGGAACATCATTTCCTATCAGGAGAATGTCGTCTACGTACAATACGAGGAATGTGACAGTACTCCCTACAATCTTCTTATAAATACATGGTTCATCTTCATTTCTGACAAAATCAAACTCTTTGATTGTATCATCAAAGCAGATGTTCCAGCTCCTTGAGGCCTGCTTTAATCCATAAATGGATTTAAGCAATCTACATGCTTTCCCGCTGCTCCCACTATCAATGAGGCCCTCTGGCTGATCCATAAAAACACATTCTTCTAAATCACCATTTAGAAATGCTGTTTTCACGTCCATCTGCCATATTTCATAATCATAGTGAGCAGAAATAGCAAGTAGGATCCTAATGGATTTAAGCATTTCTACCGGAGAGAAAGTTTCATCATAGTCCAAGCCTGGTCTTTGACGAAAACCTTTCGCTACAAGCCTTGCTTTATAGGTCTCCACCTGTCCATCTACACCAATCTTTCTCTTAAAGATCCATTTGCACCCAACGGGTTTTATCCCAGGAGGCGCAACGTCCAAAGTCCATACTTTGTTGGTGTACATTGACTCCATTTCGGATCTCATTGCTTCCAGCCATTTCACTGAGTCACCACTCATGATAGCTTGCTGAAAACTAGTAGGGTCATCATCATCCATGATGCAATCTTCTCTATCACCATCTATGAGAAACCCATAGTATCTCTCTGGTGGGTGAGAAGTTCTACTAGACCTCCTGAGCGGCTGAGGTTCTTGAAGTTCTACTGCAACATCAGTTTCAACCAATTCCTCCTGAGTAATTTGTGTCTCTAGAACCTCTTCTAGTTCTACCATATTGCCATTAGTACTTTCCGTAAAGAACTCATTTTCCTAAAATGTGGCATGCTGAGCAACAAACACCTTTTGTTCCTCTTTGTGGTAGAATAGATATCCATACGAATGTTTTGGATACCCCACAAATTTACACATGACCGATCGTGTCTCGAGTTTGTCTAGATTCTGCTTTTTATCAAAAGCCGGACAACCCCAAATCCTAAACCTTTTAAGAGATGGTCTCTTTCCATTCCACATCTCATATGGAGTGGTAGACACGGTCTTGGTTGGCACCCTGTTCAATAGATACATTGCGGTCTCCAATGCATGTCCCCAAAAAGAAAGCGGTAACTCAGCATCACACATCATGGATCGTACCATATCCAATAGGGTACGATTCCTCCGTTCTGACACACCATTGTGCTGCGGTGTGTAAGGAGGAGTGAGCTGAGAGAGAATCCCATTCTCTTTTAAGAAGTCTAGAAACTCTGTACTTAAATACTTTCCACCTCGATCCGATCGAAGTTTCTTGATGCTCAAGCCTGTATGCTTCTCTACTTCAAGTTTATACTCCTTGAATTTCTCAAAAGCTTCAGATTTGTGTTTTATCAAAAACACGTGTCCGAATCTTGAGAAATCATCAGTAAAAGTGATGAAGTATGAAAAACCACCTCTTGCAAGTGTAGACATTGGTCCGCATACATCACTATGTATGAGGCTTAAGAGTTCACCAGCTCTCTCTCCGTGTCCACTAAACGGAGTTTTGGTCATTTTACCTTTGATACAAGACTGGCAAGTCGCATAAGATTTATATTCAAACGGATTTAAATATCCATCTTTATGTAGCTTGTTTAGTCTTGTTTCATTAATATGACCAAGTCTACAATGCCAAAGAAAAGCTTCATTTATATCTGAAAACTTTCTTTTACTAGTATGTTGTATATTTAAAACTGTGTGTTGGTTCAGGATGTAAATACCGTTATTTAGTGTACCAAACCCAATCAACTCTTGATTCAGGTTAATGTTCATAACATTATTTTGCAACATAAAATGATATCCTTCATTGTCCAACAAAGAAACGGATATAATGTTACACAGCATACTTGGTAAAAAATAACACGGGTTCAAAACCAAAATACTTCCTGAAGGCAACCCTAGATGATACTCTCCCACGGATACAGCATGTATATTGAAACCATTTCCAACCCGCAGAGTATGATCTCCTATCTTTAAAACTCTACTGTTTCTCAATCCCTGCATACAATTGCAGATGTGAGAACCAGAACCAGTATCCAATACCCAGGATGCAGAGTTTAAAGAAAAACAGTTTTCAGTTACAAACACACCTGAAGTGGAAGCATCAGCATGCTTCTTCTTCTTGAGATCAGCAAGATATTCAGCACAGTTGCGTTTCCAGTGTCCTGACTTTTTACAGTAAAAACATTCTCCTTTTCCACTTCCCACAGCCCCGGCTTTGTCTTTCCCCTTCGCCTTTCTAACCCCACCTTTCTGTTTGATGGACTTCTTCTTTTTCTTTCCCTTGGCCTTAGCTTTTGGGAATGAAGAAGAAGATGGTCCAGCAAGCAGAGCAGGAGTCCTTGCCGTTTTCAACATGTTCTCTGCACTTCTCAACATATTGAGAAGTTCAGGCAATGATTTCTCCAAACCATTCATATTGAAATTTACTATGAACGGAGCAAAGGCAGGGGGGAGAGACTGTAGAACAATATCCGTATATTGCTCATTATCCATAGTCCATCCCAGTCCCTCAAGTTCTTCAATAAGACCAATCATTTTCAAAACATGGTCTCCAACTGATGCACCAGCGGCCATTCGCATCTGAAACAGCTTTCTAGATGCCTCGTATCTCAAAGTACGAGATTGCTCTTCATACAACTCCTTTGTGTGAAGAAAGATGGATTGCACATCCATATTCTCGTGTTGCTTCTGATGGACATTGTCCATAGAAGCGAGCGCGAGGCACTTGGCCGTGTTGCATTCAATCTCCCAAGTTTTTCGGATCTCTCTATCCGCGACAGATGATTCAGGTCCTGGGACGGGTGGGGCTTCAGTATTGAGGACATATGATACCTTATCATATGAGAGTGCAATGTTCAAGTTCCTCAACCATTCTTTATAATTAGGTCCTGTCAGTTTATTTTTCTCAAGTAGAAGCTTAAGTCCTGACATCTGTAACTGCCATTCGGAGAGAGAAAAGGATACACTTAGCGAAATGCTCTTTCAAAGAATTAGATTGGTTATTATTTTATCTAATCGATGTCTCCCACTGCTTTTATCAAATTTTCTTTCAAAACCTGAAAAGAAAACTAGCCAAGAACAATTTTCCTGGAAGTAACACTTACTCACAGTGAGATCGAGATCCAGCTATCACATAGACGGTATGCAATCTCATTGCAAATTTCAACTCTTGAAATTCCCGATATGGTTTTTACCCCTAGTCACTTATGACCTTGGCTATGGTCAACATATCATAAGTACTAGTCAAATTCTACCCGTCATTTCGTGATTAACTAGACCCACCCATATGACCCTTGACTATGATCAACATAATCACATGAATGTCCTAACTAATCGCATCATATGCTTTGTAGGAAGACATCACTTAGCTACCATACACTACGCCTTGACTATAATCAACATACGCAGCACGAATACTAAGTACTCTACTTCCTAAAATGACGGAGGGTTGCGGATGGTTTTTAAGAAAACCTTTAACGCTTTGAACTTGATCTCGTTGTAGAATCAAAACGGTTAAGAAAAGGAGTGGCTTAAGCTCCGCATCTTCTTGAAACTTGCATTTTTCATAAAAAGCCGAGTTTGTTTCAAATCTGATTCTACAACATCATTAGGTTTCTTTTCTTTACTTTAATCTCATTAATGTGATCCCATCATCTAAGTTCCTAAGCCATCACAGAATAGAACGTATACTTATACCATCCGCATTCGCCACAGTGTCCCGTTATGCACCGTTAGGTTACTTAACTAACGGCATAGCGGGGCGGGACTAGCGCGGGTGTAAAATATAAGCAACGTTTATTATATATCATATATATAATAATAATCCATTCGTCTCAGATACTAAGTAATCACATTACAGAATATCAACAGCAGAAGCATATAAAAAGATATCTAGGATGTCCGTATTTTGTATCGAGCCAACAATAGAAAATACGGATTCCACGGTCGTGATGAATAGCCAATCCCACACCCTTAGACCCCTACGAGAGCGGCAAGTGATCCCGCCAATTCTAGAGTTTGGGAGACCCGGTCTCGACTCCTCGAGATGGCCTCCCATGAACCCTAGAACCCGGTCACTTGTGCTCCCCTCCTTGGGTCTATCCTAATGCGGAAAAGTAAATAATATACAATTGATTTATACATGAATGAAAAATAAAACTCTCATCTCACATAAAAAACCCCGGCTATTCAGTCGCGACAATCCTACTCATCATATCTCAGCAACACATAATATCTCATATCATCAACGTAAGTAAGTATGCGTATCCCGATTGTCGTTGACGTATAGCAACGAAAACGGCGATACACCACATACTACACTTACGGTGGCAGAAAATAAAATGAAAAACTACAACATTTGGAATCCACAATCACCTTAGACATCATAAATTCGAAATATCACATACTTCGTATTTCATGCCGAACTATATGAATTCCACATATTGTATCACATTTCAGATAAATAGACAATGTTAAACTTTTCGATCGAATAAACAAACACCCAAGATTTCCCAAACTGCACAACACTTGAGCCGAGTTCAAAAATTTCTAGAACATGCCACAGCCCCTTATGGAGCAACCGTAGAAGGGCCAAACCAACGCCTCACATGTGGCAACGCTAAACTACCACAAACCCTAAGGTTCAGTGATAGTTTTGACGGTCACATAATCAAGTTAAGGTTATGTTCTTCTAGAGTGTCCACAAATACGCTTGCATATTTTTCGAAAGTTTCGAACTAGGGAAAAATCCAACACTTGGAATTTTTCCAATACGGGAAAAAACTGTGTTTCTAATATTCATTCAAACATTTTAACACGTTCTAAAAATCTGAAAATCTGAACGAAGTTAAACTTTTCCAATCAAATCACCAAATACAATAGATCTCCAGAAACCTCAACACTTGAGTATGTTTAAAATATCTCAGAGGCATGTACTATCACATACGGGTGCATTGTAGAAAACACTATTCCTAATTCCCCAAAACGGCCGCGGAAGCGCCGCACAAAGCATGGTTATGTGGCGGATCCGCGGCGCTTTAGTGAGATCATTAAAAACTTTTTATATGGTAATTCATAGAAAAGCCTGCTGAATTTTTTAAGACCTTTTAATTTGGAAAAATCCAATTTTCAAAAAATTTCCAGAGAGCGGTCCAAATTGGTGTTTCGTGGTTCGATCGGACGTTTAACATCGCCTACGCATCGCCTAAAGCTCTAGCCTGGCTCTGATACCACTGAAGGGCCGGCCTAGCACCTCGTCAAGGGTCCGGTGGCATCACACATGCCATAATCAAAATTTTGGAGCTGCTAAGCTAGCCCCGGCGAGAATCGAAACTAGAAGTTTTAGGGATTCATACAACTAAACATCACATGCAATTGTAAAACTATCACTAAGAGGAAAGATTACAACCTTTGTAGATCTTCCTCGGTGACTCCTTGGCACTATGGGAGTTTGTAACGGATCGATGGAAGCCTTCCTTGTCCACGATGATCCACCCGAAGTCCCTTTGCCCAAAGCTCCTTACCTTACTTGTTTCGCAAACGAAGTAGAGTAAACACCCTACACAAATATGCTAGATGTGTGTAGTATGATGATGTGGTTTATGTTCTTCAATTGAAATCCTTTCTTTTGTCAATCTTCACTCAAGAGAGAAATCTAGAGAGGAAGAAGAAGATAATGGTGGCTTGAGCTTTCTATCATATCACATATGATAACTTGTATTCTTCACACCCTTGCACTCAATTTTTTCCTTGTTGTGTGCATCTTGTTTCATATCACATATGAAACTATTTATAGTGATAAGAAAGGAATAATCACCATTATTCCATTACCACCATAATTATGAGTGGAAATTCTTTTCCTAAAGAATTAAGCATGGGTGGAAATTCTTTTCATTAAGTTAAGTAAAGCTTACCCACTAAGGAATAAAGGAGCATGTGTGGATATTCTTTACATTAACTTAAAATGATAAATACAAATTAAAAGCTTCAATATAAGTCTTATATTGCCATCATTCTTGTATCAACAACCATGATACTATGTATGCATGTATGTGTCCATGCACATCATCATGTGCATACATGCATGCATACAAAAGGATTTACTTAAAGAATTTATCTAAATGTAATTAGTTAAATCAACACTTGATTTACCAAACCGGTCATATCTCATACGATCCGTCAAATAGAAAATGCCCGATTAATATACGTTATCACATAACCGTATTTAATCTGGTCCCGCGCATATCTCATATGCACACCACACCTTTTTGCCTGAGCCAGGAAACTTCATTGTGGGACTCTAAGACTCGTCAATACGCCAGCAGTAGATGATGATCATATCAAACATCTACAAGCCGCAAGAGGTCAGCTAAACATAACGGCCACCCGGGTATTGAAGCGATCAGAAGAAAACCAGCGAAGCTGTAAAAACTCCCGTCGAGCCAATTGGCAACACTTACCGTACAGTCCGGTCTCTTCGTCAGATATGCTGCATATCAAGTCTAGGGATGGTATCGTCGACCCCAGTAACTCAATAAGTCATGCTGGTGTATGGCTCATAACAGATCGAGAAACTACTGATAACTCTTATCAGTAAATCTCAGCAGCCCTGGCCAGGGACTTCATGTTATAGCCAATCGAGCATAGCACAACATCAACCCCCAATACCGGGAGAGACGAAACCCCTCCTATCGCTCATTGCCTCCATGCGCCTCGGGACTGTACCCAAAGACCACCTGTTTGCACAACTCAGTAGAGCCGTGGTAGGGTGGAGATCAAAGTATAGTGGGAGGACACACAAGACTCTATGACGATCTCGGGTCTACAGACTAACCTGTACCAGTGTTCCTTGAGAACTGCTATCCGACGATAGATATAATACCACATAGGAGTTCTCGGCGAGTCTGTTCAGTGTACCCAGTCTCCACTGAGCACCCGCATACAATCTTTGGTGTCTCCTCACCAGATGGATATGGGATCATCCATCGCCCATCATATGGGACAAGAATAGCATACGCTAGTCTACTCTGGAATATCGATGCCCTGTCTCGATACACCCTCGACTAGGAACAGTTCAAGGATATGCTTATAGACTACATGTGCCCCACTAGTATGATCCGCATCATAATCACAGTAGTCAAGCAAGTATCCTTTGGTCTTTCTCAACATGTGTAAATGATTAAATCTACATGTACAGATAAAGTAAACCAGATAGCGTACTATCATGTTGAGCAAGAAATTCATCTATCTCCATAGATAATATGTCCAAGTTTCCACTATCCATATAATGGCCTTTAGGGCATACATATTACTAACACAGAACACTCCGTATCACTACGAAGATCCACAGTTTATTGGATACTCCATCGTATGGTTATATACGAACTCGAAAGGAACTTGTTCCAGTTCGGGGATGGATTCTGGTTCAGGAGAAATAGGAATAAGGTTTATTCGGTTGTCTTTTATCTTCACCTTCTCTCGCATTGCGAGTGCTCCTAGGATTAGGACAGTACACTCATTATGCTTATTGGATAGTCTTCTTCCAAACCATAGGCTGGTGCCAAACGGTAGGGAAGGAAGAAACCATTTGGCCTAAAGGGGTGTACAGAAGGTAATGACTAAAGACATAGAAAGGGATTTGGAAAGATGGCAAATAATTACACGGTTACTGTTGTGAATCTGGATAATGGAAGAGGCATTACTAGGAATACCGGGATACCCCATCGAAACATTTCAATATTTCAGTTTCACCGTGTACTGTTAAAGGAAAACTAATTTCCCAATCAGATCTTGCTCCAGGGTATGTATTTACCAGGTATGATTCTCACATCTGTATGGTTTTACAGATGATGAGTAGGAGTAAGTTATTGGGAATTGGGTGATCATCCTCATTATATCGGGATTCGTTGTAATCGGTGATATTTGAGGAAGTCGCCTGGGTTGTTTGCCGGACGGCAAATATTTGGTTTTGAATATCCGCTATTATACACCAATTCCAAATTGATATATATGTACGTCTATTTTTATAGAGTGAGATATACCTTTTTGAAATTATGTCTATGACATTTACCTATATCAGTAGATGGTTAGGTAATGAGCATTAAACAGCGGTGTAATTCTTCTTAATCATAAGTACAGTTTTCAACCTACGACACACATGGATTGAGTTATTAGACTCAAGGGACTTATACAGAGTATTGTATGTTGTCCAGTGTACATTAGGACAGAGGGGTCGGTCCTCGTACTATATTCGGTTTACTTATGACTTCTCTAGTTTTTAGACAAGTGTTTCGTGGAAACACAGGGTCCGAATTTTGAGAAGTTATAGGTATATGAATAGAGTAGAGAACCAGGTGTTGCAAGTATCGGGATTCTTCAAAGTGATCAAAGATGTAGATACTTGTGTATGGTATTCAGTTGATAGTAATGGTTAAGAGAACCTGCTTCTCTTTCAGGTTACTCATAATTGGAAGCATTCCTAAGTTGAGTAACGTTGATTGGCCTCCTTCCATTTAGTTAACATGCACTAGAGACAGCTGCATGATTTGAATCTGGTTCAATTAAATCAGTGCCTCTGGTTCTATATTAGATATAGTACAGTTCATATCTTAACATTGTTAAGGTACGTGGAGTTGTCCGGCTTATGATTAAAACCAGACACTAGACAACTCAATGCACGTTTCTGTAATGGCTGTTTGTGGGTTGACCCAGGCTATGACGAGGGTTGACTTTCTACCATCTGGAAGATCAATAGTGATATTGTTCTAGACTCGCCACAGTTTTAATAAAAATGGATTTTTTCAGAAAACAGTAGTGGGAGTATGGTAGAACTGGAAGTGATTCCAGAACCACAAACGATTACTGAAGATTTGATAGGAACCTAAAGATTCAATCTGGTTTGACATTCCATTGGCCACTCCGCAGATAAGGTGGGTAACTTTAGGCACCCGAGAGGTACTCCGGTAGCCTCAAGGACGGTGACAAGGAAGTTCTTGTTTACCCAGACTTGCCATAGCTGTTGTTCCAGACTGTGAGACCCGGCAGGAGGATAAGTACAGCGTCGTTCTAAACCAGCTTTAGAAGTGTACGTGTATATGACTCTGCCAGAGGGTTGTCGTAGTCAGTGGGAGCAGTGGAAGCATTGGTGGATAGGTGGCTTATGTCTATTTATAGACTAAAGCAGATATAGCGGAGATAGATCATCAATTTCTGATGTGACAGTCATAGGTTTGACTTCATCAGAATAGGGGATGGATCTGTTGAGAAGGTAGTAGGGTGTGATTTCATGGTATTTGGATGACATACACAGAGTAGGAAGTGATATTCCTATACTACGATCGGTTATACTTTGGTCGTCACACAGTGGTTTCTCCACATGGGACTTGGACATTATATCAGACATACTGGTTACTAGATCTATGGTTTTAGATCTAGATTTGGGTGGTTTCCTAATTAAGGGTACTTAGACAGCATTCTAAGAGTATTTAGAATGGACGACTCCTGGCACGGTAGTGTACCTGCAGGTGATGGAGTCACCCTCTCTAAAGGTGTCTTACAGACTAAAGGGGAGAGGGATGTGCATGATTGGCAGATCACTTGCTTAGGCAATTGAGTCAATCATGAGATGTTAAGTACCACGCCAGATGTTGTTCTTGCACTAGATGCAATAAGATGACATTGATCCAATCCTGGAGAAACAGTCGGAAGCAGTTTTAGAACATAAGTGGATGTTCTAGGGATATGATAACTACAGCCTCATTCAGGGGACGGTTATCATTCCAGGCTTCCAAGGTGACCTGGACGACAAGGAGGTTGTCAGAGTTATAGTTTTTCCTTCTGACGAGGGGCAGTATTTTGGACAGGTGGTCCAAGGAAATACTGAGGGAGGCATGGCGCATGATACTGATTAAGTTCAGTTGACGATACAGTCTAAGAAGTTTGGATTTGGAGTTCATTTATGAGCTAGGTCCCATCAGACATCCAGACACATTTTAAGACAGGTATTGCTCATTTCGGGAGATGGGTTTCTCCGCGAACTTGAGATATAGAGAGACATAGAAAGAAACATCAAGGCGGATCCACTCACTGAGGCTATTCCTCGAACGCAATAGTTTCGCAAACGGGTTTTGTGAGACTGATTAGTAGAGGAGTTGGGTGTTCGGTATCACACGGGCTGTGAGTATGCGACATCGCAATAATTAGCCTTGAGTGCTAGTGGGAGATTGTTGGAGATAGTGCCCTTAGAGTCAATTATTGGATCACATGCACGTGATTGCAATGATTGAGGGAGGACCTGTCCCAGTAGGACAGTCTTACTCAAGATGATAGTATGCTATCTGGTTTATCTTTATCATCATGTACTGCTTTAGGTGACCTGACAGGTCACTATTGAACGTTGATAGAGCCCCTAGGATTCTTGCTTGACTGCCAGCAGTATGAGGGCGATCATATACGTGTGAGCTGGTAATCTATAAGCATATCCTTAAAAGGTCCCTAGTCGTGGGAGTTTCGAGACAGGGCATCGATACTCCAGAGTAGACTAGTGTATACAGTCGAGACCCCGACGAGGGGCGGTGGCCGGTCTCACAAGCCACTGGTGTCAGTTGGTTCACCTAAGATGTATACAGGTGCTCATTGGGTTATGAGTACACCGGACATGACTCGCCGGGAACATGCTAGTTGGTCTTATACCTGACGTCAGATAGCAGTTCCCTGGTGACATGTGTACAGGTTAGTTCATTGACCTGAGGATCGTCATTTGTCTCTTATGAGTTCCCACTGTACTTTGATTACTACCCTACCACGCTCAAAGGAGACGTGCAAACAGGTTTTAGTTGGGTACAGTCCCGAGCCACATGGAGGCAGTGAGCGGATCTTCAGGGGTTCGTCTCTCCCGGTATTGGGGGTGAGGTCGCGCTGTGTCTAGGAGAGCCATTTCACGAAGTCCTTGGCCAAGGCAGGAGATTTACTGGTAGGTATTCCAGTAGTATCTCAGTGTGTTCTGGGCTACACTCCGACACGAATTGTGTTGGAGATAGTGCCCTCAGATTCAATTATTCGATCACAGACACATGATTACAATGATTGATAGAGGACCTATCCCGATAGGACATTCTTACTCGAGATGATAGTATGCTATCTGGTTTATCTTTATCATCGTGTACTGCTTTAGGTGACCTGACAGGTCACTATTGCACGTTGATAGAGCCCCTAGGATTCTTGCTTGACCACCAGCAGTATGAGGGCGATCATATACGTGGGAGCTGGTAGTCTATAAGCACATCCTTAAATGGTCCCTAGTCGTATGAGTTTCGAGATAGGGCATCGATACTCCAGAGTAGACTATTGTGTACATTCGAGACCCCGACGAGGGGCGGTGGCCGGTCTCACAAGCCACTGGTGTCAGTTCGTTCACCTAAGATGTATACAGGTGCTCATTGGGTTATGAGTACACCGGACAGGACTCGCCGGGAACATGCTAGTTGGTCATATACCAGACGTCAGATGGCAGTTCCCTGGTGACATGTGTACAGGTTAGTTCATCGACCTGGGGATCGTCATTTGTCTCGTGTGAGTTCCCACTATACTTTGATTACTACCCTACCACGGCTCAAAGGAGTCATGCAAACAGGTTTTAGTTGGGTACAGTTCCGAGCGACATGGAGGCAGTGAGCGCATCTTCAGGGGTTCGTCTCTCCCGGTATTGGGGGTGAGGTCGCGCTGTGTCTAGGAGAGCTATTACACGAAGCCCTCGGCCGAGGCAAGGAGATTTACTGGTAGGTATTCCAGTAGTATCTCAGGGTGTTCTGGGCTACACTCCGACACGACTTGTACCGCTTTTGGGGGTCTGACTTTTACCAACCCCCTAGGCCCGCCATGCGATCCTCATAGACGAACGGACCGGACTGTAGGGATATTGTCACTGACAGGCTCAGTAGGGTTTTTAGGCTGAGTTCGCTCACAGACGTCCCTTTTTGTCAATACCTGGTAGCCCGTTACGTATTGGCTTATACCTCTGATGTGCTAGTGGTTAAATCCACAACCAAGGTGTTGACGAGTCTTTAGAGTCCCCCACATTCAGTTACTCAGCTTTCGGGCGAAAAGCTGTAGAGGCCGTATGGAGATATGGCAGGGTCCGATCAGATACGTGCGGTATTGTACGGATCAGGATCGGACAGTTTGTACTACAGGCCGTATGGATATATGGCAGGGTTCGATCAGATACGTGTGGTATTGCACGGATCAGGATCGGAAGGATAATACTAGCCGGCTTTGGTTTAAGTCGGATCCTAGTATAGTACAGTGTAGATTTGTCTCATTGCATTTGTATTTCGGTCGGAATACAAATGCGGGTGTGTATGCACAGTATCGGGGTTTTCCTGTAATTTATTACGGGACCAGTTTTCAGGAGTTGCCAGTTTGCTTTCCGTTTCGGCCAATTTCCTTTGTATCGTTCATTGGACGAAGATTGGTGGAGGAGGGCTTATTTGCATTGTTGCAAATAAGTATTTGTGGAGGGGTTCTTTGCATATTCTTGTGTCATGATAGCTTTTCCTTGACCTTGACTTCTTGACTTCATCTTGTCATCATGGTTTGACTTGTGGAAAGATGATGGTTGCTTTGGAGTGTTGGAATTGTTGTGATCATTTGATTTTTTTCTCATCATCACTTGCTTTTCAACCACCTCTTTTTCTTGACCCTCTCTCTCCCCATTCACTTGTAGGGGCCGGCCATTCCTTAGGATGGAAGGAGATTCATTTTGGTGTGGCAATTTTTGGTTCTCATGGTGCTAAGAAAAGCTCTCTAGTTCATCTCAAAAATCAATTCCTCCACCATCTCAAATGGCACCTCCATGAACCCCAAATGAGACTTGAGCACTACACATTCTACAGCAAACCTTGGGCACGTCGACTAGCCAGCTTCGTGCTCGAGTTGCCTCGGTATTGAGGTGGGAGCCCGTAAAAGATGCAGACGATGTGGTGCCCTTCCGGCAAGGAGGCGACGACCGGAGTTTCCGCAGGAGATCGGGATGATGACGAGAAGACCGGAGGACTCGGATCAGTCGGTATATCTCTATTCCCTATCTTGTAGTTAGCTAGGACTAATTAATGGTTCGATTTGGGTTTAGTGCGCGGTGGTGCCGGTTTGCTAAGTTCGCAAAATTAAAGTTTATCACCGCTTCCGCATTTTGGCCTCGGGATGGAGTCCGGGGCGCCGCCGTGCACTTACAGTGGTATCAGAGCCTCGCCATTAACTTAGTCTAGCTTTGTGTAATGTGTTTACATTTCCGATCGACCAAAATTCCAAAATCTGCATTTTAGTTCACATCAGTTTTCTGTTGAAAATTTTTGGTGTCGAAAATTTTTTCAGGTTACAGAAAAGTGATCTACTAGAAAAAATAAGAGTTCTGTGAAAATTCGATGCACTAACTCCACTGTAGGAGCGCGGAACCGCGGCCAAACACCCCTTTGGGCCGCGGTTCCGCCGCACTATTTTGGGTTCCCTACACCAAATTTCTACAGTATCTTTCTGGGGTGAAAATTGGGTTTTTGGAATATTAAACTTGGGCCCAGAATTTCTGTGAGTGCTACAGTATTGCTTGGGGGCCCACTTGTTAATTTTTGATCGATCGGATATTTTAAACACATTATTTCACAGTATTTACATTATATCTGCGACCGTGAATGTCACTTGATCGGTAAATCCAGTCTAACTGCTATAGCCCGGTTAGACGGATTTGCGAACGTGACTTTCACATTGATGTTCTGTGTTATGCTGTGATGTTGCGGATCGGTCGTGGGGGATAACCTGGATGCAATGCTAGTACAGTTGTGGTTGTATTATGTACATTTGATATTGCGGGGCGAGCGTCCGACATGTGGACTGCCGTCACTGCCTGATTGTATTATTATTTTGGGGCGCGGCCAGGTTACGGTCGATGCACCCGTTGTATGTATATTTTACTTTCTGTACTAGGATTACCCCGCGGAGGAGTGCACGGATAGCCGGGTTCCAGAGGGCAACAAGCCCGCATCTCATGGCATTGAGATGGAGGGGGCTTCACTCTAGGATTGACGGGCTATTCGCCGCACTCGTAGGGAGTACAGGTTGACCCAGGAGGGGTGCCCAAGTTACCGAATTCCGTGAAGTGCTGGGTGGTCCATTCACGGTACTGAAGGGGGCTGCCTCGCTTCAGGTTTTGGCGGGTGACTTGCCGCGCCGGTAGGGGTCTAGGATTTCATTGCACAGGCTATCCACATGACCAGGGGAACGTCGGGTTTCAGTAGTGGCTCTGTGAAACCCGGGGATCCCAGATATCTGTATTGTTCTGTGATGCTGTACATTTCTGTGATGTTGCATTTCTTATCACGCCTTGAGCGAAATATAATATATTGGTATATATATTAGTAGATGTTGTATATGTTTTGCATCCGCGCTAGTCCAGTCCCTGCTCTGTCGTTAGTTAGCTAACCTAACGGGTAATGACGGGACCCAGTGGCGAATGCGGATGGCATATACGTACGTCATATTATTTTCGTTCTTTGTGGTGTGATCAATTGATGGGACTGCGTTGATTCGGATCAATGCAAGTTAAAAACAAACCTATTCTGATGTTGTTGGAACACTTTTTCAAAAAGCTGTTATTGCAAGGACGTTCACTTTTGTTTTGAATCGTGGTATTCAGTTGGAATATCATGCTCCTCATTCTACGAGGCAAGGGCCGAGATCCCTTCACCGGGAGTGACCCCTTGGACAGAAGTTTGCGTCAGGGCAATGACTTCACTATAGCCGATTACTTTTGCTTTGCATCGTGGTATTCAGTTGGAATATCCTGCACCTCATTCTATGGGAAAAGAGCCGAGATCCCTTCACCGGTAGTGACCTCTTTAGCAAAAGGTTTTCGTCACTATATTTTTAAAAGCTATCCGTTCCTTCAACGATATCAAGTTCTTTACGTTAAAGGTTTTCGCCAGAAACCATTCGTAGCCCTCCGTCGTTTCATATGAGTGTTCAATAGTATTCAAGCTGTGTATGTTGGCCAAAGTCAAGGCACAGTGATTGGTAGCTATTGGGGCATTCATATGCAACATAGATAGATGCGTTGGTTTGGGACAGTCGTACTGCCATTTTGGCCAAAGTCAAGGGTAGGTACGGGTGGATTCAAATTAACCTGGAGAATGACGGGTAGAACTTGACATGTGACTTATGATATGTTGGCCAAAGTCAAGGTCATAAGAGCATGGGGCAGAAATCACATCGGGAGTTTCAAAAGAACTGAAACTTGCCAGATATGCGCATACCTTCTGGAGTGTGATAGCGTGAACGGATTCCGTCACGTTATCATGCGATGATAGTTGGATCCCGATTCCCACTGATGAGTTGGTATACTCCTCGGGTGATCCCGACTAATTCTTCTTACAGGTTTGGAGGAGAATTTGACGGTACAGTGGGAGGTTTCCAGATTAGATAAATTGGTAACCATTCTGATCTAGGTTAGAGTGCACGCTGAGTGTTTCTTTTCTCTCTCTCTTTGGCAGCGACCATTGACCCGACCCTAAGACAATGACTCAGTGACCAAGTTGACCGAACCTTCTTAACACTGGCTTTTGGATTGTCAGAGTTGCAAACCTCATTACCACTCCTACTTTTACCCTTTCTCCAGGACACCCCGTATTACTACGAACGTCCACTTCCATTGGACAAAACCATCGTATGGTTAGATACGAACTCGAAGGAATTTATTCGAGGATGGTTTCCGGTTCTGGAGAAAACGGATAGGACTATTCAGTTGTCTTTTCCTTTTTCCTTCTCTCATGTTGCGAGTACTCCTTGGTTTAGGAGTAGTACACCTATTACGCAAATTGGATAGTCTTCTTCCAAACCTTAGGCTGGTGCCGACCGGTAGGGAATGAAGAAAACTAATTAGCCTAACGATGGTGTACAGAAGGTATTAAGTTAAGACAAAGCAAGGGATTAGTAAGAGGGCAAAGTAAACTGTGACTGCTATTCACGACCAAACCAAGTATTCCTTCGCCAATCCTAAATCACCTTTGTATTTCTCCAGAACACTCCGTATCACTACGAAGATCCACAGTTTATTGGATACTCCATCTTATGGTTATATACGAACTCGAAAGGAACTTGTTCCAGTTCGGGAATGGATTCTGGTTCAGGAGGAATAGGAATAAGGTTTATTCGGTTGTCTTTTATCTTCACCTTCTCTCGCATAGCGAGTGTTCCTAGGATTAGGACAGTACTCCTATTATGCTTATTGGATAGTCTTCTTCCACACCATAGGCTGGTGCCGAACGGTAGGGAAGGAAGAAAACCAATTGGCCTAAAGGGGTGTGCAGAAGGTAATGACTAAAGACATATAAAGGGATTTGGAGAGGTGGCAAAGAATTACACGGTTACAGTTGTGGATCTGGAAAATGGAAGAGGCATTACTAGGAATACCGGGATACCCCATCGAAACATTTCAATGTTTTAGTTTCACTGTGTACTGTCAATGGAAAACTGATTTCCCGATTAGATACTTACTCCAGGGTATGCATTTACCAGGTATGATTCTCACATCTGTATAGTTTTACAGATGATGAGTGGGAGTAAGTTGTTGGGAATTGGGTGACTATCCTCATTATATCGGGATTCGTTGTAATCGGTGATATTTGAGGAAGTCACCTCGGTAGTTTGCCGGTCGGCAAATATTTGGTTTTGAATATCCGCTGTAATGCACCAATTTCAAATTGATATATCTGTACGTCTATTTTCATAGAGTGAGATATACCTTTTTGAAATTATGTCTACGACATTTACCTATATCAGTGGATGGTTAGGTAAGGAGCATTGAACAGCGGTGTAATTCTTCATAACCAAAGGTACAGTTTTCAACCTACGACACACAGTAAATGAGTTATCAGACTCAAGGGACTTATACAGAGTATTGTATGTTGTCCAGGGTCCATCAGGACAGAGGGGTTGGTCCCCGTACTATATTCGGTTTACTTATGACTTCTCTAGTTTTTAGACAAGTGTTTCGTGGAAACACAGGGTCTGAATTTTGAGAAGTTGTAGGTATTTGAATAAAGTAGAGAACCAGATATTGCAAGTATCGGGATTCTTCAAAGTGATAGAAGATGTAGATACTTGTGTATGGTATTCAGTTGATAGTCATGATTAAGAGATCTTGCTTCTCTTTCAGGTTATTCATAATTGGAAGCATTCCTAAGTTGAGTAACGCTGATCGGCCTTTTTCCATTTAGTTGACATGCACTGGAGACAGCTGCATGTTTTGAATCTGGTTCAAATAAATCAGTGCCTCTAGTTCTATATTGGATATAGAACAGTTCATATCTTAACGATGTTAAGGTACGGGGAGTTGTCCGGCTTATGATTAAAACCAGACTCTGGATAACTCAAGGCACGTTTCTGTAATGGCTGTTTGTGGGTTGACCCAGGCTATGACGAGGGTTGACTTTCTACCATCTGGAAGATCAATAGCGATATTGTTCTAGACTCGCCACAGTTTTATTAAAAATGGATTTTTTCAGAAAAATAGTAGTGGGAGTATGGTAGAACTGGAAGTGATTCCAGAACCACAAACGATTACTGAAGATTTGATAAGAACCTAAAGATTCAATCTGGCTTGACATTCCATTGGCCACTCCGCAGATAAGGTGGGTAACCTCAGGCACCCGAGAGGTACTCCGGTAGCCTCAAGGACGGTGGCAGGGAGGTTCTTGTTTACCCACACTTGCCATTGCTGTTGTTCCAGACTGTGAGACCCGGCAGGAGGATGAGTATAGCGTCGTTCTAAACTTGCTTTAGAAGTGTACGTGTATATGACTCTGCCAGAGGGTTGTCGTAGTCAGTGGGAGCAGCGGAAACATTGGTGGACAGGTAGCTTATGTCTATTTATAGACTAAAGCAGATATAGCGGAGATAGATCATCAATTTCTGATGTGACAGTCATAGGTTTGACTTCATCAGAATAGGGGATGGATCTGTTGAGAAGGTAGTAGGGTGTGATATCATGGTATTTGGATGACATACACAGAGGAGGAAGTGATATTCCTACACTACAATCGGTTATACTTTGGTCGTCACACAGTGGTTTCTCCACATGGGACTTGGACATTGTATCTGACATACTGGTTACTAGATCTATGGTTTTAGATCTTGATTTGGGTGGTTTCCCAATTAAGGGTACTTAGACAGCATTCTAAGAGTATTTAGAATGGACGACTCCTAGCACGGTAGTGTACCTGCAGGTGATGGAGTCACCCTCTCTAAAGGTGTCTTACAGACTAAAGTAGAGAGGGATGTGCATGATTGACAGATCACCTGCTTAGGCAATTGAGTCAATCATGAGATGTCAAGTACCACACCAGATGTTGTTCTTGCACTAGATGCAATAAGTTGACATTGATCCAATCCTGGAGAAACAGTCGGAAGCAGTTTTAGAACATAAGTGGATGTTCTAGGGATATGATAACGACAGCCTCATTCGGGAGACAGTTATCATTCCAGGCTTCCAAGATGACATGGACGACAAGGAGGTTGTCAGAGTTATAGTTTTTCCTTCTGACGAGGGGCAGTATTTTGGATAGGTGGTCCAAGGCAATACTGAGGGTGGCATGGCGCAGGTTACTGATTAAGTTCAGTTGACGATACAGTCTAAGAAGTTTGGATTTGGAGTTCATTTATGAGCTAGGTCCCATCAGACATCCAGACACATTCTAAGACAGGTATTGCTCATTTCGGGAGATAGCTTTCTCCGCGAACTTGAGATATAGAGAGACATAGAAAGAGACATCAAGGTAGATCCACTCACTAAGGCTATTCCTCGAACGTAATAGTTTCGCAAGCGAGCTTTGTGAGACTGACTAGTAGAAGAGTTGGGTGTTCGGTATCACACGTGCTGTGAGTATGCGACATCGCAATAATTAGCCTTGAGTGCAAGTGGGAGATTGTTGGAGATAGTGCCCTCAGATTCAATTATTCGATCACAGGCACGTGATTACAATGATTGATAGAGGACCTATCCCGATAGGACAGTCTTACTCGAGATGATAGTATGCTATCTGGTTTATCTTTATCATCGTGTACTGCTTTAGGTGACCTGACAGGTCACTATTGCACGTTGATAGAGCCCCTAGGATTCTTGCTTGACCACCAGCAGTATGAGGGCGATCATATACGTGGGAGCTGGTAGTATATAAGCACATCCTTAAATGGTCCCTAGTCGTGTGAGTTTCGAGATAGGGCATCGATACTCCAGAGTAGACTAGTGTGTACATTCGAAACCCCGACGAGGGGCGGTGGCCGGTCTCACAAGCCACTGGTGTCAGTTCGATCACCTAAGATGTATACAGGTGCTCATTGGGTTATGAGTACACCGGACAGGACTCGCCGGGAACATACTAGTTGGTCATATACCAGACGTCAGATGGCAGTTCCCTGGTGACATGTGTACAGGTTAGTTCATCGACCTGGGGATCGTCATTTGTCTCGTGTGAGTTCCCACTGTACTTTGATTACTACCCTACCACGGCTCAAAGGAGTCGTGCAAACAGGTTTTAGTTGGGTACAGTCCCGAGCCACATGGAGGCAGTGAGCGCATCTTCAGGGGTACGTCTCTCCCGGTATTGGGGGTGAGGTCGCGCTGTGTCTAGGAGAGCCATTACACGAAGCCCTCGGCCGAGGCAAGGAGATTTACTGGTAGGTATTCCAGTAGTATCTCAGGGTGTTCTGGGCTACACTCCGACACGACTTGTACCGCTTTTGGGGGTCTGACTTTTACCAACCCCCTAGGCCCGCCATGCGATGCTCATAGACGAACGGACCGGACTGTATGGATATTGTCACTGACAGGCTCAGTAGGGTTGTCAGGCTGAGTTCGCTCGCAGACGTCCCTTTTAGTCAATACCTGGTAGCCCGTTACGTATTGGCTTATACCTCTGACGTGCTAGTGGTTAAATCCACAACCAAGGTGTTGACGAGTCTTTAGAGTCCCCCACATTCAGTTACTCAGCTTTCGGGCGAAAAGCTGTAGAGGCCGTATGGAGATATGGCCGGGTCCGATCAGATACGTGCGGTATTGTACAGATCAGGATCGGACAGTTTGTACTACAGGCCGTATGGATATATGGCAGGGTTCGATCAGATACGTGTGGTATTGCACGGATCAGGATCGGACGGATAATACTAGCCGGCTTTGGTTTAAGTCGGATCCTAGTATAGTACAGTGTAGATTTGTCTCATTGCATTTGTATTTCGGTCGGAATACAAATGCGGGTGTGTATGCACAGTATCGGGGTTTTCCTGTAATTTATTACGGGACCAGTTTTCAGGAGTTGCCAGTTTGCTTTCCGTTTCGGCCAATTTCCTTTGTATCGTTCATTGGCCGAAGATTGGTGGAGGAGGGCTTATTTGCATTGTTGCAAATAAGTATTTGTGGAGGGGTTCTTTGCATATTCTTGTGTCATGATAGCTTTTCCTTGACCTTGACTTCTTGACTTCTTCTTGTCATCATGGTTTGACTTGTGGAAAGATGATGGTTGCTTTGGAGTGTTGGAATTGTTGTGATCATTTGATTTTTTCTCATCATCACTTGCTTTTCAACCACCTCTTTGTCTTGACCCTCTCTCCCCCCATTCCCTTGTACGGGCCGGCCATTCCTAAGGATGGAAGGAGATTCATTTTGGGGTGGCAATTTTTGGTTCTCATGGTGCTAAGAAAAGCTCTCTAGTTCATCTCAAAAATCAATTCCTCCACCATCTCAAATGGCACCTCCATGAACCCCAAATGAGACTTGAGCACTACACATTCTACAGCAAACCTTGGGCACGTCGACTAGCCAGCTTTGTGCCCGAGTTACCTCGGTATTGAGGTGGGAGCCCGTAAAAGATGCAGACGATGTGGTGCCCTTCCGGCAAGGAGGCGACGACCGGAGTTTCCGCAGGAGATCGGGACGATGACGAGAAGACCGGAGGACTCGGATCAGTCGGTATATCTCTATTCCCTATCTTGTAGTTAGCTAGGACTAATTAATGGTTCGATCCGGGTTTAGTGCGCGGTGGTGCCGGTTTGCTAAGTTCGCAAAATTAAAGTTTATCACCGCTTCCGCATTTTGGCCTCGGGATGGAGGCCGGGGCGCCGCCGTGCACTTACAAATTGTACCGTTTTTAGGGGTCTGACTTTTACCAACCCCCTAGGCCCGCCATGCGATGCTCATAGACGAACGGATCGGACTGTACGGATATTTTTACTGACAGGCTCAGTAGGGTGTCAGGATGAGTTCGCTCATCGACGTCCCTTTTGGTCAATAGCTGGTGACCCGTCACATATGGCTAATACCTCTGACGTGCTAGTGGTTAAATCCACAGCCATAGTATTGACGAGTCTTTAGAGTCCACCACACACACAGTTACTCAAGTTTCGGGCGAAACGCTGTAGAGGCCGTATGGAGATATGGCAAGGTTCGATCAGATACGTGCGGTATTGCACGGATCAGGATCGGACGGTTTGTACTAGAGGCCGTATGGATATATGGCACGGTTCGATCAGATACGTGCGGTATTGCACGGATCAGGATCGAACGGATAATACTAGCAGGCTTTGGTTTAAGCCGGATGCTAGTATAGTACAGTGTAGATTTTGTCTCATTGCATTTGTATTTCGGTCGAAATACAAATGCGGGTATGTATATACAGTAGCGGGGTTTTCCTGTAATTTATTACGGGATCAGTTTTTTTTTGGAGTTGCCAGTTTTTTTTCCGTTTCAGCCATATTTCTTTGTATCTTTCATTGGCTGAAGATTGGTGGAGGAGGGCTTATTTGCATTTGTGCAAATAAGCATTTGTGGAGGGTGGTCTTTTCCTATTCTTGTATCATGATAATTCCTCCACCATTTGACTTCTTCTTCTTTTCATCATGGTTGTTGATGATTAGTTGATGGAGTATTGGTTTTGGTTGTTGATCATTGCTTGACTTTGGAGTAATGATGATGGTTGGTTGAGTGTGGGTTTGAGTGTGGGTTTGAATGTGTGATCATTTCCTTTCATGATAACTTTTTTGATCTCTCTCTCTTGCATTATTCTTGTGAGACTCTCCCTCATTCTCCCACTCTCTTCTCCTCACCTTGTCATGGCCGGCCAAGCCATGTAGGGGCTGTCCAAATTGTGGGTGTGGGATTTTTGTTCTTTTGGCTTTGATAAAAATCCCCAAAGTTCCATCTCCATTAGCTTATCTCATTCCTCCACTCAAAGGGCAACTTCCAATACCCCAAAATGAGACATAGCCTTCTACATGTATTCTACAGCAAATCTTGGGCACGTCGACTCGCCAGCTTCGTGCCCGAGTTGCCTCGGTCCAGAGGCGGGAGCCCATAAAAGAAGCCGGCGACGTGGTGGAGACCGGAGATTCCGCGGGGAGATCGGGACGATGACGAGAAGACCGAAGGACACGGATCGCTCGGTATATCTCTTCACCCTTCTCTAGATAGCTAGGACTAGATTAATGGCACGATCCGGGTTTATAGTGCGCGGTGGTGCCGGTTTGAAAAGTTAAAGTAAATCATCGCTTCCACATTCCGCCGTCGAATTGACGGCCGGGGCGCCGCCGTGCACTTACAAAACTGGACCTGAGACGACAGAGGTTGGATCAGTCAAGAGGTGTCCCAGCTTGGCATGGAAAATGGATATCTGGACAGACCTTTGCTAGTCATAACAGTCCGATTCAGTCATTTTGTTATCTAGATGTAACCTATGTCTGGTCACTGGGTCGCTGCAATTAAGAGAGAGAGAAGAAAACACTTTAGCATGATGCTCTTGCAAGTTTAGATTGGTTTTTAATTTATCTAAACAGGATGGCTCCCACTGTCTCTCGAATCCCTCCTCAAACCATGAAAGAGGAATTAGTCGGGATCAATCTCACCGTACAATACTTGCTTAACTGTTCATCCAGGCTGGTGTCGGTACTTCGAGGGAGGTTTCCCAATGCTTTCGCGAAGTTCCTTAATTAAGTAATCTCTTTTCCCTGTGGGCGTAGCCTCGCTAACACCTTTCTAGACACCTACTTGGTTTATAGCATTGATCATTAAGCGAGAAAGTTCCCGAGGAGTAGCATATACTCACAGTAGGATCGGGATCCAAATATCATCGTGTGATAAAACTGAAGGAATCCTACCAGAATCATCACACTCCAAATGGTATGCAGCACTAGCAAGTTTCAGTTTCTTTAGAAACTCCCGATGTGGATTTTTGCCCCATGCTCTTATGACCTTGACTAAGGCCAACAAATCATAAGTCGCATGTCAAGTTCTACCCGTCGTTGTCCAGGTTGATTTGAACCCACCCGTATATACCCTTGACTATGGCCAACAAAGTAATACGACTTTCCCAAACCAACGCATCTATCTATGCAACATATGAATACCCACCAGCTACCAATCACTGTGCCTTGACTATGGCCAACAAACACAGCTTGAATACTGTTGGATATTCATATGAAACGACGGAGGGCTACGAATGGTTTTGGAAAAACCGTGAACGTAGTGAACTTGATATAATCGAAGGAACCTTGATAGCTTTTAAAAGGAGTGGTTTAAGCTCCGCGTTTAAAAGTTTTCTGTTTTGAAAAGAAACCGAGTGGTTTTGAAATTGTTCCAACGACTTTTACTTGGTTTATTTTCTTGCATTAATTTTAATGCGTCCCATCATTTAATCCTACCATTGCAGAAAACAACGAAAATATGACGTACGCTTATGCCATCCGCATTCGCCACGGGGTCCCGTCATCACCCGTTAGGTTACTTAACTAACGACAGAGCGGGGGCTGGACTAGCGCGGATACAAAACATAAGCAACACCTAAATAGATATCATATATAGATATATACATTCGTCAGATGCAATGATAGCCATTCCAGATCACAGATGAACACTTTGGATATACTAGGAATCCACGTTTCGTTCGAGCCTGCAACGAAAGACGGATTACACGGTCGCGATGAATAGCCAAACCCTACCTTAGACCCCTACAGGTGCGGCAAACTACCCGCCAAGTACCCGAAGTGAAGCAACCTCCCTCAACAACGTGAGTAGGCCACTCGGCACTTCGAGATACCCGGTAGTTTGTGCACCCCTCCTTGGGTCTATCCTAGGAGCAAAAACAGTAAAAAGAAATTATACAATGGCGGCTACAACCTCATCCCGGATGTGCGGCCAAACAAATAATATTACATCAATTTACAAATTTTACATGAATGGAAGAAAAAGAAACTCTCATCTCACATCCACCCGGCTATTCATCCGCGACAATCCACCGAGTTCATATACACAAACCATCAACATTACAGATCACAGATATGTATAACCCCCACTAATCGACGTATAGTGATTAGCAGAGATTCAATACATATATCACATCACAGATAATATCCATTAGCCAAAGTCTACGGAATTTCGATCAAAATACGGATTTGTAACCACCCCAAAAATAAATTTGTTCTCTGGAAAATCTGGGCAGAAACAAAATATACTAAAAATCCCAAAACATCCAACTAAGAACACTGCACTAAAAACGGTCCACGGCCGAGTCAACTCGGCCGCGGATCCACGGCAAGAAGCATGTTCTTGCCGCGGAACCGCGGCGCTTTGACCGAGTCAGTGGATCATTTTTGGTGGGTGTCTTTAGAAAACCCTGAGCCGATTTTTTATGTATGTTAAATAATTTTTAAAGCAGTATAAAAAATCGGCAGAAAGTTGATTTTTCCGGACATGTTTTGCGAATTTTTTCCGATCGAGATTCTTAGCACTTTGCTAACTTGCTAGTTTGTGTTTAGCCAGGCTCTGATACCACTGTAAGTCCACATTGCTCACCTCGGTTCTTACAGGGAGATGGAAACGGTAAAAAATCAATTTTTAGTGCAAAGGCAACATGGACTAAAGGAAGGATCTTTGCTAAACTACAAACTAACTAACTACTTGAGGTTCTATCTACTATGTCATAGAGATTATACCTCACGACACCGGTCCTTCGGGTCTTCATTCCGCTGTCCGGCTCGTCCATCCATGCTCCGAGGGTCGATCCGGATCTTGATCACCTCCGCGGCCTTCTTGAGTCGAAGACGATCCACCCGAGAGATGTACTCCGAGCTCCACTTCGAGCCGAGGCAACTAGGGCAACAAGATCGCTAGTCTTGATGTCCTAGGATGTGTAGAAGAGATAGATGGAAGTGTTTGTCTATTTGGATCTTTTTTCTCTCAACACATGATATCAAAAGAAATTTTCAAGAGGAGGAAGATGAAGGAGAACAACCATGGAACTTTCTCATTTCTTTTCAAGAGAGAGAAAGAGAAATGAGAAATGAAATTATTGTGTAGAGAGAATGAACCATGGTTGCAATAATACACCACTATCATCATTACTAATCTTTTCAAGATTAAGTTGATGGCATCAATTGACTTGACCATTATCATAACCCAAAGAATAAAAAGAAAAAGAAAACCAAAGAAAACTCTAGACCTCTCATGAAGGTCCAAGTCAACTTTGGTCAAATGGTCAACAAAGTCAAGTATGGTCAAATGGTCAAAGAAATTAGCCATCACTTAATAATCACTAAAAAGATTAGTAAATAATGTCCCCGGCTCATAATGGTTTTGACCAAACGAACTGCCAAAACCTTAATGAGTCCGCCTCATTTTGGTTTCGACCGAATCAACTGTCAAAACCCTAATGAGGCACCACCTTCTTCTTCGCTCCTCACAACTGTGCATACACACCCGCATCCGCATTCCGTAGAATTCGAATGCACAGAAGACAAAACAAATCCATCCGCACAATACTAGGATCCGGCTTAAACCAAAGCCCACTAGTATTGCCTGCCCGAACAGCATACGCACACAAGTGCACGTAAGTGATCGTAGCCATGCCATAAAACTATACGGCCTCTACACCTATCGCTCAGTGTAGGGAAACTTTCTATGTGGAACTCTAAAGACTCGACGCTACGCTGGCAGTGGGTTTAACCACAGACCGCAAGCAGCACTAGCTGTACGTAACGGTCCCCAGGTAGATGTCGATAAGAAGGACGATGGGGTAAACCTATCCGAACTCCTACTGAGCCTGTATGTGACAATCTCCGTACAGTCCGGTCTGTTCGTCTAAGAACACCGCACGGCGGGCTTAGGGGGTGGCGAACGTCAGTCCCCTAATAGCGGTACAAGTCGTGTCGGAGTGTAGCCCAGAACACCCTGAGATAACACTGGAAACCTACCAGTATATCTCGCTTGCCCTGGCCAGGTACTTTGTGTAATGGCTCTCCTAGACACAGCGCGATATCAACCCCCAATACCGGGAGAGACGAATCCTATCTAACCGTCACTGCCTCCAAGTGCTTCGGGACTGCACCCAACTACTACCTATTTGCATGACTCCTTTGAGCCGTGGTAGGGTAGTAATCAAAGAACAGTGGGAACACACTCGAGGCGAAGTGACAGCGTCAAGTCAACGGACTAAGCTGTACTCATGTCACCAGGGAACTGATAACTGACGATAGGTATAATACCAACCAACAGTTCCCGACGAGTCCTGTCCAGTGTACTCATAACCTAACGAGCACCCGCATACTATCTCCAGTACGACGTACTGATGGCTGTGGGACAGACCATCTCCCCTGCTGGGATGAGAAGCGTATACGTTAGTCTACTCCGGAGTATCGATGCCCTGTCTCGATAGTCCTACGACTAGGGACCTGTATAAGGATGTGTTTATAGATTACCCAGCCCCCACAAGTGTGACTGCCATCACAACCCTGGTAATCAAGCAAAGATCCTAAGGGCTCCACTAATATGTATATAAGAAATATGCTAAAAGAAACACATGCACATATTGAAGTAGAGACAAACCAAGTAGCATACTACCATTTTGCGCAAGATTGTCTATACAACTGTGAATATCCCAAGCTTCCATTAAGTAATATACAAGCTAGTATGATACAGTAATGGCCTCTACGGCATTTACACTAACAATATATATATGCGTGTGTATACGTATTCGTATACATCACTACGAACTGCGGGGGTGCTATACGCCATCCACCCGACTTCCCCTGTAGATATAATCTACTCACCTTGCTTCTTGTGTGCCGACGCCGATGTCGCCATCTTCATCTTCAACGTCTCGACATCACGTGGGGTACCTACACATATAACGTATCGTATCGCGTTAAAATCAAATTCAAAGACGAAACGACACACGAAAACCAAAACGATACGCTTAAAAGCCTATAGGTTAGAACCTAGGGACTACTCTTTCAAAACTACCAAATAACACTTGATATAGACGTACAAACGTTAAGCGATCAAGTACAATACCAAATATCAAAACTTGAATTCATAAACAACACTAAATACCAGGCAGAAACCAAGAAAATATGCCCCAGATTTTAGTTCAGGTCCAAACTAGGTGCACAAACAATACTGGGATGAAGTATAGGGTACATATGAGCTATGGAAACAACCTAGACACCCTCACCCACCAAGGGGCCAGCCACATGCCTATCAAAACCGGCCTCCTCGGTTGTGGGGAAGAATTGGGGCCTCGAACTTGCAGGGGGGTCTTCTATGGTCCCAAATTGGTCCCTGGAGTTGTTTGTTTATCCCGTTTTTGTCCCGGTTCTCTCCAGATTTCCCTGCACCCTCAAAGTCATCACAAACCGACATGAAAGTTCCGTAATTCCATATTTTTGGGTTTCAGGTTTTGTTAGGTCAGGGTTTTAGACAATAGGGGGTCTAAGGTCATCATTAAAGTCCAATTGCACAGCCACAACTCAATTTAACCCTAATCCTCTCTAGGGTTTTCCAAACTTCGCCAAATCGATACTAAACTTTAAAAGAGGCTTAAACACAAGAAATACTACACTAATTGCGAAGGAAATACCTCAATAGACACTCATGAATCCTCCTACAGCACCAAAACACACTTTCTTGGTCCATAGGGTTGCTTGTGAGCTTGTGCACCTTTTTAGTGAAATGGGAGTAGGGTTTTGAGATGATATTCATGGTGATTTGAGGGTTTCAAGAGAGGAGGAAGTGAGGAGCAGGAGCAGCAGCAGCAACATGAGGGAGAGGGAGAGAAATGAGTGAAGAAATGAGAAGAAATGGCTAAGTCAAACACCCTCACCTACTCTTTCTCTCTCTCACCATACATATATATTATATTCCAATTTCAAATCCCCTTTTCTTTTATTCAAATCCTTCTCACTCAAATAGTAAACCCAAAGTGATATGGTAGAAATGCACACGTGTAAAGCAATCAAAAATGATATGTGCATGTTTTGCACAAAAATTCCAAAAATTCGATTAGCGATTTTTAATCGCGATTAGCACTAAATTAGCATATAATTAATCATAAAAACTTAAAAATGGCATAATTTCATAAAATACCCTATTTTAGAATTTTCCATAATTTTTCCAAAATTTTTCCCATTTATCTGTATTTAATTATACCGAAATATTAAAATATTCAATAAAATAATATTAAATTATAAAAATTCTCAAAAATAATATTTTATTTTTTTGAAATGTTACAATCTTCCCCCCTTAAAGAAATTCGGTCCCCGAATTTAAATTTAAACCCCTCAAATACTAAAACATTTCAATAAAAAGTCCAAGTCGTCGGGGCTCCGAAATCATCAATACATAAAACGCATCATAGCGCAATGCGTGCGCATGAACAATGAGCAGATAGATCAAAATCAAAACTCCGTCAAGCATCTCACAATCATCGGAGTCATGGTAAAGACACAAATGTCAAATCTAAAATAAAACCAATATGATATAAATCAGAATTATACATGGAGGCATCAAATCTATATATGTAAATAGCTGAAGTAAATGCATGCTAAACCTTTTTAAGTCGTTGTGCGATGCGCATAACACTGCACAGTGGCGGACGTCTATCATAAGAAACTAACCATATACGTATATACCTTTTGTTTAATGTGTACGTTCCGCCGTTTTTGAAAACACTTTAGAAGGGTTTCCTTGTTTTAAACGTTTCGTGTCATATCAGACACGTAGGTAAATACTGAGACTATAGCTCTTTTTTTGGAAATCCCTTCGATAACTAACAATGCATGCAAAAGTATATCCAGGTACTGTCCTCTAACTAGTCCTGCTTAGTACGAAAACACATAGAAAATATCATAAAAACGTACCGCTCCATAAAAAATCAATCCCAAAAATGTACATAAGAATACCCTGTGCGTCTGGTATGCACGGAAATCAAAATCCATGTATGTGCCATACATGTGCACAAAAACATCATCTAGGTGCAACGGGTATGCACGAAACATCTGTCACAGGCAACATGTGTGCCTGACAGCAAAGTCAGGTGCATCTGACATGCACAAAGAATCCTGATTTGGTGCATCTGGTGTGCACCAAAATCGTATCTAAAACATGCGCTCAACACGCGCGAAAATCCAAATCAAATGCACGGAGTGCAAGAAATCAACATCGATAACAGAATCAAAATCGACGGTATACAATACGGCTCAATTCAAATCAGGTATACCGAGTATATAAGCTCACAACTGTGTGCATCAGCGTGCACAAATCAAATCAAAACACTAAAAGTGCATGAAAACGATGCTGGAAGCATAAATCAATCACCGGCATAAAATAGGCATGAAATCATAATCAATACCTCAACTGTAATAACTATGCGCAAAGTATAAATACCCAGTAGGTGCAACCATGGTGCATGAAAACAAATATCATGGAGTTCAGCCATCAAGACTAAATCATGCGAATAGATCGCCCAAAATACCGAAATCCAAGGTCACGGATACGTGATAATCGAATCACAAAATCACAAATCATAAATACCGTCGTCGGTATGTCCTCCTTCAAAGTCGGGAAGGTATTGGTGCATCCAACGCTAGCAGCGCAAGATATCTACTTACCTCTTGCTCACGGTCTGGCGTCCTCTGTTTCTGGGTCCTTATCTTCTCTACGGATTAACAATCTCGCAATCAATCGGATCATCGGCCCTGTCAGGTGTGCTAACGGGGACGATTCCGTTCTGGCACTTCTCTGGTCATCTCTCAATGCACATCACACATCTGCTCCTGGTGCAAATCTTATTGCAGCAGTGTCCTGAAAGGAATCCTGCTCAAAGTCTCTTCTAATCTCGCCTATGCCGAACTGTACGGAGGCTGGTACTCTTGCATAATTTTTTCTCGCTCTTTGGACATTTGCATTCTCAGCACAGCATTTACTCGGAAGCTGGTCGCATCCCTATGCCTCTGTAGACATATCGCATCTCTGATGTCAGCGGAGTGGAACGTCATCTCGTCGAAATCTCTTGCGAACTCCTTATTTTACTCTGCTCCAATGTCGACTGATTCGGACTTGTCTTCTCGTGGCTGCATGGACTGTGCTCCAACGGCTATACTCGTATCTGGAGTCTCCCAAGCAATGTGTCCCATCACATGATATCTGAATGATGTCGAACCATCCGATCGACTCATCGGAACCTCATAATCCCCCAAGAGATCAACCTCTTGACTACAGTGTAATAGTAACGAGTACATACCACAGCATCAGTGGTCCAGCCGTAGAAGGGCAAACCCAAGCCTCACTAATGGCGCCATGGAACTGCCGCAAACCCTAAGGTTCAAAGGCTTTCACACGGTCATTATGTCGAGTTAGGGTTTCATTCTTCTAGAGGGTCCATAGAATCGCTTGCACGTCTTTCCGAATACCTTAAACTTGGAATATGGGTTTCTGACATTCGATCGTCTCTATCGACTCTCAACGAATCTACGTGAAGTCGTCTCTAGCTGGAATCAATCTATCCGATGACCTCGCATCGGGGTAAGCGAACGAACCACATGTCCTAATCATTCATCCTCGGGTGACTATCGACCTTCCAACTGTAAGTCGATGTACAACACCCCACGACTTGAGGGGAGGCGGAATAATGAAAAACGATCTTGTTCTTTACATAAACATCGACTAACCGAGAATCTTTGCTAAACTATAACTAACAAGAAACCATAGAAGTGTTAACTACTATGATAAGTGATTATACCTAATGAACCGTGCCCTTCTCCTTTTCGTTATCCACGTCCTTCTCGGCCTCTTCCACGTAATAGATGATCCACCCGAGAGCTATACTCCAAGCTTCACCTCTAACTTGAGGTAACTAGGTTTCTTAAAGTGCTAATCTAAGTAACCTAGGTGATATAGAGAAGTGTTATGGATTAAATAGTCTTTACTAATCCTTGGTCTCAAAACATGAGGGGGTAGGATTAGGGTTTGAAGAGAGATGGCTTGAGGAGAGAGAAGGTGAGCAAGAGAATGAGAAGAGATAATGAACTCATTTGAATATATGAAACATAATGTTTAATGAAATAAATAAATTAAATCATTTAACAGCCATGCTTCACTCATTCATATGAGTGATTCATCTCATGAGTCATTAGATCAATAAATGATGCATTAACTCCATGGATGAATCACACAAATGAGTCAATAACACAATAAATGCAAATGCCACCTTAACCCTCAAGTCACCATCCTTCTAGAAGCTTCTCGCGAAATTACGAGAACGCCCCTCCTATCCGTGAAAACACGGAAAAACTTTAGACTGTATAAATCCAATAACCTGATACTAGAAACTGGCTTAAACCAAAGCCGGCTAGTAAAAACTGTCCTAATGTCATACGTGCGTAAACATACGTATGCATCCGAACCCTTGTCGTAAAACCATACGACCTCTATATCGTTTCGCCTGGAGTAGGAAAACTCTCTGTGTGGGACTCTAAAGACTCGACTACTACGCTGGCAATGGGTTTAACTACAGACCGCAAGCGGCACTAGATGTGCGTAACGGTCCCAGGTAGATGTCGATAAGAAGGCCGATGAGGAAACCCATCCGAACTCCTACTGAGTCTGATGTGACAATCTCCATACAGTCCGGTCTGTTCATCTAAGACTATCGCATATCGGGCCTAGGGGGCGGCAAGCGTCAGTACCCTAATAGCGGTATAAGTCGTGTCCAAGCGTAGCCCATTACACCCTGAGAAACAACTGGAACCTACCAGTAAATCTCGCTTGCCCTGGCCAAGGACTTTGCGTAATGGCTCTCTGACACAGCGCGATATCAACTCCCAATACCGGGAGAGACGAATCCTGTCTAACCGCCACTGCCTCCAAGTGCTCAGGACTGCACCCAACTGCTACCTGTTTGCACGACTCCTTTGAGCCTTGGTAGGATAGAAATCTAAGAACAGTAGGACACACTCGAGGAGAAGTAGCAGTGTCAAGTCTGCGGACTATGCTGTACTCATGTCACCTGGGAACTGTTAACTGACGACGGGTATAATACCAACCAACAGTTCCACGTGAGTCCTGTCCGGTGTACCCATAACCCAACGAGCACCTGCATACTATCTCCAGTACGACGTACTAACGGCTGTGGGACAGACCATCTCCCCAACTGGGATGAGAAGCGTACACACTAGTCTACTCCGGAGTATCGATGCCTGTCTCGATAATCCTACGACTAGGGACCTGAAAAAGAATGTGCTTGTAGACTACACAGCCCCCACTAGTGTGACTGCCATCATAACGCTGGTAGTCAAGCAAGATCCTAAGAGCTCTATCAATACGTATACTCACATATTAAGATAGATGAAACCAAGTAGCATACTACCATGTTTAGCAAGACTGTTATATAACTGTGAATATCCCAAGCTTCCATTAAGTAATATACAAACTAGTATGATACAATAATGGCCCCTAGGGCATATACACTAACAATCTCCCACTTGCACTAGGACCATGCACTGGCATATCGAAGACCGATGATCTCGAGTAGCTTCTCGAACTGAATCTGATTCAGGGCCTTCGTGAATGGATCAGCAATGTTCTCTTCAGTAGCAACTCTCCGGATCTCAATCTCCCGACGATCAATGATCTCCCTGATCAGGTGATACCGCCTTAAGATGTGTCTGGACTTCTGATGGGACCTTGGTTCCTTCGCTAAAGCTATAGCTCCATTGTTGTCGCAATATAGAGGTATTGGATCAACAATGGTAGGAACCACCTGAAGTTCTGTTAAGAACTTCTTCATCCAGACCGCTTCTTTTGCGGTATCGCAAGCAGCAATATACTCCGCTTCCATCGTCGAGTCAGCAACGGTGTCCTGCTTGGAACTCTTCCAGCACACCGCCCCTCCATTGAGGGTAAAGACATAACCTGACATGGACTTGGAATCGTCCTTATCACTCTGGAAGCCGGAATCAGCAAAGGCCTCCATCTTGAGGTCTTTTCCGCCGTAAACCAAGAACATCTCCTTAGTCCTCCTCAGGTACTTGAAAATGTTCTTTACTGCTATCCAGTGCTTCTCCCCTGGGTCTGACTGATACCGGCTTACCACGCTCAGTGCGTAAGCTACATCTGGTCTGGTGCACAACATCGCATACATTATAGAGCCTACCGCAGAAGCGTAGGGTATAATAGACATGCGTTCCCTTTCCAAATCAGTCTTGGGAGACATCTCTTTGGATAGGGTGATTCCGTGACAAGCCGGTAGATTACCGCGCTTAGAATCTTCCATACTGAATCTTTTCAGTATAGTGTTGATATACCTGGACTGCGAAAGTCCCAACATCCTCTTGGATCTATCACGATAGATCCGGATCCCCAGAATGTAAGAGGCATCACCCAGGTCTTTCATGGAGAACCTGTGTGACAAGAATCCTTTGACAGATTGTAGCATAGGAATGTCATTTCCTATCAATAGAATGTCATCCACGTACAAGACGAGGAATACGACAGTTCGTGCTACAACTTTACTATATATGCATGGTTCATCTGGATTTTTGATAAAGTCATATTCTTTGACCGTTTCATCAAAACAGATGTTCCAACTCCGCGATGCCTGCTTCAGTCCATAAATGGACTTAAGCAACTTGCATACTTTCCCGCTGCTCCCACTCTGATTGAAACCCTCTGGCTGATCCATATAGACGCACTCTTCTAAATTTCCATTCAGAAAAGCCGTCTTTACGTCCATCTGCCAGATTTTATAATCATGGAAGGCAGCAATAGCAAGAAGGACCCGAATGGATTTGAGCATAGCCCCTGGAGAAAAAGTTTCATCATAGTCCAAACCAGGTCTTTAACGAAAACCCTTTGCAACAAGTCTAGCCTTATAGGTTTCCACCTGTCCATCTACACCAATCTTTTTCTTGAAGATCCATTTGGATCCTATGGGTTTTACCCCATCCGGAGCAAAGTCCATACTTTGTTGGTGCACATGGACTCCATTTCGGTCCGCATTGCATCTAGCCATCGTAGCGAGTCGCCGCTCTGGATGGCCTGCTGGAAGCTAGTAGGTTCATCATCATATATGATGCAATCCTCTCTATCCACATCTATGAGAAAACCGTAGTATCTCTCAGGCGGATGAGACGGCCTACTACTCCTGCGGAGGGGTGCGGGAATGTCCTGTTCTTCTTGAACTACTGGTTCTACCAAACTTTCAGTAGTAGTTTGTGGTTCTGGAATTTCTTCCAGTTCTATTTCGCTCCCACTTGTTTCCTTTTCTAAAAATTGATGTTCTAGAAAATAGGCATTACGAGAAACAAATACCTTTTGTTCCTCTGCGTAATAGAATAGATACCCCCTGGAGTTCTTTGGATATCCCACAAACTTACACTTTACTGATCGTGCCTCGAGCTTGTCCACATGCTGCTTTTTAACAAAAGCTGGACATCCCCAAATTTTCAGATACTGAAGATAGGGTTTCTTCCCACTCCACATCTGATATGGCGTGGTAGGCACAGTCTTGGTAGGAACTATGTTCAAAAGATATGCCGCTGATTCTAGCGCATAACCCTAGAAAGATCGCGGTAACTCAGCATTACTCATCATGGAACGTACCATATCCAATAGGGTTCGATTCCGTCTCTCCGATACACCGTTATGCTGTGGAGTGTATGGAGGAGTAAGCTGAGAGAGAATTCCTTTCTCTTTTAGGTAACCTAGGAACTCGGCACTCAAGTATTCGCCACCTCGATCAGATCTTAGTGTCTTGATACTTTTGCCGGTTTGTTTTTCTACTTCATTCTTATACTCTTGGAATTTCTCAAAAGCCTCGGATTTATGTTTCATCAGATAAATGAATCCGTACCTTAAGTAATCATCCGTAAAAGTAATGAAATAGGAAAAACCACCTCTTGCATGTGTAGACATTGGACCACATACATTGCTGTGTATGAGTCCTAAGAGCTCGCTCGCTCTTACTCCATGTCCAGTAAATGGAGTCTTTGTCTTCTTTCCTATGAGACAAGATTGACAAGTGGCATAAGTTTGATATTCGAACGAGTCTAAATATCCTTCTCTATGTAACTTAGTCAACCTTCTCTCATTGATGTGACCCAGTCTGCAATGCCATAAGAAAGCTTTATTTAAATCTGGAGACTTTCTTTTTAGTGTGTTCTGGACATTGAAAATCTGGAGTTGGTTTAAGACATATATACCGTTATCCAGTGTACCGGACCAAATCAAACTATGATTAAGGTGGATGTAAACAACATCACTTACAAAAGTGAAATCATAACCTTTATTTGATAACAAGGAAACTGATATGATATTACACGTTAAGCTAGGTACACAAAAACAGTTATGTAAAACCAAAATGTGTCCACTCGTCAATCCCAGGTGATAATCCCCTACGGACACAGCTCCCACGCTAGCTCCGTTAGCAACCATCAAGGTCATATCACCATCCTTCAGCACTCTACGGTTTCTCAGTGCCTGCAATGAATTGCATATATGAGATCCTGATCTGGTATCCAATACCCAGGAAGTAGACTTGATTGACAGACAATTCTCAATTACAAACACACCTGAAGTCGAAGCCACGGCTTGCTTCAGTTCCTGGTTCTAGGCATTCCACGCCTTGCAATCTTTCTTCCAGTGCCCTTTCCTATGACAATGGAAACACTCATCCTGGGCCACTACTGGTACCGCAAACTTTTTCTTTCCCTTCACTCCCACCTTACTTATACCTCCTCTAGGTTTGGTGGCGGCCGTCTTTTTCCTTCCTTTGGCCCTAGCCTTGGACCCGGAAGAAGAAGCACCGCTAACAAACATAGCGGGTGTTTCCCTTGCCTTCTGCAAGGTGCCCTCTGCACTCCTCAACATGTTAAGGAGTTCCGGAAGTTCAACTTCTTTTCTTTGAATGTTGAAGTTCAGAATAAACTTGGCGTAGGTGGAAGGAAGGGACTGGAGAATAAGGTCTGTATAGAGCTCATTATCTAAAGTCGTCCCAAGGTCTGCGAGCTCTTCTATATAGCCAATCATCTTTAGGACATGTTCTCCTACCGATGATCCGACGGCCAACCTCGCTCGAAACAAGTTCTTAGAGGTCTCGTATCTTGCTATACGAGATTGCTCTCCATAATGTTCTTTTGTATGGAGAAATATGGCATCAAGATCCATATCCTCGTGCCTCCTCTGATGTTCATTGTTCATCGAGACAAGCACGATGCACTTGGCCTTTGCGCAATCATACTCCCAGGTTTTGCGGATTTCCTTATCCGCATTACTGGATTTGGGACCTGGGACTGCAGGTGCCTTAGCGGTGAGGACGTACCCCAATTTGTCATAGGTCAAAGCCATTTTGACATTCCGCAGCCAATCTTTATAGTTTGGCCTTGTCGGTATATTTTTCTCTAAAAGTAACTTAAGTCTAGTCATTTTCAGGGTCGCTGCAAGTAGGAGAGAGAGAAGAAACACTTTAGCTTGATGCTCTTGCAAGTTTAGAGTGTTTTTAATTTATCTAAACTGGATGTCTCCCACTGTTTCTCGAATCCTTCCTCAAACCATAAAAGAAGAATTAGCCAGAACTATTCTCACTGTACAATACTTGCTTAACCGTTCAGCCAGGCTGGTGTCGGTACTTCGAGGGAGGTTTTCCAACGCTTTCGCGAAGTTCCTTAATTAAATAACCTCTTTTCTCTGGGGGCGTAACTCCGCTGACACCTTTCTTGACACTTACTTGGTTTATAACATTGATCGTTAAGTGACGAATCTCCTGATGAGTAGCATATACTCACAGTAGGATCGGGATCCAAATATCATCGTATGATAATGTTGAAGGAATCCTACCAACATTCATCAAACTCCAAATGGTATGCATGTCTTTGCAAATTTCAGTTTCTTTAGAAATTCCCGATATATATTTTTGCCCCTTGCTCTTATGACCTTGGCGTTAGGTCAAAATGTCATAAGTCACATGTCAAGTTCTACCCATCATTATCTTGTTAATTTGAACCCATCCGTACATATCCTTGACGTTCGGCCAAAATGATAATACGACTGTCCCAAACTAACTCATCTATCTATGCAACAAATGAATACCCAGCAGCTACCAAACACTATGCCTTGGCGTTATGTCAAAATACATAGCTTGAATACTACTGAATACCCAAATGAAATGACGGAGGGCTACGAATGGTTTTGGCGAAACCGTAAACGTAGTGAACTTGATATGACCGAAGGAACCTGATAGCTTTTAAAATGAGTGGTTAAAGCTCCGCAATTAAAAAATATCATCTGTTTTAAAATAACCGAGTGGTTTCTTTTAAATTGTTCCAACGATTCAACTTTTGGTTTATTTTCTTTGCATTAATAATAATGCGTCCCATCATTAACCAATCATTGCAGAAAACAACGAAAATACAACGTCCTCTTATGCCATCCGCATTCGCCACTGGGTCCCGTCATCACCCGTTAGGTTACTTAACTAACGGCAGAGCGGGGGCTGGGCTAGCGCGGGTGTAAAACATAAGTGACGTCTAAATAGCTATCATATATAGATATTGTACATTCGTCAGACGCAATAATAGGCATTCCAGATCACATATGAACATTATTGGATTTGCAAGCAATCCACGTTTGTTTAGAGCCTGCAACAAAAGACGGATTACACAGTTGTGATGAATAGCCATTACCCCACCCTAGACCCCTACGGGTACGGAAAACTACCCGCCAAATACCCGAAGTGAAGCGGTCTCCCTCAACAACGTGAGTAGGCCACTAAACACTTCAAAGTACCCGGTAGTTTATGCACCCCACCTTGGGTTTATCCTAGGAGCAAAAACAGTAAAATGAAATAATACAACGGTGGCTACAACCACAACCTGGATGTGCCCCGCAAAATAATATTACAACATATTACAATTTCTTTGAATGAATGAATATAACAACCCATTACAAACCCCGGCTAATCATCATAACAGTCCAATACAGTTCACAACCACAAACATTAAAAACCATTACAGAAATGTGCAACCCCCTGCCAACCGACATACTATCAGTTAGGGGAGGTTTACGAACGCATTATACAATCACAGATATAATCAAATTAGCAAACATCGTAAGATTTCGATCGAGCAAACACTTTAGATTCTACTCTGAAACTTCTCTGTACACCTGAGACTTGAGCAGAAAAAAAAATTCCAGAAAACACAAAAAAATCACAGAAGAGTTACTGGAGAAAACTGGGTTGAATCGGCTTCAACTCGGCCGCGGATCCGCGGCGGATCGGTGGGATCGGCCGCGGTTCCGCGGCTGTATGGCCGATTCATGAACCCATTTTTCACCAATAGTCTTATATTTTTCTATAGGTTATTCTGCAGGTCCCTGAAAAATTTTTAGAGCCTGTTTTAAATTCGACAGAAACTTAGTGATATCGATGTTTTTTCCGGTTCGTTTTGCGTTCGAAATTCATACGACTTTGCTAATGAGATAATTATTGTTTAGCGATGCCCTGATACCACTGTAAGTCGATGTACAACACCCCACGACTTGCGGGGAGGCGGAATAATGAAAAACGATCTTGTTCTTTGCATAAACATCGACTAACCGAGAATCTTTGCTAAACTATAACTAACAAGAAACCATAGAAGTGTTAACTACTATGATAAGTGATTATACCTAATGAACCGTGTCCTTCTCCTTTTCGTTATCCACGTCCTTCTCGGCCTCCTCCACGTAATAGATGATCCACCCGAGAGCTATACTCCAAGCTTCACCTCTAACTTGAGGTAACTAGGTTTCTTAAAGTGCTAATCTAAGTAAACTAGGTGATATAGAGAAGTGTTATGGATTAAATAGTCTTTACTAATCCTTGGTCTCAACACATGAGAGGGGAAGATTAGGGTTTGAAGAGAGAGGGCTTGAGGAGAGAGAAGGTGAGCAAGAGAATGAGAAGAGATAATGAACTCATTTGAATATATGAAACATAATGTTTAATGAAATAAATAAATTAAATCATTTAACAACCATGCTTCACTCATTCATATGAGTGATTCATCTCATGAGTCATTAGATCAATAAATGATGCATTAACTCCATGGATGAATCACACAAATGAGTCATTAACACAATAAATGCAAATGCCACATTAACCCTCAAGTCACCATCCTTCTAGAAGCTTCTCGCAAAATTACGAGAATGCCCCTCCTATCCGTGAAAACACGGAAAAACTTTAGACTGTATAAATCCAATAACCTGATACTAGAAACTGGCTTAAACCAAAGCCGGCTAGTAAAAACTGTCCGAATGTCGTACGTACGTAAACACACGTATGCGTCCGAACCCTTGTTGTAAAACCATACGACCTCTATATCGTTTCGCCTGGAGCAGGGAAACTCTCTGTGTGGGACTCTAAAGAATCGACTACTACGCTGGCAGTAGGTTTAACCATAGACCGCAAGCAGCACTAGCTGTACGTAACGGTCCCCAGGTAGATGTCGATAAGAAGGCCGATGAGGAAACCCATCAGAACTCCAACTGAGTCTGATATGACAATCTCCGTACAGTCTGGTGTGTTTGTCTAAGACTATCGCATATCGGGCCTAGGCGGGCGGCAAGCGTCAGTCCCCTAATAGCGGTATAAGTCATGTCGGAGCGTAGCCCATTACACCTTGAGAAACAACTGGAACCCACCAGTAAATCTCGCTTGCCCTGGCCAGGGACTTTGCGTAATGGCTCTCTGACACAGCGTGATATCAACTCCCAATATCGGGAGAGACGAATCCTGTCTAACCGCCACTGCCTCCAAGTGCTCGGGACTGCACCCAACTGCTACCTGTTTGCACGACTCCTTTGAGCCGTGGTAAGGTAGAAATCTAAGAACAGTGGGACACACTCGAGGCGAAGTAGCAGTGTCAAGTCTGCGGACTATGCTGTACTCATGTCACCTGGGAACTGTTAACTGACGACGGGTATAATACCAACCAACAGTTCCCCGTGAGTCCTGTCCGGTGTACCCGTAACCCAACGAGCACCTGCATACTATCTCCAGTACGACGTACTGACGGCTGTGGGACAGACCATCTCCCCAACTGGGATGAGAAGCGTACACACTAGTCTACTCCGGAGTATCGATGCCCTGTCTCGACAATCCTACGACTAGGGACCTGAAAAAGGATGTGCTTGTAGATTACCCAGCCCCCACTAGTGTGACTGTCATCACAATGCTGGTAGTCAAGCAAGATCCTAAGAACTCTATCAATACGTATACTCACATATTAAGATAGATGAAACCAAGTAGCATACTACCATGTTTAGCAAGACTGTTATATAACTGTGAATATCCCAAGCTTCCATTAAGTAATATACAAACTAGTATGATACAATAATGGCCCCTAGGGCATATACACTAACACCAACATATCTCTAAGTATATACTCATGCTGCAGTAGCTCCAATCATCTGGGCGATATCTCGTCATTTGCAGCAGCAACTGGCTCATTCGTCTGTACGCTGAACAACACCTCAATCATCATGAATAAGCGATATATCGATGGTCCTCACATTCTGGCTGGCTTCTAGCAGTAGCCTGATCCTCTGGTACCCATCGGCACGTCCGAGAAATCTCGTAAAAGCGATCCGTCAAACGCTCATGGCGTGAAAACACTGTAAGACGACGCCTCTATATGCAATCGTATGTCTCTGGAATCATTCCCTGGTCAGTCCTCGTCCATGACGAGGTCATGCTGACAGCAACTCTAGCCGTAGCTCTCTCTGCCCATGTAATCATGGCAGCAAAATCATAACCAATATCGATGAGGATAGATCATAGGAATGAATATAATACTGTGCAAGGAAATGTACATCCTAAGGTTTCTTAAGCGGAGTGGTGTGTCGTAAGTATGCCGCGGAACATACACACGGTACGTCACTCTACTCAAGCTACCTACTGCATCAACCAAGGGACATCCTATGCAACGAAAGTTCGGGTATAATACCCCCTCGACTAAGTCTAAGTTCCGTATATATATAAACGCCCTAGGCTCTACATAGTCAAACTTAGACTCGAACCAAGGTTAACCTAGCGCTTTGATACCAACTTTGTCACGACCCGAAATATCCCGTGACTGGCACTTGAATCATATGAAGCCTATAGGACCCCATCTAATTCAAGTAAGCCAAAAGCCCAGAAATCTAAAACCATTTTTAAGTATTAAATAAAGGAAATAGTTTTAGGAAGTGAAGAAAGCAAGTTTTTAAAACAAGGGTTTTGAAATAAGTAAGCGGAATATGCATTTTTAAAATTTATAGTCTTTTCCGAAAATTTCGGCAGAGTTTCCTTTGTAAATACTGGCCCCGAACGGGGTACAACAAGAATAATATATATGCAATGATAAAAGGCATCCCTAAGCGGGAGCTAGCTCTTCGTCAATCGACGGTCACAACCACGCAAGCAGTATAATATACAACTCCAAGGGCGAGGATCAAAACTCAAAGGAAAACTCAAAATCAGCATGAAATCCATAATACTACAATGCGCGATTCTAAGGTCGAAATAATACATAACTGGTTTTCTAAGTCTAAAACAATATACAAGTTTTGGTTGATGGAATTACTAGATACAACTGAATAAAATAATACAAGGGTGGTCACGACGCGAGTGAACCCACCAACCAAAGCAATCACCCAGAAAGGGAGCAGTGTGCCAAAAAAGACGCGATGAAACCTGTACGGAAAAACCTGCAAGAACTGTGGCACAACGGGGGTTAGTTTCCAACTCATGAATAGAGAACATCACAGAGCAGAAATCGTATGTATGACACAATCCTAGGTCAATACGACCAGATATATATAAACCTCAATATGAATAAGTCTGAAGCATGCTAAAGTGGCAATGTAACCTCTATACATGAGTGTAGTGCCAAGTGCTCGTGCCAGTGCCTCAGGTAATAGCATATCAACAATATGAGGTATGATCAATGTCTACTATATCATGAAGTCAATGAAAAGGTGCATATCATCCAACTATGTGATCAATGTCAACTATATGTATGTTGAAATCACCCACGTGTCACCCAATGACAATAAACATCATGCATGTAAATATCATAAAACATATGCATGGAAATATGAGGATATAAATCAACATACGTCGCTCGCGACATATCAAATCATGGAACCTGAGTGTCGAGCATCGACACTCGAAAACATCATGAAACCTGTGCCTATCATCAGCACGTAAATCCTCATATATCGGGCTCCGCCAGTCCGGGGCGGCCCATATCATCTCTCAACTCCGGTCGGTATCCTCCGGATATCCGCCGAGCTCAAATACAATCACCGGTAGGTAGTGGTCCCTCTGCCAGGGTCACCGTCTAGCTACACAGCAGATCCGTTCTCGTCCCGGGGTACCATACCGGGTCCACCATGTACCCGCAATCGGCCTCGTCCGCTCCTCGAATCGGGTTTCACATGTCACTCTCAGAACCGAGAAAACACATGGTGGACGCACTGAAATATCATATCAAGGGTAACCGGGTTTTTGAAACAACACATACTCTCTTTTTAAAATACCCTCGGTTCCCAAATCCAGAAATATCATGGAAACCACATATCTCAATGCGTATAATCAAAAGCATGATGTATGCGACAAGTAAAAGAATGTAAGCATATCAATATATCATGCAACATGGAATAGTAATATGCACATATTGGGGAAACCGCTCTTTTAAAATGAATCAGTTTTAAAGAGTATCTTGCGGTTCCCAAATCTCCAAATCAAGCGAGAAATCATCTATGTATGTGCAAATATGTAGGTGTACAAGTATGCCATGCAAGGATCATATCCTGAATGCAACAGTACTACAGTGTAGTGACATGGCAATTATCGATGATGAAGTGTGTGAGCCGGCAAGCAAGTGTACGTGGAATATACGCATCATCGATAATGGTGCTGGTGTCCTAGCAGCATGATTGTAATATAGCAATAAACACATTTACACATGCAATGCGATGCGAAGAGCATGAATATGCGGAAATCGAATAATAAATGCAACAGTGACGTATCTGCATCAATATAAAAAGGTGCTACAATTTTCCTTTTGAAATAAGACGAATCGGGGTTTTTAGTAAAATAAGGGCTACGGTGTTTTTAAGAAAAGATGTGTCTTTTGAAAATATTTGTAGAATCCCTTTGCCTATTCTTGAAATACTCCCGATTCGTTAGTTTTGAAATAGGTATAACATCGGCCAAGTCTAACATCTACTAGCAAAACTACAGCTCTAACTAGCAAGTCAATCAGGAGGGGTATGGAAACCACCTAAATCTGAGTCGATATATATATAGATATATATATATATATATATATATATATACATAATAGTCGGTGATCCCGCCTCAAAGGTACCGCGTACGATACAAAATCATATGACATCCTCGAGTCATGAGTGCAGATCTATCATCAATATATAGCTCGTACGGTACATCCGACGTACGGCCTCCCAAATCTGGGTACGGGTCAAATGTCACATCTATCACACTATTCATCTGGTATCCTCTTTATCAAATATCATGATCCGGGGTACTGACCTACATCTAGTACAATAATGATACCATCTATGTATGCATGCGTGTGTATGAAATGCTACGTCAAAGGACCCGCTAAAACATCGTGTCGTATCTCAAATATGAACCCTGTCATATCACCGATCTCACGGCCTCAAATCCAATCTCATCGACTCATCTCAAATCACAAGTACTATCCTCATAATCCGTGTATATGCATACGTATATATATATATATATACATATAAATATATATATATATACATAGTCCCATACCCATGTGTGTGTATATATATATATATATACACACATATCCTCATATACGCACCGGTAAAAGAATGAATGTATGCAAGTATGTGTGTGCGTGTGTGGGTGCAACCGCTACTCTAGGGTTTCGCAACTAGCACTAAACCAATCCAAGAACACCTAGAATCCATCTTTATCATCAATAAACTCAAATCAACATATAATATATGTGTGTGTGTGTAAGTCGATGTAGTACACCCCAGTACTTATGGGGAGGCGGAATTTACAAAAACAATCAAGTTTAAACAACGAACATCGACTAACCGCTTGAATCGAAGCTAAACAAATAATAACCAAACACAAAGCTATACTAAACTATAGTGTTAAGGGATTATACCGATCGAAACTAGTCCTTCGTCTTTGTGTCCTCCTTTGTTCTCCTCGGCCTTCTCTAGGTAGTAGACGATCCACCCGAGAGCGAAACTCCAAGCTAAACCTCTAACTTGAGGTAACTAATCAACTTTGATTGCTAATCAAAGATGAGAGGATGATATAGAGTGAAGGTTATGGATTGTTTAGTCTAACTAAACCTTTGTTCTCAACACATGAGGATTAAGGTTAGTATCTTGAAGATGAGAGCTTGAGGAGAGAGAATGTGTGATATGATAATGAGAGAAGAGAGAGAGTGTATCATAATATTATGAAGCATTCTTATTATCAAATAATCAATAAAGGAAATGAATAAGCATGCTTCACAAAATATCTTGTGATGATTCATTAACATGAGTCATTAAGCAATAAATGTGCATTAATGAAGTGAATGAATCACCACTATGACTCACTCTCTTTCCAAAACAAACCTCCTTAGTCACATCTTCTAGAAGCTTCTCGAGTAATTACGAGAACGCCCCTCCGATCCGTAAAAATACGGAAAAACTTTAGACTGTAAAAATCCAATAACCGGATACCAGTAACTGGCTTAAACCAAAGCCGACTGGTAAAATCTGTCCGAAAGTCGTACGCGCGTAAACGCACGTATGTGTCCGAACCCTTTGTCACAAAACCATGCAACCTCTATATCGTTTCGCCTGGAGTAGGAAACTCTCTGTGTGGGACTCTAGAGACTCGACTACTACGCTGGCAGTGGGTTTAACCACAGACCGTAAGCGGCACTAGCTGTACGTAACGGTCCCCAGGTAGTTGTCGATAAGAAGGCCGATGAGTAAACCCATCCGAACTCCTACTGAGTCTAATGTGACAATCTCCATACAGTCCGGTCCGTTCGTCCAAGACTATCGCATATCGGGCCTAGGGGGGCGGCAAGCGTCAGTCCCCTAATAGCGGTATAAGTCGTGTCGGAGTGAAGCCCATTACACCCTGAGAAACTACTGGAACCTACCAGCAAATCTCGCTTGCCCTGGCCAGGGACTTTGCGTAATGGCTCTCTGACACAGCACGATATCTACTCCCAATACCGGGAGGGACGAATCCTGTCTAACCGCCACTGCCTCCAAGTGCTCGGGACTGCACCCAACTGCTACCTGTTTGCACGACTCCTTTGAGCCGTGGTAGGGTAGCAATCTAAGAACAGTGGGACACACTCGAGGCGAAGTAGCAGTGTCAAGTCTGCGGACTACGCTGTACTCATGTCACCTGGGAACTGTTCACTGACGACTGGTATCAAACCAACCAACAGTTCCCTGTGAGTCCTGTCCGGTGTACCCGTAACCCAACGAGCACCTGTATACTATCTCCAGTACGACGTACTGACGGCTGTGGGACAGACCATCTCCCCAACTGGGATGAGAAGCGTACACACTAGTCTACTCCGGAGTATCGATGCTCTGTCTCGATAATCCAACGACCAGGGACCTGAATAAGGATGTGCTTGTAGACTACCCAGCCCCCACTAGTGTGACTGCCATCACAACGCTGGTAGACAAGCAAGATCCTAAGAGCTCTATCAATACGTACACTCACATATTAAGATAGAAAAACCAAGTAGCATACTACCATGTTTAGCAAGACTGTTATATACATGTGAATATCCCAAGCTTCCATTAAGTAATATACAAGCTAGTATGATACAGTAATGGCCTTCTAGGGCATAAACACTAACAATCTCCCACTTGCACTAGGGCCATGTACTGGCATATCGCAGACCAATGATCTCGAGCAGCCTCTCGAACTGAATCTGAGGAAGGGCCTTCGTGAATGGATCAGCAATGTTCTCTTCTGAAGCAACTCTCCGAACCTCGATATCCTGACGATCAATGATCTCCCTGATCAGGTGATACCGCCTCAAGATGTGTCTGGACTTCTGATGGGACCTTGGTTCCTTCGCTAAAGCTATAGCTCCGTTGTTGTCGCAATACAGAGGTATTGGATCAACTATGGTAGGAACCACCTGAAGTTCTGTTAGGAACTTCTTCATCCAGACTGCTTCTTTTGCGGCATCGCAAGCAGCTATATACTCCGCTTCCATCGTCGAGTCAGCAACGGTGTCCTGCTTGGAGCTCTTCCAGCACACCGCCCCTCCATTGAGGGTAAAGACATAACCCGACATGGACTTGGAATCGTCCTTATCACTCTGGAAGCCGGAATCAGCAAAGGCCTCCAACCTGAGGTCTTTTCCGCCGTAAACCAAGAACATCTCCTTAGTCCTCCTCAGGTACTTGAGAATGTTCTTTACTGCTATCCAGTGTTTCTCCCCTGGGTCTGACTGATACCGGCTTACCACGCTTAGTGCGTAAGCTACATCTGGTCTGGTACACAACATCGCATACATTATAGAGCCTACCGCAGAAGCGTAGGGTATAATAGACATGCGTTCCCTTTCCAAATCAGTCTTGGGAGACATCTCTTTGGAGAGGGTGATTCCGTGACAAGCCGGTAGATTACCGCGCTTTGAATCTTCCATACTGAATCTTTTCAGTACAGTGTCGATATACCTGGACTGCGAAAGTCCCAACATCCTCTTGGATCTATCACGATAGATCCGGATCCCCAGAATGTAAGAGGCATCACCCAGGTCTTTCATGGAGAACCTGTGTGACAAGAATCCTTTGACAGATTGTAGCATAGGAATGTCATTTCCTATCAATAGAATGTCATCCACGTACAAGACGAGGAATACGACACTTCTGGCCACAACTTTACTATATATGCACGGTTCATCTGGATTTTTGATAAAGTCATATTCTTTGACTGTCTCATCAAAACAGATGTTCCAACTCCGCGATGCCTGCTTTAGTCCATAAATAGACTTAAGCAGCTTGCATACTTTCCCGCTGCTCCCACTCTGATTGAAACCCTCTGGCTGATCCATATAGACGCTCTCTTCTAAATTTCCATTCAGAAAAGCCGTCTTTACGTCCATCTGCCAGATTTCATAATCATGGAAGGCAGCAATAGCAAGAAGGACCCGAATGGATTTGAGCATAGCCACTGGAGAAAAAGTTTCGTCATAGTCCAAACCAGGTCTTTGACGAAAATCCTTTGCAACAAGTCTAGCCTTATAGGTTTCCACCTGTCCATCTACACCAATCTTTTTCTTGAAGATCCATTTGCATCCTATGGGTTTCACCCCATCTGGAGCAAAGTCCAAAGTCCATACTTTGTTGGTGTACATGGACTCCATTTCGGTCCGCATTGCATCTAGCCATCGTACCGAGTCGCCGCTCTGGATGGCCTGCTGGAAGTCAGTAGGTTCATCATTATCTATGATGCAATCCTCTCTATCCCCGTCAATGAGAAAACCGTAGTATCTCTCAGGCGGATGAGACGGCCTACTACTCCTGCGGAGGGGTGCGGGAATGTTCTGTTCTTCTTGAACCTCTGGTTCTACCAAACTTTCAGCAGTAGTTTGTGGTTCTGGAATTTCTTCCAGTTCTATTTCGCTCCCACTTATTTCCTTTTCTAAAAACTGATTTTCCAGAAAATGGGCATTACGAGAAACAAAAACCTTTTGTTCCTCTGCGTAATAGAAATAATATCCCTTGGAGTTCTTTGGATATCCCACAAACATACATTTTACTGATCGTGCCTCGATCTTGTCCACATGCTGCTTTTTAACAAAAGCTGGACATCCCCAAATCTTCATATGCTGAAGATGGGGTTTCTTCCCAGTCCACATCTGATATGGAGTGGTAGGCACAGTCTTGGTTGGAGCCCTGTTCAGAAGATATGCCGCTGATTCTAGCGCATAACCCCAGAAAGATCGCGGTAACTCAGCATTACTCATCATGGATCGTACCATATCCAATAGGGTTCGATTCCGTCTCTCCGATACACCGTTATGCTGTGGAGTGTACGGAGGAGTAAGCTGAGAGAGAATTCCTTTCTCTTTTAGGTAACCTAGGAACTCGGCACTCAAGTATTCACCACCTCGATCAGATCTAAGTGTCTTTATACTTTTGCCGGTTTGGTTTTCTACTTCATTCTTATACTCTTGGAATTTCTCAAAAGCCTCGGATTTATGTTTCATCAGATAAATGAATCCGTATCTTGAGTAATCATCCGTGAAAGTAATGAAATAGGAAAAACCACCTCTCGCATGTGTAGACATTGGACCGCATACATCACTGTGTATGAGTCCTAAGAGCTCGCTCGCTCTTACTCCTTGTCCAGTGAATGGAGTCTTTGTCATCTTTCCTTTGAGACAAGATTGACAAGTGTCATAAGTTTGATATTCGAACGTGTCCAAATATCCTTCTCTATGCAACTTAGTCAACCTTCTCTCATTGATGTGACCCAGTCTACAATGCCATAAGAAAGCTTTATTTAAATCTGGAGACTTTCTTTTTAGTGTGTTCTGGACATTGAAAATTTGGAGTTGGTTTAACACATATATGCCGTTATTTAGAGTACCGGACCCAATCAAACCATGATTAAGGTGGATGTTGACAACATCTCTTACAAACGTGAAATCATAACCTTTATTTGATAACAAGGAAACTGATATGATATTACACGTTAAGCTGGGTACAAAATAACAGTTATGTAAAACCAAAATGTGTCCACTCGTCAATCCTAGGTGATAATCCCCGACGGACGCAGCTCCCACGCTAGCTCCGTTAGCAACCCTGAGGATCATATCACCTTCCTTCAGCACTCTACGGTTTCTCAGTGCCTGCAATGAATTGCAAATATGAGATCCTGACCCGGTATCCAATACCCAGGAAGTAGAGTTGATTGACAGACAATTCTCAATTACAAACACACCTGAAGTCGAAGCCACAGCCTGCTTCGGTTCCTGGTTCTTGGCGTTCCACGCCTTGCAATCCTTCTTCCAGTGCCCTTTCCTGTGACAATGGAAGCACTCATCCAGGCCAACTACCGGTGCTGTAAACTTTTTCTTTCCCTTCTTTCCCACCTTACTAACACCTCCTCTAGGTCTGGGTGCGGCCTTCTTCTTCCTTCCTTTGGCCCTAGCCTTGGACCCGGAAGAAGATGAACCGCCAACAAACATAGCGGGTGTTTCCCTTGCCTTCTGCAAGGTGCCCTCTGCACTCCTTAACATGTTCAGGAGTTCCGCAAGTTCAACTTCTTTTCCTTGAAGATTGAAGTTGAGGATAAACTGGGCGTAGGTAGGAGGAAGGGACTGGAGAACAAGGTCTGTATAGAGCTCATTATCCAAAGTCGTCCCAAGGTCCGCGAGCTCTTCAATATAGCCGATCATCTGTAGGACATGTTCACCTACCGATGACCCGACAGCCAACCTCGCTCGAAACAATTTCTTTGAGGTCTCGTATCTTGCTATACGAGATTGCTCTCCATAAAGTTCCTTTGTATGGAGAAATATGCCATCTAAGGACATATCCTCGTGCCTCCTCTGATGTTCATTGTTCATCGAGGCAAGCACGATGCACTTGGCTCTCGCGCAATCTAAATCCCAGGTTTTGCGGATTTCCTTATCCGCATTGCTGGATTTGGGACCAAGGACAGCAGGTGCTGTAGCGGTGAGGACGTACCCCAGTTTGTCATAGGTCAAAGCCATCTTGACATTCCGCAGCCAATCTTTATAGTTTGGCCCCGTCAGTATATTTTTCTCTAAAAGTAACTTAAGTCCAGTCATTTTCAGGGTCGCTGCAATTAGGAGAGAGAGAAGAAAACTCTTTAGCATGATGCTCTTGCAAGTTTAGAGTGGTTTTTAGTTTATCTAAACTGGATGGCTCCCACTGTTTCTCAAATCCTTCCTCAAACCATAAAAGAAGAATTAGCCAAGACTATTCTCACCGTACAATACTTGCTTAACCGTTCAGCCAGGCCGGTGTCGATACTTCGAGGGAGGTTTTCCAACGCTTTCGCGAAGTTCCTTAATTAAAGAACCTCTTTTCTCTGGGGGCGTAACCCCGCTGACACTTTTCTGGACACCTACTAGGTTTATAGCATTGATCGTTAAGCGACGAATATCCTGATAAGTAGCATATACTCACAGTAGGATCGGGATCCAAATATCATCGTATGATAATGTTGAAGGAATCCTACCAACATTCATCAAACTCCAAATGGTATGCATCTCTTTGCAAATTTCAGTTTCTTTAGAAATTCCCGATATAAGTTTTTGCCCCATGCTCTTATGACCTTGGCTTTGGTCAAAATGTCATAAGTCACATGTCAAGTTCTACCCGTCATTATCTTGTCAATTTGAACCCATCCGTATATACCCCTGACTTTGGTCAAATGGTAATACGACTGTCCCAAACCAACTCATCTATCTTATGCAACAAATGAAAACCCAGTAGCTACCAAACACTATGCCTTGACTTTGGCCAAAATGCATAGCTTGAATACTACTGAATACCCAAATGAAATGACGGAGGGCTACGACTGGTTTTGGCGAAACCGTGAACGTAGTGAACTTGATATAACCGAAGGAACCTGATAGCTTTTAAAAGGAGTGGTTAAAGCTCCGCATTTAAAAATATCTGTTTTAAAAATAACCGAGTGGTTTCTTTTAAATTGTTCCAACGATTTAACTTTGGTTTGTTTTACTTTGCATTATAGATAATGCGTCCCATCATTAACCTATCATTGCAGAAAACAACGAAAATACAACGTCCTCTTATGCCATCCGCATTCGCCACGGGGTCCCGTCATCACCCGTTAGGTTACTTAACTAACGACAGAGCGGGGGCTGGGCTAGCGCGGGTGTAAAACATAAGTGACGTCTAAATAGCTATCATAATATAGATATTTTACATTCGTCTGACGCAATGATATTCATTCCAGAACACAGATAAACAATATTGGATTTGCAAGCAATCTGTATTTCTTTTGAGCCTGCAAGAAAAGACAGATTACACAGTTGTGATGAATAGCCGTTACCCCACCCTCGACCCCTACGGGTACGGCAAACTACCCACCCGGCAGTCTGTGTACCCCACCTTGGGTCAGTCCTAGGAGCAAAAACAGTAAAATGAAATAATACAACGGTGGCTACAACCGCAACCTGGAAGTGCCCCGCGAAAATAATATTACAACAAATTACATTTACAACAAATGAATTAACCAATAACCCATTGCGAACCCCGGCTATACACCACAACAGTCCAATACAGTTTATATGCACAAACAGATATAACCATTTCAGAAATGTGCAACCCCCTGCCAACCGACATACTAGCAGTTGGGGGAGGTTTACGAACACATTAAACAATCACAGATATAATCCAATACGCAAATACTGTACAATTCGATCGAATAAACAACTTCAATATTGCTCCAAAATCTGCTCTGTTAAACAGTAACCTGAGCAATAATTAAACATTCCAGAAAACCCCAAATTACACAGAGAAGCAACAGAAGAAAAATCGGCCGCTGAATCGCCAACTCGGCGGCGGAAGCGCGGCAACTCAGTGGCTGAGGCCGCGGTTCCGCGGCGAGTTGGTCGATTCAGTCGACTGTTTTTCTTGGGTGTTCTTCTGGTGTCATGTCAAGCACTCTGAGCTCACCTGAAAAATTTTCTGACATCGTTTTAAATTCGACAGAAACTTACATTTTTTAGGGTTTTCCGGCTTCGTTTTTCCGTTCGAAATTCGTACAAATTTGCAACTAGGTTATTTATTGTTTAGCGAGGCTCTGATACCACTGTAAGTCGATGTAGTACACCCCAGTACTTATGGGGAGGCGGAATTTACAAAAACAATCAAGTTTAAACAACGAACATCGACTAACCGCTTGAATCGAAGCTAAACAAATAATAACCAAACACAAAGCTATACTAAACTATAGTGTTAAGGGATTATACCGATCGAAACTAGTCCTTCGTCTTTGTGTCCTCCTTTGTTCTCCTCGGCCTTCTCTAGGTAGTAGACGATCCACCCGAGAGCGAAACTCCAAGCTAAACCTCTAACTTGAGGTAACTAATCAACTTTGATTGCTAATCAAAGATGAGAGGATGATATAGAGTGAAGGTTATGGATTGTTTAGTCTAACTAAACCTTTGTTCTCAACACATGAGGATTAAGGTTAGTATCTTGAAGATGAGAGCTTGAGGAGAGAGAATGTGTGATATGATAATGAGAGAAGAGAGAGAGTGTATCATAATATTATGAAGCATTCTTATTATCAAATAATCAATAAAGGAAATGAATAAGCATGCTTCACAAAATATCTTGTGATGATTCATTAACATGAGTCATTAAGCAATAAATGTGCATTAATGAAGTGAATGAATCACCACTATGACTCACTCTCTTTCCAAAACAAACCTCCTTAGTCACATCTTCTAGAAGCTTCTCGAGTAATTACGAGAACGCCCCTCCGATCCGTAAAAATACGGAAAAACTTTAGACTGTAAAAATCCAATAACCGGATACCAGTAACTGGCTTAAACCAAAGCCGACTGGTAAAATCTGTCCGAAAGTCGTACGCGCGTAAACGCACGTATGTGTCCGAACCCTTTGTCACAAAACCATGCAACCTCTATATCGTTTCGCCTGGAGTAGGAAACTCTCTGTGTGGGACTCTAGAGACTCGACTACTACGCTGGCAGTGGGTTTAACCACAGACCGTAAGCGGCACTAGCTGTACGTAACGGTCCCCAGGTAGTTGTCGATAAGAAGGCCGATGAGTAAACCCATCCGAACTCCTACTGAGTCTAATGTGACAATCTCCATACAGTCCGGTCCGTTCGTCCAAGACTATCGCATATCGGGCCTAGGGGGGCGGCAAGCGTCAGTCCCCTAATAGCGGTATAAGTCGTGTCGGAGTGAAGCCCATTACACCCTGAGAAACTACTGGAACCTACCAGCAAATCTCGCTTGCCCTGGCCAGGGACTTTGCGTAATGGCTCTCTGACACAGCACGATATCTACTCCCAATACCGGGAGGGACGAATCCTGTCTAACCGCCACTGCCTCCAAGTGCTCGGGACTGCACCCAACTGCTACCTGTTTGCACGACTCCTTTGAGCCGTGGTAGGGTAGCAATCTAAGAACAGTGGGACACACTCGAGGCGAAGTAGCAGTGTCAAGTCTGCGGACTACGCTGTACTCATGTCACCTGGGAACTGTTCACTGACGACTGGTATCAAACCAACCAACAGTTCCCTGTGACTCCTGTCCGGTGTACCCGTAACCCAACGAGCACCTGTATACTATCTCCAGTACGACGTACTGACGGCTGTGGGACAGACCATCTCCCCAACTGGGATGAGAAGCGTACACACTAGTCTACTCCGGAGTATCGATGCTCTGTCTCGATAATCCAACGACCAGGGACCTGAATAAGGATGTGCTTGTAGACTACCCAGCCCCCACTAGTGTGACTGCCATCATAACGCTGGTAGACAAGCAAGATCCTAAGAGCTCTATCAATACGTACACTCACATATTAAGATAGAAAAACCAAGTAGCATACTACCATGTTTAGCAAGACTGTTATATACATGTGAATATCCCAAGCTTCCATTAAGTAATATACAAGCTAGTATGATACAGTAATGGCCTTCTAGGGCATAAACACTAACAGTGTGTGTGTGTACGTATTCGTATACATCACTACGAACTGCGGGGGTGCTGTACGCCATCCACCCGACTTCCCCCCTAGATATAATCTACTCACCTTGCTTCTTGTGTGCCGACGCCGATGTCGCCATCTTCATCTTCAACGTCTCGACATCATGTGGGGTACCTACACATATAACGTATCGTATCGCGTTAAAAACAAATTTAAAGATGAAACGACACACGAAAACCAAAACGATATGCTTAAAAGCCTATAGGTTAGAACCTATGGACTACTCTTTCAAAACCACCAAATAACACTTGATATAGACGTACAAACGTCAAGAGATCAAGTACAATACCAAATATCAAAACTTGAATTCATAAACAACACTAAATACAAGGCAGAAACCAAGAAAATATGCCCCAGATTTTAGTTCAGGTCCAAACTAGGTGCACAAACAATACTGGGATGAACTATAGGGCACATATGAGCAATGGAAACAACCTGGACACCCTCATCCACCAAGGGGCCGGACACATTCCTATCAAAACCGGCCTCCTCGGTTTTGGGGAAGAATTGGGGCCTCGAACTTGCATGGGGGTCTCCTATGGTCCCAAATTGGTCCCTAGAGTTGTTTGTTTATCTCGTTTTTGTCCCGGTTCACTCCAGATTTCCCTGCACCCTCAAATTCATCACAAACCGACATGAAAGTTCCGTAATTCCATATTTTTGGGTTTCAGGTTTTGTTAGGTCAGGGTTTTAGACAATAGGGGGTCTAAGGTCATCATTAAAGTCCAATTGCACAGCCACAACTCAATTTAACCCTAATCCTCTCTAGGGTTTTCCAAACTTCGCCAAACTTCACCAAATCGATACTAAACTTTAAAAGAGGCTTAAACACAAGAAATACTACACTAATTGCGAAGGAAATACCTCAATAGACACTCATGAATCCTCCTACAGCACCAAAACACACTTTCTTGGTCCATAGGGTTGCTTGTGAGCTTGTGCACCTTTTTAGTGAAATGGGAGTGGGGTTTTGAGATGATATTCATGGTGATTTGAGGGTTTCAAGAGAGGAGGAAGTGAGGAGTAGGAGCAGCAGCAGCAACATGAGGGAGAGGGAGAGAAATGAGTGAAGAAATGAGAAGAAATGGCTAAGTCAAACACCCTCACTTACTCTTTCTCTCTCTCACCATACATATATATTATATTCCAATTTCAAATCCCCTTTACTTTTCTTCAAATTCTTCTCACTCAAATAGTAAACCCAAAGTGATATGGTAGAAATGCACAAGTGTAAAGCAATCAAAAATGATATGTGCATGTTTTGCACAAAAATGCCAAAAATTCGATTAGCGATTTTTAATCGCGATTAGCACTAAATTAGCATATAATTAATCATAAAAACTTAAAAATGGCATAATTCTATAAAATACCATATTTTAGAATTCTCCATAATTTTTCCAAAATTTTTCACATTTATCTGTATTTAATTATACCGAAATATTAAAATATTCAATAAAATAATATTAAATTATAAAAATTCTCAAAAATAATATTTTAGTTTTTTGAAATGTTACACGACTATAGTGAGGTTATTACCCTGACGCAAACTTCTGTCCAAGGGGTCACTCCCGGTGAAGGGATCTCGGCCCTTGTCTCGTCGACTGAGGTGCAGGATATTCATACCCGAATACCACTGTGCAAAACAAAAGAAAACGTCATTGAAATAACAGCTTTTTGAAAAAAAATCCAACAACATCAGAATAGGTTTGTTTAGCTTGCATTGATTCGAATCAATGTAGTCCCATCAATTATTCACACCACAAAAGAATGAAAATATGATGTATGTATATGCCATCCGCATTCGCCACTGGGTCCCGTCATCGCCCGTTAGGTTACTTAACTAACGACAGAGCGGGGACTGGACTAGCGCGGGTGTAAAACATATACAACATCTACTAGTATATATATCAATATATAATAATCGCTCATGGCGTGATAAAATGCAACATCACAGAAGTGTAATAAGCATCACAGAACAATACAGATAATCTGGGATCCCTGGGTTTCATAGAGCCGCTACTGAAACCCGACGTTCCCCTGGTCGTGTGGATAGCCAGTGCAATGAAATCTTAGACCCCTACGGGTGCGGCAGGTTACCCGCCAAAACCTGAATCGAGGCAGCCCCTTCAACAAAGTGAATGGACCACCCAGCACTTCACGGAATCCGGTAACTTGAGCACCCCTCCTTAGGTCAACCTATACCCCCTACGAGTGCGGCGAATAGCCCGCCAATTCTAGAGTAAAGCCCCCTCCGTCTCAAAGCCATGAGATGCGGGCTCGTTGCCCTCTAGAACCCGGCTATCCGTGTACCCCACCGCGGGTTAATCCTAGTACAGAAAGTAAAATATATACAACGGGTACATCGACCTCAGCTCGGTCGTGCCCCAAAAGAATAATATACAAACAGGCAGTGATGGCAGTCCACATGTCGGACGCTCGCCCCGCAATATCAAATGTACAAATATAACCAAACTGTACTAACATTGCATCCAGGCTATCCACCACGACAAATCCGCAACATCACAGCACAACACAGAACATCAACGTGAATGTCACGTTCGTAAATCTGTCTAAAAGAGCTATAGCAATTAGACAGGATTTACCGCTCGAATGACATTCACGGTCGCAGATATAATGTAAGCATTGTGAACTAACATATTTAAAATTTTCGATCGACAAAATTTCCCGAAGGGGGCCCCAAGCACAAATTCAGCACTCAAAATAATCTGGGCCAAAACAAAATATTCCAGAAACCCCATTTCCAAGTCAGAAACCACTGTAGAAAAAATGGTGCAGTGTTGCTACAGTACAGCGGCGGAACCGCGGCCAAATCGTGGGTACGGCTGCGGTTCCGCGGCGCTACAGGGAAATCAGTGCACCAAATTTTCTCGGATTTCTTTAAAAAGCCTGCCTGATTTTCTGCAATACACAAAATAATTTTTTGACGATAAAAAAAAATTCGATAGAAACTCAGAAAATGAAAACGCGGTTTCGGAAATTTTGATCGATCGAGGTTTTAAATACGTTAGAACAAGCGAGTAAAGGTTAATGGCGTGGCTCTGATACCATGTAAGTCTACGGTAGCGCCCCGGCCGTCTGTCCGAGGCCAAAATGCGGAAACGAAAACTTTTTCAAAACTTGAAACCGGTGCTATCGTAGACTTTAATACCCGGATCGAACCATTAACCTATAACTAGCAACTAGAGAAAGGTTAGAAAGTGGCTGTACCGATCGATCCGTGTCCTTCGGTCTTGTTAGTGTATATGCCTTAGGGGCCATTATTGTATCATACTAGCTTGTATATTACTTAATGGAAGCTTGGGATATTCACAGTTATATTAACAGTCTTGCTAAACATGGTAGTATGCTACTTGGTTATATTTATCTTAATATGTGTGTACGTATTGATAGAGCCCTTAGGATCTTGCTTGACTACCAGTGTTGTGATTGCAGTCATACTAGTGGGGGATGGGTAGTCTACAAGCACATCCTTTTTCAGGTCCCTAGTCGTAGGATTATCGAGACAGGGCATCGATACTCCGGAGTAGACTAGTGTGTACGCTTCTCATCCCAGTTGGGGAGATGGTTTGTCCCATAGCCATCAGTACGTCGTACTGGAGATAGTATACAGGTGCTCGTTGGGTTATGGGTACAACGGACAGGACTCGCAGGGAACTGTTGGTTGGTATTATACCCGTCGTCAGTTAACTGTTCCCAGGTGACATGAGTACAACATAGTCCGCAGACTTGACACTGCTACTTCGCCTCAAGTGTGTCCCACTGTTCTTAGATTGCTACCCTACCACGGCTCAAAGGAGTCGTGCAAACAGGTAGCAGTTGGGTGCAGTACCGAGCACTTAGAGGCAGTAGCGGTTAGACAGGATTCGTCTCTCCCGGTATTGGGAGTTGATATCGCGCTGTGTCTGGAGAGCCATTACGCAAAGTCCCTGGCCAGGGCAAGCGAGATTTACTGGTATGTTTTCCAGTAGTTTCTCAAGGTGTAATGGGCTTCGCTCAGACACGACTTATACCGCTTTTAGGGGACTGACGCTTGCCGCCCCCTAGGCCCGATATGCGATAGTCCTAGACGAACAGACCGGACTGTACGGAGATTGTCACATCAGGCTTAGTAGGAGTTCGGATGGGTTTCCTCATCGGCCTTCTTATCGACATCTACCTGGGGACCGTTACGTACAGCTAGTGCCGCTTGCGGTCTGTGGTTAAACCCACTGCCAATGTAGTAGTCGAGTCTTTAGAGTCCCACACAGAGAGTTTCCCTGCTCCGGGTGAAACGATATAGAGGTCGTATGGTTTTACGACAGGCTTCGGACATGCACGTGCATTTATGCACGTACGATGTTCGCACAGTTTTTACTAGCTGGCTTTGGTTTAAGCCTGATTCTAGTATCGGATTATTGGATTTATACAGTCTAAAGTATTTCCGTGTTTTCACGGATAGGAGGGGCGTTCTCGTAATTTGGCGAGAAGCTTCTAGAAGGATGATGATTTGGGGGTTAAGGTGGCGTTTGCATTTATTGATTTGGTGACTCATTTGTGTGATTCATTCATGTAGTTAATGGTGCATTAAATGGCTAATGACTCATGAGATGAATCACACATAATGAAAAAATGAAGCATGATGATAAATCATTTGAATTTATTCATTTAATAAATCATTATGCTTCATATATTCAAATGATATCATTATTTCATTTAATTCTCACTCTCACATTCTCTCTCCTCAAGCTCTCTCTCTTCAAATCCTAATCCTAACCTCTCATGTGTTGAGATCAAGGATTAGCAAGACTCATTAATCCATAATCATACTCTATATTCCCTAGGTGACTTTGATTGGCAATTAGAGTAACCTAGTTACCTCAAGATTAGAGGCAAAGCTTGGAGTAGAAGCTCTCGGGTGGATCTTCTATTACAAAGAGGAGGCCGACGAGGAGGTGGTTAACGAGAAGAAGAAGGACTTGTTTCATTATGTAAAATCTTCTTTCATAGTATCTAATTACTCATATGATAGTGTTAGTTATAGTTTAGCAAAGATCCTTACGGTTAGTCGATGTTGTTTTAAACAAAATGATTGTTTTACCTATTCCGCCTCCCCGCAAGTAGTGGGGTGTACAACGTCGATTTACAGTGGTATCAGAGTCTCGCTAAACCATAACTAACTTGTTAGCAAAGTCGTTAGAAATTCGATCGCAAAACGAACCAGAAAAAACATCATTTTTACTAAGTTTCTGTCGATTTTAAAACAGGGTCTAAAAATTTTTCAGGGACCCTTAAAATTACTAGCAGGGAAACTTAAGAACACTGGAGAAATTTGGGGTCCTAACTCGGCCAAACCACCGCGGAACCGCGGCCGATCCAACCGATCCGCCGCGGATCCGCCGCCGAGTTGAAGCCGAGTTGACTCAAATTTCCCAAGTAACTCTTCTGTGTTAATTTTGTTCTTTCTGGAATGTTTTGTTTCTGCTCAAGTCTCAGGTGCACAGAGAAGTTTTTAGAGTAGAATCAATTGTGTTTGCTCGATCAAAATTCTACGATGTTTGGCTAATTAGATTATATCTGTGATTTGTATAATGTGTTCGTAAACCTCCCATAACTGCTAGTATGTTGGTTGGCAGGGGTTGTACATTTCTGTAATGATTTTACTGTTTATGCTTATGAAATTGATTGGATCGTTGTGATGATTAGCCGGGGTTTGAGATGGGTTTTAATATTCATTCATTCGATGTAAATTGTAATATGATGTAATATTCTTTTGCGGGGCACATCCAGGTTGCGGTTGTAGCCACCGTTGTATTATTTCATTTACTGTTTTTTGCTCCTAGGATAGACCCAAGGTGGGGTGCATAAACTACCGGGTACTTTGAAGTGTTTAGTGGCCTACTCAAGTTATTGAGGGAGACCGCTTCACTTCGGGTACTTGGCGGGTAGTTTGCCATACCCGTAGGGGTCTAGGGTGGGGTAATGACTATTCATCACAACTGTGTAATCCGTCTTTCGTTGCAGGCTCAAAGGAAACGCGGATTGCTTGTATATCCAATAATGTTCATCTGTGATCTGGAATGCCTATTATTGCGTCAGACGAATGTACAATAACTATATATGATAGCTATTTAGACGTCACTTATATTTTACACCCGCGCTAGCCCAGCCACCGCTCTGTCGTTAGTTAAGTAACCTAACGGGTGATGACGGGACCCAGTGGTGAATGCGGATGGCATAAGAGGATGTTGTATTTTCGTTGTTTTCTGCAATGATAGGTTAATGATGGGACGCATTAAATTAATGCAAAGAAAATAAAAAAAAGTTGAATCGTTGGAACAGTTTAAAAGAAACCACTCGGTTATTTTAAAACAGAGGATATTTTTTTTAAATTGCGGAGCTTTAACCACTCCTTTTAAAAGTTATCAGGTTCCTTCGGTCATATCAAGTTCACTACGTTCACGGTTTCGCCAAAACCATTCGTAGCCCTCCGTCATTTCATTTGGGTATTCAGTAGTATTCAAGCTATGTATTTTGACCTAACGCCAAGGCATAGTGTTTGGTAGCCGCTGGGTATTCATTTGTTGCATAGATAGATGAGTTAGTTTGGGACAGTCGTATTATCATTTGGCCTATGTCAGGGGTATGTACGGATGGGTTCAAATTAACAAGATAATGATGGGTAGAACTTGGCATGTGACTTATGATATTTTGACCTAACGCCAAGGTCATAAGAGCATGGGGCAAAAATTTATATCGGGAATTTCTAAAAAAACTGAAATTTGCAAAGAGATGCTTACCATTTGGAGTTTGATGAATGTTGGTAGGATTCCTTCATCATTATACGATGATATTTGGATCCCGATCCTACTGTGAGTATATGCTACTCATCAGGAGATTCGTCACTTAACGATCAATGCTATAAACCAAGTAGGTGTCGAGAAAGGTGTCAGCGGGGCTACGCCCCCAGAGAAAAGAGGTTATTTAATTAAGAAACTTCACGAAAGCGTTGGAAAACCTCCCTCGAAGTACCGACACCGGCCTGGCTGAACGGTTAAGCAAGTATTGTACGGTGAGAATAGTCCTGGCTAGTTCTTCCTTTTTGGTTTGAGGAGGGTTTCGAGAAACAGTGGGAGCCATCCAGTTTAGATAAACTAAAAACCACTCTAAACTTGCAAAAGCATCATGCTAAAGTGTTCCCTCTCTCTCTCATTGCAGCGACCCAAAACATGACTGGCCTTAAGTTACTATTAGAGAAAAATATATTGACAGGGCCAAACTATAAAGATTGGCTGCGGAATGTCAAAATGGCTTTGACTTATGACAAATTGGGGTATGTCCTTACCACTAAGGCACCTGCTGTCCCTGGTCCTAAATCCAGTCTTGCGGATAAGGAAATCCACAAAACTTAGGAATTAGATTGTGCGAAGGCTAAGTGCATCGTGATTTCCTCGATGAATAATGAACATCAGAGGAGGCACGAGGATATGGATCTTGAATCCATATTTCTCCATACAAAGGATCTGTATGGGGAGCAATCTCGTATAGCAAGATACGAGACCTCAAAGAACTTATTTCAGGCGAGGTTGGCCATCGGATCGTCTGTAGGAGAACATGTCCTAAAGATGATTGGTTATATAGAAGAGCTCGCGGACCTGGGGACGACTTTGGAGAATGGGCTCTATACAGACTTGATTCTCCAGTCCCTTCCTTCCACCTACGCCCAGTTTATTCTGAATTTCAACATTCAAAGAAAAGAAGTTGAACTTCCAGAACTCCTTAACATGTTGAGGAGTGCAGAGGGCACCTTGCAGAAGGCAAGGGAAACACCCGCTATGTTTGTTCGCGGTGCTTCTTCTTCCGGGTCCAAGGCTCGGGCCAAAGGAAGGAAGAATAAGGCCGCCACCAAACCTAGAGGAGGTGTTAGTAAAGTGGGAGTGAAGGGAAAGAAAAAGATTGCGGTGCCAGTAGTGGCAAAGGATGAGTGCTTCCACTGGCATAGGAAAGGGCAATGGAAGAAAGATTGCAAAGCTTGGAATGCCAAGAACCAGGAACCGAAGCAAGCTGCGGTTTCGACTTCAGGTGTGTTTATAATTGAGAATTGTCTGTCAATCAACTCTACTTCCTGGGTATTGGATACCGGATCAGGATCTCATATATGCAATTCATTGCAGGCACTGAGAAACCGTAGAGTGCTGAAGGTTGGTGATATGACCCTAAAGGTTGCTAACGGAGCTAGCGTGGGAGCTGTGTCCGTAGGGGATTATCACCTGGGATTGACGAGTGGACATATTTTGGTTTTACATAACTGTTTTTGTGTACCTAGTTTAACGTGTAATATCATATCAGTTTCCTTGTTATCGAAAGAAGGTTATGATTTCACATTTGTAAGCGATGTTGTAAACATCCACCTTAATCATAGTTTGATTGGGTCCGGTACACTGGATAACGATATATATGTCTTAAACCAATTACAGATTTTCAATGTCCAGAACACACTAAAAAGAAAGTCTCCAGATTTAAACAAGGCTTTCTTATGGCATTGTAGACTAGGTCACATCAATGAGACAAGGTTAACTAAGTTACATAGAGAAGGATATTTGGATTCGTTCGAATATCAATCTTATGCCACTTGTCAATCATGTCTCAAAGGAAAGATGACAAAGACTCCATTCACTGGACATGGAGTAAGAGCGAGCGAGCTCTTAGGACTCATACACAGCGATGTATGTGGTCCACTGTCTACACATGCAAGATGTGGTTTTTTCTATTTCATTACTTTTACGGATGATTACTCTAGGTACGGATTCATTTTTCTGATGAAACATAAATCCGAGGCTTTTGAGAAATTCCAAGAGTATAAGAATGAAGTAGAATACCAAACCGACAAAAGTATCAAAACACTGAGATCTGATCGAGGTGGTGAATACTTAAGTGCCGAGTTCCTAGGTTACCTAAAAGAGAAAGGAATTCTCTCTCAGCTTACTCCTCCATACACTCCACAGCATAACGGTGTATCGTAGAGACGGAATCGAACCATATTGGATATGGTACGTGATGAGTAATGCTGAGTTACCGCGATCTTTCTGGCGTTATGCGCTAGAATCAGCAGCATATCTTTTGAACAAAGTTCCTACCAAGACTGTGCCTACCACGCCATATCACATGTGGAGTGGGAAGAAACCCTATCTTCAGTATCTAAAGATATGGGGATGTCCAACTTTTGTTAAAAAGCAGCATGCGGACAAACTCGAGGCACGATCAGTACAGTGTAAGTTTGTGGGATATCCAAAGAACTCCAGGGGGTATTATTTTCTATTACACAGAGGAACAAAAGGTTTTTATTTCTCGTAATGCCCATTTTCTAGAACATCAGTTTTTAGAAAAGGAAACAAGTGGGAGCGAAATAGAACTGGGAGAAATTCCAGAACCATAAACTACTACTGAAAGTTTGGTAGAACCAGTAGATCAAGAAGAACAGGACGTTCCCGCACCCCTCCGCAGGAGTAGTAGGCCGTCTTATCCTCCTGAGAGATACTACGGTTTTCTCATAGATGGGGATAGAGAGGATTGTATCATTGATGATGATGAACCTACTAGCTTCCAGCAGGCCATCCAGAGCGGTGACTCGGTACGATGGCTAGATGCAATGCGGACCGAAATGGAGTCCATGTACACCAACAAAGTATGGACTTTGGACTTTGCTCCAGGTGGGGTAAAACCCATAGGATGCAAATGGATCTTCAAGAAAAAGATTGGTGTAGATGGACAGGTGGAAACCTATAAGGCTAGACTTGTTGCAAAGGGTTTTCGTCAAAGACCTAGTTTGGACTATGACGAGACTTTTTCTCCAGTGGCCATGCTCAAATCCATTCGGGTCCTTCTTGCTATTGCCGCCTTCCATGATTATGAGATCTGGCAGATGGACGTAAAGACAGCTTTTCTAAATAGTAATTTGGAAGAGTGCGTCTATATGGATCAGCCAGAAGGCTTCAATCAGAGTGGGAGTAGCGGGAAAGTATAAAGGTTGCTTAAGTCCATTTATGGACTAAAGCAGGCATCGCGGAGTTGGAACATCTGTTTTGATGAAACGGTCAAAGAATATGACTTTATCAAAAATCCAGATGAACCATGTATATATAGTAAAATTGTAGCACGAACTGTCGTATTCCTCGTCTTATACGTGGATGACATTCTATTGATAGGAAATGACATTCCTATGCTACAATCTGTAAAGGATTCTTATCACACAGGTTCTCCATGAAAGACCTGGGTGATGCCTCTTATATTTTGGGGATCCGGATCTATCGTGATAGATCCAAGAGGATGTTGGGACTTTCGCAGTCCTGGTATATCAACACCATACTGAAAAGATTCAGTATGGAAGATTCTAAGCGCGGTAATCTACCGTCTTGTCACGGAATCACCCTCTCCAAAGAGATGTCTCCCAAACCTGATTTGGAAAGGGAACGCATGTCTATTATACCCTACGCTTCTGCGGTAGGCTCTATAATGTATGCGATGTTGTGCACCAGACCAGATGTAGCTTACACACTGACAGTGGTAAGCAGATATCAGTCAGACCCTGGGGAGAAGCACTGGATACCAGTGAAGAACATTCTCAAGTACCTGAGAAGGACTAAGGAGATGTTCTTGGTTTACGGAGGAAAAGACCTCAAGATCGAGACCTTTGCTGATTCCGGCTTCCAGAGTGATAAGGATGACTCCAAGTCCATGTTAGGTTATGTCTTTACCCTCAATGGAGGAGCGGTGTGCTGGAAGAGTTCCAAGCAGGACACCGTTGCTGACTCGACGATGGAAGTGGAGTATATTGCTGCTTGCGATGCCGCAAAAGAAGCGGTCTGGATGAAGAAGTTCCTAACAGAACTTCAGGTGGTTCCTACCATTGTTGATCCAATACCGCTGTATTGCGACAACAACGGAGCTATAGCTTTAGCAAAGAAACCCAGGTCCCATCAGAAGTCCAGACACATCTTAAGGCGGTATCACCTGATCAGGGAGATCATAGATCGCCGGGAGATCGAGGTCCGGAGAGTTTCTACAGAGGAGAACACTGCTGATCCATTCACAAAGGCCTTACCTCAGATTCAGTTCGAGAGGCTGCTCGAGATGATCGGTCTTCGATATGCCAGTACATGGCCCTAGTGTAAGTGGGAGATTATTAGTGTATATGCCCTAAGGGCCATTATTGTATCATACTAGCTTGTATATTACTTAATGGAAGCTTGGGATATTCAAAGTTATATTAACAGTCTTGCTAAACATAGTAGTATACTACTTGGTTATATCTATCTTAATATGTGTGTACGTATTGATAGAGCCCTTAGGATCTTGCTTGACTACCAGCGTTGTGATGGCAGTCATACTAGTGGGGGCTGGGTAGTCTACAAGCACATCCTTTTTCAGGTCCCTAGTCATAGGATTATCGAGACGGGGCATCGATACTCCGGAGTTGACTAGTGTGTACGCTTCACATCCCAGTTGGGGAGATGGTCTGTCCCACAGCCATCAGTACGTTGTACTGGAGATAGTATACAGGTGCTCGTTGGGTTACAAGTATACCGGACATGACTCGCAGGGAACTGTTGGTTGGTATTTATCCATCGTCAGTTAACAGTTCCCAGGTGACATGAGTACAGCATAGTCCGCAGACTTGACACTGCTACTTCGCCTCAAGTGTGTCCCACTGTTCTTAGATTGCTACCCTACCACGGCTCAAAGGAGTCGTGCAAACAGGTAGCAGTTGGGTGCAGTCCCGAGCACTTAGAGGCAGTGGCGGTTAGACATGATTCGTCTCTCCCGGTATTGGGAGTTGATATCGCGCTGTGTCTGGAGAGCCATTACGCAAAGTCCCTGGCCAGGGCAAGCGAGATTTATTGGTAGGTTTTCCAGTAGTTTCTCAAGGTGTAATGGGCTTCGCTCCGACACGACTTATACCGCTTTTAAGGGACTGACGCTTGCCGCCCCCTAGGCCCGATATGCGATAGTCCTAGACGAACAGACTGGACTGTATGGAGATTGTCACATCAGGCTCAGTAGGAGTTCGGATAGGTTTCCTCATCGGCCTTCTTATCGATATCTACCTGGGGACCGTTACGTATAGCTAGTGATGCTTGCGGTCTGTGGTTAAACCCACTGCCAACGTAGTAGTCGAGTCTTTAGAGTCCCACACAGAGAGTTTCCCTGCTTCGGGCGAAACGATATAGAGGTCGTATGGTTTTACGACAGGGTTCGGACATGCACGTGCATTTATGCACGTACGATGTTCGGACAGTTTTTACTAGCCGGCTTTGGTTTAAGCCAGATTCTAGTATCGGATTATTGGATTTATACAGTCTAAAGTATTTCCGTGTTTTCACGGATAGGAGGGGCGTTCTCGTAATTTGGCGAGAAGGTTCTAGAAGGATGATGACTTGGGGGTTAAGGTGGCATTTGCATTTATTGATTTGGTGACTCATTTGTGTGATTCATTCATGTAGTTAATGGTGCATTAAATGGCTAATGACTCATGAGATGAATCACACATAATGAATAAATTAAGCATGATGATAAATCATTTGAATTTATTCATTTAATAAATCATTATGCTTCATATATTCAAATGATATCATTATTTCATTTAATTCTCACTCTCACCTTCTTTCTCCTCAAGCTCTCTCTCTCTTCAAACCCTAATCCTAACCTCTCATGTGTTGAGATCAAGGATTATCAATACTTATTAATCCATAATCATACTCTATATTCCCTAGGTGACTTTGATTGGAAATTAGAGTAACCTAGTTACCTCAAGATTAGAGGCAAAGCTTGGAGTAGAAGCTCTCGGGTGGATCGTCTATTACAAAGAGGAGGCCGACGAGGAGGTGGTTAACGAGAAGAAGAAGGACTTGTTTTATTAGGTATAATCTTATTTCATAATAGCTAATTACTTATATGATAGTGTTAGTTATAGTTTAGCAAAGATCCTTTCGGTTAGTTGATGTTATTTTAAACAAAATGATTGTTTTACCTATTCCGCCTCCCCGCAAGTAGTGGGGTATACAACGTCGACTTACCGGTCTTTGACCACCATCCCAAGCTCCTCGCGGCATCTCCGATCTCCGATCTACTCATCGGAAGGGCACCACATCAATGAGTATTTTTACGGGCTCACGCTTCATCCGAAGCAACTCGGGCACGAAGTTCGCTAGCCGATGTGTCCAAGGCGAAGTAGAGAATGTGTGTGATAACTTTGTCTCAAGAATCTATTGATTCTCGTCACATGAGAGTGTATGGATGGAGGTTGAAGGTGATGCCATTGGTGGAAATGGTGAGCTCAAGAAGCAAGAGGAGGAAGAAGAAGAAGTGCCTTTCTTTTTCTTATGTGTTGCTATGATAAAATGAGAGTAAGAATGAATAAACACAAGAGCAAACTCAAGCCATATGGCTGCCCTCTCTCTCTCCTCTTATCATTTCTACACATAAATCAATCCTAATGTGATATTAGCACAAGAAAAGAGACCATGAGTCACTAAGCTTGTCCATGTCACATTAAATGCACCTCATCATGAATTAAGCTCACTATTTCCACCAAAGTAAACATTAACCCAAATGTTTACAACAATAAAAAGACACGGCAACATCTAAAGTAAACTCGTGATGGATCACAAGGATACCCCTCACCTGTATATACATACCTGCATCCGCATTCCGACTGAATGCGAATGCGATGAGACTAAAGTAATCCAACAAATCTAATACTAGGATCCGGCTTATACCAAAGCCCACTAGTATGATCCGCCTGATCATGATCCGTGCATTACTGCACGTATATGATCGAACCCTGCCATATATCATACGGCCTCTACAACGTTTCGCCCGAAACTTGAGAAACGATCTGTGGGGGACTCTAAAGACTCGTCAATACTTTGGCTGTGGATTTAACCACTGGCATGTCAGTGGTACTAGCTGTACGTAACGGGCTACCAGGTACTGACCAAAAGAGAGGTCGATGAGCAAACTCATCCTGACACCCTACTGTGCCTGTCAGTGACAATATCCATACAGTCCGTTCCGTTCGTCTATGAGCATCGCATGTCGGGCTTAGGGGATTGGTAAAAGTCAGACCCCCAAAAGCGGTACAAGTCGTGTCGGAGTGTAGCCCAGAACACCCTGAGATACTACTGGAATACCTACCAGTAAATCTCCTTCCTTGGCCAAGGACTTCGTGTAATGGCTCTCCTAGACACAGCGCGATCTCACCCCCAATACCGGGAGAGACGAAACCCCTGCCGATTTGGGATTTGGTATGTCAGTGAGAGACACTGGTGTTTTCCATGCTGATGATTTTGCATGAGATTTTATTGTATCATCCCACACACTCAGGATTATTGTTATTATGCATTGTTTCATGTAGTTGTAGTACCCTGATGATGTACCTTTACATGATTGTTACATATTCACTTATCATACTTATGCTATCGGATTACATGTGATAGATAGATCGATGTTCGTGCATACCTGCGATTACAGTATGATGTTATTTACTATTCACGAGTTGGAAACTCACCCCCGTTGTGCCACAGTGTTTTGCAGGACTTACCCTCAGAGTAGTCGCGGCAGGGCGTCTTATCATCTCTACTTTTGCGGATACCGCTACGTTAGGCAGTGAGGCCTTGCTTTTAGGTGGGTTTGCGGTTATCTGCATGTACACTGTATATCTTTTTGTTGGATCTAGTATTCTCCATCTACCACTCTTGTATATGACTTAGAGACGACTTGTGAGGATTCAGTGTTGTATTATTCTGGTGACTTTGGTTGTCGTGCTCATGGGAGCCGGTTATGTTGGAAAGTTTATTTCTTATTGCAATCTTTCCTTTGTTATTTCTTCGCTTCGGCATCGTATACTTGTTGTGGTGTTTGTCTCCGCCGTTGGACGTGATTTTGCTCCCATTTGGGATGCTTTATATATTATCTATGTTGTACCCATTTTCGGGGCTAGTTTTTACAAAGGAGGCGCTGCCGAAATTTTGAAGAAAGAAAACTAGAATTAGAGATTTTACTTGTGATTTTCCAAATGTTAAAACTTTGTTTTTCTCCGTTGATCCAGATTTGGGTGGTTTAGATTTCTGGGTTTCGGCTTACCTGAGTTACGTACGCCTGTAGACGTTACGTGGTTTAAGTGCCGGTTACGGGCCAAATTTTGGGTCGTGACAAAGTTGGTATCAGAGCGCTAGGTTTTACCTTTCGGAGTGTAGGATGACCTTGGTATGATGGAGTAGGTAGCTTAAGCAGAGTGACGTAGCGTGTGTATGTTCCGCGGCATACTTACGACACGGTACTCCGCCTAAGTGACCTTAGGACTTATCGGTTGATATTCCTCCGTGATGATATACATCTTTGTGATTCGATTCCTGTTCCCTTATCGAATCTTGTTTCAATTTCCAGCCTATATGCCGCCGAAGACTACGAGGGCAAAGAGAGCGGCCGTGAGGGCCGAGGTCAGAGTTGACTCGTCTGAGGCGAGGACTAACCACGGCAGTACGCCTGTTGTACCGGAGCACATTGCTATGATTGGAGCTGGTATGTAGGATCTGTGCCAGATAGTGGGGACTTTAGTAGAGACCATTCGAGCGCAGGGGCAGGCAGTTGTTCCACCCGTTGCAGGGACCACGATGGTACCTACAGTTCCGGCAGTCGCAGTTATAGCTCCGGAGGTTATTGTCGTGTCACTGACAGATTTTATGAGGCTGAGGCTTCCGGTGTTTACTGGCACAGATGTTATTGAGGATCCACAGTCGTTCATCGACCGGATGGCCAGGATTTATCGTTCGCTCCGATGCTCCGATGGGAGATGGGAGATGGGTGGAGTTTGCCAGTTTTCGTCTGGAGGGTCTTGCCCAGAAGTGGTATGATTCCTTGGAGAAGGTCAGAGTTGCGGGTCTTGCTCCTATGACCTGGGCTGAGTTTGTGACGTCGTTTCTTGCCCGTTTTCTTCCACCAAGCGTCAGGGATGCGCAAGCGCGCAAATTTGAGTCGTTACGTCAGACTCCGGGGATGACGGTGTCTGAGTATAATGTACTGTTTACCGAGCTGTCGGTGTATGCTCCGTACCTGGTGGCGACTGAGGAGATGAGGGTGAAGAGGTTTGTTCGAGGCCTACTTACCCAGTTGTTCCTAGCCATCAGCATTCAACATTGCAACACATATGCGGCAGCTGTGGATGCAGCCCTATTGGTCGAGGAGCGTCTGTCTGAGTCATCGGTTGTTCCGGAACCGAAGAAGGCTCGTACTGGTATGGAAGCCTGGAGCCAGAGGTTTAGATTCCGAGACAGAGTTCGATCAGACGCTGGGGGTAGCAGAGACGTGGGACGTGGCCAGTTATTCAGTACTTTTTCCCAGGAGGGTCAGCCGTCGACACGTTGGTGTTTTGCATGTGGCAGTTTACAGCACCTAGTGAGAGATTGTACCGTGGTGCGTCAGAGAGGTCCAGCAGTACCCCAGGTTACCTTACCACCTTCTCCGCCTCAGAGAGCATTGCCTCTTATTCCTGTTGTCGCGCCGCGTCAGACTCCTGTTCAGAGAGGTCGTAGTCGCGGTGGTTTTATGCCAAGAGGACGAGGTGGCAGAGGCAGGGGACAGCCAGTAGCCGGTAGAGGACAGGCTCGGGTTTTTGCCTTGACTCACCAGGACGCTCAGACGTCCAATGCTGTGGTTTCAGGTACCCTTTATGTATGTTCTTATGATGCACATGTTCTTTTTGATCCGGGATCTATGCATTCGTATGTTTCTACGCACTTCATGCCGAGGTTAGGACGAGAGTCATGTTTGCTAGATCAGCCGCTTGTCGTGACTACTCCTGTGGGAGAGTCGTTTGTTGCGCGACACGTGTTCCGATCGTGTGCTGTCCGTTTAGGAGACAGAGATCTGTCCGTCGACTTGATCCTTCTTGAGATGTTGGACTTCGATGTTTTGTTGGGCATGGACTGGTTAGCTACTTGCTACGCGTCCGTGGACTGCCGAGAGATGACAGTTAGATTTTGTTTTCCCGGCGAGTCAGTGTTTGTTGTGCAGGGGGACCGTGGTGTCGTCCCTCACAGTTTGATTTATGTCCTGTGCGCTAGTCGGCTTTTGAGGAGGGGATATCGGGGATTCTTAGCTTTCATTCATGATACTGGGGCCACAGTGGAGTCGTTGGACCAGGTTTCTACCGTGCGAGAGTTTCCCGATGTCTTTCCCGATGAGTTACCTGGGTTGCCGCCAGAGCGCGATATTGAGTTCTGCATTGATCTGATTCCTGGCACGGAGCCTATTTCTGTACCGCCTTATCGGATGGCTCCGGCAGAGCTTAGAGAGCTTAAAGATCAATTGCAAGAATTGCTTGATTTGGGACTTGTGCTTCCGAGTGTTTCGCCGTGGGGAGATCCTGTTCTGTTCGTCAAAAGGAAAGACGGCAGTTTGTGGCTGTGTGTGGATTATTGTCAATTGAACCGAGTTATGGTGTGGAACAGGTATCCTTTACCCAGCATTGACGATTTATTTGATTAGCTCCAGGGTGCAAGACATTTTTCTAAGATTGATTTGCGTTCGGGTTATCATCAGTTGCCGGTTCGGAATGACGACATTCCGAAGACTGCTTTTCGTACGCGCTATGTGCACTATGAGTTTTTGGTGATGTCGTTCGGACTCACCAATGTGCCAGCATCGTTCATGGATCTGATGAACCGGATTTTCTGTTGGATATATGTATGCCCTAGAGGCCATTATGTGATGGTGGATGTATCTATACATGTATATATATATTCAGTATGCATTCTTGCTCGACATGATAGTATGCTATCTGGTTCTTCTTTATCTGACATGTTGATTTGATCATGCTTTTATTCATTCATACATGCTGATAAAGCCCTGAGAATATCGGCTTGACTACTTTGATTATGATGGAGATCATACTAGTGGGACATCTGTAGTCTGTAAGCATATCCTGGAAAGTCCCTAGTCGTAGGTATATCGACACGGGGCATTGATATACCAGAGTTGACTAGCGTATATGATACTAGACCCATACGATGGGCGATGAATGTTCCCACATTCATCGATGTTTGACATCAAGATCATATACGGGTGCTCAGTGGTGACTGGGTACACTGGACGGACTCACCGAGAACTCCTATATGGAATTATATCTATCGTCGGATAGCAGTTCTCAGGTGACACTGGTACAGGTTAGTCTGTAGACCCGAGATCGTCATAGAGTCTTGTGTTTTCTCCCACTGTATTTTGATTGCCACCCTACCACGGCTCTACCGAGTCGTGCAAAAAGGTGGCCGTTGGGTACAGTACCGAGACACACGAAGGCGATGAGCGATAGGAGGGGTTTCGTCTCTCCCGATATTGGGAGTTGATGCTGTGCTGTGCTCGACTGGTTATATCAGCAAGTCCCTGGCCAGGGTTGCTGAGAATTGCTGATAAGTGTTATCAGTAGTTTCTCGATATGTTATAAACCATTCACCGGCACGACTTATTGAGTTATTGGGGTCGACGTGACCATCCCTAGGCTCGATATGCAGCATATCTGACGAAGAGACCGGACTGTACGGTAGTGTTGCCGGTTGGCTCGACGGGAGTTGTAGCAGGTTCGCTTGTTTTCTTCTGATCACTCAATACCCGGGTGGCCGTTACGTTTAGCTGACCGCTTGCGGCTTGGGGGTATTTGATATGATCATTACCCTCTGCCGGCGTATTGACGAGTCTTAGAGTCCCACAAAGGAGTTACCCAGTCCAGGCGAAACGTTGTGGTGCGCATATGCGATATGCGGATGCACCCGATTAAAATACGCGTATAGGATACCGAACATTGATCGGGCGGCTTGCTTTTGGTAGGGTCATATGTGATATGACCGGATTGATAAATCAAGTGTTGATTTATCACTTAACCATTAGTGTTCTCACTTAAAACCTTTCTTGGACATGATGGATGTATGCTTGTATGTATGTGTTTCTTTATTTCTATTTTGTTTCATGCACATATGGATGTGCATACATACACACATACATACACCCATCTATCATGGTTGTTTACACATGGAAATGGTGGCAATATAAGACTCACACCATAGTTTAAATGATGGATTATTATTTGATTTTGTGTTTAAAACTAAATTGAAAAGAAAAGGATAATTCTTTCTAGCTTCTACATTCTTCTTTTAACCTAACCAAGCTCACCTACATCTAACCTTGAGTTATCCTTCTCTTTATGATTTAAAACTCAAGTTAAATAATATCTCCATCACTTAACCATGGTTGGATGTGAGAAGGAATAAAATATAAAAGGATATATTTCATTTCTTTTCATGGTTATCACTTCTTCTTCTCTTGTTTAAATATTGCCACCATCTTCTTCCTCCTTCATATTTGCTCTCTAGTTTCTTCTAGTGAGTAATATACACATAAAGAAGGGTTTTTGAAGTGAGATCCTTAGCCACAACATCATTCTACACAAGTTTAGCCAACTTGTTTAGAGTGTTCACTTTGTTTTTCAAAGTTGCGAGCTTGGACGGGAAACTCCGGGTGGATCGTCGTGGACGTGAGAAGACTACAAGAGGACCTTCTTCCAATACCCAAGAGACTAAGGAGTCAAGCAAAAGGGGAGCTACAAAGGTTGTAGTCTCGAAACCCTAATTTGTTTAGTTTTATGTTTCGTAACCCTAATTTTCTAGGATCGATTCCTTTGCATGTTTTCTTAGCACCATCAAAATCCATACTTTGAGACATGTGATGCTTCAAAACTCATTATAGGGTGCTAGACAAACCATACATTGGTATCAGAGCCGACCTAGAACATTAGGGGACCTTTTTACGAAGTTAAAACTCCGATCGAACCGAAATACGGCATTTTAGAGTGCTCTCTGGAAATTTTCTAAAATTTGACATTTTTCAGAATGAAAAATATGTAAAAAATTCAGCAGGTAAAAATAAGGATTACGGTACAAATATTATTCACTGAACAGTAATTGTTGCCGTGGAAACGCGGCCTAAGCTTGCTTATGCCGCTGTTCCGCGGCCGTATACATCAATTCATGGATAATTTTTTTACAGTAATTCTGGAATCTTCTTGTATTTGTTTTAGGGTATTTTTAATCTGTATTTTGTTTTGAAAAATTCTGGAGATGGTTTTGGACTCGTCGATTCGATCGGAATTTTGATTTCGTGGCTTTTCCGGGTAAATTAGAAAGTATTGAAGTGTTTAAACGAGTATCATTTGCTCACTGTTCACGGGGTTTAGATACTTTGGAAATACGTACAAGTCTTTTTGTGGTGGTCCCTCTAGAAGACAACAAACCTTAACTCGATTATGCGACCGTCTTGAACTGCCCTTTGAACCTTAGGGTTTGGGGCAGTACGGCGTGCCACATGTGAGGCATTGGCTTGACCCTTCTACGGCTGGACCGCTACTACTGTGTCACACTCCGGATTTTTGAACCCTGCTCAAGTGTTGAGCTTTAGTGAATCTTGAGTACTTGATTGTTCGTTCGAAAAACTTTAATACTGTCTGTTTATCTGGAATGTGATACAATATGTGGAATTCATATAGTTTAGGCATGAAATACGAAATATGTGATATTTCACATTTATGATGTCTAAAGAGAATGTGGATTCCAAATATTGTAGTTTTACACTTTCTTTTCTGTGACCGTAAGTGTAGTATGTTCGATATCGCCGGTTTTGTTGCTGTACGTCAACGACAATTGGGGTATGCATACTTACTTACGTTGATGATATGTGATATTATGTGTTGCTGAGATATGATGTGCAGGATTGTCGCGATTGAATAGCCGGGGGGTTTTATGTGAGATGAGAGTTTTATATTTTCATTCATGTATATTCAAATGTAATGTAATATTCTTTTATTTGGGGCACTTCCGGGTTGAGGTTGTGTCACCAGTGTTGTATATTATTTACTTTTCCGCATTAAGATAGACCCAAGGTGGGGAGCACAAGTGACCGGGTTCTAGGGTTCAGTGGGAGGCCATCTCGAGGAGTCGAGACCGGGTCTCCTAAACTCCAGGATTGGTAGGGTCGCTTGCCGCTCTCGCAGGGGTCTAGGGGTGTGGGCTTGGCTATTCTTCGCGACTGTGGAATCCGTATATTTTATTATTGGCTAAATACTAAATACGGACGTCCTAGTATATCCCACATTATATATATGTTTCTGCTGTCTGTGTTCTGTGATATCTGAGATGAATGACATATTATATATATGATATATAGTAGACGTTGCTTATGTTTTACACCCGCGCTAGTCCCGTCCCGGTATGCCGTTAGTTAAGTAACCTAACGGTGCATAACGGAACATTGCGGCGAATGCGGATGGCATAAGCGTACGTGTTATTTTCGTTTCTTTTCTGTGATTGGCTTAAGGACTTAAATGATGGGATTACATTAATATGATTAATGTAAAGAAAATAAACCTAAAAAGATGTTGTAGAATCAAATTTGAAAACCACTCGGCTCTTTATGAAAAAGCTAATATTTCAAAAATGCGGAGCTTAAGCCACTCCTTTTGAAAACTGTTTGATTCTACAACGATATCAAGTTCAAAGCGTTAAAGATTTTCTTAAAAAGCATCCGCAACCCTCCGTCATTTTAGGAAGTAGAGTACTTAGTATTCGTGCTACGTTTGTTGACTTTAGTTAAGGCGTAGTGTACGGTAGCTAAGTGATGTCTTCCTACACTGCATATGAAGCAGATTAATTAGGACATTCATGCGACTTTGTTGACCATAATTTAGGGTCATATAGGTGGGTCTAATTGATCAAGAAATGACGGGTGGAACTTGACTGGTACTTATGATTTGTTGACCATAGTTAAGGTCATAAGTACTAGGGGTAAAAATTACATCGGGAATTTCAAGTGTTGAAATTTGCAATGAGATTGCATACCTTCCATGTGATGGTTGGATCCCGATCCCACTATGGGCAATAGTTGCTTCTAGGAGAGTTTTGCAGTTTACAGTTAGCTAACTCATTAGGTGTCTAGAAAGGTGTTAACGGGGCTACGCCTCTGGAAAAACGAGGTTTACTTTAATTAGGTCTGTGCGAAAGCATGGGGAACCTCCCTCAAGTACCGACACTGGCCTGGCTGAACGGTTAGCGAAGTTGTAGACTGTAATTAATCCTGGCTAGTTTTCTTTTTAAGGTTTGAAAGAAAAACTTGATTAAAGCAGTGGGAGACATCGATTAGACAAGATAATAACCAATCTGATCAGTGCAAGAGCTTTCGCTGAGTGTATTCTTTTCTCTCTCTTAATGGCAGATACCCATGACTGGACTCAAGCTTCTACTAGATAAAAACAAACTGAATGGGACCAATTATAAAGACTGGCTGAGGAATCTGAAAATCGCCTTGACTTATGATAAAGTATCATATGTCCTCACGGCTTCAGCCCCGCCCGTCCCAGGTCCAAAATCCTCAGTTGCGGACGTTGAAGTCCGCAAGACATGGGACGCTGACTGTGCCACGGCCAAATGCCTCTCGCTTGCATCGATGGACAATATACATCAAAAGCAGCACGAGAATATGGACATTCAAACCATATTTCTCCATACAAAGGAGTTGTATGGAGAGCAATCCCGCGTATTACGATACGAAGCATCAAAGAAATTGTTTCAAATGCGAATGGCCCCTGGAACACCAGTAGGAGACCATGTTCTGAAGATGATAGCTCTTATAGAAGAGCTTGAGGACCTAGGATGGACAATGGACAATGAACAATATATAGATATTATTCTGCAGTCCCTCCCCTCCACCTTTGCTCAATTCATAGTGAACTTCAACATGCACGGCATGGAAAAGGAACTCCCTGAACTCCTTAACATGTTAAGGAGTGCAGAGAGCACTATGAAGTTAGTAAAAACTCCCGTTATGACTATTGGACAGTCTTCCTCTTCTCGCCCGAAAGCTAAGGCCAAGGGAAAGAAAAAGAAGAAGCCTACTAATCCTAAGGGTGGAGTTAAAAAGGTGAAGGGAAAGGAAAAGTCCAAGGCTGGAGACTCGGGGAAAGGCGAATGTTTTCATTGCCACAAGACAGGACATTGGAAGCGCAACTGCACGGAGTACTTAAGTCTCAAGAAGAAGCATGTTGATGTTTCTGCTTCAGGTGCGTTTGTGACAGAAAACTGTTTTTCAATAAACTCTGCTTCCTGGGTATTAGATACCGGTTCAGGTTCTCACATTTGCAATTCTATACAGGGGCTGAGAAATAGCAAGGTTTTGAAGACAGGTGACCATACTCTCCGCGTTGGAAATGGTTCCAATGTACATACAGTCGCAGTGGGAGAGTATCACTTGGGGTTGCCATCTGGATGTATTTTGATTTTGAATCCATGTTATTTTGTGCCAAGTATGCTATGTAATATAATATCCGTTTCTTTGTTGGACAATGAAGTATATAATTTTGTACTGCAGAACAATGTTATGAACATTCACCTAAATCAAATGTTGGTTGGGTATGGTACGCTTAATAACGGAATATATGTCCTAAATCAACACACAGTTTTCAGTATACAACACACTAATAAAAGAAAACTTTCAGAATTAAATGAAGCTTTTCTTTGGCATTGTAGACTTGGTCATATTAACGAAACAAGACTAAACAAGTTACACAAAGATGGATATCTAAACTCTTTTGAATATAAATCTTATGCGACTTGCCAGTCTTGTATCAAGGGTAAAATGACCAAAACTCCGTTTACCGGACACGGAGAAAGAGCTACTCAGCTCCTAGGCCTCATACATAGTGATGTATGCGGGCCAATGTCTACACAGGCTAGAGGCGGTTTTTCATACTTCATTACATTCACTGACGATTTCTCAAGATTCGGTCATGTATTTTTATTAAAGCACAAGTCCGAAGCTTTCGAGAAATTCATTGAATATAAACAAGAAGTAGAAAAACAAACCGGCATGAGTATCAAAATGCTTCGATCAGATCGAGGTGGTGAGTATCTCAGTACAGAATTTGCAAACTTCCTAAAAGAGAATGGGATTCTCTCTCAGCTCACTCCTCCTTACTCACCACAGCACAATGGTGTGTCAGAACGACGGAATAGGACCCTATTAGATATGGTCCGGTCTATGATGAGTGACGCTGAGTTACCATTCTCGTTTTGGGGGCATGCATTGGAGACTGCAGCGTTTCTGCTAAACAGGGTTCCAACCAAAGCCGTGTCTACCACACCATATGAGATATGGAATGGGAAGAGACCATCTCTTAAGAGAATTAAGATTTGGGGTTGCCCGGCCTATGTTAAAAAGCAGAATCCGGACAAACTCGAGACACGGTCAGTCATGTGTAACTTTGTAGAATATCCAAAGAATTCTTATAGATATCTATTCTACCACAAAGAGGAACAAAAAGTGTTTGTTTCTCAGTATGCCACATTCTTAGAAAAAGAGTTTCTCACAGATAAAGATGATGGCAAGGTAGTGGATCTAGAAGAGGTTCTAGAAACACAAACTACTAATGACGATTTGGTTGAACTGGCTGTTGCAACAGAAACTGAGGAACCTCGGCCACTCCGAAGGTCTGGTAGGACTTCTCGCCCACCGGAGAGGTAGTACGGTTTCCTCATTGATGGTGACAGAGAAGATTGCATCATGGATGATGATGATCTTACCAGTTTTCAGCAAGCTATCACAAGTGGTGACTCTGGGAAGTGGCTGGATGCCATGAGATCCGAAATGGAGTCTATGTACACCAACAAAGTATGGACTTTGGACGTTGTATCCCCTGGGGTAAAACCTGTAGGGTGCAAATTGATCTTTAAAAGAAAGATTGGTGTAGATGGGCAGGTAGAGACCTATAAGGCAAGACTTGTGGCGAAAGGTTTTCGTCAAAGACCAGGTTTGGACTATGACGAAACTTTTTCGTCCGTAGCCATGCTTAAATCCATTCGGATCCTACTTGCTATTGCTGCTCACTATGACTATGAAATCTGGCAGATGGACGTTAAAACAACATTTCTAAATGGAGATTTAGAAGAATGCGTTTATATGGATCAGCCAGAGGGCTTCATTGACAGTGGGAGCAGCGAGAAAGCATGTAGACTGCTTAATTCCATATATGGGTTAAAGAAGGCATCTCGGAGTTGGAACATCTGTTTCGATGATGTTATCAAAGAGTTTGATTTCATCAAAAATCCAGATGAACCTTGTATTTATAAGAAGGCTGTAGGAAGAGCTGTCACATTCCTCGTATTGTACGTAGATGACATTCTTCTGATAGGAAATGATATTCCTATGCTACAGTCGTTCAAATCATTCTTATCACTAAGGTTCTCCATGAAGGACCTGGGTGATGCCACATACATCCTGGGCATAAGGATCTATAGGGATAGATCCAAAAAGTTATTGGGATTGTCCTAAACCAGGTACATCAACACCATCCTAAAAAGGTTTAGTATGGAAGACTACAAGCGGGGTGCCTTACCCGTTTGCCATGGAGTCACTTTCTCCAAGGATTCTTGTCCAAAGACCGATGAAGAGAGAGCTCGCATGAGCATTATACCTTATGCTTCGGCAGTAGGATCTATAATGTATGCGATGTTATGTACACGCCCAGATGTAGCTTATGCACTTAGTGTTGTAAGCAGGTATCAATCCAACCCAGGGGAGAACCACTGGACAGCTGTGAAGAACATTCTTAAGTACTTACGAAGGACTAAAGAATTGTTCTTGGTGTATGGTAATACAGATCTCCAAATGGAGGCCTTTACCGATTCAAGCTTCCAGAGCGATAAGGATGACAGCAAATCTATCTCAGGGTTTGTATTTACCCTCAATGGAGGGGCGGTAAGTTGGAAGAGTTCCAAACATGATACCGTTGCAGACTCTACGATGGAGGCTGAGTACATTGCTGCAAATGATGCCGCCAAGGAAGCCGTCTGGATGAAGAAGTTCGTCTCGGAGCTAGGAGTAGTTCCAACCATTATTGATCCAATACCCTTGTATTGTGATAATAATGGGGCTATGGCGTTAGCCAAGGAGCCCAGGTCCCATCAGCGGTCCAGACATATCCTGAGGCGCTTTCATTTGATCCGGGAGATTGTAGATCGCCGCGAGATCGAGATTAAGAGAGTAGACACAAAGAATAACGCCGCGGATCCACTCACCAAGGCCCTCCCTCAGCCACAGCATGAGCGACTTTTTGAGATGTTGGGTATGAGATACGCCAATAACTGGACTTAGTGCAAGTGGGAGATTGTTGGATATATGTATGCCCTAGAGGCCATTATGTGATGGTGGATGTATCTATACAGGTATATATATATTCAGTATGCATTCTTGCTCGACATGATAGTATGCTATCTGGTTCTTCTTTATCTGACATGTTGATTTGATCATGCTTTTATTCATTCATACATGCTGATAAAGCCTTGAGGATATCGGCTTGACTACTTTGATTATGATGGAGATCATACTAGTGGGACATCTGTAGTCTGTAAGCATATCCTGGAAAGTCCCTAGTCGTAGGTATATCGAGACGGGGCATTGATATACCAGAGTAAACTAGCGTATATGATACTAGACCCATACGATGGGCGATGAATGTTCCCACATTCATCGATGTTTGACATCAAGATCATATACGGGTGCTCAGTGGTGACTGGGTACACTGGACGGACTCACCGAGAACTCCTATATGGAATTATATCTATCGTCGGATAGCAGTTCTCAGGTGACACTGGTACAGGTTAGTCTGTAGACCCGAGATCGTCATACAGTCTTCTGTATTCTCCCACTGTATTTTGATTCCCACCCTACCACGGCTCTACCAAGTCATGCAAACAGGTGGCCGTTGGGTACAGTCCCGAGACACACGAAGGCGATGAGCGATAGGAGGGGTTTCGTCTCTCCCGATATTGGGAGTTGATGCTGTGCTGTGCCCGACTGGTTATATCAGCAAGTCCCTGGCCAGGGCTGCTGAGAATTGCTGATAAGTGTTATCAGTAGTTTCTCGATCTGTTATAGACCATTCACCGGCACGACTTATTGAGTTATTGGGGTCGACGTGACCATCCCTAGGCTCGATATGCAGCATATCTGACGAAGAGACCGGACTGTACGGTAGTGTTGCCGGTTGGCTCGACGGGAGTTGTAGCAGGTTCGCTTGTTTTCTTCTGATCGCTCAATACCCGGGTGGCCATTTCGTTTAGCTGACCGCTTGCGGCTTGGGGGTACTTGATATGATCATTACCCTCTGCCGGCGTATTTTCGAGTCTTAGAGTCCCACAAAGGAGTTACCCAGTCCAGGCGAAACGTTGTGGTGCGCATATACGATATGCGCATGCACCCGATTAAAATACGCGTATAGGATACCGAACATTGATCGGGCGGCTTGCTTTTGGTAGGGTCATATGTGATATGACCGGATTGATAAATCAAGTGTTGATTTATCACTTAACCATTAGTGTTCTCACTTAAAACCTTTCTTGGACATGATGGATGTATGCATGTATGTATGTGTTTCTTTATTTCTATTTTGTTTCATGCACATATGGATGTGCATACATACACACATACATACACCCATCTATCATGGTTGTTTACACATGGAAATGGTGGCAATATAAGACTCACACCATAGTTTAAATGATGGATTATTATTTGATTTTGTGTTTAAAACTAAATTGAAAAGAAAAGGATAATTCTTTCTAGCTTCTACATTCTTCTTTTAACCTAACCAAGCTCACCTACCTCTAACCTTGAGTTATCCTTCTCTTTATGATTTAAAACTCAAGTTAAATAATATCTCCATCACTTAACCATGGTTGGATGTGAGAAGGAATAAAATAAAAAAGGATATATTTCATTTCTTTTCATGGTTATCACTTCTTCTTCTCTTGTTAAAATATTGCCACCATCTTCTTCCTCCTTCATATTTGCTCTCTAGTTTCTTCTAGTGAGTAATATACACATAAAGAAGGGTTTTTGAAGTGAGATCCTTAGCCACAACATCATTCTACACAAGTTTAGCCAACTTGTTTAGAGTGTTCACTTTGTTTTTCAAAGTTGCGAGCTTGGACGGGAAACTCCGAGTGGATCGTCGTGGACATGAGAAGACTACAAGAGGACCTTCTTCCAACACCCAAGAGACTAAGGAGTCAAGCAAAAGGGGAGCTACAAAGGTTGTAGTCTCGAAACCCTAATTTGTTTAGCTTTATGTTTCGTAACCCTAATTTTCTAGGATCGATTCCTTTGCATGTTTGCTTAGCACCATCAAAATCCATACTTTGGGACATGTGATGCTTCAAAACTCATTATAGGGTGCTAGACAAACCTTACATTTTCATCCCGTTCCTTGACCAGTTTATTATAGTGTTTATTGATGACATACTGGTCTACTCTAAGAGTCGTGAGGAGCATGAGCAGCACTTGAGGATTACTTTGCAGATATTGAGAGAGCACCAGCTGTATGCTAAATTCTCAAAGTGCACATTTTGTCTTGATAGTGTTGACTTCCTGGGTCATGTGGTGACTGGTGATAGTATTCTTGTAGACCCGAGGAAGATATAGGTTATACAGCTTTGGCCCAGACCTGTATCGGTGACTGAGGTCCGCAGCTTTTTGGGCTTAGCTGGTTATTATCGCCGTTTTGTGCAGGATTTCTCGAGTATCGCTGCACCGCTGACGGGACTGACCCGGAAGGGAGTTCCTTTTCTCTGGACTTATGGGTGCGAGCAGAGTTTTCAGCAGTTGAAGACTCGGTTGACGACAGCACCAGTTCTTTCTTTACCTTCTGGATCAGACGGCTATGTTGTTTATTGTGATGCTTCTAGAGTGGGGCTCGGCTGTGTTTTGATGTAGCATGATAGAGTGATTGCGTATGCTTCTAGGAAGCTGAAGAAGCACGCGCAGAATTACCCCACTCATGATCTTGAGATGACCGCGGTGGTCTTTGCATTGAAGATTTGGAGACAATACTTGTACGGGGAGTCGTGTCAGATCTTCACGGATCACAAAAGCTTGAAGTATATCTTCCAGCAGCGGGATCTGAACCTGAGACAGTGCCGATGGATGGAGTTAGTGAAGGATTATGATTGTGAGATCCTTTATCACCCGGGCAAGACGAATGTGGTGGCTGATGCTTTGAGTCGTAGGCCCGGGGATAGCTTGTCCCAGTTGAGCGCAATTCAGCGTCAGTCGTCTGCAGATTGGCAGCTCTTGTGTGATGGTAGAATGCAGTTCGAGTTCACTTCCACTGGGGGACAGTTTGCTCATGTCCGCGCCCGTCCACTACTATTAGATCGTATCCGTGAGGCGCAACCCAGTGATGCCCGTTTGTCCGAGATTCTTGAGCTTGTTTGATAGGGTACAGTTTCGGAGTTCATGATTGATGACCAGGGTGTGCTATGATGCGGGACTCGCTTGTGTGTACCAGATGCTGATGGGTTGAGACGCGAGATCCTAGAGCAGTCACATCAGTCGTCCTTTAGCGTTCATCCAGGTTCCACCAAGATGTACTGTGACTTGAGAGACTTTTACTGGTTGAAAGGGATGAAACACGATATTTCGGACTTCGTTTCGAGGTGCCTGACTTGTCAGCAAGTCAAGGCTGAGCATCAGAGACCAGCGGGAGAGTTGCAGCCTTTACCCATTCCAGAGTGGAAATGGGAGCAGATTTCCATGGACTTCATTGTGGGTCTACCCAGGACCAGTAGGGAGTATGACTCTATTTGGGTGATTGTTGACCGGTTGACGAAAGTGGCTCACTTCCTTCCAGTGAAGACCACTTTCGGTTATGCTCAGTATGCTCAGTTGTATATAGATGAGATTATGCGTTTGCACGGTGTTCCCACATGCATTGGATCCGACAGAGGTAGCCAGTTTACTAGCTGTCTTTGGCAGAAGCATCAGGAAGCTTTGGGTACCCGGTTGAGTTTTAGCACCGCTTTTCATCCGCAGACCGATGGTCAGTCGGAGCGGACTATTCAGACTCTGGAGGATATGCTCCGTGCATGTGTGCTTGATTTTGGTGGCAGTTGGGATCGTCACTTGCCATTGATTGAGTTCTCCTACAACAACAGCTTTCAGGAGACTATTCAGATGGCACCTTTTGAGGCTCTATATGGTAGGAAGTGTCGATCGCCTGTCTGCTGGACCGACCTCAGCGAGAGTAGAGTTTTGGGACCCCAACTAGTTCAGGAGACCACAGAGAAGATCCAGCTGATTCAAGACTGTTGGATATATATGCCCTAGAGGCCTTCATTGTATAGGATGCTAGGGATATGTATGTACATGACAGTCTTGCTTAATATGATAGTACGCTATTTGGTTTATCTTTATCTTAACATATGATATATTTTGCGTAGTATTCATACATATAACAATGTTGATAAAGCCCATAGGGTGTTTTCCTGACTACCGGCGTTGTGATGACAGTCATACTAGTGGGAGCTGGATAGTCAATAGGCACATCCTTAGATGTCCCTGGTCGCAGGAGTATCGAGACTGGGCATCGATACTCCGGAGTAGACTGGTGTATACATATCTAGACCCTGAGGAGGGGCGATGGATTGGTCCCGCGGCCATTGGTGGAGTGCACCTAAGATTGTATACAGATGCTCACTGGTTGTGAGTACACCCGACAGGACTCGCCGAGAACTGACTGGATGGTATTTATACCTAACGTCAGATAGCAGTTCTCAGGTGACATGTGTGTAGATAGTCCGTTGACTTAAAGTCGTCATTTGTCTCGTGTGAGTTCCTACTGTGCTTTGATTACTACCCTACCACGGTTCAAAGGAGTCGTGCAAACAGGTTTTAGTTGGGCACAGTCCCGAGCCACGTGGAGGCAGTGAGTGACTGTTAGGGATTCGTCTCTCCCGGTATAGGGAGTTGATATCGCACAGTGATCGGTTGGTCATTACCATAAGTCCCTGGCCAGGGCTGATTGAGAATTACTGATAGATTGATCAGTAGATTCTCGAATGGTGATAGAGCCATACCGACATGACTTGTACGGTTATTAGGGGTCTGACGTTTACCACCTCCCTAGACCATACTTATGATACTCTTAGATGAAAAGACCGGACTGCACGGATATTGTTACGCACAGGCTCAGTAGGAGTTCGGATGGGTATCCTCATCGACCTTCTTATCGACATCTACCTGGGGACCGTTACGTACAGCTAGTGCCGCTTGCGGTCTGTGGTTAAACCCTCTGCCAGCGTAGTAGTCGAGTCTTTAGAGTCCCACACAGAGTTTTCCCAACTCCAGGCGAAACCATATAGAGGTCGTACGGTTTTACGACAAGGGTTCGGACGAATACGTGTTTAAACGCACGTACGACATTCATACAGTTTTTACTAGACGACTTTGGTTTAAGCCAGATTCTAGTATCAGGTTATTGGATTTATACAGTGTAAAGTTTTTCCGTGTTTTCATGGATGAGAGGGGCGTTCTCGTAATTTCCGGGAAGCTTCTAGAAGCATGGTGACTTGAGGGGTTTAGGTGGCATTGTCATTAATGTAATTGTGACTCATTATGAATGATCCACTATGTCATTAATGCATTATTAAATGCTTAATGACTCACATAGTGAATCACTCATATATATTTATGAAGCATGATGAATAATCATTTATTATTCATTTTATTGATTTATTCTTCATGCTTGATATATTAAGTGAGAAGCAATTTCATTTCATAATGCTAGTTCATCTTTTCTCTCCTCAAGCTCTCTCTTTCTTCAAGCTCTAATCCTACCACTCATGAGTTGAGTACAAGGTTTAGAAAAGACTAAACATCCCATAACCTAACTCTATATGACCTAAGTGTTAGTTATATGTATGCCCTAGAGGCCATTACTGTACATACGATGTATATTGTAATGGATGCTTGGACATATATAAGGAGGACTTTCTTGCTCGACATGATAGTATGCTATCTGGTTGTACTTTATCTAAACATGTACTCTGATTGTCTTTATGTTACATTTTGATAAAGCCCTTAGGATATGTACTCGACTACTAGGACTATGATGAGATCATACTAGTGGGGCCACGGTAGTCAACGAGTACATCCTATAACTGTTCCTAGTCGAGGGTGTATCGAGACAGGGCATCGATACACCAGAGTAGGCTAGCGTATACGCATCTTGACCCATATGATGGGCGATGGATGATCCCATATCCATCAGTGTTTGACATCAAGGATGGTGTACTGGTGCTCAGTAGAGACTGGGTATACTGGACGGACTCGCCGAGAACTCCCAGATGGTATTATACCTCACGTCAGATGGCAGTTCTCCGGTGACACTAATACAGAGTAGTCTGTTCAGCCGAGATCGTCATAGAGTCTTGTGTGATTCCCATTATGCTTTGATTTCCATCATACTACGTCCAAGAGGGCGTGTGAAAAGGTGGCTTTTGGGTACAGTCCCGAATCACATGGAGGCAATGAGCGATAGGAGGGGATTCGTCTCTCCCGGTATAGGGAGTTGATGTTGTGCTGTGTCCGATTGGCTATAACTGGAAATCCCTGGCCAGGGTTGCTGAGATTTACTGGTAAGTTTTCTCAGTAGTTTCTCGAACTGTTATAGATCTCATATCGACACGACTTATCTAGCTACTGGGGTCTGACGTTTACCACCCCTAGGAGAGATATGCGACATATCAGACGACGAGACCGGACTGTACGGGAGTGTTACTGATTGGATTCACAGGAGAAAGTACAGGCTTGCTTGTTGATCTTCTGAGCGCTCAATACCTGGGTGGCTGGTACGTTTAGCTGACCGCTTGCAGCTTGTGGGTGTTTGATATGATCATCACCTACTGCCGGCGTATTGACGATTCTTCAGAGTCCTACACAGAGGTTTTTTGGCTCAGGCAAAACGGAGTAGGAGCACATATGTGATATGTGCGTGACCGAGGATAATGCGGTATGTGATACCATATTGGATTCTCGCGATATGAGATATCGGCCGGGTATATGTGATATAGCCGGGTCATTGTATTAGTCGGTTATATGCGATATAGCCGGATTGTCGGATCAAGTGTTGATTCGATAATTTAATGTATAATAATATATATGATATATTAAATTACGTTAACTAATATTAGCTCACTAAAAGATTCATTTTCTCACGGGATAATACATTGATATATATGCGATATATGTTAATTGTATTATTTTCTATTGTTACAAAATATATTGTATATGTGATATATAATATTGTAACATGTTAGGGTTACAAATTTAACAATGGTTTATGGTTTAAACTTGGTTAGGGTTTGGATTAGGGTTAGCCTTTGCATGAAGCTTCATGAAGCTTTGACTTTGTGTTTTGCTTGATATTTTGTGAAGATATTATGTTAACCCAATCCAAACCATTAACTCTAGTTAATTCTCTACAAGGGTTAACTCCTTCATGCTTAACCCTTGGTTAGATTTGTAACCACTACATTAATTCATTATTCATCACAAAAGGAATCTATCATCTTCTTCCTTGAGTTCCTTCTTGGAAAAAGCTTTCTAGCTTTTTGCTAAGTGATGAAAGTGAGTGAGAATATGAAAACAAATGAGAGCAAAAATCCTACCTCATCATCCTCATCTACCCTTGCCATTTAGATGAGAGTGTTCTTTTCATTTAGTGAGTGTTATCTTGTGTTAATGAAACTTCAAGGTAGATCATCTTTGTTATCGAAGATCGGAAGCAAGCTTGCATCTTTCTCTTCGTAGAGCCTCTCGAGAGTCCGGGACACGATGATCGCAGCGAAGGGACCTCAACACGGAGCTTAAGAAGTGAAGGACCGGATCTACAAAGGTTGTAATCCCTCTCACTTAATGTTAAAGAGTTTAACATGCTTGTTTTCGCCTAAACCCAAGTTTAAAGATCCGGCTTTCGGTTGTTCGACACGGCTAAATTTTTAATCGGGCATGGTTGATGCCTCGTAGAACCTTGTGAGTGTGCCTAGCAACCCTACACTAAGTCCCTTTGGTTAGCAACTAGAGAAACTTAGTTACCTCAAGTCTTGAGGTGAAACTTGGATTAGGGTTCTCGGGTGGATCATCTATCACTTGGAGGAGGCCGAGGAGGACGAAGAGATCGCAAAGACGAAGGACACGTATCACTAGATATAATCTCTTTACATAGTAGTTTAGAACTTCTATGGTAGATGTTAATTATCGTTTAGCAAAGATCTTCGGTTAGTCGATGTATGCTTCAAGAACAAGATCGTTTTTCATATTTCCGCCTTCCCGCTACTCGTGGGGTGTTGCACATCGACTTACAGTGGTATCAGAGCCTCACTAAACAATAATTAACTCACTTGCAAAGTCGTATGAATTTCGAAAGCAAAACGAACCAGAAAATACCCCGATATCACATAGTTTCTGTCGATTTTAAAATGAGGTCCTAAAATTTTTCAGGTTCCTCCAGAACACCCTACATGAAATTATAAGAACACACAAAAAAATGGGCTCCTGAATCGGCCACAGAGCCGCGGAACCGCGGCCGATACCACCGATCCGCCGCGGATCCGCGGCCGAGTTGGGGCCGATTCAGCCCAATTTTTCTCTGTGCTTCTTCTGTGATATGTTGTATTTTTTGGTGTGGTTTATTTTTTGCTCAGGTCTCAGGTTTACAGAGAAGTTTGGAGCAGAATCTAATGGGTTTGATCGATCGAAATTATACGATGTTTGCTTGTTTGATTATATCTGTGAACTGTATTATGTATTCGTAAACCTCCCCTAACTGCTAGTATGTCGGTTGGCAGGGGGTTGCACATATCTGTAATGTTTTAACTGTTTGTGATTATGAACTCTATTGGACAGTTGTGATGATTAGCCGGGGTTTTGTGATGGGTTATTTTATTAATTCATTCGATGTAATTGTAATAGGTTGTAATATTATTTTGCGGGGCACATCCAGGTTGCGGTTGTAGCCACCATTGTATTATTTCTTTTTACTGTTTTTTCTCCTAGGATAGACCCAAGGTGGGGTGCACAAACTACCGGGTATTTCGAATTGTTTAGTGGCCTACTCACGTTGTTGAGGGAGACCGCTTCACTTCGGGTATTTGACGGGTAGTTTGTCGTACCCTTAGGGGTCTGGGGTAGGGTAATGGCTATTCATCACAACTGTGTAATCCGTCTTTTCTTACAGGCTCAAAAGAAATGCGGATTGCTTGCATATCCAATAAAGTTTATCTGTGATCTGGAATGCCTATTATTGCGTCTGACGAATATACAATATCTATATATAATAGCTATTTAGACGTCACTTATGTTTTACACCCGCGCTAGCCCAGCCCCCGCTCTGCCGTTAGTTAAGTAACCTAACGGGTGATGACGGGACCCCGTGGCGAATGCAGATGGCATAAGAGGACGTTGTATTTTCGTTGTTATCTGTAATGATAGGTTAAAGATGGGACGCATTATTTTTAATGCAAAGAATAATAAAACCTAAACTGAATCGAACAATTTCTAAAACCACTCGGTTTTCTTGAAAAAGCAAATTTTAAATGCGGAGCTTAAACCACTCCTTTTAATAAAAGCTATCTTAGTTCCTTCAATCAAATCAAGTTCACTACATTAACGTTTTTTTGCCAAAAACCAGCCGTAACCCTCCGTCGTTTCAAATAGACAGCACATCGTATTCATGCTATGCTTGTTGGCCTACGTCAAGGCATAGTGGATGGTAGCAGTGTGGCTTGCTTATTTGTTGCATAGATAGATGCATTAGTATTAGACAGACGTACAACCTTGTTGGCCTACGTCAAAGGCATGTACGATGTACCTAAATTAATCAGGACAACGACGGGTAGAACTTGACTTGCGTCTTATGACTTGTTGGCCTATGTTAAGGTCAATAAGAGCTTGGGGTATAAAAATCACATCGGGAGCTTCAAACATAAAGGAAACTTGCAGATTTAGCATACCTTCTGGAGTGTGGTGACTAGAGTGGCTTCCATCTAGTACATCATGCAATGATAGTTGGATCCCGATTCCACTGATGAATAGGATTACTCTCGGGAAACATTCTCACTTAACAATCAATGCTACAAACCAAGTAGGTGTCCAGAAAGGTGTTAGAGGGGCTACGCCTCCAGGGAAAAGAGGTTATTTAATTAAGGAACTTCGCGAAAGCGTTGGAAAACCTCCCTCAAAGTACCAACACCAGCCTGGCTGAAAGGTTAAGCAAGTATTGTGACGTGTGATTAAATCCTGACTAGTTCTTCTTTTAGGTTTTGAAGAAGGATTTGAGGGAACAGTGGGAGCCATCATGTTTAGATAAACTAATAACCAATCTAAACTTGCAAGAAGCATATGCTGAGTGTTTTCTTTTCTCTCTCTCTAGCAGCTATCATGACAGGACTAAAACTATTACTTGAAAAAAATATACTGACCGGGCAGAACTATAAAGATTGGCTAAGGAACGTCAACATTGCACTGACTTATGACAAAGTAGCATATGTTACCACCGCTGTTCCTCCCCTTATCCCTGGACCAGATTCCTCAGTTGTGGACAAGGAAGTTCGCAAAACCTAGGATCTAGATTGTGAGCGAGCTAAGTATATCGTGCTGGCGTCCATGAACAATGAACTCCAGAAACAGCACGAGAGTATGGATATTGTATCCATCTTTCTCCATGTTAAGGAATTATATGCAGAGCTGTCACGACCCGAGAGTTTCGACTCGTGACCGGCACTTAACCACGCAACGTCTACAGGCGTAACGCGGCTAAGTAAGCCGAACCCAGAAATCAAACCAATAAATATAGAGTGATTTAAAACATTTCGTAAAAACAGTCATGCGTGTCCGAAAAACATCTTATTAATTTAGTAGAAATCCTTTTTAAGTTCAAGAGTTATAACTTTTATAATTTTGGTAACATTTCCTTTTTAAACATTTGCCCCGCAAATCGGGTAAAAGCAAGGTGTAACAGAAATGACAAGTGAAATGAATAAAGCATCACAAAAAAGATATACGACGCCGTAGCGAAGAATACACGGTAAAGTAAAGACAATATCACAAACGGTAAGACTGCATAAAATAAAGTCGGCTCACATGCGAGCTCAACACCAGAATATAGTATCATACATATCGTCCTCACAACTGTCTCTAAGTCAATACAGAAAGGTAGATGGAGAATACTAGATACATCAATATACAACTGAAAGATAACAGATACCGTACAAAACCCACCTAACAGTAAAAAGGCTAACTCACCTCAGAAAGGGTATCTGTGCCAAAAGATGCGGTAAACAGCCAGCCGCGACTACTCCCAAGGGCAAGCTGCAAATACTGTGGCACAACGGGGGTGAGTTGCCAACTCGTGAATAGAGATAACATATAAAGGTAATCGCGAGCATGCACGTACAGCGCTACTCTAACAAATGCCAGCAGATGATATCAATGTGAGGTAAGCACTATACATAATAATCATGCAAGTCCTCTATCAGGTGATATAGCTACAGGATGAGATGCGATAATGAATGCTGAGCATGGGAATATAGTATCTACATGAAGTATCGAGGTGGACTACATATGTATGTATGCACCGCGAATCCCAACATCCCAGACGTCGGTACTCCATCGGCCCTCATATCCTGTATATCCCTGAGAATCCCGAGTGCCCAACATCGGCACCCAAATATCATAAATACTCGTGTCTAGCATCGACACGCAAAACAACCTGTATCGGGCATCCGTCAATCCGGGTCAGCCCTCTCTCAAAGTATATATCGGGCGTCCGTCAGTCCGGGTCAGCCCTCTATCAACACATCGGGCGTCCGTCAGTCCGGGTCAGCTCTCTATCAACACATCGGGCATCCGTCAGTCCGGGTCAGCCTACTATCAATACATCGGGCATCCGTCAGTCCGGGTCAGCCCACTATCAATACATCGGGCATCCGTCAGTCCGGGTCAGCCCTCTCTCAATACATGCCTCTAGCACCGAGAAAACACGGGGTGACGCCCCAAAATATCATATCAAGGGAACCGGGTTTTTAAATGATTACATATTTGAAAAGAGCCACGGTTCCCAAATCCAGAAATCACATGTAATCCCATCCCATATGCAAGTAAATGTGATGTGATATGTGCATCAAGTATGAATGTCAAGTCAAGTCATATAAAAGATGAGCTACAGCATAATGATCCGATGTGATATATGCATCAAGTATGTATGTCATGTCAAGATAGTGCTTGTGCAACGTGAACTGTCAATAAGGGTGCGGTGTTCTATCAATTCTAAGCATACATACAGCAGGGAATGCAATATGCAATGACAGTACATGAGGTAAGTGCAACATATAGTAATAAGGTCCTATCAGCCCTGACGCATAATGCCATGCGGGCGATATCCCCGTAGATGTGAAATCTACTCACCGAAGTCCCGCGCTAAGTGTATCCAACAACTTGCTTGCCCTTCTTTGCAGCGTCCGTCTCACTGGCCTGCGAACCTCATACTTAACCCTAGGGAACTGCAGGAAGAAGAAGAAGTGAAGGGAAGTGGCTGCACTTGGTGCTGGTGCTGCAGCTACTGTTTTCTGCTACTCTGCTACTGCTTCTGGCTCCTGCTGCTGCTGTTTCTTCAGTTGCTTGCTTCTGCTGCTGGTTCTGGGCTGAGGTAAGTGTGTGGGTGTGTGAGTGTGAGAGTTTGAGAGGAATACAAAGAAATGAGAGGAAACACTCAAGGTCCAATAGTCAACCCTCCTCTCTCTCTCTTCATTAAAGCCAAGCATGGGCTAAGCCATGATGCCCACTCCCTCTCTCTCTCTCAAGTCAACACCAAACACAACTCAATTTAAAACAAATACAAATTAACTAATTAAACTCACTTATTACCCAAAAGGATTAATCCTATGATTAACCCACCATGGTTAATAATCATGGTATTAACTCAATTTAAAAACCCTAGTTTACATGCACATGTGTGTGCAAGCCTAGGAAAATTTTGGAAAAATATTTATTAAATTAGGAAAAATATTTAAAACACAATTTGGTAAACTTTTTATTAAAACCCATTATTTAAATATATTTATTCACCAAACACATCCTAAGGTGTTACAATCTCTCCCCCTTATAGAAATTCGTCCCCGAATTTCAAAAATCTAACTACACGTACCTTCAAAAAGATGGGGATATGTCTTCATCATCTCGTTTTCGGTCTCCCAAGTGACCTCCTCACAGTTCTGGCCACGCCAAAGTACCTTAACTGATGCGATGTCCTTCGATCTCAATTTCTTCACTTGTCGATCAAAGATCATCACCGGCTGCTCTGCATATGAAAGGTCGCGCTCAAGCTGGATCGTCGGATGCTGAATCGCATGCGAAGGATCATGAAGATATCTGCGGAGCATCGAGACATGAAATACGGGGTGCACATCTGGAAAGCTGGGCGGAAGGGCTAAACGGTAGGCTACTGCACCAACACGCTCGAGGATCTCGAAGGAGCCCACATATCTGGGACTGAGCTTCCCCTTCTTCCCAAACCTCATAACACCTTTCATTGGGGAGACCCTCAAGAAAACATGATCACCAACAGAAAACTCAAGTCTGCGTCGTCGACGGTCTGCATAAGATCTCTGCCTACTCTGCGCTGTTCTCATCATATCGCGAATCAACTGGATCTTCGCTGTCGTCTCCTCAACAATCTGTGGCCCTAAGATACTGCTCTCGCTGAGCTCTGTCCAATAAGTGGGCGACCTGCATCTCCTCCCATAAAGAGCCTCAAATGGTGCCATCTGAATGGTCTCCTGGTAGCTGTTATTGTAGGAGAACTCTACTAAGGGCAAATGATGATCCCAGCTACCTCCGAAATCTAATACACAAGCTCTGAGCATGTCCTCGAGAGTCTGGATGGTCCGCTCTGACTGGCCGTCGGTCTGCGGATGAAATGCCGTGCTGAAACTCAAGCGAGTGCCCAAAGCCTCCTGAAGCCTCTGCCATAGTCTACTAGTAAACTGGATGCCTCTGTCGGACACAATGCACGTCGGGACTCCGTGTAGTCGCACTATCTCGTCAATGTAGATCTGGGCATACTGAGTAAATCCGAAAGTCGTCTTCACCGGTAGGAAGTGAGCCGCTTTCGTCAAACGATCCACGATCACCCAGATAGAGTCATACCCCCGACTAGTCCTGGGTAGACCCACCACGAAATCCATCGAAATCTGTTCCCATTTCCACTCCGGAATGGGTAGCGGCTGTAGCTCTCCCGCGGGCCTCTGGTGCTCAGCCTTGACTTGCTGACAAGTCAGGCATCTCTACACGAAATCTGCAATGTCCCTCTTCATTCCGTCCCACCAATAAACATCTCTCATATCATGATACATCTTGGTGGAACCGGGATGGACGCTATATACCGATCGATGTGCCTCCTCAAGAATCTTGCGTCTCAGTCCCTCAGCATCTGGTACGCACAGTCTGACTCCAAACCGTAGTACCCCCTGATCATCGATCACGAACTCGAAAAATCTGCCCTGTCCAATCTGTGCCATGATCTCTGAACATCGGTCATCACTGAGCTGTGCCTCACGTATACGATCGATCAACTGTGGCCGTGCACGGACATGCGCTATCTGTCCTCCAATCGGCGTGAACTCGAACTTTATTCGGCTGTCGCATAATATCTGCCAATCTGCTGACGACTGCCCCTGTACTGCGCTCAAACAAGATAAACTACTCCCGGGCCTCCTGCTCAAAGCATCCGCCACCACATTTTCCTTGCCCGGGTGATATAAGATCTCGCAGTCGTAATCCTTCACTAACTCCATCCATCGACGTTGTCGAAGGTTCAGGTCCCGCTGCTGGAATATGTATTTCAGACTCTTGTGATCCGTGAATATCTGGCACGACTCGCCGTATAGGTAATGTCGCCAGATCTTTAGTGCGAAGACCACTGCATCCATCTCCAAGTCATGAGTAGGGTAGTTTTGTTCATGTCTCTTCAATTGTCGCGAAGCATACGCGATCACCCTATCATGCTGCATCAGTACGCACCCTAACCCCACACGAGAAGCATCACAATAGACCACAAATCCGCCCGATCCGGAAGGTAAAGATAACACCGGTGCCGTCGTCGGCCGTGTCCGTAACTGCTGGAAACTGTGCTCGCACTCCTCCGTCCAATCGAAGGGAACTCCCTTCCGGGTCAACCCGGTCAACGGTGTAGCAATACGTGAGAAGTCCTGCACAAAACGCCTGTAGTAACCGGCCAACCCCAAAAAGCTGCGAATCTCCGTCACCGATGTGGGTCTGGGCCAACGCTGAACGGCCTCGATCTTCCTCGGGTCTACACATATACCGTCTCGTGAAATCACGTGTCCCAAGAAGTCTACGTTGTCCAGCCAAAAAAGCACACTTGGAGAATTTCGCATAAAGCTGGTGCTCCCTCAAGGTCTGCAATGTAATCCGCAGGTACTGCTCGTGCTCCTCACTACTCCGGGAATACACCAAGATATCGTCAATGAAGACTATAATGAACAGATCCAAGTAAGGCCGGAAAATACGGTTCATCAAGTCCATGAAGGCTGCTGGCGCATTGGTGAGTCCGAACGACATCACCAAAAACTCGTAATGGCCGTAGCACGTACGGAAAGCTGTCCTGGGAATGTCCTCCTGTCGAACCCGCAGCTGATGATAGCCCGATCGTAAATCGACCCTCGAAAAGTACCCTGCCCCCTGAAGCTGGTCGAACAAATCGTCGATACGCGGCAAAGGATACCTGTTTCGTACTGTCACCCTGTTCAGCTGGCGGTAGTCGATACACAGACGCAAACTGCCGTCCTTGTTTTTGACGAACAGGACTGGAGCACCCCAAGGAGAAACACTGGGTCGAATAAGTCCCTTGTCCAGCAAATCTTGCAACTGACCCTTCAACTCTCGAAGTTCCGCCGGGGCCATCCGATAAGGCGGTATGGAAATAGGCCCCGAGCCAGGAACCAAATCAATACAGAAAGAAATGTCGCGCTCGGGCGGCAACCCTAGAAGCTCGTCAGGGAACACATCAGGAAACTCGCTAACAACCGGAACCTGATCCAATGGAACCTGTGTAGCAATAGCATCGCAAACATAGGCGAGAAATCCCTGACATCCCTTCCTCAAAAGCTGTCCAACGCGAAAAGAAGAAATCACACTGTGAGGGGCGGCGCCACGGTCCCCCAACACAACAAAAACCGACTCACCGGGAAAGCAGAATCTAACTGTCTTCTCACGGCAGTCCACAGAAGCATAGCACGTGGCTAACCAATCCATCCCCAGAAGAACGTCGAAGTCCAACATCTCAAGAAGGATCAAGTCGACAGGCAACTCCCTCTCGCCAATACAGACGGTACAAGATCGGAACACGTGCCTAGCAACAAACAACTCTCCCACAGGAGTGGTCACCACAAGCGGCTGATCAAGCAAGCCGGACTCTCTACCCAGACTCGGCACAAAGTGTGTGGATACATACGAGTGTGTGGATCCGGGATCGAACAGTACATGTGCATCAACTGAACATACAGGAAGGATACCTGAAACCACTGCATTGGACGCCTGCGCGTCCTGATGTGTCAAAGCAAAAACCCTCGCCTGTCCACCACCTGCGACTGGCTGCCCTCTGCCTCGATCACCTCGCCCCCTCTGAGCAACTCCTCCACGCCCACGACCTCACTGTGTATGAGTCTGGCGCGGAGCAACGGTAGGTACAATAGGCAACGCCCTCTGGGGTGGTGAAGATGGTAATGTGACATGCGGTGCTGTCGCCTCCCTCCGGGGTAACTCAGGACAATCCCGTACACGATGGTAAGAACTCCCACAGCGAAAACATCCCAACGATGACCGCTGACCATCCTGGGAATAGGAACTGAATAACCGGCCCCGCCCTGAATCTCTGCTGCCTGCAATACGTCTATCACGGCGCCGAAAAGGCTGTCTCTGTGCTGATGTATCCGCACGAACTCTCTTCGGCTCTGGAACTACCGAAGTCTCAGCAAGGTGCTCCTCGACCACTAGGGCTGCGTCTACAGCTGCTGCATAGGTCTCGTAGTGCTGCACGCTGATCGCAAGGAACAATGGTGTAAGCAAGCCTCGAACAAATCTCCTGACTCGCAACTCCTCAGTAGCCACTAAATATAGGGCATAGACTGCTAGCTCTGTAAACAGCACGTCATACTCTGCCACTGTCATCCCTGGCGTCTGGCGCAAGGACTCAAACCTGCGTGCTCGGGCATCCCTAACACTCTGGGAAAGGAAACGGGCTAGAAATATGTTCACAAACTCCGTCCAGGTCATAGGAGGAAGACCTGCTGCTCTGCCCTTCTCAACTGAGTCACACCACTTCTGCGCAAGACCTTCTAGGCGAAAGCTCGCGAACTCGACCCATCTCGCATCTGCGCATCTGAGGGAACGACATATCCTGGCCATCCTGTCAATGAAAGACTGTGGGTCCTCGGCTGTATCGGTGCCTGTGAAGACCGGAGGCTTCAGCCTCATGAACTCTGATAGCGACACTATGATCACCTCCGTAGCCGCAGGGGCAACTGGCTGTGCGGTAAGTACCATAGCGGTCTCTGGAACGGGTGGAGCTACATCTGGTCGCTGGGCTCGAAGCGTCTCAACTAGCGATCCTATCATCTGGCGCATCTCCTGCATGCTAGATCCCACCGTCTGGCGCATCTCCTGCATAACAGCCCCTAGCGTGGCGATCTGCTCTGTCACGGCAGGAACAGCCTGCTCGGGTACAACCGGCGTACTGCCCGGATCAGTCCTCATCTCGGACGAGTCAACTCGAATCTCGGCCCTCACGGCCGCTCTCTGTGCCCTCGTAGTCTTAGGCGGCATAATGGCTGAAACAAAATTTGGATTCGATAAGAACACGGAAATCGAATCGCAAGAATATAAGGAGGGATCAAATCAATAAGTCCTAAGGTCGTGTAAGCGGAGTACCGTGTCGTGAGTATGCCGCGGAACATACACACGCTACGCTACCCTGCTGCAGCTACCTACTCCATCATACCAGGGTCATCCTACACTCCGAAGGTAAAACCTACGCTCTGATACCAACTTTGTCACGACCCGAGAGTTTCGACTCGTGACCGGCACTTAACCACGCAACGTCTACAGGCGTAACGCGGCTAAGTAAGCCGAACCCAGAAATCAAACCAATAAATATAGAGTGATTTAAAACATTTCGTAAAAACAGTCATGCGTGTCCGAAAAACATCTTATTAATTTAGTAGAAATCCTTTTTAAGTTCAAGAGTTATAACTTTTATAATTTTGGTAACATTTCCTTTTTAAACATTTGCCCCGCAAATCGGGTAAAAGCAAGGTGTAACAGAAATGACAAGTGAAATGAATAAAGCATCACAAAAAAGATATACGACGCCGTAGCGAAGAATACACGGTAAAGTAAAGACAATATCCCAAACGGTAAGACTGCATAAAATAAAGTCGGCTCACATGCGAGCTCAACACCAGAATATAGTATCATACATATCGTCCTCACAACTGTCTCTAAGTCAATACAGAAAGGTAGATGGAGAATACTAGATACATCAATATACAACTGAAAGATAACAGATACCGTACAAAACCCACCTAACAGCAAAAAGACTAACTCGCCTCAGAAAGGGTATCTGTGCCAAAAGATGTGGTAAACAGCCAGCCGTGACTACTCCCAAGGGCAACCTGCAAATACTGTGGCACAACGGGGGTGAGTTGCCAACTCGTGAATAGAGATAAAATATAAAAGTAATCACGAGCATGCACGTACAGCGCTACTCTAACAAATGCCAGCAGATGATATCAATGCGAGGTAAGCACTATGCATAATAATCATGCAAGTCCTCTATCAGGTGATATAGCTACAGGATGAGATGCAATAATGAATGCTGAGCATGGGAATATAGTATCTACATGAAGTGTCGAGGTGGACTACATATGTATGTATGCACCGCGAATCCCAACATCCCAGACGCCGGTACTCCATCGGCCCTCATATCCTGTATATCCCTGAGAATCCCGAGTGCCCAACATCGGCACCCAAATATCATAAATACTCGTGTCTAGCATCGACACGCAAAACAACCTGTATCGGGCATCCGTCAATCCGGGTCAGCCCTCTCTCAAAGTATATATCGGGAATCCGTCAGTCCGGGTCATCCCTTTCTCAATACATCGGGCGTCCGTCAGTCCGGGTCAGCCCTCTATCAACACATCAGGCATCCGTCAGTCCGGGTCAGCCCTCTATCAATACATCGGGCATCCGTCAGTCCGGGTCAGCCCTCTATCAATACATCGGGCATCCGTCAGTCCGGGTCAGCCCTCTCTCAATACATGCCTCTAGCACCGAGAAAACATGGGGTGACGCCCCAAAATATCATATCAAAGGAACCGGGTTTTTAAATGATTACATATTTGAAAAGAGCCACGGTTCCCAAATCCAGAAATCACATCCCATATGCAAGTAAATGTGATGTGATATGTGCATCAAGTATGAATGTCAAGTCAAGTCATATAAAAGATGAGCTACAGCATAATGATCCGATGTGATATATGCATCAAGTATGTATGTCATGTCAAGATAGTGCTTGTGCAATGTGAACTGTCAATAAGGGTGCGGTGTTCTATCAATTCTAAGCATACATACAGCAGGGAATGCAATATGCAATAACAGTACATGAGGTAAGTGCAACATATAGTAATAAGGTCCTATCAGCCCTGACGCATAACGCCATGCGGGCGATATCCCCGTAGATGTGAAATCTACTCACCGAAGTCCCGCGCTAAGTGTATCCAACAACTTGCTTGCCCTTCTTTGCAGCATCCGTCTCACTGGCCTGCGAACCTCATACTTAACCCTAGGGAACTGCAGGAAGAAGAAGAAGTGAAGGGAAGAGGCTGCACTTGGTGCTGGTGCTGCAGCTACTGTTTTCTGCTGCTGCTGCTGCTGCTTCTGGCTCCTGCTGCTGCTGTTTCTTCAGTTGCTTGCTTCTGCTGCTGGTTCTGGGCTGAGGTAAGTGTGTGGGTGTGTGAGTGTGAGAGTTTGAGAGGAATACAAAGAAATGAGAGGAAACACTCAAGGTCCAATAGTCAACCCTCCTCTCTCTCTCTTCATTAAAGCCAAGCATGGGCTAAGCCATGATGCCCACTCCCTCTCTCTCTCTCAAGTCGACACCAAACACAACTCAATTTAAAACAAATACAAATTAACTAATTAAACTCACTTATTACCCAAAAGACTTAATCCTATGATTAACCCATCTTGGTTAATAATCATGGTATTAACTCAATTTAAAAACCCTAGTTTACATGCACATGTGTGTGCAAGCCTAGGAAAATTTTGGAAAAATATTTATTAAATTAGGAAAAATATTTAAAACACAATTTGGTAAAATTTTTATTAAAACCCATTATTTAAATATATTTATTCACCAAACACATCCTAAGGTGTTACAAGAGCACTCCTGTATCGCAAGGTACGAGACCTCAAGGAAACTATTCCAGATGAGGTTAGCTCCAGGATCGCCTGTAGGAGAGCACGTCCTCAAAATGATCAACCTCATTGAGGAACTCGCAAACCTGGGATGCGTGCTAGAGAATGATTTGTATATCGACTTGATTTTGCAGTCCCTTCCCCACACCTTCTTTCAGTTCGTGCTTAGTTTCAACATGCACGAAATGGAAGCTGATCTTCCAAAGCTCCTCAACATGTTGAGGGTAGCAGAGACCTCCTTGAAAAAGGAGAAGACCCCCGTTCTGTATGTTGGCCAATCATCCTCTTCTAAATCTAAAGCGAAAGCTAAAGGGAAGAAGAAGATGAAAGCCACCAAACCGAAGAGTGGGGTCAAGAAGGTACAGGGAAAGAACAAGGCAGGAAGGGTGAAAGAGGATATAAACGAATGCCATTATTTTCACAAGCAAGGGCACTGGAAGAAAGACTGTATGGCCTTCAAGGCAAATGACACGAAGCAAGCGGTTGCTTCTGCTTCAGGTGTGTTCGTAATCGAAAATTGTCTTTCAGTAAACTCTACATCATGGGTACTTGATACCGGTTCTGGTTCTCACATCTGTAATTCATTGCAGGATCTGAGAAATAGTAGAGTACTGGGGGCAGGTGATATGACTCTCCGTATGGGCAATGGAATGCATGTAGATGCTTTTGCAATAGGGGAGTATCACCTAGGATTGACTAGGGGGTACGTTTTGGTGTTGTACAGCTGTTTTTGTATTCCCAGTATGCTGTGTAATATTATATCGGTATCTTTGCTGTCTAATAAAGGATATAATTTTGTGCTTGAAAGTAATGTCATGAACATTCTCCTAAATCAAGAACTGATTGGGTATGGCACACTGGAAAACGTCATATACATACTTAATCAACCTCGAATTTTCAATATTGAAAACACACTTAAAAGAAAGGCTCCAGATTCAAATCAAGCCTTCCTATGGCATTGTAGACTTGGTCATATAAACGAAACAAGGTTGACTAAGTTACATAAAGATGGATATCTAGATCCGTTTGAATATTCATCATATGCAACTTGTCAATCATGTATCAAAGGAAAAATGACCAAATCTCCGTTCTCCGAACACGGAGCAAGAGCTACTGAACTCTTGGGACTTGTACACAGTGATGTATGTGGTCCAATGTCTACACATGCACGAAGCGGTCACTCCTACTTCATCACTTTTACTGATGACTTCTCTAGGTATGGACATGTGTTCTTAATGAAACATAAATCAGAGGCCTTTGAGAAGTTTAAGGAGTATAAAAATGAAGTAGAGAAACAAACTGGTAAAAGCATCAAGACACTTCGATCTGATCGAGGTGGAGAATACTTAAGTACCAGTTTCCTTGAATGCTTAAAAGAGAATGGAATTCTCTCTCAGCTTACTCCGCTTTATACACCTCAGTATAATGGTGTATCAGAAAGGAGGACTCGCACGCTATTAGATATGGTGCGTTCAATGATGAGTAGTGTTGAGTTGCCACTTTCCTTCTGGGGATTTGCTCTAGAATCAGCAGCATACTTATTGAATAGAGTTCCAACTAAGTCTGTGTCTACCACTCCATATGAAATATGGAGCGGGAAGAGACCATATCTCAAGTATATCAAGATATGGGGGTGTCCGGCATATGTTAAAAAGCATAGACCGGACAAGCTCGAGGCACGATCGATTTTGTGCAAGTTTGTAGGATACCCCAAACATTCAAGGGGGTACATGGTCTACCACACTGAAGAACAAAAGGTGTCTGTCGCTCACCACATTGTCTTCTTAGAAAGCGAATTTCTTGCAAAAGAAATTAGTGGGAGCACGGTATAGCTGGAAGAAATTCCAGAACCTCAAACTGCTGCCGAGGACTTAGAAGAACCTCAGATTTCAATAGAACATGACGAACCAACACAACTCCGCAGATCTAGTAGGCTTTCTCATCCTCCTGAGAGATACTATGGTTTTCTTCTGGATGGGGATCGAGAGGATTGCATCATCGATGATGATGAGCCTACTAGTTTTCAGCAGGCTATCACGAGTATTGACTCGATGAAGTGGCTGGATGCTATGAGATCCGAAATGGAATCCATATACACCAATAAAGTATGGACTTTAGAAGTTGCTCCTCCTGGGGTGAAACCAGTTGGATGCAAATGGATCTTCAAAAAGAAGATTGGTGCACTTGGACAAGTGGAATCCTACAAAGCTAGACTCGTTGCAAAAGGTTTTCGTCAAAGACCAGGATTGGACTATGATGAAACCTTTTCACCTGTAGCTATGCTTAAATCCATTCGGATCCTTCTTGCCATTGCTGCCTTCCATGACTATGAAATCTGGAAAATGGATGTAAAAACAGCTTTTCTAAATGGACATTTAGAAGAGAGTGTTTACATGGATCAAACAGAAGGTTTCTTAGACAGTGGGAGCAGCGGAAGAGTGTGCAGGTTGCTTAAATCCATTTATGGATTAAAGCAAGCATCGCGAAGTTGGAACATCTGCTTTGATGAGACAGTCAAAGAGTTTGACTTTATCAAAAATGTAGATGAACCATGTATTTATAGGAAAATTGTAGAAGGAGCAGTAGTCTTCCTCGTTTTGTACGTCGACGACATACTACTGATAGGGAATGATGTCCCTATGCTACAATCAGTAAAGATCTTCTTGTCACAGAAATTCTCCATGAAAAACTTGGGTGATGCAACCTGCATTTTGGGCATTAAGATCTATCGTGATAGATCTAATAGAAAGTTGGGACTTTCACAGTCCAGGTATATTGACACTATACTAAAGAGATTTAGTATGGAAGATTCCAAGCGCGGTAATATGCCCGCTTGTCACGGAATCGCCCTCTCCAAAGAAATGTCTCCAAAGACTGATGAAGAGAGGGATCGCATGAGCATTATACCCTACGCTTCGGCGGTAGGATCTATAATGTATGCGATGTTATGTACAAGACCGGATGTAGCTTACGCACTTGGTGTGGTAAGCAGGTATCAGTCTAACCCTGGTGAGAAGCATTGGATAGTAGTAAAGAACATTCTCAAGTACCTGAGAAGGACTAAGGAGATGTTCTTGATTTACGGTAATGGGGACCTCCAGGTAGAGGCTTTTACCGACTCCGGCTTCCAAAGTGACAAAGATGATTCTAAATCCATTTCGGGTTTTGTGTTTACCCTCAATGGAGGGGCGGTATGTTGGAAGAGTTCCAAACAGGATACTGTTTGATCGCACGCTTTTGGCGTGTCGGATTTTCAAAGTTCTAAAGTTATAACCGCGATCAGGACGGTGTCGCTATGCAGCTATCCGGTTGAGCACGGGTCGATCCACAGGGAGATGGTTGTATGTTCGTTCGAGTTTTAGACGAGTCAATAAAGAATGTGTATATGTTTGTTCAAATCTAATCTATGTGTTTTATATGCAAGTATAAAGTTGTTAAGAAAAAAATACGAAAGTGTAAGCTAAAGAAATCCGCACTCAAAACCTTTAAGCCGAGTCTTGACCAATTGAAGCTAGAGAAATCGGCAACAACATGGATTAGGGTACTTAAGCACGGTATTCGTGGAATCCGGCTTATTGACCCTTATCCTTCCGTTCTTGTCTCTTGCTTTCGCCTCCGGCCAAACCGAACGCAACCGGTCGCGGTTAGGAATCACCGTTACCTTGGTAGGATAGGATGCCTAACGGAGCACTTGCGTAATGTTTGGGCGAAGTTCAAAGGAAAATAATGGGAAAAGGAAATGAGCAAAGAAACATTAACTTACAATATTGTATTTATTCTTAACAACAACAATTACAACCATTCACAAAACGAACCAAAAAGAGCAAAAGAAAAGATAAACAAAGAAAAGAAAAGATTACAAGCAAGCAATTAAAAGTGCATGGAATTTAAGTGCATGAAAGTAAATGAGCAAAAAATGAAACTAGGAACCATAGAACCCAAAACATGACATGGGTTCAATAACCAAATCTTAAACTTGCAAGCTCAATTAGGAGGTTGCAAGATCAAGAAAAGGCAAAGAACTCATGGAGAATGAAGCACAAAAGAGAGAACAAATGATACAACCCCTTGAGATCAATGACCAAAGCTTAAACTTGCAAGCACACTTAAGAGGTTGCAAGATCAAGTTAAGGTAGAGAGCTCAAGGGGGAAGCTAAGCAAAAAAAGAATGATACAAAATAACCCTCATCTTCATTTAACATCCACTCAAAATCTCTCACAACAATTTCATGGAGGAAAGAATGAAGGAGAAGAAGAAGAAAACTAAAAACTAACAAAAAGTGGGCATAAGAATGAACATCCATGGCTTGGCAAGTGTTCGTTATATTTTTTCCCCTAGAGGCCATTACTGTACATAGGATGTATATTGTAGTGGATGCTGGGACATATATAGGTATGACTTTCTTGCTCGACATGATAGTACGCTATCTGGTTGCTCTTTATCTTAACATGTATACTTGCAGTCTCTCTATTACATGTTGATAAAGCCCTTAGGATGTGTGCTCGACTTCTAGGACTATGATGTAGATCATACTAGTGGGGCATGGGTAGTCCATGAGTACATCCTTCAATGTTCCTAGTCGTGGGAATATCGAGATGGGGCATCGATATTCCAGAGTAGACTAGCGTATATCTTCTCGATCCATGTGATGGGCGATGGATGATCCCATATCCATTGGTGTTTGACATCAGAGATGGTATGCGGGTGCTCAGTGGTGACTGGGTACACTGAACGGACTCGCCGAGAACTCCCAGATGGTATTATACCTCACGTCAGATGGCAGTTCTGTGGTGACACTGGTACAGCTTAGTCTGTCGACCCGAGATCGTCATAGAGTCTTGTGTGTCTCCCACTGTGCTTTGATTTCCATCCTACCGCGGATCTACTGAGTCGTGCAAACAGGTGGTTTTTGGGTACAGTCCCGATTCACATGGAGGCAATGAGCGATAGCAGGGGATTCGTCTCTCCCGGTATTGGGGGTTGATGTTGCGCTATGCTCGACTGGCCATAACTGGAAATCCCTGGCCAGGGTTGCACTGATTTACTGGTAAGTGTTATCAGTAGTTTCATGCTTGTTATGGACATTACATCGGCATGACTTATCGAGCTACTGGGGTCTGACGTTTACCACCCCTAGGCGAGATATGCGACATATCAGACGAACAGACCGGACTGTATGGTAAGTGTTGCTGGTTGGATTCACAGGAGTGTGAGCGGGCTTGCTCGTTGATCTTATGATCGCTCAATACCCGGGTGGCCGTTACGTTTAGCAGACCGCTTGCGGCTTGTGGGTGTTTGATATGATCATCACCTGCTGCCGGCGTATTGACGAGTCTTTAGAGTCTTACACAGAGGTTTCCTGGCTCAAGCGAAACGAAATAGGAGCACATATGAGATATGTGCGGGACCGAGAATAATACCAGTATGTGATACTGAATTCTATTCTCGTGATTCGTATCATCGGACGGTTATATATGATATAGCCGGGTTACCGAATCAAATGTTGATTCGATATATTGATACACTTGATATCAGTCAGTTATATGCAATATGACCGGATCATTAAATCAAGTGTTGATTTAATGATTTAATGTATAATTATATATTTGATATATTACTTTACATTAAATAGTATTTGTTCACTTAAGATTGATTTTCTCACTTGATGTGTATAAGTAGTATATGTGATATATTTTTTGTGCACTTGATTGTATCATGTTTGATGATACATACAAACTTGGGTGTGTGTATGCTATACACCATGTTTAGGTAAATGGTTAGGGTTTTATTTACTTTATTTTTTTTGGTTAAAAGAAAAAAAACTAAATGGTTGCTTTTGTTTTATGCAAGAAGCTTCTTGATGCTTCATGCATCTTTGACAAAGTAACCATTTTGTTTTTATTCCTTAACCTAACCATTTCACCTAAAGCTTAGTTTATTCTCAACATTAGGTACCTCACCCATGGTTGCTAAATGATAAGAATCACTTGATTTATTATTTTCAAGAATTCATTATTCATTTTCTTTTCTCCTTCTTCTTCTTCTTCATGAAGAGAAGAAAGCATTCTTGAAAATTTCCAAATGATGAATCCAAGTGAGAAATCCAATTCCAAAGTGAACCCACTTCCTATTTCTTCATCCTCTACCACTTGCCATGTAGTAGAGAGTGTTATCTTCACAAGTTTCATGACCAAGTGAAGATGGAGCTTGAGTTAGAGTTGCCTCGACGTAGATCATATTCGGCATCGAAGTCGTCGACCTAGCCCGCCCATTTCTTCGATGAAACCGACAATATAGTCAGGGATTCCGATGATCGCAGCGGAGGGACGTAAACACGGAGCTAGAGAAGTGGAGGACCGAATCTACAAAGGTTGTAGTCACTTTAACTTTCTAGTAAAGTTGTTTACTTGTATGAATTTCGCCTTACCTCTAATTAACGATCTAGTATTAGGGTTTCTCGGCACAAGAAAAATTTGATTTTGGCATGGTTGATGCCTTTTGGAACCTCTTGAGTGTGCCTAGGAACCCTACAGTGGTATCAGAGCCTAGCTAAAGCTTTAGGCGTAGTGTAGACGATGTTAGAAGTACGATCGAACCCGAAACCCTAATTGAAAACCCTTCTCTGTACAATTTTTCAAAACTGTGATTTTTGTGAATTAAAAATATGCAGAAAAATCAGCAGGGTTTTCTAAGAATTACTGTGCAGTACGTGACCCCAACTCGTCCAAGGCGCCGCGGAACCGCGGCCGTACCCTAGGTCATGCGGCGGTTCCGCGGCCATAAAGTGTCCTCTTGCTTCACTGTTTGCACAGTAATGTCCTTTTGTGATTCCTCTGTTTTCTGGGTAATTTTAATTTCTACTCAAGAGTTGAGTTTTCTGGGTTGTATTGGGAGTTCGTAGATTCGATCGGATTGTCTAATTTTGTCTATGTGTTTTTCCGGATAATTTAGAATATGTTAAAAAGTTCGACCGGATATAAATACCCAATTTTTCCCCTGCCGGAAAATTTCCAAGTGTTGGATTTTTCCGTGGTTTAAGAACATTCTAAGTAGTGCAAGTAACGCGATGGACCCTCTAGAAGACAACAAACCTTAACTCGATTATGTGACCGTCTTGAACTTCCCTTTGAACCTTAGGGTTTGGGGCAGTACGGCATGCCATATGTGAGGCGTTGGCTTGACCCTTCTACGGCTGGACCGTTGGTACTTTGGCATGAAGTGAATGTTTTTAAACTTATTTCATGTGTTGAGCTGTTTCGGGAAAACTTGGGTGTTTGATTGTTCGATCGGAAAGTTTAACATTTTCTATTTATCTGGAATGTGATACAATATTTGGAATCCACAGGTAGTTATGAGATAACTGAATGAATGTTATAAACATAGCACTTTAGTCTCACTTGATCGGTTGCCACGGAATTTTGATGTGATCAAAAGTCCGTCACAATCACGTTGCGTACGCGAATACTCGCCGGATAAACTTAATAGACAGCTACACCCCATATCCCCGACCAAGTGACTGTAGGAGAACCCCATCGCCGAAAGCATCCGTTCGGGTGCTCGCGGCAGCGGTGTTCCGCCTTAGTGTACTTCGTCGACGATATCGGGGGTGCGGCCGTCTACTAAAGTTTGCGACGAGCATTCGTTCAGGATGTCGGGAATCTTGTTGAATTGCCCGACTTGATATTGAAAAGAGTGTTCGATAATGAGACTAAAATGTGGGGTTTATAATTGTTAGGCATGCGATGTCTAAGGAATTCATTTGGTTAGGCATGAGATGTCTAAAGAGTTTGCGGATTCCAACTGTTGTAGTTTTACACTTTCTTTTTTGTGACCGTAAGTGTAATATGTGATATCGCCGGTTTCGTTGCTATATGTCAACGACAATTGGGATGCGCATATTTACTTACGTTGATGACATGTGATGTTATGTGTTACTGGATATGTTATATTGGATCGTCATGTTTGAATAGCCGGGTTTTTTTTTATGTGAGATGAGTGTTTTTTCATTTTCATTCGTGTAAAAACTTGAATGTAATATTCTTTTATTGGGGCACTTCCAGGTTGCGGATGATGTCACCATTTGTATATTATTTACTTTTCCGCATTAGGATAGACCCAAGGCGGGGAGCATAGGTAACCGGGTTCTAGGGTCCAGTGGGAGACCATCTCGAAGAGTCGAGTCCGGGTCTCCTAACTCTAGAATTGGTAGGGTTACTTGCCGCTCTCGTAGGGGTCTAGGGGTGTGGGATTGGCTATTCATCACGACCGTGGAATCCGTGTTTTATACTGGCTCGTATTAAAAACACAGACGTCCTAGTATATCCAATATTTCATATGATATTTTCTGCTGCGTTATCTGTGATGTGATCATGTGATTTGTTCAGATAGATATTGTATATAGTATATATATATATTATATAGACGTTTCTTATGTTTTACACCCGCGCTAGCCCTGCCTCGCTCTGGCATTAGTTACCTAACCTAACGGTGCAGACGGGACATCGAGGCGAATGCGGATGGCATAAGCGTACGTTATATTTATCTGTGATGTTTAGGTGGACTTAAATGATAGGACATTCATTAATGAGATTAATGAAAGAAAATAAACCTAAAAGATGTTGTGGAATCGAATTTCAAAATAAAACAGGTAGCTACAGTTCTTGCATTGCATCGCGGTGTTCCTTGTAGAACATCCTGCACCTTATTCGATGAGGAAAGGGCCGAGATCCCTTCACCGGGAGTGACCCCTTTAGCAATAACTGGAAGATGGTACAACCCTCGGTTTGTCTTTTGATTGCTTCTATAGTTTTTGCTTTGCACAGCGGTATATATGATATATCCTGCACCTTATTCGATGAGGAAAGGGCCGACGATCCCTTCACCAGGAGTGACCCCTTTAGTAAAACTAGAAAAGCCTCAAAAACATTCTATTTAAAAACCATTTGATTCCGCAACGAGATCAAGTTCAAAGCGTTAAAGGTTTTATTAAAAACCATTCGCAACCCTCCGTCATTTTAGGAAGTAGAGTACTTAGTATTCGTGCTGTGTTTGTTGACCATAGTCAAGGCACAGTGTACGGTAGCTAAGTGATGTCTTCCTACACCGCATATGATGCGATTAGTTAGGACAGTCGCGTGACTTTGTTGACCTTAGTTAAGGGTCATATGGGTGGGTCTAATTAATCACGAAATGACGGGTAGAACTTGACTAGTACTTATGATTTGTTGACCATAGTTAAGGTCATAGGTGCTAGGGGTAAAAACCACTATCGAGTGTTTCAAGTGTTGAAATTTGCAATGAGATTGCATACCTTCTATATGATAGTTGGATCCTGATACCCACTGCGAGTAATTGTTACTCCTGGGAGAGTTTTGCACTTTACAATTAGCCGATCAAGTAGGTGTCTAGAAAGGTGTCAACGGGGTTACGCCCCTGGGAAAACGAGGTTTACTTTAATTAGGTCCGTGCGAAAGCACGGGGAACCTCCCTCAAAGTACCGACACTGGCCTGGCTGAAAGATTGGCTAACTTGTAGAGTGTAATTAATCCCGGCTAGTCTTTCCTTTTAGGGTTTGAAGGAAGATTTGATAAAAACAGTGGGAGCCATCCTGATTAGATAAAATTTATAACCAATATAATCTTGCAAGAGCGCACGCAGAGTGTTTTCTTCTCTCTCTCTCCAGGTAGCGACTATATCACGCCTTAAATCAAGATAATAATATGGATGTATTGACCGAACCCTCTTGTTATACTGAGCTGGGGAACGTTGGTCCCGCTCCAACTTATAATTGTTATAAGACAGAGCAGGAAATAGGGGAATACCAAGATTCCCATGCCGCCCAAACGAAGAAAGTGCATGAGATGCATCTTCTTCGGGTGTGTTCACTACAAAGAACTGTTTCTCTGTATTCTCTACGTCCTGGGTATTTGATGCCGGATCAGGATCCCAGATATGTAATCAGTTACATGGGCTACAGATAGGTAGAGAACTGAGAACGGGTGATAAGTTACATGAGACAGAAAACGGTGCAAGTGTTGCAGCCAAGTCTGTTGGTCACTGTCACCCTGTATTACCAATACATTGATTCTGAACAAATGCTATTAGATACCGAACCTGATATACAAAATCATATCAATCTCTTTATTTATTAAAGAAGGATATAATTTTGTATTATTGGATAATGTTTTGAACACTTCCTATATCAATAGTTGATCGGTTCAGGCACGTTATCTAAAAGCATTGACGTCCTAAATCAAACTACAGTTCCTAGTATACAGAACACACACAAGAGGAAGAGTTCAGAAATGAACGAATCCTTCTTGAGGCATTGTAGACTAGGTCATATCAATGCGACCCGACTGGCTGAAGTTACATTTAGATGCATATTTAAATCAGTTTGAATTTACATCTTGTGGAACTTTCCAATCATGTCACAAAGATTACATGACCATAGCTCTGTTTATTGGAAACAGAGAAAGAGTTAGTAAACTCTTGGGACTGATACATATGTTAGTGTATATGCCCTAGAGGCCATTACTGTATCATACTAGTTTGTATATTACTTAATGGATGCTTGGGATATTCACCTTGTATATACAATCTTGCTCAAAATAGTAGTATGCTACTTGGTTTGTTTCTACTTCAATGTGTACATGTGTTTATTTTTGTATATCGCCTATACACATTAGTAGAGCCCTTAGGATCTTTGCTTGATTACCAGCGATGTGATGGCCGTCACACTAGTGGGGCTGGGTAATCTATAAGCACATCCTTATGCAGGTCCCTGGTCGCAGGACTATCGAGACAGGGCATCGATACTCCGGAGTAGACCAGCGCATGCGCTTCTCATCCCAGTATGGGAGACGGCCTGTCCCACAGCCGTCAGTACGTCGTACTTGAGATAGTATGCGGGTGCTCGTTAGGTTACGGGTACACTGGACAGGACTCGTCGGGAACTGACTAGTTGGTATTATACCTATCGTCAGTTATCAGTTCCCAGGTGACATGAGTACAGCTTAGTCCGCTGACTTGACACTGTCACTTCGCCTCGGGTGTGTTCCCACTGTACTTTGATCACTACCCTACCACGGCTCAAAGGAGTCGTGCAAACAGGTAGTGGTTGGGTGCAGTCCCGAAGCACTTGGAGGCAGTGACGGTTAGACAGGATTCGTCTCTCCCGGTATTGGGGGTTGACATCGCGCTGTGTCTAGGAGAGCCATTACACGAGTAGTCCCTGGCCAGGGCAAACGAGATATACTGGTAGGCTTCCAGTGTTATCTCAGGGTGTTTTGGGCTTCGCTCCGGCACGACTTGTACCGCTATTGGGGGACTGACGTTTACCGCCCCCTAGGCCCGCCATGCGATGTATCAGACGAACAGACCGGACTGTACGGAGAATGTCACACTCAGGCTCAGTAGGAGTTCAGATGGGTTTCGCCTCGTCGGTCTTCTTATCGGCATTACCTGGGGACCGTTACGCACAGCTAGTGCCGCTTGCGGTCTGTGGTTAAACCCACTGCCAGCGTAGTGTCGAGTCTTTAGAGTCCCACACAGAAAGCTTTTCGCCTTTAGGCAAAAGAGTAGAGGTCGCATGGTATTGCGACAGGTCGCATGGTTTTGCGACAGGGTGCGGTCACATCCGTGCACTTGTGCACGTACAGTGTCCGGACAGTTTACACTAGCGGGCTTTGGTTTAAGCCAGATCCTAGTGTACCTTATGGGATTGGATTTATCCAGTTTGCATTCGTGTTCCTCGGAACGCGGATGCGGGTGTGTATGCACAGTTGACAGGGAGGCACAGACAGCGGATTCTCATTAGGGTTGTTGACAGTTGACCGTTGACTTTTTGACTTTTTGCTCAACCCTAATGAGAATATGATATTTTATTAACTATTATATTAATTAAGTATTATGGTGACTTGGTTGTTGACTTTTGTTGACTTTGTTGACTTTTGTTGACCGGTTGACTAGGCTTGACTAGTTGACCATCATGATAACCATGGCTATCATTTCATGCCAAAGACTTTTACTTGCTTGCTCATTTGAGTAAAATGAGTGCATGACATGATAATGTTATGGTTGCTTCAACCATCACATAAGACTTTTATTGATATGATGAGTTATGATTACATTGGATTATGAGAGGGTGAGAGACAAAAGAGAGCCTCATTTTTTCTTGCTCATTCTCTCTCTTGTTCTTGAGCTCTCCATTTTGCTCTCACCCTCTTGCTCTTGCTCCCTCTCTTTAATCTATGGTTCATATCTCTCATGAGTTGAGAATCAAGAACCATAGATAAAATCCCATTCTAAATCTTCTCTACTCATTCTAGTTCACTAGGTTTGGCAAACCAAGTGAACTAGTTTCTTCAAAGAACGAAGAAGGAGCTAAAGGTTGGAGCTTTCAAGTGGATCTATCTTCGGCGTACGGAGACGACGAGAAGGAGCCATCGGACCACCATCGGAGCTTGAAGACGAAGGAGTTCAAGACAAGCTAGGTATAACCCCCTAACCGAGTAGCTAGAGACTCTTAGTTAGGATGTTAGATAGACGTTTAACCAAGATCCGGGTTATAGGTCCATGTTACCACCTCCGTAAAAATTGTTATTTACCAAATTCCGCATTCCCGAAAGTACCGGGAGAGGTAGCATGGACTTACAGTGGTATCAGAGCCTAGTTAAACTCTATCTAACATGTTAGCAAGTAACTAGAAGATCGATCAAACGAAAAAGTCCCGAAACAAACCCCAAGAATTTCAAGTTTCTGTCGAATGTTTTACTGTTCAAAAGTTGATTATTTTAACACCTAAAATCGGCTCAGGCTTTTCTGTGAATAACCACCAAAGACGGACCCACGACCAAGTCAAAGCGCCATGGAAGCGCGGCGGGAGCACGCTCCCGCCGCGGATCCGCGGCCGAGTTGACTCGGCCGTGGTCAATCTTTGGTGCAGTGTTATTCTGGGGGTATTTGGGGATTTTTGGAACATATATTTTCTGCCCAGATTTTCCAGAACGAAAATTTCCTTTTTGGGGTCCCGAAAATCCGTATTTTTGATCGAACTTCTAAAAGACTTAAGCTAACGGGTTTTCTGTAATGTGATATTTGTATTGAACGTCTACTAATCGCTATATGTCGATTAGTGGGGGTTATACAAATCTGTGATCTGTAATGTGCTGGAATGTGTATATAAATATGTTGGATTGTCGCGGGTGAATAGCCGGGGGTTGTGAGACGAGAGTTTTCTTTTCTTGCAATTCATGTAAATTTGTAAATTGATGTAATAATTATTTGTATGGCCGCACAACCGGGTCGGGGTTGTAGCCGTCATTGTATAATTTCTTTTTACTGTTTTTGCTCCTAGGATAGACCCATGGAGGGGTGCACAAACTACCGGGTATGCCGAAGTGTCGAGTGACCTACTCATGGAGATGAGGGAGGTTGCTACGCTTCGGGTACTTGGCGGGTAGTTTGCCGCACCCGTAGGGGTCTTGGGTGGGGTATTGGCTATTCACCGCGACCGTGTAATCTGTTTTTGTTACAGGCTCGTACAAATTACAGATTCCTAGTATATCCAATGTATTTATCTGTGATCTGAAATGTTTATCATTGCAGTATATCTATATATGATATTATTTAGGCGTTGCTTATGTTTTACAGACGCGCTAGCCCAGCCCCCGCTCTGTCGTTAGTTAAGTAACCTAACGGGTAATGACGGGGCCCAGTGGCGAATGCGAATGGATAAGCGTACGTCATATTTTGGTTGTTTTCTGCAATGGTAGGATTAAATGATGGGACGCATTAAAAGAACTAATGCAAGAATATCACGCATTAAAAGAACTAATACAAGATAATAAACCAAGTTAAAGTCGTTGGAACACTTTCGAAAAACCACTCGGTTCTTTTCAAAACCAACTTTTAAATGCGGAGCTTGAGCCACTCCTTTTAAAAGCTATCTCGTTCCATCGACCAAATCAAGTTCACTACGTTCACGGTTTTGCCAAAACCATTCGTAGCCCTCCATCGTTTCGTATGAATATTCAATAGTATTCAAGCTGTGTTTGTTGACCTTCGTCAAGGCATAGTGATTGGTAGCTGTTGGGTATTCATATGTAGCATAGATAGATGCGTTGGTTTGGGACATTCGCATTACCTTGTTGACCTTCGTCAAGGGTATATACGGGTGGATTCAAATTAACCTGGATAATGACGGGCAGAACTTGACATGTGATTTATGATTTGTTGGCCTTCGTCAAGGTCATAAGAGCATGGGGCAAAAATCCACATCGGGAGTTTCATAAGTACTGAAACTTGCTAGATTTGCATACCATTTGGAGTGTGATGATTCTGGTAGGATTCCTTCAGTTTCGTCACGCGATGATATTTGGATCCCGATCCTACTGTGAGTATATGCTACTCCTCGGGAAATTTCTTGCTAAACGATCAATGCTATAAACCTAGTAGGTGCCTAGAAAGGTGTTAGCGGGGCTACGCCCCCAGGGAAAAGAGGTTCTCTAATTAAGGAACTTCGCGAAAGCGTTGGAAAACCTCCCTCGAAGTACCGACACCAGCCTGGCCGAACGGTTAAGCAAGTATTGTACGGTGGGATTGATCCTGACTAATTCTTCCTTTATGGTTTGAGGAGGGATTCGAGAAACAGTGGGAGCCATCCTGTTTAGACAAACTAAAAACCACTCTAAACTTGCAAGAGCATCATGCTGAGTGTTTCTTCTTCTCTCTAAATTGCAGCGACCAATCAACATGACTGGACTTAAGTTACTCCTAGATAAAAACAAACTGACAGGGCCAAACTACAAAGATTGGCTCAGGAATGTCAAGATAGCAATCACTTATGACAAGCTGGGGTATCTTCTTACCACCAAAGCTCCCCCTGTCCCTGGTCCAACTTCCAGTGTCGCGGATAAGGAAATCCGCAAGACTTGGGAGATTGATAGCGCGAAGGCCAAGTGCCTCCTGCTTGCCTCGATGGACAACGAACATCAGAGGAGGCATGAGAATATGGACATGGAATCCATATTGCTCCATACAAAAGAACTGTATGGAGAGCAATCTCGTATCGCAAGATACGAAGCGTCGAAAAAGTTATTTTCGACAAGAATGGCCGTCGGATCATCAGTAGCCGAGCACGTGCTAAAGATGATCGGCTACATTGAGGAGCTCGCTGACCTAGGGATCACATTGGAGAGTGAGCTATATACGGATATAGTTCTCCAGTCCCTTCCTTCCACTTACGCCCAGTTTATACTGAACTTCAACCTACAAGAAAAAGAGGTTGAACTTTCAGAGCTCCTCAACATGCTGAGGAGCGCAGAGGGCACCCTACAGAAAGGTAGGGATACATCCACTTTGTTTGTAGGAGGATCATCTTCTTCTAGGTCCAAGGCAAAAGCCAAGGGAAAGAAGAAGAAGGCCCCCGCCAAACCAAGGGGCGGTGTTAGTAAGGTGGATACGAAGGGAAAAGGTAAAGCAACAAAGATAGCGGGGAAGCTTGTGGATAAGGAAGAATGCTTCTATTGTCATAAGAAAGGACACTGGAAGAATGATTGCAGGGCCTGGAAGGCCAGAACACAGGAATTGAAGTAGGTTGCAGCTTCAGCTTCAGGTGTGTATGTTATTGAAAACTGTCTTTCAATAAACTCTACTTCCTGGGTATTGGATACCGGATCAGGATCTCATATCTGTAATTCTTTACAGGCGTTGAGAAACCGTAGGGTTTTGAAGGCAGGTGACATGACCCTCAGAGTTGCGAACGGAGCTAGCATGGATGCTAAAGCCGTGGGGGACTATCACCTGGGAATGTCAGATGGACATGTTTTGGTTTTGCGTAATTGCTTTTTTGTACCCAACGCAACTTGTAATATCATTTCTGTATCTTTAGTTTCTAAAGAAGGTTATGAATTTGCGTTTGTAAGTAATATTGTAAACATTCACCTTAATCAAGTTTTGATTGGGTCAGGTACATTGAGTAATGGTATATACGTGTTAAACCAACCACAGATTTTCAATGTCCAGAATACACACAAAAGAAAGTCTCCAGAAAGAAATCAGACTTTCTTGTGGCATTGTAGACTGGGTCACATCAATGAGAGAAGATTGACTAAGTTACATACAGAAGGGTATTTGAATGCGTTCGAATATCAGTCGTATGCCACTTGTCAATCCTGTCTCAAAGGAAAGATAACAAAGACTCCGTTTACTGGACATGGAGTAAGAGCGAGCGAGCTCTTGGGACTCGTACACAGTGACGTGTGCGGTCCAATGTCTACACATGCCCGAAGCGGACATTCTTACTTCATTACTTTTTCGGATGACTTCTCAAGGTACGGTTATGTCTTCTTAATGAAACATAAGTCCGAAGCCTTTGGAAAATTCCAGGAGTATAAGAATGAAGTAGAGAAACAGACCGGCAAAAGTATTAAGATTCTAAGATCGGATCGAGGTGGAGAATACTTAAGTGCCGAATTCCTGAATTACTTAAAAGAGAATGGTATTCTCTCTCAGCTTACTCCTCCATACACTCCGCAACATAACGGTGTATCGGAGAGACGGAACCGAACCCTATTGGATATGGTTCGGTCCATGATGAGTAACGCTGAGTTACCGCGATCATTCTGGGGATATGCGCTAGAAGCAGCTGCGCATCTCTTGAACAAGGCTCCCACCAAGACTGTGCCTACCACCCCATATGAGATGTGGACTGGGAAGAAACCCTGTCTTAAGTATCTTAAGGTATGGGGATGTCCAGCTTTTGTAAAAAAGCAGCATGCGGACAAACTTGAGGCACGTTCAGTACAGTGTAAGTTTGTGGGATACCCAAGGAACTCCAGGGGGTATCTTTTCTATTCCGCTGAGGAACAAAAGGTTTTTGTTTCTCAGCATGCCCGCTTCTTGGAAACTGAGTTTTTGGAAACCCAGATAAGTGGGAGCACAATAGAACTGGAAGAAGTTCCAGAACCACAGACTGTTACTGAAAGCTTAGTGGAACCAGAGGGTTCAACAGAACAGGACATTCCTACGCCGCTCCGCATGAGTAGTAGGCAGTCTCATCCGCCCGAGAGATACTGCGGTTTTCTCATAGACGGGGATAGAGAGGATTGCATCATAGATTATGATGAGCCTACTAGCTTCCAGCAGGCCGTTCAGAGCGTTGACTCAGTGAAATGGCTGGATGCAATGCGGACCGAAATGGAGTCCATGTACACCAACAAGGTATGAACGTTGGACATTGCTCCAGACGGGGTAAAACCCGTAGGATGCAAGTGGATCTTCAAAAGGAAGATTGGTGTAGATGGACAGGTTGAGACCTATAAAGCTAGGCTGGTAGCAAAGGGTTTTCGTCAAAGACCTGGCTTGGACTATGAAGAAACCTTTTCTCCAGTAGCCATGCTGAAATCCATTCGGATCCTTCTTGCCATTGCTGCCTTCCACGATTATGAGATCTGGCAAATGGACGTAAAGACAGCTTTTCTAAATGGAAATTTAGAGGAGTGTGTCTATATGGACCAGCCAGAGGGTTTCATTCAGAGTGGGAGCAGCGGAAAGGTGTGCAAGTTGCTTAAGTCCATCTATGGACTAAAGCAGGCATCGCGGAGTTGGAACATCTGCTTTGATGAGACGGTCAAAGAATTTGGCTTTATCAAAAATCCAGATGAACCATGCATCTATAGTAGATTTGTAGCGAGAACTGTAGTATTCCTCGTTTTATACGTGGATGACATTCTCTTAATGGGAAATGACATTCCTATGCTACAATCTGTCAAGGGGTTCTTGTCACACAGGTTCTCCATGAAAGACCTGGGTGATGCCTCGTACATTCTGGGTATCCGGATCTACCGTGACAGATCCAAGAGGATATTAGGACTTTCACAGTCCAGGTACATCGACACCATACTGAAGAGATTCAGTATGGAAGATTCCAAGCGTGGTAACCTACCGGCTTGTCACGGGATCACCCTCTCTAAAGAGATGTCTCCCAAGACTGATTTGGAGAGGGATCGCATGTCTATTATACCCTACGCTTCTGTGGTAGGCTCTATAATGTATGCAATGTTGTGTACCAGACCGGATGTAGCTTATGCACTCAGTGTGGTAAGCCGGTATCAGTCAAACCCTGGGGAGAAACATTGGATAGCGGTAAAGAACATTCTCAAGTACCTGAGAAGGACTAAGGAGATGTTCTTGGTGTATGGCGGAAAGGACCTCCAGATCGAGGCCTTTGCTGACTCCAGCTTCCAGAGTGACAAGGATGATTCCAAGTCCATGTCGGGTTTTGTCTTCACCCTCAATGGAGGGGCGGTGTGTTGGAAGAGCTCCAAACAGGAAACCGTTGCAGACTCGACGATGGAAGCGGAATACATCGCTGCATCTGATGCCGCAAAAGAAGCTGTCTGGATGAGGAAGTTCTTGAAAGAACTTCAGGTGGTTCCGTCCATTGTTGATCCAATACCTCTGTATTGCGACAACAACGGGGCTATAGCTTTAGCGAAGGAACCCAGGTCCCATCAGAGATCCAGGCACATCTTGAGGCGGTATCACCTGATCAGGGAGATCGTGGATCGCCAGGAGATCGAGGTTCGGAGAGTCGCTTCAGAAGACAACACTGCAGATCCATTCACCAAGGCCTTGCCCCAGACTCAGTTCGAGCGGCTGATCGAGATGATAGGTCTTCGATACGCCAGTACATGGCCTTAGTGCAAGTGGGAGATTGTTAGTGTATATGCCCTAGAGGCCATTACTGTATCATACTAGTTTGTATATTACTTAATGGATGCTTGGTATATTCACCTTGTATATACAATCTTGCTCAAAATAGTAGTATGCTACTTGGTTTGTTTCTACTTCAATGTGTACATGTGTTTATTTTTGTATATCGCCTATACACATTAGTAGAGCCCTTAGGATCTTTGCTTGATTACCAGCGATGTGATGGCCGTCACACTAGTGGGGCTGGGTAATCTATAAGCACATCCTTATGCAAGTCCCTGGTCGCAGGACTATCGAGACAGGGCATCGATACTCCGGAGTAGACCAGCGCATGCGCTTCTCATCCCAGTGTGGGAGACGGTCTGTCCCACAGCCGTCAGTACGTCGTACTTGAGATAGTATGCGGGTGCTCGTTAGGTTACGGGTACACTGGACAGGACTCGTCGGGAACTGACTAGTTGGTATTATACCTATCGTCAGTTATCAGTTCCCAGGTGACATGAGTACAGCTTAGTCCGCTGACTTGACACTGTCACTTCGCCTCGGGTGTGTTCCCACTGTACTTTGATCTCTACCCTACCACGGCAAAAAGGAGTCGTGCAAACAGGTAGTGGTTGGGTGCAGTCCCGAAGCACTTGGAGGCAGTGACGGTTAGACAGGATTCGTCTCTCCCGGTATTGGGGGTTGACATCGCGCTGTGTCTAGGAGAGCCATTACACGAGTAGTCCCTGGCCAGGGCAAACGAGATATACTGGTAGGCTTCCAGTGTTATCTCAGGGTGTTTTGGGCTTCGCTCCGGCACGACTTGTACCGCTCTTGGGGGACTGACGTTTACCGCCCCCTAGGCCCGCCATGCGATGTATCAGACGAACAGACCGGACTGTACGGAGAATGTCACACTCAGGCTCAGTAGGAGTTCAGATGGGTTTCGCCTCGTCGGTCTTCTTATCGGCATTACCTGGGGACCGTTACGCACAGCTAGTGCCGCTTGCGGTCTGTGGTTAAACCCACTGCCAGCGTAGTGTCGAGTCTTTAGAGTCCCACACAGAAAGCTTTTCGCCTTTAGGCAAAAGAGTAGAGGTCGCATGGTATTGCGACAGGTCGCATGGTTTTGCGACAGGGTGCGGTCACATCCGTGCACTTGTGCACGTACAGTGTCCGGACAGTTTACACTAGCGGGCTTTAGTTTAAGCCAGATCCTAGTGTACCTTATGGGATTGGATTTATCCAGTTTGCATTCGTGTTCCTCGGAACGCGGATGCGGGTGTGTATGCACAGTTGACAGGGAGGCACAGACAGCGGATTCTCATTAGGGTTGTTGACAGTTGACCGTTGAATTTTTGACTTTTTGCTCAACCCTAATGAGAATATGATATGTGATTAACTATTATATTAATTAAGTATTATGGTGACTTGGTTGTTGACTTTTGTTGACTTTGTTGACTTGTTGACTTTTGTTGACTTGTTGACTTTGTTGACCGGTTGACTAGGCTTGACTAGTTGACCATCATGATAACCATGGCTATCATTTCATGCCAAAGACTTTTACTTGCTTGCTCATTTGAGTAAAATGAGTGCATGACATGATAAAGTTATGGTTGCTTCAACCATCACATAAGACTTTTATTGATATGATGAGTTATGATTACATTGGATTATGAGAGGGTGAGAGACAAAAGAGAGCCTCATTCTTTCTTGCTCATTCTCTCTCTTGTTCTTGAGCTCTCCATTTTGCTCTCACCCTCTTGCTCTTGCTCCCTCTCTTTAATCTATGGTTCATATCTCTCATGAGTTGAGGATCAAGAACCATAGATAAAATCCCATTCTAAATCTTCTCTACTCATTCTAGTTCACTAGGTTTGGCAAACCAAGTGAACTAGTTTCTTCAAAGAACGAAGAAGGAGCTAAAGGTTGGAGCTTTCATGTGGATCTATCTTCGGCGTACGGAGACGACGAGAAGGAGCCATCGGACCACCATCGGAGCTTGAAGACGAAGGAGTTCAAGACAAGCTAGGTATAACCCCCTAACCGAGTAGCTAGAGACTCTTAGTTAGGATGTTAGATAGAAGTTTAACCAAGATCCGGGTTATAGGTCCATGTTACCACCTCCGTAAAAATTGTTATTTACCAAATTCCGCATCCCCGAAAGTACCGGGAGAGGTAGCATGGACTTACAACATAGTGATGTATGCAAGGTCCCCTGTCTACACATGCCAGGACCGGTTCTTTTTACTTCATTACATTCTCTGATGATCTCTCAAGATTCAGCCATATGTTCCTGTTGAAACATAAGTCCGAAGTTTTTGAGATATTCATAGAATATAAGATAGAAGCAGAGAACCAAATACAGGTATAAGTATTATGTCCTATGATGAGATCAGGGACGAGAATACTTGTACATGGAATTCTTGGACTATTCTAAAGGAGAATGAGATTCTCTCTCGGTGTTACTCCTCTGAATACACTACAGCACAACGGTGTATCGGGGCGGAGCAATCGCACCATATTAGATATGGTGTGCTCTATGACGAGTACTACTGAGTTACCTATTTCCTTTTGGGGTTGTGCACTTGAGAAGTTGCATACCTATTGAATTGGATTCGAATCAAATCAGTGCCCACCACTCCATATAAGATATGGTATGGGAAGAGCCTATCTCTTAAGTAAGTTAAGATTTGGGATTGTCCGGCCTATGTCAAAAGCAAAATCCGGACAAGATCGAGGCAAGGTCAGTTCTGTAGAACTGGAAAAGTTCCAGCTATACAAACTACAACTAATGATTTGACAGAACCAAAGGATTCAATAGTCCCCGACGAACCTCAGCCTCTCCGCCGATCTGGTAAGGGTTCCTCATCCGCCTGAGAGACACTACGGTTTCTCGATGACAGTGGGAGCGAGGAATGCATCATGAGATGATGACCCAACTAGTTTCAAGCAGGCCATCGAGAGTAGGGACTCTATAAGAATGGCTGGATGCTTAGCGATCTGAGATGGAATCCATGTACACCAACAAAGTATGGACTTTGGTTGCGATATCTGAAGGGTTAAATCCCCATCAGAAGCAAGTATATCTTGAGAAGATTACTTGGTGTAGATGGAAAAGTTGAGACTTTCAAAGCTAGACTTGTTGAAGGTTTTCGTCATCGACCAGGCGTGGATAATGATGAAACCTTTTCCAAGTGGCTATGCTTAAGTCCATCCGGATCCTACTTGCCACGGCTACATACCATGACTACGATATCTGGCGGTTGGGTGCCATGACTACTTTTCTAAATAATGATTTAGAAGAGAACGTCTATAAGAACACAGCCAGAGGGCTTCGTAAACAATGGGAGCAGCGGAAACGTGTGCAAGCTGCTTTACAGAATAAAGCAGGTATCGCGGAGTTGGAACGTCTGTTTTGATGCGATAGTTAAAAAGTTTGACTTCATCAAAATGGTAGATGAACCTTGTATATACAAAAAGGTAGTAGAGAGTAAGTTGGTCATCCTCGTATTGTACGTGGACAACATACTCTTGATAGGAAAAGAGTTTCCTATACTACATACGGTCGATCTCCTCTTATCACAAGGATTCTCCAATAGGATAAAGGTGATACCTCCTAAATCCTGGCTTTTGGATCTATGAGATAGATCTAAATGGATGTTAGGATTCTCACTAGTTGTAGAGAAACGGTATCAGTTGATCCAGGGGAGAATCACTGGAAAGGTTTCAGGGTGATAAGGATGACTGAATGTCAGTCGCAGGCATTGTCTTTACCCTCAGTGGAGGGACGGTAGGTTGGAAGAGTTCCAAGCTAGATACCGTGGCAAACTAGACGATAAAGGCTGGTAATATCGCTATTAAAGATACTACCAAAGAGGCAGTTTGGGTGTATATTGGTTCATGAGATGAACTAGGTTCCTACCATTGTGTGACAATGGAAGTATGGCTTTGGCCCAGGAACCCCGATCCCATCAGTGACCCAGACATATTCTGAGGCAGCATCACCTGATCATGGAGATAGTTGATCTCCAGGGTGACGAGGTTAGGAGAGTAGACTCAGAGAACAACACGACGGATCCACTCACAAAGGCTTTTTCCTAGAGAGAGACTTTTATGGGATGGTTGAGTATTAGATACTGCAACCACTGCTAAATATGGCCCTAGTGCAAGTGGGAGATTGTTAGTTATATGTATGCCGTAGAGGCCATTACTGTACATAGGATGTATATTGTAGTGGATGCTGGGACATATATAGGTATGACTTTCTTGCTCGACATGATAGTACGCTATCTGGTTGCTCTTTATCTTAACATGTATACTTGCAGTCTCTCTATTACATGTTGATAAAGCCCTTAGGATGTGTGCTCGACTTCCAGGACTATGATGTAGATCATACTAGTGGGGCCTGGATAGTCCATGAGTACATCCTTCAATGTTCCTAGGCATGGGAATATCGAGACGGGGCATCGATATTCCAGTATATCTTCTCGACCCATGTGATGGGCGATGGATGATCCCATATCCATTGGTGTTTGACATCAGAGATGGTATGTGGGTGCTCAGTGGTGACTGGGTACACTGAACGGACTCGCCGAGAACTCCCAGATAGTATTATACCTCACGTCAGATGGCAGTTCTGTGGTGACACTGGTACAGCTTAGTCTGTTGACCCGAGATCGTCATAGAGTCTTGTGTGTCTCCTACTGTGCTTTGATTTCCACCCTACCACGGCTCTACTGAGTCGTGCAAACAGGTGGTTTTTCGGTACAGTCCCGATTCACATGGAGGAAATGAGCGATAGGAGGGGATTCGTCTCTCCCGGTATTGGGGGTTGATGTTGCGCTATGCTCGACTGGCCATAACTGGAAATCCCTGGCCAGGGTTGCACTGATTTACTGGTAAGTGTTATCAGTAGTTTCATACTTGTTATGGACCTTACATCGGCATGACTTATCGCGCTACTGGGGTCTGACGTTTACCACCCCTAGGCAAGATATGCGACATATCAGACGAACAGACCGGACTGTACGGTAAGTGTTGCTGGTTGGATTCACAGAAGTGTGAGCGGGCTTGCTCGTTGATCTTCTGATCGCTCAATACCCGGGTGGCCGTTACGTTTAGCAGACCGCTTGCGGCTTGTGGGTGTTTGATATGATCATCTCCTGCTGCCGGCGTATTGACGAGTCTTTAGAGTCCTATACAGAGGTTTCCTGGCTCAAGCGAAACGAAATAGGAGCGCATATGAGATATGTGCGGGACCGAGAATAATACCAGTATGTGATACTGAATTCTATTATCGCGATTCGTATCATCGGACGGTTATATAAGATATAGCCGGGTTACCGAATCAAATGTTTATTCGATATATTGATACACTTGATATTAGTCGGTTATATGCAATATGACCGGATCATTAAATCAAGTGTTGATTTAATGATTTAATTTATAATTATATATTTGATATATTACTTTACATTAACTAGTATTTGTTCACTTAAGATTGATTTTCTCACTTGATGTGCACAAGTAGTATATGTGATATATTTTTTGTGCACTTGATTGTATCATGTTTGATGATACATGCAAACTTGGGTGTGTGTATGCTATACACCATGTTTAGGTAAATGGTTAGGGTTTTATTTACTTTATTTATTTTGGTTAAAATAAAAAAAAACTAAATGGTTGCTTTTGTTTTATGCAAGAAGCTTCTTGATGCTTCATGCATCTTTGACAAAGTAACCATTTTGTTTTTATTCCTTAACCTAACCATTTCACCTAAACCTTAGTTTATTCTCTACATTAGTTACCTCACCCATGGTTGCTAAATGATAAGAATCACTTGATTTATTATTTTCAAGAATTCATTATTCATTTTCTTTTCTCCTTCTTCTTCTTCTTCATGAAGAGAAGAAAGCATTCTTGAAAATTTCCAAGTGATGAATCCAAGTGAGAAATCCAATTCCAAAGTGAACCCACTTCCTATTTCTTCATCCTCTACCACTTGCCATGTAGTAGAGAGTGTTATCTTCACAAGTTTCATGACCAAGTGAAGATGGAGCTTGAGTTAGAGTTGCCTCGACGTAGATCATCTTCGGCATCGAAGTCATCGACCTAGCCCGCCCATTTCTCCGATGAAACCGACAATAGTGTCCAGGATTCCGATGATCGCAGCGAAGGGACGTCAACACGAAGCTAGAGAAGTGGAGGACCGGATCTACAAAGGTTGTAGTCACTTTCACTTTCTAGTAAAGTTGTTTACTTTTATGATTTTCGCCTTACCTCTAGTTAACGATCTAGTATTAGGGTTTCTCGGCACAAGAAAAATTTGATTTTGGCATGGTTGATACCTTGTGGAACCTCTTGAGTGTGCCTAGGAACCCTACAGCAAGTTCTGGGCTATTTATAGGCAGTAAACAGAGAACCTATGGCAATATTCTGAATCAAAATGAATGTACCAATCTGCCCCCAAAAAACGACCAACTGCAGAGTCATCATGGTCGCGGTTCCGCGACCTAAGCATGCTTATGCCGCGGACCCGCAGCCTTAATGAGGAGTTAGGCCATGGGGTTTTGTCGGTTTCCCTGTATTTGTGTACTCTTCAGTGTGGTATAGTACTTTTCTCAGAAGCTCTTCACAATTCTTCCAGAATTTCAGTAGATCAAAAGGTGATGTGATGTGGATCTTTTGCCATGATTTCCTCGAGCTCCGCATAGATATGTTGGATTTTGTGTTGACATTGAGCTTTGTGCATGAAAATGACAATCGATTTGCCATTTTTTCCCTTAAACTGGTGTGTGGTAACACACGGATAGAGAGCGGATACCCGTGTTTTATCTGTTGTTGGCAGTAATGCGGAATTTGTCATACTTTTCCATGAATTTCACTGTTTAGAGCTGAGAACCAGTATCCTGTAAATATGTAGCAAACACTGATTAAAAGCACCTGCCTATAAACAAACGAGCGTAAGAATGGGCGGTATAAAATGCAATATTCTGGTATGAACAAATACCCCCAAACTTAACTTTTGCTCGTCCCGAGCAAAACCAATTATTCACAAAAAAGTCCTAACCAAGCTTTCGCAGGGAACGCGATTGCACTGAGCGTGTGCAACAAGCCGTTAAACCTCTAGTTGTCCCTAGTAGGAGGAGTGTTGTCTCCTGAGGGTTTTCAGCGAATACTACCCACAAAATCCAGTCAAGCTAGTGTCATAAGTTAACATCGATTCTACTCCTATAGTTTAGTATCTACGATAGAAATTCTATAATCCTATGTTAGAAATATTCAACCATAATGCTTCACACCTCCTATCTATTTAACCTTAGATCCTATACGTTCCAAAAAAGTTTAGAAAGATATTGGTATCTCCTGAGTTTTCCTTCTTTAAGTGTGGTCTCAAATCAGGGATTTTTATTAACTTTACAGAAAACATAAGTCTTATTCTTCATTTCTATCTTTTATCTAAATATCGATTGTATACCCCTACGTGTTTGTATATTTTCACCCCTACACTCAAGAATTCAATTCAAGCTATAATACCCTTGCCCTAATACCTAATACTGCTTCTTTTCATTAAGGATGGACGGATTTGCTTGCACACCTTTCATGCGACTATTAATGCTTCTTGAGGCACTAACAGCCGATTACTGAATGTGTGAGCTTAAAGCGTAAATAGCAGTTTCCAGGTCTTGACTTTATTCTATTTTTCTTTTTCTTTTTCAAGACCGGATATATTTTTCAATAATGCTCTTTTGGTGTTTAGCTTTAAATACCGTTTTTTCTTTCATACTAGGTTTTCAGGCAAGAGTATTTCTAGGTATCCTCTACTATCCCAAGTTTCAAGGTGCGTGTAAGTGCAGTTTGTAGGGTGTATACTTTCTAAATTTGAACTTAAGAAAAGAAACTATTTTTCAGACTTATCCTTCAGTAAAACTTCAATACTTTCCCCTCATCTTAACTTAACTCAAGAACTGAACTCAAGATTACCTACTTCTATAAAAAAAACTGTAAGGACGTATAATCACCAAGTTTAAACAGAAGGAGGGTTATTTTTAGGGTTTTCAATTCCTAAGCCTAGAATTTAGTTATTTCTAACATATCAACTAAATTTTCAGAATAAAAATCTAAGTTACCTTATTAACTAACTTGACGACAAAGTTTTTATATTTTTTTGGAAAATTTTCGATTTTTGTGGGTTTTTAATAAGGTATGCAAATGCAAAATATACAAATGAATGCGAAGGAAGAAAGCTTACCGAGCACACCCCCAAACTTAAACTTGACAGTGCCCTTACTGTCAGGCTATACCAAGAGGGTCAAAATTGTCGGCGCTCTCCCTAAAAACAAATTATATACAAAACAAAAAGGAAAACAAAAAATATATACAAAAAAAAGGTTCCCCCCCAAACTTAAGTAAAACAGTGTTTCCACTGTTAAGCGTTGAAGTTCATGATTAGGGGGGAAAGAGAACAGTTTCAAAATATACAAGGCCTTACACAGGCCAAAAGAGAGCACCAACCATTCAAAGATTTTATCTCTATAATGTGCTAGTTGGTGAAAGAACGCGGAGAGGTAAGAAATGGAGAATACGCGAGACCGTATGGGGATAGAAGCGGGATACGGTCTCGGTATATGAGAAGAAAAATGGCGGAAGGGAGAAAGAAGTGGAATACGAACTTGAGGGTGGAAATGGATTGAATAAGTTAGTAAAATCTGTAATGAGCGATGTGAAAAGATGGATTGTACTAATCTATCAATATGGCGAGAAATTGGGTCAAATCCCTCAAGATTCGTGAGAAACCATGGGTATGCCGAACTCGGTAAACCAGACATATGAGTTGAAAGTGAGACGGTTTCTTGCAAGGTCGAAACGATGAAAAGGATGGAAGTAGGTGATTGAGGAAGGTTATCGGTTAAAGGTTCAGGAGGGTGTACACAGTCAATGAAAGGAACGGGATGAATTGGAACATCCGACCCATCAATTAAAATTGTTTCATCCTCAAAAATATCCTCAAAAGTCTCCTCAAAATTCAGCTTATCCATGCAAATTTCATCAAAATCAAGACGCATATGGGGTTCGGGAAAAACAGTTAATGACTCAGGATGATGAATTGGAGAGAAAAACTCAACCAAATATACGGGTTCATCATCCAAAATATTCCCAGCGTCAATATCCTCGCTCAAGTGAAAATTTATATTCTCAGACACCTCAACAAAAGCATGGATATCAATCAATTCAGGTTCTAAAGTGGAGGTGTAGAGGTCAAAATGTTTAGGAACGGATTCACTTGGAAGGGACCCTTCACAATCAGGTAAATCAAACACTATAAAGTCGCACAACTCATTATTTGTTTTATCTTGAATCAATGAATTGTTTGGAACACTAGATAGACATTCAAAACCGGAGTTGTGGGATGCAAGTTGAAACGGGTAGGCTTGATTCGGAAGGGGGTACAGCTCACTCTCTCCACTCAAATTCTCAACCTGTCCTACCGCCTCTTCATACATTGGAAAATTTGGAGCTAGTTGAAAACTAGCTACCGGGTCACTAGGTTGTATGAGGGCGGCCATCGACGCATTCAAATCCATCATATGTTGGTACGACGCTACCCTAAATTCTTCCAACGACTGTTCCAGACTAGACATGGGTTGTGACGGGGTTTCAGTAAAAGATTCAAAATTGTTTGGATACTGAAAACTCCTAAATGACGGTTCAGAAGCAATGTCTAGGGAAGGTGTAAAAGTCGGGTAGGACTGGTAGGAATTGAATGGTTGGACAGGAGTAGGATCAACATTTGGATAAGAGGGTGAATGAAATTGTTGATCCCAAGAATCTGTAGGAGTGAAAGATCGGCTACAGGATTGTTCAATATGTTCAGCGACGGACAAAAGAAGACTTGCAAAAGGGGTATCAACATAAGAGGGTGGGTGAGGTTGAAAAGGTTGATACAAAGTGGATTGCGGAGGGCAAGTGTTTGTCCTAGACGCGTCTATCCGATCTTTCAAAGAGATTTTGGGCATGGAGGGATTGTTCGACGTTCGGCCAAAGCAAGAACCGTAAGAAGTAATGTCTGGTTGTGGGTACCAAAGTTCGGCAAGAGTTTTGCGAGGTGGGGTACCCATGATATGAAGAGAGAAAGAAAGAAAGGGAGAGAAAAGGAGGGGAAAAAGAATGTGATTTTTTTAGTTAGATATTAACAAAAGAATGAAATATACACACAAAAAGAATCTGGACCAAAAACAATCACGACACAAAAATACCACACACCTAATCATTCTAGGGTTCACCTAGGTCAACTAGACCTGCTCCAGAACTTGATTGTTAAAGTAAAACTGTGTCGAGAAACGGGCTCAAGATACACTGATCACGAGGCCAGGTAAGTGCAGAGATAAGGGGAGGTTTTCTGACGCTTTCGCGAAGGTCCTTAATTAAATAACCCTTTCTCTTTTGGCGGTTTCACCGTTAACACTTTCCTAGACACCCCGTAAACAATATACCGTTAAGCGAGGTTCTAAACACAGTTAACTTCTCCTAGTGAGCGCGAACTCCTTAAGGCTTAAAGTGTAATTTCTTTTAAAGTTTGTGCGGGTAAACGTTATGCTCAAGTTCGTGATTTGTGGGACACGGAAAAAGTGATGAAATCCTTTACCGTATGTTGTGGGGTTCGCTTGCCCTTAAGTCCGTATTAATGTATGCAATGCACAATTCAATAAAAATTCTATAAAGAATCAAACAATCGTTTTTTAGTTTAAGCACGGCACTGCAACAAATACGGGTTAGTAAATTTTTAGCGTTTGCTAGCGAACTTGCAAAGAATCCTGCAAATAATAGTATATTGGATGCGTCAGATTTGAGAAGAAGGTGTTAGTAAAGTACGTACCGTTAAGTTTTTGGGTTAGGAAACCCCCGTTGAATCAATTCCGGGAAGCTTGAAAAGTTCGCTTGCGCGGGTCAAACTACCCGGATCTTTGGCACTGTACATTGCAATCACCTTAGCCTTGAACGTACACTTTGCTCCCCACAATCGCAGTTCGCAAATTCGCAAAAATCTGCAGAAAATACAGTATAGTGGAATTCACAGAGAAGATAAAAGAAAAGAAAAAGGGGTGGAGAAAAAATTGGGCACAGAGGCCTCAATGGGACCGCGGAACCGCCGCTCAAGGCACCTTCAAAATGTTGACTTGGGGATTTGTCTTTGGTCAACGAACTCCACTTCTTCTCTTCTCCAAAATAAAAACCACTTTTTTCTTTTTGGATTACTGTACTTGCTCCAGATTATCCTGCACACTTGCTCACAAAAAATATCAAAAAATAACAAAAAGATTTTATTATATATATATATATATACAAAAAGAATATTAACCCGAATAAAAAGAAAGAAAATACGTTACCGTCTCCCCGGCAACGTCGCCATTTGATTGCACGCTTTTGGCGTGTTGGATGTTCAAAGTTCTAAAGTTATAACCGCGATCAGGACGGTGTCGCTATGCAGCTAGCCGGTTGAGCACGGGTCAATCCACAGGGAGATGGTTGTATGTTCGTTCGAGTTTTAGATGAGTCAATAAAGAATGTGTATTTGTTTGTTCAAATCTAACCTATGTGTTTTATATGCAAGTATAAAGTTGTTAAGAAAAAGATACGAAATTGTAAGCTAAAGAAATCCGCACTCAAAACCTTTGAGCCGAGTCTTGACCAATTGAAGCTAGAGCAATCGGCAACAACGTGGATTAGGGTACTTAAGCACGGTATTTGTGGAATCCGGCTTATTGACCCTTGTCCTTCCGTTCTTGTCTCTTGCTTTCGCCTCCGACCAAACCGAACGCAACCGGCCGCGGTTAGGAATCGCCGTTACCTTGGTAGGGTAAGGTGCCTAACGGAGCGCTTGCGTAACATTTGGGCGGAGTTCAAAGAAAAATAACGGGAAAAGGAAATGAGCAAAGAAACATTAACTTACAATATTGTATTTATTCTTAACAACAACAATTACAACCATTCACAAAACGAACCAAAAAGAGCAAAAGAAAAGATAAACAAAGAAAAGAAAAGATTACAAGCAAGTAATTAAAAGTGCATGGAATTTAAGTTCATGAAAGTAAACGAGCAAGAAATGAAACTAGGAACCATAGAACCCAAAACAAGACATGGGTTCAATAACCAAATCTTAAAGTTGCAAGGTCAATTAAGGGGTTGCAAGTTCAAGAAATGGCAAAGAACTCATGGAGAATGAAGCACAAAAGAGAGAACAAATGATACAACCCCTTGAGATCAATGACCAAATCTTAAACTTGCAAGCTCACTTAAGAGGTTGCAAGATCAAGTTAAGGTAGAGAGCTCAAGAGGGAAGCTAAGCAAAAAAAGAATGATACAAAATAACCCTCATCTTCATTTAACATCCACTCAAAATCTCTCACAACAATTTCATGGAGGAAAGAATGAAGGAGAAGAATAAGTAAACTAAAAACTAACAAAAAGTGGGCATAAGAATGAACATCCATGGCTTGGCAAGTTCTGGGCTATTTATAGGCAGTAAACAGAGAACCTAGGGCAATATTCTGAATCAAAATGAATGTACCAATCTGCCTCCAGAAAACGACCCACTGCAGAGTCATCATGGCCGCTGTTCCACGGCCTAAGCATGCTTATGCCGCGGAACCTCGGCCTTAATGAGGAGTTAGGCCATGGGGTTTTGTCGGTTTCCCTGTATTTGTGTACTCTTCAGTGTGGTATAGTACTTTTCTCATAAGCTCTTCACAATTCTTCCAGAATTTCAGTAAATCAAAAGGTGATGTGATGTGGATCTTTTGCCATGATTTCCTCGAGCTCCGCGTAGATATGTTGGATCTTGTGTTGACATTGAGCTTTGTGCATGAAAATGGCAATCGATTTGCCATTTTTTCCCTTCAACTGGTGTGTGGCAACATACGGATAGAGATCGGAGACCCGTGTTTTATCTGTTGTTGGCAGTAATCCGGAATATGTCGTACTTTTCCATGAATTTCACTGTTTAGAGCTGAGAACCAGTATCCTGTAAATATGTAGCAAACACTGATTAAAAGCACCTGCCTATAAACAAACGAGCGTAAGAATGGACGGTATAAAATGCAATATTCTGGTATGAACACCGTTGCAGACTCAACTATGGAGGTTGAGTATATAGCTGCTAGTGAAGCCGCAAAAGAGGCTGTCTGGATGAGGAAGTTCATCTCTGAACTTCAGGTGGTTCCGTCCATTGTCAATCAAATACCTTTGTATTATGATAACAATGGGGCCGTAGCATTGGCGAAGGAACCCAGGTCCCATTAGAAATCCAGGCATATCTTAAAGCGTTTTCACCTGATCAGGGAGATCGTTGATCGTCGGGAGATCGAGGTACGGAGAGTGGACACAAAAGACAACACGGCAGATCCATTCACCAAGGCCATCCCTCAAGTTCAGTTCGAGAGGCAGTTTGAGATGTTGGGCATGCGGTACTCCAGCAACTGGATATAGTGAAGACAGTGGGTACTCATTGCGCCAATTATAGGCCTTAGTGCAAGTGGGAGATTGTTAGATATATATGCCCTAGAGGCCTTCATTGTATAGGATGCTAGGGATATATATGTACATGACAGTCTTGCTTAATATGATAGTACGCTATTTGGTTTGTCTTTATCTTAACATATGATATATTTTGCGTAGTATTCATACATATATACATGTTGATAAAGCCCATAGGGTGTTTGCCTGACTACTGGCGTTGTGATGGCAGTCATACTAGTAGGAGCTGGATAGTCAATAGGCACATCCTTAGATGTCCCTAGTCGCAGGAGTATCGAGACTGGGCATCGATACTCCGGAGTAGACTGGTGTATACATATGGAGGGGCGATGGATTGGTCCCGCAGCCATTGGTGGAGTGCACCTAAGATTGTATACAGATGCTCACTGGGTGTGAGTACACCGGACAGGACTCGCCGAGAACTGACTGGATGGTATTTATACCTAACGTCAGATAGCAGTTCTCAGGTGACATATGTGCAGATAGTCCGTTGACTTAAAGTCTTCATTTGTCTCGTGTGAGTTCCCACTGTGCTTTGATTACTACCCTGCCACGGTTCAAAGGAGTCGTGCGAACAGGTTTTAGTTGGGCACAGTCCTGAGCCACGTGGAGGAAGTGAGTGACTGTTAGGGATTCGTCTCTCCCGGTATAGGGAGTTGATATCGCACAGGGATCGGTTGGTCATTACCATAAGTCCCGGGCCAGGGCTGATTGAGAATTACTGATAGATTGATCAGTAGATTCTCGAATGGTGATAGAGCCATACCGACATGACTTGTACGGTTATTAGGGGTCTGACGTTTACCACCTCCCTAGACCATACATGCGATACTCTTAGACGAACACACTGGACTGCACGGATATTGTTACGCACAGGCTCAGTAGTAGTTCGGATGGGTATCCTCATCGGCCTTCTTATCGACATCTACCTGGGGACCGTTACGTACAGCTAGGGCCGCTTGCGGTCTGTGTTTATGTTACCGTATATGCCCTAGAGGCCATTACTGTATCATACTAGCTTGTATATTACTTGATGGAAGCTTGGGATATTCACAGTTGTATAGACAATCTTGCTCAAAATGGTAGTATGCTACTTGGTTTGTCTCTACTTCAATATGTGCATGTGTTTCTTTTAGCATATCGCTTATATACATATTAGTAGAGCCCTTAGGATTTTTGCTTGATTACCAGCGTTGTGATGGCGCTCACACTCGTGGGGGCTGGGTAATCCATAAGCACATCCTTATACAGGTCCCTAGTCGTAGGACCATCGAGACAGGGCATCGATACTCCGGAGTAGACTAGCGTATGCGCTTCTCATCCCAGCGGGGGAGACGGCCTGTTCCACAGCCGTCAGTACGTCGTACTTGAGATAGTATGCGGGTGCTTGTTAGGTTACGAGTACACTGGACAGGACTCGTAGGGAACTGTTGGTTGGTATTATACCTATCGTCAGTTATCAGTTCCCAGGTGACATGAGTATAGCTTAGTCCGCCGACTTGACACTGTCACTTCGCCTCGAGTGTGTTCCCACTGTACTTCGATTACTACCCTACCACGGCTCAAAGGAGTCGTGTAAACAGGTAGTAGTTGGATGCAGTCCCGAAGCACTTGGAGGCAGTGACGGTTAGACAGGATTCGTCTCTCCCGGTATTGGGGGTTGACATCACGCTGTGTCTAGGAGAGCCATTACACAAGTAGTCCCTGGCCAGGGCAAGCGAGATATACTGGTAGGTTTCCAGTGTTATCTCAGGGTGTTCTGGGCTACACTCCGACACGACTTGTACCGCTATTAGGGGACTGACGTTCACCACCCCCTAGGCCCGCCATGCGATGTATCAGACGAACAGACCGGACTGTACGGAGATTGTCACATATAGGCTCAGTAGGAGTTCGGATGGGTTTACCTCATCGGCCTTCTTATCGACATCTACCTGGGGACCGTTACGTACAGCTAGTGCTGCTTGCGGTCTGTGGTTAAATCCACTGCCAGCGTAGTGTCGAGTCTTTAGAGTCCCACACAGAGAGTTTCCCTGTATTGAGCGAAATGTGTAGAGGCCGTATGGTTTTACGGCAGGGCTACGATCACTTACGTGCACTTGTGTGCGTATGCTGTTCGGGAAGGAAATACTAGTGGGCTTTGGTTTAAGCCAGATCCTAGTATTGCACAGATGGATTTGATTTGTCTTCTGTGCATTCGCATTCTACGGAATGCGGATGCGGGTGTGTATGCACAGTTTTGAGGAGCGATAAAGGAGAAGGTGCCCCATTAGGGTTTTGGCAGTTGGTTCGGCAAAAACCGTAATGTGGCAGACTCATTAGGGTTTTGACAATTCGTTTGGTCGAAACCATTATGAGCTGGAGACAATGTTTACTAATCCTTTTAGTGATAATTTAGTGATGGCTAATTGCATTGACCATTTGACCACTTAGACCTCTCTTGACTTTGTTGACCCGTTGACCGAGTTGACCATTGACCTTCAAGAGAGGTCTACACTCTTCCTTGATTTTCTTTTTAATCTTTGATTATGAAAATGGTCAATTCAATGTAGCATCAACTTTATCATGATAGGATTAGTAATGATGGTTTTGGGTGTATTATTGCAACCATGGTTCATTTCCTTTGAGTTAATCTTTTCAATATTCTCTTCTCATTCTCTCTCTTGAAGTGAGAAGAAAAGAAAAGCTCCATGGTTGCTAGGTTTTCTCCTTCAACTTCCTCCTCTTGAAAATTCTTTTGATCTCATGTGTTGAGAGAAAAAGAATCCACATAGACAAACACTTCCATCTATCTCTTCTACACAACCTAGGGCATCCAGATTAGCGATCTCATTTCCCTAGTTGCCTCGGCTTGAGGTGGAGCTCGGTGTACAACTCTCGGGTGGATCGTCTTCGACTCAAGAAGGCCGCGGATGTGACCAAGATCCGGATCGACCCTCGGAGCGTAGATGGACGAGCCGGACAGCGGAGAGAAGACCCAAAGGACCGGTTCCGTGAGGTATATTTTCTACAGTATATTAGTTAAAGCCTCTACTTGTTTGCTAGTTTCTAGTTTAGCCAAGATCCTTGCTTATAGTCCATGTTGCCTTGCGCCAAAATCATTGTTTTTCGCCGTTTCCGCCTCCCCGTAAGAACCGGGGTGAGCAACGTGGACTTACAGTTTAAACCCACTGCCAGCGTAGTTGTCGATTCTTTAGAGTCCCATACAGAGTTTTCCCAACTCCATGCGAAACCATATAGAGGTCGTACGGTTTTACGACAAGGGTTCCGACGAATACGTGTTTAAACGCACATACGACATTCGGACAGTTTTTACTAGACGGCTTTGGTTTAAGCCAGATTCTAGTATCAGGTTATTGGATTTATACATTCTAAAGTTTTTCCGTGTTTTCACGGATGAGAGGGGCGTTCTCGTAATTTCCGGGAAGCTTCTAGAAGCATGGTGACTTGAGGGGTTTAGGTGGCATTGTCATTAATGTAATTGTGACTCATTATGAATGATTCACTATATCATTAATGCATTATTAAATACTTAATGACTCACATAGTGAATCACTCATATATATTTATGAAGTATGATGAATAATCATTTATTATTCATTTTATTGATTTATTCTTCATGCTTGATATATTAAGTGAGAAGCAATTTCATTTCATAATGCTAGTTCATCTTCTCTCTCTTCAAGCTCTCTCTTTCTTCAAGCTCTAATCCTACCACTCATGAGTTGAGTACAAGGTTTAGAAAAGACTAAACATCCCATAACCTAACTCTATATGACCTAAGTCCCTTTGGTTAGCAACTAGAGAAACTTAGTTACCTCAAGTCTTGAGGTGAAGCTTGGATTAGGGTTCTCGGGTGGATCATCTATCACTTGGAGGAGGCCGAGGAGGACGAAGAGATCGCAAAGATGAAGGACACGTATCACTAGGTATAATCTCTTTACATAGTAGTTTAGAACTTCTATGGTAGATGTTAATTATCGTTTAGCAAATATCTTCGGTTAGTCGATGTATGCTTCATGAACAAGATCGTTTTTCATATTTCCGCCTCCCCGCTACTCGTGGGGTGTTGCACATCGACTTACAAGGACAGGATGAGAGCAGCCCAGTGCAGGCAAAAGTCTTATGCCGACCGTCGTCGTCGCAGACTTGAGTTCACAATGGGGGATCATGTATTCCTGAGGATTTCTCCGATGAAGGGTGTTATGCGATTTGGGAAGAGGGGGAAGCTCGGTCCTGTAGGGTTGCTAGGCACGCGCACAAGGGTCTACGAGGCATCAACCATGCACGATTGAAAAATTAGCCGTGCCGAACAACCTAAAGCCGGATCTTTAAACTAGGGTTTAGGCGAAAACAAGTATGTTAAACAGTTTAACACTAAGTGAGACGGATTACAACCTTTGTAGATCCGGTCCTTCACTTCAATAGCTCCGTGTAGATGTCCCCTTCGCTGCGATCGTGAACTCCAGACTCTAGAGAAGCTCCACAAGAAGAACGAACGTGCTTGCTTCGATGACTTCGAGGCCGGAAATGATCTACGTCGGGGAGACACTAACTCAAGCTATTCCTTCACTAGGTCATGAACTTTGTGAAGAGAACACACTCTACTACATGGCAAGTGGTAGAGGATGAAGAAGCAGGAGGTGGGCTCACTTTAGAATTGATTTTCTCACACTTTTTCTCAAACTCCATTGAAGCTAGAAAGCTTTTGTTGAAATGAAGAAGAAGAAAAAGAAGAAGTCTCATGAATAATTCATCCAAATGAAAACTTATCCAATGAATTATTACACCATGGTTGAGTTAAGCCCTCATGCTTAACTCATGTAGAGAATTAACCAAAGTATGAAGTTAAGGGTTGGGTTAACTAATATCCTAAGGAATGACAAAAGAGTTGACTTTGTCAATGTTGCATACAAACTTCTACAAGCTTGATAACATTGACTAAAGTCTCCTCTCTTTTGTTATTCTTAAGGAAATAAGTAAACCCTAATTTAACCTAAACTTGATATAAGTCTCATACACCCATCTTGTACGTATCATCAAGCATGATACAAACATGTACACTTGCATATATCACATATAAACAATGTGCACAATCTAGTGAGAAAATAAATCATAAGTGAGCTAATACTAGTTAATGTAATTTAATATTTCAAATATATAATTATACATTAAATTATTAAATCAACTCTTCATTTAATAACCCGGCTATAACCGACTAATATCATGTGTAACAACTTATCGAATCAACACTTGATCCGATAACCCGGCTATATCGCATACAACCGATCAATGTCACGAATCGCGAGAATAGAATATAGTATCTCATATTGTATTAATCTTGGTCCCGTACATATTACATATGTGATCCTACTCCGTTTCGCTTGAGCCAGAAAACCCCTGTGTAGGACTCTAAAGACTCGTCAATACGCCGGCAGTAGGTGATGATCATATCAAACACCCACAAGCCGCAAGCAGTCTGCCAAACGTAACGGCCACCCGGGTATTGAGCGATCAAAAGATCAACAAGCAAGCCTGTACATTCTCCTGTGAATCCAATCAGTAACACTCCCGTACAGTCCGGTCTCGTCGTCTGATATGTCACATATCTCGCCTAGGGGTGGTAAACGTCAGACCCCAGTAGCTTGATAAGTCGTGTCGATATGAGGTCTATAACAGTTCGAGAAACTACTGATAACACTTACCAGTAAATCTTAGCAACCCTGGCCAGGGATTTCCAGTCATAGCCAATCGAACACAGCGCAACATCAACTCCCTATACCGGGAGAGACGAATCCTCTCCTATCGCTCACTGCCTCCATGTGATTCGGGACTGTACCCAAAAGCCACCTTTTTGTACGCCCTCTTGGACGTGGTATGATGGAAATCAAAGCACAGTGGGAATCACACAAGACTCAATGACGATCTCGGGTCAACAGACTACTCTGTACCAGTGTCACCGGAGAACTGCCATCTGATGTAAGGTATAATACGATCTGGGAGTTCTCGGCGAGTCCGTCCAGTGTGACCAGTCTCTACTGTGCACCCGTACACTATCCTTGATGTCAAACACCGATGGATATGGGATCATCCATCGCCCATCATATGAGTCAAGATGTGTATACGCTAGTCTACTCTGGTGTATCGATGCCCTGACTCGATACACCCTCGACTAGGAACAGTTATAGGATGTACTCGTCGACTACCGTGGCCCCACGAGTATGATCTCATCATAGTCCCAGTAGTCGAGTACATATCCTAAGGGCTTTATCAACATGTAACATAGAAACAATCAGAGTACATGTTAAGATAAAGTACAACCAGATAGCATACTTTCATGTCGAGCAAGAAAGTCCTCCCTATATATGTCCAAGCATCCATTACAATATACATCGTATGTACAATAATGGCCTCTAGGGCATACATATAACTAACAATCTCCCACTTGCACTAGGGCTATCTGTTGTGGTATCACATACCCAACTATTAGCTGTGGTTGAAGTATCTCATACTCAACCATCCCATAAAAGTCTCTACTGGGAAAAAGGCCTTTGTGAGTGGATCCGCGCTGTAGTCCTCTATGTCTACTCTCCTAACCTCGATCTCCCTGGAGATCAACCATCTCCATGATCAGGTGATACTGCCTAAGAATTATATCTGGATTTCTGATGGGACGGGGGTTCCTTGGCTAAAAGCCACAACTCTATTGTCGCACAATAGTAGGAACGAAGTTCATCTCATGAACTTATATATCCAGACTGCCTCTTTGGTAGCAACCTTGGAAACGATATATCTTGCCTTTAATCGTCTAGTATGTAACGGTATCTAGCTTGGAACTCTTCCAACATACCGTCCCTCCACTGAGGGCAAAGACAATGCCTGCGACTGACATCCGGTCGTCCTTATCACCCTGGAACCTTTCCAGTGATTCTCTGTAACATTTCAAAATAATAAAATATTATTTTTGGGAATTTTTATAATTTAATATTATTTTATTGATTATTTTAATATTAAATTTATAATTAAATACCGATAAATAAGAAAAATTATGGAAAATTCTAAAATATGGTATTTTATGGAATTATGCCATTTTAAAGTTTTTATGAGCATTTATATGCTAATTTAGTACTAATCGCAATTAAAAATCGCTAATCGGTTTTTTAGCATTTTTGTGCAAAACATGCACATATTATTTTTTTGTTTTACACTTGTGCATTTCTACCATGTTACTTTGGGTTTACTATTGGTGTGAGAAGGATTTGGGTTAATGAAATTGGAAAAGAAAAGAAAAGAAAGGGAAAAAGGATATTATATTGAGGTATGGGTGAGAAAGAGTAGGTGAGGGTGTTGACTTGGCCATTTCCCTTCATTCCTTCACTCATTTCTCTCCCTCTTCCTTCATTGCTGCCGCTGCTCCTGCTCTTCACCTCCTTCCCCTCTTCAACTCCTCAAAACACATCCAAAAACACCTCAAAACCCTATCCCCACTTCACAAAAATTGTTCCCAAGCTCACTAGCTACACATTGGACCAAGAAAGTCTTCATTTTGGCGCTGTTGAGGATTCATGAGGGTCTTATGAGGTAATTTCTTCACAATTAGAGTGTTATTACTTGTGCTTAAGCTTCAATTCAAGTTTCATATCGATATCGTGTAATTTGGTGTATTTTGGACCAACTTAGAGAGGGTTAGGGTAAAGTTGAGATGTTGCTTTGCAATTGGACTTAAATGGTGACCTTAGACCCTATATTGACCAAAACACTGGCCTAGCACAACCTGAAACCCAAAAATACGGAATTACGGAACTTTTCATGTCGGTTTGTGTGATCTGTGAAGGTGTTCTGCAATCTGGAGCAACCCCGGGGCACCAAAAATAAAATTGAGCTGACAATGAGTCGTGCAGGCACCTAGGAAGCTACAACCAAGACCCGAACCCCTAACTCAAACCTACGGCCGCAGATTTAATCATTCTGGACGCAATTTGCGGCCAGAGTAGAAGAGAATCGGTCCATTTTTGTTCCGGGGCTCATTTTGCACTAAATTAGACCCCTCCTATATGCAGTTTTGGCTAATTGTCATTTGGGGAAAATCTGGGAGCATTTTGGTGTGTTTTAGGCGATGTTTTCCGTATTTTTAAATGCACTTTCTTGATATTTGAATTTGTATTTGGTTGTCGGGTGTTCGTACATCGACAACAGGGGTTGTTTGTTGGATTTGCATGTTTGGGCCATAGGTTCCAACCTATGAGCACACTGTGCACTGTATCGGTTTTCTGACTTGATTTTCATACGCATTGCTATGGTTGATCATTGTAGGTACCTTCACGTGGATTCCGAGGCGACGGAGCATGGCGTTATCGACACCGACACACAGGATGCAGGTGAGTAGATTTATATCTACGGGGAGAAGTCGGGTGGATGGCGTATAGCACCCCCGCACTTCGTGGTGATGTGTATACGGATACGTATGCACATATATTGATTGTATATTGTTTGAGATTATTGATGTTAAGAGATGGATTCTAGGAGTGATTGGATTGGTTAGTGATGCGAAACCCTAGAGTAGTGGTTGCACTACACATACACACACACCCATACTTGCATACATTCTTCTTTCATAAGTGCGTATATGGGAATATATTTATGTGTTCACATAGGTATGGGACTATGTGTTCATATACTAGATTTGAGGATAGCATTTGGGATTTGAGATGAGTTGATAGGATTGGGCTTGAGGCCAGGAGGTCGGTGATGTGATTTGGTTCGTATTGAGATACGACATGATGTTTTCGCGGGTCTTTTGACGTAGTGATTCTTACACCTGCATGCATACTTAGGCGGTATCAGTATTATACTAGACGTAGATCAGTACCCCAATCATGATATTTGATAAAGAGGATACCAGATGAATAGTATGATGAATGTGATATTGACCCGTACCCAGATTTGGGATGTCGTACGACGGATTTACATACGAGCTATATATTGATGATCGATCCGCACTCTTGACTTAGGATGTCTGATTATAGATATGGTATCGGATATGATATTATTGAGGCGGGATCACCGACTATACATATACAGGTATATATATGTATCGACTTAGATGTTAGGCGGTTTCCTTACCTGTAGTTCAGCTTGTTAGTTCAGCCGTATAGTTTAGTGTAGTTGTTAGATTAGATTAGATTCCTACCTATTTCAAAACTAGCGGGTCGTGGGTATCTTAAAAGTCAGGTCAAGGGATCTACGGATATTTCAAAAGACGTATCTTTTCTTAAAAACACCGTAGCCCTTATTTTCAAAACCCCACGATTCATGTTATTTCAAATGGCACCACTGTGGAACTCATATTTTATTAAATGCAGATTAGTTATCATTGTGTTTAGTATTCAGCTCCCGCTCATTATTGCTGTTCGCTTCGCACCGCATACTTATATTGTGATTCCTATTTGCATTGTTGATATCATGCTGTTAGGACACCAGCACCATTACCGATGATGCGTATGTACCACGTACACTTACTTGCCGGCTCACACACATTTTCATCGGTAATTGCCATGCCACGTACACCTTAGAAATACTATTGCATTGACATAGGTCGTTAGCTAATAATTTAGACATGATATTAGTGTACTTGCCTTATATGCTAGATTAGACATTGTAGTTATTACTTGTTACTTCACGCATGTTATTATTCATTGTTATGCCGCATTCATGGATTTTTATGCCTATATTCACTATTTACATGCTATTGAGGATTGGATTCGGATTTCCATGAGATTTTCTGGATTTGGGGGAAAACCGCAAAACTTATATAAACTTCTTTTCTCTTTTTAAATTAAAAAGTGCGGTTTTCCCATGATGTATGAGTCGTCCACCATGAGTTTGCTGATTGATTTCGAGACCCGATTCGAGGAGTTGGATGAACCGTTTCGGGTACATGGTGGGCCCGGTGCGGTACCCCGGGGCGAGAAGGTCGTGTTGTTGACGTTGAGCCTGGCAGGGGAGCACTACCGACCGGTGATTTTACCCGACGCGTCGGATATCCGGAGGATACCGTCGTGGTCTTGAGGTTGATGGTAGGGGCCGGTCAGGACTGACGGCGCCCTAGATAGTGAGATTGATACTGAGATTTTGAGATATAGAGGTACTGAGATTTGATGATACAGGCCAGTCCGGATAGCCGGAGCCTGGGATTTTGAGACATTGGGATTTATGTTTTGTGTCGATGCTAGACACTGTTTATGCTGATTTAATTTATGATACCTCGCTTTAAAAATACAGTAATCTCACTAATTTATGAAAGCAGTTTCTTCAGTACATGCATTCTGTTTCTTGCATTCATACATCATCCATATGATACATTGCTACCTGAGGCACTGACACGAGCACTTGGTATTACCGTTGTTTAGAGGTATACCCTAGCCATTGTTATAGGCTGTAGATTTTATATTTGAGGATATATATATTGATCGTATGACCTAGGATTGCGTCATACATGCGATTTCTGTTCGTAGATGTATTCTATTCACGAGTTGGCAACTCACCCCCGTTGTGCCCCAGTTTCTTGCAGGTGTTGCCGTACGGGTTTTGTTACGGCTTTGCGGGCACAGCTTCTTTCAGGTGACTTGCTAGTAGGTGGGTTATTTGTATCATACCCATCATTATACATTGTATATTATATTCGGTTGTATCTAGAAGTTCCATCAACCAAACATGTATTTATTTCAGAGATAGAGACCAGTGTTGTTTATTCTATCGACCTTAGAGTCGCGCTTTGTATTTTTTTACGGATTTCATGCTGTTTTGAGTTTCCTTTTCTGTTTTGATCCTCGCCCTTGGCGTTTTATATTATATTGCTTGCGTGGTTGTGACCGTCAATTGACGAAGAGCTAGCTCCCGCTTGGGGATGCCTTATTTCATTATATATGCTTTATCAGGTTTTGTACCCGTTTGGGGTCAGTTTTTACAAAGGAAAGTCTGCCGAAATTTTTAAGAAAAGACTAGTGATTTTAAAAATGCATATTTCGGCGTATGTTGCAAACTACTTGATTTAAATTGGTTTTTCCTTCACTCCACTACTTTTCTTGGTTTGGATTTCTGGGTTTTCGGCTTACTTAGATTACGTACGCCTCAAGACGTTTCGTAGTTTAAGTGCCGGTCATGTTCCGTACTTTCGGGTCGTGACAAAGTTGGTATCAGAGTGTTAGGTTTTACTTTCGGAGCGTAGGATGACCCTTGGTTGATGGAATAGGTGACTAAAGTAGAGTGACGTACCGTGGGTGTGTTCCGCGGCATATTTACGACACGCCACTCCACTTAAGAAGCCTTAGGATGTACATTTCTTATTCAGTATCATATTCATTCCCGATCTAGCCTCATCGGTACCAGTTATGGTTTTGCTGCCACGATTATGGGCAGGGAGAGCTACGGCTAGAGTTGCGGTCAGCACGAGTTCATCACGAACGACGATTGACCAGGGCGTGATCCCGGCGACACACGATTGTAGAGATGTGTCTTTTGATTGTGTTTTGCACCACGAGAGTTGGATGGATCGCTGTATGAGATTACTCGGACGTGCAGATCAGCACCAGAGGATTGAGCCGCTGACAGAGGCCAGCCAGATTTTGATGACCGTTGGTGTATTGCTTGTTCATGATGATTGAGGCACGGTTCAGCGTGCAGACGAGTGAGCCAGTTGTTGCTGCGAACGACGAGATATCGCCCCAGATCATTGGAGCTATGTCAGTACGAGATTGTACTAAGAAATGTTAGAAGGTCGCTCGTCACCGAGGGTGAATGACTAGGACATGTAGATCGTTCGCTACCCCGACGCGAGGTCATCAGATAGATTGATTCCAGCTGAGACGACTTCACGCAGAGACGTTGAGAGTCGACAGAGACGATCGAATGTCAGAAACCTATTATTCCAAGTTTAAAGTATTCGGAAAGACATGCAGGCAATTCTATGGTCCCTCTAGAAGAATGAAACCCTAACTCGACTTAATGACCGTATGAAAGCCTTTGAACCTTAAGGTTTGCGGCAGTTCTGCGGCGCCATTAGTGAGGCTTGGGTTTGCCCTTCTACGGCTGGACCACCGATGCTGTGGTGTGTACTCGATACTATTATACTGTACCCAATATGTTGAGCTCTTAGGGGATTATGAGGTTTTGACAAATCGATCGGATGGCTCGACTTAATTCGGATTCTAGGTGGTGAGATGCCTTTCTTGGGAGACTCTAGATACGAGGATGGCCGTTGGAGCTCAGTTCATGCAGCCACGACAAGACGAGTCCGAAGCAGTCGATATTAGAGAAAGTGGAGTAAGAGGTTCGTACCAGATCTGGATAAGATGACGTTCCACTCCGCCGACATCAGAGATGCGATACGCATGCCGAGGCATTGTACTTGGATATACCTTCCAGAAGGATTCGCGATGAGTATGCAGCTGTTCCGGAGCAAGAAACAGATATAGTAAAGGACGATGACTTCCGGACAGTTAGGCAGAGACGAGACTTGGAAGAGACCTTGAGCAGGATTCCTTCCAGGATACTGCTGCAATGATATTTGCACCCAGGTTTAGATGTGTCACGTGCATTCAGAGAGCCAGAGGCCGACGCCAGTGACATGCTGCTTGACGAGTGGTCGTGAGGATTGACCGAGAGGTGACCAGAGAAGTGCCAAAATGGAATCGTCCCCGTTAGCACACCTGACAGGGCCGATGAGCCGGTGGATCGTGAAATTGGTAATCCACAGAGAAGACTTGGACCCAGGAGTAGTCATGTTACGCACACCAGCAGGCCAGAGTTCAGGATCGTCGATGAGACATGCTATGAGTGACCACGACAGTTGGCCAGAGATTCTTGGAGGATGTGCTTGAGCGGGACTATCTCGCCATGCTTGTTTTCAGTATTGTTGGGCGATTTATTCGCTTGATTTGATTTTGATGATTGGGTCTCATGATATTTGTTTTCATGCACCATGGTGGCACTTGCTGAGTATTTACAATTTTTGCACAGTTGTTGCACTTGATATCGTTTTTGAACCTTGGTTTCCCATATTTATGATTTCATGGGTTTCATACAGTTGAGTTGATTTTGCGTTTATGCACGCACACGATTTGGTTTTTGGACTCGGTATAGTTCACATATGCTTGCAGTACAGTGATTCGCATTTTGTGCACTTAGTTGCACTGGACTTCGATTTCGATATCGATAGTGATGTTCGATATTTATTTTGTGCACCCTGTGCACCTGATTCGGATTTTAGCGCATGTTGGGCGCATGATATGAGATGCGATTTAGTGCACACCAGATGCACTAAATCGAGATTCTTCGTGCATGAGATGCACCTGTTTTTGCTGTCAGGCACACACTTGGCCCATGACAGATGCTTCGTGCACACCCGATGCACTTAGATATTATTTTTGTGCACATGTATGGCACATTTATGGATCTTGATTTCCGTGCGCACCAGACGCACGTAGTATTCATATGTATATTTTGGGATTGATTTCTTATGGAGCGGTACGTTTTTATGATGATTGCTATATGTTTTTATACTGAGCAGGACTAGTCAGAGGACAGCACCTTAGTATATTTTGCATGCATTGATAGTTATCGAAGGGATTTCCAAAAGCGAGCTATAGTCTCAGTATTTACCTACGCGTCTGATAAGACACGAAACGTTTAAAACAAGGAAACCCTTCTAAATTGTGTTCAAAACGGCGGAACGTACATATTAAACAAAGGATATATACGTATATGGCTATTTTCTTATAAGAGACGTCCGCCACTGTGCAGTGTTATGCGCATTGCACATCGACTTTAAAAGATTTGGCAAGCACTTCCTTTTGATATTTACACATATAGATTTGATATTTACATGCATAGTTTCGAGTTATATCATATTGGTTTTGCTTTGGATTTGGCATTCGTGTCTTTACCTTGACTCCAATGATTGTGGGATGCTTGACGGAGTTTCGATTTTGAGTTATCTGCTCATTACTCATGCGCATGCATTGCGCTATGATGCGTTTTATGTATTGATGATTTCGGAGCCCCGACGACTTGGACATTCTATTGAAATGTTTTAGAAATTGGGGGTTTAAATTTAAATTCGGGGACCGAATTTCTTTAAGGGGGGAAGATTGTAACATTTCAAAATAATAAAATATTATTTTTGGGAATTTTTATAATTTAATATTATTTTATTGATTATTTTAATATTAAATTTATAATTAAATACCGATAAATGAGAAAAATTTTGGAAAAATTATGGAAAATTCTAAAATAGGGTATTTTATGGAATAATGCCATTTTAAAGTTTTTATGAGCATTTATATGCTAATTTAGTACTAATCGCAATTAAAAATCGCTAATCGGTTTTTTAGCATTTTTGTGCAAAACATGCACATATTATTTTTTTGTTTTACACTTGTGCAATTCTACCATGTTACTTTGGGTTTATTATTGGTGTGAGAAGGACTTGGGTTAATGAAATTGGAAAAGAAAAGAAAAGAAAGGGAAAAAGGATATTATATTAAGGTATGGGTGAGAAAGAGTAGGTGAGGGTGTTGACTTGGCCATTTCCCTTCATTCCTTCACTCATTTCTCTCCCTCTTCCTTCATTGATGCTGCTGCTCCTGCTCTTCACCTCCTTCCCCTCTTCAACTCCTCAAAAAACATCCAAAAACACCTCAAAACCCTATCCCCATTTCACAAAAATTGTTCCCAAGCTCACTAGCTACACATTGGACCAAGAAAGTCTTCATTTTGGCGCTGTTGTGGATTCATGAGGGTCTTATGAGGTAATTTCTTCACAATTAGAGTGTTATTGCTTGTGCTTAAGCTTCAATTCAAGTTTCATATCGATATCGTGTAATTTGGTGTATTTTGGACCAACTTAGAGAGGGTTAGGGTAAAGTTGAGATGTTGCTTTGCAATTGGACTTAAATGGTGACCTTAGACCCTATATTGACCAAAACACTGGCCTAGCACAACCTGAAACCCAATAATAAGGAATTACGGAACTTTTCATGTCGGTTTGTGTGATCTGTGGAGGTGTTCTGGAATCTGGAGCAACCCGGGGGCACCAAAAATAAAATTGAGTTGACAGTGAGTCGTGCAGGCACCTAGGAAGCTACAACCAAGACCCGAGCCCCTAACTCAAACCTACGGCCGCAGATTTAATCATTCTGGCCGCAATTTGCGGCCAGAGTAGAAGAGAATCGGTCCATTTTTGTTCCGGGGCTCATTTTGCACTAAATTAGACCCCTCCTATATGCAGTTTTGGCTAATTGTCATCTGGGGAAAATCTGGGAGCATTTTGGTGTGTTTTAGGCGATGTTTTCCGTATTTTTAAATGCACTTTCTTGATATTTGAATTTGTATTTGGTTTTCGGGTGTTCGTACATCGACAACAGGGGTTGTTTGTTGGATTTGCATGTTTGGGCCATAGGTTCCAACCTATGAGCACACTGTGCGCTGTATCGGTTTTCTGCCTTGATTTTCATACGCATTGCTATGGTTGATCATTGTAGGTACCTTCACGTGGATTCCGAGGCGACGGAGCATTGCGTTATCGACACCGACACGCAGGATGCAGGTGAGTAGATTTATATCTACGGGGAGAAGTCGGGTGGATGGCGTATAGCACCCCCGCACTTCGTGGTGATGTGTATACGGATACGTATGCACATATATTGATTGTATATTGTTTGAGATTATTGATGTTAAGAGATGGATTCTAGGTGTGATTGGATTGGTTAGTGATGCGAAACCCTAGAGTAATGGTTGCACCACACATACACACACACCAATACTTGCATACATTCTTCTTTCATAAGTGCGTATATGGGAATATATTTATGTGTTCACATAGGTATGGGACTATGTGTTCATATACTAGATTTGAGGATAGCATTTGGGATTTGAGATGAGTCGATGGGATTGGGCTTGAGGCCAGGAGGTCGGTGATGTGATTTGGTTAATATTAAGATACGACATGATGTTTTCGCGGGTCTTTTGACGTAGTGATTCTTACACCTGCATGCATACTTAGGCGGTATCAGTATTGTACTAGACGTAGATCAGTACCCCAATCATGATATTTGATAAAGAGGATACCAGATGAATAGTATGATGAATGTGATATTGACCCGTACCCAGATTTGGGATGCCGTACGACGGATTTACGTACGAGCTATATATTGATGATTGATCCGCACTCTTGACTTAGGATGTCTGATTATAGATATGGTATCAGATATGATATTATTGAGGCGGGATCACCGACTATACATATACAGGTATATATATGTATCGACTTAGATGTTAGGCGGTTTCCTTACCTGTAGTTCAGCTTGTTAGTTCAGCCGAATAGTTTAGTGTAGTTGTTAGATTAGATTAGATTCCTACCTATTTCAAAACTAGCGGGTCGTGGGTATCTTAAAAGTCAGGTCAAGGGATCTACGGATATTTCAAAAGACGTATCTTTTCTTAAAAACACCGTAGCCCTTATTTTCAAAACCCCACGATTCATGTTATTTCAAATGGCACCACTGTGGAACTCATATTTTATTAAATGCAGATTAGTTATAATTGTGTTTAGTATTCAGCTCCCGCTCATTATTGCTGTTCGCTTCGCACCGCATACTTATATTGTGATTCCTATTTGCATTGTTGATATCATGCTGTTAGGACACCAGCACCATTACCGATGATGCGTATGTACCACGTACACTTACTTGCCAGCTCACACACATTTTCATCGTTAATTGCCATGCCACGTACACTTTAGAAATACTATTGCATTGACATAGGTCGTTAGCTAATAATTTAGACATGATATTAGTGTACTTGCCTTATATGCTAGATTAGACATTTTAGTTATTACTTGTTACTTCATGCATGTTATTATTCATTGTTATGCCGCATTCATGGATTTTTATGCCTATATTCACTATTTACATGCTATTGAGGATTGGATTCGGATTTCCATGAGATTTTCTGGATTTGGGGGAAAACCGCAAAACTTATATAAACTTCTTTTCTCTCTTTAAAATAAAAAGTGCGGTTTTCCCATGATGTATGAGTCGTCCACCATGAGTTTGCTGATGAATTTCGAGACCCGATTCGAGGAGTTGGATGAACCGTTTCGGGTACATGGTAGGCCCGGTGCGGTACCCCGGGGCGAGAAGGTCGTGTTGTTGACGTTGAGCCTGGCAGGGGAGCACTACCGACCGGTGATTTTACCCGACGCGTCGGATATCCGGAGGATACCGTCGTGGTCTTGAGATTGATGGTAGGGGCCGGTCAGGACTGACGGCGCCCTAGATAGTGAGTTTGATACTGAGATTTTGAGATATAGAGGTACTGAGATTTGATGATACAGGCCAGTTCGGATAGCCGGAGCCTGGGATTTTGAGACATTGGGATTTATGTTTTGTGTCGATGCTAGACACTGTTTATGCTGATTTCATTTATGATACCTCGCTTTAAAAATACAGTAATCTCACTAATTTATGAAAGCAGTTTCTTCAGTACATGCATTCTGTTTCTTGCATTCATACATCATCCATATGATACATTGCTACCTGAGGCACTGACACGAGCACTTGGTATTACCATTGTTTAGAGGTATACCCTAGCCATTGTTATAGGCTGCAGATTTTATATTTGAGGATATATATATTGATCGTATGATCTAGGATTGCATCATACATGCGATTTCTGTTCGTAGATGTATTCTATTCACGAGTTGGCAACTCACCCCCGTTGTGCCCCAGTTTCTTGCAGGTGTTGCCGTACGGGTTTTGTTACGGCTTTGCGGGCACAGCTTCTTTCAGGTGACTTGCTAGTAGGTGGGTTATTTGTATCATACCCATCATTATACATTGTATATTATATTCGGTTGTATCTAGAAGTTCCATCAACCAAACATGTATTTATTTCAGAGATAGAGACCGGTGTTGTTTATTCTATCGACCTTAGAGTCACGCTTTGTATTTTTTTACGGATTTCATGCTGTTTTGAGTTTCCTTTTCTGTTTTGATCCTCGCCCTTGGCGTTGTATATTATATTGCTTACGTGGTTGTGACCGTCGATTGACGAAGAGCTAGCTCCCGCTTGGGGATGCCTTATTTCATTATATATGCTTTATCAGGTTTTGTACCCGTTTGGGGTCAGTTTTTACAAAGGAAACTCTGCCGAAATTTTTAAGAAAAGACTAGTGATTTTAAAAATACATATTTCGGCGTATGTTGCAAACTACTTGATTTAAATTGGTTTTTCCTTCACTCCACTACTTTTCTTGGTTTGAATTTCTGGGTTTTCGGCTTACTTAGATTACATACGCCTCGAGACGTTTCGTAGTTTAAGCGCCGGTCATGTTCCGTACTTTCGGGTCATGACATTCTCCCCAGGATCGATTGATACCATCTCACTACAACTAGTGAGAATCCTAACATCCAATTAGATCTATCTTATAGATCCATAACTCAGGATTTAGGAGGTATCACTTTGATCCTATATGGAGAATCCTTGTGATAAGCGGAGACTGACCGAGCGTAGCATAGGAAACTCCTTCCCTATCAAGAGTATGCCATCCATGTACTCTACGAGGATCACCACCATACTCCCTACTACCTTTTTATATATACAAGGTTCATCTACCATTTTGATGAAGTCAAACACTTTGACTACCACATCAAAACAGATGTTCCAACTCCGCGATGCCTGCTTTATCAACATAAAACATCTTGCACACGTTTCCGCTGCTCCCACTGTCTACGAAGACCTCTGGCTGTGTACTTATAGACTCTCTCTTCTAAAACATCATTTAGAAAAGCAGTCATGACACCCAACCGCCAGATATCGTAGTCATGGTATGTAGCCGTGGTAAGTAGGATCTGGATGGACTTAAGCATAGCTTTGAAAGTCTCAACTTTTCCATGTACACCAAGTAATCTTCTCAAGATATACTTGCTCCTGATAGGGATTTAACCCTTCAGATAAAGCAACCAAAGTCCATACTTTGTTGGTGTATAAGGATTCCATCTCAGATCACTAAGCATCCAGCCATTCTTAAAGAGTCCCACTCCTGATAGCCAGCTCGAAACTAGTTGGGTCATCATCTCATGATGCAATCCTCGCTCCCACTGTCATAGAGAAAACCGAAGTATCTCTCAGGTGGGTGAGGAACCCTACTAGATCGGCGGAGAGGCTGAAGTTCGTTGGAAACTATTGAATCCTTTGGTTCTACCAAATCATCAGCTGCAGTTTGTATAGCTGGAACCATTCCAGTTCTACATAACAGACCTTGCCTTGAGCTTGTCCGGATTTTGCTTTTAGACATAGGCCGGACAACCCCAAATCTTAACCAACTTAAGATATGGGCTCTTCCCTTTCCATATCACATATGAAGTGGTAGGCAACTGATTTGATTCGAACCCTATTCAATAGGTATGCAGCTTCTCAAGTGCATAACTCCCAAAAGGAAATAAGCAACTCAGTAGTACTCATCATAGAGCACACCATATCACATAGGGTGTGATTGCTCCACCCCGATATACCATCGTGCTATGGTGTATACGAAGGATTAATGCCAAGAGAGAATCTCATTCTCCTTTAGAATAGTCCAGGAATCTCGTGCTCAAGTATTCTTCTCCTTGATCTCATCAAAGGACATAATACTTATACCCATTTTTGGTTCTCTACTTCTAACTTACATTCTGTGATTATCTCAAAAGTTTCGGACTTGTGTTTCAACAGGAACATATGTCTGAATCTTGAGAGATTATCAGTGAATGTAATAAAGTACAAAGAACCGGTCTTGGCATGTGTAGACAGGGGACCTTCATACATCAGCATGTATCAATCCCAAGAGTTCACTAACTCTTTCTCTGTTTCCAATAAACAGAGCTATGGTCATCTTATCTCTATGACATGACCGGCAAGTTTCACAAGATGTAAATTCAAACTAATTTAAATATGCATCTATATATAACTTCAGCTAGTCGGGTCGCATTGATATGACCTAGTCTACAATGCCTCAAGAAGGATTCGTTCATTTCTGGACTCTTCCTTTTATGTGTGTTCTGTATATTAAGAACTGTAGTTTGATTTATAACGTCAATGCTTTTAGATAACGTGCCTGAACCGATCAACTCTTGATATAGGAAATGTTCAAAACATTATCCAACAATACAAAATTATATCCTTCTTTACTAATAAAGAGACTGATATGATGTTGTATATCAGATTCGGTATCTAATAATATTTGTTCAGAATCAATGTATTCTGGTAATACAGGGTGATAGTGACCAACAGACTTGGCTGCAACACTTGCACCGTTTCTATCTCATGAAACTTATCACCCGTTCTCAGTTCTCTACCTATCTGTAGCCCATGTAACAGATTACATATACGGGATCCTAATCCGGTATCACATACCCAGGACGTAAAGGATACTGAGAAACAGTTCTCTGTAATGAACACACCCGAAGATGATGCATCAACGTGCACTTTCTTTGTTTGGGCGGCACGGGAAATCTGGTATTCCCCAATTTCCTGCTCTGTCTTATAACAATTATAAGTTGGAGCGGGACCAACGTTCCCCAGCTCAGTATAACAAGCGGGTTCGGTCAATATATCCATTTTATTATCTTGATTAAGGCGTGATATGGTCGCTACCTGGAGAGAGAGAGAAGAAAACACTCAGCGTATGCTCTTGCAAGATTAGATTGGTTATCTAATATATCTAATCAGGATGTCTCCCACTGTTTTAATCAAATCTTCCTTCAAACCATAAATGGAAAGACTTGCCGGGATTAATTACACGCTACAAGTTCGCCAATCTTTTAGCCAGGCCAGTGTCGGTACTTTGAGGGAGGTGCCCCGTGCTTTCGCACGGACCTAATTAAAGTAAACCTCATTTTCCCAGAGGCGTAACCCCGTTAACACCTTTCTAGACACCTACTTGATCGGCTAATTGTTATGTGTAAAACTCTCCCAGGAGTAACTCTTACTCGCAGCGGGTATCGGGATCCAACTATCTCATAGAAGGTATGAAATCTCATTGCAAATTTCAACACTTGAAATTCCCGCTAATATTTTGCCCCTAGCGTCCTATGACCTTGACGAATGCCAACAAACCATAGGCTACTAGTCAAGTTCAACCCGTCATTTCCCGATTGAATTAAACCCACCCGCACGACCCTTGATGAATGCCAACAAAGTCGCACGACTACCCTAACTCAATCTGCATCATATGCATAAGCAGATAAGCATAAATAGCTACCGCACACTACGCCTTGACGAAAGCCAACAAACGTAGCACGAATACTATGAAGTACTTATCTGAAATGGCGGAGGGCTACGACAGGTTTTTAAGAAAACCTTTTGCGTAATGAACTTGATATCGTTGTAGAATCGAGTGATTTTAAATGGAGTGTTTTTTAGGCTTTTCTAGCTTTGCTAAAGGGTCACTCCCGGTGAAGGGATCGTCGGCCCTTTCCTCATTGAATAAGGTGCAGGGTATATCATATATACCGCTGTGCAAAGCAAGAACTATAGAAGCAATCAAAAGACAAACCGAGTTTATAGCATCTGCTAGTTTCACTAAAAAGGTCACTCCCGGTGAAGGGATCTCGGCTCTTTTCTTATCGAATAAGGTGCTGGATGTTCTACAAGGAACAACGCTATGCAAAGCAAGAACTAGAGCTACCCGTTTTTAAACAAGTTTCTACAACGTCTTTAGGTTTCTTTTATTTCATTAATCTCATTAATGAAGTCCCATTTTTAATATGCTTCACAAGCATCACATATGAAACGAAATCTGCAATATAACATATATCTCATATATATAATATAAACATTCGTCTCAGGCAGTAATATGATCTCATCACAGAACATTGCAGCAGAAGAACATATATGAAATATTGGATATACTAGGACGTCCGTATTTTAGTACGAGCCTGTATAAAACACGGATTCCACGGTCGCGATGAATAGCCAAACCCACATCCCTAGACCCCTATGAGAGCGGCAAGCAACACTGCCAATTCTAGGGTTAGGAGACCCAGTCTCGACTCCTCGAGATGGTCTCCCACTGGACCCTAGAACCCGGTTACTTGTGCTCCCCGACTTGGGTCTACCTAATGCAGAAAAGTAAATAATATACAACGGTGACATCATCCTCAGCCCGGAAGTGCCCCAATAAAAGAATATTACATACATATGAATTTTACATGAATGAAAAAGAAAAACTCTCATCTCACATAAAACCCCCGGCTATTCAGAACACGACGATCCAATATAACATATCACAGCAACACATAATATCTCATATCATCAACGTAAAAAAGTATGCGTATCCCGATTGTCGTTGATGTATAGCAACGAAGCCGGCGATACACCACATACTACTCTTACGGTCACAGAAAAGAAAGTGTAAAACTACAACAGTTGGAATCCGCAACCTCTTTAGACATCGCATGCCTAACCAAATATATTCCTTAGACATCGCATGCCTAACAATTATAAACCCCGCATTTTAGTCTCTTTATCGAAAACACTTTTCAATATCTAGTCGGGCAATTCAACAAGATTCCCGACATCCAGATCGAATGCTCGTCACAAACTTCAGTAGACGGCCGCACCCCCGATGCCGTCGACGAAGTGCACTAAGGCGGAACACCGCTGCCGCGAGCACCCGAACGGATGCTTTTGGCGACGGGGTTCTCCTACAGTCACTTGGTCGGGGCTATGGGGCGTGGATGTCTATTAAGTTTACCCGGCGAGTATCCGCATACGCTACGTGATTGCGACGGACTTTTGATCGCATCAAAATTCCGTGGCAACCGATCATCTGAGACTGAACTGCTAGATTTTTAACATTCAAATTAGTTATCTCATAACTACTTGTGGATTCCAAATATTGTATCACATTCCAGAAAAATAGACAATGTTAAACTTTCCGATCGAATAATCAAACACCAAAGATTTCCTAAATAGCTCAACACTTGAGCGGAGTTCAAAAATATCCATCACATGCCACAGTACCGATGGTCCAGCCGTAGAAGGGTCAAGCCAACGCCTCACATGTGGCACGCCGTACTGCCACAAACCCTAAGGTTTAGAGGCAGTTCAAGACGGTCACATAATCGAGTTAAGGTTTGTTGTCTTCTAGAGGGTCCACCGCATTACTTGCACGACTTAGAAAGTTTCAAACTCGAGAAAAAATCCAACTTTTGAAAAAATTTCCGACAGGGAAAAAAGTGAGTTATTGATATCCGTTCGAACTTTTTAACAGTTTCTAAATATTACCCGGAAAAACTAAACGAAGTTAACTTATCCGATCGAATCAACGAGTCCCCAATACAACCCAGAAAACTCAACACTTGAGTAAAAATAAAAATACCCAGAAGAATCAGGAAGTACAGACGGATCAACTGTAGCCAAAACTAACTTTTAATCCCCAAGTTCTGCCGTGGAACCGCCACCAAAACCCTAGTTTGGCCGCGGTTCCGCGGCGCTTTGAACGATTCAAAATGTCGTTTTGCACAAGTGTCCATAGAATTCCCAGCTGATTTTTTAAAGTATTTTTAATGTGAAAAAATCACAGTTTTTGAAAAATATCCAGAGAAGGGGTTTTATCGGGGTTCTCGGGTTCGATCGGACTTTAAACTTCGTCTAGACTTCGCCTAAAGCTCTAGCTTGGCTCTGATACCACTGTAGGGTTGCTAGGCACGCGCACAAGGGTCTACGAGGCATCAACCATGCCCGATTGAAAAATTAGCCGTTCCAAACAACCCAAAGCCGGATCTTTAAACTAGGGTTTAGGCGAAAACAAGTATGTTAAACAGTTTAACACTAAGTGAGAGGGATTACAACCTTTGTAGATCCGGTCCTTCACTTCAATAGCTCCGGGTAGATGTCCCCTTCGCTGCGATCGTGAACTCCGGACTCTAGAGAAGCTCCACAAGAAGAACGAACGTGCTTGCTTCGATGACTTCTAGGCCGAAGATGATCTACGTCGGGGAGACACTAACTCAAGCTATTCCTTCACTAGGTCATGAACTTTATGAAGAGAATACACTCTACTACATGGCAAGTGGTAGAGGATGAAGAAGTTTGAGGTGGGCTCACTTTAGAATTGATTTTCTCACACTTTTTCTCAAACTCCATTGAAGCTAGAAAGCTTTTGTTGAAATGAAGAAGAAGAAGAAGTCTCATGAATAATTCATCCAAATGAAAACTTATTCAATGAATTATTGCACCATGGTTGAGTTAAGCCCTCATGCTTAACTCATGTAGAGAATTAACCAAAGTATGAGGTTAAGAGTTGGGTTAACTAATATCCTAAGGAATGACAAAAGAGTTGACATTGTCAATGTTGCATACAAGCTTCTACAAGCTTGATAACATTGACTAAAGTCTCCTCTCTTTTGTTATTCTTAAGGAAATAAGTAAACCCAAATTTAACCTAAACTTGATATAAGTCTCATACACCCATCTTGTATGTATCATCAAGCATGATACAAACATGTACACTTGCATATATCACATATAAACAATGTGCACAATCTAGTGAGAAAATAAATCATAAGTGAGCTAATACGAGTTAATGTAATGTAATATATCAAATACATAGTTATACATTAAATTATTAAATCAACTCTTGATTTAATAACCCGGCTACAACTGTTTATCACATAATATTGCATTTTGTATGCCCCATTCTTATGCATTTAAGAATAAAAACAGGTGCTTTTGACTCATGTCTGCTACATGTTACAGGTTACAGGTTCTTGGCACGAAAACAGTGAAAAACACAAAAGACGACACAAAAGAAGGATTTTTGACCAACAAATAGGAAGATCTTAGTAAAGCTCAGCAGAAGAACGGTTCACCATCAACAAGACAACGAAAGATCCAAATTTACAAGAAAGACGGTTAAAAGATCCATTGCAAAGTGTTCGTTGAAAATCTGGTATCACTGTAGAAGCCCATATGATAATCTGAATACAGAACCAGGAAGGCCAGAGAAATACCAAGCAACCCAGAAAAAGACATCCAGTGACCTCATCATTGGGCCGCGGAACCGCGGCCCAAAGCCCACCAAGACCGCCCTTCCGCGGCTAGTTGAAGCCCTAATGCGCATAATTTTTACCATAATGTGTGGCGGTTATGGAAAGATCTTTTTAGGGGTATATTTGTAACTTTAGACATGCGGTGCAATCTGTAGCCCTAGGGTTTCTATGTCCTATAAATAGAACCCAAGACCTTGTATTTTCTTATGCCTCTTTCTCATGAATAAAATTCTATTTTCTTGAAGTTAGAGTGCATCAAAAGTAAGTAGGTTATTTTCATTGCAATAAGTTTAGTTTTTCATATCTGTTCTTATTTTCTCGCCTTAGTTTAGTTTTTATTAACTTGCAATCGATGTTTTCTTTCTTTAATAAATTCTTGTTTTCTTTCATCCCCTCAATGAGCGAGTAGTTTCCTCGCTTGTTAGGGTTAGGAATAGGGAAGGATTTGAGAGATGAAGATCTCTCATCTCTTTTCATCGCTAAACTTTTATGAACATTAGAACTCCATGCATACCTTTTGATTCCGCTCCCTACGGCACTTTTACCTTCAAGGTAACGGTGAACTCCGTAGTCTAAAGGCCCGGATCTTAAGGTTTTCCATGGAGGTTAGGGTGAAGATTAAGAAAGGAAGGACAAGGATCTAGAGGAAGAATCAATCTTCCCAATCATCCTAATCCCCTTTGTTAATATTTACCATAACTCTAATATGATTGATTTAATTGATGGCAATGGAAAGAGATGTAAATCTTTATTTACCAAATTTTCCCTAAACCTAATCCTAGCAAGTTTCTAATTCTACCTTCATACAACTTCGATTTTTAGATTTAATTAAACTTCCAAACACCATTTGGAATTAACTCGTAAGAACTTAAAGAAGATTTACACATCCCTGTGGACCGACCCGTATTCACCGGCTAGCTTCAAGCGACGCCTTTCTTGATTGCGGTAATTATTTTTGATCGACAAAAAAATCATCCAATCAAATGGCGCCGTTGCCGGGGATGGCGTAAAATTTTCTTTTTGTAATTTCGGGTTAATCTAAAACATAAAAAATCATAAAAATCTGAAAAATCAAAAATAAAAAAAAATTTATCATCTTTTATTGTTTGAAGGGTTTCTTTGTGAATCTTTGCAGGTTTGACGGATCTGAAACAACACTGATAGGGAAACAGAGAACGATACATCAGAACAGGAGGAGATTGGAAGTACAGAGCAGCTGAAGAAATCCAGAGACCTGAAGCCTCCAACCCGCCGCGCTTCCGCCGCATAACCCTACCTGGCGCCGCTCTTCCGCCGCAACCTGGAGCCTTCTCTGCGAAATTTTTGCACTGTTTGTTTCCTTATTCTTCCCCTCTATAAATCTCCATATATCTTCTGTCAAATCTTCTGCAGGATTCTTTGCGCTAAAAATCTTCTTCCCCCTTCCAATAATTGATTTTCTGCAGGATTCTTTGCGCCGCGCTTAAAAGCAAATTGATTGCAAGTGATTTACTGCTTTGCATACTTTAATCTGACTTTAAGGGGCTATTGACCAATTCAGATTGGGTGGGGATTTCATTACCCTTCCCAGGACCCCAGAAATCACTTAAAGCATCTGCATTGACCACTTTTAATCTAAAAAATATTAGACTCAGCCCTAAGGACGTCGAGCTCAATAGGACAGAGGACTAGTATAGGCATCGGCCGTTTATCCTAACCGACATTGCGGTGACTAGGCTAGTGGTTTTTAATTAGGCCCACTGTAGTGGTGGTTCCTTCCCACTTACCTGGCCGTACTTGTCTGTGAAGAGGAGGTTTGAGGTCCTATATCTAGCCCTTTGGAACAGTTAGGAGCTGTCTAGCTGACCTAGGCAACCCTAGACTTAGGCCTGATTGTGCATGTGTGGTTAATTGCAGTTGTGTCACTAGTCTCTTTTCAAAATCTTTTTGCAAAAGCACACTTAAAAAGAAAAAGGAAAATCTTTTCAAAACTTGCAACTTGTCGCTAAAGAATCTTTGCACTCACTTACACCACTTCTTACCTTCACATTCTGTCTTTCATCTTTCGACTACACTAACCCTTTTAGTGTATGTCCGGTTGGACTAGGGACCCTAGCGCCCGATTAGTCCGTGTTTCGTTGGTACCGACCGACGAACCTTTCGACTCCGAAGTCGAAATCTTGTCCACTTCTTCACTTTCACCATCACATTCTTTCGAAGGTATGTCGGGATACGATCCTAACAACACCTTACAGACGGGAAGGATTCCACCTCCGCCAGGTGCGAATAACCCGAATCTTCCGCCTGTCGAAGCGCCCGCACGAGTCGCGCTCCAGGATCTTTTCTACCCCATCCGCACCGCCCTTCCTACTTGTCTTTCCCTTCCACCGGCTAATGGGGACAACTTTGAGATCAAACCCCACTTCATTAACATGCTGCCTAAGTTTCATGGTTTGGAATCCGAAGATGCATATATCTTTATCAACAAATTCCAAAACGTTTGCGCCATGATGAAAACTACCCAATTAAGTGATGACGCTATAAGGCTAAGGGTCATTCCTTTCACCTTATGTGACCTAGCCGAGAAGTGGCTATACAGCACCGCATCACACTCAATTAGAAATTGGGACGAGTTTGTGAAAGCTTTTCTTAAAAAGTTCTATCCTCATCACAAAACTGCAAAAATCCGTAATGAAATCATTCAATTTTCACAGCTTCCTGCCGAACCATTTTGGAAATGTTTTGAAAGATTCAAAGACCTTCTCGTTCAATGCCCTCACCATGGAATCGAAAGATGGCAACTTTGCCAAACATTATACGAGGGATTGAACCCGGCAACGAAGCAGTTGCTAGAAACCATTAGTCAAGGTCACTTTCTGTCCAAATCTAGTGATGAAGCGTGGCAGTTTCTTGAGGATCTTAGTGAGCAAACGATTCAGTGGGAGAGCACGAAGACCACATCATCATCTTCTTCTATTGGTCAACCTAGGGCAGGCATACATCAAGTAGAGATGTCAATTGCTATGAAGGCCGAGATGGCCGCTCTTATGAAAAAGCTCGAAGCGCTTGAGACCAAAATCTCAGCACCTTCCCCTGCCCCTATTGTGCCTCCACGAACTATTTGTGCGTGTTGTTCGGATCCATCACATCTCACTGAAGAGTGTCCTTACACTGCATCCACTCAAGGACAAGATCAAGTCAATGCTGCCTTTCAGCAACGACAAAGAAATGATCCATACTCTTCAACATACAATCCGGGGTGGAAGAGCCACCCTAATTTCGCTTGGAACCAAAATCAACAAGTCTAAGGAAACAACAATTTTCAAAGAGCTCCTCCTCCACAACAACAACAAGCACCTCCACAAGCTCAATTTCAGCAGCCTCCCCAACAGCAACCTTACCCTAATCAGATGAACAATTTTGTGCCCAACAATTTTGTTCCCCCTCAAAATGCTGTTAGCTCGCTCGAAAGAAGTCTAGAAGCATTCCTAAAGCAATCTGCACAATCTTTGGTGCAATCACAACAATCCACAGCTAGGATAGAGACTTCTGTTCAATCTTTGGTGCAAAACAGTGCCTCACACGATCAAAGCATCAAAGCTATTGAGGCACAAATTGCACAACTCAACGCAGCATTGAAAGAGCGAGAGAAAGGAAAGCTTCCGTCTCAACCACTCCCAAATCCCGGTCACGCACATGTTGCACATGAACAGCAGAATCATAACGTGAATGCTGTGACCACGTTGAGATCCGGAAAAGTGCTGCAAAACAATATGGGTATGCACCGTGACACCTCTGCCGGTGGTTCTTCTTCATCTTCATCTTCCTCTTCTTCTTCTTCTTTAGAGCCCATTCTCCATCCTTCACATGGCTCTACTTCTTCTAGCTCGAACGGACCCTCTCCTCACAACACGAACACATCTACACGGGGTTCCGTTCCAACTCAACAATCTGATCCACAAAAATTGGACTCAACAACTTTTCAAACTGTTCCTTTTCCAAATCGGTTGAGATCCAATAAACCAACTCCACAAATGGAGAAGATTGTAGAGTTATTCAAACAGGTTAGCATAAATATCCCTCTTTTGGATGCAATCCAACAAGTTCCTTCATATGCAAAAATCTTAAAGGACTTATGCACCAAAAAGAGGAAGTCACAAGTACCAAAGAAAGTTTTCGTGGGTAGTGCTGTTAGTGATGCTCTTGTCAATTCTTTGCCCCCAAAGCACAAGGACCCCAGTTGTCCTACTATTTCGATCACAATCGGGAACAAGACCATCAATAGAGCACTATTAGATCATGGTGCTAGTGTCAATTTGCTACCCTATTCGGTGTACGAACAATTAGGCGTTGGAGAGCTCAAGCCTACTCATTGCACTCTCCAAATGGCCGACCGATCAATCACCCATCCTAGGGGAGAATTGGAGGATGTGTTAATTAAAGTTGGGGATTTCATTTTTCCCGTTGACTTTATTGTTATGGATACACAGCCTGTCGTTAACCCCCGTAATCAAATTCCGGTGATACTTGGTCGACCATTCCTCGCGACTTCTAACGCGGTAATCAACTGTCGTAATGGTTCAATGAATCTATCTTTTGGCAAGATGACAGTTGAACTTAACATTTTCAAGTTAGGAAGTCAGCCTTGCGAGCCTAATTCTAGCGTACTTGATGTGTGCTCGATCAATGAGATCGCGGAGGAGGACTGTGAGTTCGAGAATTTCATGTTTGATCACAGTAATATTGACGCCACTAGTGCGTTCCTCCTAGAATCCGACACAGCTTTCACATCGGACAAAGATTATGAGTGTTTCACCTTTGTTGATGATCTTGAAGACTCTCCACTCGAGTTTGAGTCTTTTGCTTTTCCGGATGAGTTAATTGAACCATCCGACTCGGTAGCGTACACTCAATTTGAACCTTTGATGGAATCCTTCGAGTTTGAAACAGTTACTCCATTGTTACCATCTATTGTTTCACCACCTAAACTCGAACTAAAGCTTTTGCCGTCGCACCTAAAATATGCTTATCTAGGTGAAAATGAGACCTTACCAGTTATCATATCGACCTCTCTAGCTCTTGAGCAAGAGAAGGCTCTTTTAACGGTCTTATACAATAATCGGCAAGCTTTCGGCTGGTCTATGGCGGACTTCAAGGGGATTAGTCCCCTCATAGTCGAACATCATATACACTTGATGGATGATGCCAAGCCGGCAAGGGATCCACAAAGACGCCTTAACCCCATCATGAAAGAGGCGGTCAAGAAGGAGATTGTTAAGTGTCTTGATAGCGGTATCATTTACCCTATCTCGGATAGCCAATGGGTTAGCCCCATTCATGTCGTGCCAAAGAAATCGGGCATCACGGTCATCACCAATGAGGCAAATGAGTTAATTCCCACTCGCACCCAAACTGGGTGGCGAGTTTGCATCGACTACCGAAAACTCAATGCCGCGACAAGGAAGGACCACTTTCCTTTACCATTCATTGACCAAATGCTAGAACGATTGGCGGGGCACGAATTCTACTGCTTTTTAGATGGCTATTCCGGTTATAATCAAGTCCCCATAGCCAAAGAGGATCAAGACAAGACTACATTTACTTGTCCCTTTGGCACTTTTGCTTATCGTCGCATGCCCTTTGGGTTATGCAACGCACCCGCTACATTTCAGCGGTGTATGATGGGGATCTTTTCGGACATGGTGGAGAAGTTTTCACCCGCTGTAGGGAAAAGAACTTAACTTTGAATTGGGAGAAGTGCCACTTTATGGTACGAGAAGGCATTGTCTTAGGACATGTCATCTCGCAAAATGGCATAGAGGTTGATAGAGCTAAAATCGAAGTCATTTCTAATCTTCCTCCTCCTAAATGCGTCAAAGATATCCGAGCTTTCCTTGGCCATGCCGGTTTTTATAGACGGTTCATCAAGGACTTTAGCAAGATTGCTAGACCCTTGACTCTCTTGTTGGCCAAGGACACTACTTTTGCTTTCGACTCAACTTGCATGAAAGCATTCGAGTCTTTGAAACACTCACTCATTTCTGCGCCCATCCTTTCATCTCCAGACTGGACGCACCCCTTTGAAATTATGTGCGACGCATTAGATTTTGCCATTGGTGCTGTTCTTGGACAGCACATTAACAAGTTGCCGCATGTAATTTACTACGCTAGCCGAACATTAAATGAGGCCCAATTAAACTACACAACGACAGAAAAAGAGTTTTTAGCGATTGTGTTTGCACTTGGAAAAATTTCGGCCTTATTTAATCGGCTCTCCAGTTATAGTGTACACGGATCACTCGGCTCTTCGCCACCTTTTTGCGAAGAAGGATGCTAAGTCTAGGCTAATACGTTGGATCCTTTTGCTGCAAGAATTTGACCTTGTTATAAGGGACAAAAAGGGATGTGAAAACGTAGTAGCCGATCACCTTTCACGACTTCCTTCTTCACCTACACTTGATCTGCCTATCACTGATGCTTTCCCCGATGAGCAACTCTTGACCGTTTCTTGCGAACCATGGTTCGCCGATATTGTAAACTACTTAGCCATCGGCTTGATACCTAACGATTGGTCGAAACAAGACAAATTACGATTTTTGTCCCAAGTAAAGCACTTTTACTGGGATGAACCTTATCTTTTCAAATATTGTCCCGACCAAATCATTCGCCGATGTGTACCTGAGAATGAGGTTAAGAGTGTGCTGTCTTTTTGCCACGATCAAGCATGTGGCGGGCACTTTGGCCCAAAGAAGACAGCCGAGAAAGTTTTGCAGTGTGGTTTCTATTGGCCACGACTCTTCAAAGATGCATTCGAATACTGCAAAACTTGCTCCCGGTGCCAACACTTGGGCCGGATATCGCGGAGAAATGAAATGCCGCTCCAACCGATTTTGGTTGTAGACATTTTTGATGTTTGGGGTATAGACTTCATGGGACCATTTCCTAACTCTTTTGGAAATGTGTATAATCTTTTGGCTGTTGACTATGTTTCAAAATGAGTCGAGGCTGTGCCTAGTCGAACGAATGATAACAAGGTTGTCGTTCGGTTTCTAAAAGAACACATCTTTTCTCGATTTGGGCACTCTCGCGCAATAATAAGTGATAATGGTTCTCACTTTTGCAATAGGACTTTTGAGTCCCTAATGCGCAAATACTCTATCACCCATAAGCTGTCAACGCCATACCATCCCCAAACATGTGGGCAAGCTGAGATCTCGAATCGACAAATCAAGCAAATCTTGGAGAAAACGGTTTCTAAAAACCGTAAAGATTGGTCGCTAAAATTGATCGATGCACTATGGGCTTTCCGTACTGCATACAAGACCGATCTCGGCATGTCTCCATACAGGCTTGTTTACGGGAAGGCTTGCCACCTTCCAGTGGAAATTGAGCACAAGGCATTTTGGGCCATTAAAGAGCTGAATTTATCTCTAGGAGATGCGGGCAGCAATCGAAAGCTGCAATTGAATGAATTGGAGGAGCTGCGGGATGAGGCATATGATAATGCTGTGATTGCTAAGAATCGAGTTAAGGTATTTCATGATAAAAACCTTTTGCGAAAGACATTTAAACCAGGTCAACAGGTTTTATTATATGATACTCGGTTACACTTTCATCCCGGCAAGCTCCGTTCTAGATGGAGAGGACCTTTTGTAGTCCGCACCGTTTATCCGCACGGTGCGGTTGATCTTGAGAATCCAGAAGACGGTACTTTATTCAAAGTAAATGGACATCGATTGAAACCGTTCTTCTCAGCGGACCCTTCGGAGGAGCTCCTGTTTTTGCAGGAGCCGATTTACACCGATTGATTCCCTCCACCTTCACCCTCGAATTTCTTTTTTCCAAAAAACTTTATTTCAAATAAGTTTGGGGGTGTGTATACTATGTAAATATAATAATAAGCAGGAACTCGCCGATATTATCAACCCATTTGGTGCAGCATGACAGTGAGGACACTGTCCATTATAAGTTTGGGGGTATGTTCGGTAAGTTTTCCTTTTGGATTCATATGTATATTTCTGCATTGCATCTTTATATAAAAATCATAAAAATTTGAAAAATTTGAAAAACCCATAAAAATTGAAAAATTTCAAAAATTATAAAAATTAATGTATTCAATTCTGGTTAATTGACTTGAGTTTGATAAATAGGTTAACTGGCTAGGAAAAACTAAATCTTAGACTTAGCAAATTAAAAACCCTAAAAATAACCTTCCTTAGAGTTTAACTGTGGAAAGCATATGTCTTTGTAGGTTATTTAGAAATAGGCAAATTTTGGGTTCTGTTCTTGGGCTAAGTCGAAACGAAGGGAAAGTATTAAAACTTTTATTAGAGTATAAGTTTGAAAAATAGTTCCTAGCTTAAGTCTAGATTCTGAAAACATGTACCCTACAAAATTGCACAAACACGCACTTTGAAACTTGGAATAGTAGAAGAGACCTTGAAATACTCTTGTCTAACGTCCTTAGCACAATGAAAAAGAAAAAAAAAAGAGTGGATAAAGAAAAAAATGGACACTGGTTTTTGTGATTACTTAAGGCTAAGAGAAAAAAAAAATAGAAAAATATTTAGCAAAGGTGCTACTGCTAAAAGCCTTGGGTGTTGCAAAACTAGGAAGTACGCCTTAAAGTGCTAACGCATCTGGTAATCGGTTGTTGGTACCTCAAGAAGTATTAACAGTCGCATGAAGGATGTGAAAGCAAAGTCTCACAAGTGCTTTGGACAATGGGCGGGAGTACGATTGCTTGATTTGAATTTCCAAGTGTAGGGGTGATATTTACACACACGTGGGGATATGTGATTAGAGTTTAGATAAGAGAAAGGAATGAAGAATAGAACTTGTGTCTTTAATAGAGTTGATAGAAATTCCTAAGTGGAGATGTAACCCTAGAAGGAAAACTTAAGAAATGCCGAAAGCTAGGTAATTCTACAGGATATATGTAATCTTAAGTTAAATAATGAGGAAGCGTGAAGAATACGGGTGGATAATTTGCGGGTCAACGATAATAGAATTCCTTGTTAGAAGACCTAAATGGAGAACAAAAGTCGAGAAACCAAGTTGATAGGATTTTGTGGGTAGTATCCGCTAAAAACCCTCAGGAGACAACACTCCTCCTACTAGGGACACCTAGAGGTTTAACGGCTTGTTGCACGAGCTCAGTGCAATCGCGTTTCCCTGCGAAAGTGTGGCTAGGTTAGATTTTTAAATAATAAGTTTGCTCGAGGGCGAGCAAAAGATAAGTTTGGGGGTATTTGTTTATCACATAATATTGCATTTTGTATGCCCCATTCTTATGCATTTAAGAATAAAAACAGGTGCTTTTGACCCATGTCTGCTACATGTTACAGGTTACAGGTTCTTGGCACGAAAACAGTGAAAAACACAAAAGACGACACAAAAGAAGGATTTTTGACCAACAAATAGGAAGATCTTAGTAAAGCTCAGCAGAAGAACGGTTCACCATCAACAAGACAACGAAAGATCCAAATTTACAAGAAAGACGGTTAAAAGATCCATTGCAAAGTGTTCGTTGAAAATCTGGTATTACTGTAGAAGCCCATATGATAATCTGAATACAGAACCAGGAAGGCCAGAGAAATACCAAGCAACCCAGAAAAAGACATCCAGTGACCTCATCATTGGGCCGCGGAACCGCGGCCCAAAGCCCACCAAGACCGCCCTTCCGCGGCTAGTTGAAGCCCTAATGCGCATAATTTTTACCATAATGTGTGGCGGCAATGGAAAGATCTTTTTAGGGGTATATTTGTAACTTTAGACATGCGGTGCAATCTGTAGCCCTAGGGTTTCTATGTCCTATAAATAGAACCCAAGACCTTGTATTTTCTTATGCCTCTTTCTCATGAATAAAATTCTATTTTCTTGAAGTTAGAGTGCATCAAAAGTAAGTAGGTTATTTTCATTGCAATAATTTTAGTTTTTCATATCTGTTCTTATTTTCTCGCCTTAGTTTAGTTTTTATTAACTTGCAATCGATGTTTTCTTTCTTTAATAAATTCTTGTTTTCTTTCATCCCCTCAATGGGCGAGTAGTTTCCTCGCTTGTTAGGGTTAGGAATAGGGAAGGATTTGAGAGATGAAGATCTCTCATCTCTTTTCATCGATAAACTTTTATGAACATTAGAACTCCATGCATACCTTTTGATTCCGCTCCCTACGGCACTTTTACCTTCAAGGTAACGGTGAACTCCGTAGTCTAAAGGCCCGGATCTTAAGGTTTTCCATGGAGGTTAGGGTGAAGATTAAGAAAGGAAGGACAAGGATCTAGAGGAAGAATCAATCTTCCCAATCATCCTAATCCCCTTTGTTAATATTTACCATAACTCTAATATGATTGATTTAATTGATGGCAATGGAAAGAGATGTAAATCTTTATTTACCAAATTTTCCCTAAACCTAATCCTAGCAAGTTTCTAATTCTACCTTCATAAAACTTCGATTTTTAGATTTAATTAAACTTCCAAACACCATTTGGAATTAACTCGTAAGAACTTAAAGAAGATTTACACATCCATGTGGACCGACCCGTATTCACCGGCTAGCTTCAAGCGACGCCGTTCTTGATTGCGGTAATTATTTTTGATCGACAAAAAAATCATCCAATCAACAACCGACTAATATCATGTGTAACAACTCATCGAATCAACACTTGATCCGATAACCCGGCTATATCGCATAAAACCGATCAATGTCACGAATCGCGAGAATAGAATACGGTATCTCATATCGTATTAGTCTCGGTCCTGCACATATCACATATGTGCTCCTACTCCGTTTCGCTTGAGCCAGGAAACCCCTGTCTAGGACTCTAAAGACTCGTCAATACACCGGCAGTAGGTGATGATCATATCAAACACCCACAAGCCGCAAGCGGTCTTCCAAACGTAACGGCCACCCGAGTATTGAGCGATTAGAAGATCAACAAGCAAGCCTGTACATTCTCCTGTGAATCCAATCAGTAACACTCCCGTACAGTCCGGTCTCGTCGTCTGATATGTCGCATATCTCGCCTAGGGGTGGTAAACGTCAGACCCCAGTAGCTTGATAAGTCGTGTCGATATGAGGTCTATAACAGTTCGAGAAACTACTGATAACACTTACCAGTAAATCTCAGCAACCCTGGCAAGGGATTTCCAGTCATAGCCAATCGAACACAGCGCAACATCAACTCCCAATACTGGGAGAGACGAATCCCCTCATATCGCTCATTGCCTCCATGTGATTCGGGATTGTACCCAAAAGCCACCTTTTTGCATGCCCTCTTGGACGTGGTATGATGGAAATCAAAGCACAGTGGGAATCACACAAGACTCTATGACGATCTCGGGTCAACAGACTACTCTGTACCAGTGTCACCGGAGAACTGCCATCTGACGTAAGGTATAATACCATCTGGGAGTTCTCGGCGAGTCCGTCCAGTGTACCTTGCTCTACTGAGCACCCGTACACCATCCTTGATGTCAAACACCGATGGATATGGGATCATCCATCGCCCATCATATGGGTCAAGATGCGTATACACTAGTCTACTCTGGTGTATCGATGCCCTGTCTCGATACACCCTCGACTAGGAACAGTTATAGGATGTACTCATCGACTACCGTAGCCCCACTAGTATGATCTCATCATAGTCCCAGTAGTCGATTATATATCCTAAGGGCTTTATCAACATGTAACATAGAGACAATCAGAGTACATGTTAAGATAAAGTACAACCAGATAGCATACTATCATGTCGAGCAAGAAAGTCCTCCCTATATATGTCCAAGCATCCATTACAATATACATCGTATGTACAGTAATGGCCTCTAGGGCATACATATAACTAACAAGTCCCAGATTTATAGGTCCTTTCGAGATCCTTGAGCGAGTAGGTTCTGTTGCTTATCGTTTGGCGCTCCTGCCCAGTTTTCCGGATGTTCACCTTGTGTTCCATGTGTCGATGCTTCGTACATACCTTCATGATCCTTCTCACATGATTCAACATGAGACCGTTCAGCTTGAGCACGATCTTTCATTCACCGAGCAGCCAGTAGTTATTTTGGATCGGCAGGTGACGAAACTTCGGTCAAGGGGTCTTGCCGTTTGTGATGGTTTTTTGGCGTAGCCCTACTAGTGAGGAGATCACTTGGGAGGCCGAGAGTGAGATGCGGAAGAAATTCCCTCATCTCTTTGAAGGTATGCTTAGTATGAAATTTTAATTCGGGAACCGAATTTCTATAGGGGGGAGATTGTAACGTTTTAGAAATCGTTATGCGAATTTTTCCGTTTTAGGGTTAAATTGTCGGTTTTTTCCGTTTTAATCCGACTGTGTTCAAACGACCATATAGACTTGCCAGCACCTAGTTTAGCTAAAATAAAGCTAGTGCGCAAGTTTTGGGGGTATATGGGACATTTTGGTTCAATTAGAATTTTTCTCAATTTTAATGTTATTTTAATGCGGTATTCGCATTTTGGGAAATTTCTGTTAAGTGAACTTCTCATCAATTAAGTTTGAGTTAAACCAAAACCTTCTCACATTATCTAGATTCCTTGTGTTGACTTAGAATTTAGGTTAATAGAAAATAAAAAGAAAAGAAAATGAGGTGGCATGTGCATGCATGTGTGTGTGAATGCATTTATGTGCATTTATCACTTGAAATTGCTAGAAAATTCTACACAAAACCCTCCCCTTCTCTCTTGGCCGAGCTCCATCCTCCCCCTTCTGATCTTGAGAAATTCTTTCTCCTTCTTCATCAATCCAAGCCAATAATTTCTCCAAAATTCCCAAATATATCACAAAAATTCTAAAAGTCTTGGTTTTTGCTCTTGGATCACTTGGAACTAGGAAAGCTTGGATCTTGTGAGCCAAAATTGATAGGTATAATCCCTACACTGTTAATTAGGAGTTTTTATGTTGTTTAGCTCGTTTGTTTTAGCGTAGAACACTTTTTATATCGATTAGTGCGATATCGGTTTTTTGGTGTCTTTTTAGAGCCTCTGTACCTGCTGTGATCTGGAAATTTTAGTGAGTGACCAAACAAAATTATAGTGATGTACTAGTGACCCTGGAACACCACCTGAGAGATGAGGACCACCCCACCGGCAGTGGCCGGCGACCCCCGTAGCGAATTCCGGCGACGCTGTCTTGTTAGGGAAGTGTTGCGGTTAGGCTTTTGTGGGTAGTTGTCTGTTGTTGGTTAGGGGTGTTTGGTACTGTTTACCTTTTTAGTAATTGCAGTATGCAAAATCTAGTGTTTTGAGTCCGCGTGTTACGTGTTGCGACACGAATCGTGATCTTTTGCTGCTGCTGTACTTGGGCAGGTTTTGTGGTATCGTTACGCACGTTAGCCACTAGACGTACACTCGCGAGTTAGTTTAGTGTTGGTGCATTATTTTAGTACGTAGTTTTATGTTATATTGGTCGATTTCTGAGATGTTTGCACTGTTTCTTGTGTTTGTGGAAATATAGCATCGCAAGCGGGGACTTCGGACGCTGCGAACAAGGGGAAGCAGGTGGTCGGATTTTCATAGCTGGAGACCATTGGTGAGTAGATTTAACATCTACGGGGAAATCGCCCGTATGGCGTTATGCGTCGGGGCTGATATGATATGATAGCTGCATGTATTTTCATATTAGTTACTTTCATATAAATGTCATCGCATAGTAGTATCTGTTGTACCTTTAGATATAACACATTACTGACGGTTTATGTTGCACGAGCACTAAATTATATGCTACACCCACATCGTCAGTAATTGCCATGACACGCACAAACCACCTACATAAATGATACGGTAGGGGATAGGGATAGTTGAGGTAGTATCCATTATCCCATTGTGCATATGAGATGTTGTTGACACCTACATACGTGATATTGTATTGGACATGGATAGTTAAGATAGTAACTCTTAATCCATTTCACGTATACCTAAGTATAGCTACTTGTACATCTTGCATACATATTGACATGTACACCCACATAGTCTATTACAGCTACTTGTATATCATGCACACACATTGACATGTACACCCGCATATTTTCGCTATAGTTGTATGTACCCCAAGTGGTATTGTTTTGATTTGTGATATTGCGTTGTTGATCATTACGCTTATGAAATGCATCATACCCATTTGCTTACATGTAGATACTTAAACCTTGCTACACTTACATGTACACCTCATATGATGCTGCGTTTGTTTTCGGAGGATTTTGGGAACCGCAAGATATATTTTAAAGCTGGATTCATTTAAAAGAGCGGTTTTCCCTTTATATACTCATATTGATGTTTTATGTTGCATATATCAGTTTTATATGGATTTTACGCATTGAGATATGGATTTTACGCATTGAGACATGGGTTTCATATGATTTATGGATTTGAGAACCGTGGGGGTATTTTCAAGAAACTATGTATTGTTTGAAAACCCGGTTTCTCTTGATATGACATTTGATGCGTCCACCATGAGATTTCTCGATTCTGAGATTTGTGATATATACCCGATACGAGGAGTGAGTGGGCCGTGTGCGGGTACATGGTGGGGCCCGGTACGGTTCCCTTCGGCAAGATGTTCGTGGTACAGACGATGAGCCTGGAAGGTGGGCAAGTACATACCGGTGACTGTATTTGGACTCGGCGGTTATCGTGGGGATACCGACCGGAGTGATGTACGACATATCGTCAGGGCCAGTCGTGGTGATAGTGCCTGAGTTATGAGGATTTACGTGTCGATGCTAGACACGGGTTTCATGATGTTTCGAGTGTCGGTGTTAGACACTCAGGTTTTCATGATTTTTACGTATCGTCGGTGGACATACGGGGTTGATATCCTCATACTTATATACGTATATATATACACATAGGGATATGTTTTCATGATGTTTCGGGTGTCGATGTTTGACACTCAGATTCCATGAGACTTGCACGATGTGAGGGCCGATCTGTGGATGCGGTGCCTGAGGATTTGGGATTTGGTGTGTCAGTGAGGGACACTGGTGTTTTCCATGCTGATGATTTTGCATAAGATTTTATTGTATCATCCCACAAACTCAGGATTATTGTTGTTATGCATTGTTTCATGTAGTTATAGTACCCTGATGATGTACATTTACATGATTGTTGCTTATTCACTTATCATACTTATGCTATCGGATTACATGTGATAGATAGATCTTTGTTCGTGCATACCAGCGATTATAGTATGATGTTATTTACTATTCACGAGTTGGCAACTCACCCCCGTTGTGCCACAGTGTTTTGCAGGACTTACCCTCAGAGTAGTCGCGGCAGGGCGTCTTATCATCTCTACTTTTGCGGATACCGCTACGTTAGGCAGTGAGGCCTTGCTTTTAGGTGGGTTTGCGGTTATCTGCCTGTACACTGTATATCTTTTTGTTGGATCTAGTATTCTCCATCTACCACTGTTGTATATGACTTAGAGAAGACTTGTGAAGATTAAGTGTTGTATTATTCTGGTGACTTTGGATGCCGTGCTCGTGGGAGCCGGTTAAGTTGGAAAGTTTACTTCTTATTGCAGTCTTTCCTTTGTTATTTCTTCGCTTCGGCGTCGTATACTTGTTGTGGTGTTTGTCTCCGCCGTTGGGCGTGATTTTGCTCCCATTTAGGATGCTTTATATATTATCTGTGTTGTACCCGTTTTCGGGGCTAGTTTTTACAAAGGAGGTGCTGCCGAAATTTTGAAGAAAGAAAACTAGAATTAGAGATTTTACTTGTGATTTTCCAAATGTTAAAACTATGGTTTTCTCCGTTGATCCAGATTTCGGTGGTTTAGATTTCTGGGTTTTGGCTTACTTGAGTTGCGTACGCCTGTAGACGTTACGTAGTTTAAGCGCCGGTTACGGGCCAAATTTTGGGTCGTGACAGGGTCAATATTGTTGGATATAGTGCTCTCAAAGTCAATTATTGGATCGCAGGCACGTGATTGCAATGATTGAGTAGGACCTATACCGGTAGGACAGTCTTACTCGAGATGATAGTATGCTATCTGGTTTGCCTTTATCAGTCGTGTACAGGTTTAGGTGACTGATCACTATTACACGTTAATAGAGCCCTTAGGATCTTGCTTGACTACCAACAGTATGATGGTGATCATATACGTGAGAGTTGGGTAGTCTATAAGCACATCCTTAATAGTGGTCCCTAGTCGTGGGAGTTTCGATACAGGGCATCGATACTCCGCAGTAGACTAGTGTATACAGTCGAGACCCCGACGAGGGGCGATGGTCGGTCTCATAAGATATTGGTGTTAGTTGGATCACCTAAGATGTATACAGGTGCTTATTGGGTTATGAGTACACCGGATAGGACTCGCCGGGAACCTGCTAGTTGGTATTTATACCTAGCGTCAGATAGCAGTTCCCTGGTGACATGTGTACAGGTTAGTTCATCGACCTGAGGTCGTCATTTGTCTCGTGTGAGTTCCCACTGTGCTTTGATTTCTACCCTACCACGGCTCAAAGGAGTCGAGCAAACAGGTCTTTTTGGGTACAGTCCCGAGCCACATGGAGGCAAGTGAGCGGATCGACAGGGGATTCGTCTCTCCCGGTATTGGGGGTGAGATCGCGCTGTGTCTAGGAGAGCCATTACACAAAGCGCTCGGCCAAGGCAGGAGATTTACTGGTAGGTACTCCAGTAGTATCTCAGAGTGTTCTGGGTTACACTCCGACACGACTTATACCGCTTTTGGGGGTCTGACGTTACCAGCCCCCTAGGCCCGATATGCGATACTCATAGACGAACGGACCGGACTGTACGTATATTGTCACTGTTAGGCTCAGTAGGGTTCCAAGATGAGTTCACTCATCGGCTTCCCTTGAGGTCAGTACATGGGCAACCGTTACGCACTGCTAGTGCCGCTGACGTGCTTGTGGTTAAACCCACTGCCAGGGTACTGATGAGTCATTAGAGTCCCCCACAGATAGTTTCCTAAGTTCGGGCGAAACGTTGTAGAGGCCGTATGGTTTTATGGCAGGGTTCGAAAATGCACGTGCGTTTGCGCACATGTCATATTTCGGACAGATAATACTGGTGGGCTTTGGTTTAACCCAGATCCATGTATTATATTGAGTCGGGATATTTTAGTCTCTCGTATTCGTATTCGGTCGGAATACGGATACAGGTATGTATATACAGGTGAGGGGTATTTTCGTAATCCGTTACGAGAATATTTTAGAAAATGCATTTCTTTTGGTTAATCCTTTTGGTTTAAATGGTTAAAAGGATTTTGTAAAGGGTGACTCATTATGGATGACACATTAACTCTAGAATGTTCACTAATGACTCATGTAGTGAGTTATCTAGTGAGACATTAAGGAGTTAATGAGTTTTGTTTTGTGAAGAGATATTTGAGGAGATATTTTCATTAGATATTTCTCTTTGGTTTTTTTGATAAAAGATGAGAACCTCATATATCTATACACATAAGAAGAAAAAGAGAGAAGTTTTATATGCTTGAGTTCCTTCTCTCTTGATAGTTTCTTGAGTTCACCATTTCCAAACCCTAGCATCTTCTTCAATCTCTACCCTACCCCTCTCATGCGATGAGAACCCTAGGGTGTTTGAGACAAAGTATTCTACTCGTTCTCTACTTCATCTTGGTCATCTCTTTTAGCAGACTTGATGACCGAGTTGCCTCGGTATAGAGGCGGGAGCCCATTTAAAGATTCGTAGATGTGGTGCCACCTCGACGAGGAGCAAAGAGATCGGAGTTTCCGCAAAGGAGCGTGGGACGATGGCTAAAGATCGAAGGACTCAGATCGTTCGGTATAGCCTTTCTACCTCTTTACAGTTTGTTAGTATAGCGTTAATGGCAAGATCCGGGTAATAGTATGCGATAGCGCCGGTTATAAAAGTTTTTGTTCCGCGTTTGCCGTCAGAATGACGGCCGGGGCACTACCGTAGACTTACAAATATCACATTTATCTTATTATTCATCTGGTATCCACATCATCACATATCGTGGGTAGGGGGTACTGATCTAAGTCTAGTATACTACTAATATCATCAACATATATATAAATGCATGTGTATGAAATACATCGCCTACCGATCCGCTATCATCACATTTCGCATCTCGTAATATGATCCAAATCATATCACCGATCTTGTGGCATCAATCCCAAACCCATCAACTCATCCCCAACTATCATCCACTATCCTCATTATCCATGTATAGGTATACGTATATATATATAGTTCCATACCTATGTATATATAAATATATACATATCCCATTTACGCACAAGTACTAAAATGCATGCAAGTGTATGGGGGTGCGGGTATGCAAATCCTTACTCTAGGATTTCGTGACTAAGAAATCCGCTAAAGTCCTTTCTTCAATTCTCGCTAACCCTAAACCCATAAGCTCTTAAGGCTTCTCTTACTAGGTGTTCATATCTCATAATAACATATAAAAGTATATCGTTACCACATCACCTCATTCCTCATTATTTTGCGGGGGTGCTATACGCCATCCACCAGACTTCCCCCGTAGATATAATCTACTCACCTGATCCTCGCTTGCCGAAATCGATGTCGCCACGCGTTTTCTTGTCGTCTCGAAGTCCTCATGAGGGTACCTACGTATCATAACACATCGCATTGCATTAAAATCCGACTCATGACCAAAACGATACACGAATCTCATATAGGTCAAAACCTATGCTTTGCTTTCTCAAATCAACTCAAAAACCCTCGACATCGGCGTACAAACGCCGATTGATCGAGAAAAACACCAAACGTACCAATCATGGTTTCACAAATCACTAATTATATATGAAATAAGGTTTAAATCATCAAAACATTAAAATCAATCAAATCGTTTTATTTTCCAAAAACCTAGTTAGCACAAATTCCCATTTCGGTTCAAAACTTGATGTTTTACCCAAACTAAATATTTTAAAGATTCTAATGGCCAAAATGCTCACTTAATATCATAATTAGGTCACACAAATATTCACTACTAATTTATCTTACCAAACTATATACATTTTAAAAACTTAGTTTGCAATTTTAACCAATTTCAACCATTTTATAGCAAAAATGCACAAACAACAATTTAGCTTGGATTTACATGATCTAAAGTATTTAACTGCAATTTAAAATTTTAATAATGTCATGAATAACCTAATAGATTTTTCTATTAATTATTTTCATAGTTTACAAAAACCTAGTTTGCTAAAAAGCTTAAATTTTGACATTTTTCAAGTAACAACTTGTAATTAGCAACTAGATTAGTTTTAACAAGTTTTAACATGCTAGCCCACATCACACAACCATGCGCAATTGATCACAACCCAACTCCAAAACAAAACCCTAACTTGAATTTCTTAATCATGCAGTTGAACCCATTTAAAACCTAATTAAACACTTAATAAGCTGACTACAAGCAATTAACAACAAATTAAGCAAAAGGGTTAGAATTTATACTCAAACAATTTGAAGATCCCACAAGCACACATAGCCCTCCAAAATTCTCTCTTGTCACCACAATCCATGCATGTTAGGCTAAACTAAAATGGGTAGGAGTTGGATTTGGATTTAGCTTTGAATTTGCGTGTTTTTCTTTGGATTTTTGATGAAAAAATGGTGGAGTTTTGAGGTGGAATTGAGATGGGAAATTTGGGGAGGGCTGAATCTGGTCTCGGCCAGGAGGAGAGGAGTAAGGTGTGGTGTAGGAGTGGGTGAAGTCAAGGGGAGAAAAGAAGACCAAGTCAACAAAAGACCATACTCTTTTATCTATTCTCTTTCTTTTCATTTCTTTGTTTTCTTTTCTTTCAAAACCCTTTTTTAAGTGGGGAAAAATTTGGGAATGGGCAGCCAAGGCCCTCGGCCAGCATGACATGGGAATGGGTGTGGATTTGTGTGGGTGAGAAAAATGATAAATGTTATAACCCAATTCTATTTACACTAATATCACTATTTAAGCTTTTTTTTCGTCGATATTTTCAAAACCGTTTAAAAACTTTATTTCATTTCAGTAATAATATTTTACATGTTAGATTAGTGTGTCATGATGCACAAAATTTTTATTAACCCATTCCAATTTGTAATTTTCCCTAATTAAATGTATTAGTGACGGCTTAAAATAATATTAAAATAATTAATTTCGGAAAATTTTTCAGAAAATTAGAAATTTTACCAGTGCCTTAATAAACACCAAATACTAACAATTACATAGGTAGAATATGTATATTTAATTTTATATTTAAAGATATTTATCTCCTGATTTTTACGGAAAACACCGTTCATTTACCGATTTTCCGAAATTTCACCTAAACGATTTTCAAAATGTTACACAAATCTCTTGATCCGCATCTCCTCAGTGTCCACCAAATATGGAGCATACACAAATAGCTGGGTAAACTAAATATCATACTCTGCCACTGTCATACCCGGAGTCTGGCGTAGGTGATGAAATCCCCACCCGATCTGAATTTAGTGTTATAGCCCCTTAAAGTCCGTATTATTTATGCAAAACAATAAAAAACAAAAATCTAAAACACTTGCAAAAAAAAATTATTTGGCGGCGGCGCAAAGAATCCTGCACAAAAACAATTTTATTGGAGAGGGGAAGAGAGTTTGTGCAAAGAATGCTGCAGAAAGAATAGTTCAGTGGAGTTCAGAGGAATGGAGAAGAAGGTTGGGATACTCACATTGAAATTGAGTTGCTGACGTCAGAGTTTGACCGCGGTTCCGCGGTCAAACATGCACTTGTGCCGCGGTTTCGCGGCTGTTCAGTTGACTTGAATCTTCAAACTTCTTACATGTGCTGACTTCAGTCTCCTCTTCTTGTTTAGAGCCACTGAATCTTGATTTGCTCACTGGGTTTGCTCCAGAATTTTACAGTAGACCGTTGGTTCCGTCTTGATCCGCCGCGGTGTAGCCGTGAGATATGGGTCTAACTTCTCACGTCTTTGGCACTGAACTCGACCTTCTTCCTATCCTGCAAACTTGAACAAAAAACTAATCAAAAATAACAAGATGATTTTTATAATATATTTTTTTTGTTTTTTGTTTTTAGATATATTCACAAATTAACCCGAAATTACACAAAGAAATAAACTACCGTCTCCCCGGCAACGACGCTATTTGATTGTTAGAATTTTTGTGTGCTTAGTGAATAACCGCATTCAAAACGGTTTCGCTTGGTAGCTAGCGGGTTGAGTACGGATCGTCCGCAGGGAGATGGGAATCTTTTTCTATGTGCTTTAACGAGTTAAGTCCAAACGTACAGGTTTGTTTGAGATTAACTATGTGCTAAAATATATATAAAGAGAGCTTGTTAGGGTTAGGATTAGGTTAGTTTGAGATAGGAATCGCTCACTTCTTTTGTTGCCACTCTTAATATCGGTGTTACGGTAATCGGCAACAACGGGGATTAGCACGACTAGGAAGGAACTTGTGAGTATAAGCTAGGCTTTTTAACGCTTAGTTTCTTCCTTTTGGTCCTTAACCGTTCGTTCTTGGCTCTTAGCCTTAACCTCCGGTTAATTCAACCACAACCGGTCTCGCTAAGGAACCACCGCTATCATGTAGGATAGGGTGCCGTAGGGAGCAGATTGTAGTTCAATTAACGGGAGTCCGAATTAACATGTTGGGCAAGAAAAGAGTGAGAGAGATTTCCTTCTCTCAAACTTTTCTTATCCTACCCTAACAAGTGAGAAACTACTCACCCATTACAAAAGAAAAGGAAAATACAACAAAAGGAGGAAGATAGAAAGAAAGGGGTTAGAAGATTACAACTAGCTATTTGAGACCTCACTTTGGCAAGGATCAAGCTTAAGCATCATTGTTGTAAGGATAAAGAAAAATAGAAGAAGAAACAAACAAACAACAAATAACAACAACTAGATTAGCGAATGAAAATTACAAGCAAATATAATTAACAAAGTAACAAGACAAGCATGATAAAGAAAAAAACTCTTTTATTCATCACTTCACTCATAAAGCTCACTACAAGGTTTTAATGTAGAAAGATGAAAAGAGGAAGAAGAACTACAAAAATCTATCCTAAAATCTAACACAAAATAAGCACCCTTCACTTGGCTTTGTTCTGGGCTATTTATAGGCAGGAAAATGAAACCCTAGGGATACAATCTGGCCCAAGATGAAGCGTCCAAACTACCCTCAAAATCCGAGTTGACACTGAGTCAACTCGGCCGCGGATCCGCCGCATATATAGCATATTGGCGGCGGTTCCACGGCCATCTGGTGGAGTTGACTTTTCATTTTTTCTGGGTTTATTCGTGTTGCTCTTCTCTTCAGTTTGGTATACTTGGTTTCTCAGAAGCTCTTCATTTTTCTTCCAGATTTTCAGCAGATCAAAAGGTGATTTGATGTGGACTTTTTGCCTTGATTTTCTTAAGCTCCGCGTAGAAGTCTTGGATCTTGTGCTGCTCTTGTGCTTTGTGCATGATAATGACCAATGATTTGCCATTTTTCCCCTTGAACTGGTAGACGGCATTATATGGATAGTGCACGGAGACCCGTATTTATCTGTGGTTGGTGGAAGTCCTGAATTTGTTGCGCTTTTTCATGAATTTCACTGCTTAGAGCTGAGAACCTATAACCTGTAATTATTTAGCAAACACGGATCAAGAGTACCTACCTATATGCAATGTGATCAAGAATGGGCGGTATAAAAATGCAAAAATCTGATATGAACAATATGCCAGCAATAGATGATGATCACATCAGTCTCCCACAAGCCGTCAGCGGTACTAGCTGGACGTAACGGCTACCCAGGTATTGAGCGATTAGAAGATCAATAAGCAAGCTTGTCCAAAATCTCATGAAGCCTATAAGTAACACTTACCATACAGTCTGGTCTCTTCGTCTGATATGTCGCATATCGAGTCTAGGGGTAGAATCGTCAGACCCTAGTAACTTGATAAGTCAAGCCGATGTATGGCTCATAACGGTTTGAGAAACTACTGATAACACTTACCAGTAAATCTCATCGTCCCTGGCCAGGGACTTACTGGTATAGCCAATCGAGCATAGCGCAACATCAACTTCCAATACTGGGAGAGACGAAACCCCTCCTATCGCTCACTGCCTCCATGTGACTCGGGACTGTACCCAAAATCCACATGTTTGCATGAATCCTTTGAGCCATGGTAGGGAGGAAATCAAAGCACAGTGGGAGCCATACAACACTCTATGACGATCTCGGGTCTACAGACTAACCTGTACCATTATCACCAGAGAACTGCTATCTGACGATAAGTATAATACTAACTAGGAGTTCTCGGCGAGTCCTGTTCGGTGTACCCATTCTCTAATGAGCACCTGTGTACAATCTTTGATGTCACACACCAATGATTGTGGGATCAACCATCGCCCTATACAGGGTTAAGAAACGTACACACTAGTCTACTCTGGAATATCGATGCCCTGTCTCGATATCCCCTCAACTTGGAACAATTAAAGGATGTGCTTGTGGACTACCCAGGCCCTACTAGTATGATCTGCATCATAGTCCTGAAAGTCAAGTCCACATTCTAAGGGCTTTATCAACATGTAACAGAGAGACAGTATAATAATACTAAGTGTACATGTTAAGATAAAGAGCAACCAGATAGCATACTATCATGTCGAGCAAGAAAGTCCTCTATATATATGTCCAAGCATCCACTATATCATACAATAATGGCCTCTAGGGCATACATATTCCTAACAATCTCCCACTTGCACTAAGGCCAGTTGTTGTAGTATCTCATATCCAACATCCTAAAAAGTCTCTTAAACTGTGTCTGGGGGAGGGCTTTCGTGAGTGGATCCGCTACGTTATCCTTCGTGTCAACTCTCCTGACCTCGATCTCCCGGCAATCTACAATCTCCCTGATCAGGTGATACCGCCTAAGAATATGTTTGGATCGCTGATGGGACTGGGGTTCCTTAGCCAAAGCCACAGCTCCATTGTTATCACAATACACAGGTATTGGATGCTCAATGGATGGAACCACACTAAGTTCAGCTATGAACTTCTTCATCCAGATGGCCTCTTTGGCAGCATCGTTGGCAGTGATGTATTTAGCCTCCATCGTCGAGTCTGCTACGGTATCTTCCTTGGAACTCTTCCAACATACCGCCCCCCATTGAAGGTGAAGATAAAACCCGAAACCGACTTACTGTCGTCCTTATCACTCTGGAAGCTCGAATCGGTAAAGGACTCAACCTAGATTTCACCGTTACCAGACACCAAGAACATTTCTTTAGTCCTTCTCAAGTTCTTAAGAATGTTCTTCACAGCTGTCCTGTGTTTCTTCCCAGGATCTGATTGATACCAGCTCACTACACCTACTGAGTAAGCTACATCCGGTCTGTACATAACATCGCATACATTATTGACCCGACTGCTGAAGCATAGGGTATCCCTTGCATGCGAGCCCTCTCCAAATTAGTCTTGGAAGACATCTCTTTGGAGAGAGTGATTCCTGAACAAGCGGGTAAATTACCACGCTTAGAATCTTCCATACTAAACCTCTTTAGTATGGTGTCTATATACCTGGATTTGGACAATCCTAACATCCGCTTAGATCTATCTCTATAGATCTTTATCCGTGGGATGTAGGAGGCATCACCTAGATCTTTTATGGAGAACTTTTTTGATAAGAAGAGCTTGACTGAGTGTAGTATAGGAACATCGTTTCCTATCAAGAGTATGTCATCCACGTACAACACGAGGAAGACAACCTTACTCTCTACAACATTCTTATATATACAAGGTTCATCTATATTTTTGATGAAGTCAAACTCTTTGATAGCTTCATCAAAACAAATGGTCCAGCTCCGCTATGCCTGCTTTAATCCGTAGATGGATTTAAGCAGCTTGCACAACATTCCATTGCTCCCACTGTCTACGAAGCCCTCTAGCTGTGTCATGTACACGCTCTCTTCTAAATCACCATTTAGAAAATCGGTCTTGACGTCTATCTGCCAGATTTCGTACTCATGGTATGCAGCAATAGCAAGCAGGATCCTGATGGACTTATGCATGGCGACAGGAGAAAAAGTTTCATCATAATCGACACCTGATATTTGACGAAAACCTTTTGCTATAAGTCTAGCTTTGAAGGTCACAACGTTTTCATCTACACCAATTTTCTTCTTAAAGATCCACTTGCTCCCGATGGGTTTTACCCCTTCAGGAGCAACTTCCAAAGCCCATACTTTGTTGGTGTACATGGATTCCATCTCAGATCGCATAGCATCCAGCCATTTCACAGAGTCTCTATTTGTGATGGCCTGCTCGAAACTAGTTGGGTCATCATCTTCCATGATGCGATCCTTGCAAGGTTCCCTAAGGTCGCCACTGGGTTTTGGGAGGCATCAACCATGCCGTTTTCAAAAAAATTGTGCGCTAAAGAACCCTAACCGAGAATCTTAACTAGAGAATTAGACGAAACTAGAATGTAAACATCTTTACATCTAAGTGAACAAGGAATAAAACCTTTGTAGACCGGTCCTTCACTTTAATAGATCCATGTAGTAGTCCCTGCGCTCCAAGTAGTGAACTCCCGGACTCTAGAAAGGCTCCACAAGATGAAAGGAACAAGCTTGCTTGACGTCTTCGAGGCCGAAGATGGTCCACGTCGAGGAGACACCAACTCAAGCTACCTCTTCACTAATATGGAATTAGTGAAGCAAACACCCTAAACTAAATGGCTAGCCTAGTAGAGGATGATGAAGTAGGATTTTTGCTCACTTTAGAAATATATTTCTCACTCATTTTCTTCACCTCCCAAAAAGCTAAAGAGCTTGAGGATGGAGATGAAGAAAAGCAACCATGGAGAGAAGCAAGCGAAGAATGAATCAAGTGGTGAGAATAGCAACCATGGGTGAGATAATATCTCATACTAACTTTTGTAGAGACTTAAACATGGCTTAAGATAATGGTTGGGTTAATAAATATCTAATGTAAAACAAAACTAGTGGGCTAAGTCAATGGTTCCACAAGCTTCAACCATGTGACTAATTTCCATTCAATCTTAATTTACTATAAATAAGTAAAACCCTTCATTATGTTAAGCATGGTATGAGTCTTATACACCCATGTCTCATGTATCATCTAGCATGACACAAAAAAGTGTACATTAATATATATCACATATATACTAAATGCACAAGTGAGAAAAAGAATTCTTAAGTGAGCTAATATTAGTTAATGTAAATTAATATATCAAATATATAATTATATATTAAATTATTAAATCAACACTTGATTTAATAATACGGATATATCACATACAACTGACTAATATCAAATGTATCAACTTATTGAATCAACACTTGATTCGACAGCCCGGCTATATCACATATAATCGACCGATATCACATATCGTAAGAATAGAATGCGGTATCACATACGCGCATTAATCTCGGTCCCGCACATATCACATATGTACTCCTACTTCGTTTCGCCTGAGCCAGAAAACCTCTGTAAAGGACTCTAAAGACTCTTCAATACGCCGACAGTATGTGGTGATCATATCAGTCACCCACAAGCCTCAAGCGGTCTGCTAAACGTAACGGTCACCTGGGTATTGAGTGATCAGAAGATCAACAAGCAAGCATGCTCATACTCCTCCGAATCCAATCAGTAACACTACCGTACAGTCCGGTCTATTCGTCAGATTTGTCGCATATGACAGCCTGGGGTGGTAAACGTCAGACCCCAATAGCCTGATAAGTCATGCCGATGTGAGGCCCATAACGGTTCGAGAAACTACTGAAAACACTTACCAATATATCTCAGCAATCCTGGCCAGGGATTTCCTATTATGGCCAATCAAGCATAGTGCAACATTAACCCCCAATACCGGGAGAGACGAAATCCCCTCCTATGGCCCATTGCCTCCATGTGACTCGGGAATGTACCAAAAAACCACCGTTTTGCACGATCTCTTGAATGTGATAAGGTGGAAATCAAAGCACAGTGGGAATCACACAAGACTCTATAACAATCTCGGGTCAACAGACTAACCTGTACTAGTGTCACCAGAGAACTACTATCTGATGATAAGTATAATACCATCTAGGAGTTCTCGGCGAGTCCGTCCAGTGTACCCAGTCTCCACTGAGCACCCGTATACCATCTCTGATGTCAAACACCAATTGATATGGGATCATCCATCGCCCATCATATGGGTCGAGAAGCGTATACTCTAGTCTACTCTGGAATATCGATGCCCTGTCTCGATACTCCCACGACTAGGAACAATTGAAGGATGTACTTACCGACTACCTCTGCCCCACTAGTATGCTCTGCATCATAATCCTGGTAGTCAAGTACTCATCCTAAGGGCTTTATCAACATGTAATAGAGAGACAATAAGTGTACATATTAAGATAAAGAGCAACCAGATAGCATACTACCATGTCGAGCAAGAAAGTCCTCCCTATATATGTCCAAGCATCCACTATAATATACATCACATGTATAATAATGTCCTCTAGGGCATACATATAACTAACAATCTCCCACTTGCACTAAGGCCAATTGTTGTAGTATCTCATACCAACGCCCTATAAAAGTCTCTCTAGGGAAAGGCCTTTGTCAGTGGATCCGCCGTGTTATCCTTCGCGTCATCTCTCCTTACCTTGATCCCTTGGAGAACAACCATCTCCCTGATCAGGTGATACTGTCCTCAGAATATGTCTGGATTGCTGATGGGACCAGCGTTCCTAGGCCAAAGCCACAACTCCATTGTTGTTACAATAACAATTATTGGACACTCAATGGTAGAAACCATGTTCATTTCGTGAACAAGAAATACCCAGACATCCACTTTGGTAGCATCGTTGGTAGCGATGTATACAGCCTTTATCATTTAGTTTGCCACGGTATATAGCTTGGAACTCTTTCAACATATCGTCCCTCTATTGAGGGTAAAGACAAAGCCCGTGACTGACTTTCAGTCGACCTTATCACTCTGGAAGCAAGAATTGGTAAAGGACTCCCACTGGAGTTCACCATCACCAAACCCCAAGAACATTTCTTTAGTGCTTCTCAAGTACTTAAAAATGTCCATCACAGATGTCCAGTGATTCTCCCAAGATCCGTTTGATTCCTGATCACTACTCCCAGTGAGTTAGCTACATCTGGTCTGGTACATAACATCGCATACATGATAGATCCTAATGCCGAAGCATAGGGTATCCCTTGCACGTGAGCTCTCTCCAAATCAGTTTTGGAAGACTTCTTTTTGGAGAGAGTAATTCATGAGTAAGTGGGCGAACTACCACGCTTATAATCTTCCATACTAAACCCCTTTAGCATGGTGTTAATGTACCTGGATTTGGGACACTCCCAACATCCACTAGATCTATCACCATAGATCATAATCACAAGATGTAGTAGGTATCATCCAGATCTTTCATTGAGAATCCTCATGATAAGAGGAGCTTGACCAAGTGTGGCATAGGAAACCATTTCCTATCAAGAGTATGTCATCTACGTACAATACGTAGAAGACAACCTTACTCTCTACAACCTTCTTGTTTATACAAGGTTCATCTACCTTTTTGATGAAGTCAAACTCTTTGACTGCCACATCAAAACAGATATTCCAACTCCGCGATGCATGCTTTAATCCTGTAGGACTTAAGCATAGCCACTGGAGAAAAGGTTTCAACATAAACCACACCTGGTTATTGACGAAAACCTTTTACTACAAGTTTAGCTTTGAAAGTCTCAACTTTTCCATCTACACCAAGAATCTTCTCAAGATCCACTTGCTCCCGATGGGTTTTACCCCTTCAGGTGCAACATTCAAAGTTATATTTTTTCGGTGTACATGGATTCCATCTCTGATTGCATTGCATCCATCCATTTCACAGGGTCCCCAATCGTGATGGCCTTCCTGAACCTGGTTAGGTCGTCATCTACCATGATGCAATCCTCACTCCCACCGTCACCGAGGAAACCGTAGTATCTCTCAGGTGGATGAGGAACCCTACCAGATTCACGGAGAGGCTGAGGTTCATTGGAGACTATTGAATCTTTTGGTTTCACCAAATCATCAGCTGTTAGTTTGTCCAGCCGGAACTCCTTCCAGTTCTACCTCGTAACCACAAATTTCTTCACAAGAAATTCATTTTCTAAAAAGGTGGCATTCTGAGAAATAAAACATCTTTTGCTCCTCGGTGTGGTAGAAAATATTCCCTCGCAAATGTTTAGAATATCCAACAAACTTATACAGAACTGACATCGCCTCAAGCTTGTTCGGATTTTACTTTTAACATAGGTCGGACAACCCCATATCTTAACTCGTTTAAGACATGGTCTCTTCCCATTCCATATCTCATATGTAGTGGTAGGCACTGATTTGGATGGAACCCCATTCAATAGGTATGCGGCTGCTCAAGTGCATAATACCAAAAGGAAACAAGCAACTCAGCAGTATTCATCATAGAGCGCACCACATCTCATAGGGTGCGATTGCTCCGCCCCGATGCACCGTTGTGTTGTGGTGTATACGAAGGAGTATGCTGAGAGAGAATCCCATTCTCCTTTTAGAAACTCCAGGAACTCCATGCGTAAGTATTCTCCTCCTCGATCACATCGAAGGACTTTAATACTTCTACCCGTCTGGTTCTCAACTTCAAGCTTATATTCCTTGAATTTCTCAAAAGTTTCAGACTCGTGTTTCAACAGGAACACATGTCCGAATCTTGAGAAATCTTCAATAAATGTAATGAAGTACAAAGAACCAATCCTGGCATTTGTAGACATAGGACCGTATACATCACCATGTATCAGTCCCCAGAGTTCAGTAACCCTTTCTCCGTTTCCAGTAAACGGAATATTGGTCATTTTACCTTTGAGACAAAACTGGCAAGTATTATAAGATGAAATTTCGAACGGATTCAAATATTCATCTTTATGTAACTTAGCTAGTCGTGTCGCATTGATATGACCTAGTCTACAAAGCCGTAAGAAGGATGTTAGTGTATATGCCGTAGGAGCCATTATTGTATCATACTAGTTTGTATATTACTTAATGGAAGATTGGGATATTCACAGTTGTATTAACAGTCTCGCTCAACATAGTAGTATGCTACTTGGTTTATTTCTATCTTAATATGTGTATATGTTAGCATATCGCGAATACATATTGATAGAGCCCTTAGGATCTTGTTTGACTACCAGCGTTGTGATGGCAGTCACACTAGTGGGAGCTGGGTAGTCTACAAGCACATCCTTTTTCAGGTCCCTAGTCGTAGGATTATCGAGACAGGGAATCGATACTCCGGAGTAGACTAGTGTGTATGCTTCTCATCCCAGCAGGGGAGACGGTCTGTCCCACAGCCATCAGTACGTTGTATTGGAGATAGTATACAGGTGCTCGTTGGGTTACGGGTACACTGGACAGGAATCGCAGGGAACTGTTGGTTGGTATTATACCCGTCGTCAGTTAACAGTTCCCAGGTGACGTGGGTACAGCATAGTCCGCAAACTTGACATTGCTGCTTCTTCTCGAGTGTGTTTCCACTGTTCTTATATTGCTACCCTACCACGGCTCAAAGGAGTCGTGCAAACAGGTAGCAGTTGGGTGCAGTCCTGAAGCACTTGGAGGCAGTGGCGGTTAGATAGGATTCGTCTCTCCCAGTATTGGGAGTTGATATCGCGCTGTGTTTGGAGAGCCATTAAGAAAAGTCCCTGGCCAGGGCAAACGAGATTTACTGGTAGGATTTCCAGTAGCTTCTCAAGGTGTAATGGGCTTCACTCCGACACGACTTATACCGCCTTTAGGGGACTGAAGCTTGCCGCCCCTAGGCCCGATATGCGATGTCCTAGACGAACAGACCGGACTGTACGAAGATTGTCACATCAGACTCAGTAGGAGTTCGGATGGGTTTCCTCATCGGCCTTCTTATCGACATCTACCTGGGGACCGTTACGTACAGCTAGTACCGCTTGCGGCCTGTGGTTCAACCCACTGCCAGCGTAAGTGTCGAGTCTTTAGAGTCCCACACAGAGAGTTTCCCTACTTCAGGCGAAACGATATAGAGGTCGTATGGTTTTACGACAGGGTTCGGACACATACGTGTTTTTACGCACGTACGATGTTCGGACAGTTTATACTAGCAGGCTTTGGTTTAAGCCAGATTCTAGTATTGGATTTGTCACGACCCGAAATTGGCACGTGACGGCCCTAATACTACGCAACGTCTACAGGCGTAACGCAGTAAAAGAAAGCCAAAACCCAGAAATCTAAACCATTAAAATACCAGAAAAGATAAGAAAAATTGTTTAAAAGTCTTTAAAATCACAACCCAAATTCTTTAAAAGTCCAACTTTATTTCCTTTAAAATTTTGGCAGCACCTCCTTTGTAAAAGCCAACCCCAAAATTGGGTACAACATAAATAAAAAGTAAAGCATCCCCAACGGGAGCAAATCCATGCCCAAAGGCGGAAAACAACCACCATAACAAATATACGAAGCCGTAGCGAAGAAATAGAAGACGGTAGAAAGGAAACTGTATAAAAGACAACAAATCCAACATAATATACAAAATCGTCCTCACCAAGTCTCTAAGTCAATATGAAAATAGAAGATGGAGAGTACATGGATACAACGAATATACAATACAACGAATAACCACAAAACCCACCTGAGCAAACTGCACACTGTGAGCTGATGCGGTATCCGTAGCAAAAGATGATAAGATGTGTGATAATAGCCTGCCTCTGACTATCCTGAGGAACACCTGCAATCACTGTGGCACAATGGGGGTGAGTTGCCAACTCGTGAATAGTAAATAACATATGCAGGTAATCGCAAGTATGCACGTAAAGCGTGAATCTAAGATATGCAATTAACAGTAATAACATGTCATATGAATGCAGAATAATGGAAAGTACACTAGCAGGTACAACCAATATATATAAAGCAATAATGATATGACAACAGTATGCAATAATCATGCGATGGGGATATGAGAATGTAAATGTGCAATAATCATGAAAGGTACACTAACAGGTACTACTAGTACATGAAGCAATGCACAAACATATAAGGTGAGGTATGGTGTGAAGTATGTCATTTCCACGGAATCCTGACATCGTGGTAGGATCACAATCCAGCAAGACAATTTAAATCCCAATTCCTCAAATCAACCCCCAAATTGGCTCTCATATTATCTAAGTATCACATCTCCTCAATTGCACAATATCAAGTATATCTCATATATCCCGAATGTACAACCTCAAGTATATCTCACATATATCGAATGTACAATCATCAAGTATATCTCGTATATATCGAATGTACAAAATCAAGTGGATCTCACATATCTCGTATGTACAATATCAAGTAGATCTCACATATCTCGTATGTACAATATCAAGTAGATCTCACATATCTCGTATGTACAACAGCAAGTAGATCTCATATATCTCGAATGTACAATATCAAGTAGATCTCACATATCTCGTATGTACAATATCAAGTATATCTCACATATCTCGAATGTACAACAGTAAGTAGATCTCACATATCTATCTAGTATCCAATCTCAAATGAATCTCTTATATCCCTAATCAAATCTCCAGCAAAATTCTAACATCCTAGATATAATGACATAAATAAATATGATGAGGTCAATACACATATATTAGCGTCCCATTCCACTAATATTGGTGTAAGGGTATATATAACAGCGACTCAATCCCCTGTTATATATACAAATGAGTAATTAGAAATATCATGAAACCAATGTGCCAAGTATCAACACAGAAATGCTGATCCATCAGGTGTTGTCCCCATGACTGGCCCCCTGATAGGTACGTATCATACGCTATCCCGAAAGCTCGAGTGCCTAGCTCTGACCCTCGCCTCTCGACGTATCCATACGTACATGACTCCCGTCGGTATCCACATGATAGCCGCTGAGTCATTGGTCCTGTCACCGGATAGTATGGTTCCCCTAAGCCTCATCGCCTAACACCAAGACATCGTTCTTGCTTCGGGGTACCTCCGGGCCCCACCATGTACCCGCACACGGACCCCTCCTTTCCTCACGTGGGGTATACACATCGTAAATGACAAATCTCATGGTGGTTACTGAAATATCATATCAAGGGAAACCGGGTTTTTCAAATAATGCATAATTTCATGAACTACCACGGTTCCCAAATCCAGAAAACATCATGAAAAATCCATATCTCAATGCGAAAATCCATGAATAAAGTATACGCATCATAAATCTGAAATGCGAGCATATAGAGGAAAAGCAGCAATCAACTGTAACAAGTTAATATAATATCATGCGGTTCCTAATCTCTCCAATTCTAAAATAACATAAAGTAAAGGTAAACATGTAGCTATAACCAGATATATGTGCAACATAAAGGTATAGCAAGATATATGTATCTACCTATAAGTAATGATGTAGTATACCCCCTGGGTATAAGTGAAATAGGTGTGCAAGGTATACTTGTAGCTATGTCATAAAGTGTGCATGTACTTATCACTAATGGTACAATACTCTATAGGTATACAGGTAACTAGCATGTAAGTATGTCAGAACATATGTGTAAGCATGTAGGTATACAGGTATGCTATAAGTCAATGCGTAAAGAAATATGAATCAAAGTCTCAATGTCCCTAACCAAGCAATATCATATCTATAAGTGGGTTATGCGTGACATGGCAATTATTTACGGTGTGTGTAGCATACAATCAGTGCTCATGCAACATGAATCGTCAATAATATGTGCAGTGTCCTAAGGATACTAGTCCAGGCACAACTACATCTAAGTAATAGGGTAAAGGCGCAATTCTAACAATAACGTAGAATATGCGACAAGTAATAAAATCTCTAGCCCTGACGCATAACGCCATGCGGGCGATTCCCCTGTAGATGTTAAATCAACTCACCAACGCTCCAAGCTAGGTGAAGCCTACCACCTATTTCCCCTTGTCGTAGCGTCCGAAGTCCCCGCTTGCGAACCTAAAATTTCACAAACACATCACATAAGCATATATTCTACATCGACGAAAAGACATCGAAACACAAGAATAATGCCCCGAAGATTACACTGCGCGCTTAGCGCATCTAACGCGCACGACCTCGGCCAAAAATCCTAACTAGGGTCGCCAAACTACGAAACACCTAGTCTAGATTCCGATCGTCCCGATCGCGCATTCAAAACACAACAATAAACGTGGTCTCAATATAAATAACGTCGCAACGTCAAAAGAAACTCACGCCTAAAAGTTACCAGAATCTAGTAAGCAGTATTTATCTTTTTAGCACAAAACTACAAGTTTTACCAAAACTATAATTTACAAACATCTTCAAATAGCAAGGTTAAACCATTTAAACCATTTCTATATTTTTAAACTTGTTTAATTAAGCTTTAGCAAAAACCTAGTAAGCAAAAACCCTTAATTAGACAAAGTAGTAATTAACAAAAATTAGCATTTTTTACTAGGTTAAGCTTTTCAAATTCATAAATTAACACTTTGATTAAATATTAAACACTTAAATTAAGCTTTAAGCTTAACTTGAATTTCTAAAACCAATTCTAGAATTTTGAAACATGAAATTTAAAGTTTAAACTAACATCTAATTAAGCTAGCATAAAGATTTAAACTTAACAATTAGAGATTAGGGTTAGGGTTTTATACCTTCAAGAACACCACTTGAATCAAGGATAAAACCAAACTTTAGCCTCCAAAATCCTCACTAGAATGAATATCCAAGCAACTTTTGTGATGAAAAATGAAGGTTTTGGATTTTATTTGAATTTCTATGAATTAAATTGGATTTTTCATGATTAATTTGTGCAAGAAATCATGAAAAATGAGTGAGAAAAGAAATGGGCAGCCAAGAACAAGTAGTGGCCGGCCATGAGGGAGTGTGGGTGTTTTTTGGTGAATTGTAGAATTTTCTAGAAGAAAATAGAATAATAGTATAATAAAACAAAAGCTTATGTTCACACTACTTTTCTTTTTCTTTATTATTTAAAAAAATAAATCCTTTCACCATAAAAATTTAGATATTTAAAAAGAAGGTTCTAAAATAATTGTGGTGATAATTTTCAAGAATTTTCAATTAGAAGAAATTTCGCGATTTACGTGCATATTTTACCGGCTAAAATAATATTTTATTTGGGAAAAATTCTATCTGAACCAAAACCTCCCAAATACCCCTAAAGTTCGCGCACAAGCTTTATTTTAGCTAAAAAAAGGTGCCGGTAAGCTTATACGGACGTTTGATCGAAATCGGGTTAAAACGGGAAAAACCGACAATTTTGCCCTAAAACGGGAAAATTCGCAAAACGATTTCTGAAACGTTACAGGATTATTGGATTTATACAGTCTCAGTATTTCCGTGTTTTCACAGATGGGAGGGGCATTCTCGTAATTAGTCGAGAAGTTTCTAGAAGATTGATGAGTTGGAGGCTTAGGTGGAATTTGCATTAATGGATTAGTGACTCATTGTGTGATTCATCCAAATGAGTTAATGAAGCATTTATTGCTTAATGACTCATGAGATGATTCACCCAAAGAGAGTTAATGAAGCATGCTTGATATTATTATTATGTTATTCATTTAATAATTATCATGCTTCATATATATTCAAAAATGAGTTATAATTCATTAGCATTCTCACTCACACCTTCTCTCTCCTCAAGCTCTCTCTCTTCAAGAACTAACCCTAATCCTATCTTGTGTTGAGATACTAGGGTTAGTAAGATTAATAGATCCCTAATCCTCTTCTATATCCTCTAGGTTACTTTGATTGGCACTCATAGCCATCTAGTTACCTCAAGTGAGAGGTTAAAGCTTGGAGAAGCAACTCTCGGGTGGATCTTCTATCACATCGAGGAGGCCGACGAGGAGGTGATCAACGAGAACAAGAGGACTTGATTCATTAGGTATAATCATCTATCATAGTAGCTAATCACTTCTATATAGTTGTTAGTTATGGTTTAGCAAAGATCCGTAAAGTTAGTCAATGTTAGTTTAAACAAAATGATTGTTTTACCTAGTCCGCCTCCCCGCATCATGTGGGGTGTCTAACATCGACTTACAGTAGTATCAGAGCCTCGCTAAACCATAACTAACTTGTTAGCAAAGTCGTAATAAATTCGATCCCAAAACGAACCCGAAAATACGACGTTTTCACCATGTTTCTGCCGATTTTAAAACGGGGTCTAAAAATTTTTCAGGGACCCTTAAAAATACAAGCAGGGAATTATAAGAATTGTGAAGAAATTTGGGATTGTGACTCGACTATAGCGCCGTGGAACCTCCGCCGATCCAAGAGATCCGCCGCGGATCCGCGGCCGAGTTGACTCCGAGTCAACCTAAATTTGCTCACTTATTCTTCTGTGTTGATGTTGTGTTTTTTGGGATGTTTTGTTTCTGCTCAGGTTTCAGGTGCACAGAGAATTTTTTGGAGTAGATTCATTTGTGTTTGCTTGATCGAAATTCTAAGATGTTTGGCTAACTTGATTATATATGTGATGTGTTTAATGTGTTCGTAAACCTCCCCTAACTGCTAGTATGTCGGTTAGTAGGGGGTTGCATATTTCTGTAATGGTTTTTACTGGTTTGTGATTGTGGACTTGTTGGATTGTCGTGAATGGATAGTCGGGGATGTGAGACGAGTGTTTCTTTCATTCAATGTAAATTGTAAATTGTTGTAATATTCTTTTGCGGGGCACATCCGGGTTGAGATTGTAGCTACCGTTGTATTATTTCATTTACTGTTTTCTGATCCTAGGATAGGCCCAAGATGGGGTGCACAAACTACCGGGTACTTTGAAGTGCTTAGTGGTCTACTCACGTTGTTGAGGGAGACCGCTTCACTTCGGGTACTTGGCGGGTAGTTTGCCGTACCCGTAGGGGTCTAGGGTAGGGTTTTGGCTATTCATCGCGACTGTGTAATCCGTCTTTCTTTGCAGGCTCAAAAGGAATGCGGATTCGTAGAAAATCCAATATGTTCATCTGTGATCTGGAATGCCTATTATTGTGTCTGACGAATGTACAATATCTATATATGATATCTATTAGGCGTCACTTATGTTTTACACCCGCGCTAGCCCAGCCCCCGCTCTGTCGTTAGTTAAGTAACCTAACGGGTGAATGACGGGGCCCAGTGGCGAATGCGGATGGCATAAGAGGACGTTGTATTTTCGTTGTATTCTGCAATGATAGGTTAATTGATGGGACGCATTATATTAATGCAAAGAAAATAAACCAAAGTTGAATCGTTGGAACAGTTTAAAAGAAACCACTCGGTTATTTTTTAAAACAGAAGATATTTTTTGCGGAGCTTTAACCACTCCTTTTAAAAGCTATCAGGTTCCTTTGATCATATCAAGTTTACTACGTTCAGGGTTTCGCCAAAACCATTCGTAGCACTCCGTCATTTCATTTGGGTATTCAGTAGTATTCAAGCTATGTATTTTGACCAACGCCAAGGCATAGTGTTTGGTAGCTGCTGGGTATTCATTTGTTGCATAGATTGATGAGTTAGTTTGGGACAGTCGTATTATCATTTGGCCAACGTCAGGGGTATGTACGGATGGGTTCAAATTAACAAGATAATGATGGGTAGAACTTGACATGTGACTTATGACATTTTGACCAACGCCAAGGTCATAAGAGCATGGGGCAGAAATTGATATCGGGAATTTCTAAAGAAACTGAAATTTGCTAAGAGTTGCGTACCATTTGGAGTATGATAATTTTGGTAGGATTCCTTCAGCTTTATCACACGATGATATTTGGATCCCGATCCTACTGTGAGTATCTGCTACACATCAGGAGATTCGTCACTTAACGATCAATGCTATAAACCAAGTAGGTGTCGAGAAAGGTGTCAGCGGGGCTACGCCCCCAGAGAAAAGAGGTTATTTAATTAAGGAACTTCGCGAAAGCTTCGTAAAACCTCCCTCGAAGTACCGACACCGGCCTGGCTGAACGGTTAAGCAAGTATTGTACGGTGAGAATAATCCTGACTAGTTCTTCCTTTTTGGTTTGAGGAGGGATTCGAGAAACAGTGGGAGTCATCCTGTTTAGATAAACTAAAAACCACTCTAAACTTGCAAGAGCATCATGCTAAAGTGTTCCTTCTCTCTCTCTCTCATTTCAGCGACCCAGAACATGACAGGCCTTAAGTTACTATTAGATAAAAATATTTTAACAGGGCCAAACTATAAAGATTGGTTCCGGAATGTTAAGATAGCAATTACTTATGACAAATTGGGGTATGTGTTAGTTATATGTATGCCCTAGAGGCCATTACTGTACATACGATGTATATTGTAATGGATGCTTGGACATATATAGGGAGGACTTTCTTGCTCGACATGATAGTATGCTATCTGGTTGTACTTTATCTTAACATGTACTCTGATTGTCTCTATGTTACATGTTGATAAAGCCCTTAGGATATGTACTCGACTACTGGGACTATGATGAGATCATACTAGTGGGTCCACGGTAGTTGACGAGTACATCCTATAACTGTTCCTAGTCGAGGGTGTATCGAGACATGGCATCGATGCACCAGAGTAGACTAGCGTATACGCATCTTGACTCATATGATGGGCGATGGATGATCCCATATCCATCGGTGTTTGACATTAAGGATGGTGTACGGGTGCTCAGTAGAGACTGAGTACACTGGACGGACTCGCCGAGAACTCCCAGATGGTATTATACCTCACGTCAGATGGCAGTTCTCCGGTGACACTGGTACAGAGTAGCCTGTTGACCCGAGATCGTCATAGAGTCTTGTGTGATTCCCACTGTGCTTTGATTTCCATCATACCACATCCAAGAGGGCGTGCAAAAAGGTGGCTTTTGGGTACAGTCCCGAATCACATGGAGGCAATGAGCTATAGGAGGGGATTCGTCTCTCCCGGTATAGGGAGTTGATGTTGTGCTGTGTTCGATTGGCTATAACCGGAAATCCCAGGCCAGGGTTGCTGAGATTTACTAGTAAGTGTTATCAGTAGTTTCTCGAACTGTTATAGACCTCATATCGACACGACTTATCAAGCTACTGGGGTCTGACGTTTACCACCCCTAGGCGAGATATGCGACATATCAGACGACGAGACCGGACTGTACGGGAGTGTTACTGTTTGGATTCACAGGAGAATGTACAGGCTTGCTTGTTGATCTTCTGAGCGCTCAATTCCTGGGTGGCTGTTACGTTTAGCTGACCGCTTGCAGCTTGTGGGTGATTGATATGATCATCACCTACCGCCGGCGTATTGACGATTCTTTAGAGTCCTACACAGAGGTTTCTTGACTCAGGCAAAACGGAGTAGGAGCACATATGTGATATGTGCGGGACCGAGGATGGTGCAATATGAGATATCGTATTCTATTCTCGCGATATTTGATATTAGCCGGGTCATCGGGTCAAGTGTTGATTCAATGAATCGGTACGGATAAATATTAGTCAGTTATATGCGATATAGCCGGATTGTCGGATCAAGTGTTGATTCGATAATTTACTGTAAAATAATATATATGATATATTAAATTACATTAACTAATATTAGCTCACTAAAAGATTCTTTTTCTCACTCGGGTAATACATTGGTATATATGCGATATATGTTAATTGTATTATTTTCTTTTGTTACAATAAATATTATATATGTGATATATAATATTGTAACATGATATGATAACTAATGCAACATGTTTAGTAGAGATTAAACAAGATTAGGGTTTGATTTGGGTTAATGCTTTCTAGATGTTTCTAGAAGGTTTTCTTTTGTTTTGGAAAAGATATTTTCAAGTGACTCATTCTTAACCTAACCCAAACCCTAGCCTTGGTTAATTCTCTACAATGGTTTAGCAAACCATGGTTGCATTATTGATCATCTTTATCCTTTCATTATTCATCACAAAAGGATTCTTATTATATTGTTCATCTTCTTCCTTCTTTCTTTTCATGAAAAAGCTTTCTAGCTTTTTCTAAGTGATGAAAAATGAGTGAGAATAAGAAAATAAAAGAGGGCAAAAATCCTGCTTCATCATCCTCATCTATCCTTGCCATTTAGATGAGAGTGTTCACTTCATATTATGAGTGTTAGCTTGTGTTAACGAAACTTCAAGGTAGATCATCTTTGTATCGAAGATCGGAAGCAAGACTGCATCTTTCTCTTCGTGGAACCTCTCGAGAGTCCGGAACACGATGATCGCAGCGAAGGGACTTCAACACGGAGCTTTAGAAGTAAAGGACCGGATCTACAAAGGTTGTAATCCCTCTCACTTAGTGTTAATGTGTTTAACATGCATGTTTTCTCCTAAACTCTAGTTTAAAGATCCGGCTTTGGGTTGTTCGGCACGGCTAAATTTTAAATCGGGCATGGTTGATGCCTCGTAGAACCTTGTATGCGTGCCTTGCAACCCTACAGTGGTATCAGAGCCTAGCTAGAGCTTTAGGCGAAGTCTAGACGAAGTTTAAAGTCCGATCGAACCCGAGAACCCCGATGTTTACCCCTCTCTGGATAATTTTCAAAAAGTTGATTTTTTCTGAATTAAAAATGCTCAGAAAAACAAGCAGGAAAAACTAAGAATTAATATGAAGTACGGTCAACTAAGTCAATTATTTGACCGCGGAACCGCGGCCAAACCAAGGGTTTGGCGGCGGTTCCGCGGCCAAAATTTGGTCTCAGTCCCAGAAATTTCATATATTTATTCTTAGGTCCTTTATTGGCAATTTTTTCTGGGAATTTTTTAATTCCACTCAAGTGTTGGGTTTTCAAGGGTTGTATTGGGGACTCGTTGATTTGATCGGATAATTTAACTTCGTTTAAGTTTTTCCGGATAATTTTAGAAACTGTTAAAAAGTTCGAACGGATATCAATAACTCACTTTTTCCCCTGTCGGAATATTTTCAAAAGTTGGATTTTTTCTCGAGTTTAAGAACGTTCTAAGTCGTGCAAGTAACGCGGTGGACCCTCTAGAAGACAACAAACCTTAACTCGATTATGTGACCGTCTTGAACTGCCTCTGAACCTTAGGGTTTGGGGCAGTACGTCGTGCCGCATGTGAGGCGTTGGCTTAACCCTTCTACGGCTGGACCATTGGTACTATGGCATGTGATGGATGTTTTTTAAACTGATTTCAAGTGTTGAGATATATTGGGGAAATCTTGGGTGTTTGATTATTCGATCGGAATGTTTAACACTGTCTATTTATCTGGAATGTGATACAATATTTGGAATTCACAGGTAGTTATGAGATAACTAATTTGAATGTTATAAATCTAGCAGTTTAGTCTCAAATTGATCGGTTGCCACAGAATTTTGATGTGATCAAAAGTCCGTCGCAATCACGTAGCGTACGCGGATACTCGCCGGGTAAACTTAATAGACAACCACGCCCCAAAGCCCGACCAAGTGACTGTAGGAGAACCCCGTCGCCGAAAGTATCCGTTCGGGTGCTCGCGGCAGCAGTGTTCCGCCTTAGTGCACTTCGTCGACGGCATCTGGGGGTGCGGCCGTCTACTAAAGTTTGCGACGAGCATTCGATCAAGATGTCGGGAATCTTGTTGAATTGCCCGACTTGATATTGAAAAGATTTTTCGATAATGAGACTAAAATGCCGGGTTTATAATTGTTAGGCATGCGATGTCTAAGGAATTCATTTGGTTAGGCATGCGATGTCTAAGGAGGTTGCGGATTCCAACTGTTGTAGTTTTACACTTTCTTTTCTGTGACCGTAAGCGTAGTATGTGGTGTATCGCCGGCTTCGTTGCTATACATCAACGACAATCGGGATACGCATACATGCTTACATTGATGATATGAGATATTATGTGTTGCTGTGATATGTTGTATTGGATCGTCGCGTTTGAATAGCCGGGTTTTTTTATGTGAGATGAGAGTTTTTTTCTTTTTCATTCATGTAAAATTCATTTGTATGTAATATTCTTTTATTGGGGCACTTCCGGGCTGAGGATGATGTCACCATTGTATATTATTTACTTTTCCGCATTAGGTAGACCCAAGGCGGGGAGCACAAGTAACCGTGTTCTAGGGTCCAGTGGGAAACCATCTCGAGGAGTCGAGACCGGGTCTCCTAACCCTAGAATTGGCAGAGTTGCTTGCCGCTCTCGTAGGGGTCTAGCGATGTGGGTTTGGCTATTCATCGCAACCGTGGAATCCGTGTTTTATACAGGCTCGTATTGAAAACACGGACCTCCTTGTATATCCAATATTTCATATATGTTTCTTCTGCTGCAATGATCTGTGATGAGATCATATTACTGCCTGAGACGAATGTTTATATTATATATATGAGATATATGTTATATTGCAGATTTCGTTTCAAATGTGATGCTTGTGAAGCATAATTAAAATGGGACTTCATTAATGAGATTAATGAAATAAAAGAAACCTAAGATGTTGTAGAAACTTGTTAAAAAACTGGTAGCTCTAGTTCTTTCTTTGCATAGCGGTGTTCCTTGTAGAACATCCTGCACCTTATTCGATAAGGAAAGAGCCGAGATCCCTTCACCGGGAGTGACCTCTTTAGCGAAACTAGCATATGCTACAAACTCGGTTTGTCTTTTGATAGCTTCTATAGTTCTTGTTTTGCATAGTGGTATATATGATATACCCTGCACCTTATTCGATGAGGAAAGGGCCGACGATCCCTTCACCGGGAGTGACCCCTTTAGCAAAACTAGAAAAGCCTAAAAAACACTCCATTTAAAATCACTCGATTCTACAACGATATCAAGTTCATTACGCAAAAGGTTTTCTTAAAAACCTGTCGTAGCCCTCCGTCATTTCAGATAAGTACTTCATAGTATTCATGCTACGTTTGTTGGCTTTCGTCAAGGCGTAGTGTACGGTAGCTATTTATGCTTATCTGCTTATGCATATGATGCAGATTGAGTTAGGATAGTTGTGCGACTTTGTTGGCATTCATCAAGGGTCGTGCGGGTGGGTTTAATTCAATCGGGAAATGACGGGTTGAACTTGACTAGTAGCCTATGGTTTGTTGGCATTCGTCAAGGTCATAGGACGCTAGGGGCAAAATATTATCGGGAATTTCAAGTGTTGAAATTTGCAATGAGATTGCATACCTTCTATGAGATAGTTGGATTCCGATACCCGCTGCGAGTAAGAGTTACTCCTGGGAGAGTTTTACACATTACAATTAGCCGATCAAGTAGGTGTCTAGAAAGGTGTTAACGGGGTTACACCCCTGGGAAAACGAGGTTTACTTTAATTAGGTTCGTGCAAAAGCACGGGGGACCTCCCTCAAAGTACCGGCACTGGCCTGGCTGAAAGATTGGCGAACTTGTAGTGCTTAATTAATCCCGGCTAGTCTTTCCTTTTAGGGTTTGAAGAAAGATTTGACTAAAACAGTGGGAGACATCCTGATTAGATATATTAGATAACCAATCTAATCTTGCAAGAGCATACGCTGAGTGTTTTCTTCTCTCTCTCTCCAGGTAGCGACCATATCACGCCTTAATCAAGATAATAATACGGATATATTGACCGAACCTGCTTGTTATACTGAGCTGGGGAACGTTGGTCCAGCTCCAACTTATAAATGTTATAAGACAGAGCAGGAAATTAGGGATTACCAGAATTCCCGTGCCGCCCAAACGAAGAAAGTGCATGCTGATGCATCATCTTCGGGTGTGTTCATTACAGAGAACTGTTTCTCAATATCCTTTACGTCCTGGGTATTTGATACCGGATCAGGATCCCACATATGTAATTTGTTACATGGTCTACAGATAGGTAGAGAACTGAGAACGGGTGATAAGTTTCATGAGATAGAAACGGTGCAAGTGTTGCAACTAAGTCTGTTGGTCACTATCACCCTGTATTACCAGAATACATTGATTCTGAACGAATGTTATTTGATACCGAACCTAATATACAACATCATATCAGTCTCTTTATTAGTAAAGAAGGATATAATTTTGTATTGTTGGATAATGTTTTGAACATATCCTATATCAAGAGTTGATCGGTTCAGGGAGTTGATCGGTTCAGGCACGTTATCTAAAAGTATTGATGTTCTAAATCAAACTACAGTTCTTAGTATACAGAACACACACAAGAGGAAGAGTTCAGAAATGAATGAATCCTTCTTAAGGCATTATAGACTAGGTCATATCAATGCGACCCGACTGGCTGAAGTTACATATAGATGCATATTTAAATTAGTTTGAATTTACATCTTGTGAAACTTGCCGGTCATGTCACAAAGATACGATGACCATAGCTCTGTTTGTTGGAAACAGAGAAAGAGTTAGTGTACTCTTGGGATTGATACATATTGATGTATGAAAGTCTCCTGTCTACATATGTCAGGACTGGTTCTTTGTACTTCATTACATTCTCTGATGATCTCTCAAGATTCAGACATATGTTCCTGTTGAAACACAAGTCCGAAGATTTTGAGATATTCACAGAATATAAGTTAGAAGTAGAGAACCAAAAATGGGTATAAGTATTATGTCCTTTGATGAGATCAGGGAGGAGAATACTTGAGCACGGAATTCCTGGACTATTCTAAAGGAGAATCAGATTCTCTCTCAGCATTACTCCTCCGTATACACCACAGCACGTCGGTGTATCGGGGCGGAGAAATAGCACCCTATGTGATATGGTGTGCTCTATGATGAGTACTACTGAGTTTCCTATTTCCTTTTGGGAGTTATGCACTTGAGAAGCTGCATACCTATTGAATAGGGTTCAAATCAAATCAGTTGCCTACCACTTCATATGTGATATGGAATGGGAAGAGCCCATATCTTAAGTATTTTAATATTTGGGGTTGTCCGGCCTATGTCTGAAAAGCAAAATCCGGACAAGCTCGAGGCAAAGTCAGTTCTGTGGATGTTTGTTGGATATCCCAAGCATTCGTAAGGGAATATCTTCTACCTAACAGAGGAACAAAAGATGATTTGTTTTTCAGCATGCCACCTTTGTGAAAAGGAATTTCTTATGAAGAAATTAGTGGTCATGAGGTAGAACTGGAAGGAGTTCCAGCTATACAAACTACATCACATGATTTGGTAGATCCAAAGGATTCAATAGTTTCCAATGAACCTCAGCCTCTCCGCCGATCTAGTAGGGTTCCTCATCCACCTGAGAGATACTTCGGTTTCTCTATGACAGTGGGAGCGAGGATTGCATCATGAGATGATGACCCAACTTGTTTCGAGCAGGCCATCAGGAGTGGGACTCTGTAAGAATGGCTGGATGCTTAGTTATCTGAGATGGAATCCTTATACACCAACAAAGTATGGACTTTGGTTGCTTTATCTGAAGGGTTAAATCCCCATCAGGAGCAAGTATATCTTGAGAAGATTACTTGGTGTACATGGAAAGGTTGAGACTTTCAAAGCTATGCTTAAGTCCATCCAGATCCTACTTGCCACGGCTACATACCATGACTACGATATCTGGGGGTTGGGTGTCATGACTGCTTTTCTAAATGATGTTTTAGAAGAGAACGTCTATAAGTACACAGCCAGAGGGCTTCGTAAACAGTGGGAGCAGCGGAAACGTGTGCAAGATGCTTTATATGATAAAGCAGGCATCACGGAGTTAGAACGTCTGTTTTGATGTGGTAGTCAAAGAGTTTGACTTCATCAAAATGGTAGATGAACCTTGTATATACAAAAAGGTAGTAGGGAGTATGGTGGTGATCCTCGTAGTGTACGTGGATGACATACTCTTGATAGGGAAAGAGTTTCCTATGCTACGCTCGGTCAATCTCCGCTTATCACAAGGATTCTCCATATAGGATCGAAATGATACCTCCTAAATCCTTGGTTTTGGATCTATGAGATAGTTCTAATTGGATGTTAGGATACTCACTAGTTGTAGTAAGATGGTATCAATCAATCCTGTGGAGAATCACTGGAAAGGTTCCAGGGTGATAAAGACGATTGAATGTCAGTCACAGGCATTGTCTTTACCCTCAGTGGAGGGACGGTATGTTGGAAGAGTTCCAAGCTAGATACCGTGACTTACTAGACGATTAAAGGTAAGATACATCTTTACCAAGGATGCTACCAAAGAGGCAGTCTGGATATATAAGATCATGAGATAAACTTCGTTCCTACCATTGTGTGACAATGGAGTTGTGGCTTATGCCAAGGAACCCCCGTCCCACCAGAAATCCAGATATAATTCTTAGGCAGTATCACCTGATCATTGAGATGGTTGATCTCCAGGGAGATCGAGGTTAGGAGAGTAGACACAAAAGACTACAGCGCGGATCCACTCACAAAGGCCTTTTTCCCAGTAGAGACTTTTATGGGATGGTTGAGTATGAGATACTTCAACCACAGCTAATAGTTGGGTATGTGATACCACAACAGATAGCCCGAGTGCAAGTGGGAGATTGTTAGTTATATGTATGCCCTAGAAGCCATTACTGTACATACGATGTATATTGTAATGGATGCTTGGACATATATAGGGAGGACTTTCTTGCTCGACATGATAGTATGCTATCTGGTTGTACTTTATCTTAACATGTACTCTGATTGTTTCTATGTTACATGTTGATAAAGCCCTTAGGATATGTACTCGACTACTGGGACTATGATGAGATCATACTAGTGGGGCCACGGTAGTCGACGAGTACATCCTATAACTGTTCCTAGTCGAGGGTGTATCGAGACAGGGCATCGATACACCAGAGTAGACTAGCGTATACGCATCTTGACCCATATGATGGGCGATGGATGATCCCATATCCATCGGTGTTTGACATCAAGGATGGTGTATGGGTTCTCAGTAGAGACTGGGTACACTGGACGGACTCGCCGAGAACTCCCAGATGGTATTATACCTCACGTCAGATGGAAGTTCTCCGGTGACACTGGTACAGTGTAGTCTGTTGACCCGAGATCTTCATAGAGTCTTGTGTGATTCCCACTGTGCTTTGATTTCCATCATACCCCGTCCAAGAGGGCGTGCAAAAAGGTGGCTTTTGGGTACAGTCCCGAATCACATGGAGACAATGAGCGATAGGAGGGGATTCGTCTCTCCCGGTATAGGTAGTTGATGTTGTGCTGTGTTCGATTGGCTATAACCGGAAATCCCTGGCCAGGGTTGCTGAGATTTACTGGTAAGTGTTATCAGTAGTTTCTCTAACTGTTATAGACCTCATATCGACACGACTTATCGAGCTACTGGGGTCTGACGTTTACCACCCCTAGGCGAGATATGCGACATATCAGACGACGAGACCGGACTGTACGGGAGTGTTACTGTTTGGATTCACAGGAGAATATACATGCTTGCTTGTTGACCTTCTGAGCGCTCAATACCTGGGTGGCTGTTACGTTTAGCTGACCGCTTGCAGCTTGTGGGTGATTGATATGATTATCACCTACTGCCGGCGTATTGATGATTCTTTAGAGTCCTACACAGAGGTTTCTTGACTCAGGTAAAACGGAGTAGGAGCACATATGTGATATGTGCGGGACCGAGGATGATGCGATTTGAGATATCGTATTCTATTCTCGCGATATTTGATATCTGCCGGGTCATCGGGTCAAGTGTTGATTCGATGAATCGGTACGGATAAATATTAGTCGGTTATATGCGATATAGCCGGATTGTCGGATCAAGTGTTGATTCGATAATTTAATGTAAAATAATATATATGATATATTAAATAACATTAACTAATATTAGCTCACTAAAAGATTCTTTTTCTCACTCGGGTAATACATTGATATATATGCGATATATGTTAATTGTATTATTTTCTTTTGTTACAATAAATATTATATATGTGATATATAATATTGTAACATGATATGATAACTAATGCAATATGTTTAGTAGAGATTAAACAAGATTAGGGTTTGATTTGGGTTAATGCTTTCTAGATGTTTTTAGAAGGTTTTCTTTTGTTTTGGAAAAAATATTTTCATGTGACTCATTCTTAACCTAACCCAAACCCTAGCCTTGGTTAATTCTCTACAACGGTTTAGTCAACCATGGTTGCATTATTGATCATATTTATCCTTTCATTATTCATCACAAAAGGATTCTTATCATATTGTTCATCTTCTTCCTTCTTTCTTTTCATGAAAAAGCTTTCTAACTTTTTCTAAGTGATGAAAAATGAATGAGAATAAGAAAATAAAAGAGAGAAAAAATCCTGCTTCATCATCCTCATCTATCCTTGCCATTTAGATGAGGGTGTTCACTTCATATTATGAGTGTTAGCTTGTGTTAACGAAACTTCAAGGTAGATCATCTTTGTATCGAAGATCGGAAGCAAGACTGCATCTTTCTCTTCGTGGAACCTCTCGAGAGTCCGGAACATGATGATCGCAGCGAAGGGACTTCAACACGGTGCTTTAGAAGTGAAGGACCGGATCTACAAAGGTTGTAATCCCTCTCACTTAGTGTTAAAGTGTTTAACATGCTTGTTTTCGCCTAAACTCTAGTTTAAAGATCCGGCTTTGGGTTGTTCGGCACGGCTAAATTTTAAATCGGGCATGGTTAATGCCTCATAGAACCTTGTATGCGTGCCTAGCAACCCTACAGTGGTATCAGAGCCTAGCTAGAGCTTTAGGCGAAGTCTAGACGAAGTTTAAAGTCCGATCGAACCCGAGAGCATGTATGCCCTAGAGGCCATTACTGTACATACGATGTATATTGTAGTGGATGCTTCGACATATATAGGGAGGACTTTCTTGCTCGACATGATAGTACGCTATCTGGTTGCTCTTTATCTTAACATGTACTCTGAATCTCTCTATGTTACATGTTGATAAAGCCCTTAGGATGAGTTCTTGACTACCAGGACTATGATGCGGATCATACTAGTGGGGACAGAGTAGTCACCAAGTACATCCTTCAAATGTTCCTAGTCGTGGGAGTACCGAGACAAGGCATCGATACTCCAGAGTAGACTAGCGTATGCGCTTCTTGACCCATATGATGGGCGATGGATGATCCCATATCCATTGGTGTTTGACATCAGAGAAGGTATACGGGTGCTCAGTGAAAACTGGGTACACTGGACGGACTCGCCGAGAACTCCCATATGGTATTATACCTCACGTTAGATGGCAGTTCTCTGGTGACACTGGTACAGGTTAGTCTGTAGACCAGAGATCATCATAGAGTCTTGTGTGATTCCCACTGTGACTTGATTTCCACCTTACCACGTCCATGAGGGCGTGCAAAGTGGTGGCTTTTGGGTACAGTCCCGAATCACATGGAGACATTGAGCGATAGGAGGGGATTCGTCTTTTCCGGTATAGGGAGTTGATGTTGCGCTATGTTCGATTGGCTATAACTGGAAATCCCTGGCCAGGGTTGCTGAGATTTACTGTTAAGTGTTATCAGTAGTTTCTCAAACTGTTATAGACCTCATATCGACACGACTTATCAAGCTATTGGGGTCTAACGTTTACCACCCCTAGGCGAGATATGCGACATATCAGACGAAGAGACCGGACTGTACGGGAGTGTTACTGATTGGATTCGCTGGAGAAAGTACAGGCTTGCTTGTTGATCTTATGATCGCTCAATACCCGGGTGGCCGTTACGTTTGGCTGACCGCTTGCGGCTTGTGGGTGTTTGATATGATCATCACCTACTGCCGGCGTATTGACGAGTCTTTAGAGTCCTACACAGAGGTTTCCTGGCTCAAGCGAAACGGAGTAGGAGTGCATATATGATATGTGCGGGAATGAGATTAATGCGAGTATGTGATACCGCATTATATTCTCGCGATATGTGACATGATTGGTTATATGTAATATAGCCGAGTTATCGGATCGAGCGTTGATTCGATAAGATGTTGCATTTGATATTAGTCGGTTATATGTGATATAGCCGGATTATTAAATCAAGAGTTGATTTGATAATTTAATGTATAATTATATTACATTAACTAATATTTAGCTCACTATTGATTTCTTTTCTCACATGATGTGCACATTGTGTGTGTGTGTGTGTGTGTGTGTGTGTATATATATATACGCGATATGTACATTTGTGTACATGGATTGTGTCATGTTTGATGATACATACAAGATGGGTGTATGAGATTAACACAATGCTAGGGTTAAGCTAGGGTTTCTATTTATGTTAAGCTAATTCAAAAGAGATTGATTTTTATCATGGTAAAGCTTGCACAAAAGCTTATGGATAAGCTTTGACAAAGTCAACCCTTTTGTCTAGTTTAAGATATTTATCAAACCCAACCCTTAACCATTGCCTTGAGTTTATTCTCTACATGAGTTAAGCATGATAGTTTTAACTCAACCATGGGTGCAATAATTCATTTTGGACGAATTATTCACAAGTCGTCTTCTTCTTCAAGCATCATGAAAAAGCTTGCTAGCTCTAATGGAGTTTTGAGAAAAAGTGTGAGAAAATCAATTCTAAAGTGAGCCCACCTCCTACTTCTTCATCCTCTACCACTTGCCATGTAGTAGAGTGTGTTCTCTTCACAAAGTTCATGACCTAGTGAAGGAATAGCTTGAGTCAATGTCTCCTCGACGTAGATCATCTTCGGCATCAAAGTCATCGAAGCAAGCACGTTCGTTTCTTCATAGAGCCTCTCTAGAGTCCAGAGTTTACGATCGCAGCGAAGGGGACTACTACACGGAGCTATTTGAAGTGAAGGACCGGACTACAAAGTTTGTAATCCCAAACTCTTAGAAGTAAAGTTGTTTACTTGCTTATTGTTTTCGCATAATCTCTAGTCTACGATCTTGATTAGGGTTGTTCGGCACGTCTAAAATTTAAATCGGGCATGGTTGATGCCTTGTAGAACCTTGTGAGAGTGCCTAGTAACCCTATACCGGGTATTGAGCGATCAGAAGATCAACAAGCAATCATGCTCATACTCCTACGAATCCAATCAGTAACACTACCGTACAGTCCGGTTCGTCAGATATGTCGCATATCACAGCCTAGGGGTGGTAAACATCAGACCCCAATAGCCTGATAAGTCATGCCGATGTGAGGCCCATAATGGTTCGAGAAACTACTGATAACACTTACCAGTAGATCTTAGCAATCCTGGCCAGGGATTTCCTGTTATGGTTAATCAAGCATAGCGCAACATCAACCCCCAATACCGGGAGAGACGAAATCCCCTCCTATCACTCATTGTCTCCATGTGACTCGGGACTGTACCTAAAAACCACCATTTTGCACTATCTCTTGAACATGGTAAGGTGGAAATCAAAGCACAGTGGAAATCACACAAGACTCTATGACGATCTCGGGTCAACATACTAACCTGTACCAGTGTCACCAGAGAACTGTTATCTGACGATAGGTATAATACCATCTAGGAGTTCTTGGCGAGTCCGTCCAGTGTACCCAGTCTCCACTGAGCACCCGTATACCATCTCTGATGTCAAACACCAATGGATATGGGATCATCCATCGCCCATCATATGGGTCGAGAAGCGTATAGGCTAGTCTACTCTGGAATATCGATGCCCTGTCTCGATACTCCCACGACTAGGAAAAATTGAAAGATGTACTTACCAACTACCTCTGCCGCACTAGTATGATCTACATCATAATCCTGGTAGTCAAGTACTCATCCTAATGGCTTTATCAACATGTAATAGAGAGACAATAAGTGTACATGTTAAGATAAAGAGCAACCAGATAGCATACTATCATGTCGAACAAGAAATTCCTCCCTATATATGTCCAAGCATCCACTATAATATACATCACATGTATAATAATGGCCTCTAAGGCGTATAACTAACAATCCTCGCTCCCACCATCTACGAGAAAACCGTAGTATCTCTCAGGTGGATGAGGAACCCTACTAGATCTGCGGAGTGGCTGGGGTTCGTTGGGTACTATTGGATCCTCCAGTTCTACCAAATCGTCAGTTATAGTTTATGTTGCTGGAACTTCTTCCAGTTCTTCCTCATTACCACTAATTTCTTTCATAGGAAATTCCTTTTCTAAAAAGGTGGCATGTTGAGAAGCAAACACCTTTTGTTCCTCGGTGTGGTAGAAGATATACCCTCTCAAATGTTTGGGATATCCTACAAACTTGCACAGAATTGACATTGCATCGAGCTTGTCCGGATTTTGTGTTTTCAAATAAGCCGGACAACCCCATATCTTAACATAATTAAGACATGGTCTCTTTCCTTTCCATATCTCATATAAAATGGTAGGCACGGATTTGATGGGAACCATATTCAATAGGTCTGCAGCTGTCTCAAGCGCTTAATCTCAAAAGGAAATAAGTAACGCAGCAGTACTCATCATAGAGAGCACCATATCTAATAGGGTGCGATTTCTCCGCTCCGATACACCGTTGTGCTGTGATGTATACGGAGGAGTAAGTTGAGAGAGAATCACATTCTCTTTTAAGTAGTCTTTAAATTCTGTGCTTAAGTATTCTCCTCCCCGATTAGATCATAGGACTTTAATATTTTTACCCGTTTGTTTCTCAACTTCGTACTTATATTCCTTGAATTTCTCAAAAGATTCAGATTTGTGTTTCATCAGGAGCACATGTCCATATCTTGAGAGATCATCAGTGAATATAATGAAATAAGAGAAACCATTCTTGACATGTATAGACATAGGACCGCATACATCACTATATATCAGTCCCAAGAGTTCAGTAGCTCTTTCTCCATATCTAGTAAACGGAGTTTTGGTCATCTTGCCTATGAGACATGACTGGAAAGTTTCATAAGATGAAAATTCTAACGGATTCAAATATCCATCTTTATGCAACTTAGCTAGTTTTGTCGCATTGATATGACCTAGTCTACAGTGCCATAAGAAGACTTCGTTCATTGCTGAACTTTTCCTCTTGTGTGTGTTCTTTATATTTAGAACTGTGGTTTGATTCGGAACGTATATACCGTTACACAACGTACCAAACCCAATCAACACTTGATTTTGAAAAATGTTCATAACATTATCCTCTAATGCAAAGTTATATCCTTCTTTATGTAATAAGGAAACTGATATAATGTTGCATATCATGTTTGGTACGTTGTAACAGTCGTTCAAAACCAATGTATTACCACTTGGTAATACAAAGTGATATTCGCCAACTGCTTTGGCTGCAACAATTGCACCATTCCCTACTTTTAGAGACATATCACCCTTTCCTAGTTCTCTACCTCTCTTTAGCCCATATAACAAATTACATACGTGGGATCCTGATCTCGTATCCAATACCTAAGACGTAGAGCAAACTGAGAAACAGTCCTCGGTTATGAACACACCCGAAGATAGTGCATCAACGTGCTTATTCTTCATTCGGGTTGTGTGGGAATCCTTATATTCCCCTATTTCTTGTTCAGACTTATGACAATCATAAGAAATAGCGGAACCAGCGTTCCCCAGCTCAGTATAATAAGCGGGTTCGGTCAATAGATCCATATTATTATCTTGATTAAGGCGTGTCATTGGTTGCTACCTGGAGAGAAAGAGAGAAGGAAACGCTTTAGCGTGCACTCTTGCAAGATTAGATTGGTTGTTATCTTATCTAATCATGATGGCTCCCACTGTTTTTACCAAATTTTCATTCAAACCATAAAAGGTAAGATTAGCTGGGATTGATTACACCCTATAAGTTCATCAATTGGTCAGCCAGGCAGGTATTAGCACCCCGAGGGAGTCTCCCCATGCTTTCTCATGGAACTAATTAAATAACCTCGTTTCCACAGGGACGTAACCCCGTTAACACCTTTCTTAGACACCTACTGGATCAGCTAATTATAAAGTGGAAAACTCTCCCAGGAGTAACTCTTACTCGCAGTGGGTATCGGGATCCAACTATCTCATAGAAGGTATACAATCTCATTGCAAATTTCAACACTTGAAATTCCCAATATCTATTTTTACCCCTAACGACCTATTGTTAGTTATATGTATGACCTAAAGGCCATTACTGTACATGAGATGTACATTGTAGTGGATGCTTGGACATATATAGGGAGGACTTTCTTACTCGACATGATAGTATGCTATTTGGTTACTCTTTATCTTAACATGTACACTGATTGTCTCTCTGTTACATGTTGGTAAAGCCCTTAGGATGCGTACTTGACTATCTAGATTATGATGGAGATCATACTAGTGGGACAAAGTTAGTCTGTGAGTACATCCTTTAATGTCCCTAATCGTGGGTGTATCGAGACGGGGCATCGATATACCAGAGTAGACTAGCGTATAGCTTCTCGACCCATGTAGATGGGCGATGGATGATCCCATATCCATTGGTGTTTGACATCAGAGATGATATACGGGTGCTCAGTGGAGACTGGGTACACTGGACGGACTCACCGAGAACTCCCAGATGGTATTATACCTCACGTCATATGGCAGTTCTCTGGTGACACTGGTACAGGTTAGTCTGTCGACCCGAGATCGTCATAGAGTCTTGTGTGATTCCCACTTTGCTTTGATTTCCACCTTACCACGTTCAAGAGAACGTGCAAAACGGTACAGTCCCGAGTTACATAGAGGCAATGAGCGATATGAGGGGATTCGTCTCTCCGGGTATTGGGGGTTGATGTTGCGTTGTGCTCGATTGGCTATAACAGGAAGTCCCTGGCAAGGGCTAATTCTGAGATTTACTGGTAAGTTTTATCAGTAGTTTCTTGATCCGTTATGAGCCTCATATTGTAACATTTCAAAAAAATAAAATATTATTTTTGGGAATTTTTGATAATTTAATACTATTTTAATGAATATTTTAATATTCCGGTATAATTAAATACCGATAAATGGGGAAAATTTTGGAAAAATTTTGGAAAATTCTAAAATACGGTATTTTGTGGAATTTTTGCCATTTTTAAGTTTCTATGGTTAATTATATGCTAATTTAGTGTTAATCGCGATTAAAAATCGCTAATCGGTTTTTAGCATTATTGTGCAAAAATGTGCACATATTATTGTTTCTATACTTGTTACATTTCTTACATATGGGGAGGCGGTAGATGGTTGCTTAAGGTTTACCTTTGTGTGAGGGGATATAAAAGAAAAGGGAAGAGAAAAGAAAAAGTGAAGTATGATGAAGACTAGGTCAACCTCTCCTTTTTTGAACCATCCTCATCATTTCCCATCTCCGTTTCTCTCTCCCTCTCCCATGAGGGAGCTGCTGCTGCCCCTCTCCCTCTCTCTCCCTCTTCACAAAAACCCTAGATCCACCATGAAATCCACCCCAAAACCCTATTCCCATTTCACAGAAAATGTTCCCGGGCTCACTAGCTACACATTGGACCTAGAAGGAATGGATTTGGAGGACTTTGAGCAACTCAAGAATTTTCTTGAGTTTCCAAAGAAGGCAATTTCTGCACCCCTAGTTTAGTATTTCAATTCTTATTGCATCCATTCTAGTTTCATGTCGATATGGTGTTGTTTGATAGACTTTTGAAACTTCAAGTTAGGGTTTAAGTTAGATCTGAAATCAAAGATGAAATTGAGGATTGTGGTGACCTTAGAACCCTTGGTGGGATGTTATTTTGGACCAGACCTGAGAGTTAAACCCAGAATACAGATTTAGTGAATCGATATCGGGGAGAACTGCAAATCTGGGAGTGTATTTAGGAATCTGCTATCACCCCGAGACCCCTAAAATAAAATTGAGCTGATAGTGAGTTGTACAGGCACCTAGGAAGCTACCACCAAGACCCGAGCCCCTAATTCAAATCCCAGGCCATAGATTTAATCATTCTGGCCTCAATTTGCGGCCAGAGTAGAAGGGAATGGGTTCATTTTTGTTCCAGGGCTCATTTTGCACTAAATTAGACCCCTCCTATATGCAGTTTTGGCTAATTGTCACCTGGGAAAAATATGGGAGCATTTTGGTGTGTTTTAGGCGTTGTTTTCCGTATTTTTAAATGTACTTTCTTGATATTTGGATTTGTATTTGGTTTTCGGGTGTTCGTACATCGACCACAGGGGTGGTTTGATTGATTTGCACGTTTAGGCCATAGGTTCTAACTTGTGAGCACACTGTGCGTTGAATCGGTTTTCTACGTCGATTTTAATACGTATTGCGATTGGTTATTATTGTTGGTACCCTCGCATGGATTCCGAGGCGAAGAAGCGTGGCGTCATCGATTTGGGCGAGCGAAGACAGGTGAGTAGATCTATATCTGCCGGGGAAGTCGGGTGGATGGCGTATAGCACCCCCGCAAACTTCTGATGGTAACCGATTTATAGAGTATGGTTAGGAAACAAAGATTAGGAAACTAAGGTTAGAATATAGATAGATATGTAGTCATATTAGAAACTAGAGGATAGTTATTTGTGATATGTTACTACCACCCTAGGATGACGTTTAGCGATATTTCCGTTTAGGGTTCTGTAGGACTAGATAACCGATGTAGATGCGTCATCCGAACCATACCTTTTTCGAAACTAAAGAATCGTATGTATCCTTTAAATGTATATCTTGAGGGATGTTACAGATTTTCAAATGACATCTTTTCCTTAAAACACCGTAACCCCTATTTTCAAAACTACGATTCACTTTCTTAAAAATCTGATTGTATGGTTCGGGTGTGTTGTTAGATTAGATATTTATACTTAGTAGAGATAGCATATTTTTGTAAACTCGACATGATATGAGACATAAATGCGATGAAAGAATACAAGACGAATTTGATGACATGATGAGATGATGATATGATATGATGCTATACGGATGCGAGTCGATCGAAATGATTTATACCCTGCCGGTCCCCTGATATGAGATTATTGCAGATGCGACCTGGGACATAGGTATATAGGGTTATATATATGTACCGAATGTTGTGAATCATGGATGATAGGCCTTATGTGATATTAGGCCGTACCCTCATTTGTCGTATAGGATGATAGGATCCCTTTTAGTATAATGTCGCCACACGATGATATTCCGTGCATGATGAGTTGACTTGATGATTGATCCTTACCCATGACTAGAGGTTGCCGTACGATGGATTATACCGTACGCGGTGTTTTTGGGCTAGATGCCGATTGATAGATTCACCGACTCGGACATATGATAGATACGTATACCTTATAGCTTTTCGCCGATGATTTACCTTGTGCTGCATTCATGATATTATTATTGCATCGCATATACCCGTGATAGTACACCGCACCATTATCGATGATGCGTATATTATACGTACACATATTTCCGGCTCACACACTTCATCATCGATAATTGCCATGTCACTATACAGTAGGGTTGCTGCATCAGGACATATACATTGATACGCCCATACTTGCGCACATACACATTATATATTTATATTTGTGCACACATACATGGTACATCTATACTTGCGCATATACATATTGTACCTACATTGATAGCTGGTCTTATTGCAAATTTGGGAACCGCATGCGATACTTTAAAAACTGGAATCATTTTAAAAGAGCGGTTTTCCCCTTAATATGTCATATCACTATTCCATATTGCATGATACACGGATATTCTCGCATTTCTTTTTACATGTCGCATACATCATGCTCTATTAATTTACGCATCGAGATATGCTGTTTTCATGAGATTTCTGGATTTGAGAACCGTGGATATTTCAAATGAGATTATGTGTTGTTTTAAAAACCCGGTTTCTCTTGATATGATATTTCAGTGCGTCCACCATGTGTTTTCTCGGTTCTGAGAGTGGCATGTGAAACCCGATTCGAGGAGTGGTAGGCACCGTCTGTGGGTACATGGTGGACCCGGTGAGTTACCCCGGGGCAAGAAGACTCGTATATGTTAGACGGTGAGCCCGGCAGGGGGAGCACTACCTACCGGTGATAGTATATAGACTCGGCGGTTATCCGGAAGATACCGACCGGAGTAGCGAGATGGATATGAGGGCCGACCAGGGAGTGCGGCGCCTGAGGGCCGATCTGAGGATGCGGCGCCTGAGATATATGAGGATTTACGTGCCGATGCTGGGCATGGTTTCCATGATATTTTCGAGTGTCGATGCTAAGCACTCAGGTTCCATGATTTGATGTGTCGGGAGGGACACTGTTGATATATATATATATATATATATATCCTTATAATTTCATGCACAGTCTTTTATGATATTTACATGCATGATATTGCTGTGTCAGTGGTTGACGCGTGGACTAGATCCACATACATACATACCTACACCGATGCTACTACTATCGGAGATTTTGCACATGCTTAGAGATATTGATTTATGGGTGGACGCGATCCACATATCTGCATACCTTGATTATGGTTAGACGATTCCATATACATGCATATAGATAGTGACTACCTTGTTAGCACATATACGACCCGGTCACCCTAGATATCATAGTATTACCTTATGATATAGTTGACCGAGGAGTCGTTGTTTATTCGATTCCTACTTATAGATATATTTCTATTCACGAGTTGGCAACTCACCCCCGTTGTGCCACAGTTCTTGCAGGTTAATCGCTTGGATCAGCAGCGGCTTCGCTGGCACACAGCTTCATTCTGGCATTTTGCATTGGTAGGTGGGGCATTTGTATCGTGCCTACTCTTGTATTATATTTCATATTGTATCTAGTTAACTCCATCAATCAAAAGTTGTAATTGTATAAGTGATGAGATTTAGTAAGACTTGTAGTTGCGAGATTTGAGCGATGGGTTTTATTTTCCCTTTGGGGTTATATCTTGCTCTTTTCACTGTCTTTTGTGGTGAACGTCGCCGTTGGGCGTCGTATACTTATTTATACTGTATTGCGTGGTTGTGATCCGCCGTTTTGCGAAGAGCTAGCTCCCGCTTGGGGATGCCTTTATTCCTGTTATGTATTTGTGGCTTTGGATCAAAATATACAAAGGAGGTGCTGGCAAAATTTTCAAAAAGACGAAACATGTTTTCAAACTAGGAAATTCACTTGCATCATTCACGTTCCTTTTCTACGCATTAAGAAAACTTTTTTTCATTATACCTTTATTTCAAAACCTCACCTCCTTTATTTTTCTAAAAAGGTTTAGATTTCTGGGTTTCAGCTTACTTGAATTCCGTTACGCCTTTAGACGTTGCGTGATTCAAGTGCTGGTCACGAGCTAATATTTTGGGTCGTGACAAAGTTGGTATCAGAACGCTAGGTTTAACTTTTGTTCGAGTCTATGTTTGACTATGCGGAGTCTAGGGCGGTTATGTATTTCGGAACCTAGGCTTGACCTTACGGAACTTAGACTTGAACGGGGGGTATTAGACCCGAACTTTCGTTTCATAGGCTGACCCTGATTGATGGAGTAGGTAGCTTGAGTAGAGTAACGTACCGTACATATGTTCCGCGGCATATTTACGATACGATACTCCACTTAAGAAACCTTAGGATGTACATATTTTTGAGACCAGTGATTCTCTTCGTATCCATGATTATACATCCATTGGAGATCCTCGATTCTATTTGTTTCCATGATCATACTTTCATTGATGTCGTTGCTTTTTATGATCATGTATCCATTCTGGATCTGTCGTTTCCTCCCATGCCGTTGATCTGCTCTCTTCGATACTCGATTGAGGTTCCTGTCACCATAGTTTGAGCGCAGTTTGAGCTGCTGCTAGTGTTGCGGTCAGGGCGAGCTAGTTTGGTACGAGGGCTGACCATTGTGTTTTCTGGTGACATGAGAACGTCTCGAGTTAGTATTTTGTTGTGACCTCTTATGGAGGCGAGTGCTTGGTTTTATACCGGACGATCGGGCAATTGTTAGAGCTACCAGTTGCGAGAGGACTATTGATGTACAGCATACCTCAGAGATTTTGATGCCGCCTACCGTGCAGACAGATGACCCAGCTGTTGCCGAGATTGATGGGATGTCGCTCCCAGAGCTTACGAGCTAAGACCGCCGGGGCTTCCAGGCAGAAATGCGACAGATGATAGCTAGTCTACCCCGACTTGAGAGACGAAGGTGATTCGTCAGATGGATGCGCCGGAGCAGGCCCAGTTGAGTTGAAGATTTCCAGTGTGGAGTGTCTTACTCAGATCTAGAGCAGACCGATTTAGAGATGACCGCCAATGTATCGCCTTTCCTGGAGGATTGAGGCGCTGTTCAGCGTACAGACGAATGAGACAGTCGTTGCTGCAAATGACAAGGTATCGCCCTGAGGTTGGAGCTACTGCAGCATAAGTATATACTTAGAGATATGATGGAAGGTCGCTAGCCACCTAAGGGTGAAGGACTAGGACATGTGGTTCGTTCGCTACCAGATGCGAGGTCATCAGATAGATTGATTCCAGCTAGAGACGACTTCACGCAGATTCGTTGAGAGTCGATAGAGACGATAGAATGTCAGGGAACCATATTCCAAGTTTAAAGTATTCGGAAAGACGTGCAAGCAATTCTATGGACCCTCTAGAAGAATGAAACCCTAACTCAACATAATGACCGTGTGAAAGCCTTTGAACCTTAGGGTTTGCGGCAGTTCCACGGCGCCATTAGTGAGGCTTGGGTTTGCCCTTCTACGGCTGAACCACCGATGCTGTGGCATGTACTCGATACTATTAAACTGTACCCAAGATGTTGATCTCTTGAGGGATAATGAGATTTTGACCTATCGATCGGATGGTTCGACATCATTCGGATATCTTGTGATGGGATACATTGCTTGGGAGACTCCAGATATGAGCATAGCCGTTGGAGCGCAGTCCTTGCAGCCACGAGAAGACGAGTCCGAATCAGTCGACATTGGAGCCGAGTGAAGTGGAGAGTTCGCACGAGAATTCGACGAGCAGTGAGTATTCCTCCGATGGACGGGACGAGCTCCCGAGGACGTGTTCGGCCAGACATCTTCTACAGAGTGATGAAGATACCGAGTTCATGACTTCGAGTCCATGCGAGAGACTTCAGATTGACCGTGACCGAGAACAGTTGCAGTGCGCAGATAGCATGGCGTGACGTCATAGTGGAACCAGAAGTTCGTGTGAGACGCTGGCGAGCTGTTATTACTCTCCGTCGAGATCAGCGACCTAATATGCTTATATAGGCGTTGGGATACGGCCAGTTTCTAAGGAAATGTGTGCGGCACATGAAGATGTCCAAAAAACGAGAAAGGATTATATAAGATTACCAGCCTCCGTACAGTTCGGCATAGGCGAGATCGGAAGAGACCCTGAGCAGGATTCCTTCCAGGACAATGCTGCAATGAGATTTGTACCCAGGATCAGATGTGTCACGTATATTCAGAAAGCCAGAGGCCGACGCCAGTGACGTGCTGCTTTACGAGTGGTCGTGATGATTGACCGAGAGATAACCAGAGAAGTGCCAGAACGGAATCGTCCCCGTTAACACACCTGACAGGGCCGATGAGCCGATAGATTGCGAGATTGGTAATCCGCAGAGAAGATAAGGACCCAGAGACTGAGGATGCCAGACCGTAAACAGGAGGCAAGCGGATGTTCTTGTTCTGCCAGTTTCTAAGCGCACCGATTCATTTTTCGACATTGTAGGAGGAGTACCTCGATGTCCTTTGTTGCGATTTGCGTTGTGATCTGAGTATCACACTTATATCTCTTGGATTTGAATTTTGATGACGAGTTTCCTGATACTGATTTTGTGCACCATGGCTTCACCTACTGGGTATTTACATTTTGTGCATAGTTATTGCACTTGAGATATGTTTTATACACCATTGTATTGGTTTTTGATTTGTGCATATTTATCGCACTTGATATCGGTTTTGTGCCTTGGTTGCACATGTTTATGATTTCATGGATTTCATACGGTTGATTTGATTTTATGCGTATGGCATGCACTCGATTTGATGTTTGCACTCGGTATAACTTATATGTGCTTGTAGTGCATTGATATGCGTTTTGTGCACGCGGTTGCACACATTTACGATTTTATACATCTTGGTGTACTCGGTGTTGCTGTTTATGCATTTGAGTTATTGATCGGTATTTTATGCACAGGATGCACCGTATTTGTATTTCGTGCACTGGATGCACTGTATTTGTATTTCATGCATTTGCTGCACTAGATTGAATTTTTGCATTTGTTGCACCGGACGGGTACTTATGCGTTGTCGCACTGGATTTATACCCTGTACCTTGGTTGCACCTGATTTATATCCTTGAGCATTCGTTTTACCAGATTTGTATTTTCGTACACATTGGCACTTGCCGTTCGTTTTCGTGCATGTTACTGCACTATATACTTTTACGGACCTGATGTGTTTTGGTTGGATTTTTGCGCTTATTAGGCGCTTGATTTTGTATTTTGTGCGCACCGGATGCACTTGAGTTGGACTTTCACGCATGTTGGGCGCATGATATGAGATGTGATTCTGTGCACACCGGATGCATGGGATTGAGATTTTAGTGCACTTTAGATGCACTTGGTATGGTTGTCGTGCACACCCGTTGCACTGGACAGATGCTTTGTGCACACCTGTTGTACTTAGTTTTGGGCTTTGGTGCATATTGTGGCACCTGTATTTGGATTTGAATCCCCATGCGCACCAGACGCATGTGGTTTTTGGATACGCCCTTTTGAGGCTGATTTTTCTTTTGAGCACTTTGTTTTCATGTTGAGCACTATATTGTGTAGTAGCCAAACAGGACTGATCTGAGAACAGTACCTGAGTACTTTGCATGCATTAAAGGATTACCAAAGGGTTTTCAAGAGGAGCTATAGTCTCGCTATTTTCTTAAGTGTCCGTGAGCGACACGAACGTTTATAAAGGAAAATCTTTTGGGGATATTTTGAAAAGCGACGGAACGTGTATTTAAGAAAACATATATGGACATATATTATTATTTTAAAATGAGTGTCCATCAGTTATGCCGTGAGTTACGCATCCACGCGGCGATTTAGAAAAGATTTTGCATGCATTTCATTCAAATTTTTGAGTTTTTCAAAGATGTGTACTATACACGTATTATAGTATTTGACTAGTGTATATTGGATTTCAGCAGTGGATTTCGAGATGTGCATCTCTATTGTAACTTCGAGGATATGCGTCCAAATCCGATGATTTTCGTGACGCTTGACGAAGTTCGATTTGAGTTTTTACTCGTTTTTATGCGCACTGGACACGCTGTGTTATTTCTGCGTTTCCTATGATTTCGGATCCCCGTTGTTTTGAGCCGATTATTGAAATGTTTTAATATTTGGGGGTTTAAATTTAAATTCGGGGACCAAATTTCTTTAAGGGGGGAAGATTGTAACATTTCAAAAAAATAAAATATTATTTTTGGGAATTTTTGATAATTTAATACTATTTTAATGAATATTTTAATATTCCGGTATAATTAAATACCGATAAATGGGGAAAATTTTGGAAAAATTTTGGAAAATTCTAAAATAGGGTATTTTGTGGAGTTTTTTTTCCATTTTTAAGTTTTTATGGTTAATTATATGCTAATTTAGTGTTAATCGCGATTAAAAATCGCTAATCGGTTTTTAGCATTTTTGTGCAAAAATGTGCACATATCATTGTTTCTATACTTGTTACATTTCTTACATATGGGGGGGTAGATGGTTGCTTAAGGTTTACCTTTGTGTGAGGGGATATAAAAGAAAAGGGAAGAGAAGAAAAAGTGAAGTATGATGAAGACTAGGTCAACCTCTCTTTTTTGAACCATCCTCATCATTTCCCATCTCCTTTTCTCTCTCCCTCTCCCATGAGGGAGCTGCTGCTGCCCCTCTCACTCTCTCTCCCTCTTCACAAAAACCCTAGATCCACTATGAAATCCACCCCAAAACCCTATTCCCATTTCACAAAAAATGTTCCCGGGCTCACTAGCTACACATTGGACCTAGAAGGAATGGATTTGGAGGACTTTGAGCAACTCAAGAATTTTATTGAGTTGCCAAAGAAGGCAATTTCTGCACCCCTAGTTTAGTATTTCAATTCTTATTGCATCCATTCTAGTTTCATGTCGATATGGTGTTGTTTGATAGAATTTTGAAACTTCAAGTTAGGGTTTAGGTTAGATCTGAAATCAAAGATGAAATTGAGGATTGTGGTGACCTTAGAACCCTTGGTGGGATGTTATTTTGGACTAGACCTGAGAGTTAAACCCAAAATACGGATTTAGTGAATCGATATCGAGGAGAACTGCAAATCTGGGAGTGTATTTAGGAATCTGCTATCACCCCGAGACCCCTAAAATAAAATTGAGCTAACAGTGAGTCGTACATGCACCTAGGAAGCTACCACCAAGACCCGAGCCCCTAATTCAAATCCCAGGCCGCAGATTTAATCATTCTAGCCGCAATTTGCGGCCAGAGTAGAAGGGAATGGGTTCATTTTTGTTCCAGGGCTCATTCTGCACTAAATTAGACCCCTCCTATATGCAGTTTTGGCTAATTGTTACCTGGGAAAAATCTGGGAGCATTTTGGTGTGTTTTAGGCGATATTTTCCGTATTTTTAAATGCACTTTCTTGATATTTGGATTTGTATTTGGTTGTCGGGTGTTCATACATCGACCACAGGGGTGCTTTGATTGATTTGCACGTTTAGGCCATAGGTTCTAACCTGTGAGCACACTGTGCGCTGTATCGGTTTTCTGCATCGATTTTAATATATATTGCGATTGGTTATTATTGTTGGTACCCTCGCATGGATTCCGAGGTGAAGAAGCGTGGCGTCATCGATTTGGGCGAGCGAAGACAGGTGAGTAGATCTATATCTACCGGGGAAGTCGGGTGGATGGCGTATAGCACCCCCGCAAACTTCTGATGATAACCGATTTATAGAGTATGGTTAGGAAACCTATATTAGGAAACTAAGGTTAGAATATAGATAGCTATGTAGTCATATTAGAAACTAGAGGATAGTTATTTGTGATATGTTACTACCACCCTAGGATGACGTTTAACGATATTGCCGTTTAGGGTTCTGTAGGACTAGATAGCTGATGTAGATGCGTCATCCAAACCATACCTTTTTCGAAACTAAAGAATCTTATGTATCCTTTAAATGTATATCTTGAGGGATGTTACGTATTTTCAAATGACATCTTTTCCTTAAAACAACGTAACCCCTATTTTCAAAACTACGATTCACTTTCTTAAAAATCTGATTGTATGGTTCGGGTGTGTTGTTAGATTAGATATTTATACTTAGTAGAGATGGCATATTTATGTAAACTCGACATGATATGAGACATAAATGCGATGAAAGAATACAAGACGAATTTGATGACATGATGAGATGATGATATGATATGATGGTATACGGATGCGAGTCGATCGAAATGATTTATACCCTGCCGGTCCCCTGATCTGAGATTATTGCAGATGCGACCTGGGACATAGGTATATAGGGTTATATATATGTACCGAATGTTGTGAATCATGGATGATAGGCCTTATGTGATATTAGGCCGTACCCTCATTTGTCGTATAGGATGATAGGATCCCTTTTAGTATAATGCCGCCGCACGATGATATTCCGTGCGTGATGAGTTGACTTGATGATTGATCCTTACCCTTGACTAGAGGTTGCCGTATGATGGATTATACCGTACGCGGTGTTTTTGGGCTAGATTCCGATTGATAGATTCACCGACTCGGACATATGATAGATACGTATACCTTATAGCTTTTCGCCGATGATTTACCTTGTGCTGCATTCATGATATTATTATTGCATCGCATATACCTGTGATAGTACACCGCACCATTATCGATGATGCGTATGTTACACGTACACATATTTCCGGCTCACACACTTCATCATCGATAATTGCCATGTCACTACACAGTAGGGTTGCTGCATCATTACATATACATTGATATGCCCATACTTGCGCACATACACATTGTATATTCATATTTGTGCACACATACATGGTACATCTATGCTTGCGCATATACATATTGTACCTACATTGATAGCTGGTCTTATTGCAAATTTAGGAACCGCATGTGATACTTTAAAAACTGGAATCATTTTAAAAGAGCGGTCTTCCCCTTAACATGTCATATCACTATTCCATATTGCATGATACACGGATATGCTCGCATTTCTTTTTACATGTCGCATACATCATGCTCTATTATTTTTCGCATTGAGATATGCTGTTTTCTTGAGATTTCTGGATTTGAGAACCGTGGATATTTCAAAAGAGATTATGTGTTGTTTTAGAAACCCGGTTTCTCTTGATATGATATTTCAGTGCGTCCACCATGTGTTTTCTCGGTTCTGAGAGTGGCATGTGATACCCGATTCGAGGAGTGGTAGGGACCGTCTGCGGGTACATGGTGGACCCGGTGAGGTACCCCGGGGCAAGAAGACTCGTATATGTTAGACGGTGAGCCCGGCAGGGGGAGCACTACCTACCGGTGATAGTATGTAGACTCGGCGGTTTTCCGGAGGATACCGACCGAAGTCGCGAGATGGATATGAGGGCCGACCAGGGAGTGCGGCACCTGAGGGCCGATCTGAGGATGCGGCACCTGAGATATATGAGGATTTACGTGCCGATGCTGGGCACGGTTTTCATGATGTTTTCGAGTGTCGATGCTAGGCACTCAGGTTCCATGATTTGATGTGTCGGGAGGGAAACTGTTGATATATATATATATATATATATATATATATATATATATATCCTCATTATTTCATGCACACTCTTTTATGATATTTACATGCATGATATTGCTGCGTCAGTGGTTGATGCGTGGACTAGATCCACATACATACATACATACACCGATGCTACTACTATCGGAGATTTTGCACATGCTTAGAGATATTGATTTATGGGTGGACGCGATCCACATATCTGCATACCTTGATTATGGTTAGACGATATCCATATACATGCATATAGATAGTGACTACCTTGTTGGCACATATACGACCCGGTCACCCTAGATATCATAGTATTACCTTATGATATAGTTGACCTAGGAGTCTTTGTTTATTCGATTTCTACTTGTAGATATATTTCTATTCACGAGTTGGCAACTCACCCCCGTTGTGCCACAGTTCTTGCAGGTTAATCGCTTGGATCAGCAGCGGCTTCGCTGGCACACAGCTTCATTCGAGCGTTTTGCATTGGTAGGTGGGGCATTTGTATCGTACCCACTTTTATATTATATTTCATATTGTATCTAGTTAACTCCATCAATCATAAAATGTAATTGTATAAGTGATGAGATTTAGTGAGACTTGTAGTTGCGAGATTTGAGCGAAGGGTTTTTATTTTCCCTTTGGGGTTATATCTTGCTCTTTTCACTGTTTTTTGTGGTGAACTTTGCCATTGGGCGTCGTATACTTATTTATATTGTATTGCGTGGTTGTGATCCGCCGTTTGGCGAAGAGCTAGCTCCCGCTTGGGGATGCCTTTATTCCTGTTATGTATTTGTGGCTTTGGATCAAAATATACAAAGGAGGTGCTGCCAAAATTTTCAAAAAGACGAAATATGTTTTCAAACTAGGAAATTCACTTGCATCATTCATGTTCCTTTTCTATGCATTAAGAAAACTTTTTTTCATTATACTTTTATTTCAAAACCTCACCTCCTTTATTTTTCTAAAAAGGTTTAGATTTCTGGGTTTCAGCTTACTTGAATTTCGTTACTCCTTTAGACGTTGCGTGATTCAAGTGCTGGTCACGAGCTAATATTTTGGGTCGTGACACATATCAGCATGACTTATCGAGTTACTGGGGTCTGACGTTTACCACTCCTAGACAAGATATGCGACATATCAGACGAAGAGACCGGACTGTACGGTAGTGTTACAGGAGTATGAGCAGGCTTGCGTGTTGATCTTCTGATTGCTCAATACCCGGGTGGCCGTTACGTTTAGCAGACCGCTTGCGGCTCGTGGGTGTTTGATATGATCATCACCTACTGCCGGCGTATTGACGAGTCTTTAGAGTCCGACATAGAGGTTTCATGGTTCATGCGAAACGGGGTAGGAGCACATATGTGATATGTGCAGGACCGAGATTGATGCGCGTATGTGATACCGCATTCTTTTCTCGCGATTTGTGACATCGGTCGGTTATATGTGATATAGCCGGATTATCGGATCAATTGTTGATTCGATAAGTTGTTGCATTTGATATTAGTCGGTTATATGTGATATAGCCGGATTATTAAATCAAGTGTTGATTCAATAATTTAATGTATAATTGTATATTAGATATACTAGACTACATTAACTAATATTAGTTCACTTATGATTTCTTTTCTCACTTGTGTGCATTAGTATATATGTGATATATATTAATGTACAACTTTTGTGTCATGCTAGAAACCACATGTGACATGGGTGTATGAGACTAGCACCATGCTTAATAATGTGATGGGTTTATATTTATCTAAGTTAATCAAAATTAGTGGAGTTTAGTCATATGGTTAAAGCTTGGAGAAGCTTGTGGAACCATTGACCAAGTCAACTAAGTTTGTTTTACTTATAGATATTTATTAACCTAACCATTATTAACTAGCCATGGTTTACTCTTTACATGGGTTAGTGTATGACACTAACCCACCCATGGTTCACATTCTCACCTCTCTCATCTTTTTCACTTAAGCTTCTTCTTCCTCATAAGTAGCTTTACTCAAGGTGAGAAAATATTGTGAGAAAAATAAATCTAAAGAGAGCCAACTTCCTACTTCATCTTCCTCTACTACTTGCTATTTAGTTTTGTGTGTTTGCTTCACTAACTTCACAATTAGTGAAGAGATAGCATGAGCTTGAGTCTCCTCGACGTAGATCATCTTCGGCCTCGAAGATTTCGAGCAAGCTTGTTCATTTCTCCGGGAGAACCCTTTCTAGAGTTCGGGAGATCACAATTCGCAGCGAAGAGACTCCTACACGGTGCTTTAGAAGTGAAGGACCGGTCTACAAAGGTGGTATTTCGTATTCACTTTACTTGCAAAGTAGTTTGCATTTCATTCCGTCCGATTTCTAGTTAACGATTCTACGTTAGGGTTAGCTAGAACGGCAAATTTTTGAATTTGGCATGGACGATGCCTCCCGAAACTTTGTTGCCGTCCTAGGTAACCCTGCACCTATGACCTTGACACAGGCCAACAAACCATAGGCCGCTAGTCAAGTTCAACCCATTCATTTCGTGATTGAATTAAACCCATCCGCACGACCCTTGATGCAGGCCAACAAGGTCATACGACTACCCTAATCTAATTGCATCACATGCTGCAGATAAGCACTAATCATCTACCGTACACTACGCCTTGACAAAGGCCAACAAACGTAGCACGAATAATAAATAGTGCTTATCTGAAATGACGGAGGGCTACGTTGATTTTTAAGACAACCTTTAGCGTAATGAACTTGATATCGTTGTAGAATCTAGTGATTTGAAAAAAGAGTGTTTCTGTAGCTTTTGCTAGTTTTGCTAAAGAGATCACTCCCGGTGAAGGGATCTCGGCTCTTTCCTCATCGAATGAGGTGCTAGATATGCATCAAGGAATACCACTATGCATAGCAAGAACTAGAGAAGCTATAAAAAACGAGTGGGATATAGCATTTGATAGTTTTGCTAAAGAGTTCACTCCCGGTGAAGGGATCTCGGCTCTTTCCTCATCGAATGAAGTGCTGGATATTCATCAAGGAATATCACTATGCAAAGCAAGAACTATAGATAACTTTTTGAAAAACTTGATTCTACAACATCTATAGGTTTCTTTTCTTTCATTAATCTCATTAACAAAATCCCATCATTTAATGTTTCCCTAAACATCACAGAAAAGAAATAAAAATAAAACATACGCTTGTGCCATCCGCATTCGCCATGAGGCCCCGTAATGCACCGTTAGGTTACTTATCTAACGGCAGAGCGGGGGCTGGACTAGCGCGGGTGCAAAACATAAGCAGCGTTTATTATATATTATATATATATAGCATTTATCTCACGCAGTTATATGATCACATCACACAACCAAGCAACAGAAGTCGTCATATGAAATATTGGATATACTAGGAGGGCCGTGTTTTAAATTAAGCCAATAATGAAATATACGGATTCCACGGTCGTGATGAATAGCCAAACCCATATCCCTAGACCCCTACAAGAGGGTAACTAACCCTGCCAATTCTAGAGTTAGGAGACCCGGTCTCGACTCTTCGAGATAGTCTTCCACTGGACTCTAGAACCCGGTCACTTGTGCTCCTCGCCTTGGTTCTATCCTAATGCTGAAAAGAAAATAATAAACATCAGTGGTGATATCATCCTCAACCCGGAAGTGTCCCATAAAAGAAAATTACATACAAATTTTTACATGAATGAAAATAGAAAAACTCTCATCTCACGCAAAAAACCCCAGCTATTCAATCACGACAATCCAATATAACATATCACAGCAAAACATAACATCACATGTCATCAACGTAAGTAAATATGCGTATCTTGAATTCCGTTTACATATAGCAACGAGATCGGAGATACCCCACATATTACACTTACGGTCACAGAAAAGAAATGAAAAAATACAATATTTAGAATCTGCAAATACTTTAGACATCATAAACCCGGAATATCTCATATTCCGAATTTCATGCCTAACCTTATAAACCTTGCATTTTAGTCTCAAACTGAAAACTCTTTTCAATAAGAAGTCGGATAATTCAACAAGATTCCCGACTGTGGTTCGTGTACTATACACGATTGCGACGGAGTTTTGATCCGAATCAAAACTCCGTGGCAACCGATTAACCGAGACTAAAACGCTAGATTTACAATATACTAACTAGTTTTCACAAAACTAATTATTGTGGATTCTAAAAATTGTATCACATATCATCATAATCTATACGACGCTAAACATTTCGATCGATTCAACAAACACCCACAAATCCCAGAGATCTAAACAACTTGCGTCTCATTAAAAACAACCAGAAAGTGCCAAATATTACACTGGAGCGGCACAAGAAAAACGATGCCATCATGCTATAAAAGTGTGGCGGAAACGTGGCCAAACATGGGTTTGGGCCGCCGTTGGTGGAATTGGCTCCTTGAATTTCTTGGGGCTCCATTAAATACCCTGCACGAATTTATGCATATTTTTAATCACGAAAATTTCCACTTTTGAAAAATCGACAGAAACTTCACAAATTCCGGGCTTCGAAAACCGATCGAACACTTTAACGTCGTATTGACCTTCCCAAATGTTCTAGCTTAGCTCTGATACCATGAACGTGTTTCTTAATAGCACCATAGGATTAAAACGGGCATCGATCATGCAATTTTCAAATATTCGGTGTGCTAAGAAACACCAATCTAGAATCTAACTAGATTATTATGGTTAATTATGATGATATGATAAAACTAAACAAAGAGAAGGAGGCAACAACCTTTGTAGACCATGTTCTTCTCTTCTCAAGCTCCGTGTAATAGTCCACGCGACTCCACTAGGCTCCACTTGAAGTTGGATCGAGCTTCCTTTGCGATCTTCGTGCCGAAAATGATCCACCCGAAGCTCCGCTAATCCAACCTATCTCTTCACTAAACTCTTTAGTGAAGGAAACACACCAGTTCAAATTGCTAATTCAAACTAGGATGGTGAAGTAGGGATATTTGGGCTCACTTAGGATGCTCACATGCTTAAGGGTTCACAACTCATGTGTGGGATTGAGCTTGGAGGTGGAGGTGAAGAAAATGTAGAGAACTAGAGAGAAGAACTCATCAAATGAGCTCAAAAAAACTCAAGTGTAGAATGGAAAAGTGTCTCTTGACCTCACTTATTCAAGCATGGAATAAATTGCAATAATAAATTGCAACCATGCTTGAATAGTGAGTCAAGACAAATAAACAAAAGATAAAGGCCATACTTGCCCATTCCACAAATATCTCCCCATTTTTCCACCTCATTTTCTATTTTCCAAAAATAGAAAAAGAAACCATGCTACATATAATATATATATATATACATGTATTAAGAAAATAATTAGTGAGCTAATAATATTAGTTAATATATAATTATATCAAATATAAATATATATATATATATATATATCATGTTATTAAATCAACACTTGATTTAATAATCCGGTTATATCACATATAACCGACTAATATGATTTATCTGTATAACACATTATTAAATCAACACTTGATTCAATAATCCGGTTATATCATATATAACCTAATCGATACCAAATAACCACCAGATTAGAATACGGTATCATATACTCGTATTTAATCAGGCCCCCGCACATATCAACATATGTGCCCTACTTCGTTTCACTTGAACTAGGAAACCTATTTGTGGGACTCTAAAGACTCGTCAATATGCCAGCAGTAGGTGATGGTCACATCAGTCACCCACAAGCCGTCAGCGGTACTAGCTGGACGTAACGACTACCCAGGTATTGAGCGATTAGAAGATCAACAAGCAAGCTTGTCCAAAATCTCATGAAGCCTATAAGTAACACTTACCGTACAGTCCGATCTCTTCATCTGATATGTCGTATATCGAGCCTAGGGGTGGAATCGTCAGACCCTAGTAACATGATAAGTCATACCGATGTATGGCTCATAACGGTTCGAGAAACTACAGATAACACTTACCAGTAAATCTCATCAGCCCTTGTTGGATATAGTGCCCTCAAAGTCAATTATTGGATCGCAGGTACGTGATTGCCATGATTGAGGAAGGACCTATACCGATATGACAGTCTTACTCAAGATGATAGTATACTATCTGGTTTGCCTTTATCATCGTGTACAGCTTTAGGTGACTTGATCACTATTACACGTTGATAGAGCCCTTAAGATCATGCTTGACTACCAATAGTATGATGGTGATCATATACGTGAGAGTTGGGTAGTCTATAAACACATCCTTAAAAGCGGTCCCTAGTCTTGGGAGTTTCGAGACAGGGTATCGATACTCCGGAGTAGACTAGTGTATACAGTCGAGACCCCGACGAGGGGCGGTGGCCGGTCTCACAAGCCACTGGTGTCAGTTGGTTCACCTAAGATGTTGTCACGACCCGAAAGTACGGAACATGACCGGCACTTAGACTACGAACGTCTCAAGGCGTACGTATGCTAAGTAAGCCGAAACCCAGAAATCCAAACCAAGAGAAGTGGTAGAGAATAGGAAGAACCATATCAAATCAACATGTATGCAACATAATATACAACGCCTAAAGGCGAGGATCACAACAGAAAAGGAAACTCAACCAGCCTGAAACCCATAGGAATATAACGAACGACTCTAAGGTCGAGAGAATAAACATCACAGGTCTCTATCTCAAATAAGTACATGTTTGGTTGATGGAACTTCTAGATACAACTGAATATAATATACAATGTATAATGATGGGTATGATGCAAATAACCCACCTACTAGCAAGTCACCTGAAAGAAGCTGTGCCCGCAAAGCCGTAATGAAACCCGTACGGCAACACCTGCAAGAAACTGGGGCACAACAGGGGTGAGTTGCCAACTCGTGAGTAGAAAAAGATCTACGAACAGAAAATCGCATGTATGACGCAATCCTAGGTCATACGATCAATATATATAATCCTCAAATATATAACCAGCAATCTCTAACCATGGCTAGTGTAAATATCTAACCCAAGTGTAAACCCATGTGTCTGTGCCAGTGCATCAGGTGGCAATATATATCATATGAATGATGCATGAATGCATGAAACAGAATGCATGTACTGAAGAAAACTGCTTTCATAACTTTGTGAGATTTCTGTATTTTTAAAATGAGGTATCACAATGAAATCAGCATAAAACAGTGCCTAGCATCGGCACAAATCATAAATCTCAATATCTCGATATCTCTGTATCACAGTCTCTGTATCACAATATCTCAAACCTCAATGTCTCAATCATAATATCCAGGGCGCCGTCAGTCCAGATCGTCCCCTGCCATCCATCTCATGACTACGACGGTATCCTCCGGATATCCGACGTGTCGGGTAATATCACCGGTCGGTCGTGCTCCCCTGCCAGGCTCAACGCCATCTCCTGCGATCTTCTTGCCCTGGGGTACCGCACCGGGCCCACCATGTACCCGAAACGGTTCATCCGCCTCCTCGAATCGGGTCTCGAAATCCATCAGCAACACTCATGGTGGACGACTCATACATCATGGAAAAAACCGCATTTATTTAAAAAGAGAGAAAGCAGTTTATATATGTTTTGCGGATTTCCTCCAAATCCAGAAAATCTCATGGAAACCCGAATCCAAATCATCAATAGTATGTGAAATCATGAATATAAGCATGAGAATCCATGAATGCAGCATATAATGAATAACCGTATGCATGAAGTGACAAGTAATAACTACAATGTCAAGCTGGTATATATGGCAAGTACACTAATATCATGTCACTGCTAGCTATCAAGCTAAATCAAGCAATAATATTCTCTAAGTGTACGTGACATGGCAATTACCGATGAAGATGTGTGTGCGACAGCAAATAAGTGTACATGGTACATACGCATCATCGGTAATGGTGCTGGTGTCCTAGCAGCATGATAGCAATAATGGAATATAAATCATGACAGTATGCGATGCAGAGCAACAATAATAATATGCGGGAGCTGAAATACTGAACACCATGATCGCTAAACTGCATCTAATGTCATAAGAGTCATATAGCTACACCACTATAAGGCTGAGCTAAGACTAACAGTAGATAAGGGAAACCGCCTAACCTCTGAGTCGATATATATATATATATATATACACATATATAGTCGGTGATCCCGCCTCGATCATATCACATCCGATACTGTATCCCTATAATCGGTTATTCCCAAGTCAAATAGGCAGATCAAACATCAAAATATAGCTCGTACGTAAATCCGTCGTACGGCCTCCCCAATCTGGGTACGGGTCAATATCACATTTGTCATATCATTCATCGAGTATTCTCTTATCAAATATCATCATCTGGGTACTGACCTATGTCTAGTACAATTCTAACATCATCACTATAATCATGATCTGACTACTGATCGACAATTTTGTATAAATCGGTATTTTCATCATATATCATCACAAGAGTATACATCGCCTAAGGCGGCCTATCACAAGTATCCTGTCATATCTTATCGCATCATATCCTATCGTGCATCATAATCCTATGTCGATCGTTAATATATATAGGTCACAATTCTTATGGCATCATTATTCCCAAAATCCCCTAAAACATCAAGACGTATCTCAATCCTGAATCCTACCATATCACCGATATCGTAATCCAGATCAACTCATCGACTCATATCAATCCCATGTGTCATCCTCAAATCCGTATGTGAACACAAAATCCCAAACCCATGTGAACACATATCTATATAGAATCCCATAACCACATATGAAATATGGATGTATGCATGCATGTATATGTGTGTATGTATGTGTAGTGCACCCAATACCCTAAGGTTTCGTAACCTTTCACCAATCCGACATACCAATATCCATTTAAACATCAATAATTAATCCCAACAACATATAATATTTATAGGTGTGTATACGCATCCGTATACATCACCTCGGACTGCGGGGGTGCTATACGCCATCCACCCGACTTTTCCCCGTAGATATAAATCTACTCACATTGCTTATGTGTGCCAGTGCCGATGTCGCCGTTTGCACCTCCAACGCCTCGACGTCACGTGAGTACCTACAAGAATATCATATGCTAAAACACATGAAAATCACATCGGAAACCAAAATGGTGCACACTACGCCCATAGATAAAAACCTGTGACCTTGTGTGCAAACGTAGCCAATATCCGCTGTCGTTGACGTCCAAACGCCACCCGACAGAAACGAATCATCGAATACGAAAATCCATATGAAAACACGTCGTAAATCATACGCCAACTCATGAAAATCAACCCAGATTTTACCCTAACAGGAAACAGTCAAAACTAGACATACCGGGGGTCAATTTTACATGAAAAAGGGGCTGTGCATGCAAAACGAGGCAGTTTTACACTGCTCTGGCCGTAAATTGCGGCCAGGGGGATTAAATTTGCGGCAGGAGTTTTGAGGTGGTGGCTAGGGCTTTGGGTAGGGGTTCCATGGTGCCTGCACAGCTCTCTGCCAAGTCAATTTTTCTATAGGAGGTCCCGGGTGAAAGCAGATCTCAGAAAGGTCTCAAAATCGACAAAAACGCTAAAATACGCCAAGTCGAATAACTCTGGTAAATACTAGGAATCTGGGGTAATATTGGTTACAATGGTCTCAAAAACACCTAATAAGGTCATACCAATCATCAAAACCAACACTTGGTCAAGTCTCACTCAATTTTGCCTAAACTAGCACAATGTCACAAATAAAACAGTAACTTTCAGCTATTTAACCAGAACTGAGCAAGAACTGAGTTGGGATGCGATATTATACCTCCAGGGGGTCCTAGAATGAAGGTGAAGGAGGAAGGGGTGGGTTGGTGCTGCTGGAATGCCCTGGTTGAAGTTGCTGTTGCAACAGATGCTGTTGCTGCCTCTGTGGCTGCTGCTGCTTGAAATTTCTTTTTTTTGTTTTTCCTTTGTTGCTGTAGCAGCAGTTGGGGCTGTGGTTTTGTTGTGGGGGTTGAGTGGAGGTATAATGAGGGTGTGGGTTGTAGTTTGAGTGGGGTTGTTGCTGATGTAGCAGGGTTTTGTGCTGCTACTGCTGAGCTGATGCAATTTCAGCAGCTGATGTAGCTGCAGGTGTAAAGAAGTAGGGCTGATGTGGTACATTCAGTTGATGGGTTGATATTAGGGGCTGAAATGTTAATAGGGGTGCATAGGTATGGGGCTATGGTGCTAGGGTGGTGGCTGATGTGTTGATGTTGGGTTAAAGCTTTGTCTTAGCAGCTGAAGTGATAAAGAATGGGGCTGATGTATCAGCTGCTGTTGCAGCAAATGATGATGTTGCTGATGCTGATGTAAAGGGGCTGCTGTTGCAGTTGTTTGGTGGCTGAAGTTGAACAATTTGGGGGCTGTTGTAGGGGCTGATGGTTTGTTTCAGCTGATGGGGGGATGTAGGTATTGGCTAAGGGGTTAGGGGCTGGTATGTGTGCTGATGTAGTTGATGTATAATGGGGGTATGGTGTAATGTGTGAGAGGGAGAGGTAGTATGAAAAGCACAAGGGATAATGGAGGTTGAGAGGGACCATGCACACTCTAGCCACCTCTCTCTCTCTCTCTCTCCTACACAAGGTCAACTCCCATCGTAATCACCCTTAATAACCTAAAACCCTTAATTAACCCCAATTAACCTAATCAAAAGGTTCAAGTCACTAAGGACTTCCAAGTATGGTTCACCCTAGGCTCATCATGGGTCCAAAACAAGAACAAGTGTAACAAGTGTAGAAGTGTCATGTGCACATTTTGCACAAAAAGCCAAAAATACAACTTAGCGATTTTCAATCGCGATTACATTAAAATACCATATAATCAATCATAAAAACTGTAAAATGGAATATTTCCACAAAATAACTTATTTTAGAATTTCTATAATTTTCTTCAGAATTTTCACCATTTATCGGTATTTAATTATACCGACTATTAAAATATTCATTAAAAATTAATATTAAATTATGAAAATTCCCAAAATAATATTTTATTTTTTTTGAAATGTTACAGTCTTCCTCCCTTAAAGAAATTCGGTCCCCGAATTTAAATTTAAACCTCCAAATTCCAAAACATTTCAATAAAATATCCAAGTCAACGGGGCTCCGAAATCATCAGTCCATAGCACGCATCATAGCGTAATACATGTGCATGCGTAACGAGCAGATAACTCGAAAACAAAATTCCGTCAAGCATCTCGCAATCATCGGAGTCAAGGTAAAACACGAATGCCAAATCCAAGGCAAAACCGATAGGCTAAAAATCGAAACTATACATGTAAATATATGAAGGAAATGCATGCCAAATTCCTTAAAGTCGTTGTACAATGCACCTAACACTGCACCGTGGCGGACGTCTTATAAGAAAATAGCCATATATGTATATATCTTTTGTTTAATATGCACGTTCCGCCGTTTGAAAACAATTTAGAAGGGTTCCCTATTTTAAACGTTTCTTGTCGTATCGGACACGTATGTAAATAATGAGACTATAGCTCGCTTTGGGAGATCCCTTTGAAATCTATCAATGCATGCAAAATATATCCAGGTACTGTCATCTGATCAGTCCTGCTCAGTTCGAAAACACATAGCAAATATCATAAAAACGTACTGCTCCATAGAAATCAATCCAAAAGTGCATATGAAAACCCTGTGCGTCCGGTGCGTGCGGAAATCAAAATCCATGTGTGCCAAGCAGGTGCACAAAAACGATATCAAGGTGCAACGGGTGTGCACGCAACATCGGTCATAGGCAACGTGTGTGCCTGACCGCAAAATCAGGTGCATCTGACATGCACGACAAATCCCGATTTAGTGCATCTGGTGTGCACCAAATCGCATCTCAGAACATGCGCCCAACATGCGCTACAAATCCAAATCCGGTGCATCCATCATGCATGAAATCATGAAATCCAATATCAAGTGCCGAACATGCGCCAACTCTAGTCAGTGCATAACGTGCACAAAACAAATATCGAGCATCACCATCGAATCGAAATCCAGTGCATCCAAGTGCACAAAATATATGTCACTGCACTGCAAGCATATGTGAACTATACCGAGTGCAAAAACCAAATCGTGTGCGTGCATACGCACAAAATCAACTCAAATGTCTAACCCATAAAATCATGACATGAGAAAACCAAGGCACAAAAGCAATATCAAATGCAATAACGGTGCAACATTCGTAAATCCTCAATCAACAAAATCAAATCATGCGAATAAATCGTCAAAACACCGAAATCAAGTATGGCGGAATAGTTCCGCTCAAGCGCATCCTCCACGAATCTCTGGCCAACTGTCGTGATTACTCGTAGCATAACTCGTCGACGATCCTGAACTCTGGCCTGCTGGTGTGCATAACATGACCACTCCTGGGTCCAAGTCTTCTATGTGGATTTCCAATCTTTCGATCCATCGGCTCATCGGCCCTGTCAAGTGTGCTAACGGGGACGATTCCGTTCTGGCACTTCTCTGGTCATCTCTCGGTCAATCATCGCGACCACTCGTAAAGCAACATGTCACTGGCGTCGGCCTCCGGCTCTCTGAATGCACGTAACCCATCTGATCCTGGGGCAAATATCATCATAGCAGCAGTGTCCTGGAATGCATCCTGCTCAAGGTCTCTTCCAAGTCTCGTCTCTGCCAAACTGTCCGGAAGTCATCGTCCTTTACTATATCTGCTTCTTATTCTGGAACGACCGCATACTCGTCGCGACTCATTCTGGAAGGTATATCCAGTACTATGTCTCGGCATGCGCATCGCATCTCTGCTGTCGGTGGAGTGGAACGTCATCTCATCAAGACCTCGTACGAATCTCTTACTCCACTATCCTCTAATGTCGTCTGCTTCGGACTTGTCTCGTCGTGGCTGCATGGACTGAACTCCAACGGCTATCATCGTATCTGGAGTCTCCCAAGAAATGCATCTCACCACCTAGCATCCGAATTAAGTCGAGCCATCCGATCGATTTGTCAAGACCTCATAATCCCCCAAGAGCTCAACAGCTTGGGTATAGTATAATGGCATCGAGTACATACCCCAGCATCGGTGGTCCAGCCGTAGAAGGGCAAACCCAAGCCTCACTAATGGCGCCGCAGAACTGCCGTAAACCCTAAGGTTCAAAGGTTTTCATACGGTCATTAAGTCGAGTTAGGGTTTCACTCTTCTAGAGGGACCATAGAATTGCCTGCATGTCTTTCCGAATACTTTAAACTTGGAATAATAGGTTGCTGACATTCGATCGTCTCTGTCGACTCGCAACGTCTCCGCGTGAAGTCGTCTCAGCTGGAATCAATCTATCTGATAACCTCGCATCGGGGTAGCAAATGATCCACATGTCCTAGTCTTTCATCCTTGGTGACTAGCGACCTTCTATCATCTCTTAGTACAATCTCGTACTGCCATAGCTCCAACCTCTGGGGCAATATCTCGTCGTTCGCAGTAAAATTGGCTCGCTCGTCTGCACGCTGAACTGTGCCTCAATCATCATGAGTAAGTAATACACCAACGGTCATCAAAATCTGGCTGGCTTCTGCCAGTGGCTCAATCCTCTGGTGCTAATCCGCACGTCCGAGTAACCTCATACAGCGATCCATCCAATGCTCGTGGCGCAAACACAATCAAAAGACACATCGCTGCAATCGTGTGTCGCTAGAATCACGCCCCGGTCAGTCCTCGTCCGTAACGAGCTCGTGCTGACCGCAACTCTAGCCGTAGCTCTCCCTGCCCGTAATCGTGGCAGCAAAACCATAACTGGAACCGATGAGGCTAGATCAGGAAGGAATGTGATACTGAACAAAGAAACGTACATCCTAAGGCTCCTTAAGTGGAGTAGCGTATCGTAAATATGCCGCGGACATACCACGGTACGTCACTCTACTTTAGTCACCTATTCCATCAACCAAGGGTCATCCTATAATCCGAAGGTAAAACCTAACGCATTGATACCAAGTTTGTCACGACCCGAAAGTACGGAACATGACCGGCACTTAGACTACGAACGTCTCAAGGCGTACGTATGCTAAGTAAGCCGAAACCCAGAAATCCAAACCAAGAGAAGTGGTAGAGAATAGGAAGAACCATATAAAATCAACCTGTATGCAACATAATATACAACGCCTAAAGGCGAGGATCACAACAGAAAAGGAAACTCAACCAGCCTGAAACCCATAGGAATATAACGAACGACTCTAAGGTCGAGAGAATAAACATCACAGGTCTCTATCTCAAATAAGTACATGTTTGGTTGATGGAACTTCTAGATACAACTGAATATAATATACAATGTATAATGATGGGTATGATGCAAATAACCCACCTACTAGCAAGTCACCTGAAAGAAGCTGTGCCCGCAAAGCCGTAATGAAACCCGTACGGCAACACCTACAAGAAACTGGGGCACAACAGGGTGAGTTGCCAACTCGTGAGTAGAAAAAGATCTACGAACAGAAAATCGCATGTATGACGCAATCCTAGGTCATACGATCAATATATATAATCCTCAAATATATAACCAGCAATCTCTAACCATGGCTAGTGTAAATATCTAACCCAAGTGTAAACCCATGTGTCTGTGCCAGTGCATCAGGTGACAATATATATCATATGAATAATGCATGAATGCATGAAACAGAATGCATGTACTGAAGAAAACTGGTTCATAACTTTGTGAGATTTCTGTATTTTTAAAATGAGGTATCACAATGAAATCAGCATAAAACAGTGCCTAGCATCGGCACAAATCATAAATCTCAATATCTCGATATCTCTGTATCACAGTCTCTGTACCACAATATCTCAAACCTCAATGTCTCAATCATAATATCCAGGGCGCCGTCAGTCCAGATCGGCCCCTACCATCCATCTCATGGCTACGACGGTATCCTCCGGATATCCGACGTGTCGGGTAATATCACCGGTCGGTCGTGCTCTCCTGCCAGGCTCAACGCCATTTCCTGCGATCTTCTTACCCCGGGGTACCGCACCGGGCCCACCATGTACCCGAAACGGTTCATCCGCCTCCTCGAATCGGGTCTCGAAATCCATCAGCAACACTCATGGTGGACGACTCATACATCATGGAAAAAACCGCATTTATTTAAAAAGAGAGAAAGCAGTTTATATATGTTTTGCGGTTTTCCTCCAAATCCAGAAAATCTCATGGAAACCCGAATCCAAATCATCAATAGCATGTGAAATCATGAATATAAGCATGAGAATCCATGAATGCAGCATATAATGAATAACCGTATGCATGAAGTGACAAGTAATAACTACAATGTCAAGCTGGTATATATGGCAAGTACACTAATATCATGTCACTGCTAGCTATCAAGCTAAATCAAGCAATAATATTCTCTAAGTGTACGTGACATGGCAATTACCGATGAAGATGTGTGTGCGACAGCAAATAAGTGTACGTGGTACATACGCATCATCGGTAATGGTGCTGGTGTCCTAGCAGCATGATAGCAATAATGGAATATAAATCATGACAGTATGCGATGCAGAGCAACAATAATAATATGCGGGAGCTGAAATACTGAACACCATGATCGCTAAACTGCATCTAATGTCACAAGAGTCATATAGCTACACCACTATAAGGCTGAGCTAAGGCTAACAGTAGGTAAGGAAAACCGCCTAACCTCTGAGTCGATACATATATATATATACACATATATAATCGGTGATCCCGCCTCGATCATATCACATCCGATACCGTATCCCTATAATCGGTTATTCCCAAGTCAAATAGGCGGATCAAACATCAAAATATAGCCCATACGTAAATCCGTCGTACGGCCTCCCCAATCTGGGTACGGGTCAATATCACATTTGTCATATCATTCATCGAGTATTCTCTTATCAAATATCATCATCTGGGTACTGACCTATGTCTAGTACAATTCTAACATCATCACTATAATCATGATCTGACTACTGATCGACAATTTAGTATAAATCGGTATTTTCATCATATATCATCACAAGAGTATACATCGCCCAAGGCGGCCTATCACAGGTATCCTGTCATATCTTATCGCATCATATCCTATCGTGCATCATAATCCTATGTCGATCGTTAATATATATAGGTCACAATTCCTATGGCATCATTATTCCCAAAATCCCCTAAAACATCAAGACGTATCTCAATCCTGAATCCTACCATATCACCGATATCGTAATCCAGATCAACTCATCGACTCATATCAATCCCATGTGTCATCCTCAAATTCGTATGTGAACACAAAATCCCAAACCCATGTGAACACATATCTATATAGAATCCCATAACCACATATGAAATATGGATGTATGCAAGCATGTATATGTGTGTATGTATGTGTAGTGCACCCAATACCCTATGGTTTCGTAACCTTTCACCAATCCGACATACCAATATCCATTTAAACATCAATAATTAATCCCAACAACATATAATATTTATAGGTGTGTATACGCATCCGTATACATCACCTCGGACTGCGGGGGTGCTATACGCCATCCACCCGACTTCTCCCCGTAGATATAAATCTACTCACATTGCTTATGTGTGCCGGTACCGATGTCGCCGTTTGCACCTCCAACGCCTCGACGTCACGTGAGTACCTACAAGAATATCACATGCTAAAACACATGAAAATCACATCGGAAACCAAAATGGTGCACACTACGCCCATAGGTAAAAACCTGTGACCTTGTGTGCAAACGCAGCAAATATCCGCTGTCGTTGACGTCCAAACGCCACCCGATAGAAACGAATCATCGAATACGAAAATCCATACGAAAACACGTCTTAAATCATACGCCAACTCATGAAAATCAACCCAGATTTTACCCTAACAGGAAACAGTCAAAACTAGACATACCGGGGGTCAATTTTACATGAAAAAGGGGCTGTGCATGCAAAACGAGGCAGTTTTACACTGCTCTGGCCGCAAATTGCGGCCAGGGGGATTAAATTTGCGGCCGGGGTTTTGAGGTGGTGTCTAGGGCTTTGGGTAGGGGTTCCATGGTGCCTGCACAGCTCTCTGCCAAGTCAATTTTTCCCTAGGAGGTCCCGGGTGAAAGCAGATCTCAGAAAGGTCTCAAAATCGACAAAAACGCTAAAATACGCCAAGTCGAATAACTCTGGTAAATACTAGGAATCTGGGGTAATATTGGTTACAATGGTCTCAAAAACACCTAATAAGGTCATACCAATCATCAAAACCAACACTTGGTCAAGTCTCACTCAATTTTTCCTAAACTAGCACAATGTCACAAATAAAACAGTAACTTTCAGCTATTTAACCAGAACTGAGCAAGAACTGAGTTGGGATGCGAGATTATACCTCCAGGGGGTCCTAGAATGAAGGTTAAGGAGGAAGGGGTGGGTTGGTGCTGCTGGAATGCCCTGGTTGAAGTTGCTGTTGCAACAGATGCTGTTGCTGCCTCTGTGGCTGCTGCTGCTTGAAATTTCTTTTTTTTGTTTTTCCTTTATTGCTGTAGCAGCAGTTGGGGCTGTGGTTTTGTTGTGAGGGTTGAGTGGAGGTATAATGAGGGTGTGGGTTGCTGATGTAGCAGGGTTGTTGCTGATGTAGCAGGGTTTTGTGCTGCTACTGCTGAGCTGATGCAATTTCAGCAGCTGATGTAGCTGCAGGTGTAAAGAAGTAGGGCTGATATGGTACATTCAGTTGATGGGTTTATATTAGGGGCTGAAATGTTAATAGGGGTGCATAGGTATGGGGCTATGGTGCTAGGGTGGTGGCTGATGTGTTGATGTTGGGTTAAAGCTTTGTCTTAGCAGCTGAAGTGATAAAGAATGGGGCTGATGTATCAGCTGCTGTTGCAGCAAATGATGATGTTGCTGATGCTGATGTAAAGGGGCTGCTGTTGTAGTTGTTTGGTGGCTGAAGTTGAACAATTTGGGGGCTGTTGTAGGGCTGATGGTTTGTTTCAGCTGATGGGGGGGATATAGGTATTGGCTAAGGGGTTAGGGGCTGGTATGTGTGCTGATGTAGTTGATGTATAATGGGGGTATGGTGTAATGTGTGAGAGGGAGAGGTAGTATGAAAGGCACAAGGGATAATGGAGGTTGAGAGGGACCATGCACACTCTCGCCACCTCTCTCTCTCTCGCCTACACAAGGTCAACTCCCATCCTAATCACCCTTAATAACCTAAATGTAGGGTTCCTAGGCACTCTCAAGGGGTCTCACAAGGCATCGATCATGCCCGTTTCAAAAAATACGGTGCCGAGAAACCCTAGACTACGGATCGTTGGCTAGATTTCTAGGAGAAAAGCAAGCTAGTTAACACTTAACTAAAGGAATACGGAAATACAACCTTTGTAGATCCGGTGCTCCACCTCCATAGCTCCGCAACGAAGTCTCCTCGCTGTCCAAGTGAATTCCCGGGCTCTAGCGTCGGCTTCGTCGGAGAAATGGCGAGCTAGGTCGTCGATGTCCATGCCGAAGATGATCTACGTCGAAGCATCGCAAGATCAAGCTCTCACTTCACCAAGTCATCAAACTTGTGAAGAAAACACACTCTACTACTTGGCAAGAGGTAGAGGATGAAGAAATAGGAAGTGGGTTCTCTTTAGATTTGGATTTCTCACTCATTTGCTCAAGTTGCCATTTTTGAAGCAAGCTTCCTTCTTGAAGAAGAAGAGGAAGAAGATGATAAATCTTATGATAAGTTAATTCAAAATAGAAAATAAATTGAACACTTATCATGTGGCAACCATGGTCAAGTGTAGAGAATAAATCATGGTTAGAAGGAGTGGTTAGGGTTAAGCATGAAGACAAAATGTTCACTTAGTCAAAGCTTCATGAACTTTCAATGTAAAACAAAACTAGCAACCATTTTCTTTTCTTTTGCCATTTCTTTTCCAAAATAAAACAAATGAAATAAATAAATGAAAAAGAAAACCCTAACCAATACACAACCATGGTTTAATCTTTACACAAACCCTAAAGAGCATGTATCATCAAACATGATACAATCAAGTGCACAAAAAGTATATCACATATACAATGTGCACATCCGAGCGAGAAAATCCATTTAAAGTGAATCGATACTAGTTAATGCAAAGTAATATATCAAATATATAATTATACATTAAATCATTAAATCAACACTTGATTTAATGATCCAGTTATATCGCATATAACCGACTAATATCAACAGTAACAACTTATCGAATCAACACTTGATCCGATAACCCGGCTATATCGTATATAACCGATCAATGTCACAAATCACGAGAATCGAATGCAGTATCATATACTGGTATCATTCTCGGTCCCGCACATATCTCATATGCGCCTCTATTTCGTTTCGCTTGAGCCAGGAAACCTCTGTGTAGGACTCTAAAGACTCGTCAATACGCCGACAGCAGATGATGATCATATCAAACACCCACAAGCCGCAAGCGGTCTGCTAAACGTAACGGCCACCCGGGTATTGAGCGATTAGAAGATCGACGAGCAAGCCCGCTCACACTCCAGTGAATCCAACCAGTAACACTACGGTACAGTCCGGTCTGATCGTCTGATATGTCGCATATCTCACCTAGGGGTGGTAAACGTCAGACCCCAATAGCTCGATAAGTCGTGTCGATATGAGGTCTATAACAATTCGAGAAACTACTGGTAACACTTACCAGTAAATCTCAGCAACCCTGGCCAAGGATTTCCTGTTATAGCCAATCGAACACAGCGCAACATCAACTCCCTATACCGGGAGAGACGAATCCCCTCCTATCGCTCATTGCCTCCATGTGACTCGGGACTGTACCCAAAAACCACCGTTTTGCACGCCCTCTTGGACGTGGTAAGATGGAAATCAAAGCACAGTGGGAACCACACAAGACTCTATGACGATCTCGGGTCAACAGACTACTCTGTACCAGTGTCACCAGAGAACTGCCATCTGACGTGAGGTATAATACCATCTGGGAGTTCTCGGCGAGTCCGTCCAGTGTACCCAGTCTCTACTGAGCACCCGTATATCTCCTCTGATGTCAAACACCAATGGATATGGGATCATCCATCGCCCATCTGTATGGGTCGAGAAGGTATACGCTAGTCTACTCTGGTATATCGGTGCCCCGTCTCGATATACCCACGACTAGGGACTTTGAAGGATGTACTTATGGACTACCATGTCCCCACTAGTATGATCCGCATCATAGTCCAAGTAGTCAAGTACACATCCTAAGGGCTTTACCAACATGTAACAGAGAGATAATCAGTATACACGTTAAGGTAAAGAGCAACCAGATAGCATACTATCATGTCGAGCAAGAAAGTCCTCCCTATATATGTTCCAGCATCCACTACAATATACATCCAATGTACAGTAATGGCCTCTAGGGCATACATATAACTAACAATCTACCACTTGCACTAGGGCCATCTATAGCAGTGGTTATAGTATCTCATACTCAACCATCCCATAAAAATCTCTCTCTGGGAATAGGCCTTCGTGAGTGGATCCGCCGTGTTATCCTCTGAGTCTGCTCTCCTTGCCTCGATCACATTGGAGATCAACCATCTCCATGATCAGGTGATACTGCCTTAGAATATGTCTGGATCACTGATGGGACCAACGTTCCTTGGCATAAGCCACAACTCCATTGTCACACAATGGGAGGAACATAGTTCATCTCATTAACCAATATACACCCAAACAGCCTCTTTGGTAGCATCTTAAGTAGCGATGTATCCTGCCTTTATCGTCTAGTATGCCACGGTATCTAGCTTGGAACTCTTCCAACATACCGTCCCTTTACTGAGGGTAAAGACAATGCCTGCGACTGACATTCAGTCGTCTTTATCACCCTGGAACACTTCCAGTGATTCTCCCCAGGATCGATTGATACCATCTCACTACAACTAGTGAGATTCCTAACATTAAATTAGATCTATCTCATAGATCCAAAATCCTGGATTTAGTAGGTATCACTTTGATCCTATATGGAGAATCTTTGTGATAATCGGAGATTGATCGTGCGTAGCATAGGAAACTCCTTCCCTGTCAAGAGTATGTCATCCACGTACTCTACGAGGATCACCACCATACTCCCTACTACCTTTTGTATATACTAGGTTCATCTACCATTTTGATGATGTCAACTTCTTTGACTAATCCATCAAAACAGATGTTCCAACTCCGCGATGCCTGCTTTATCCTATAAAGCATCTTGCACACGTTTCCGCTGCTCCCACTGTCTACGAAGCCCTCTGGCTGTGTACTTATAGACGCTCTCTTCTAAATCATCATTTAGAAAAGCAGTCAAGACACTCAACCACCAGATATCGCAGTCATGGTATGTAGCCGTGACAAGTAGGATCTGGATGGACTTAAGCATAGCTACTTGAAAAGGTTTCATCATTATCCACACCTGGTCAATGATGCAAACTTTTAACAAGTCTAGTTTTGAAAGTCTCAACTTTTCCATGTACACCAAGTAATCTTCTCAAGATATACTTGCTCCTGATGGGGATTTAACCCTTCAGATATAGCAACCAAAGTCCGTACTTTGTTGGTGTATAAGGATTCCATCTCAGATCGATAAACATCCAGCCATTCTTACAGAGTCTTACTCCTGATGGCCAGCTCGAAACTAGTTGGGTCATCATCTCATGATGCAATCATCGCTCCCACTGTCATAGAGAAACCGAAGTATCTCTCAGGTGGGTGAGGAACCCTACTAGATCGGCGGAGAGGCTGAGGTTCCTTGGTTACTATTGAATCCTTTGGTTCTATCAAATCATCATCTGTAGTTTGTACAGCTGGAACGATTCCAGTTCTACATAACAGTATTTGCCTCGAGCTTGTCCGGATTTTGCTTTTAGACATAGGCCGGACAACCCCAAATCTTAACTGACTTAAGAGATGGGCTCTTCCCTTTCCATATCACATATGAAGTAGTAGGCTACTGATTTGATTGAAACCCTATTCAATAGGTATGCAACTTCTCAAGTGCATAACACCCAAAAAGGAAATAGGTAACTCAGTAGTACTCATCATAGAGCACACCTTATCATATAGGGTGTGATTGCTCCGCCCCGATACAACGTTGTGCTGTGTTGTTTTCGGAGGAGTAATGCCGAGAGAGAATCTCATTCTCCTTTAGAATAGACCAGGATTTCCGTGCTCAAGTATTCTCCTCCTTGATCACATCAAAGGACATAATACTTATACCCGTATTTTGGTTCTCTACTTCTAACTTATATTCTGTGAATATCTCAAAAGGTTCAGACTTGTGTTTCAACAGGAACATAGGTCTGAATCTCGAAAGATCATCAGAGAATTTAATGAAGTACAAAGAACCTGTCTTGGTATGTGTAGACAGGGGACCTACATACATCAACATGTATCATCCCAAGAGTTCACTAACTCTTTCTCTGTTTCCAATAAACAGAGCTGTGGTCATCTTATCTCTGTGACATGACTGGCAAGTTTTCACAAGATGTAAATTCAAACTGATTTAAATATGCATCTAAATGTAACTTCAGCCAGTCGGGTCGCATTGATATGACCTAGTCTACAATGCCTCAAGAAGGATCCGTTCATTTCTGAACTCTTCCACTTGTGTGTGTTCTGTATACTAGGAACTGTAGTTTGATTTAGAACATCAATGCTTTTAGATAACGTGCCTGAACCGATCAACTTTTGATATAAGAAATGTTCAAAACATTATCCAACAATACAGAATTTTATCATTTCTTTACCACTAAAGAGACTGATATGATTTTGTATATCAGGTTCGGTATCTAATAGCATTTGTTCAGAATCAATGTATTGGTAATACAGGGTGACAGTGACCAACAGACTTGGCTGCAACACTTGCCCCGTTTTCTGTCTCATGAAACTTATCACCCGTTCTCAGTTTTTCTACTCTTTTGTAGCCCGATGTAACAGATTACATATCTGGGATCCTGATCCGGTATCATATACCAAGGATGCGGAGGATACTGAGAAACAGTTCTGTATAATGAACACACCCGAAGATGATGCATCAGCATGCACTCTCTTCGTTTGGGCGGCACGGGAATTCTGGTAATCCCCAATTTCCTGCTCTGTCTTATAACAATTATAAGTTGGAGCGGGACCAACGTTCCCCAGCTCAGTATAACAAGCGGGTTCGGTCAATAATCCGTATTATTATCTTGATTAAGGCGTGATATGGTCGCTACCAGGAGAGAGAGAAGAAAACACTCAGCGTGCGCTCTTGCAAGAATAGATTGGTTATTATTTTATCTAATCAGGATGGCTCCCACTGTTTTTATCAAATCTTCCTTCAAACCCTAAAAGGAAAGACTAGCCGGGATTAATTACACACTACAAGTTCGCCAATCTTTCAGCCAGGCCAGTGTCGGTACTTTGAGGGAGGTCCCCCGTGCTTTCGCACGAACCTAATTAATGTAAACCTCGTTTTCCCAGAGGCGTAACCCCGTTGACACCTTTCTAGACACCTACTTGATCGGCTAATTGTAATGTGTAAAACTCTCCCAGGAGTAACTCTTACTCGCAGTGGGTATCGGGATCCAACTATCTCATAGAAGGTATGCAATCTCATTGCAAATTTCAACACTTGAAATTCCCGATAATATTTTGCCCCTAACGTGCTATGACCTTGACGAAAGCCAACAAACCATAGCCCGCTAGTCAAGTTCAACCCGTCATTTCCTGATTGAATTAAACCCACCCGCACGACCCTTGACGAAAGCCAACAAAGCCGCACGACTACCCTAATCCAATCGCATCGTATGCTAGCAGATAAGCAGCATATAGCTACCGCACACTGCACCTTGACGAAAGCCAACAAATGCAGCACGAATACTATATACAACTTATCTGAAATGACGGAGGCCTACGACAGGTTTTTCTGAAAACCTATTGCGTAATGAACTTGATATCGTTGTAGAATCAAATGATTTTAAAATGGAATGTTTTTTAGGCTTTTCTAGTTTTGCTAAAGGAGTCACTCCCGGTGAAGGGATCGTCGGTCCTTTCCTCGTCGAATGAGGTACGGGATATATCATATATATCACTGTGCAAAGCAAAAACTCTTAAAAGCAATTAAAAGACAAACCGAGTGTGTAGCATCTGCCAGTTATTGCTAAAGGAGTCACTCCCGGTGAAGGGATCTCGGTCCTTTCCTTATCGAATAAGGTGCAGGATATATCAAATATACCGCTGTGCAAAGCAAGAACTGTAGCTACCTATTTTATTTTGAAATTCGATTCTACAACATCTTAGGTTTCTTTTATTTCATTAATCACATTAATGAAGTCCCATCATTTAAGTACCTAAACATCACAGATAAATACGACGTACACTTATGCCATCCGCATTCGCCTCGATGTCCCCTCGTGCACCGTTAGGTTAGGTAACTAACGGCAGAGCGGGGCAGGGCTAGCGTGGGTGTAAAACATAAGTAACGTCTATATAATATATCATATATACTATATACTGTATCTATCACAGAACATCACATGATCACATCACAGATATCGCAGCAGAAGAAATATATGAAATATTGGATATACTAGGACGTCCGTGTTTTCAATACGAGCAAGTATAAAACACGGATTCCACGGTCGCGATGAATAGCCAAACCCACACCCCTAGACCCCTACGAGAGCGGCAAGCAACCCTACCAATTCTAGAGTTAGGAGACCCGGACTCGACTCCTCGAGTTGGTCTCCCACTGGACTCCAGAACCCGGTTACTGTAACATTTAGGAAAAGTTAGAACTAAACAAAATTAATTAAATTAAGAATAAGCTGATAAATCATAAAATAGTTAAAATAAAATATGTCAATCTTCATAAGCTATATGTAATACAAATTAAATTAGAATTTTTGAATGTAAATTAAATAAGTTATAAGGGTTTTAATGACAAATTTAGCTTCATTTTAATAATAAATGTGTTTTATAATAAGTTAAGTTGTGAGGGGTTAAATTGTAAAGTTTAGGTTTTATGCAAAATAGGATATTGTGGAGGGTATAAGTGAAAGTGAGTGGAATTTCCTTTATGTTCAGAATTTATATTCAAAATTTAAATTAAAGGTTAAGATAAGCAAGGACACTTCATGCTTCCACATCCTTGCTCAACTTTCACCTCCTTCTTGCATGAAAGTCACACCCTTTAAACCTTGACACCACCTCCTTAACCCTATCCTTTCCTCCTCTCATACATATAGCCTTATTCAGTTTAAACATCAGATAAAAAATTCAAATGAACTGAAAAGAAAATCAAAAGGAAAGGAAAAATAAAAGAGAAAAGAAAACAAGAGGAAGAATGGAGCTTGTTCTTGAGTTTTGTCCATCATCAACCTAGGAGGAGCTTGTCAATCTTTGGGGGGGGGTTATTCCTACAACAAATAGGAAGGTAAAACTCTTAAACACAGTAGGGATTAGATTCTGTAGCCTAATTAGTGTAAAGTTAATCAAGTCACATAACATCGTATTTAGTTAAAATTTGTGTCTGTTGAAATCTGCTGTGTTCTGAAAGATAATTAAATAAATTAAACAGGGTCAAAAAGATGTAGGAATCAAATAGAACACACCACAAGAAAACGACAATGGGGGGCCGGTTTTGGGCCGGCGACAGAAGGAAATTGGCCGGCGTCGCCGGCCATGTTGTAGGTTTTGTGGGTTTGGTCTGTTGGGGTGTTTACAGTATACAATTTAGGCTATTTTGGTACTGTTTATTTAACTTAGTTTCACTATAGTTTAAATCTGGGATGATATATCGGAAAAGGAATCGTAAAACGCTAAATACGACACGAGGAAATCAAGTCGCGTTTTAATTTCTGAAACAGTGCAGATTAGAGTTAAAATCCAGCAAGATTAAGTGTTTAATAACTTGATTTAATCAAATAGTAGATAACTAGTAAGTAGGATAACGTGTTTCGATTTTCGTTATATCGGAATAGCCGTTTTGCTTATATACGTTATTTTGCATGATTAGACTCTAATACGAGAAGTACGGAAACCGCGAGGAAAGGGAAAGGATTAGCGATTCCGTAGTAGATTCAACTTTTCCGGTGAGCAGACTAAACATCTACCGGGGAATTTTGTAAAGATGGCGTGTTTCGCCCGTGGTTTTACTTAATGTGATATTTATATCATCATGTTTAAATGTTAGAATTTCATTCATTAAAATACTTGTAAATTGCTTAGTTGATAGAACACTTCACAATTATCGACGAGTCATGCCACGTGCACATCTTATATGCTACACACACCTCGTCGATATTACCATGTCACATACACTTAAATATCATACTTGTTAAAATAGATGATATCGTATTTCACATATCTAATGTAGTGGTAGATTGCATCATTGACATCCTGTTACCTTATGCGTATTTTGGTGTTATATATGAAGTAAATGTAGAATTGAGGGTTTATGGTTTTGAGTTTTTACTATTACATAAATCCAGTATTTTCATGATTGATGTGTCATGTCCACCATGAGATGATTTCTGTTTTGGTTTTATTCCGGACCGAGTGGGGGAGATATACGGTCGCGGATTTACGTTATCCATACTGAGTGGGGGAGATATACAGTTGGATACATGGTGGACCCGGTCGAGACCGAGGGGCAGGATAGCCGTATTGAGACGGGGGAGCCTAGCGAGGTTACTCGATACCGGAGTTGGTTATAGAAATATGGCGTGTATCTAGAGGATAACGACCGATATTATGGGTATAGGATCATTCGGGGAATGATGCCTATAAGAAAATGAAAGTTTTGTGTCGTTGATGGACACTGAGAAATGATTTACTTGAGTTGTGATTTTCGAAGTATAATGAGATTTATTGTTGAATTTCACATATACCCATATACCATATTGATTCATATTCAGTAGCATGATTGTCATATTTACTTTATTCGCCGTTATATGTTAGTCGTATTCACTGAGTTGGCAACTCATCCCCGTTGTGCCACAGTTCCTTGCAGGGATAGAGTGGACGGGTAGCTGCGAGGCAGGATCACTTTTGCAGTCGTATTCCATCTTTTGATTGGTAGGTTACATGTGTAGTAACCTTCCTTTTTTTGAGTTTTGTATTTTGTATCTAGACAGTCTCCATCAAACCTGTATTTTGACTTAGAAATGAGAGATGGGATGTATATGTACAGTTGAGACCTGTTGATCAGTATCATAGTTCTTTCTTTATGAGATTCAGTGATGTTCTTTATGTGTATATTCATGTTCACTTGATATTGTTGATTCCAACTAGGAATACAACTGAGCTAATCTTTATTATTGTTTAAATGAATTAACTTCATAACTTGAGATTTTTACTTAAAAACTAAATTTTCATAAATAATTCCGCAATAAGGTATTTTGATCTTGGTTTTCGGCTTACTTGGACTGGTGCATATCTTTAGATATGATACTAATCTAAGTGCCGGTCACATCCAAACTTGGGTCGTGACAAAGTTGGTATCAGAGCTTACGAGTAACCTTACGGAATTCAGTAAGGGATTTCAATAGGTTGATGTAAGTCCGAGAGTTAGGATGACCTTTGGTTTGATGGAGTAGGTGAATTAGGACGAATACAGTACCGTACGTATGTTCTGCGGCATATTTACGTTATCGTATTCATCCTAACTAACCTTAGGATGTTTATCTTGATCTATTCTTCCGTTGATTCTCCGTTATTGATTACTTCTGTTCCCACACCTTATCAACTCTCGTTTCTTGTTCCAATTGCTATGGCTACGCGGGCTAGGCGAGCCGCAGCCAGGAATGCAGCTAGGGCGAGTCCGCCTGTGACGACGACTGGTACACCGGACGTGCCGGCGGTGCATGAGCATGTTGATCCTCCTCCTCCAGATCGCATGACTAGGATTAAGGAGGGTATGTTGGGATTACAGCGAGTGGTAGGACAGTTAGCTGAGACCACTCGAGCATTGAGATCAGATCCAGCACCGACCGTAGCAGAGTCCGAGGTACAGCCTACACAGACGGTAGCGCCAGAAGATACGAGAGTGATAGAGGTATCACTTGCAGAGTTTATGAGATTGAGACCCCCGGTATTTACAGGGACCGATGTGGCGGAAGATCCTCAGTCTTTTCTTGATAGGATGGCAAGGATTGGCAGATCATTGCGATGTTCTGATGCGAGGTCAGTTGAGCTGACTAGCTTTCGTTTGGAGGGACTTGCACAGGAGTGGTGTGAATCGATGGAAAGAGGGCGAGCTATGAATCTTCCTCCGATGACGTGGACCGAGTTTTCTACAGTCTTTCTTGCCAGATTTCTTCCCCAGAGTGTGAGGATGCTAGAGCTAGCAGTTTCGAAGCGTTGAGGAAATCGGCAAGTATGTCAGTAGCAGATTATGATTTACGATTCACCCAGCTGTCGCGATATGCCCCATACTTAGTACCTACAGAGGAACTTCGGGTGAAAAGGTTCCTAAGGAGTTTGGACACACAGTTGTATCTGGCGATAGGCTCCCAGCATTTTGATACATATGCACAGGCCATGGATGCGGCGATTCGAGTAGAGGAGCGTTTGAGCCAGTCAGGAGTCGTTCCGGAGCCAAAGAGGAGTAGACCAGTCGTGCCGACAAATAGACAGTTTGGCCGAGGTAGAGGATCATATCCAGGCAGATATACTCCAGGCCGCAGTATTGGACGAGGTTGGACACATGGCCAGATGTTCAGTTCTTATCCTGATGATCAGAGATCACCATCTACCTGTTATAGTTGTGGACTTCCCGGACATTTTGCGTGAGATTGTAGGTCTCAGGGCGGGACCGTTACTCCACAGGCTGCTTTACCCCTTCCACCTCCTACACCGATGGCTTTACTTCCTCCCCCAGTTGGCGCTGCACGCCAGGCAGTTGCACCACGAGGTCGAGGCTATGCAGGACGTGCTCAGAGAGGTAGAGGAGATCGAGGTAGAGGACGACAGGATGCGGGCAGGGGCCAGGCACGGGTTTTTGCGCTGACTCCACAGGATGCCCAGGCATCAAATGCAGTCGTGACAGGTACTCTTACAGTATGCTCATTAGAGGCACATGTTTTATTTGATCCCGGTTCTACACATTCTTATGTATCTTCACGATTCGCTCTTTTGTTGGGAAAGGACTCGTCATTATTAGAGTTACCCTTGGTAGTGATTACTCCAGTTGGAGATTCCTTTATAGCTCGGCACGTATTCAGATCGTGTTCGGTGCGTATTGGTAATAGAGATTCGCTTGTTGATCTGATTCTCCTAGATATGTTGGATTTTGACATACTTCTTGGGATGGATTGGTTAGCCGCTTGTCATGCCTATGTAGATTGTAGAGGAAAAGCGGTTAGATTTTGATTTCCTGGTGAACCGGTGTTTGTTGTGCAGGGGGATTGCAGGTTAACCCCTGTCAACATGATTTTTGCTTTTTGTGCGGGGCGGCTCTTGAAGAAAGGTTGTCATGGGTTCCTAGCTTTTATTCAGGACATAGGGGTCGCTGAACTTCCATTGGACCAAATCCCGATCATACGAGAATTTCCTGAGGTATTTCCAGCTGAGTTACCAGGATTGCCACCTGATCGAGATATTGAATTTTGCATTGACTTGATTCCGGGTGCAGGGCCTATTTCTATACCACCCTATCGAATGGCACCGACGGAACTGAAAGAACTCAAAGGTCAGTTGCAAGAGTTGTTAGATAGAGGACTTGTTCGTCCTAGTGTTTCTCCGTGGGGAGCTCCTGTGTTATTTGTAAAGAAGAAGGACGGTAGTATGAGAATGTGCATCGACTACCGATAGCTGAATCGCGTCACTGTGCGAAACAGGTATCCATTACCACGAATAGATGACTTGTTCGATCAGTTGCAAGGAGCTGGATTCTTCTCAAAGATTGACTTGAGGTCAGGATATCATCAGTTGAGGGTTCGGAATGACGATATTCCGAAGACGGCGTTTCGTACGAGATATGGGCATTATGAATTTCTGGTGATGTCGTTCGGACTCACCAATGCTCCAGCAGCTTTTATGGATATGATGAACCGTATCTTTAGACCATTTATCGATCGGTTTATTATAGTATTCATAGATGATATTCTTGTATATTCTCGGAGTCAGACGGAGCACGAGCAGCATTTACGTATCACGTTGCAGACCTTGAAAGAGCATCAGTTGTATGCAAAGTTTTCTAAGTGTGCTTTTTGGCTCGATAGTGTGGAATTCTTGGGTCACATAGTTACGAGAGAAGGTATATGCGTAGACCCAAAGAAGATTGAAGCGGTACAACACTGGCCCAGGCCTATGTCAGTTATGGAGGTTCGGAGTTTCTTAGGTCTGGCAGGTTATTACAGACGCTTCGTACAGGATTTCTCACGGATAGCGGCACCTTTGACAGGATTGACTAGGAAGGAAGTTCCATTTCAGCGGACAGATGCGTGTGAGCAGAGTTTCCAACAGTTGAAGACGCGTTTGACGACTGCACCTGTATTATCCTTACCTTCCGGGTCAGGGGGTTTCGTTGTGTATTGCGATGCTTCTAGAGTGGGCTTAAGCTGTGTGTTGATGCAACACGGCAAAGTTATAGCATATGCTTCTCGACAGTTGAAGAGGCATGAACAAAACTACCCCACTCATGATCTAGAGATGGCTGCTGTGGTATTCGCATTGAAGATTTGGAGACATTACTTGTATGGAGAAACGTGTCAAATCTTCACAGATCATAAAAGTTTAAAGTATATTTTTCAGCAGAAAGATCTGAACCTCAGGCAGCGTAGATGGATGGAACTGGTGAAAGATTACGACTGTGAGATCTTGTACCATCCAGGCAAAGCAAATGTTGTAGCAGATGCCTTGAGTCGGAGGCCTGGAGGTAATTTATCTCATTTGAGCATTTTGCGGAGACAGTCTTCTACAGACTGGCAGATCTTATGTGATAGTCGTATACAGTTTGAGTTTACATCGGCAGGAGGTCAGTTAGCACATGTTCGCACCAGACCTCAGCTATTAGATCGTATTCGAGATGCGCAGCTTACAGATACTCGCTTGGTGGAGATTATGGAGCATGTTAGGCAGGGCAAGGAGACGGAGTTCGTGATTGACGATCATGGAGTATTACGTTTTAGGACTCGTCTCTGTGTGCCAGATTCTGACGGATTGAGGCGTGAGATTTTAGAGGATGCCCACAGATCAGTATACAGTATTCATCCTGGTTCCACCAAAATGTATCGTGATTTGAAAGATAATTATTGGTGGGAAGGAATGAAGAAGGATGTTACGGAGTATGTTTCAAGATGCTTGACTTGTCAGCAAGTCAAAGCAGAACACCAGAGGCCAGCCGTAGAGCTGCAACCCTTACCCATTCCAGAGTGGAAATGGGAACAGATTTCCATGGATTTTGTGGTGGGTCTACCCAGGACTAGCAGAGGGTATGATTCCATTTGGGTGATTGTTGATAGATTGACAAAAACCGCTCATTTTCTTCCAGTAAAGACGACGTATGGATTTGCTCAGTATGCACAGATTTATATTGATGAGATTGTACGTCTACATGGAGTGCCGACATGCATAGTATCAGATCGAGGTACCCAATTCACGAGCAGGCTATGGCAGAAACTTCAGGACGCTCTTGGTACACGGCTGAGTTTTAGTACAGCTTTCCACCCACAGACAGACGGTCAGTCGGAGCGTACCATTCAGATACTAGAAGATATGCTCCGGGCTTGTAACCTAGATTTCGGTGGTAGTTGGGATCGTCACCTACCTTTGGTAGAATTCTCGTATAACAACAGTTTTCAAGAGACGATCTAGATGGCACCCTTTGAAGCCTTGTATGGAAGGAGATGTAGATCACCTGTTTGCTGGACAGAACTTAGTGAGAGTTGTATATTGGGACCGCAGATAGTACAGGAAACTACAGAGAAGATTCAATTGATACGAGATAGAATGAAAGCGGCTCAATGCAGACAGAAGTCATATGCAGATCGACGACGACGTAAACTTGAGTTTGATGTGGGAGATCATGTGTTCCTTCGAGTATCTCCAATGAAGGGTGTGATGCGCTTCGGGAAGAAAGGGAAGCTCAGCCCCAGATATGTTGGACCTTACGAGATTTTAGAGAGAGTGGGCGCTGTAGCTTATCGGTTAGCACTTCCACCTAATTTTCCCGACGTGCATCCGGTGTTCCACGTTTCGATGCTTCGCAGATATCTTCACGATCCATCTCATGCGATCCTGCATCAGACTCTCCAGCTTGAGCCAGATCTATCCTACACAGTACAGCCAGTCGCTATTCTGGACAGGCAGGCAAAGCAACTACGATCAAGGATACTGCCATCTGTAAAGGTTCTCTGGCAAGGAATGGATCGCGAGGAGATTACTTGGGAGACGGAGGACGCAATGCGGAAGAAATTTCCACATCTTTTCATAGGTATGTTTAGTAATTATTTTAAATTCGGGGACCGAATTTTCTTAAGGGGGGAAAATTGTAACATTTAGGAAAAGTTAGAAATAAACAAAATTAATTAAATTAAGAATAAGCTGATAAATCATAAAATAGTTAAAATCAAATATGTCAATCTTCATAAGCTATATGTAATACAAATTAAATTAGAATTTTTGAATGTAAATTAAATAAGTTATAAGGGTTTTAATGACAAATTTAGCTTCATTTTAATAATAAATGTGTTTTATAATAAGTTAAGTTGTGAGGGGTTAAATTGTAAAGTTTAGGTTTTATGCAAAATAGGATATTGTGGAGGGTATAAGTGAAAGTGAGTGGAATTTCCTTTATGTTTAGAATTTATATTCAAAATTTAAATTAAAGGTTAAGATAAGCAAGGACACTTCATGCTTCCACATCCTTGCTCAACTTCCACCTCCTTCTTGCATGAAAGTCACACCCTTTAAACCTTGACACCACCTCCTTAACCCTATCCTTTCCTCCTCTCATACATATAGCCTTATTCAGTTTAAACATCAGATAAAAAATTCAAATGAACTGAAAAGAAAATCAAAAGGAAAGGAAAAATAAAAGAGAAAAGAAAACAAGAGGAAGAAGAGGAAGAATGGAGCTTGTTCTTGAGTGTTGTCCATCATCAACCTAGGAGGAGATTTTCAATCTTTGGGGGGGGGGGGGTTATTCCTACAACAAATAGGAAGGTAAAACTCTTAAACACAGTAGGGATTAGATTCTGTAGCCTAATTAGTGTAAAGTTAATCAAGTCACATAACATCGTATTTAGTTAAAATTTGTGTCTGTTGAAATCTGCTGTGTTCTGAAAGATAATTAAATAAATTAAACAGGGTCAAAATGATGTAGGAATCAAATAGAACACACCACAAGAAAACGACAATGGGGGGCCGGTTTTGGGCCGGCGACAGAAGGGAATTGGCCGGCGTCGCCGGCCATGTTGTAGGTTTTGTGGGTTTGGTCTGTTGGGGTGTTTACAGTATACAATTTAGGCTATTTTGGTACTGTTTATTTAACTTAGTTTCACTGTAGTTTAAATCTGGGATGATATATCGGAAAAGGAATCGTAAAACGCTAAATACGACACGACGAAATCAAGTCGCGTTTTAATTTCTGAAACAGTGCAGATTAGAGTTAAAATCCAGCAAGATTAAGTGTTTAATAACTTGATTTAATCAAATAGTAGATAACTAGTAAGTAGGATAACGTGTTTCGATTTCCGTTATATCGGAATAGCCGTTTTACTTATATACGTTATTTTGCATGATTAGACTCTAATACGAGAAGTACGGAAACCGCGAGGAAAGGGAAAGGATTAGCGATTCCGGAGTAGATTCAACTTTTCCGGTGAGTAGACTAAACATCTACCGGGGAATTTTGTAAAGATGGCGTGTTTCGCCCGTGGTTTTACTTAATGTGATATTTATATCATCATGTTTAAATGTTAGAATTTCATTCATTAAAATACTTGTAAATTGCTTAGTTGATAGAACACTTCACAATTATCGACGAGTCATGCCACGTGCACATCTTATATGCTACACACACCTCATCGATATTACCATGTCACATACACTTAAATATCATACTTGTTAAAATAGATGATATCGTATTTCACATATCTAATGTAGTGGTAGATTGCATCATTGACATCCTGTTACCTTATGCGTATTTTGGTGTTATATATGAAGTAAATGTAGAATTGAGGGTTTATGGTTTTGAGTTTTTACTATTACATAAATCCAGTATTTTCATGATTGATGTATCATGTCCACCATGAGATGATTTCTGTTTTGGTTTTATTCCGGACCGAGTGGGGGAGATATACGGTCGCGGATTTACGTTATCCATACTGAGTGGGGGAGATATACAGTTGGATACATGGTGGACCCGGTCGAGACCGAGGGGCAGGATAGCCGTATTGAGACGGGGGAGCCTAGCGAGGTTACTCGATACCGGAGTTGGTTATAGAAATACGGCGTGTATCTAGAGGATAACGACCGATATTATGGGTATAGGATCATTCGGGGAATGATGCCTATAAGAAAATGAAAGTTTTGTGTCATTGATGGACACTGAGAAATGATTTACTTGAGTTGTGATTTTCGAAGTATAATGAGATTTATTGTTGAATTTCACATATACCCATATACCATATTGATTCATATTCAGTAGCATGATTGTCATATTTACTTTATTCGCCGTTATATGTTAGTCGTATTCACTGAGTTGGCAACTCATCCCCGTTGTGCCACAGTTCCTTGCAGGGATAGAGTGGACGGGTAGCTGCGAGGCAGGATCACTTTTGCAGTCGTATTCCATCTTTTGATTGATAGGTTACATGTGTAGTAACCTTCCTTTTTTTGAGTTTTGTATTTTGTATCTAGACAGTCTCCATCAAACCTGTATTTTGACTTAGAAATGAGAGATGGGATGTATATGTACAGTTGAGACCTGTTGATCAGTATCATAGTTCTTTCTTTATGAGATTCAGTGATGTTCTTTATATGTATATTCATGTTCACTTGATATTGTTGATTTCAACTAGGAATACAACTGAGCTAATCTTTATTATTGTTTAAATGAATTAACTTCATAACTTGAGATTTTTACTTAAAAACTAAATTTTCATAAATAATTCCGCAATAAGGTATTTTGATCTTGGTTTTCGGCTTACTTGGACTGGTGCATATCTTTAGATATGATACTAATCTAAGTGCCGGTCACATCGAAACTTGGGTCGTGACAGTTACTTGTGCTCCCCTCCTTGGGTCTATCATAGTGCGGAAAAGTAAATAATATACAAACGGTGACTACTTCCGCAACCTGGAAGCGCCCCAATAAAAGAATATTACATACAAGTTTTTACATGAATGAAAATGAAAAACACTCATCTCACATAAAAACCCCCGGCTATTCAAACACGACGATCCAATATAACATATCCAGCAACACATAACATCACATGTCATCAACGTAAGTAAATATGTCCATCCCAATTGTCGTTGACATATAGCAACGAAACCTGCGATATCACATATTACACTTACGGTCACAGAAAAGAAAATGTAAAACTACAACAGTTGGAATCCGCAACCACCTCAGACATCGCATGCCTGACCAAATGAATTACTTAGACATCGCATGCCTAACAATTATACAGTAGGCGGGCAATTCAACAAGATTCCCGACATCCTGATCGAATGCTCGCCGCAAACTTCAGTAGGCGGCCGCACCCCCGATACCGTCGACGAAGTGCACCAAGGCGTAACACCGCTGCCGCGAGCACCCGGACGGATGCTTTCGGCGACGGGGTTCTCCTACAGTCACTTGGTCGGGGCTATGGAGTGAGGCTGTCTATTAAGTTTACCCGGCGAGTATCCGCGTACGCTACGTGATTACGACGGACTTTTGATCACATCAAAATTCTGTGGCAACCGATCAAGTGAGACTAAACTGCTATGTTTATAACATTCATTCAGTTATCTCATAACTTATTGTGAATTCCAATTATTGTATCCCATTCTGGATAAATAGAAAATGTCAAACTTTCCGATCGAACAATCGAACACCCAAGTTTTCCCGATACAGATCAACACATGAAATAAGTCTAACAACATTCAGTTCGTGCCTCAGTACCAACGGTCCAGCCGTAGAAGGGTCAAGCCAACGCCTCACATGTGGCACGCCGTACTGCCCCAAACCCGAAGATTCAAAGAGCAGTTCAAGACGGTCACATAATCGAGTTAAGGTTTGTTGTCTTCTAGAGGGTCCATCGCGTTACTTGCACTACTTAGAACGTCGTTAAACTACGGAAAAATCCAACACTTGGAAATTTCCCGACAGGGGAAAAATTGGGTATTTATATCCGGTCAAACTTTTTAACATATTCTAAAATTTACCCGGAAAGCCACACAGACAAAATTTGATAATCCGATCGAACATACGAATCCCCAAAACAACCTTAGAAAATTCAACTCTTGAATAAATATTAAAAATTCCCAGAAAATCCAACTTCAGAAAATAGGAATTACTGTGCAAACAAGGGAAGCTGACGTCATCAATGGGCCGCGGAACCGCCGCAGAAGCTAGGCCTCTGCCGCGGTTCCGCCGCAGTTTTGACTGTTCATGAGAAACTTTTTGCGCCGTAATTCTTAGATTTCCCTGCTGAATTTTCTGCATATTTTTAATGTTGAAAATTCCCAGATTATAGAAAAAGGACAGAGAGCATTTTAGAGTTGGGTTTCGGGTTCGGGTTTCAAATTCCGTCTGGACTTCGCCTAAGGCTCTAGCTAGGCTCTGATACCACTGTAGGGTTCCTAGGCACTCTCAAGGGGTCTCACAAGGCATCGATCATGCCCGTTTCAAAAAATACGGTGCCGAGAAACCCTAGACTACGGATCGTTGGCTAGATTTCTAGGCGAAAAGCAAGCTAGTTAACACTTAACTAAAGGAATACGGAAATACAACCTTTGTAGATCCGGTGCTCCACCTCCATAGCTCCGCAACGAAGTCTCCTCGCTGTCCAAGTGAATTCCCGGGCTCTAGCGTCGGCTTCGTCGGAGAAATGGCGAGCTAGGTCGTCGATGTCCATGCCGAAGATGATCTACGTCGAAGCATCGCAAGATCAAGCTCTCACTTCACCAAGTCATGAAACTTGTGAAGAAAACACACTCTACTACTTGGCAAGAGGTAGAGGATGAAGAAATAGGAAGTGGGTTCTCTTTAGATTTGGATTTCTCACTCATTTGCTCAAGTTGCCATTTTTGAAGCAAGCTTCCTTCTTGAAGAAGAAGAGGAAGAAGATGATAAATCTTATGATAAGTTAATTCAAAATAGAAAATAAATTGAACACTTATCATGTGGCAACCATGGTCAAGTGTAGAGAATAAATCATGGTTAGAAGGAGTGGTTAGGGTTAAGCATGAAAACAAAATGGTCACTTAGTCAAAGCTTCAAGAACTTTCAATGTAAAACAAAACTAGCAACCATTTTCTTTTCTTTTGCCATTTCTTTTCCAAAATAAAACAAATGAAATAAATAAATGAAAAAGAAAACCCTAACCAATACACAACCATGGTTTAATCTTTACACAAACCCTAAAGAGCATGTATCATCAAACATGATACAATCAAGTGCACAAAAAGTATATCACATATACAATGTGCACATCCGAGCGAGAAAATCCATTTAAAGTGAACCGATACTAGTTAATGCAAAGTAATATATCAAATATATAATTATACATTAAATCATTAAATCAACACTTGATTTAATGATCCGGTCATATCGCATATAACCGACTAATATCAACAGTAACAACTTATCGAATCAACACTTGATCCGATAACCCGGCTATATCGTATATAACCGATCAATGTCACAAATCGCGAGAATCGAATGCAGTATCATATACTGGTATCATTCTCGGTCCCGCACATATCTCATATGCGCCCCTATTTCGTTTCGCTTGAGCCAGGAAACCTCTGTGTAGGACTCTAAAGACTCGTCAATACGCCGGCAGCAGATGATGATCATATCAAACACCCACAAGCCGCAAGCGGTCTGCTAAACGTAACGGCCACCCGGGTATTGAGCGATCAGAAGATCGACGAGCAAGCCCGCTCACACTCCAGTGAATCCAACCAGTAACACTACCGTACAGTCCGGTCTGATCGTCTGATATGTCGCATATCTCACCTAAGGGTGGTAAACGTCAGACCCCAATAGCTCGATAAGTCGTGTCGATATGAGGTCTATAACAATTCGAGAAACTACTGGTAACACTTACCAGTAAATCTCAGCAACCCTGGCCAGGGATTTCCTGTTATAGCCAATCGAACACAGCGCAACATCAACTCCCTATACCGGGAGTGACGAATCCCCTCCTATCGCTCATTGCCTCCATGTGACTCGGGACTGTACCCAAAAACCACCGTTTCGCACGCCCTCTTGTATGTGGTAAGATGGAAATCAAAGCACAGTGGGAACCACACAAGACTCTATGACGATCTCGGGTCAACAGACTACTCTGTACCAGTGTCACCAGAGAACTGCCATCTGACGTGAGGTATAATACCATCTGGGAGTTCTCGGCGAGTCCGTCCAGTGTACCCAGTCTCTACTGAGCACCCGTATATCTCCTCTGATGTCAAACACCAATGGATATGGGATCATCCATCGCCCATCTGTATGGGTCGAGAAGGTATACGCTAGTCTACTCTGGTATATCGGTGCCCCGTCTCGATATACCCACGACTAGGGACTTTGAAGGATGTACTTATGGACTACCATGTCCCCACTAGTATGATCCGCATCATAGTCCAGGTAGTCAAGTACACATCCTAAGGGCTTTACCAACATGTAACAGAGAGATAATCAGTATACACGTTAAGGTAAAGAGCAACCAGATAGCATACTAACATGTCGAGCAAGAAAGTCCTCCCTATATATGTTCCAGCATCCACTACAATATACATCCAATGTACAGTAATGGCCTCTAGGGCATACATATAACTAACACTAAAACCCTTAATTAACCCCAATTAACCTAATCAAAAGGTTCAAGTCACTAAGGACTTCCAAGCATGGTTCACCCTAGGCTCATCATGGGTCCAAAACAAGAACAAGTGTAACAAGTGTAGAAGTGTCATGTGCACATTTTGCACAAAAAGCCAAAAATACAACTTAGCGATTTTCATTCGCGATTACATTAAAATACCATATAATCCATCATAAAAACTGTAAAATGGCATATTTCCACAAAATAACTTATTTTAGAATTTCTATAATTTTCTTCAGAATTTTCACCATTTATCGGTATTTAATTATACCGACTATTAAAATATTCATTAAAAATTAATATTAAATTATGAAAATTCCCAAAATAATATTTTATTTTTTTGAAATGTTACAGATGTATACAGGTGCTCATTGGGTTATGAGTACACTGGACAGGACTTGCCGGGAACCTGCTAGTTGGTATTATACCTAGCGTCAGACAGCAGTTCCCTGGTGACATGTGTACAGGTTAGTTCATCGACCTGAGATCGTCATTTGTTTCGTGTGATTTTCCACTGTGCTTTGATTACTACCCTACCACGGCTCAAAGGAGTCGTGCAAACAGGTTTTAGTTGGGTACAGTCCCGAGCAACATGGAGGCAAGTGAGCGGATCGGCAGGGGATTCGTCTCTCCCGGTATTGGGGGTGAGATCGCGCTGTGTCTAGGAGCCGTAGCCCTCCATCGTTTCAGACGGGTAGCACGTAGTATTCATGCTATGTTTGTTGGCCTTCGTCAAGGCATAGTGGATGGCAGCTGCTTGTTACCTTTCTGTTGCATAGATAGATGCGTTGGTTTGGGACAGTCGTATTACCTTGTTGGCCTTCGTCAAGGGTATGTACGGGTAGGTTCAAATTAACAAGATAATGACGGGTAGAACTTGACATGTGACTTTTGATTTGTTGGCCTTCGTCAAGGTCATAAAAGCATGGGGTAAAAATCCACATCGGGAGTTTCTAAAGAAACTGAAACTTGCCAGGCATGCGCATACCTTCTGGAGTGTGATAACATGAGTGGATTCCTTCACGTTATCATGCGATGAGAGTTGGATCCCGATTCCCACTGATGAGTTGGTTTACTCTTCGGGTGATCCCGATTGATTCTTCTTTCAGGTTTGGAGGAGAATTTGACAGTACAGTAGGAGGTTTCCTGATTAGATAAAGTGATAACCATTCTGATCTAGGTTAGAGTGCACGCAGAGTGTTTCTTTTCTCTCTCTCTTTGGCAGCAACCTTTGACCGACCCTAGACTATGACTCAATGACCAAGTTGACCGAACCTTCTTAAAATATTGGCTTTTGGATTGTCCGAGTTGCATAAGTCATTGCCGCTCCTTCTTTTACCCTTTGCATTTCTCAGAACACCTCGTATCACTACGAACATCCACTTCCAATTGATAGATCCATCATATGGTTATATACGAACTCGAAGGGACTTCTTCGAGGATGGATCCAGGTTCAGGAGAAATTGAAATGGTTTATTCAGTTGTCTTTTATCATCACCTTCTCTCGGGTTGCGAGGGCTCCTTGGATTAGGAGAGTACACCTATTACGCTTATTGGATAGTCTTCTTCCAAACCATAGGCAGGTGCCAAAAGGTAGGGAATGAAGAAAACTAATTAGCCTAAGTAGAGCCGAACCGACGTTCCCCAGCCCCGAATAAGAATTCGGATCGGTCAAGCGATACATTTTATTATCTTGATTAGGGAGTGAAATGGTTGCTACCTGGAGAGAGGGGGGAAAACACTCAGCGTGTGCTCTTGCAAGATTAGATTGGTTATTAATTTATCTAACCAGGATGGCTCCCACTGTTTCCTCAAATTTTTCTTCAAAACCTAAAAGAAGAACTAGTCAGGATTAATCGCACGTCACAATACTTGCTTAACCTTTCAGCCAGGCTGGTGTTGGTACTTCGAGGGTGGTTTTCCAACGCTTTCGCGAAGTTCCTTAATTACATAACCTCTTTTCCCTGGAGGCGTAGCACCGCTAACACCGTTCTAGACACTTACTTGGTTTATAGCATTGATTGTTAAGTGAAAAAATCTCCCAAGAGTAATCCTACTCATCAGTGGGATCGGGATCCAACTATCATTATGTGATGCACTAGATGGAATCCACTCTAGTCACCATACTCCAGAAGGTATGCTAAATCTGCAAGTTTCCTGTATATTTGAAACTCCCGATGTGGTTTTTACCCCTAACGGCTCTATGACCTTGACAATGCCAACATATCATAAGCCGCTAGTCAAGTTCGGCCCGTCATTATCATGATTAACTTAGACCCACCCGCATACCCCTTGACAATGCCAACATAGGTATGCGATTGTCCTAAATAATCTGAAAGAAAGCTACAAACAAGCAATACTCAGCTACCGATCACTACGCCTTGATAATGCCAAAATACGCAGCTTGAATACTAAGTAGTACTTGTAGGAAATGACGAAGGGCTACGGCTGGGTTTTTGGCGAAAAACCCGTTAACGTAATGAACTTGATATCGTTGAAGGAACCTGAGTAGTTTTGCAAATATATAGTAGCAAAAACTTTTGCTAAAGAGGTCACTCCCTATGAAGGGATCTCGGCTCTTTCCTCGTCGAATGAGGTGCAGGATATTCCAAACCGAATACTTCGATGCAAAGCAAAAATAGTCGACAATATTAAAGTTATTACTCTTACGCAAACTTTTACTCAAGGGGTCATTCCCGGTGAAGGGATCTTGGCCCTTGCCTCATCGAATGAGGTGCATGATATTCCAAACTGAATACCACTATGCAAAGAAAAAGAGAACGTCTGTAATGTCAGTTTTTAAAGCTTGGTTCCAGCAACATATTTTAGGTTTATTATCTTGCATTAATTAAAATTAATGCGGTCCCATCAATTTGTAACCTATCACACCAGAAAAGAACGAAAATAAAATGTACGTATATGCCATCCGCATTCGCCACGGGACCCCGTCATCACCCGTTAGGTTACTTAACTAACGACAGAGCGGGGGCTGGACTAGCGCGGGTGCAAAATATATACAACATCTACTAGTATATATATAAGTATATATAACATTCGCCCCAGGCATGAAAATAAACAACATCACAGATAACATTACAGAAGGGGGATAATCTTGGAGCCCCGGGTTTCATTTAAGCCTCAAATAAAACCCGACGTTCCGGTCGTATGGATAGCATGTACAATGAAAACCTGTACCCCCTACGTGTGCGGCGAATAGCCCTCCAGTTTTAGAATGAAGCCCCTCCATCTCAGCGCCATGAGATGCGGGATTGTTGCCTTCTAGAACCCGGCTATCCGTGCACTCCGCCGTGGGGTAAGCCTAGTAAAGAATATTAAAAAATATATCCAACCGGTGAAATCGACCTCAGCCCGGTCGTACCCCAAAATAATATACAAATGGCAAAGACGGCAGTCCACATGTCGGACGCTCGCCCCGCAATAACAAATGTACAAATGAATTATAAATTGTATTCTAACATTGCACCACACGCTATCCACCACGACAAATCAACCACAATCACAGCACAAGCACACAACATCAATGCAAATGTCACGTTCGCAAAACCTGTCTAAAAGAACATATAGAAATCAGACGAGTTTTACCGATCAGGTGACATTCCCGGTCGCAGATAAAAGTGAATGTACTGATAATAAAACACGTATCTTAAAATTACGATCGACTAAACTTTCCAAGTGGGCCCAAAGAATTTAAACCAACACTGTAACAAATCTGGGCCCAAAAATAATTATTCCAGAAACCACAATTTCAAATATAAGAGGCCCAGAAGAAATTTGGTTCACGTGGGCCCCAAAGTGGCCGCGGAACCGCCGCCAATAGGGGTTTACGCGGCGGTTCCGCGGCGATTTGGAAGGATCACGTGGCCAAATTTCTTCAGGGGTCTTAAAAAAGCCTGCATGATTTTCTGAGACCATAAAATTGATTTTTCGAGCACGTTTAAAAATCGACAGAAACTGCATGAAATGAAATGCGGTTTTTGGAATTTTCGGTCGATCGTTATTCTAAACACGCTAGTGTAAGTTTTATGGGTGGCTCTGATACCATGAAGGGTTACCCTAGCGCCCCGGCCAACTCACGTGGCCAAATGCGGAACAAAAAAATTTCTTACGAATAAAACTTGGCGCTAGACTAAACCCTAAAACTGGATCTTTCCATAAAACTAACTAGCTACACTAAGAGAGCTGTCTACTATGATAGAAACCTCACCAAATGAACAAAGTCTTTCGGTTTTCTTTCTTCATCCTTAGCTCCTAGCAAGCGCCTTGAACATGCTTGAACTCGAAATCCGGCTCCATCGGTCCATCGGGATCGAGGTTGTTCTCCGGCCTCCTTTTGTCGTAGATGATCCACCCGGGGAGTATGATCCATAGCTCTAGCTCTTTGCAATATGTCAAAAGAGCAACTAGAGAACTTGGGATGCTAGTCCAAGTAATCTAGGATGTAGTTTGGATGTCTAAGTTTTCTATCTCTTTCTAGCATCTTCACTTGTATCTCAACACATGAGAAATGTAGTGCAGAGGAAGAAGATGAAGGTGGAAGAGAAAGCTAGAGGAGGGAGGAGATGAGAGCTCAAGAGAGAAAAATGAATCAAGCATGAAAGAGAAAATACACACAATGGTTTTGTATTTCAATTCTTTCATTAAACAATTAGCAACCATGCTTCAATAGTAAACCCAAAATGAATTATAAATTCATTTGACTACTATTGAAGCATGGTCATCTCTTTTCCTCCCATACTCTTACTTTACACCTCATTTCCATTTATGAAATAAATGGAAAATACATAATGAGGTGGCCACCTTCTAGAAGGAAATCTGTAGTAAATACGGATTTCAGTCTACAGTACAAATATACCGGCAATCAGATAAAAATCCGAACACCCAAAAGAGATAGAATAACACGAAGAACGTAATACTAGAATATATATATCGAAATACATATACGTAAATTATTAAATCAATACCTGATTTAATAATCCGGCTTAAACCCGAGCCGGCTAGTATTACAAACTGTCCGATCGAAAATCCGAGTACCAAGTACATCAATCGATCGAACCCTGCACGTATCCAATACTGCTACTACATCAATTCGCCTGAATCAGGGAAACCCTCTATGTGGGACTCTAAAGACTCGATATTACTCTGGCAGTGGGTTTAACCACAAGCTCGTCAGCGGCACTAGCTGTACGTAACGGCTACCCAGGTACCTGTCGAAAAGAAGGCCGATGAGCAAACTCATCCGGATCTCCTACTGAGCCTATCCGTGACAATATCCGTACAGTCCGGTCTCTTCGTCAAAGAGTATCGCATACCGGGTTTAGGGGATGGTGAACGTCAGACCCTAACAACCTGATAAGTCGTGCCGATGTGGCTCAGGACCAATCCGGGAAACTACTGATCAACCTATCAGTAAATCCCAAGTGCCTTGGCCAAGGTCTTATGGTCCTGACCAATCGAATCACAGTGCGATATCGACTCCCTATACCGGGAGAGACGAATCCCCGACAATCGCTCACTGCCTCCATGTGGCTCGGGACTGAACCCAACCAAAACCTGTTTGCACGACTCAGTAGAGCCGTGGTAGGGTAGTGATCAAAGTTAAGTGGGAACACACACGAGACAAATTCCGATCTCGGGTCCAAAGACTAACCTGTACACATGTCACCTGAGAACTTCCATCTGACGATAGGTATAGTACCATATAGAAGTTCTCGGCGAGTCCGTCCAGTGTACTCACACCCAGTGAGCACCTGTATACGATCTTAGGTGCATCAGACCAATGGCTGCGGGACCAACCATCCCCCGACGCGGCTAGAAACGTACACACCAGTCTACTCTGGAGTATCAGTGCCCAGTCTCGATACTCATGCGACTAAAGACCATTTAAGGATGTGCTTATGGACTACTCTGCTCCCACAAGTATGATCGCCATCACAACGCAGGTAGTCAAGCAATATCCTAGGGGCTTTATCAACATGTAACCGCAATATGTAATAATGAGTATGACATATGCCATGTTAAGATAAAGACAAACCACAATAGTATACTACCGTATCGAGCCTTTATCAATATGTGCAAACCAGATATAATAACAATAAATACACATATCCCGATAAAGACAAGTCAAATAATATGCTATAAAACTGAGCAAGATTGTTCTGTACATACATATCCCTAGTATCTATATGTATACATATACAATACTGGCCTCTAGGGCATATACATCCAACAATCTCCCACTTGCACTAAAGGCCAGTGATAGGCGTACCGAATACCCAACGTCTGCTCTAAGGCCAGCTGCTGGCGTACCGCATACCCAATATCCCAAAAAGTCGCTCAAACTGTGCTTGAGGGAGGGCCTTCGTAAATGGATCCGCCGTGTTGTCTTTCGTATCCACTCTCCGGACCTCGATCTCCCTGATCAGGTGATACCGCCTTATGATGTGCCTGGATTTCTGATGGGACCGTGGTTCCTTCGCTAAAGCTATAGCCCCATTGTTATCGCAATACACAGGTATTGGGTTAACAATGGACGGAACTACCTGAAGTTCAGCTATGAACTTCTTTATCCAGACCGCCTCTTTTGCGGCATCGCTTGCAGCAATGTATTCAGCCTCCATCATCGAGTCTGCGACGGTATCCTGTTTGGAACTCTTCCAACATACCGCCCTTCCGTTGAGGGTAAACACAAAACCCGAGACAGACTTGCTGTCATCCTTGTCACTCTGGAAGCATGAGTCGATAAAAGACTCGACCCAGAGGTCTCCATTACCATAAATCGGGAACATCTCCTTAGTCCTTCTCAGGTACTTGAGAATGTTCTTTACTGCTGTCCCGTGGTCCTCACCTGGGTCTGACTGATACCGGCTCACCATGCTTAGCGCGTAAGCTACATCTGGTCTTGTACATAGCATCGCACACATTATAGATCCTACCGCTGAAGCGTAGGGTATAGTGCTCATGCGAACCCTCTCTTCGTCAGTCTTGGGAGACATCTCCTTGGAGAGGGTGATTCCGTGCAATGCGGGTGTAGGGTTCCTAGGCACACCCATGAGGTTCTACAACTGATCAACCATGCCAAAATAAAAATTTTCCTTGTGCCAAAGAACCCTAATGCTAGATCGTTACTAGAGGTAAGGCGAAAGAACATGCAAGTTAACGACTTTAACTAAGAGTGAAAGGGACTACAACCTTTGTAGATCCGGTCCTCCACTTCCAAAGCTCCATGATGACGTCCCTCCGCTGCGATCATTGGATCCCAGACTCTAGCGATGGTTTCGTCGGAGAAATGATCGGGCTAGGTCGTTGACTTCGATGCCGAAGATGATCTACGTCGAGGCAACTCTAACTCAAGCTCCATCTTCACTAGGTCATGAAACTTGTGAAGATAACACACTCTACTACATGGCAAGTGGTAGAGAATGAAGAAATAGGAAGTGGGTTCACTTTGGAATTGGATTTCTCACTTGGATTCATCACTTTGAATTTTTTAGCAATGGCTTTCTTCTTCATTAAGAAGATAAAGAAGAAGAAAGAAAATAATGAAAATGAATTATCTAAAAAAGAAAATCAAGTGATGCTTATCATTTAGCAACCATGGGTGAGGTAACTAATGTAGAGAATAAACTAAGGTTTAGATGAAATGGTTAGGTTAAGGAATAAAAACAAAATGGTTACTTTGTCAAAGATGCATGAAGCATCAAGAATCTTCTTGCATAAAACAAACGCAACCATTTAGTTTTTTCTTTTAACTAAAATAAATGAAGTAAATAAAACCCTAACCATTTACCTAAACATAGTGTATAGCATACACACACCCAAGTTTGCATGTATCATCAAACATGATACAATCAAATGCACAAAAATATATCACATATACTACTTGTGCAAATCAAGTGAGAAAATCCATCTTAAGTGAACAATACTAGTCAATGTAAAGTAATATATCATATATATAATTATACATTAAATCATTAAATCAACACTTGATTTAATGATTCGGTCATAACGCATATAACCGACTAATATCAAGTGTATCAATATATCGAATCAACATTTGACTCGGTAACCCGGCTATATCTTATATAACCGTCCGATGATACGAATCGCGAGAATAGAATCCAGTATCACATACTGGTTTTATTCTCGGTCCCGCACATATCTCATATGTGCTCCTATTTCGTTTCGCTTGAGCCAGGAAACCTCTGTGTAGGACTCTAAAGACTCGTCAATACGCCGGCAGCAGGTGATGATCATATCAAACACCCACAAGCCGCAAGCGGTCTGCTAAACGTAACGGCCACCCGGGTATTGAGCGATCAGAAGATCAACGAGCAAACCCGCTCACACTCCTGTGAATCCAACCAGTAACACTTACCGCACAGTCCGGTCTGTTCGTCTGATATGTCGCATATCTCGCCTAGGGGTGGTAAACGTCAGACCCCATTAGCTTGATAAGTCATGCCGATGTAAGGTCTATAACATAGCGTGAAACTACTGATAACTCTTACCATTATATCACTACAACCCTGGCCAGGGATTTCTAGTTATGGCCAGTCGAGCATAGCGCAACATCAACCCCCAATACCGGGAGAGACGAATCCCCTCCTATCGCTCATTGCCTCCATGTGAATCGGGACTGTACCCAAAAACCACCTGTTTGCATGACTCAGTAGAGCCGTGGTAGGGTGGAAATCAAAGCACAGTGGGAGACACACAAGACTCTATGACGATCTCGGGTCAACAGACTAAGCTGTACCAGTGTCACCAGAGAACTTCCATCTGACGTGAGGTATAATACCATCTGGGAGTTCTCGGCGAGTCCGTTCAGTGTACCCAGTCACCACTGAGCACCCGCATACTATCTCTGATGTCAAACACCAATGGATATAGGATCATCCATCGCCCATCACATGGGTCAAGAAGATATACGCTAGTCTACTCTGGAATATCGATGCCCCGTCTCAATATTCCCACGACTAGGAACATTGAAGGATGTACTCATGGACTACCCAGGCCCCACTAGTATGATCTATATCATAGTCCTAGAAGTCGAGCACACATCCTAAGGGCTTCATCAACATGAAACAGAGAGACAGAAAGTATACATGTTAAGATAAAGAGCAACCAGATAGAGTACTATCATGTCGAGCAAGAAAGTCCTACCTATATATGTCCCAGCATCCACTACAATATACATCCTATGTACAGTAATGGCCTCTAGGGCATACATATAACTAACAATCTCCTACTTGCACTAGGGCCATCTGTAGCAGTGGTTGCAGTATCTAATACTCAACCATCCCATAATAGTCTCTCTTATGGAAAATGCCTTTGTGAGTGGATCCGCCGTGTTGTCCTCTGAGTCTACTCTCCTTACCTCGATCACCCTGGAGATCAACTATCTCCATGATCAGGTATGCTGCCTCAGAATATATCTGGGTCACTGATGGGACCGGGGTTCCTGGGCCAAAACCACACTTCCATTGTCACACAATGGTAGGAACCTAGTTCATCTCATGAACTAATATACACCCAAACTGCCTCTTTGGTAGTATCTTTAATAGCGATGTTACCAGCCTTTATCGTCTAGTTTGCCACGGTATCCAGCTTGGAATTCTTCCAACATACCGTCCCTTTACTAAGGGTAAAGACAATGCCTGCGACTGACATTCAGTCGTCCTTATCACCCTGGAACCTTTCCAGTGATTCTCTCCAGGATCGATTGATACCATCTCACTAAACCTAGTGAGAATCCTAACATCCATTTAGATCTATCTCATAGATCCAAATCCCAGGATTTAGGAGGTATCACCTTTATCCTATTTGGAGAATCCTTGTGATAAGAGGAGATTGACTGTGTGTAGTATAGGAAACTCCTTCCCTATCAAGAGTATGGCATCTACGTGCTCTACGAGGATCACCACCATACTCCCTACTACCTTTTTGTATATACAAGGTTCATCTACCATTTCGATGAAGTCAAACTATTTGACTACTACATCAAAACAGATGTTCCAACTCCGCGAAGCCTGCTTTATTTTGTAAAGCAACTTGCACATGTTTCCGCTGCTCCCACTGTTTACGAAGCCCTCTGGCTGTGTTCTTATAGACATTCTTTTCTGAATTATTATTTAGAAATGTAGTCATGGCACCCAACCACCAGATATCGTAGTCATGGTATGTAGCAATGGCAAGCAGGATCTGGATGGACTTAAGCATCGTCCCTGGAAAAGGTTTCATCATTATCCACGCCAGGTCGATGACGAAAACCTTTAACAAGTCTAGCTTTATAAGTCTCAACCTTTCCATCTACACCAAGTAATCTTCTCAAGATATACTTGCTCCTGATAGGGATTTAACCATTAAGATATAGCAACCAAAGTCCATACTTTGTTGGTGTACATGGATTCCAACTTAGATCACTAAGCATCCAGCCATTCTTATAGAGTCCCTACTCTCGATGGCCTGCTCGAAACTAGTTGGGTCATCATCTCATGATGCATTCCTCGCTCCCACTGTCATCGAGAAACCAAAGTATCTCTTAGGCAGGTGAGGAACCCTGCTAGTTCGGCGGAGAGGCTGAGGTTCGTCGGGGACTATTGAATCCTTTGGTTCCGTCAAATCATCAGCTGCAATTTGTATAGCTGGAACCTTTCCAGTTCTACAGAACTGACCTTGCCTCGATCTTGTCCGGATTTTGCTTTTGACATAGGCCGGACAACCCTAAATCTTAACTTACTTAAGAGATGGGCTCTTCCCATACTATATCTCATATGGAGTGGTAGGCATTGATTTGATTGGAATCTAATTCAATAGGCATGCAGCTTCTTAAGTGCACAATCCCCAAAAGGAAAAAGGCAACTCAGTAGTACTCATCATAGAGTGCACCATATCATATAGGGTGTGATTGCTCCGCCCCGATACACCGTTGTGCCGTGGTGTATTCAGAGGAGTAACACTGAGAGAGAATCTCATTCTCCTTTAGAATAGTCCAAGAATTCTATGCACAAGTATTCTCCTCCTTGATCTCATCAAAAGACATAATACTTATACCCAGTTTTTGGTTCTCTACTTCTAACTTATATTCTGTGAATATCTCAAAAACTTCGGACTTATGTTTCTACAGGAACATATGGCTGAATCTTAAGAGATCATCAGAGAATGTAATGAAGTACAAAGAACCGGTCCTGGCATGTGTAGACAGGGGACCTTGCATACATCACTATGTATCAGTCCCAAGAGTTCACTAACTCTTTCTCTGTTTCCAATAAACAGAGCTATGGTCATCTAATCTTTGTGACATGACTGGAAAGTTTCATAAGATGTAAATTCAAACTAATTTAAATATGCATCTAAAATGTAACTTAAGCTAGTCGGGTCAAATTGATATGACCTAGTCTACAATACCATAAGAAGGATTCGTTCATTTCTGAACTCTTCCTATTGTGTGTGTTCTGTATACTAGGAACTGTAGTTTGATTTAGAACGTCAATGCTTTTAGATAACGTGCCTGAACCGATCAACTTTTGAAATGTTCAAAACAATATTCAACAATACAAAATTATATCCTTCTTTAATAAATAAAGAGATTGATATGATTTTGTATATCAGGTTCGGTATCTAATAGCATTTCTTCAGAATCAATGTATTGATAATACAGGGTGACAGTGACCAACAGACTTGGCTGCAACACTTGCACCGTTTTCTGTCTCATGAAACTTATCACCCGTTCTCAGTTCTCTGCCTTTCTGTAGCCCTATGTAACAGATTACATATCTGGGATCCTGATCCGGTATCAGATACCCAGGACGCAGAGGATACTGAGAAACAGTTCTGTGTAACGAACACACCCGAAGAAGATGCATCATATGCACTTTCTTCATTTGGGCGGCAAGGGAATCTTGGTATTCCCCTAATTCCTTCTCGGTCTTATAACAATTATAAGTTGGAGCGGGACCAACGTTCCCTAGCTCAGTATAACAAGCGGGTTCGGTCAATACATCCATATTATAATCTTGATTAAGGCGTGATGTGGTTGCTACCTGGAGAGAGAGAGAAGAAAACACTCTGAGTGCGCTCTTGCAAGATTAGATTGGTTATATATTTTATCTAATCAGGATGGCTCCCACTGTTTTTATCAAATCTTCCTTCAAACCTTAAAAGGAAAGACTAGCCGGGATTAATTACACTCTACAAGTTCGCCAATCTTTCAGCCAGGCCAGTGTCGGTACTTTGAGGGAGGTTCCCCGTGCTTTCGCACAGACCTAATTAAAATAAACCTCGTTTTCCCAGAGGCGTAACCCCGTTGACATCTTTCTAGACACCTACTTGATCGGCTAATTGTAAAGTGCAAAACTCTCCCAGGAGTAACAATTACTCGCAGTGGGTATCAGGATCCAACTATCATATAGAAGGTATGCAATCTCATTGCAAATTTCAACACTTGAAACTCCCGATAAAGGTTTTTACCCCTAGCACCTATGACCTTAACTATGGTCAACAAATCATAAGTACTAGTCAAGTTCTACCCGTCATTTCGTGATTAATTAGACCCACCCACATGACCCTTAAGTAAGGTCAACAAAGTCACGCGACTGTCCTAACTAATCGCATCATATGCGGTGTAGGAAGACATCAATTAGCTACCGTACATTGTGCCTTGACTATGGTCAACAAACACAGCACGAATACTAAGTACTCCACTTCTTAAAATGACGGAGGGTTGCGAATGGTTTTTTATGAAAACCTTTAACGCTTTGAACTTGATCTCGTTGCGGAATCAAATGGTTTTTAAATGGAGTGTTTTTGAGGCTTTTCTAGTTTTGCTAAAGGGGTCACTCCCGGTGAAGGGATCGTCGGCCCTTTCCTCATCGAACAAGGTGCAGGATATATCATATATACCGCTGTGCAAAGCAAAAACTATAGAAGCAATCAAAAGACAAACCGAGGGTTGTAGCATCTGCCAGTTATTGCTAAAGGAGTCACTCCCGGTGAAGGGATCTCGGTCCTTTCCTTATCGAATAAGGTGCAGGATGTTTTACAAGGAACACCTCGATGCAAAGCAAGAACTGTAGCTACCTGATTTTATTTTTGAAATTCGATTCCACAGCATCTTTTAGGTTTATTTTCTTTCATTAATCTCATTAATGAATGTCCCATCATTTAAGTCGACCTAAACATCACAGATAAATATAACGTACGCTTATGCCATCTGCATTCGCCACGATGTCCCGTCTGCACCGTTAGGTTAGGTAACTAACGCCAGAGCGAGGCAGGGCTAGAGCGGGTGTAAAACATAAGCAACGTCTATATAATATATCATATATACTATATACAATATCTATCTGAACAAATCATATGATCACATCACAGATAACGCAGCAGAAAATACCATATAAAATATTGGATATACTAGGACGTCCGTGTTTTTAATACGAGCCAGTATAAAACACGGATTCCACAGTCGTGACGAATAGCCAATCCCACACCCCTAGACCCCTACGAGAGCTGCAAGCAACCCTACCAATTCTAGAGTTAGGAGACCCGGACTCGACTCCTCGAGATGGTCTCCCTTTGGACCCTAGAACCCGGTTACTTGTGCTCCCCTCCTTGGGTCTATCCTAATGCGGAAAAGTAAATAATATACATCAACGGTGACATCTTCCGCAACCTGGAAGTGCCCCAATAAAAGAATATTACATACAAGTTTTTACATGAATGAAAATGAAAAACACTCATCTCACATAAAAAAAACCCGGCTATTCAAACACGACGATTCAATATAACATATCCAGCAACACATAATATCACATGTCATCAACGTAAGTAAATATGCGCATCCCAATTGTCGTTGACATATAGCAACGAAACCGGCGATATCACATATTACACTTACGGTCGCAGAAAAGAAAGTGTAAAACTACAACATTTGGAATCCGCAACCTCTTTAGACATCGCATGCCTAACCAAATGAATTCCTTAGACATCGCATGCCTAACAATTATAAACCCCGCATTTTAGTCTCATTATCGAAAACTCTTTTCAATATCAAGTCGGGCAATTCAACAAGATTCCCGACATTTTGATTGAATGCTCGTTGCAAACTTTAGTAGGCGGCCGCACCCCCGATGTCGTCGACGAAGTGCATTAAGGCGGAACACCGCTGCCGCGAGCACCCGAACGGATGCTTACGGCGACGGGGTTCTCCTACAGTCACTTGGTCGGGGCTATAGGGTGTGGATGTCTATTAAGTTTACCCGGCGAGTATCCGCGTACGCTACGTGATTGTGACGGACTTTTGATCACATCAAAATTCCGTGGCAACCGATCAAATGAGACTAAAGTGCTAGATTTATAACATCCAAATCAGTTATCTCATAACTACTTGTGGATTCTAAATATTGTATCACATTCCAGATAAATAGAAAATGTTAAACTTTCCGATCGAACAATCAAACACCCAAGTTTTCCCGAAACAGCTCAACACATGAAATAAGTTTAAAAAACATTCACTTCATGCCACAGTACCAACGGTCCAGCCGTAGAAGGGTCAAGCCAACGCCTCACATGTGGCACGCCGTACTGCCCCAAACCCTAAGGTTCAAAGGGCAGTTCAAGACGGTCACATAATCGAGTTAAGGTTTGTTGTCTTCTAGAGGGTCCATCACGTTACTTGCACTGCTTAGAACGTTCTTAAACCACGGAAAAATCCAACACATGGAAATTTCCCGGCAGGGGAAAAAAATGGGTATTTATATCCGGTCGAACTTTTTAACAGTTTCTAAAATATCCGGAAAAACATAAACGAAGTTCAATTATCCGATCGAATTAACGAGTCCCCAATAAAATCCTAGAAAACTCAACACTTGAGTGGAATTAAAAAATTCCCAGAAAAAAATGACAAGAAAGGACCTAAGAATAAATATGTGAAGTTTGAGGGACTAATTCACAATTTTGGCAGCGGAACCGCCGCCAAACCCCTGGTTTGGCCACGGTTCCGCGGTCAAATTTTTGAGTTAGGGGTCCGTACTTCACAGTAATTCTTAGATTTTCCTGCTTAATTTTCTGAGCATTTTTAATTCACAAAAATCCACAGTTTGAAAAAATGTACAGAGAAGGGTTTTGATCGGGGTTTCGTGGTTCGATCGGATATCTAACTTCGTCTACACTTCGCCTAAAGCTCTAGCTAGGCTCTGATACCACTGTAGGGTTCCTAGGCACACCCATGAGGTTCTACAACTGATCAACAATGACAAAATCAAAATTTTCTTTGTGCCAAAGAACCCTAATGCTAGATCGTTACTAAAGGTAAGGCGAAAGAACATGCAAGTTAACAACTTTAACTAAGAGTGAAAGGGACTACAACCTTTGTCGATCCGGTCCTCCACTTCCAAAGCTCCGTGATGATGTCCCTCCGCTGCGATCATCGGATCCTGGACTCTAGCGATGGTTTCGTCGGAGAAATGATCGGGCTAGGTCGTTGACTTCGGTGCCGAAGATGATCTACGTCGAGGCAACTCTAACTCAAGCTCCATCTTCACTAGGTCATGAAACTTATGAAGATAACACACTCTACTACATGGCAAGTGGTAGAGGATGAAGAAATAGGAAGTGGGTTCACTTTGGAATTGTATTCCTCACTTGGATTCATCACTTCGAATTTTGTAGCAATGCCTTTCTTCTTCAAGAAGAAGATGAAGAAGAAGAAAGAAAATAATGAAAATGAATTATCTAAAAAAGAAAATCAAGTGATGCTTATCATTTAGCAACCATGGGTGAGGTAACTAATGTAGAGAATAAACTAAGGTTTAGGTGAAATGGTTAGGTTAAGGAATAAAAACAAAATGGTTACTTTGTCAAAGATGCATGAAGCATCAAGAAGCTTCTTGCATAAAACAAACGCAACCATTTAGTTTTTTCTTTTAACCAAAATAAATAAAGTAAATAAAACCCTAACCATTTACCTAAACATAGTGTATAGCATACACACACCCAAGTTTGCATGTATCATCAAACATGATACAATCAAATGCACAAAAATATATCACATATACTACTTGTGCAAATCAAGTGAGAAAATCCATCTTAAGTAAACAATACTAGTCAATGTAAAGTAATATATCATATATATATTTATACATTAAATCATTAAATCAACACTTGATTTAATGATCCGGTCATAACGCATATAACCGACTAATATCAAGTGTATCAATATATCGAATCAACATTTGACTCGGTAACCCGGCTATATCTTATATAACCGTCCGATGATACGAATCGCGAGAATAGAATCCAGTATCACATACTGGTATTATTCTCGGTCCCGTACATATCTCATATGCGCTCCTATTTCGTTTCGCTTGAGCCAGGAAACCTCTGTGTAGGACTCTAAAGACTCGTCAATACGCCGGCAGCAGGTGATGATCATATCAAACACCCACAAGCCGCAAGCGGTCTGCTAAACGTAACGGCCACCCGGGTATTGAGCGATCAGAAGATCAACGAGCAAGCCCGCTCACACTCCTGTGAATCCAACCAGTAACACTTACCGCACAGTCCGGTCTGTTCGTCTGATATGTCGCATATCTCGCCTAGGGGTGGTAAACGTCAGACCCAGTAGCTTGATAAGTCATGCCGATGTAAGGTCCATAACATAGCATGAAACTACTGATAACTCTTACCAGTATATCACTGCAACCCTGGCCAGGGATTTCCAGTTATGGCCAGTCGAGCATAGCGCAACATCAACCCCCAATACCGGGAGAGACGAATCCCCTCCTATCGCTCATTGCCTCCATGTGAATCGGGACTGTACCCAAAAACCACCTGTTTGCACGACTCAGTAGAGCCGTGGTAGGGTGGAAATCAAAGCACAGTGGGAGACACACAAGTCTCTATGACGATCTCGGGTCAACAGACTAAGCTGTACCAGTGTCACCAGAAAACTGCCATCTGACGTGAGGTATAATACCATCTGGGAGTTCTCGGCGAGTCCGTTCAGTGTACCCAGTCACCACTGAGCACCCGCATACTATCTCTGATGTCAAACACCAATGGATATGGGATCATCCATCGCCTATCACATGGGTCGAGAAGATATACGCTAGTCTACTCTGGAATATCGATGCCCCGTCTCGATATTCCCACGACTAGGAACATTGAAGGATGTACTCATGGACTACCCAGGCCCCACTAGTATGATCTACATCATAGTCCTGGAAGTCGAGCACACATCCTAAGGGCTTCATCAACATGTAACAGAGAGATAGAAAGTATACATGTTAAGATAAAGAGCAACTAGATAGCGTACTATCATGTCGAGCAAGAAAGTCCTACCTATATATGTCCCAGCATCCACTACAATATACATCCTATGTACAGTAATGGCCTCTAGGGCATACATATAACTAACAGCGGGTATGTTACCGCGCTTGGAATCTTCCATACTAAATCTCTTTAGTACGGTCTCTATGTACCTGGACGGCGAAAGTCCCAGTAATCTCTTTAATCTATCTCTGTAGATCTTGATCCCCAGAATGTACGAGGCATCACCTAGGTCTTTCATAGAGAACCTTTGTAATAAGAATAACTTGACCGATTGTAGCATAGGAATGTCATTTCCTATCAAAAGAATGTCGTCCATGTACAAGACTAGGAATACTATAGTTCGTCCTACAATCTTCTTATAAATACATGGCTCATCTTCGTTCTTGATGAAGTCAAAGTATTTGACTGTCTCATCAAAACAGATATTCCAGCTCCGCGATGCTTGCTTCAATCCATAAATGGATTTGAGCAGCTTGCACACCTTTCCGCTGCTCCCACTATCTACAAAACCTTCTGGCTGATCCATGTAAACGCACTCTTCTAAACTTCCGTTTAGAAAAGCTGTTTTTACGTCCATCTGCCAGATCTCATAGTCATGGAAGGCAGCAATGGCAAGCAGGATCCTAATTGATTTGAGCATAGCCACTGGAGAAAAGGTTTCGTCATAGTCCACTTCTGGTCTTTGACGAAAACCTTTTGCAACGAGTCTAGCCTTATAGGTTTCCACCTGCCCATCTACACCAAGTTTCTTCATGTAGATCCATTTGCATCCAACGGGTTTTACCCCAGGTGGAGCAACTTCCAGGGTCCACACTTTATTGGTGTACATGGACTCCATTTCAGATTGCATAGCATCCAGCCACTTATTAGAGTCCCTACTGATAATGGCCTGTCTGAAACTAGTAGGATCATCTTCTTCCAAGATGCAATCCTCTCGATCCCCATCTATGAGAAAACCGTAGTATCTCTCGGGCGGATGAGAAATCCTACCAGATCTGCGGAGTGGCTGAGGTTCGTCCGGGACTATTGAATTTTTTGGTTCTACTAAATCTTCAGTTTGAGTTTGTGGATCTGATGTTTCATCCAGTTCTACCATGTTCCCACTTATTTCTTTTGCAAGAAATTGCCACTCTAAAAAAGTAGCGCGACGAGCAACGAACACCTTCTGTTCCTCAGTGTGGTAGAACAGATATCCCAGAGAGTTTCTAGGATATCCCACAAATTTGCACAAAACTGATCGTGCCTTAAGTTTGTCCGGATTTTGTACCTTTACATAGGCCGGACAACTGTAACATTTTAAAAAAAAATAATTATTAATTTTAGGAATTTTTATAATTTAATATTATTTTATTGAATATTTTAATATTAAATTTATAATTAAATGCAAATAAATAGGAAAAATGTTAGAAAAATTATGGAAAATTCTAAAATAGGGTAAATTAGAGAATTTTGGCATTTTAAAGTTTTTGTGATTAGTTCGACACTAAATTAGTGCTAATCGCGATTAAAAATCGCTAATCGGGTTTTTGGCAATTTTGTGTAAAACTTGCACATATCATTTTTATCACACTTGTGCATTTTCCTTCATGTTATTTGGAGCTACTATTCTTGTGAGAAGAGTTTTGGAGGAAAAGAAAAAGGAAAAAGGAAAATAAAAGAGAAAAGATTAAAGAATGGAGGGTTGGTGAGAAGAGAGGTATGGGGCATCATTGACTAAAACCCTTAGCCATTTCTCCCATCATTTTTCCTCCCTCTTCTTCCTCCTACTGCTGCTGCTCCTGCACTCCATCTTCCTCCCCTCTTCAACTCCTTACATCATCTCAAAAACAACCCCAAAACCTCACACTCATTTCATTAAAATTGTGCACAAGCCCGAGACCTACAAGATGGACTAGGAAAGCATGGATTTTGGCCACTAGGGGCAACTCAAGAAAATTCTTGAGTTGCCAAATGAGGTATTTTTCTGAACCATTAGCTTAGTTATAGCATTCCCTTTACCCCAGGTTTAGTTTTTAATCGATATTGTGTGATATTATGGAATTGAGAATAATCAAGTTAGGGTTTGAGGAAACTTGTGTTGTATTGGGAAATTAAGCTCAGTTAAGGTTATACCAACACCCTAGTGTTTGAATTGGAACCCAAAACCTGAAGCTAAAACCAGAATACGGATTTTAGAAACCGATATCGGGGAAATTTATGAAATCTGTGAAGGTTAATTTGAATCTGCTATCATACGAGGCACCTGAAAATAATATTGAGTGGACTGTGACATGTGCAGGCACCATTGAATCAACACCCCAGACCCCAGCCCCCAATTCCTTCTTGAGGCCGCCGAAATCCCCATTCTGGCCGCAATTTGCGGCCAGACCAGTGAGGAATTTCCTCGTTTTGCATGCCTGGCCCTATTTCCTCTAGTATTGACCCAGGGTACTTCTAGTTTTGACAGATTCTATCTAGGGTAAAATCTGGGACATATATCCTAAGTTGCTATTTTGGATTCGTGTTTCCGTATTCTGTATTTTTGATTCTGAAATTTTGGATTGTGTTTTGCCTCGACTATTTGGCGTTTATACGACGATATAGAGGATTTATTGATGGTTTTGAAGGCGTGCCATAGGTTCTCACCTATAGGCCCCTTATCGTATCGTTTTGGATTTCGTGTGCCGTTTTAGCTTGGATTTGGTTTTAATGCGCATATACGATACTTTGATATGTAGGTACCCATGAAGACTTCGGGACGACAAGCAAATGTGTGGTGACATCCGCAAATGATGATGCAAGGTGAGTAGATTATATCTACAGGGGGAAGTCGGGTGGATGGCGTATAGCACCCCCGCAGTCCGTAGTTAGTACTATGTGGTTATATTTACACGTGTGATAGTTATAGTGTGTTATGGTTAGTTAGGGGTAGAAATAACTAGCATAGTTCCTAGTTGCGAACCATAGGATAGATTTGCACCCACATGCATACACTTGTGTGTTTCTTTTGCTTGCACTTCGTTGATGATATTGGACGACATTGGTGTTGAGTCGATTATATTGGGCCTTGTGCCGTAAGATCGGTGATTTGATATGGTTCATATTTGGGATACGACCTGTATTTCATGCGGGCTTGGGATGTGTGTTTACCCCCGTATTCATACTTTGTAGATGGTATCAGTTGTGCTAGACCTAGATCAGTACCCCATATTATATGATATGATGATAAGTGATATCCGAAATGTGATGAGATAGTGTGATATTGAACCGTACCCAGCTTTTGGGATGCCGTACGACGATTTACCGTACGAGCCTATATTGATGATAGATCCGCGCTCATGACTCGAGGATGTCAGATGATATACTGTATCGTACGCGATACTATTGAGGCGGGATCACCGACTTATATATATATATATATATATATCGACTCAGATGTTAGGCGGTTTCTTTACCTGTAGCTCAGCTTGTTAGTTCAGCCGTTTAGTTTAGTGTAGTTGTTAGATTAGATTAGACTCCTACCTATTTCAAAACTAGCGGGTCGTGGGTATTTTAAAAGACAGGTCAAGGGATCTACGGACATTTCAAAAGGCGTATCTTTTCATAAAAATACCGTAGCCCTTATTTTCAAAACCCCATGATTCGTGATATTTCAAAAGGAACCATTTGTAGGACTTATATTAGGTTATTGCAGATTAGTTATAGTTGCGTCTAGATTCAGATCCCACTCGTTTTTGTGGTTCGCTTTGCATCGCATTCTTATATTATGTTTCATACTCCATTATTAATATCATGCTGATAGGACACCAGCACCATTACCGATGATGCGTATGTACCACGTACACTTACTTGCCGGCTCACACACATCTTCATCGGTAATTGCCATGTCACGTACACCTTAGAAAATATTATTGCTTGACATAGCCTGTTAGCTAATAGTTTAGACACTGTAGTTATTACCTGCTACTTCATGCATACTGTTATTCATTGTTATGCCGCATTCATGGATTATCATGCATATATTCACTATTTTACGTGCTATTGAGGTTTGGATTTGGATTTCTATGAGATTTTCTGGATTTGGAGGAAAACCGCAAAGACACAAATAATCATATTCTCTCTTTTAAAATAAAAAGTGCGGTTTTCCTATGATGTATGAGTCGTCCACCATGAGTTTGCTGATGGATTTGGAAACCCGATTCGAGGAGACGGATGAACCGTTTCGGGTATATGGTGGACCCGGTGCGGTACCCCGGGGCAAGAGGAATGTGGTGATGACGTTGAGCCTGGCAGGGGAGTACTACCTACCGGTGATTTTACCCGACGCGTCGGATATCCGGAGGATACCGTCGTGGTCTTGAGATTGATGGTAGGGGCCGGTCTGGACTGACGGTGCCCTAGATATTGTTGTTGAGACTTTGAGATATCGGGATATTGGATTTCGTTTTGTGCCGATGCTAGGCACAGTTTTATGCTGATTTCATTATGGTACCTCATTTTAAAAATACAAAGGAAATCTCACTAAATTATGAAAACAGTTGCTTCATGTAAATGTATTCTGTTTTCACGCATTCATATCTCATTCATATGTTATATGGCTACCTGAGGCACTGACACAGGCACATGAGATTGCACTCGGGTTAGATATTTACCCTAGCCTTGTTATAGGCTGCATGTTATATATTGAGGATTTTATATACTGATCGTATTGACCTAGGATTATGTCTTGCTTTCTGTTTCTGCTTGTAGATATTTCTATTCACGAGTTGGCAACTCACCCCCCGTTGTGCCACAGTTCTTGCAGGTTCTGCCGTACAGGTTCCATTGCGGCATTTCTGGCACACTACTTCCTTGCGGGTGCATTGCTTTTGGTAGGTGGATTCTTTTGCATCAAGAATCACCACTGTATTTATTTTATTCATTGTATCTAGAATTTCCATCAACCAAAAACTTGTATATTGTTTCAGACCTAGACTTAGTGATGTATTATTCGACCTTAGAGTCGCGCTTAGTAGTATTGCGGTTTTCTTGTTGCTTTGAGCTTTCTTTTGGATTTGATCCTCGCCACTTGGCGTTGTATATTATATCGTTGTGTGGTTGTGACCGTCATTTGACGAAGAGCTAGCTCCCGCTTGGGGATGCCTTTATAATTGCATATATTGTTATCCTTGTTGTACCCCATTCGGGGCCAGTTTTACAAAAGAAACTCTGCCGAAATTTTTAGAAAAGACTGTACTGTTTTAAAATGCATATTCGGCTTAGTTATTTAAAAACCTTGATTTCAAACATGTATTTCTTCACTTCTTTAAACCAGTTTCTTTACTTATTCCTAAAAATGGTTTTAGATTTCTGGGCTTTTGGCTTACTTGGATCAGATGGAGTCCTATAGACTTCATATGGTTCAAGGGCCAGTCACGTGCTCTTTCGGGTCGTGACAAAGTTGGTATCAGAGCGCTAGGTTGACCTTGGTTCGAGTCTAAGTTTGACTATATGGAGCCTAGGGCGTTTATATATATACGGAACTTAGGCTTGACCTTACGGAACTTAGACTTGGTCGAGGGGGTATTAGACCCGAACTTTCGTCGCGTAGGATGACCCTTGGTTGATGGAATAGGTGACTAAAGTAGAGTGACGTACCGTTGGTATGTTCCGCGGCATACTTACGATACGCCACTCCGCTTAAGGAACCTTAGGATGTACATATTTTCGAGATCAGTGATTCTCTTTATATCCAGGATTATACATCCATTTGAGATCCCCGATTCTATTAGTTTCATGATCATACCCTTATTGATGCTGTTCCTTCTTATGATCATGTATTCCCTCTGGATATGTTGTTTCCTTTCTTGCCATTGATCTGCTCTCTTCGATACTCGATTAAGGTTCCTGTCGCCTTGTTTGGGCGCAGCTTGGGCTGCTGCTAGGGTTACGGCCGGTGCGAGCTCGTCTGGTACGAGGGCCGACCATTGTGTTTTCTGGTGACATGGGAACGTCTCGAGTTAGTTTTGGTGATTGTGACCTCTAGTGGAGGCGAGTGCTTGGTTTTGCACCGGATAATCGGGACATTGTTAGAGCTGCCAGTTGAGAGAGGACTATTGATGTACAACATACCTCAGAGATTATGATGTCGTCTACCATGCAGACAGATGGACCAGCTGTTGCTGAGATTGACAGGATGTCGCTTCCGAAGCTTACGAGCTGAGATTGTCAGAGCTTCCAGGCAGATATAAGACAGATGATAGCTAGTCTACCCGATTTGAGAGGCGAAGGTGATTCGTCCGATTTATGCGCCGGAGCAGGCCCAGTTGAGTTGAAGATTTCCAGTGAGGAGAGTCTTACTCAGATCTAGAGCAGACCGATTCAGAGATGACCGCCTATGTATTGCCTTTCCTGGAGGATTGAGGCGCTGTTCGGCGTACAGGCGAATGAGCCAGTTGCTGCTGCAAATGACGAGATATCGCCCAGATGGTTGGAGCTACTGCAGCATGAGCATATACTTAGAGAGATGATAGCGAGTCGCTAGTCACCTGAGGATAAATGACTAGGACATGTGGTTCGTTCGGATACCGATGCGAGGTCATCAGATAGATTGTTTCCAGCTAAAGACGACTTCACGCAGATTCGTTGAGAGTCGATTGAGACGATCGAATGTCAGGAGCCCATTTTCCAAGTTTAAGGTATACGGAAAGACATGCAGGTGATTCTATGGACCCTCTAGAAGAATGAAACCCTAACTCGACTTAATGACCGTGTGAAAGCCTTTGAACCTTAGGGTTTGCGGCAGTTCCGCGGCGCCATTAGTGAGGCTTGGGTTTGCCCTTCTACGGCTGGACCACCGACGCTGTGGCATGTACTCGATGCTATTAAACTGTACCCATGATGTGATTTCTTGGGGGATTATGAGGTTCTGACGAGTCGATCGGATGATTCGACATCATTCGGACATTATGTGATGGGATGCGTTGCTTGGGATACTCCAGATACGAGGATAGCCGTTGGAGCACTGTCCATGCAGCCATGACGAGATGAGTCTGAATCAGTCGACATTGACGCAGAGTGAAGAAAAGAGTTCGCAAGATATTTCGACGAGATGACGTCCCACTCCGCCGACATCAGAGATGTGATATGCACCCCGAGGCGTGGTATATGGATATATCTTCCAGAAAGAAGCGCGATAAGTACGCAGCCATTCCGGAATAAGAATTAGCTTCAACAATGGATGATGTCTTCCGGGAAATACGGCAGGAAATGAGATTGAGAAAGAAACCTCGACAGGACCTTTCCGGAATACGATACGAGAAGACCTAGACCCAGGAGTGGTCATGATTGCGCACACCCAGCAGGCCAGAGTTCGGCATTGTCGACAAGGTAGTTGACCATGTTCGGATAAAGGAACTTACCCAGATGCGTTGCGAATTGATCAAGGATGGTCGAGTGATGAGTATTCCTCCGATGGTTGGGGCGTGTTCCCGAGGACATGTTCGGCCTGACATCTTTTACAGAATGATGGAGCTACAGAGTACGCGATTTCGAGTCCGTGCGAGAGACTTCAGATTGACCGTGGCCGAGAACAGTGCAGTGCATAGTAGCTTAGCGTGACGTCATAGTGGACGACGATAGAGACAGGTGGAACCAGAGGTTCGGGCGAGACGCTGACGAGCTGCCATTGCTTCCCGTCGAGACCAGAGGTCAGATATGCTTACAGAGGCATTGGGATACAACCAGATTCCGAGAAGGGTTGTGCTGAGGACACAGATGTCCATTGAACAAAAAGAGATTATGCAAGAGAGCCAGCCTCCGTACGGTTCGGCATAGGCAAGATCGGATGAGACCTTGAGCAGGATTCCTTCCAGGACATTGCTGCAATGATGTTGCACCCAGGATCAGATGTGTGATGTGCATTCAGAGAGCCAGAGGCCGACGCTAGTGATATGCTGCTTTATGAGTGGTCGTGAGGAATGACCGAGAGACGACCAGAGAAGTGCCAGAACGGAATCGTCCCCGTTAGCACACTTGACAGGGCCGATGAGCCGATTGATTTCGAGATAGGTAATCCGCAGAAAAGATAAGAACCCAGAGTCAGAGGACGCCAGATCGTGAGCAAGAGGCAAGTAGATATCTTGCGCTGCTAGCAGTGGATGCACCGACTCCTTCTCGACCTCGAAGGAGGAACTACCGACGACGGCGTTTATGATTTGTGATTTTGTGATTCGATTATCACGTATCCGTCGTTTTGGATTTCGGTATTTTGGGCGTTCTTTTTGCATGATTTGGTTTTGATGACTGAGTTTCATGATATTTGTTTCATGCACCCACTGGATATTTATATATTTTGCGCATAGTTATTACATTCGAGGTATTGATTGTGATTTCACGCCTATCTTATACAGTGATTTGATTTACACTTCCAGCATAGTTTTCATGCACCTTTAGTGTTTTGATATACGATTTTGGTGCACGCCAGATGTACTAAATCGGGATTCTTCGTGCATGTCACATGCACCGGATTTTTTTCTGTCAGGCACACACGTTGCCTACGACAGATGTTTCGTGCACACCAGTTGCACCTAGATGTTGCTTTGTACACCTGTTTGACACATATTTGGATTTTGATTCCTTGCGCACCAGACGCATAGGATATTCTTATATATGCATTTTGGGGATTGATTCTAGTAGAGCAGTACATTTTTATGATATCCTTTATGTATTGATGTTTTCGGAGCCCCGACAAATTGGATTATTACGGAAATTGCTTTAGTATTGGGGGTTTAAATTTAAATTCGGGGACCGAATTTCTTTAAGCGGGGTAGACTGTAACATTTTCAATAAAAAATAAAATATTAATTTTAGGAATTTTTATAATTTAATATTATTTTATTGAATATTTTAATATTAAATTTATAATTAAATGCAAATAAATAGGAAAAATGTTAGAAAAATTATGGAAAATTCTAAAATAGGGTAAATTAGAGAATTTTGGCATTTTAAAGTTTTTGTGATTAGTTTGACACTAAATTAGTGCTAATCGCGATTAAAAATCGCTAATCGGGTTTTTGGCAATTTTGTGCAAAACTTGCACATATCATTTTTATCACACTTGTGCATTTTCCTTCATGTTATTTGGAGCTACTATTCTTGTGAGAAGAGTTTTGGAGGAAAAGAAAAAGGAAAAAGGAAAATAAAAGAGAAAAGATTAAAGAATGGAGGGTTGGTGAGAAGAGAGGTATGGGGCATCATTGACTAAAACCCTTAGCCATTTCTCCCATCATTTTTCCTCCCTCTTCTTCCTCTTACTGCTGCTGCTCCTGCACTCCATCTTCCTCCCCTCTTCAACTCCTCACATCATCTCAAAAACAACCCCAAAACCTCACACTCATTTCATTAAAATTGTGCACAAGCCCGAGACATACAAGATGGACTAGGAAAGCATGGATTTTGGCCACTAGGGGCAACTCAAGAAAATTCTTGAGTTGCCAAACGAGGTATTTTTCTGAACCATTAGCTTAGTTATAGCATTCCCTTTACCCCAGGTTTAGTTTTTAATCGATATTGTATGATATTATGGAATTGAGAATAATCAAGTTAGGGTTTGAGGAAACTTGTGTTGTATTGGGAAATTAAGCTCAGTTAAGGTTATACCAACACCCTAGTGTTTGAATTGGAACCCAAAACCTGAAGCTAAAACCAGAATACGGATTTTAGAAACCGATATCGGGGAAATTTATGAAATCTGTGAAGGTTAATTTGAATCTGCTATCATACGAGGCACCTGAAAATAATATTGAGTGGACCGTGACATGTGCAGGCACCATTGAATCAACACCCCAGACCCCAGCCCCCAATTCCTTCTTGAGGCCGCCGAAATCCCCATTCTGGCCGCAATTTGCGGCCAGACCAGTGAGGAATTTCCTCGTTTTGCGTGCCTGGCCCTATTTCCTCTAGTATTGACCCAGGGTACTTCTAGTTTTGACAGATTCTATCTAAGGTAAAATCTGGGACATATATCCTAAGTTGCTATTTTGGATTCGTGTTTCCGTATTCCGTATTTTTGATTCTGAAATTTTGGATTGTGTTTTGCCTCGACTATTTGGCGTTTATACGACGATATAGAGGATTTATTGATGGTTTTGAAGGCGTACCATAGGTTCTCACCTATAGGCCCCTTATCGTATCGTTTTGGATTTCGTATGCCGTTTTAGCTTGGATTTGGTTTTAATGCGCATATACGATACTTTGATATGTAGGTACCCATGAAGACTTCGGGACGACAAGCAAATGTGCGGTGACGTCCGCAAATGATGATGCAAGGTGAGTAGATTATATCTACAGGGGGAAGTCGGGTGGATGGCGTATAGCACCCCCGCAGTCCGTAGTTAGTACTATGTAGTTATATTTACACGTGTGATAGTTATAGTGTGTTATGGTTAGTTAGGGGTAGAAATAACTAGCATAGTTCCTAGTTGCGAACCATAGGATAGATTTGCACCCACACGCATACACTTGTGTGTTTCTTTTGCTTGCACTTCGTTGATGATATTGGACGACATTGGTGTTGAGTCGATTATATTGGGCCTTGTGCCGCAAGATCGGTGATTTGATATGGTTCATATTTGGGATACGACCTGTGATTCATGCGGGCTTAGGATGTGTGTTTACCCCCGTATTCATACTTTGTAGATGGTATCAGTTGTGCTAGACCTAGATCAGTACCCCATATTATATTATATGATGATAAGTGATATCCGAAATGTGATGAGATAGTGTGATATTGAACCGTACCCAGCTTTTGGGATGCCGTACGACGATTTACCGTACGTGCCTATATTGATGATAGATCCGCGCTCATGACTCGAGGATGTCAGATGATATACTGTATCGTACGCGATACTATTGAGGCGGGATCACCGACTTATATATATATATATATCGACTCAGATGTTAGGCGGTTTCCTTACCTGTAGCTCAGCTTGTTAGTTCAGCCGTTTAGTTTAGTGTAGTTGTTAGATTAGATTAGACTCCTACCTATTTCAAAACTAGCGGGTCGTGGGTATTTTAAAAGACAGGTCAAGGGATCTACGGACATTTCAAAAGGCGTATCTTTTCATAAAAATACCGTAGCCCTTATTTTCAAAACCCCATGATTCGTGATATTTCAAAAGGCACAATTTGTAGGACTTATATTAGGTTATTGCAGATTAGTTATAGTTGCGTCTAGATTCAGATCCCACTCGTTTTTGTGGTTCGCTTTGCATCGCATTCTTATATTATGTTTCATACTCAATTATTAATATCATGCTGATAGGACACCAGCACCATTACCGATGATGCGTATGTACCACGTACACTTACTTGCCGGCTCACACACATCTTCATCGGTAATTGCCATGTCACGCACACCTTAGAAAATATTATTGCTTGACATAGCTTGTTAGCTAATAGTTTAGACATTGTAGTTATTACCTGCTACTTCATGTATACTGTTATTCATTGTTATGCCGCATTCATGGATTATCATGCATATATTCACTATTTTACGTGCTATTGAGGTTTGGATTTGGATTTCTATGAGATTTTCTGGATTTGGAGGAAAACCGCAAAGACACAAATAATCATATTCTCTCTTTTAAAATAAAAAGTGCGGTTTTCCTATGATGTATGAGTCGTCCACCATGAGTTTGCTGATGGATTTGGAAACCCGATTCGAGGAGACGGATGAACCGTTTCGGGTACATGGTGGACCCGGTGCGGTACCCCGGGGCAAGAGGAATGTGGTGATGACGTTGAGCCTGGCAGGGGAGTACTACCTACCGGTGATTTTACCCGACGCGTCGGATATCCGGAGGATACCGTCGTGGTCTTGAGATTGATGGTAGGGGCCGGTCTGGACTGACGGCGCCCTAGATATTGTGGTTGAGACTTTGAGATATCGGGATATTGGATTTCGTTTTGTGCCGATGCTAGGCACAGTTTTATGCTGATTTCATTATGGTACCTCATTTTAAAAATACAAAGGAAATCTCACTAAATTATGAAAACAGTTGCTTCATGTAAATGTATTCTGTTTTCACGCATTCATATCTCATTCATATGTTATATGGCTACCTGAGGCACTGACACAGGCACATGAGATTGCACTCGGGTTAGATATTTACCCTAGCCTTGTTATAGGCTGCATGTTATATATTGAGGATTTTATATACTGATCGTATTGACCTAGGATTATGTCTTGCTTTCGGTTTCTGCTTGTAGATATTTCTATTCACGAGTTAGCAACTCACCCCCCGTTGTGCCACAGTTCTTGCAGGTTCTGCCGTACAGGTTCCATTGCGGCATTTCTGGCACACTACTTCCTTGCGGGTGCATTGCTTTTGGTAGGTGGATTCTTTTGCATCAAGAATCACCATTGTATTTATTTTATTCATTGTATCTAGAATTTCCATCAACCAAAAACTTGTATATTGTTTCAGACCTAGACTTAGTGATGTATTATTCGACCTTAGAGTCGCGCTTAGTAGTATTGCGGTTTTCTTGTTGCTTTGAGCTTTCTTTTGGATTTGATCCTCGCCACTTGGCGTTGTATATTATATCGTTGTGTGGTTGTGACCGTCATTTGACGAAGAGCTAGCTCCCGCTTGGGGATGCCTTTATAATTGCATATATTGTTATCCTTGTTGTACCCCATTCGGGGCCAGTTTTACAAAAGAAACTCTGCCGAAATTTTTAGAAAAGACTGTACTGTTTTAAAATGCATATTCGGCTTAGTTATTTAAAAACCTTGATTTCAAACATGTATTTCTTCACTTCTTTAAACCAGTTTCTTTACTTATTCCTAAAAATGGTTTTAGATTTCTGGGCTTTTGGCTTACTTGGATCAGATGGAGTCCTATAGACTTCATATGGTTCAAGGGCCAGTCACGTGCTCTTTCGGGTCGTGACAACAACCTCATATCTTAATACGTTCAAGATATGGTCTTTTACCACTCCATATTTCATATGGTGTCTTAGGCACAGATTTAGAAGGAACTTGATTCAACAAATACGCTACTGTTTGTAGCGCAAGTCCCCAGAATGAAAGAGGTAACTCGACATTACTCATCATAGAGCGAACCATGTCCAATAGGGTACGGTTCCTCCGCTCCGATACACCGTTGTGCTGTGGTGTATAAGGAAGAGTAAGCTGAGAGAGAATTCCATTCTCTTTTAAGTAACCTTAGAATTCCGTGCTTAAGTACTCTCCTCCTCTATCAGATCTGAGGATCTTGATACTTTTGCCAGTCTGGTTCTCTACTTCATTTCTGAATTCTTTGAATTTCTCAAAAGCTTCAGATTTGTATTTCATGAGATACACATATCCGAATCTAGAGAGATCGTTAGTGAATGTGATGAAGTACGAGAACCCACCCCTTGCATGTATAGACATTGGACCACATACATCACTGTGTATGAGTCCCAAGAGCTCTGCCACTCTTTCTCCATGCCCGGTGAACGGAGATTTGTTCATCTTTCCTTTGAGACAAGATTGACAAGTTTCATAAGATGAAAATTCGAACGTATTCAAGAATCCATCTTTATGTAACTTACTTAGTCTTTTCTCTCCGATATGACCAAGTCTACAATGCCACAAGTAGGATTTGTCGTATCTGAACTCTTCCTCTTGCGTGTGTTTTGTACATTAAGAACTGTGTTTTGATTTAGAACATAGATACCATTACACAGTGTACCTTCTGCAACCAGTACCTTATCAAGGTAAATGTTCATGATATTTCTATCAAGAACAAAGTTATATCCATCTTTATCAAGTAAAGAAACTGATATGATGTAGCAAAGCATGGAAGGCACATAGTAGCAATTGTTCAAAATCATAGTATTGCCATTTGGCAATACTAGGTGATATTCACCGACGGCAGCAGCATTAACTTGTGCTCCATTCCCCATTCTGAGGGGCATATCACCAGGTCCAACTATCCTACTTTTTCTCAGTCCCTACAATAAATTACAGATATGAGATCATGATCCGGTATCGAGTACCAAGGAGGTAGGACTGACCGAAAAACAGTTCTCAATAACAATAACACCTGAATAAGACGCAACAGTATGTTTCTTCTTCGATGGGTTTATCAAGGAATTCAAACTTTCCTCTTTCCCTTGCTCATACTTATGACAGTTGTCATAAATTAGAGCCGAATCGACGTTCCCCATCCCCGAATAAGAATTCAGATCGGTCAAGCGATACATTTTATTATCTTGATTAGGGCGTGAAATTGTTGCTACCTGGAGAGAGAGAGGGAAAACACTCAGCGTGCGCTCTTGCAAGATTAGATTGGTTATTAATTTATTTAACCAGGATGGCTCCCACTGTTTCCTCAAATTCTTCTTCAAACCCTAAAAGAACAACTAGCCAGGATTAATCGCACATCACAATACTTGCTTAACCTTTCAGCCAGGCTGGTGTTGGTACTTCGAGGGAGGTTTTCAACGCTTTCCCGAAGTTCCTTAATTACATAACCTCTTTTCCCTGGAGGCATAGCCCCGCTAACACCGTTCTAAACACCTACTTGGTTTATAGCATTGATTGTTAAGTGAAAAAATCTCCCAAGAGTAATCCTACTCATCAGTGGGATTGGGATCCAACTATCATTGTGTGATGCACTAGATGGAATCCACTCTAGTCACCACACTCCAGAAGGTATGCTAAATCTGCAAGTTTCCTATATATTTGAAACTCCCGATGTGGTTTTTACCCCTAACGGCTCTATGACCTTGACAATGCCAACATATCATAAGCCGCTAGTCAAGTTCGGCCCGTAATTATCTTGATTAACTTAGACCCACCCGCATACCCCTTGACAATGCCAACTTAGGTATGCGACTGTCCTAAATAATCTGAAATAAAGATACAAACTAGCAATACTCAGCAACCGATCACTACGCCTTAACAATTCCAAAATACGCAGCTCGAATACTAAGTAGTACTTGTAGGAAATGACGGAGGGCTACGGCTGGGTTTTTGGCGAAAAACCCGTTAACGTAATGAACTTGATATCGTTGAAGGAACCTGAGTAGTTTTGTAAATATATAGTGGCGAAAACTTTTGCTAAAGAGGTCACTCCCTGTGAAGGGATCTCGGTACTTTCCTCGTCGAATGAGGTGCAGGATATTCCAAACTGAATACCTCGATGCAAAGCAAAAATAGTCAACAATATTAAAGTTATTACCCTGACGCAAACTTTTACTCAAGGGGTCACTCCCGGTGAAGGGATCTCGGCCCTTGCCTCATCGAATGAGGTGCAGGATATTCCAAACTGAATACCACTATGCAATGCAAATGAGAACGTCTGTAATGTCAGTTTTTAAAGCTTGGTTTCAACAACATCTTTTAGGTTTATTATCTTTCATTAATTAAAATTAATGTGGTCCCATCAATTTGTAACCTATCACACCAGAAAAGAACGAAAATAAAATATACGTATATGCCATCCGCATTCGCCACGGAGCCCCCTCATCACTCGTTAGGTTACTTAACTAACGACAGAGCGGGGGCTGGACTAGCGCGGGTGCAAAACATATACAACATCTACTAGTATATATATAAGTATATATAACATTCGTCCCAGGCATGATAATAAACAACATCACAGATAACATTACAGAATGGTGGATAATCTTGGAGCCCCGGGTTTCATTTGAGCCGCAAATAAAACCCGACGTTCCAGTCGTATGGATAGCATGTGTAATGAAAATCTGTACCCCCTATGAGTGCGGCGAATAGCCCGCCAGTTTTAGAATGAAGCCCCCTCCGTCTCAGCGCCATGAGATGCGGGCTTGTTGCCTTCTAGAACCCGACTATCCGTGCACTCCGCCGTGCGGTAAGCCTAGTACAGAATATTAAAAAAATATATACAACCGGTGACATCGACCTCAGCTCGGTCGTACCCCAAAATAATATACAAAAGGCAAAGACGGCAGTCCATGTAGGGTTGCTAGGCACGCTCATGAGGTTCTACGAGGCATCAACCATGCCCGATTAAAATTTTAGCCGTGCCGAACAACCCAAAGCCGGATCTTTAAATTAGAGATTAGGCGAAAACAAGTATGTTAAACAGTTTAACACTAAGTGAGAGGGATTACAACCTTTGTAGATCCGGTCCTTCACTTCTTAAGCTCCGTGTTAAGGTCCCTTCGCTGCGATTAAAACACCATCGGATTTCAAAGTAGCATGATCTACAAATCTCCTCTTCTGGCTATTCATATAACTTGCCCCAATTCTTCTATGTCCGTGCTCGGGCTCGGCATTTGATCTTTGACGAATTGCCCAGGTTAACAAAGATTTAAGGTCATTTCTTCAATTTGCTCATCGTGTTCCGGACTCTTGAAAGGCTTCACGAAGAGAAAGATGCAGTCTTGCTTCCTATCTTCGATAACAAAGATGATCTACCTTGAAGTTTCATTAACACAAGCTAACACTCACTAAATGAAGTGAACACTCTCATCTAAAGGGCAAGGATAGATGAGGATGATGAAGTAGGATTTTTCTCTCATTTGTTTTCATATTCTCACTCACTTTCATCACAAAGCAAAAGCTAGAAAGCTTTTGCTCAAAGAAAGAAGAAGGAAGAAGATGAAACCTTAATCCTTTTGTGATGAATAATGATAGTTATGATAAGGATGAATAATGCAACCATGGTCAAACTAACCCTTGTAGAGATTTGACTAAGGTTAATGGTTTGGTTGGGTTAAGGAAATATCTTGCAAAATATCTTTTCCAAAACAAAAAAGGAAAGCTTCTAGAAACTTCTAGAAAACCTTAACGCTAATCAAACCCTAACCTTGTTTAATCTCCACTAAACAAGTTGCATTAATAACCATATCATGTTACAATATTATATATCACATATATAATAATATAATTAACATATATCGCATATATATCAATGTATTACCCGAGTGAGAAAAAGAATCTTTTAGTGAGCTAATATTAGTTAATGTAATTTAATATATCATATATATTATTATACATTAAATTATCGAATCAACACTTGATCCGATAATCCGGCTATTTCATAAATAACCGACTAATATGATGACCCAGGTATATCACATATACTCGGCCGATATCTCATATCGCGAGAATCCAATACAGTATCACATACCGCATTATCCTCGGTCCTGCACGTATCACATATGTGCTCCTACTCCGTTTTGCCTGAGTCAAGAAACCTCTGTGTAGGACTCTAAAGAATCGTCAATACGCCGGCAGTAGGTGATGATCATACCAAACACCCACAAGCTGCAAGCGGTCAGCTAAACGTAACAGCTACCCAGGTATTGAGCACTCAGAAGATCAACAAGCAAGCCTGTACATTCTCCTATGAATCCAATCAGTAACACTCCCGTACAGTCCGGTCTCGTCGTCTGATATGTCGCATATCTCGCCTAGGGGTGGTAAACGTCAGACCCCAGTAGCTCGATAAGTCGTGTCGATATGAGGTCTATAACAGTTTGAGAAACTACAGATAAAACTTACCAGTAAATCTCAACAACCCTGGCCAGGGATTTCCAGTTATAGCCAATCGAACACAGCACAACATCAACTCCCTATACCGGGAGAGACGAATCCCCTCCTATCGCTCATTGCCTCCATGTGATTCGGGACTGTACCTAAAAGCCACCTTTTTGCACGCCCTCTTGGACGTGGTATGATGGAAATCAAAGCACAGTGGGAATCACACAAGACTCTATGAAGATCTCGGGTCAACAGACTACTCTGTACTAGTGTCACCGGAGAACTGCCATCTGACGTGAGGTATAATACCATCTGGGAGTTCTCGGCGAGTCCGTCCAGTGTACCCAGTCTCTACTGAGCACCTGTACACCATCCTTGATGTCAAACACCGATGGATATGGGATCATCCATCGCCCATCATATGGGTCAAGATGCGTATACGCTAGTCTACTCTGGTGTATCGATGCCTTGTCTCGATACACCCTCGACTAGGAACTGTTATAGGATGTACTCGTCGACTACCATGGCCCCACTAGTATGATCTCATCATAGTCCCAGTAGTCGAGTACATATCCTAAGGGCTTTATCAACATGAAACATAGAGACAATCAGAGTACATGTTAAGATAAAGTACAACCAGATAGCATACTATCATGTCGAGCAAGAAAGTCCTCCCTATATATGTCCAAGCATCCATTACAATATACATCGTATGTACAGTAATGGCCTCTAGGGCATACATATAACTAACAGTCACATGTCGGACGCTCGTCCCGCAATAAAAAATGTACAAATGAATTATAAACTGTATTCTAACATTGCACCACATGCTATCCACCACGACAAATCAACCACAATCATAGAACAAGCAGACAACATCAACGCGAATGTCACGTTCACAAAACCCGTCTAAAAGAACATATAGCAATCAGACGAGTTTTACAGATCGGGTGACATTCCCGGTCGTAGATAAAAGTGAATGTACTGATAATAAAACACGTATTTTAAAATTACGATCGACTAAACTTTCCAAGTGGGCCCAAAGAATTTAAACCAACACTGCAACAAATATGGGCCCAAAAATAATTATTCCAGAAACCACAATTTCAAATATATGAGGCCCAGAAGAAATTTGGTTCACGTGGGCCCCAAATTGGCCGCGGAACCGCCGCCAATAGGGAGTTTACGCGGCGGTTCCGCGGCGATTTGGAAGGATCACGTGGCCAAATTTCTTCAGGGTTCTTAAAAAAGCCTGCATGATTTTCTGAGACCATAAAATTGATTTTTCGAGCAAGTTTAAAAATCGACAGAAACTGCATGAAATGAAATGTGGTTTTTAGAATTTTCGGTCGATCGTTATTCTAAACACGTTTGAACTAGTTAGTGTAAGTTTTATGGGTGGCTTTGATAGCATGAAGGGTTACCGTAGCGCCCCGGCCAACTCACGTGGCCAAATGCGGAACAAAAAAATTTCTTACGAATAAAACTTGGCGCTAGACTAAACCCTAAAACCGGATCTTTCCATAAAACTAACTAGCTACACTAAGAAAGCTGTCTACTATGATAGAAACCTCATTACCAAGTCCTTCGGTCTTCTTTCTTCATCCTTAGCTCCTAGCAAGTGCCTTGAACATGCTTGAACTCCAAATCCGGCTCCATCGGGATCGAGCTGGTTCTCCGGCCTCCTTTTGTCGTAGATGATCCACCCGAGGAGTATGATCCATGGCTCTAGCTCTTTTCAATATGTCAAAAGAGCAACTAGAGAACTTGGGATGCTAGTCCAAGTAATCTACGATGTAGTTTGGATGTCTAAGTGTTATATCTCTTTCTAGCCTCTTCACTTGTATCTCAACACATGAGAAATGTAGTGAAGAGGAAGAAGATGAAGGTAGAGGAGAAAGCTAGAAGAGGGAGGAGATGAGAGCTCAAGAGAGAAAATTGAATCAAGCATGAAAGAGAAAATACACACAATGGTTTTGTATATCAATTCTTTCATTAAACAATTAGCAACCATGCTTCAATAGTAAACCCAAAATGAATTATAAATTCATTTGACTACTATTGAAGCATTGTCATCTCTTTTCCTCCCATACTCTTACTTTACACCTCATTTCCATTTATGAAATAAATGGAAAATACATAATGAGGTGGCCACCTTCTAGAAGGAAATCTGTAGTAAATACGGATTTCAGTCTACAGTACAAATATACCGGCAATCAGATAAAAATCCGAACGCCCAAAAGAGATAAAATAACACGAAGAACGTAATACTAGAATATATATATATCGAAATACATATACGTAAATTATTAAATCAATACCTGATTTAATAATCCGGCTCAAACCCGAGCCGGCTAGTATTACAAACTGTCCGATCGAAAATCCGAGTACCAAGTACATCAATCGATCGAACCCTGCACGTATCCAATACTGCTAGTACATCAATTCGCCTGAATCAGGGAAATCCTCTGTGTGGGACTCTAAAGACTCGACAGTACTCTAGCAGTGGGTTTAACCACAAGCTCGTCAGCGGCACTAGCTATACGTAACGGCTACCCAGGTACCTGTCGAAAAGAAGGCCGATGAGCAAACTCATCCGGATCTCCTACTGAGCCTATCCGTGACAATATCCGTACAGTCCGGTCTCTTCGTTAAAGAGTATCGCATACCGGGTTTAGGGGATGGTGAACGTCAGACCCTAACAACCTGATAAGTCGTGCCGATGTGGCTCAGGACCAATCCAGAAAACTACTGATCAACCTATCAGTAAATCCCAAGTCCCTTGGCCAAGGTCTTATGGTCCTGACCAATCGAATCACAGTGCGATATCGACTCCCTATACCGGGAGAGACGAATCCCCGACAATCGCTCACTGCCTCTATGTGGCTCGGGACTGAACCCAACCAAAACCTGTTTGCACAACTCAGTAGAGCCGTGGTAGGGTAGTGATCAAAGTTTAGTGGGAACTCACACGAGACAAATGCCGATCTCGGGTCAAAAGACTAACCTGTACACATGTCACCTGAGAACTTCCATCTGACGATAGGTATAGTACCATATGGAAGTTCTCGGCGAGTCCGTCCAGTGTACTCACACCCAGTGAGCACCTGTATACGATCTTAGGTGCATCAGACCAATGGCTGCGGGACCAACCATCCCCCGACGGGGGTAGAAACGTACACACCAGTCTACTCTGGAGTATCAGTGCCCAGCCTCGATACTCACGCGACTAGGGACCATTTAAGGATGTGCTTATCGACTACCCTGCTCCCATAAGTATGATCGCCAGGTAGTCAAGCAAGATCCTAGGGGCTTTATCAACATATAACCGCAATATGTAATAACGAGTATGACATATGCCATGTTAAGATAAAGACAAACCACAATAGTATACTACCGTATCGAGTCTTTATCAATATGTGCAAACCAGATATAATAACAATAAATACACATATCCCGATAAAGACAAGTCAAATAATATGCTATAAAACCGAGCAAGATTGTTCTGTACATACATATCCCTAGTATCCATATGTATACATATACAATACTGGCCTCTAGGGCATATGTAAGTGCACGGTAGTGCCCCGGCCGTCAATCCGAGGCCAAAATGCGGAAACGAAATTTTTACGGAACTTGTAAACCGACACTACCGCGCACTATAAATCTGGATCGGGCCATTAACCTAATGCTAGCAAATACGATAAAGGATAGAAAGCTATACCGAGCGATCCGTGTCCTTCGGTCTTCGGCCTCCACTCCGATCTCCTCGCGGAAACTCCGGTCTTCATCTCCTCGTCGGAAAGGGCACCACATCGCCGGGTTCTTTTACGGGCTCCCACCTCTGGACCGAGGCAACTCGAGCACGAAGTTGGCGAGTCGACGTGTCCAAGGAAGCTGTAGATGAAGTGTGGATAACTTTGTCTCATGGGGTTATGAAGTTGCCATTTGATGTGGAGAATTGAACTTTTGGAGAGGTGAGGAATTTTGTAGCAAGCAAAAAATGTGATGAATATTTTTTTTTCCCACCATCAAAAATGAATCTCTCTCTCTCTCCCACATGAATGTGGCCGGCCTCTCTAAAGAATGGGAGTGGGAAAATTGCTAGGGGTGAGCACAAGAGAGTAGGAAAGTGACCATAAGAGAATATGAAGATAATGAGGTAAAGGGGTCACACCACCATCAACACAAATCCAATCTCATAAATGAAAACCATCATGAATGAAAAAGCAAAGATGGTTTACCCATCATAATCCCTCATATACAAATAAACCCCATCCACAATGCTAATTTGCAAATATGCAAATTAGCCCCTCCCATCACAAAAGTTCGGCCGTGAAGGAACAAAGGAAAACTGGCAGAAACGGAATGCAAACTGGAAACTTCAAAAAACCGATCCCGTAATAAATTACAGGAAAACCCAGCGACTGTATATACATACCCGCATTTGTATTCCCACTGAATACAAATGCAAAGAGACAAAATCTACACTGTACAATACTAGGATCCGGCTTAAACCAAAGCCCGCTAGTATTATCCGTCCGATCATAATCCGTGCAATACCGCACGTATCTGATCGAACCCTGCCATATCTCCATACGGCCTCTACAGCGTTTCGCCCGAAACTTGAGAAAACGGTCTGTGGGGGGACTCTAAAGACTCGTCAACATCTTGGTTGTGGATTTAACCACTAGCACGTCAGAGGTATTATCCATACGTAACGGGCTACCAAGTATTGACCAAAAGGGACGTCGATGAGCGAACTCATCCAGACACCCTACTGATCCTGTCAGTGACAATATCCGTACAGTCTAGTCCGTTCGTCTATGAGCATCGCATGGCGGGCCTAGGGGGTTGGTAAAAGTCAGACCCCCAAAAGCGGTACAAGTCGTGTCGGAGTGTAGACCAGAACACCTTGAGATACTACTGGAATACCTACCAGTAAATCTCCTGCCTTGGCCAAGGACTTCGTGTAATGGCTCTCCTAGACAAAGCGCGACCTCACCCCCAATACCGGGAGAGACGAACCCCTGCAGATCCGCTCACTGCCTCTATGTGGCTCGGGACTGTACCCAACTAAAACTTGTTTGCACAACTCCTTTGAGCGTGGTAGGGTAGTAATCAAAGTACAGTGGGAACTCACACGAGACAAATGATGATCTCAGGTCGATGAACTAACCTGTACACATGTCACCAGGGAAATGCTATCTGACGTCAAGTATAAGACCAACTAGCATATTCCCGGCGAGTCCTGTCCGGTGTACTCATAACCCAATGAGCACCTGTATACATCTTAGGTGAACCAACTGACACCAGTGTCTTGTGAGACCGGCCACCGCCCCTCGTCGGGGTCTCGACTGTATACACTAGTCTACTCTGGAGTATCGATGCCCTGTCTCGAAACTCCCACGACTAGGGACCTTTTAAGGATGTGCTTTTAGACCCCAGCTCCCACGTATATGATCGCCCTCATACTGCTGGCAGTCAAGCAAGAATCCTAGGGGCTCTATCAACGTGTAATAGCGACCTGTAGGGTCACCTAAAACAGTACACGATGATAAAGATAAACCAGATACCATACTATCATCTAGAGTAAGACTGTCCTACCGTCGTAGGTCCTCCCTCAATCATTGCAATCACGTGCCTGTGATCCAAAAATTGACTCTGAGGGCACTATCTCCAACAGCATATACATCCAACAATTCTAAAGGAGAATGAAATTCTCTCTCAGCATTACTCCTTCGAATACACCACAGCACAACGGTGAATCGGGGCGGAGAAATCTCACCCTATTAGATATGGTGCGCTCTATGAAGAGTACTACTGAGTTGCCTATTTCCTTTTGGGAGTTATGCACTTGAGAAGCTGCATGCCTATTGAATAGCGTTCCAACTAAATCAGGTGCCTACCACTCCATATGCGATATGGTATGGGAAGAGCCCACTTCTTAAGTAAGTTAAGATTTGGGGTTGTCCGGCCTATGTCAAAAGCAAAATCCGGACAAGCTCGTGGCAAGGTCAGTTCTGTGTAAGTTTGTTGGATATCCCAAGCATTCACAAGGGAATATCTTCTACCGCACCGGGGAACAAAAGGTGTTTTATTTCTCTGCATGCCACCTTTTTAGAAAAGGAATTTATTTTGGAAAGAAATTTGTGGTCATGAGGTAGAACTGGAAGGAGTTCCAGCTATACAAACTATAGCTGATGATTTGGTAGAACCGGAGGAATCAATAGCTCCCGACGAAGCTCAGCCTCTCCGTCGATCTGGTAGGGTTCCCCATCCGCCTGAGAGATACTTCGGTTTTCTCAATGACAGTGGGAGCGAGGATTGTATCATGAGATGATGACCCAACTAGTTTCGAGCAGGCCATCAAGAGTGGGGACTATGTAAGAATGGCTGGATGCTAAGCGATCTGAGATGGAATCCATATACACCAACAAAGTATGGACTTTGGTTGCTTTATCTGAAGGGTTAAACCCCCATCAGGAGCAAGTATATCTTGAGAAGATTACTTGGTGTAGATGGAAAAGTTGAGACTTTCAAATCTAGACTTGTTGTAAAAGGTTCTCGTCATCGACCAGGTATGGATAATGATGAAACCTTTTCTCCAGTGACTATGCTTAAGTCCATCCGGATCCAACTTGCCACTGCTACATACCATAACTATGATATCTGGTGGTTGGGTGTCATGATTTCTTTTCTACATAGTGATTTAGAAGAAAGCGTCTATAAGTACACAGCCAGAGGGCTTCGTAGACAGTGGGAGCAGCGGAAACGTGCGCAAGTTGCTTTACAGGTTAAAGCAGGCATCGCGGAGTTGGATACCACGATGCAAAGCAAAAGAGAACGTCTGTAATGTCAGGTTTTAAAAACTTGGTTCCAACAACATCATATAAATAGGTTTGTTTTATCCTTGCATTGATAAAAATCTATGCAGTCCCATTAATTAATCACATCAGAAAAGAACGAAAATAAAATGTACGTATATGCCATCCGCATTCGCCACTGGGTCCCGTCATCACCCGTTAGGTTACTTAACTAACGACAGAGCAGGAACTAGGCTAGCGCAGGTGCAAAACATATACAACATCTACTAGTATATATAAATATATATATATATAACATTCGTCCCAGGCATGATATAAAGCAACATCACAGAAACATCACAGAAGCAACACAGAATGGTGGATAATCTGGAGCCCCGAGTTTCACTTGAGCCGCAAGTGAGACCCGACGTTCCCTGTCGTGTGGATAGCCTGTGCAATGAAACCTAGACCCCTATGAGTGCGGCAAGTTACCCGCCAAAACCAGAAGTGGGGCCCACTTCAGCAACGTGAATGGACCACCCAGCACTTCACGGAATCCGGTAAATTGAGCACTCCTCCTGGGTCACCTATACCCCCTATGAGTGCGGCGAATAGCCCGCCAATTCTAGAGTAAGGTCCTCTCCGTCCCAACTCCATGAGATGCGGACCCGTTGCCCTCTAGAATCACCCCACCGCGGGGTAACCCTAGTACAGAAAATAAAATAATATACAAGGGTGACATCGACCTCAGCCCGGTCGTGCCCCAAAAGAATAATATACAAACAGGCAGTGACGGCAGTCCACATGTCGTACGCTCACCCCGCAATATCAAATGTACAAATGAAAATAAAAACTTTACTAGCATTGCACCATTGCTATCCACCACGACGATCCAGCCAACATCACAGCACAACACAGAACATCAACGTGAATGTCACGTTCGCAAACCCGTCTAAAAGACATATAGCAATTAGACGAGTTTACCGATCAAATGACATTTACGGTCACGAAATATAATGTATGTACTGCTAAACGCCCACTTAAAATATCGATCGACTAAGTTCCAAATTGGCCCCAATAGCAAAACAACACTTTACTGAAACCTAGGCCAAAACATAATATCAAACAAATCACAATTCCAAGAAATAGAGCTACAGAAAACATTTCGACGCCCGTTACCACTATTCCGCCTCGGAACCGCCGCCAATAGGGGGTTAGTGGGGCGGATCCGCGGCGCTTTAGAGGCTTCAGGGTCTTAAATTTTTTCTGTACCCTTATATTCTCCTGCACGGATTTTTAAGATGCGTGAAATAAGTTTTTGACCACATTTGAAAAACGGCAGAGAACAGAACATTGAAATCGTGTTTTTGGAATTTTCCGTCGATCGATCTTTCAAGTACGTTTAAACAAGCTAGTAAGGGGTTTAAAGGGTGGCTCTGATACCATGAAGGGTCCCGGCAGCGCCCCGGCCGTCGAAACGCGGCCAAAATGCGGAACAAAATTTTTCTAAACCGGTGCTACCGCTACCCGATTTCCGGATCGACCTTAAACCCTAACTAGTGAGCTAACTAAGAGTTAGGAAGGTTATACCAAGATGATCCAAGTCCTTCGGTCTTCATTCCAAGCTCCTAGCGATCCTTTGATGATGTTTGGTTGCCGGTCTTCCTCCATCTCCGATGATCCACCCGAGGAAAACGTCGCAAGCTCCAGCTCGACGAACGAGACAACCGACGCTCCAAAGTCGCTAGCTATGGAGAGTGGGGGTGTATGAAAGTGTCACTACCATTTTCTCTCTTTCCATGTGCTCCATGGAGCAACTCAAGAAGATGATTAAAGAGGTGATGAAGCTTTGGCATGAAGAACAATGTTTAAGTGTTTTGTGGTCAACTTGAGAGAGTGAGAGAGTGGGCTTAAACAAAATCCATCATCCAAATGAAATGAGAACCCCCCACCAAAATATTGGCCGCCCCCACCCCCTCTATCTCTCATCAAAAAATTTCCACCACATTTCATTAAACAATTAAACAAAGTGCAACCCATACTTTGCTACATGCAAAAACCCATGCCCAAAGTCATGTTCATGCCACGTCATACATCCTTTCCACCCCATTTCCAAATGATTTTCAATAAATAAAATCATTAATGAGGTGGCACCTTCTAGAAGCTATTTCGTATAAAATACGGAATACTTCCGGTACATTTACCGAAATACATATACGCGTATTCGTACCAAAATACGAATAGCCGAGAGAGAAAACGTATAGTGAACAATAATACTAGAATACGTATATACAAATACATATATAAATTATTAAATCAAAACCTGATTTAATAAACTGGCTTAATCCTAAGTCGCTAGTATTATCAACCGTCCAATTAAAGTCAGCGCAGCAAGTGCATATATTTAATCGGACATCTGTATGTATCAACATACCTCATGTACACCATATCGCCTGAACCGTGAAAACCCTCAGTGTGGGACTCTAAAGACTCGTCAATACGCTGGCAGTGGATTTAACCACAAACACGTCAGCGGCACTAGCTGTACGTAACGGCTACCCAGGTATTGACCGAAAGGGAGGCCGACGAGCAAACTCATCCTGAACCCCTACTGAGCCTGTCAGTGACAATATCCGCACAGTCCGGTCTGTTCGTCTAAGAGTATCGCATATCGAGTCTAGGGGGTGGATAAAGTCAGACCCCCAACAACGCGATATTTAGTGTCGGTATGATACACCATCACCACTTGAGAAACTATCGATCCTGGATCGGTAATTCTCGTCCACCATGGCCAAGGATTTATGGTGATGGCCATCCGTACACAACGCGACATCAACCCCTAATACCGGGAGAGACGAATCCCCGACGATCCGATCACTGCCTCCATGCGGCTCGGGACTGTACCCAACTAAAACCTGTTTGTATGACTCCTTTGAGCCGTGGTAGGGTAGTAATCAAAGGACAGTGGGAACTCACACGAGACAAATGACGATCTCAGGTCGACAGACTAACCTGTACACATGTCACCTGGGTGCTGCTATCTGACAATAGGTATAATACCAACTAGCAGGTTCCTAGCGAGACCGTCCAGTGTACTCATAACCCAATGAGCACCTGTATACTATCTTAGGTGAACAAACTAACACCAATGGCTTGTGAGACCTAGCCACCGCCCTTCATCGGGGTCTCGATCAGTATACACTAGTTTACACTGGAGTATCGATGCCCAGTCTTGATAATCCTACGACTAGGGACATTTAAGGATGTGCTTATAGACCCCCAGCTCCCACGTATGTGATCGCCATCACAATGCTGGCAGTCAAGCAAGAATCCTATGGGCTCTATCAACATGTATATGATGATAAAGACAAACCAGATAGCATACTATCATCTTGAGTAAGACTGTTTTATCGGTATAGGTCCTCACTCAATCATCATAATCACAAGTCCGCGACTATGATAATTGCCTTGAGGGCACTATAGCCAACAATCTCCCACTTGCACTTAAGGCCAATTATTGCGATGTCGCATACTCACAGCCCGTGTGATACCGAACACCAAACTTCTCTACTAATCAGTTTCGCAAAACCCGTTTGCGAAAATGATTGCGTTCGAGAAATAGCCTCAGTGAGTGGATCCGCTCCAATATTTCTTTCTGTATCTCTCTTAATCTCAACTTCACGGAGAAAACTATCTCCCGAAATGAGCAATACTTGTCTTAGAATTTGTCTGGATATCTGATTTGACCCAGTTCACAAATGAACTCTAAATCCAGCAAACTACTTAGACCGTATCGTCCGCTGAATTTAATCAGTATCCTGCGCCTTGTCTTTCCTCAGTATCCGCTTGGACCACCTGTCCAACATACTGTCCCTCAAAAGAGGGAAAACTATAACTCTGACAGTCACTCTATCATCCAGGTCACCTTGGAAGCCTGAAATGATAACCGTCTCCCGAAGGAGGCTACCATTACCATATCCATAGAACATTCATTTATGTTCATAAACTGCTTCCCAATGTTTCTCCAGGATTAGAATAATATATCTGCTTATTGCATCTAATACAAAAGCAATATCTGGTGTGGTACTTGACATTTCATGATTAACTCAATTGCCTAAGAAAGTGATATGCTAATCATGCAGATCCCTCTCCCCTTTAGTCTGTAAGACACCTTTAGAGAGGGTGACTCCATCACCTGCAGGTACACCACCATGCCAGGAGTCGTCCATTTAATGTCAAAGTACCCAGATTAGGATACTTCCCAAATCTAGATCTAAAACCATAGATCTAGTAACCAGAAAACCTAATATTATATCCATATCCTGTGTGGAGAAACAACTTTATGACAACCGCAATATAACCGATCGTAGTATAGGAATGTCCCTTCCTATCATGTGCATGTCATCCTAATACCAGGACATCACACCCTACTACCTTCTTACCAGATCCATCTCCTATTTTGATGAGGTCAAGACCTATGACTGTCACATCAAAAATAGATGATCTATTTCCACTATACCTGCTTTAGTCTGTAAATAGACATAAGCTACTTGCCCTCTATGCTTCCGCTGCTCCCACTGACTACAACAACCCTCCGGTAGAGTCATATACACGTACATTTCCAAAACTAGTTTAGAACGACGCTATACTCATCCTCCTGCCGGTACTTATAGTCTAGAACAGCAGCAATGGAAAGTCTGGGTAAACAAGAACCTTCCTGTCGCCGTCTCTGAGAAGACCGAAGTACCTCTCGGGTGCCTGAGGTTACCCACCAAATCTGCGGTGTGGCTAATGGAGTATCAAATCCAATTGAATCCTTAGGTTTTATTAAATTTCCAGTAATCGTTTGTGGTTCTGGAATAACTTCCAGTTCTACCATACTCCCACTTCTGTTTTCTGAAAAAATATCCATTTTATTAAAACTGTGGCGAGTCAAGAACAATATAAATATTGATCTTCCAGATGGTAGAAAGTTAACCCTCGTCAAAGCCCGGGATAACCCACAAACATCCATTACTGAAGCGTGCCTTGAGTTTATCCGGATTCTGGTTTTAAGCATCAGCCGGACAACTCCCTATACCTTAACATCGTTAAGATATAAATTGATTCTATATAAATCTAATATAGAAACAAAAGCACTAATTTAATTTGAACCAGATTCAAAATCATGCAGCTGTCTCCAGTGCATATCAATCAAATGGAAAGAGGACAATCAGCATTACTCATCTAGGAGTGCATCCATATATGAGTAACCCAATAGAGAAGCAAGTTCTCAAAACCATTACTATTAACTGAATACCAAACACAAGTATCTACATCTTCGACTTCCTCGAAGAATCCTGATACTTACAACAAATGGTTCTCTACTTTATTCTTATACCGATAACTTCTGAATATCTGGACCTTGCATTTCAATGAAATACATGTCCAGAACTGGAGAAGTCATAAGTAAACACAATATATTACGAATACCAACCCCTTTGTCCTAATGGACACTGGACAACATACAATACTTTGTATAAGTCCCCTGAGTTCAATAACTCAAACTCTGGGCGTCGTAGGTTGAAAAATTGTAGTATGGTTAAGAAGAATTACACCGTTGTTGAATGCACCTTACCTAATCACTAACCGATATAGGTAAATGTCACAGACATAATATCAAAAAGATATATCTCACTTTATAAAAATAAACGTACAGATATATGAATTTGAAATTGGTGCATAACAACGGATATTCAAAACCAAATATTTGCCATCCGGCAAAATCCAGATGATTTCCTCAAATATCACCAATTACAACGAATTCTGATATAATGAGGATCTAATCACCCAATTCCCAATATCTTACTCCCACTCACCATCCGTAATAACATGCAGATGTGAGAAACTGATCTGGTAAATACATACCCTGGAGTTAGATTCCAATTGGGAAAACAATTTTTAATTAACATTGCACAGTGAAACTGAAACATGAAAATGTTTCAAAAAGGGTTAACTGGTATTCCTAGTAACGCCTCTTCCATTATCCTAAATCATGACACTAACCATATACTTACCTGCCCTCACTCCAATCTCTTTATTATGTCTTTACTTATTACCTTCTGTACACCTCCTTTACGCTAATTGGTTTTCTTCATTCCCTACCTTTTGGCACCAGCCTAAGGTTTGGAAGAAGACTATCCAATAAGCATAATAGGTGTACTCTCCTAATCCTAGGAGCCCTCGCAACCTAAGAGAAGGTAATGGGAAAAGACATCTGAATAATCCTATTCTTTTTCTCTTGAACTAGAATCCATCCTCGAAAAAGTTCCTTCGAGTTCGTATGTAACTATAGGATGGCATATCTAATGGAAGTGGATATCCGTAGTGATACGGAGTGTTCTAGAGAAAAACAAAGTGGATGTAGGAGTGGCAGGGGTATACCTGGTTTTTGTCGTGAAAGTTGGTGGTCGCATTTTCCTTTGCCATTATTCTAATCCCTTTATTTGTCTTTACTTATTACCTTCTGTACACCACACATAAGCTTAATTGGTTTTCTTCCTTCCCTACCGTTCGGCACCTGCCTATGGTTTGGAAAAAGACTATCCAATAAGCTCAACAGGTGTACGCTCTCCTAATCCTAGGAGCCCTCACAACCGGAGAGAAGGTAAAGGGAAAAGACAACCGAATAATCCTATTCAATCTCTCCAGAACCGGAATCCATCCTTGAAAAAGTTCCTTCGAGTTCGTATATAACCATACGATGGATTTATCCAATGGAAGTGGATGTTCGTAGTGATACGATGTGTTCTGGAGAAAAAAAAAGGTGATAAAGAAGTGGCAATGATGTATGCGACACCGTGACATTCCAAAAGCCAAAGTGTTTTAAGAAGGTTCGGTCAATTTGGTTTCATGAGTTTTAGTCAAAGGTCGGGTCATAGTCGCAGCAAAAGAGAGAGAGAAGAAACACTCAGCGTGCACTCTAACATAGATCAGAATGGTTAATCATTTTATCTAATCTGGATGGCTCCCACTGTTTCCTCGAATTCTCCTCCAAACCTAAAAGGAGAATTAGTCGGAATTACCCGAGGAGTAGTCCTACTCATCAGTGGGAATCGGGATCCAACTATCATCGTATGATAACTTGATGGAAGCCACTCAAGTTACCACACTCCAGAAGGTATGCGCAAACCTGGCAAGTTTCCTGTATGTTTGAAACTCCCGATAAGATTTTTACCCCAAGCGGTTTATGACCTTGACTAGGTCAACAAACCATAAACCGCTAGTCAAGTTCAACCCGTCATTATCCTGGATTGCATTAAACCCACCCGCACGTGCCCTTGACTAGGTCAATAAGGCCGCACGACTGTCCTAACCAATCGCATTTAAAATGCAACAAATAAGCACCACTTAGCTGCCGAACACTACGCCTTGACTAGGTCAACAAACGCAGCACGAATACTAAATAATACTCATAAGAAATGACGGAGGGCTACGGCTGGTTTTTGGCGAAAAACCTTTAACGTAATGAACATGATATCGTTGATGGAATCCAAGTGGTTTTATAAATATATAGTAGCGAACACTTTTGCTAAAGAGGTCACTCCCGGTGAAGGGATCTTGGCTCTTTCCCCGTCGAATGGGGTGCAGGATATCCCAAACTAAATACCATGATGCAAAGCAAAAAATAATCGACTATAGTAAAATTATTACATTGACGCAAACTTTTACTCAAGGGGTCACTTCCGATGAAGGGATCTCAGCCCTTGCCTCGACGAATGAGGTGCAGGATATTCCAAATGAATACCACGATGCAAAGCAAAAGAGAACGTCTGTAATGTCAGGTTTTAAAAACTTGGTTCTAACAACATCATATAAATAGGTTTTTTTTATCCTTGCATTGATAAAAATCTATGCAGTCCCATCAATTAATCACACCAGAAAAGAACGAAAATAAAATGTACGTATATGCCATCCGCATTCGCCACTGGGTCCCGTCATCACACGTTAGGTTACTTAACTAACGACAGAGCGGGGACAGGGCTAGCGCGGGTGCAAAACATATACAACATCTACTAGTATATATATATATATATATAACATTCGTCCCAGGCATGATATAAAGCAACATCACAGAAACATCACAGAAGCAACACAGAATGGTGGATAATCTGGAGCCCCGAGTTTCACTTGAGCCGCAAGTGAGACCCGACGTTCCCTGTCGTATGGATAGCCTGTGCAATGAAACCTAGACCCCTATGAGCACGGCAAGTTACCCGCCAAAACCAGAAGTGAGGCAGCCCCCTTCAGCAACGTGAATGGACTACCCGGCACTTCACGGAATCCGGTAACTTGAGCACTCCTCATGGGTCACCTATACCACCTACGAGTGAGGCGAATAGCCCGCCAATTCTACAGTAAGGTCCTCTCCATCCCAACGCCATGAGATGCGGACCCGTTACCCTCTAGAATCCGGCTATTCGTGCACCCCACCGCGGGGTAATCCTAGTACAGAAAATAAAATAAAATACAAGGGTGACATCGACCTCAGCCCGGTCGTGCCCCAAAAGAATAATATACAAACAGGCAGTGACGGCAGTCCACATGTCGGACGCTCGCCCCGCAATATCAAATGTACAAATGAAAATAAAATCTGTACTAACATTGCACCATTGTTATCCACCACGACGATCCAGCCAACATCACAGCACAACACAGAACATCAACGTGAATGTCACGTTCGCAAACCCGTCTAAAAGACATATAGCAATTAGACGAGTTTACCAATCAAATGACATTCACGGTCGCGGAATATAATGTATGTACTGTTAAACACCTACTTAAAATATAGATCGACTAAGTTCGAAATTGGCCCTAATAGCAAAACAACACTTTACTGAAACCTGGGCCAAAACAGAATATCAAAAAAATCACAATTCCAAGAAATATAGCTACAGAAAAAATTTCGACGCCCGTTACCACTATTCCGCCGAGGAACCGCCGCCAATAGGGGATTAGTGCGGCAGATCCGCGGCGCTATAGAGGCTTCAGGGTCTCAAATTTTTTATGTACCCTTATATTCGCCTGCACGGATTTTTAAGATGCGTGAAATAATTTTTTGACCATATTTGAAAAACGGCAGAGAACAGAACAATGAAATCGTGTTTTTGGAATTTTCCGTCGATCGATCTTTCAAGCACGTTTAAACAAGCTAGTAAGGGGTTTAAAGGGTGGCTCTGATACCATGAAGGGTCCAGGCAGAGCCCCGGTCGTCGAAACGCGGCCAAAATGCGGAACAAAATTTTTCTAAACCGGCGCTAACGCTACCCGATTTCCGTATCGACCCTAAACCCTATACTAGCGAGCTAACTAAGAGTTAGGAAGGTTATACCGAGATGATCCAAGTCCTTCGGTCTTCATTCCAAGCTCCTAGAGATCCTTTGATGATGTTTGGTTGCCGGTCTTCCTCCATCTCCGATGATCCACCCGAGGGAAACGGCGCAAGCTCCAGCTCGACGAACGAGACAACCGACGCTCCAAAGTCGCTAGCTATGGAGAGTGGGGGTGTATGAAAGTGTCACTACCATTTTCTCTCTTTCCATGTGCTCCATGGAGCAACTCAAGAAGATGATTAAAGAGGTGATGAAGCTTTGGCATGAAGAACAATGTTTAAGTGTTTTGTGGTCAACTTGAGAGAGTGAGAGAGTGGGCTTAAACAAAATCCATCATCCAAATGAAATGAGAACCCCCCACCAAAATATTGGCCGGCCCCCCTCTCTCTCTCTCATCAAAAAATTTCCACCACATTTCATTAAACAATTAAACAAAGTGCAACACATACTTTGCTACATGCAAAAACCCATGCCCAAAGTCATGTTCATGCCACACATACCTCCTTTCCACATCATTTCCAAATGATTTTCAATAAATAAAATCATTAATGAGGTGGCGCCTTCTAGAAGCTATTCCGTATAAAATACGGAATACTTCCGGTACATGTACCGAAATACATATACGCGTATTCGTACCAAAATACGAATAGCCGAGAGATAAAACGTATAGTGAAAAATAATACTAGAATACGTATATACAAATACATAAATAAATTATTAAATCAAAACCTGATTTAATAAACTGGCTTAATCCTAAGCCGCTAGTATTATCAACCGTCCAATTAAAGTCTGCACAGCAAGTGCACATATTTAATCGGACATCTGTATGTATCAACATACCTCATGTACACCATATCGCCTGAACCGTGAAAACCCTCTGTGTGGGACTCTAAAGACTCGTTAATACGTTTGCAGTGGGTTTAACCACAAGCACGTCAGCGGCACTAGCTGTACGTAACGGCTATCCAGGTATTGAGCGAAAGGAAGGCCGACGAGCAAACTCATCCTGAACCCCTACTGAGCCTGTCAGTGACAATATCCGCACAGTCCGGTCTGTTCGTCTAAGAGTATCGCATATCGAGTCTAGGGGGTGGATAAAGTCAGACCCCCAACAACGCGATATTTAGTGTCGGTATGATACCCCATCACCACCTGAGAAACTATCGATCCTGGATCGGTAATTCTCGTCCACCGTGGCCACGGATTTATGGTGATGGCCATCCGTACACAACACGACATCAACCCCCAATACCGGGATAGACGAATCCCTGACGATCCGATCATTGCCTCCATGTGGCTCGGGACTGTACCCAACTAAAACCGGTTTGCATGACTCCTTTGAGCCGTGGTAGGGTAGTAATCAAAGCACAGTGGGAACTTACACGAGACAAATGACGATCTCAGGTCGAAAGACTAACCTGTACATATGTCACCTGGGAACTGCTATCTGACAATAGGTATAATACCAACTAGCAGGTTCCTAGCGAGACCGTCCAGTGTACTCATAATCCAATGAGCACCTGTATACTATCTTAGGTGAACAAACTAACACCAATGGCTTGTGAGACCTAGCCACCGCCCCTCATCGGGGTCTCGATCAGTATACACTAGTCTACACTGGAGTATCGATGCCCAGTCTCGATAATCCTACGACTAGGGACATTTAAGGATGTGCTTATAGACCCCCAGCTCCCACGTATATGATCGCCATCACAATGCTGGCAGTCAAGCAAGAATCCTATGGGCTCTATCAACATGTATATGATGATAAAGACAAACCAGATAGCATACTATCATCTTGAGTAAGACTGTTTTATCGGTATAGGTCCTCACTCAATCATCATAATCACAAGTCCGCGACTATGATAATTGCCTTGAGGGCACTATAGCCAACAGTATTTCGCATTCACTTTACTTGCAAAGTAGTTTGCATTTCATTCCGTTCGATTTCTAGTTAACGATTCTAAGTTAGGGTTAGCTAGAACGGCAAACTTTTGAATTTGGCATGGACGATGCCTCCCGAAACTTTGCTGCCGTCCTAGGTAACCCTGCACCTATGACCTTGACACAGGCCAACAAACCATAGGCCGCTAGTCAAGTTCAACCCGTTCATTTCGTGATTGAATTAAACCCATCCGCATGACCCTTGATGCAGGCCAACAAGGTCATACGACTACCCTAATCTAATTGCATCACATGCTGCAGATAAGCACTAATCAGCTACCGTACACTATGCCTTGACAAAGGCCAACAAACGTAGCATGAAAAATAAATAGTACTTATCTGAAATGACGGAGGGCTACGTTGATTTTTAAGAAAACCGTTAGCGTAATGAACATGATATCGTTGTAGAATCTAGTGATTTGAAAAAGGAGTGTTTCTGTAGCTTTTGCTAGTTTTTCTAAAGAGGTCACTCCCGGTGAAGGGATCTCGGCTCTTTCCTCATCGAATGAGGTGCTAGATATTCATCAAGGAATAGCACTATGCATAGCAAGAACTAGAGAAGCTATAAAAAACCGAGTGGGATATAGCATTTGCTAGTTTTGCTAAAGAGTTCACTCCCGGTGAAGGGATCTCGCCTCTTTCCTCATCGGATGAAGTGCTGGATATTCATCAAGGAATACCAATATGCAAAGCAAGAACTATAGCGAACTTTTTGAAAAACTTGATTCTACAACATCTTTAGGTTTCTTTTGTAAGTCCATGTCACGCACCCCACGAACTTGCGGGGAGGCTGAATATATGAAAAACGATCATCAAAGGTTCGTAACACGGACTTGAGCGCATGAATCGTATCTAAACCGTTACTAGCAAACAACGAAAGGTTTAACTACTCCGATTCGAAGTTATACCTCATGTTTCTTGTCCTTCGGGTCTTCATCACTATCCTCCACTCCTTGTAGGCTCTTTGGAACGTCGGCACCTCAACGGCCTCCTCGAGTCAAAGACGATCCACCCGAGAGCTCCTACTCCAAGCTTAACCTCTAACTTGAGGTAACTAGGTTACTCAAAATACTATTCTAAGCAACCTAGGTGATATAGAGTTGGATTATGGAAGTATTAGTCTAGCTAACCCTTGATCTCAACACATGAGAGGTTAGGGTTAGGGTTTGAAGATGGAGAGCTTGAGGAGAGAGAAGATGAGAGTGAGAATCCTTTTGGATGAATAGATCATGTGTGTATATATGAAACATAACATATATATTAAATGAATAACAAATAATGATATATTATTATGTTTCATTAATACACTAAGTGATTCATCACATGAGTCATATAAATCATAATTGATTCATAAACTCCATGTATGAATCACACCATGACTCACTTATCCAATTAATGCAAATGCCACCTTAACCCCCAAGTCACCATGCTTCAAGAAGCTTCCCAACAAATTACGAGAACGCCCCTCCTATCCGTAAAAACACGGAAAAACTTTAGACTGTATAAATCCAATAATCCGATACTAGAATCTGGCTTAAACCAAAGCTGTAAGTCCACGTTACCTCTCCTGGTTCTTTCGGGCTTGCGGAAACGGTAAAAAACGATTTTTAAGACTTAGGTAACATGGACTACAAAAACGGATCTTGGCTAAACTACACACCAGCAACTAACAAGAGAGTTATCTACTCGGTTAGGGGTTATACCTCAACTTGAACTCCTTCTCTTTGACTCTTGATGGTGGTTGGATGATGCTTTCCTCGTTGCCTTCCCTTGTCGAAGATGGATCCACCTTAGGGTTTCTTCCTTGAGCTCCTTTCCCGAACTTTGAGAAAACTAAAGTCTCCGGCTTGCTAGACCTTCAACCTTAGGAAGAGTAGAGAGTGGCTTAGGGTGTTTTATCTTCAAGGAGATGTTTCTCAACACATGAGAATTGTTCTCCTTGAACTGGAGGAGGAAGAAGAAGAAGAGATGAGAGAGAATTGTTATGATAGAATGAGATGGTTTTTTACAACCATAACAAATATATGTGAATTAATCAATTAACAAAATTAATCTAAATGAAAAAGGTGATGGTATGTTGAAATGACCATTATCATTTCACATTAAATGAGTTTTGCAAAGATCAAAGAGCATCTTTGCTTGAAATGATGATGGTCAACCTTTCAACCTTGGTCAACTAGTCAACCTTGGTCTACAAGTCAACAACCCTAACCATGACACAATTTCATTTAATTAATATTATTAATTGATATTTCACATATCCATTAGGGTTTGGAAAAAGACAACTGTCAACTGTGCATACACACCCGTTCCGAAACCCTAATGAAAATCCTCTTCATCCGCCTCAATCAACTGTGCATCCACACCCGCATTCGTGTTCCGAGGAACATGAATACTATGAGATAAAGCTAACCCCAAAACATATACTAGGATCTGGCTCAAACCAGAGCCCGCTAGTAATGTCTGTCCGGACGCCAAACGTGCACAAGTGCGCGGATGTGAACGAACCCTGTCGCAAAACCATGCGACCTCTACTCTGTTTTTCCCAAAAGCGAATAACCCTCTGTGTGGGACTCTAAAGACTCGACACTACGCTGGCAGTGGGTTTAACCATAGACCGCAAGCGGCACTAGCTGTACGTAACGGTCCCCAGGTAGATGCCGATAAGAAGACTGACGAGGTAAACCCATCTGAACTCCTACTGAGCCTGTATATGACAGTCTCCGTACAGTCCGGTCTGTTCGTCTGAGAATATCGCATGGCGGGCCTAGGGGGCGGTAAACGTCAGTCCCCTACTAGCGGTACAAGTCGTGTCGGAGTGTAGCCCAGAACACCTGAGACAACACTGGAAACCTACCAGTCTATCTCTCTTGCCCTGGCCAGGGACTTTGTGTAATGGCTCTCCTAGACACAGCGCGATATCAACCCCCAATACCAGGAGAGACGAATCATGTCTAACCATCATTGCCTCCAAGTGCTTCGGGACTGCACCCAAAAACTACCTGTTTGCACGACTCCTTTGAGCCGTGGTAGGGTAGTAATCAATGTACAGTGGGAACACACTCGAGGCGAAGTGACAGTATCAAGTCAACGGACTAAGCTGTACCCATGTCACCTGGGAACTGATAACTGACGATAGGTATAATACCAACCAACAGTTCCTAACGAGTCCTGTCCAGTGTACTCGTAACCTAACGAGCACCCGCATACTATCTTAAGTACGACGTACTGACGGCTGTGGGACAGACCGTCTCCCAAGCTGGGATAAGAAGCATTTACGCTAGTCTACTCCGGAATATCGATGCCCTGTCTCGATAGTCCTGCGACTAGGGACCTGCATAAGGATGTGCTTATAGATTACCCAGCCCCCATGAGTGTGACTGCCATCACAACGCTGGTAATCAAGCAAAGATCCTAAGGGCTCCACTAATGTGTAAAGGCGATATGCTAAAAGAAACACATGCACACATTAAAGCAGAAACAAACCAAGTAGCATACTACCATTTTGAGCAAGATTGTCAATACAAGGTGAATATCCCAAGCTTCCATTAAGTAATATACATACTAGTATGATACAGTAATGGCCTCTAGGGCATATACACTAACAATCTCCCACTTGCACTAAGGCCATGTACTGGCGTATCGAAGACTTATCATCTCGATCAGCCGCTCGAACTGAGTCTGGGGTAAGGCCTTCGTGAATGGATCAGCAGCGTTATCTTCCGTAGCAACTCTCCGAACCTCGATCTCCTGGCGACCCACGATCTCCCTGATCAGGTGATACCGCCTCAAGATGTGTCTGTACTTCTGATGGGACCTTGGTTCCTTTGCTAAAGCTATAGCTCCGTTGTTGTCGCAATACAGCGGTATTGGATCAACAATGGTAGGAACCACCTGAAGCTCCGTGAGGAACTTCTTCATCCAGACAGCTTCCTTTGTGGCATCAGCAGCAGCGATATATTCTGCTTCCATCATCGAGTCAGCAACGGTTTCCTGTTTAGAACTCTTCCAACACACCGCCCCTCCATAGAGGGTAAAGACATAACCCGACATGGACTTGGGATCATCCTTGTCACTCTGGAAGCTGGAGTCAGCAAAGGCCTCGATCTAGAGGTCTTTTCCGCCATACACCAAGAACATCTCCTTAGTCCTTCTCAGGTACTTGAGAATGTTCTTTACCGCTATCCAGTGTTTCTCCCCAGGGTTTGACTGATACCGGCTTACCACACTCAGTGCATAAGCTACATCCGGTCTGGTACACAACATCGCATACATTATAGAGCCTACCGCAGAAGCGTAGGGTATAATAGACATGCGATCCCTTTCCAAATCAGTCTTGGGAGACATCTCTTTGGAGAGGGTGATCCCGTGACAAGCCGATAGATTACCGCGCTTGGAATCTTCCATACTGAATCTTTTTAGTATGGTGTCGATGTACCTGGACTGTGAGAGTCCCAGTATCCTCTTGGATCTGTCACGATAGATCCGGATCCCCAAAATGTATGAGGCATCACCCAGGTCTTTCATGGAGAACCTGTGTGACAAGAACCCTTTGACTGATTGTAGCATAGGAATGTCATTTCCTATCAAGAGAATGTCATCCACGTATAAAACGAGGAATACTACAGTTCTCGCTACAAATCTACTATAGATGCATGGTTCATCTGGATTTTTGATAAAGCCAAATTCTTTGACCGTCTCATCAAAACAGATGTTCCAACTCCGCGATGCCTGCTTTAGTCCATAGATGGACTTAAGCAACTTACACACCTTTCCGCTGCTCCCACACTGAATGAAACCCTCTGGCTGGTCCATATAGACACACTCCTCTAAATTTCCATTCAGAAAAGCGGTCTTTACGTCCATTTGCCAGATCTCATAATCGTGGAAGGCAGCAATGGCAAGAAGGATCCGAATGGATTTTAGCATAGCCACTGGAGAAAAGGTTTCGTCGTAGTCCAAGCCAGGTCTTTGACGGAAACCCTTTGCAACAAGTCTAGCTTTATAGGTCTCAACCTGTCCATCTACACCAATCTTCCTTTTGAAGATCCACTTGCATCCTACGGGTTTTACCCCATCTGGAGCAATGTCCAACGTCCATACTTTGTTGGTATACATGGACTCCATTTCGGTCCGTATTGCATCCAGTCATTTTACCGAGTCAACGCTCTGAATGGCCTGCTGGAAGCTAGTCGGCTCATCACTATCAATGATGCAATCCTCTCTATCCCCGTCTATGAGAAAACCGTAGTATCTCTCGGGCGGATGAGACTGCCTTCTACTTCTGCGGAGCGGCGTAGGATTGTCCTGATCTTTCGAACCCTCTGGTTCTACTAAGCTTTCAGTAATAGCTCGTGGTTCTGGAATTTCTTTCAGTTCTATTGCGCTCCCACTTATCTGGTTCTCCAAAAACTAAGTTTCCAAGAAGTGGGGATGCCGAGAAACAAAAACCTTTTGTTCCTCCTCGCAATAGAAGAAATATCCCCTGGAGTTCTTTGGATATCCCACAAACTTGCACTGTACTGAACGTGCATCGAGCTTATCCGCATGCTGCTTTTTGACAAAAGCTGGACATCCCCATGTCTTAATGTGATTAAGATATGGTCTCTTCCCACACCATATCTGATATGGTGTAGTAGGCACAGTCTTAGTTGGAACTCGATTCAAAAGGTATGCAGCTGATTCTAGCGTATATCCCCAGAATGATCGCGGTAACTCAGCGTTACTCATCATGGACCGCACCATATCCAATAGAGTTCGGTTCCGTGTCTCCGATACACCGTTATGTTGCGGAGTGTATGGAGGAGTAAACTGAGAGAGAATTCCATTCTCTTTTTAGTAGTCCAGGAACTCGGCACTCAAGTATTCACCACCTCGATCAGATCTTAGTGTCTTGATACTTTTGCCTGTTTGTTTTTATACTTCATTCTTATATTCCTGGAATTTTCCAAAGGCTTCGGATTTATGTTTCATTAAGAAGACATAACCGTACCTTGAAAAGTTATCCGTAAAAGTAATGAAGTAAGAATAACCGCTTCGGGCATGTGTAGACATTGGACCGCACACGTCGCTGTGTACGAGTCCCAAGAGCTCGCTCGCTCTCACTCCGTGTCCAGTGAACGGAGTCTTTGTCATCTTTCCTTTGAGACAGGATTGACAAGTTGCATATGATTGATATTCGAACGGATCCAAATATCCTTCTGTATGTAACTTCGTCAACCTTCTCTCATTGATGTGACCCAGTCTACAATGCCATAAGAAAGTCTGATTTATTTTCGGAGACTTTCTTTTGTGTGTATTCTGGACATTGAAAATCTGTGGTTGGTTTAATACGTATATACCATTGCTTAATGTACCTGACCCAATCAGAACTTGATTAAGGTGAATGTTTACAACATTACTTACAAACGCAAATTCATAACCTTCTTTAGAAACTAAAGATACAGAAATGATATTACAAGTTGCATTGGGTACAAAAAAGCAATTACGTAAAACCAAAACATGCCCATCTGACATTCCCAGGTGATAGTCCCCCACGGCCTCAGCATCCATGCTAGCTCCGTTTGCAACTTTGAGGGTCATGTCACCTGCTTTCAAAAACCTACGCTTTCTCAACGCCTGCAAAGAATTACAGATATGAGATCCTGATCCGGTATCCAATACCCAGGACGTAGAGTTTATTGATAGACAGTTTTCAATAACATACACACCTGAAGCTGAAGCCGCAACCTGCTTCAGATCCTGTGTTCTGGCTTTCCAAGCCCTGCAATCTTTCTTTCAGTGTCCACTCTTGTGACAGTAAAAGCATTCTTCCTTATCCACAAGCTTCCCCGCTGCCTTTGTTGCTTTTGCCTTTCCCTTCGTATCCATCTTACTAACACCGCCCCTTGGTTTGGCGGGGGTTTTCTTCTTCTTTCCCTTGGCTTTCGCCTTGGACCTAGAAGAGGAAGATCCTCCTACAAACAAAGTGGATGTTTCCCTACCTTTCTGTAGGGTGCCCTCTGCACTCCTCAGCAAGTTGAGGAGCTCTGAAAGTTCAACTTCCTTTTCTTGCAAGTTGAAATTTAGAATGAACTGGGCGTAAGTGGAAGGAAGGGACTGAAGAATCAAGTCCGTATAGAGCTCATTCTCCAACGTGGTCCCAAGGTCCGCGAGCTCCTCTATATAGCCAATCATCTTAAGCACGTGTTCCGCTACCGATGATCCGACGGCCAATCTTGCCGAAAACAACTTCTTCGACACTTCGTATCTGGCGATACGAGATTGCTCTCCATACAATTCTTTTGTATGGAGAAATATGGATTCGAGGTCCATATTTTCATGCCTCCTCTGATGTTCGTTGTCCATAGAGGCAAGCACGAGGCACTTGGCCTTCGCGCAGTCGATCTCCCAAGTCTTACGGATTTCCTTATCCGCGACGCTTGAGGTGGGACCTGGGACAGGGGGAGCTTTGGTGGTAAGAAGATTCCCCAACTTGTCATAAGTGATTGCCATTTTGACATTCCTGAGCCAATCTTTATAGTTTGGCCCTGTCAGTATGTTTTTATCTAGTAGTAACTTAAGTCCAGTCATGATGTTTGGTCGCTGCAATTATGAGAGAGAGAGAAGAAACACTTTAGCATGATACTCTTGCAAGTTTAGAGTGGTTTTTAATTTGTCTAAACAGGATGGCTCCCACTGTCTCTCGAATCTCTCCTCAAACCATAAAGGAAGAATTAATCGGGATCAATCTTCACCGTACAATACTTTCTTAACCGTTCAGCCAGGCTAGTGTCGGTACTTCGAGGGAGGTTTTCCAACGCTTTCGCGAAGTTCCTTAATTAAATAATCTCTTTTCCCTGTGGGCGTAGCCCCGCTAACACTTTTCTAGACACCTACTTGGTTTATAGCATTGATCGTTAAGTGAGAAAGTTCTGGAGGAGTAGCATATACTCACAGTAGGATCGGGATCCAAATATCACCGCGTGACAAAACTGAAGGAATCCTACCAGAATCATCACACTCCAAATGGTATGCAGCGCTAGAAAGTTTCAGTTCTTTTGAAACTCCCGATGTAGATTTTTGCCCCATGCTCTTATGACCTTGACTTTGGCCAAAATATCATAAGTCACATGTCAAGTTCTACCCGTCATTCTCCAGGTTAATTTGACCCCACCCGCACATACCCTTGACTTTGGCCAAAATGGTAGAACGACTGCCCCAAACCAACACACCTATCTATGCTGCACATGAATACCCAATAGCTACCAATCACTATGCCTTGACTTTGGCCAACATACATAGCTTGAATACTTATTGACCATTCATGTGAAACGACGGAGGGCTACGAATGGTTTTGGCGAAACCGTGAACGTAGTGAACTTGATATAGTCGAAGGAACGAGATAGCTTTCAAAAGGAGTGGTTGAAGCTCCGCATTTAATAGTTTGGTTTTGAAAAGAACCGAGTGGTTTTCAAAGTGTTCCAACGACATTTACTTGGTTTATTTTTTCTTTCATTAATTCCAATGCGTCCCATTATTTAATCCTACCATTGCAGAAAATAACGAAAATATGACGTACGCTTATGCCATCTGCATTCGCCACGGGGTCCCGTCATCACCCGTTAGGTTACTTAACTAACGACAGAGCGGGGGCTGGACTAGCGCGGATGCAAAACATAAGCAACGCCTAAATAGATATCATATAGATATATATAAACATTCGTCACATGCAATGATAGCCATTCCAGATCACAGATGAATACATTGGATATACTAGGAATCCGCAATTCGTACGAGCCTTTAACGAAGAGCGGATTACATGGTCGCGATGAATAGCCAAACCCCACCCTAGACCCCTACGGGTGCGGCAAACTACCCGCCAAGTACCCGAAGCGAAGCAACCTTCCTCAACTCGTGAGTAGGCCACTCGGCACTTCGAGATACCCGGTAGTTTGTGCACCCCACCTTGGGTCTATCCTAGGAGCAAAAACAGTAAAAAGAAATTATACAATGACGGCTACAACCCCGACCCGGTTGTGCGGCCATACAAATAATATTACATCAATTTACATACTACAAGAATTGAAAGATAAACAAAACACTCATCTCATAATTCCCCCGGCTATTCATCCGCGGCAATCCAACGAATTCATATACACATACCATCAACATCACAGATATGTATAACCCCCACTAATCAACGTATAGCGATTAGTAGACGTTCAATACATATAAAACATTACAGATACAACCCATTAGCCAAAGTCTACAGAAAATCGACCAAAATACGGATTTATAACCACCCCAAAAACAAATTTGTTCTCTGGAAAGTCTGGGTAGAAACAAACTGTATTAAAAATCCCAAAACAACACATGGTTTGGCCGTGGTTCCACGGTGAGTTGGCCGAGTCAGCGGCTCATTTTTGCTGTGTGTTCTATAAAAACCCTGAGACGATTTTTCATGTATGTTAAATATTTTTTTGAACAGTATAAAAAATCGACAGAAAATGGATTTTTCCCGGACGTGTTTTTGTGATTTTTCCGATCGATATTCTAAATACTTTGCTAACATGCTAGGCTGTGTTTAGTTAGTCTCCGATACCACTGTAAGCCCACGTTACCTCTCCCGGTTCTTTCGGGCTTGCGGAAACGGTAAAAAACGATTTTTAAGACTTAGGTAACATGGACTACAAAAACGGATCTTGGCTAAACTACACACTAGCAACTAACAAGAGAGTTATCTACTCGGTTAGGGGTTATACCTCAACTTGAACTCCTTCTCTTTGACTCTTGATGGTGGTCGAATGATGCTTTCCTCGTTGCCTTCTCTTGTCGAAGATGGATCCACCTGAGGGTTTCTTCCTTGAGCTCCTTTCCCGAACTTTGAGAAAACTAAAGTCTCCGGCTTGCTAGACCTTCAACCTTAGGAAGAGTAAAAAGTGGCTTAGGGTGTTTTATCTTCAAGGAGATGTTTCTCAACACATAAGAATTGTTCACCTTGAACTAGAGGAGGAGGAAGAAGAAGAGAGGAGAGAGAATTGTTATGATAGAATGAGATGGTTTTTTACAACCATAACAAATATATGTGAATTAATCAATTAACAAAATTAATCTAAATGAAAAAGGTGATGGAATGTTGAAATGACCATTATCATTTCACATTAAATGAGTTTTGCTATGATCAAAGAGCATCTTTGCTTGAAATGATGATGGTCAACCTTTCAACCTTGGTCAACAAGTCAACCACCCTAACCATGACACAATTTCATTTAATTAATATTATTAATTGATATTTCACATATCCATTAGGGTTTGGAAAAAGACAACCGTCAACTGTGCATACACACCCGTTCCGAAACCCTAATGAAAATCCTCTTCCTCCGCCTCAATCAACTGTGCATCCACACCCGCATTCGTGTTCCGAGGAACATGAATACTATGAGATAAAGCTAACCCCAAAACATATACTAGGATCTGGCTCAAACCAGAGCCCGCTAGTAATGTCTGTCCGGACGCCAAACGTGCACAAGTGCGCGGATGTGAACGAACCCTGTCGCAAAACCATGCGACCTCTACTCTGTTTTGCCCAAGCGAATAACCCTCTGTGTGGGACTCTAAAGACTCGACACTACGCTGGCAGTGGGTTTAACCACAACCGCAAGCGGCACTAGCTGTACGTAACGGTCCCCAGGTAGATGCCGACAAGAAGACTGACGAGGTAAACCCATCTGAACTCCTACTGAGCCTTTATATGACAGCCTCCGTACAGTCCGGTCTGTTCTTCTGAGAACATCGCATGGCGGGCCTAGGGGGGCGGTAAACGTCAGTCCCCTACTAGCAGTACAAGTCGTGTCGGAGTGTAGCCCAGAACACCTGAGACAACACTGGAAACCTACCAGTCTATCTCGCTTGCCCTGGCCAGGGACTTTGTGTAATGGCTCTCCTAGACACAGCGCGATATCAACCCCCAATACCGGGAGAGACGAATCATGTCTAACCGTCACTGCCTCCAAGTGCTTCGGGACTGCACCCAAAAACTACCTGTTTGCACGACTCCTTTGAGCCATGGTAGGGTAGTAATCAAAGTACAGTGGGAACACACTCGAGGCGAAGTGACAGTGTCAAGTCAACGGACTAAGCTGTACTCATGTCACCTGGGAACTGATAACTGACGATAGGTATAATACCAACCAACAGTTCCCAACGAGTCCTGTCCAGTGTACTCGTAACCTAATGAGCACCCGCATACTATCTCAAGTACGACGTACTGACGGCTGTGGGACAGACCGTCTCCCAGGCTGGGATAAGAAGCGCATACGCTAGTCTACTCCGGAGTATCGATGCCCTGTCTCGATAGTCCTGTGACTAGGGACCTGCATAAGGATGTGCTTATAGATTACCCAGCCCTCACGAGTGTGACTGCCATCACAACGTTGGTAATCAAGTAAAGATCCTAAGGTCTCCACTAATGTGTAAAGGCGATTTGCTAAAAGAAACACATGCACACATTAAAGCAGAAACAAACCAAGTAGCATATGTTCATATCATAATATTGCATTTTATATTCCCCATTCTTATTCGTTTTATAAATAAACAGGTGCTTTTGATGCATGTCTGCTACATATTACAGGTTACAGGTTCTTGGAGCGAAAACAGTGAAAAAGACAAAAGTTGATACAAAAAGGGACTTTTGACAAACAAACAGAAGACTCTTGATCAAGCCTACATCAAAGATAAAATTCACAAAGTATAAGGCAATGCAAGGTCCAAGATTTCGAAGCCACGGTTAAAAGTCCACCACAATTATTCACTGGAAAATCTGAAAGAGAACAGAAGCTATTTTAAAGAAAGAATTAAAGAATTAAGTAGTCCAGGAAGCCCAAAGACAGAAGAGCCCACAAAGGAAAGGCCCAATACTTCCTTTTTAAGAAGACAAAAGGAAGATTTTATTTTACCAAAATTCATTTGCGGCTTTGACTAGTTGACCTAGGGCTATTTTTGTAATTGTAGACATGCGGATCAAAATGTAACCTAGGGTTTCCTATTCTCTATAAATAGGAACTCTACTCATTGTAATTTCTTATGCCTCCTGAACCTTGAGGATAGTATTGAGGAGAGTCTTGAGGATAATATTGAGGTTGAATCATTTTTATTTGATGTGTCTGATTTTCCAATTCATCCTCCTGAACCTTTGACTGTTATATCACCCTCCCTCCTTCCCATCGTTCCGACCCCGCTTGAAGACTGTGAGCTTGAAAGATTTTCCTTTGAATCTGACACAATTCTCACAAACGATGACACCTACGAGTGTTTCACTTTTTCGGACGATGTTGATGACTCACCGCCCGAGTTTGAGTCCTTTACATTTTCAGATGAGCCATCAGACTCGGTTGATTATAGTAGTTTCGAACCATTAATGGAATCTTTCAAGTTCGAAACAGTTTACTACGGTGAGAAAGATACTATTCCTAATTCACTTCCTTTCGTCTTTCCCATTGTTCCGACCGAACAAATGACCGTTACGCTTTCATCTCCTATACCAAGTTCGGCGTACCCATGTTTTCTTGCGAATCTTGAGGGATTTAACCCCATTTCTCGACGAGTAGATAGGTTAGCGCAATCGCTTATAACATATCGGTCATCACATATTGCGCTAATTTATTCACTCAATTTACACCCTCAAGATCGTACTCCACTTCCTTCTTCTTTTCGCCATTCTTCTCTCCCACCGAGACCATATTCTACCATTCTTCTTTCCACACGGTCTCGCGTGCTTCTCATTTTCTTGCACCAACTATACCATTTCCACGATAAGATTTTTGAATGGTTGGTGCTAACTTTTGGCTTGTGCAAGGCCAAGCTTGAGTTTGGGGGGTGAACCTTGTTGTATATATGTATATATTTTTTGTTTTTTTTTTCTATAAAAATAAAAAAAAATTCAAAACATTAAAAATATAAAAAAAATTATAAATAAATAAACAGGGGAGTATCGGTATTTTGACCCTCTTGGTTTAGCATGACAGTGAGGACACTGTCAAGTTCAAGTTTGGGGGCATGCTCGGTACGTCTTCTTCCTCCGCATTCATTTGTACATATTTTTGCATTTGCATATTTATTTGAAAACCCATAAAAATTTGAAAAATTTCAAAAATTATAAAAATCATTGTATTCAATTTTGGCTAATTGACTTGAGTTGACTAATAGGTTAACTAGCTAGGAGCAACTAGATCTTAGACTTAGTAAATTAAAAACCCTAAAAATAACCTTCCTTAAAGTTTAACGGTAGAAAGTATATGCCTTGTAGTTTATTTAGAAATAGGCAAATTTTGGGTTCACTTCTTGGGCTAAGTCGAAACAAGGGAAGAGTATTGATGTTCTTATTAGAGTATAAGTTTGAAAAATAGTTCCTAGTTTAAGTCTAGATTCTGAAAATGTATACCCTAAAATTTGCACAATCACGCACCTTGAAACTTGGAATAGTAGAAGAGACCTTGAAGTGCTCTTGTCTAAAGTCCTTAGTACAATGAAAATAAATAAAAAAAGTGAATAAAGAATAAAAAATGGACACTGGTTTTTGTGATTACTTAAGGCTGTAAAAAATAGAAAAATATTTAGCGAGGGTGCTTCATCACCTAGTGCCTTAGACCAACTGGTTTGGAAGTCACTGCTAAAGCCTTGGGTGTTGCAAAACTAGGAGGTACGCTTTAAAGTGCTAACGCATCTTGTAATCGGTTGTTGGTACCTCAAGAAGTATTAACGGTCGCATGAAGGATGTGTAAGCAAATTTCATTTAAAAATTCACTAATTAATAAGTGCTTTGGACAATGGACGAGAGTATGATTGCTTGATTTGAATTTCCAAGTGTAGGGGTGATCTATACACACACGCAGGGATATGTGATTGGAATTTAGATAAGAGAGAGGAATGAAAAATAGAACTTATATCTTTAATAGAGTTGATAGAAATTCCTAAGTCGAGATGGAATCCTAGAAGGAAAACTTAAGAGATGCCGAAAGCTAAGTAAGTCTATAGGATATATATAATCTTAAGTTAAATGATGAAGAAGTGTGAAGAATATGGGTGGATAATTTACAAGTAAAAGATAATAGAATTTTTAGTTAGAAAACCTAATTAGAGAACAAAAGTCAATGGGCCGAGTTGATAGGATTTTGTGGGTGTAATCCGCTGAAAACCCTCAGGAGACAACACTCCTCCTACTAGGGACACCTAGAGGTTTAAAGGCTTGTTGCACGTGCTCAGTGCAATCGCGTTTCCCTGCGAAAGTGCGGTTAGGATTTTAGTGAATAAAAATAAGTTTGCTCGAGGACGAGCAAAAGATAAGTTTGGGGGTATTTGTTCATATCATAATATTGCATTTTATATTCCCCATTCTTATTCGTTTTATAAATAAACAGGTGCTTTTGATGCATGTCTGCTACATATTACAGGTTACAGGTTCTTGGAGCGAAAACAGTGAAAAAGACAAAAGTTGATACAAAAAGGGACTTTTGACAAACAAACAGAAGACTCTTGATCAAGCCTACATCAAAGATAAAATTGACAAAGTATAAGGCAATGCAAGGTCCAAGATTTCGAAGCCACGGTTAAAAGTCCACCACAATTATTCACTGGAAAATCTGAAAGAGAACAGAAGCTATTTTAAAGAAAGAATTAAAGAATTAAGTAGTCCAGGAAGCCCAAAGACAGAAGAGCCCACAAAGGAAAGGCCCAATACTTCCTTTTTAAGAAGACAAAAGGAAGATTTTATTTTACCAAAATTCATTTGCGGCTTTGACTAGTTGACCTAGGGCTATTTTTGTAATTGTAGACATGCGGATCAAAATGTAACCTAGGGTTTCGTATTCTCTATAAATAGGAACTCTACTCATTGTAATTTCTTATGCCTCCTTTTAATAAAAATTCAGAAATCCTTTTTGGAGAGCATCGGTGTTTCTTCTCCATTCAGAAATTCAGATCTGACAACCCTGCATGGATGATTGGAGGGATGCATCTGTAAGTAATTTAATTTCTTGCCCTAGTGTAGTTTTCAATTCCTTGCCCTAAGTAGATTTAATTTCATGCCCTAGGAACTTGTTTGGGGTTTAGCTTTGGGAAGGATTTTGAGAGATGAGATCTCTCATCCCTTTCTTACCCACCAAATATTTACAATAGGACTCCATGCATACATGCACATACCGCTCCCTACGGCACTCTATCCCTCGAGGTAGCGGTGATACCGTAGTATAAAGGCCCGGGTGTGATGTTTTCCATGGAGGTTAGGGTAAGGATCTCTAAAGGAAGGACAAGAACCTAGAGGAAAGAACACCTTCCCGAACGGATCTAATCCACTTTATTGATAATTACCATAACTCCTCACAGATCTTCATTCGGGTATTGAAAGCGGTGAGATTTAATTACATTTCCAAACCATCCCTAAACCTAGCCCTAGCAAGAGTAGATCTAGATAATTGCCCTAGGTTAATTAGATTTTTAGATTTAATAATCAACCGAACACCCTTCGGAATTTACTCGTAAGAGCGAATCGGAAACTCACAACATTCCTGTGGACCGACCCGTACCACCGGCTAGCTTCATGCGACGCCGTTCTTGATTGCGGTTACAAATATTTTTGATCTATCTTTTAGAAAGCGCAAGCACGCTAAATCACTCAATCAGCATACTACCATTTTGAGCAAGATTGTCAATACAAGGTGAATATCCCAAGCTTCCATTAAGTAATATACATACTAGTATGATACAGTAATGGCCTCTAAGGCATATACACTAACAAAAGCCGACTAGTAAAAACTGTCCGAACATCGTACGTGCGTAAAAACACGTATGCGTCCGAACCCTGTCGTAAAACCATACGACCTCTATATCGTTTCGCCCGAAGCAGGGAAACTCTCTGTATGGGACTCTAGAGACTCGACACTACGCTGGCAGTGGGTTTAACCACAGACCGCAAGCGGCACTAGCTGTATGTAACGGTCCCTAGGTAGATGTCGATAAGTGTTAGTGTATATGCCCTAGAGGTCATTACTGTATCATACTAGTTTGTATATTACTTAATGGAAGCTTGGGATATTCACCTTGTATAGACAATCTTGCTCAATATAGTAGTATACTACTTGGTTTGTTTCTACTTCAATGTGTACATGTGTTTATTTTAGTATATCACCTATACACATTAGTGGAGCCCTTAGGATCTTTGCTTGATTACCAGCGTTGTGATGGCAGTCACACTAGTGGGGGCTGGGTAATCCATAAGCACATTCTTATGCAGGTCCCTAGTCGCAGGACTATCGAGACAGGGCATCGATACTCCGCAGTAGACTAGCGTATGCGCTTCTCATCCCAGTGTGGGAGACGGTATGTCCCACAGCCGTCAGTACGTCGTACTTGAGATAGTATGCGGGTGCTCGTTGGGTTACGAGTACACTGGACAGGACTCGTCGGGAACTGTTGGTTGGTACTATACCTATCGTCAGTTATCAGTTCCCAGGTGACATGAGTACAGCTTAGTCCGCTGACTTGACACTGTCATTTCGCCTCGAGTATATTCCCACTGTACTTAGATTACTACCCTACCATGGCTCAAAGGAGTCGTGCAAACAGGTAGTAGTTGGGTGGAGTCCCGAAGCACTTGGAGGCAGTGACGGTTAGACAGGATTCGTCTCTCCCGGTATTGAGGGTTGTCATCGCGCTGTGTCTAGGAGAGCCATTACACGAGTAGTCCCTGGCCAGGGCAAGCGAGATATACTGGTAGGTTTCCAATGTTATCTCAGGGTGTTCTAGGCTTCACTCCGACATGACTTGTACCGCTATTAGGGGACTGACGTTTGCTTCCCCCTAGGCCCGCCATGCGATGTATCGGACGAACAGACCGGATTGTATAGAGATTGTCACATTCAGGCTCAGTTGGAGTTCAGATGGGTTTCACCTCGTCAGTCTTCTTGTCGGCATCTACCTGGGGATCGTTACGCACAGCTAGTGCCGCTTGCGGTCTGTGGTTAAACCCACTGCCAGCGTAGTGTCGAGTCTTTAGAGTCCCACACAGAAAGCTATTCGCCTTTAGGCAAAAAAGTAGAGGTCGCATGGTTTTGCGACAGGGTTCGGTCACATCCTTGCACTTGTGCACGTACAGTGTCCGGACAGTTAACACTAGCGGGCTTTGGTTTAAGCCAGATCCTAGTGTACGTTTTGGGATTGGTTTTATCTCATTTGTATTCGTGTTCCTCAGAACGCGGATGCGGGTGTGTATGCACAGTTGACAGAGAGACAGAGGCAGAGGATTCTCATTGGGGTTGTTGACTGTTGACTGTTGACTATTGACTTTTGACTAAACCATAATGAGAATAAGAAATATTATTAACATTAATATTAATTAAGTATTATGGTGACATGGTTGTTTAGGGGTTGACTTTGTTGACTTGTTGACTTTGTTGACCGGTTGACGAGGTTGGACTAGTTGACCATCATCATGACAATGGCTATCATTCCATGGCAAAGACTTTTGCTTGCTTGTTTATTTATGCAAAATGAGTGCATGAAATGATATAGCCATTTTGACTTAAACCATCACACAATACTTGATTACTATTTTTGTTATGATGGCTTTGGATTATGAGAGCTAGGATGGCAAAAGAGTCTCTCATTCTCTCATTTCATTTCTCTCTCTTGCCATCACTTGCTCAAGCTCTCCCTCTTCCTCTTGCTCTCTCTAGCTCAAGGCAAACCATTCTCATGTGTTGAGACTCATTGCCTTAGAGATAAAAAAGACACCAAAATAATCCTCTACTCATTCTAGTTCACAAGGCCTAGCAAGCCAAGTGTTCTAGTTTCTTCAAAGTTCGAAGAAGAAGCCAAAGGTAGAAGCTTTCGGGTGGATCCATCTTCGGCACAAGGAGACGACGAGATGAGGCTGATCCGTACACCGGAAGGAGTTGAAGACGAAGGAGTCAAGAAAGGTATAGCACCCCCTAACCGAGTAGGTAAAACTCAAGTTAGGTTGTTAGTTAGTTGTTTAACAAAGATCCGTATTTGTAGTCCATGTTACCACCCTCTTGAAAATCGTTTTTCACCACTTCCGCAACACCGTAAGTACCGGGGAAGGGTAGCATGGACTTACAATAAGAAGGTCGATGAGGAAACCCATCCGAACTCCTACTGATCCTGCTGTGACAATCTCCGTACAGTCCGGTCTGTTCGTCTAAGACTATCGCATATCGGGCCTAGGGGGCGGCAAGCGTCAGTCCCCTAAAAGAGGTATAAGTCGTGTCGGAGCGTAGCCCATTACACCCTGAGAAACTACTGGAACCTACCAGCAAATCTCGCTTGCCCTGGCCAGGGACTTTACGTAATGGCTCTCTGACACAGCGCGATATCAACCCCCAATACCGGGAGAGACGAATCCTGTCTAACCGCCACTGCCTCCAAGTGCTCGGGACTGCACCCAACTGCTACCTGTTTGCACGACTCCTTTGAGCCGTGGTAGGGTAACAATCTAAGAACAGTGGGACACACTCGAGGCGAAGTAGCAATGTCAAGTCTGCGGACTATGCTGTACTCATGTCACCTGGGAACTGTTAACTGACGACTGGTATAAAACCAACCAACAGTTCCCTGTGAGTCCTGTACGGTGTACCCGTAACCTAACGAGAACCTGTATACTATCTCCAGTATAACGTACTGATGGCTGTGGGACAGACCATCTCCCCAACTGGGATGATAAGCATACACACTAGTCTACTCCGGAGTATCGATGCCCTGTCTCGATAATCCTACGACTAGGGACCTGAATAAGGATGTGCTTGTAGAATACCGAGCCCCCACTAGTGTGTCTGTCATCACAAAGCTGGTAGTCAAGCAAGATCCTAAGAGCTCTATCAATACGTATACTCACATATTAAGATAGAAAAACCAAGTAGCATACTACTATGTTTAGCAAGACTGTTATATACATGTGAATATCCCAAACTTCCATTAAGTAATATACAAACTAGTATGATACAGTAATGGCCTTCTAGGGCATAAACACTAACAATCTCCCACTTGCACTAGGGACATGTACTGGCATATCGCAGACCTATCATCTTGAATAGCCTCTCGAACTACGTCTGAGGAATGGCCTTTGTGAATGGATCAGCAGTGTTATTCTCTGTATCTACTCTCTTTACCTCGATCTCCCGGCGATCGACGATCTCCCTGATCAGGTGATACCGCCTTAAGATGTGTCTGGACTTCTGATGGGACCTGGGTTCCTTCGCTAAAGCTATAGCGCCATTGTTGTCGCAATACAGAGGTATTGGACCAACACTGGTAGGAACCACCTGAAGTTCTGTGAGGAACTTCTTCATCCAGACAGCTTCTTTTGAGGCATCGCAAGCAGCTATGTACTCCGCTTCCATCGTTGAGTCAGCAACGGTGTCCTGCTTAGAACTCTTCCAACAGACCACCCCTCCATTGAGGGTAAATACATAACCCGACATGGACTTGGAGTCATCCTTGTCACTCTGGAAGCTGGAGTCAGCAAAGGCCTCGATCTGGAGGTCTTTTCCGCCATACACCAAGAAAATCTCCTTAGTCCTCCTCAGGTACTTGAGAATGTTCTTTACTGCTATCCAGTGCTTCTCCCCTGGGTTTGCCTGATACCGGCTTACAACGCTCAATGCGTATGCTACATCTGGTCTGGTACATAACATCGCATACATTATAGAGCCTACCGAAGATGCGTAGGGTATAATCGACATGCGATCCCTTTCCAAATCAGTCTTGGGAGACATCTCTTTGGAGAGGGTGATTCCGTGACAAGCCGGTAGGTTACCGTGCTTAGAATCATCCATACTGAATCTTTTCAATATGGTGTCTATGTACCTGGACTGTGAAAGTCCCAACATCCTCTTTGATCTATCACGATAGATCTGGATCCCCAGAATGTAGGTGGCATCACCCAGGTCTTTCATGGAGAACTTCTATGACTAGAATCTTTTGACTGACTGTAGCATAGGAATATCATTTCCTATTAGGAGAATGTCATCCACGTACAAGACGAGGAATACAACAACTCTCCCTACAATCTTACTGTATATGCATGGTTCATCTGGGTTTTTGATAAAGTCGAATTCTTTGACAGTATCATCAAAACAGATGTTCCAACTCCGCGATGCCTGCTTTAGTCCAAAAATGGATTTAAGCAGCTTGCATACTTTACCGCTGCTCCCACTCTGAATGAATCCCTCCGGCTGATCCATATAGACGCTCTCTTCTAAATTTCCATTTAGAAAGGCCGTCTTTACGTCCATCTGCCAAATCTCATAATCGTGGAAGGCAGCAATAGCAAGAAGGACCCGAATGGATTTCAGCATAGCTACTGGAGAAAAGGTTTCGTCATAGTCCAAACCAGGTCTTTGACGGAAACCCTTTGCAACAAGTCTAACCTTATAGGTTTCAACCTGTCCATCTACACCAATCTTCTTTCTGAAGATCCACTTGCATCCTATGGGTTTTACCCCATCTGGAGCAGTGTCCAAAGTCCATACTTTGTTAGTGTACATGGACTCCATTTCGGTCCGCATTGCATCCAGCCATTTTACCGAGTCGCCGCTCTGAATGGCTTGCTGGAAGCTAGTAGGGTCGTCATTATCAATGACGCAATCTTCTCGATCCCCGTCTATGAGAAAACCGTAGTATCTCTCGGGCGGATGAGACTGCCTACTACTTCTGCGGATAGGCGCTGGTATGTCCCTTTCTTCAGAAACCTCTTGTTCGACCAAACTTTCAGTAACAGCTTGTCGTTCTGGAATTTCTTCCAGTTCTACTGCGCTCCCACTCTTCTGATTTTCTAAAAATTCAGTTTCTAAGAAGCGGGCATGACGAGAAACAAAAACCTTTTATTCCTCTGCGTAATAGAAGCAATATCCCATGGAGTTCTTTGGATATCCCACAAACTTACACTCTACTGAGCGTGCCTCAAGCTTGTCCGGATGCTGCTTTTTTACAAAAGCTGGACACCCCCATGTCTTCAGGTACTGAAGATAGGGTTTCTTCCCACTCCACATCTGATATGGTGTGGTAGGCACTGTTTTGGTTGGAACCTTGTTCAAAAGATATGCCGCTGATTCTAGCGCATAACCCCAGAATGATCGCGGCAACTCAGCCTTACTCATCATGAAACGAACCATATCCAATAGGGTTCGATTCCTCCTCTCCGATACACCGTTGTGTTGTGGTGTGTATGGAGGAGTAAGCTGAGAGAGAATTCCATTCTCTTTTAAGTAACCCAGGAACTCGGCACTTAAGTATTCACCACCACGATCAGATCTCAGTGTCTTAATACTTTTGACTGTTTGGTTTTGTTAGTGTATATGCCCTAGAGGCCATTACTGTATCATACTAGCTTGTATATTACTTAATGGAAGCTTGGGATATTCACAGTTGTATACACAATCTTTCTCAAAATGGTAGTATGCTACTTGGTTTGTTTCTACTTCAAAATGTGCATGTGTTTCTTTTAGAATATAGCTTATACATATTAGTAGATCCCTTAGGATCTTTGCTTGATTACCAGCATTGTGATGGCAGTCACACTAGTGGGGGTTGGGTAATCTACAAGCACATCCTTATATAGGTCCCTAGTCGTAGGACTATCGAGACAGGGCATCGATACTCCGGAGTAGACTAGCGTATGCGCTTCTCATCCCAGTGTGGGAGACGGTCTGTCGCACAGCCGTCAGTACATCGTACTTGAAATAGTATGCGCGTGCTCGTTAGGTTACGAGTATACTGGACAAGACTCGTCGGGAACTGTTGGTTGGTACTATACCTATCGTCAGTTATCAGTTCCCAGGTGACATGAGTACAGCTTAGTCCGATGACTTGACACTGTCACTTCGCCTCGAGTGTGTTCCCACTGTATTGATTACTACCCTACCACGGCTCAAAAGAGTCGTGCAAACATGTAGTAGTTGGGTGCAGTCCCGAAGCACTTGGAGGCAGTGACGGTTAGACAGGATTCGTCTCTCCCGGTATTGGGGGTTGACATCGCGCTGTGTCTAGGAGAGCCATTACACGTGTAGTCCCTGGCCAGAGCAAGCGAGATATACTGGTAGGTTTCCAGTGTTATCTCAGGGTGTTCTGGGCTACACTCCGACACGACTTGTACAGCTAGTAGGGGACTGACGTTTACCGCCCCCCTAGGCCCGCGATGCGATGTATCAGACGAACAGACCGGACTGTACGGAGATTGTCACATTCAGGCTCAGTAGGAGTTCAGATGGGTTTCACCTCGTCCGTCTTCTTGTCGGCATCTACCTGGGGACCGTTACGCACAGCTAGTGCCGCTTGCGGTCTGTGGTTACACCCACTGCCAGCGTAGTGTCGAGTCTTTAGAGTCCCACACAGAAAGCTATTCGCCTTTAGGCAAAAGAGTAGAGGTCGCATGATTTTGCGACAGGTCGCATAGTTTTGCGACAGGGTTCGGTCACATCCGTGCACTTGTGCACGTTTGGTGTCCGGACAGTTAACACTAGCGGGCTTTGGTTTAAGCCAGATCCTAGTGTACATTTTGGGATTGGTTTTATCTCGTTTGTATTCGTGTTCCTCGGAACGCGGATGCGGGTGTGTATGCACAGTTGACAGAGAGACAGAGGCAGAGGATTCTCATTGGGGTTGTGAACTGTTGACTATTGTCTATTGACTTTTGGCTAAACCCTAATGAGAATAAGAAATATGATTAACAATAATATTAATTAAGTGTTATAGTGACATGGTTGTTGAGGGGTTGACTTTGTTGACTTGTTGACTTTGTTGACCGGTTGACTAGGTTGGACTAGTTGACCATCATCATGACAATGGCTATCATTTCATGGCAAAGACTTTTGCTTGCTTGTTTACTTTTGCAAAATGAGTGCATGAAATGATATAGCTATTTTGACTTGAACCATCACATAATACTTGATTACTATTTTGTTATGATGGTTTTGGATTATGAGAGCTTGGATGGCAAAAGAGTTACTCATTCTCTCATTTCATTTCTCTCTCTTGCTTGAGCTCTCCCTCTTGCTCCTCCTCTTGCTCTCTCTAGTTCAAGGCAACACCCTCTCATGAGTTGAGAAACATTGCCGTAGAGATAAAAGAAAACCCATATCACTTCTCTACTCATCCTAGTTCACAAGGTTTAGCAAACCAAGTGTTCTAGTTTCTTCAAGTTCGAAGAAGAAGCCAAAGGTAGAAGCTTTCAGGTGGATCCATCTTCGGCGCAAGAAGACAACGAGGTGAGGCCGATCCGTACACCGGAAAGAGTTGAAGACGAAGGAGTTCAAGAAAGGTATAGCCCCTAACCGAGTAGGTAAAACTCTAGTTATATTGTTAGGTAGTTGTTTAACAAAGATCCGTATTTTGAGTCCATGTTACCACCTCTTGAAAAATCGTTTTTCATCATTTCCGCAAGCCCGTAAGTACCGGGAGAGGTAACGTGGACTTACAGTGGTATCAGAGCCTAGTTAAACACTATCTAACATGTTAGCAAAGTAAGTACAAATTCGATCGGAGAAAAAGTCGCGAAACACGCCCAGGTTGCATACTTTCTGTCGAATTTTTCCTCTTTTCCAAAAATAATAAATCTTGCCTTAAAATTCGACTTAGGGTTTTTAGAGCACACTGTAGGAAAATGGTCCAGAGAGCCGATCAAAGCGCCGCGGAACCGCGGCGGGAGCTTGCTCTCGCCGCGGATCCGCGGCCGAGTTGACTCGGCCGTGGACGATTTTCCTTGCAGTGTGGTCATAAGGGTGTTTTGGGATTTTTACAATATGATTTTTCTGCCCAGATTTTCCAGAAAGCAAAATTTGTTTTTGGGGCTTAAAAATCCGTATTTTGATCGAACTTCTAAAGACTTAAGCTGACGGGTATATATCTGTAATGTGTTATATGTATTGAACGTCTGCTAATCGCTATACGTCGATTAGTGGGGGTTATACATATCTGTGATCTGTAATGTTGATGGTATGTGTATATGAATTCATTGGATTGTCGCGGATGAATAGCCGGGGGTTGTGAGATGAGAGTTTTTCCTTTTATCTTTCAATTCAGGTAATATGTAAATTGATGTAATATTATTTTTGGCCACACAACCGGGTCGGGGTTGTAGCCGTCATTGTATAATATCTTTTTTCTGTTTTTGCTCCTAGGATAGACCCAAGGTGGGGTGCACAAACTACCGGGTATCTCGAAGTGCCGAGTGGCCTACTCACGTCGTTGAGGGAGGTTGCTCCGCTTCGGATATTTGGCGGGTAGTTTGCAGCACCCGTAGGGGTCTAGGGTGGGGTATTGGCTATTCATCGCGATCGTGTAATCCGCTTTTCGTTACAGGCTCGTACGAATTGCGGATTTCTAGTATATCCAATGTGTTCATCTGTGATCTGGAATGGCTATCATTGCACGTGACGAATGAGTATATCTATATATGATATCTATTTAGGCGTTGCTTATGTTTTGCATCCGCGCTAGTCCAGCCCCTGCTCTGTCATTAGTTAAGTAACCTAACGGGTAATGACGGGGCCCCGTGGCGAATGCGGATGGTATAACCGTACGTCATATTTTCGTTGTTTTCTGCAATGGTAGGATTAAATGATGGGACGCATTGGAATTAATGCAAGAAAAAAATAAACCAAGTAAAAGTCATTGGAACACTTTCAAAACCACTTGGTTTCTTTTCAAAAATAACTTTTAAAACGCGGAGCTTAAGCCACTCCTTTTAAAAGCTATCAAGGTTCCTTCGATTATATCAAGTTCACTACGTTCAAGGTTTCGCCAAAACCATTCGTATCCCTCCGTCGTTTCATATGAATATTCAATAGTATTCAAGCTATGTTTGTTGACCTTCGTCAAGGCATAGTGATTGGTAGCTGTTGGGTGTTCATATGTAGCATAGATAGATGCGTTGGTTTGGGACAGTCGTATTACCTTGTTGACCTTCGTCAAGGGTATATACGGGTGGATTCAAATTAACCTGGACAATGACGGGTAGAACTTGACATGTGACTTATGATTTGTTGACCTTCGTCAAGGTCATAAGAGCATGGGGCAAAAATCCACACCGGGAGTTTCAAAAGAACTGAAACTTGCTAGCGCAGCATACCATTTAGAGTGTGATGATTCTGGTAGGATTCCTTCAGTTTATCACACGATGATATTTGGATCCCGATCCTACTGTGAGTATATGCTACTCCTATGGAACTTTCTCACTTAACGATCAATGCTATAAACCAAGTAGGTGCCTAGAAAGGTGTTAGCGGGGCTACGCCCACAGGGAAAAAGAGGTTATTTAATTAAGGAACTTCACGAAAGCGTTGGAAAACCTCCCTCGAAGTACCGACACTGTTGGAGATAGTGCCCTCAGAGTCAATTATTGGATCACAGGCACGTGATTGCTAATGATTGAGGGAGGACCTATCCCGGTAGGACAGTCTTTCTCGAGATGATAGTATGCTATATGGTTTATCTTTATCATCGTGTACTGCTTTAGGTGACCTGACATGTCGCTATTACACGTTGATAGAGCCCCTAGGATTCTTGCTTGACCACCAGCAGTATGAGGGCGATCATATAAGTGGGAGCTGGGGTCTATAAGCACATCCTTAAAAGGTCCCTAGTCGTGGGAGTTTCGAGACAGGGCATCGATACTCCAGAGTAGACTAGTGTATACAGTCGAGACCCCGACGAGGGGCGGTGGCCGGTCTCACAAGCCACTGGTGTTAATTGGATCACCTAAGATGTATACAGGTGCTCATTGGGTTATGAGTACACCGGACATGACTCGCTGGGAACATGCTAGTTGGTCTTATACCTGACGTCAGATAGCAGTTCCCTAGTGACATGTGTACAGGTTAGTTCATCGACCTGGGGATCGTCATTTGTCTCGTGTGAGTTCCCACTGTACTTTGATTACTACCCTACCACGCTCAAAGGAGACGTGCAAACAGGTTTTAGTTGGGTACAGTCACGAGCCACATGGAAGCAGTGAGCGGATCTTCGGGGGTTCGTCTCTCCCGGTATTGGGGGTGAGGTCGCGCTGTGTCTAGGAGAGCCAGAACATGAAAAGTCCTTGGCCAAGGCAGGAGATTTGCTGGTAGGTATTCCAGTAGTATCTTAGGGTGTTCTGGGCTGATCTCTGACACGACTTGTACCGCTTTTGGGGGTCTGACTTTTACCAACCCCCTATGCCCGCCATGCGATGCTCATAGACGAACGGACTGGACTGTACGGATATTGTCACTGACAGGCTCAGTAGGGTGTCAGGCTGAGTTCGCTCACAGACGTCCCTTTCGGTCAATAGCTGGTGGCCCGTCACATATGGCTAATACCTCTGACGTGCTAGTGGTTAAATCCACAGCCATAGTATTGACGAGTCTTTAGAGTCCCCCACATTCAGTTGCTCAAGTTTTCGGGCGAAACGCTGTAGAGGCCGTATGGAGATATGGCAGAGTTCGATCAGATACGTGCGGTATTGCACGGATCAGGATCGGACGGATAATACTAGACGGCTTTGGTTTAAGCCGGATCCTAGTATAGTACAGTGTAGATTTTGTCTCATTGTATTTGTATTCGGTCGGAATACAGATGCGGGTGTGTATACACAATATCGGGGTTTTCCTGTAATTTATTACGGGACCAGTTTTCTGGAGTTGCCAGTTTGCTTTCCGTTTTGGCCATATTTCTTTGTATCCTTCATTGGCCGAAGATTGGTGGAGGAGGGCTTATTTGCATATGTTCAAATAAGCAATTTGGAAGGGGGGTCTTTGCATATTATTATATCATGATACTTGCACCATCATTTGACTTCCTTTGACCATGATGGCTTGATTTGTGGTTTCATGATGGTTGTGGTGGAGTGTTGGTCTTTGTTTGTTATCATGCTTGTTGATGATGAAGGGTTATAATGTTTGATGTGAGACTTGCCTTTTTCCCTTTTACACTCTACCTTGCATTATTCTTGTCCCATGGGATTATTTCCTCACTCCATTCCATTCTCACACTACCACCATATGCATGGCCGGCCAAAGATGGGAGAGGGCTGCCCATTTTTGTGGTGTGGGATTTTTAGTCTTTTGGCTTCACAAAAATCCCCACAAGTTCCATCTCCAAAAGCTTATATCATTTCTCCACCAAATGGCAACCTCCACTACCCCAAAATGAGACATGAGCACTACACATTCTACAGCAAACCTTGGGCACGTCGGCTCGCCAACTTCATGCCCGAGTTGCCTCGGTATAGAGGTGGGAGCCCGTAAAAGAAGCAGGCGACGTGGTGCCCTTCCGGCGAGGAGGTGGAGACCGGACATTCCGCGGGAGATCGGGACGACGGCGAGAAGACCGGAGGACTCGGATCACTCGGTATATCTCTCTTCCCCATCTTGTAGTTAGATAGGACTAGTTAATGGCACGATCCGGGTTTATAGTGCGCGGTGGTGCCAGTTTGAAAAATTAAAGTTAAGCATCGCTTCTGCATTCCGGCGTCGGATTGACGGCCGGGGCGCCGCCGTGCACTTACAGTGGTATCAGAGCCTCGCCATTAACATAGTCTAGCTTGGTCTAATGTGTTTACATTTCCGATCGAACAAAAAATTCCAAAACCCGTATTTTTCCAAACATCAGTTTTCTGTCGAAATTTTTTTAGCTCGAAAAATTTTTCAGGTTGTTGCAGAAAGATGTTCAGGCAATTTTAGGAGTTCTGAGAAAATTTGAATGCATGATCGTACCAGAACGCCGCGGAACCGCGGCAATAACCCCTTTTATGCTGCGGTTCCGCCGCCGTTCTGTGCCTTCACTGCTTCAAAATTTCTACAGTACTCCTTAACTTGAAAATAGGGGTTTTGGTATACTTTGTTTGGGCCCAGAATTTCTGTGAGTGCTACAGTTTTGCTTTGGGGCCCACTTGGTAAAATTAAATCAATCGGATATTTTAAACACATTAGTTCACAGTATTTACATTATATCTGCGACTGTGAATGTCACTTGATCGTTAAATCCTATCTAACTGCTATAACCCGGTTAGACGGATTTGCGAACGTGACATTCACGTTGATGTTCTGTGTATTGCTGTGATGTTGCGGATTGGTCGTGGGGGTTAGCCTGGTTGCAGTGGTAGTACATTTTTTGTTGTATTATGTACATTTGATTTTGTGGGGCGAGCGTCCGACATGTGGACTGCCGTCACTGCCTGTTTGTATTATTATTTTGGGGCACGACCAGGTTGCGGTCGATGTACCCGTTGTATGTATATTTTACTTTCTGTACTAGGATTACCCCGTGGAGGGGTGCACGGATAGCCGGGTTCTAGAGGGCAACAGGCCCGCATCTCATGGCACTGAGACGGAGGGGGCTTCACTCTAGAATTAACGGGCTATTCGCCGCACTCGTAGGGGGTACAGGTTGACCCAGAGGGGTGCCCATGTTACCGGATTCCGTGAAGTGCTGGGTGGTCCATTCACGTTGCTGAAGGGGGCTGCCTCGCTTCAGCTTTCGGCGGGTAACTTGCCGCGCCCGTAGGGGTCTAGGATTTCATTGCACAGGCTATCCACACGACCAGGGGAACGTCGAGTTTCAGTAGTGGCTCTATGAAACCCGGGGATCCCAGATATCTGTATTGTTCTGTGATGCTGTACATTTCTGTGATGTTGCATTTTATCACGCCTTGAGCGAAATATTATATATTGGTATATATATTAGTAGATGTTGTATATGTTTTGCATCCGCGCTAGTCCAGTCCCCGCTCTGTCGTTAGTTAGCTAACCTAACGGGTAATGACGGGACCCAGGGGCGAATGCGGATGGCATATACGTACATCATATTATTTTCGTTCTTTGTGGTGTGATCAATTGTTGGGACTGCGTTGATTCGGATCAATGCAAGTTAAAAACAAACCTAATCTGATGTTATTGGAACACTTTTCAAAAGGCTGTTATTGCAAGGTTGTTCTCTTTTGTTTTGCATCGTGGTATTCAGTTGGAATATCCTGCTCCTCAGTCGACGAGGCAAGGGCCGAGATCCCTTCACCGGGAGTGACCCCTTGGACAAAAAGTTTGCTTCAGGGCAATAATTTCACTATAGCCGATTACTTTTGCTTTGCACCGTGGTATTCAGTTGGAATATCCTGCACCTCATTCTACGGGGAAAGAGCCGAGATCCCTTCACCGGGAGTGACCTCTTTAGCAAAGGTTTTCGTCACTATATTTTCATAAAAGCTATCCGGTTCCTTCAACGATATCAAGTTCATTACGTTAAAGGTTTTCGCCAGAAACCATTCGTAGCCCTCCGTCATTTCAGTTAAATATTCGGTAGTATTCAAGCTATGTATTTTGACCTCACGCCAAGGCATAGTGATTGGTAGCTGCCGGGTATTTATCTGTTGCATAGATAGATGCGTTGGTTTGGGATAGTCGTACTACTATTTTGGCCTACGTCAAGGGTATGTACGGGTGGGTTCAAATTAACCTGGACAATGACGGGTAGAACTTGACATGTGACTTATGATATTTTGACCTCACGCCAAGGTCATAAGAGCATGGGGCAAAAATCCACATCGGGAGTTTCAAAAGAACTGAAACTTGCCAGATATGCGCATACCTTCTGGAGTGTGATACCGTGAGCGGATTCCGTCACGTTATCATGCGATGATAGTTGGATCCCGATTCTCACTGATGAGTTGGTTTACTCCTCGGGTGATCCTGACTAATTCTTCTTTCAGGTTTGGAGGAGAATTTGACGGTACAGTGGGAGGTTTCCAGATTAGATAAATTGGTAACTATTCTGATCTAGGATAGAGTGCACGCTGAGTGTTTCTTTTCTCTCTCTCTCTTTGGCAGCGACCATTGACCCGACCCTAAGACTATGACTCAGTGACCAAATTAACCGAACCTTCTAAAACACTGGCTTTTGGATTGTCAGAGTCGCAAACCTCATTGCCACTCTTACTTTTACCATTTTCCCCAGGACACCCCGTATTACTACGAACGTCCACTTCCATTGGACAAAACCATCGTATGGTTATATACGAACTCGAAGGAATTTATTCGAGGATGGTTTCCGGTTCTGGAGGAAACGGATAGGACTATTCAGTTGTCTTTTCCTTTTACCTTCTCTCAGGTTGCGAGTACTCCTTGGTTTAGGAGATAGTACACCTATTACACAAATTGGATAGTCTTCTTCCAAACCTTAGGCTGGTGCCGACTGGTAGGGAATGAAGAAAACCAGTTAGCCTAAACGGTGTACAGAAGGTATTGAGTTATGACAAAGAAAAGGATTAGTAAGAGGGCAAAGTAAATTGCGACTGCTATTCACGACCAAACCAGGTATTTCATTACCACTCCCACTTCACCTTTGTATTTCTCCAAGACACTCCGTATCACTATGAAGTTCCACAGTTTATTGGATACTCCATCGTATGGTTATATACGAACTCGAAAGGAACTTGTTCCAGTTCGGGGATGGATTCTGGTTCAGGAGAAATAGGAATAAGGTTTATTCGGTTGTCTTTTATCTTCACCTTCTCTCGCATTGCGAGTGCTCCTAGGATTAGGACAGTACACCCATTATGCTTATTGGATAGTCTTCTTCCAAACCATGGGCTGGTGCCGAACGGTAAGGAAGGAAGAAAACCATTTGGCCTAAAGGGGTGTGCCGAAGGTAATGACTAAAGACATATAAAGGGATTTGGAGAGGTGGCAAAGAATTATACGGTTACAGTCGTGAATCTGGAAGAGGCATTACTAGGAATACCGGGATACCCCATCGAAACATTTCGATGTTTCAGTTTCACTGTGTACTGTTAAAAGAAAACTGATTTCCCGATTAGATACTTGCTCCAGGATATGTATTTACCAGGTATGATTCTCCCATCTGTATGGTTTTACAGATGATGAGTGGGAGTAAGTTATTGGGAATTGGGTGGTCATCCTCATTATATCGGGATTCGTTGTAATCAGTGATATTTGAGGAAGTCACCTGGGTTGTTTGCCGGACGGCAAATATTTGGTTTTGAATATCCGTTCTGATGCACCAATTTCAAATTGATATATCTGTACGTCTATTTTTATAGAGTGAGATATACCTTTTTGAAATTATGTCTATGACATTTACCTATATCTGTTGATGGTTAGGTAAGGAGCATTAAACGGCGGTGTAATTCTTCTTAACCATAAGTACAGTTTTCAACCTACGACACACAGTGAATGAGTTATTAGACTCAAAGGACTTGTACAGAGTATTGTATGTTGTCCAGCGTCCATTAGGACAGAGGGGTTGGTCCTCGTACTATATTCGGTTTACTTATGACATCTCTAGTTTTTAGACAGGTGTTTCGTGGAAACACAGGGTCCGAATTTTGAGAAGTTATTGGTATTTGAATAAAGTAGAGAACCAGGTATTGCAAGTATCGGGATTCTTCAAAGTAATCGAAGATGTAGATACTTGTGTATGGTGTTCAGTTGATAGTAATGATTAAGAGAACTTGCTTCTCTTTCAAGTTACTCATAATTGGAAGCGTTCCTAAGTTGAGTAACGTTGATCGGCCTCCTTCCATTTAGTTGACATGCACTGGAGACAGCTGCATGATTTGAATCTGGTTCAATTAAATCTGTGCCTCTGGTTCTATATTGGATATAGTACAGTTCATATCTTAACATTGTTAAGGTATGGGGAGTTGTTCGGCTTATGATTAAAACCAGACTCCGGATAACTCAAGGCACGTCTCTGTAAAGGCTGTTTGTGGGTTGACCCAGGCTATGACGAGGGTTGACTTTCTACCATCTGGAAGAACAATAGCGATATTGTTCTAGACTCGCCTCAGTTTTATTAAAAATGGATTTTTTTAGAAAACAGTAGTGGGAGTATGGTAGAACTGGAAGTGATTCCAGAACCACAAACGATTACTGAAGATTTCATAGGAACCTAAAGATTCGATCTGGTTTGACATTCTATTAGCCACTCTGCAGATACGGTGGGTAACTTCAGGCACCCGAGAGGTACTCCAGTAGCCTAAAGGACGGTGACAGGGAAGTTCTTATTTACCCAGACTTGCCATTGCTGTTGTTCCAGGCTGCGAGACCCGGCAGGAGGATGAGTATAGCGTCGTTCTAAACTAGCTTTAGAAGTGTACGTGTATATGACTCTGCCAGAGGGTTGTCGTAGTCAGTGGGAGCAGCGGAAGCATAGTGGACAAGTGGCTTATGTCTATTTATAGACTAAAGCAGATATAGCGGAGAAAGATCATCAATTTCTGATGTGACAGTCATAGGTTTGACTTCATCAGAATAGGGGATGGATCTGTTAAGAAAGTAGTAGGGTGTGATGTCATGGTATTTGGATGACATACATAGTGTAGGAAGTGATATTCCTATACTACGATCGGTTATACTTTGGTCGTCATACAGTGGTTTCTCCACATGGGACTTGGACATTATATCAGACATACTGGTTACTAGATATATGGTTTTAGATCTAGATTTGGGTGGTTTCCCAATCTGGGTACTTAGACAGCATTCTAAGAGTATTTAGAATGGACGACTCCTGGCATGGTAGTGTACCTGCAGGTAATGGAGTCACCCTCTCTAAAGGTGTCTTATAGACTAAAGGGGAGAGGGATGTGCATGATTGGCAGATCACTTGCTCAGGCAATTGAGTCAATCATGAGATGTCAAGTACCACACCAAATGTTGTTTTTGCACTAGATGCAATAAGTTGACATTGATCCAATCCTGGAGAAACAGTCGGAAGCAGCTTTAGAACATAAGTGGATGTTCTAGGGATATGATAACGACAGCCTCATTCAGGAGACAGTTATCATTCCAGGCTTCCAAGGTGACCTGGACGACAAGGAGGTTGTCAGAGTTATAGTTTTCCTTCTGACAAGGGGCAGTATTTTGTACAGGTGGTCCAAGGCAATACTGAGGGAGGCATGGCGCAGGATACTGATTAAGTTCAGTTGACGATACAGTCTAATAAGTTTGGATTTGGAGTTCATTTATGAGCTAGGTCCTATCAGACATCCAGACACATTCTAAGACAGGTATTGCTCATTTCGGGAGATGGGTTTCTCCGCGAAATTCAGATTTAGAGAGACATAGAAAGAAACATCAAAGAGGATCCACTCACTGAGGCTATTCCTCGAACGCAATAGTTTCGCAAGCGAGCTTTGTGAGACTGACTTGTAGAGGAGTTGGGTGTTCGGTATCACACGGGCTGTGAGTATGCGACATCGCAATAATTATCCTTGAGTGCAAGTGGGAGATTGTTGGAGATAGTGCCCTCAGAGTCAATTATTGGATCACAGGCACGTGATTGCAATGATTGAGGGAGGACCTATCCCGGTAGGACAGTCTTTCTCGAGATGATAGTATGCTATCTGGTTTATCTTTATCATCGTGTACTGCTTTAGGTGACCTGACATGTCGCTATTACACATTGATAGAGCCCCTAGGATTCTTGCTTGACCACCAGCAGTATGAGGGCGATCATATAAGTGGGAGCTGGGGTCTATAAGCACATCCTTAAAAGGTCCCTAGTCGTTGGAGTTTCGAGACAGGGCATCGATATTCCAGAGTAGACTAGTGTATACAGTCGAGACCCCGACGAGGGGCGGTGGCCGGTCTCACAAGCCACTGGTGTCAGTTGGATCACCTTAGATGTATACAGGTGCTCATTGGGTTATGAGTACACCGGATATGACTCGCCGGGAACATGCTAGTTGGTCTTATACCTGACGTCAGATAGCAGTTCCCTGGTGACATGTGTACAGGTTAGTTCATCGACCTGGGGATCGTCATTTGTCTCGTGTGAGTTCCCACTGTACTTTGATTACTACCCTACCATGCTCAAAGGAGACGTGCAAACAGGTTTTAGTTGGGTACAGTCCCGAGCCACATGGAGGCAGTGAGCGGATCTTCGGGGGTTCGTCTCTCCCGGTATTGGGGGTGAGGTCGCGCTGTGTCTAGGAGAGCCAGAACATGAAAAGTCCTTGGCCAAGGCAGGAGATTTGCTGGTAGGTATTCCAGTAGTATCTCAGGGTGTTCTGGGCTGATCTTTGACACGACTTGTACCGCTTTTGGGGGTCTGACTTTTACCAACCCCCTAGGCCCGCCATGCGATGCTCATAGACGAACGGACCGGACTGTACGGATATTGTCACTGACAGGCTCAGTAAGGTGTCAGGCTGAGTTCGCTCACAGACATCCCTTCGGGTCAATAGCTGGTGGCCCGTCATGTATGGCTAATACCTCTGACGTGCTAGTGGTTAAATCCACAGCCATAGTATTGACGAGTCTTTAGAGTCCCCCACATTCAGTTGCTCATGTTTTCGGGCGAAACGCTGTAAAGGCCGTATGGAGATATGGCAGGGTTCGATCAGATACTTGCGGTATTGCACGGATCAGGATCGGACGGATAATACTAGTTGGCTTTGGTTTAAGCCGGATCCTAGTATAGTACAGTGTAGATTTTGTCTCATTGCATTTGTATTCGGTCGGAATACAGATGCGGGTATGTATACACAGTATCGGGATTTTCCTGTAATTTATTACGGGACCAGTTTTCTGGAGTTGCCAGTTTGCTTTCCGTTTCGGCCATATTTCTTTGTATCCTTCATTGGCCGAAGATTGGTGGAGGAGGGCTTATTTGCATTTGTGCAAATAAGCAATTTGGAAGGGGGGTCTTTGCATATTATTATATCATGATACTTGCACCATCATTTGACTTCCTTTGACCATGATGGCTTGACATGTGGTTTCATGATGGTTGTGGTGGAGTGTTGGTCTTTGTTTGTTATCATGCTTGTTGATGATGAAGGGTTATGATGTTTGATGTGAGACTTGCCTTTTTCCCTTCTACACTCTACCTTGCATTATTCTTGTCCCATGGGATTATTTCCTCACTCCATTCCATTCTCACACTACCACCATATACATGGCCGGCCAAAGATGGGAGAGGGCTGCCCATTTTTGTGGTGTGGGATTTTTAGTCTTTTGGCTTCACAAAAATCCCCACAAGTTCCATCTCCAAAAGCTTATATCATTCCTCCACCAAATGGCAACCTCCACTACCCCAAAATGAGACATGAGCACTACACATTCTACAGCAAACCTTGGGCACGTCGGCTCGCCAACTTCATGCCCGAGTTGCCTCGGTATAGAGGTGGGAGCCCGTAAAAGAAGCAGGCGACGTGGTGCCCTTCCGGCGAGGAGGTGGAGACCGGACATTCCGCGGGAGATCGGGACGACGGCGAGAAGACCGGAGGACTCGGATCACTCGGTACATCTCTCTTCCCCATCTTGTAGTTAGCTAGGACTAGTTAATGGCACGATCCAGGTTTATAGTGCGCGGTGGTGCCAGTTTGAAAAATTAAAGTTAAGCATCGCTTCCGCATTCCGGCGTCGGATTGACGGCCGGGGCGCCGCCGTGCACTTACAGACACTGGCCTGGCTGAACGGTTAAGCAAGTATTGTAGGTGAGATTGATCCCGACTAATTCTTCCTTTATGGTTTGAGGAGGGATTCGAGAGACAGTGGGAGCCATCCTGTTTAGATAAATTAAAAACCAATCTAAACTTGCAAGAGCATCATGCTGAGTGTTTTCTTCTCTCTCTCTTAACTGCAGCGACCCAGTGACCGCACATAGGTTACAGTGACCGCACATAGGTTACATCTAGATAATAAAATGACTGAACCTGACTGTTATGATTGGCAAAGGTCTGTCCAGATGTCCATTACCCATGACAAGCTGGGACACCTCTTAACTAATCAAACCCTTGCCGTCTCAGGACCAGTTTCCCCTGTCAAGGACATTGACATCCGTGTGACATCGGAAAAAGACTGTGCGAAAGCCAAGTGCCTCATGTTAGCCTCAGTTGATGGTGCAAACCAGAGGCAGCATGAGAAGATGGACTCAGTTTCTATCTTCCTCCATAACAAAGATTTATATGGATAGCAATCTCATATCGCAAGATATGAGACCTCGAACGAATTGCTTCAAGCGAGGTTGGCTATCGGGTCATCTGTAGGGGGCAACGTCCTTACAGAGACCAGCTATTTTGAGCTCACGGACATGGAGACCACGTTGGAGAATGGGTCAAGTACTGACTTGATTCTACAGTCCCTGCCCTCTGCTTATACCCTAAAGGAAACCAGGGAAGAAGAAGGAAAGGGAAGGGCAAAAGTTTCGGGACTGGATGTAGTAAAAGAGGGAGGTTCCTATTGTTACGGGAATGAACATTGGCAGAAGGATTGCAGGGCTAGCAAAGCCAGTAGCCAGAATTTGAAGCATGTTGTGGCTTTGGCTTCGGGTGTGTTTGTGATAGAGAACTGTATGTCAGTTAACCCTACTTCCTGGGTATTGGATACCGGATCAGGATCTCACATCTGTAATTCATTACAGGCTCTGAGAAACTGTAGGGTTATCAGGAAAGGTGATATGACTCTCAGGGTTGCTAACGGAATGAGCTTGGATGCTGAATCCGTAGGGGAATATCATCTTGGACAGACAACTGGGCAGATATTGATTTTGCGTAACTGTTTGTATGTACCAGGTGCGACTTGTAATATCATATCTGTATCCTTACTTTCTAAGGAAGGATATGAATTTACTTTTGTAAGCGATGTAGTACACATCCACCTAAATCAAGTTCTGATTGGGTCAGGTACATTAAATAACGGGATATACGTATTGAATCAAGCTCAGATTTTCAGTGTCCAGAACACACTTAAAAGAAAGTCTCCGGAATTAAATCAGGCTTTCTTATGGCATTGTAGACTGGGTCACATTAATGAGACACGATTAACTAAGTTACATAAAGAGGGATACTTGAATCCGTTTGAGTATCAGTCTTATGCCACTTGTGAATCTTGTCTCATAGGAAAGATGACAAAGACTCCATTCACTGGACACGGAGTAAGAGCGAGCTCGCTCTTGGGACTCATACACAGTGATGTGTGTGGTCCAATGTCTACACATGCACGAAGTGGTTATTCATACTTCATTACTTTCACAGACGATTTCTCTAGGTATGGACATGTCTTCTTGATGAAGCACAAATCCGAGGCCTTTGAGAAATTTCGGGAATACAAGAATGAACTTGAAAAATAAACAGGCAAAAGTATAAAGACACTGAGATCTGATCGAGGTGGTGAATACTTAAGTGCCGAGTTTCTGGACTACTTAGAAGAGAATGGAATTCTCTCTCAGCATACTCCTCCATACACACCACAACACAACGGTGTATCTGAAAGGAGGAATCGAACCCTATTGGATATGGTTCGTTCCATGATGAGTAAGGCTGAGTTACCGCAATCTTTGTGGGGTTATGCACTAGAAGCAGCTGCATATCTCTTGAACAAGGCTCCAACCAAGACTGTGCTTACCACCCCATATCAGATGTGGAGTGGGAAGAAACCCTGTCTTAAGTATCTTAAGACATGGGGATGTCCAGCTTTTGTAAAAAAGCAGCATGCGGACAAGCTCGAGGCACGCTCAGTACTGTGTAAGTTTGTGGGATACCCAAAGAACTCCAGGGGGTATCTTTTCTATTCCGCAGAAGAACAAAAAGTTTTTGTTTCTCCGCATGACCACTTCATGGAAACTGAATTTTTGGAAAATCAGATAAGTGGGAGCGCAATAGAACTGGAAGAAATTCCAGAACCACAAGCTGTTACTGAAAGCTTGGAAGAACCAGAAGTTTCAGGAGAACCGGACATTCCTGCGCCGCTCCGCAGGAGTAGTAGGCAGTCTCATTCGCCCGAGAGATACTACGGTTTTCTCATAGACGGGGATAGAGAGGATTGCACTATTCATTATGATGAGCCTACTAGCTTCCAGCAAGCCATTCAGAGCAGTGACTCGGTAAAATGGCTGGATGCAATGCGGACCAAAATGGAGTCCATGTACACCAACAAAGTATGGACGTTGGACGTTGCTCCAGATGGGGTAAAACCCATAGGATGCAAGTGGATCTTCAAAAGGAAGATTGGTGTAGATGGACAGGTTGAGACCTATAAGGCTAGACTTGTTGCAAAGGGTTTTCGTCAAAGACCTGGTTTGGACTATGACGAAACCTTTTCTCCAGTGGCTATGCTGAAATCCATTCGGATCCTTCTTGCCATTGTTGCCTTCCACGATTATGAAATCCGGCAGATGGACGTAAAGACGGCTTTCCTAAATGGATATTTGGAAGAGTGCGTCTATATGGATCAGCCAGAGGGATTCATTCAGAGTGGGAGCAGCGGTAAAGTGTGCAAGTTGCTCAAGTCCATCTATGGACTGAAGCAGGCATCGCGGAGTTGGAACATCTGCTTTGATGATACTGTCAAAGAATTCGACTTTGTCAAAAACCCAGATGAACCATGCATTTACAGTAAGATTGTAGGGAGAAATGTGGTATTCCTCGTCTTGTAAGTCGATGACATTCTCCTAATAGGAAATGATATTCCTATGCTACAGTCAGTCAAAGGATTCTTGTCACAGAGGTTGTCCATGAAGGACCTGGGCGATGCCAACTACATTCTGGGGATCCAGATCTATCGTGATAGATCTAAAAGGATGTTGGGACTTTCACAGTCAAGGTACATCGACACCATACTGAAACGATTCAGTATGGAAGATTCCAAGCGCGGTAATCTACCGGCTTGTCACGGAATCACCCTCTCCAAAGAGATGTTTCCCAAGACTGATTTGGAAAGGGCTCGCATGTCAACAATACCCTACGCATCTGCGGTAGGATCTATTATGTATGCGATGTTGTGTACCAGACCAGATGTAGCATACGCATTGAGCGTTGTAAGCCGGTATCAGTCGAACCCAGGGGAGAAACACTGGATAGCGGTAAAGAACATTCTCAAGTACCTGAGAAGGACTAAGGAGATGTTCATGGTGTTTGGTGGAAACGACCTCCAGATCGAGGCCTTTGCTGACTCCAGCTTCCAGAGTGACAAGGATGACTCCAAGTCCATGTCGGGTTATGTCTTTACCCTCAATGGAGGGGCGGTTTGCTGGAAGAGTTCCAAGCAGGAGACCGTTGCTGACTCAACTATGGAAGCGGAGTACATATCTGCTTGCGATGCCGCAAAGGAAGCTGTCTGTATGAAGAAGTTCCTCACGGAGCTTCAGGTGGTTCCTACCAGTGTTGATCCAATACCGTTGTATTGTGACAACAACGGCGCTATAGCTTTAGCGAAGGAACCCAGGTCCCATCAGAAGTCCAGGCACATTTTGAGGCGGTACCACCTGATCAGGGAGATCATAGATCGCTGGGAGATCGAGGTGAAGAGAGTAAATACGGAAGATAACACTGTTGATCCATTCATGAAGGCCATACCCTAGACTCAGTTCGAGCAGCTGATCGAGATGATAGGTCTTCGATACGCCAGTACATGGCCCTAGTGCAAATGGGAGATTGTTAGTGTATATGCCCTAGAGGCCATTACTGTATCATACTAGCTTGTATATTACTTAATGGAAGCTTGGGATATTCATAGTTGTATACACAATCTTGCTCAAAATGGTAGTATGCTACTTGGTTTGTTTCTACTTCAATATGTGCATGTGTTTCTTTTAGCATATAGCTTATACATATTAGTAGAGCCCTTAGGATCTTTGCTTGATTACCAGCGTTGTGATGGCAGTCACACTAGTGGGGGCTGGGTAATCTACAAGCACATCCTTATACAGGTCCCTAGTCGTAGGACTATCGAGACAGGGCATCGATACTCCGGAGTAGACTAGCGTATGCGCTTCTCATCCCAGTGTGGGAGACGGTCTGTTCCACAGCCGTCAGTACGTCGTACTTGAGATAGTATGCGGGTGCTCGTTAGGTTACGAGTACACTGGACAGGACTCGTCGGGAACTGTTGGTTGGTACTATACCTATCGTCAGTTATCAGTTCCCAGGTGACATGAGTACAGCTTAGTCCGCTGACTTGACACTGTCACTTCGCCTCGAGTGTGTTCCCACTGTACTTAGATTACTACCCTACCACGGCTCAAAGGAGTCGTGCAAACAGGTAGTAGTTGGGTGCAGTCCCGAAGCACTTGGAGGCAGTGACGGTTAGACAGGATTCGTCTCTCCCGGTATTGAGGGTTGACATCGCGCTGTGTCTAGGAGAGCCATTACACGAGTAGTCCCTGGCCAGGGAAAGCGAGATATACTGGTAGGTTTCCAATGTTATCTCAGGATGTTCTGGGCTTCACTCCGACACGACTTGTACCGCTATTAGGGGACTGACGTTTGCTGCCCCTTAGGCCCGCCATGCGATGTATCGGACGAACAGACCGGACTGTATAGAGATTGTCACATTCAGGCTCAGTTGGAGTTCAGATGGGTTTCACCTCGTCAGTCTTCTTATCGGCATCTACCTGGGGACCGTTACGCACAGCTAGTGCCGCTTGCGGTCTGTAGTTAAACCCACTGCCAGCGTAGTGTCGAGTCTTTAGAGTCCCACACAGAAAGCTATTCGCCTTTAGGCAAAAAAGTAGAGGTCGCATAGTTTTGCGACAGGTCGCATGGTTTTGCGACAGGTCGCATGGTTTTGCGACAGGGTTCGGTCACATCCGTGCACTTGTGCACGTTTGGTGTCCGGACAATTAACACTAGCGGGCTTTGGTTTAAGCCAGATCCTAGTGTACATTTTGGGATTGGTTTTATCTCGTTTGTATTCGTGTTCCTCAGAACGCGGATGCGGGTGTGTATGCACAGTTGACAGAGAGACAGAGGTAGAGAATTCTCATTGGGGTTGTTGACTGTTGACTGTTGACTATTGACTTTTGGCTAAACCCTAATGAGAATAAGAAATATGATTAACAATAATATTAATTAAGTGTTATAGTGACATGGTTGTTGAGGGGTTGACTTTGTTGACTTGTTGACTTTGTCGACCGGTTGACTAGGTTGGACTAGTTGACCATCATCATGACAATGGCTATCATTTCATGGCAAAGACTTTTGCTTGCTTGTTTATTTTTGCAAAATGAGTGCATGAAATGATATAGCCATTTTGACTTGAACCATCACATAATACTTGATTACTATTTTGTTATGATGGTTTTGGATTATGAGAGCTTGGATGGCAAAAGAGTTACTCATTCTCTCATTTCATTTCTCTCTCTTGCTTGAGCTCTCCCTCTTGCTCTTCCTCTTGCTCTCTCTCTAGTTCAAGGCAACACCCTCTCATGAGTTGAGAAACATTGCCTTAGAGATAAAAGAAAACCCATATCACTTCTCTACTCATCCTTGTTCACAAGGTTTAGCAAACCAAGTGTTCTAGTTTCTTCAAGTTCGAAGAAGAAGCCAAAGGTAGAAGCTTTCAGGTGGATCCATCTTCGGCGCAAGGAGACGACGATGTGAGGCCGATCCGTACACCGGAAAGAGTTGAAGACGAAGGAGTTCAAGAAAGGTATAGCCTCCTAACCGAGTAGGTAAAACTCTAGTTAGGTTGTTAGGTAGTTGTTTAACAATGATCCGTATTTTTAGTCCATGTTACCACCTCTTGAAAAATCGTTTTTCATCATTTTCGCAAGCCCGTAAGTACCGGGAGAGGTAACGTGGACTTACAGGTTTTTCACTTCATTCTTGTATTCCTGGAATTTCTCAAAGGCCTCAGATTTATGCTTCATTAAGAAGATATGTCCATACCTAGAGAAATCATCCGTAAAAGTAATGAAGTAGGAATAACCACCTCGCGCATGTGTAGACATTGGACCGCACACGTCACTGTGTACGAGTCCTAAGAGCTCACTCGCTCTTACTCCGTGTCCAGTAAACGGAGTTTTTGTCATCTTTCCCATGAGACAAGATTCACAAGTGGCATAAGATTAATATTCGAACGGATTCAAATATCCTTCTCTATGTAACTTCGTTAATCGTGTTTCATTGATGTGACCTAGTCTACAATGCCGTAAGAAAGCCTGATTTATTTCTGGAGACTTTCTTTTAAGTGTGTTCTGGACATTGAAAACCTGAGCTTGACTCAATACGTATATACCGTCATCTAATGTACCGGACCCAATCAGAACTTGATTTAGGTGGATGTGAACTACATCGCTTACGAATGTAAAGTCATATCCCTCTCTTGAAAGTGAGGACACTGATATGATATTACAAGTCAAACTAGGTATATACAGACAGTTACGTAGAATTAATATCTGCCCACTTGTCAAACCTAGGCGATATTCTCCCACGGATTCAGCGTCCACGCTCATTCCGTTTGCAACTCTGAGAGACAAATCACCTATCCTTATATCTCTACGGTTTCTCAAAGCATGTAATGAATTACAGATATGAGATCCTTCTCCGTTATCTAGTACCCAGGAAGTAGAGTTAATTGACAAACAGTTCTCAATTACAAACACACTAGAGGTTGAATCCACAACATGCTTCGTATCCTGGCTACTGGCTTCCAAAGCCCTGCAATCCTTCTGCCAATGCCCGTTCCCATAACAATAGGAACATCCCTCCTTACCTACACCAAGTCCCAAAACTTTTGCTCTTCCCTTTCCTCCTACTTCATTGACACCGTATATCGGCTTTGTAGAGGTCTTCTTCTTTTCACCCTTTGCTTTCGCCCCGGATGTAGAAGAAGAAGGTCCCCCATTAAGCAGAACTTGTGTCTCCCTGGTTTCTTTCAGGATGTAAGTAGAGGGTAGGGACTATGGAAATAAGTCAGCGTATGACCTGTTTCCCAACGTGGTCTCCAGGTCCTTGAGCTCATCAACAGAGCTAGTCATTGTAAGGACGTTGTCCCCTACAGATGACCCAACAGCCAACCTCGCTTGAATTAAATCATTCAAGGTCTCATATCTTGCGATATAAGTTTGCTCTCCATATAAATCTTTGTTATGGAGAAAGATGGAAAACAAGTCCATCTTCTCGTGTTTCTTCTGGTATATACCATCAAATGAGGCCAACACGAGGCACTAAGCTTTCGCTTTATCCTTTTCCCTTGTCTGACGGATATCCATATCCGCGACGGTGGAAATTGGACCTGGGACGGCGGGATCTTGAGTGGTAATAGGGTGGTCCAGCTTGTCATAGGCAATGGACATCTGGACAGACCTTTGCCAATCAAATAAGTTAGATTCAGTCAACTTGTTATCTAGATGTAACCTAGTCATGGTCACAAGGTCGCTGCAATGAGAGAGAGAGAAGAAAACACTTTAGCATGATGCTCTTGCAAGTTTAGATTGGTTTTAAATTTATCTAAACTTGATGGCTCCCACTGTTTCTCGAATCCTTCCTCAAACCATAAAAGAAGAACTAGCCAGGACTATTCTCACTATACAATACTTGCTTAACCGTTCAGCCAGGCTAGTGTCGGTACTTCGAGGGAGGTTTTCCAACGCTTTCGCGAAGTTCCTTAATTAAATAATCTCTTTTCTCTGGGGGCGTAGCCCCGCTGACACCTTTCTTGACACTTACTTGGTTTATAGCATTGATTGTTAAGTGACGAATCTCCTGATAAGTAGCATATACTCATAGTAGGATCGGGATCCAAATATCATCATATGATAATGTTGAAGGTATCCTACCAACATTCATCAAACTCCAAATGGTATGCAGCACTAGCAAGTTTCAGTTTCTTTAGAAACTCCCGATGTGGATTTTTGCCCCATGTTCTTATGACCATGACGAAAGCCAACAAATCATAAAACACATGTCAAGTTCTGCCCATCATTATCTTGTTAATTTGAACCCACCCGTATATACCCTTGACGAAAGCCAACAAGGTTATACGACTGTCCCAAACCAACTCATCTATCTATGCAACAAATGAATACCCCAGCAGCTACCAAACACTATGTCTTGACGAAAGCCAACAAACATAGCTTGAATACTATTGACCATCCATAAGAAATGACAGAGGGCTACGACTGGTTTTGGCGAAACCGTGAACGTAGTGAACTTGATATAATCGATGGAACCTGATAGCTTTTTAAAAGGAGTGGTTAAAGCTCCATAATTAAAAATTCTGCTCTTTTAAAATAACCGAGTGGATTCTTTTAAATTTGTTCCAACGATTCAACTTTGGTTTATTTTCTTTGCATTATAAATAATGCGTCCCATCAATTAACCTATCATTGCAGAAAACAACGAAAATACAACGTCCTCTTATGCCATCCGCATTCGCCACTGGGTCCCGTCATCACCCGTTAGGTTACTTAACTAACGACAGAGCGGGGGCTGGGCAAGCGCGGGTGTAAAACATAAGTGATGTCTAAATAGCTATCATATATAGATATTGTACATTCGTCAGACGAAATAATAGGCATTCCAGGTCCCAGATGAACATTATTGGATATACAAGCAATCCGCGTTTGCTTTGAGCCTGCAACAAAATATGGATTACACAGTTCTGATGAATAGCCTTTACCCCACCCTAGACCCTACGGGTACGGCAAACTACCCGCCAAGTACCCGAAGTGAAGCGGTCTCCCTTAACAACGTGAGTAGGCCACTAAACACTTCGACGTACCTGGTAGTTTGTGTACCCCACCTTGGGTCTATCCTAGGAGCAAAAAACAGTAAATGAAATAATACAACGGTGGCTACAACCGCAACCTGGATGTGCCCCGCAAAAGAATATTACATCATATTACAATTTACATCGAATGAATGAATATAAAACCCATCTCAAACCCCGGCTAATCATCACAACGATCCAATCAAGTTCATATACACAAACAGTAAACATTACAGAAATGTGCAACCCCCTGCCAACCGACATACTAGCAGTTAGGGGAGGTTTACGAACACATTAATCATTACAGATAAAAACCCGATTAGCAAATAACTTAGAATATCGATCGATAACCATTTTCCGTGTCTACCCCAATTGCAAACCTGCACTGAACTAACCTGGGTAGAAACAGAACATACAGGAAAACAAAACACCAGAAATAAAGAATTACTGTGAAACTCCGAGTCAACTCGGCGTTGACTCTACGGCTGATCCGCGGCCAAAAGCACCATTTGGTCGCGGTTCCGCGGCCGTCTTGCCGAGTTGTGACCTCGTATTTTCCCAGAACTCTTATAATACCCTGCTGTGCATTTTAAGGCCTATCAAAAAAAATTTCTGACACATTTAAAATTAACAGAAACTGTTAATGGTATCGGGGTGTTGTTTTCGTGTTTTCCGTCGATCGAAGTTCTACTTACTTGCTAATAAGCTAGTAATGGTTTAGTTGGCTCTGATACCACTGTAAGTCCATGTCACGCACCCCACGAACTTGCGGGGAGGCGGAATATATGAAAAACAATCATCAAAGGTTCGTAACACGGACTTGAGCGCATGAATCGTATCTAAACCGTTACTAGCAAACAACGAAAGGTTTATGTTAGGTTTACCTAGCACCCTATGAGAGGTTTGGAAGCATCACATGTCACAAAGATCAAATTTTTATGGTGCTAAGTAAGCATACAAAGGATCTATCCTAGAAAATTAGGGTTTCTAAACTTTACAAGTAGCAATGACTAGGGTTTTGAGAGTACAACCTTTGTAGCTCCCTATGCTAGACTCTTTGGCCACTTGAGGGTTGGAGGAGGGTTCGCTTGAGGTCTCCTAGTGTCCACGACGATCCACCCGAAGCTCCTTGTCCAAGCTAACAACTTCACTAGATCAAGTGGAGGAAATGAAGCTAACACTCTAAACAAGTGGGCTAAACTTGTGTAGAATGATGTTGTGGTGGCTTTTCTCACTTCAAAAACCTATCTTGATGAGTGTTTTGCTCACTATAGAAAACTAGAGAGCAAAGGAAGAAGGAGGAAGAAGATGATGGCTTTTCTTTTAACAAAAGTAAAAGACTAACTCATAAAGAGAAAATGAAAATATATGTATATATATTTATCACTTCTCATCTCAAACCATGGTTAAATGTTTAAGATATTATTTAATTTGAGTTAAAACACAAAGAGAAGGTTAATCCATGGTTAGAAGTAGGTGAGCATGGTTAGGTTAAGGAAGAGTGTAGAATACAACCATGAATTATCCTTTCCTTCTTCTTTTCTTTTGTTTTAACAAAAATTAAATAATAATCCATATATTTAAACATGGTGTGAGTCTTATATTGCCACCATTTTCAATGTATAAGCAACCATGAAGGATGATGTATGTATGTATGTGTGTATGCACATCCATATGTGCATGAATCTATAAAGAAAGCATACATGCATGCATACATCCATCAAATACAAGAAAGGATTTCTAGTGAGAAACTAATGGTTAAATGATAAATCAACACTTGATTTATCAATCCGGCCATATCACATACGACCCCACCAAAAGCAAGCCGCCCGATCAATATACGGTATCCTATACGCGCATTTTAACCGGGTCCATGCGCATATCGTATACGCGCACCACAACGTTTCTCCTGGACTAGGTAACTCCTTTGTGGGACTCTAAGACTCGTCAATACGTCGGCAGTGGGTGATGATCATATCAAGCACCCCCAAGCCGCAAGCGGTCAGCTAAACGTAACGGCCACCCGGGTATTGAGCGATCAGAAGAAAACAAGCGAACCTGCTACAACTCCCGTCGAGCCAACCGGCAACACTACCGTACAGTCCGGTCTCTTCGTTAGATATGCTGCATATCGAGCCTAGGGATGGTCATGTCGACCCTAATAACTCAATAAGTCGTGCCGGTGAATGGTCTATAACAGATCGAGAAACTACTGATAACACTTATCAGTAAATCTCAGCACCCCTGGCTAGGGACTTACTGATATAACCAGTCGAGCACTGCACAGCATCAACTCCCAATACCGGGAGAGACGAAACCCCTCCTATCGCTCATCGCCTTCGTGTTTCTCGGGACTGTACCCAACGGCCACCTGTTTGCACGACTCAGTAGAGCTGTGGTAGGGTGGTAATCAAAGTACAGTGGGAGAGCACACAAGACTCTATGACGATCTCGGGTCTACAGACTAACCTGCACCAGTGTCACCTGAGAACTGCTATCCGACGATAGATATAATTCCATATAGGAGTTCTCGGTGAGTCCGTCCAATGTACCCATTCACCACTGAGCACCCGTATATGATCTTGATGTCAAACATCGATGAATGTGGGAACATCCATCGCCCATCACATGGGTCTAGTATCATATACGCTAGTCTACCCTGGTATATCGATGCCCCGTCTCGATACACCTCCGACTAGGGACATTTCAGAATATGCTTATAAACTACAGATGTCCCACTAGTATGATCTCTATCATAATCACTGTAGTCAAGCCAATATCCTCAGGGCTTTATCAACATGTATGAATGAGTAAAAACATGATCAAATCAACATGTGAGATAAAGAAGAACCAGATAGCATACTATCATGTTGAGCAAGAATGTACACTGAATATATATATATACACATGTATAAATACATCCATTATCACATAATGGCCTCTAGGGCATACATATATCCAACAGTTTAACTACTCTGATTCAAAGTTATACCTCATGTTTCTTGTCCTTCGGGTCTTCATCACTATCCTCCACTCCTTGTAAGCTCTTTGGAACGTCGGCACCTCAACGGCCTCCTCGAGTCAAAGACGATCCACCCGAGAGCTCCTACTCTAAGCTTAACCTCTAACTTGAAGTAACTAGGTTACTCAAAGTGCTAATCTAAGCAACCTGGGTGATATAGAGTTGGATTATGGAAGTATTAGTCTAGCTAACCCTTGATCTCAACACATGAGAGGTTAGGGTTAGGGTTTGAAGATAGAGAGCTTGAGGAGAGAGAAGGTGAGAGTGAGAATCCTTTTGGATGAATAGATCATGTGTGTATATATGAAACATAACATATATATTAAATGAATAACAAATAATGATATATCATCATGTTTCATTAATACACTAAGTGATTCATCACATGAGTCATATAAATCATAATTGATTCATTAACTCCATGTATGAATCACACCATGACTCACTTATCCAATTAATGCAAATGCCACTTTAACCCCCAAGTCACCATACTTCAAGAAGCTTCCTGACAAATTACGAGAACGCCCCTCCTATCCGTAAAATCACGGAAAAACTTTAGACTGTATAAATCCAATAATCCGATACTAGAATCTGGCTTAAACCAAAGCCGACTAGTAAAAATTGTCCGAACATCGTATGTGCGTAAAAACACGTATGCGTCCGAACCCTGTCGTAAAACCATACGACCTCTATATCGTTTCGCCCGAAGCAGGGAAACTCTCTGTGTGGGACACTAAAGACTCGACACTACGCTGGCAGTGGGTTTAACCACAGACCGCAAGCGGCACTAGCTGTACGTAACGGTCCCCAGGTAGATGTCGATAAGAAGGTCGATGAGGAAACCCATCCGAACTCCTACTGAGCCTGCTGTGACAATCTCCGTACAGTCCGGTCTGTCCGTCTAAGACTATCGCATATCAGGCCTAGGGTGCGGCAAGCGTCAGTCCCCTAAAAGCGGTATAACTCATGTCGGAGCGTAGCCCATTACACCTTGAGAAACTACTGGAACCTACCAGAAAATCTCGCTTGCCCTGGCCAGGGACTTTGCGTAATGGCTCTCTGACACAGCGCGATATCAACCCCCAATACCGGGAGAGACGAATCCTGTCTAACCGCCACTGCCTCCAAGTGCTCGGGACTGCACCCAACTGCTACCTGTTTGAACGACTCCTTTGGGTCGTGGTAGGATAGCAATCTAAGAACAGTAGGACACACTCGAGGCGAAGTAGCAGTGTCAAGTCTGCGGACTATGCTGTACTCATGTCACCTGGGAACTGTTAATTGACGACTGGTATAAAACCAACCAACAGTTCCCTGTGAGTCCTGTCCGGTGTACCCGTAACCTAACGAGCACCTGTATACTATCTCTAGTACGACGTACTAATGGCTGTGGGACAGACCATCTCCCCAACTGGGATGAGAAGCGTACACACTAGTCTACTCCGGAGTATCGATGCCCTGTCTCGATAATCCTACGACTAGGGACCTGAATAAGGATGTGCTTGTAGACTACCCAGCCCCCGCTAGTGTGACTGCCATCACAACGCTGGTAGTCAAGCAAGATCCTAAGAGCTCTATCAATACGTATACTCACATATTAAGATAGAAAAACCAAGTAGCATACTACTATGTTTAGCAAGACTGTTATATACATGTGAATATCCAAAGCTTCCATTAAGTAATATACAAACTAGTATGATACACTAATGGCCTTCTAGGGCATAAACACTAACATCTTTTCTTTCATTAATCTCGTTAACGAAATCCCATCATTTAATGTTTCCCTAAACATCACAGAAAATAAATGAAAATAAAACATACGCTTGTGCCATCCGCATTCACCATGAGGCTCCGTAATGCACCGTTAGGTTACTTATCTAACGGCAGAGCGGGGGCTGGACTAGCGCGGGTGGAAAACATAAGCAGCGTTTATTATATATATATATATATATATATAGCATTCGTCTCACGCAGTTATATGATCACATCACATAACCAAGCAGCAGAAGTCGTCATATGAAATATTGGATATACTAGGAGGGCCGTGTTTTAAATTAAGCCAATAATGAAATACACGGATTCCACGGTCGTGATGAATAGCCAAACCCACATCTCTAGACCCCTACAAGAGGGTAAGTAACCCTGCCAATTCTAGAGTTAGGAGACCCGGTCTCGACTCCTCGAGATGGTCTCCCACTGGACTCTAGAACCCGGTTACTTGTGCTCCTCGCCTTGGTGGAATTGGATCCTTGAATTTCTTGGGGCTCCATTAAATACCCTGCATGAATTTATGCATATTTTTAATCACGAAAATTTCCACTTTTGAAAAATCGACAGAAACTTCACAAATTCCGGGCTTCGAAAACCGATCGAACACTTTAACGTCGTATGAACCTTCCCAAATATTCTAGCTTGGCTCTGATACCATAAAAGTGTTTCTTAATAGCACCATAGGGTTAAAACGGGCATCGATCATGCAATTTTCAAAAATTCGGTGTGCTAAGAAACACCAATCTAGAATCTAACTAGATTATTATGGTTAATTATGATGATATGATAAAACTAAACAAAGAGAAGGAGGCAACAACCTTTGTAGACCATGTTCTTCTCTTCTCAAGCTCCATGTAGTAGTCCACGCGACTCCACTAGGCTCCACTTGAAGTTGAATCGAGCTTCCTTTGCGATCTTCGTGCCGAAAATGATCCACCCGAAGCTCCGCTAATCCAACCTACCTCTTCACTAAACTCTTTAGTGAAGGAAACACACTAGTTCAAATTGCTAATTCAAACTAGGATGGTGAAGTAGGGGTATTTGGGCTCACTTAGGATGCTCACATGCTCAAGGGTTCACAACTCATGTGTGGGATTGAGCTTGGAGGTGGAGGTGAAGAAAATGTAGAGAACTAGAGAGAAGAACTCATCAAATGAGCTCAAAAAAACTCAAGTGTAGAATGGAAAAGTGTCTCTTGACCTCGCTTATTCAAGAATGGAATAAATTGCAATAATAAATTGCAACCATGCTTGAATAGTGAGTCAAGACAAATAAACAAAAGATAAAGGCCACACTTGCCCATTCCACAAATATCTCCCAATTTTTCCACCTCATTTTCTATTTTCCAAAAATAGAAAAAGAAACCATGCTACATATAATATATATATATATACATGTATTAAGAAAATAATTAGTGAGCTAATAATATTAGTTAATATATAATTATATCAAATATAAATATATATAACATGTTATTAAATCAACACTTAATTTAATAATCCGGTTATATCACATATTACCGACTAATATCATTTATCTGTATAACACATTATTAAATCAACACTTGATTCAATAATCCGGTTATATCATATATAACCTAATCGATACCAAATAACCACCAGATTAGAATACGGTATCATATACTCGTATTTAATCAGGGCCCCGCAAATATCAACATATGTGCCCTACTCGTTTCACTTGAACTAGGAAACCTTCTTATGGGACTCTAAAAACTCGTCAATATGCCAGCAGTAGGTGATGATCACATCAGTCACCCACAAGCCGTCAGCGGTACTAGCTGGACGTAACGACTACCCAGGTATTGAGCGATTAGAAGATCAACAAGCAAGCTTGACCAAAATCTCATGAAGCCTATAAGTAACACTTACCGTACAGTCCGGTCTCTTCATCTGATATGTCGCATATCGAGTCTAGGGGTGGAATCGTCAGATCCTAGTAACATGATAAGTCATGCCGATGTATGGCTTATAACGGTTCGAGAAACTACTGATAACACTTACCAGTAAATCTCATCAGCCCTTGTTGGATATAGTGCCCTCAAAGTCAATTATTGGATCGCAGGTACGTGATTGCAATGATTGAGGGAGGACCTATACCGATAGGACAGTCTTACTTAAGATGATAGTATGCTATCTGGTTTGCCTTTATCATCGTGTACAGCTTTAGGTGACTTGATCACTATTACACGTTGATAGAGTCCTTAGGATCCTGCTTGACTACCAACGGTATGATGGCGATCATATACGTGAGAGTTGGGTAGTCTATAAACACATCCTTAAAAGCGGTCCCTAGTCGTGGGAGTTTCGAGACAGGGTATCGATACTCCAGAGTAGACTAGTGTATACAGTCGAGACCCCGACGAGGGGCGGTGGCCGATCTCACAAGCCACTGGTGTCAGTTGGTTCACCTAAGATGTATACAGGTGCTCATTGGGTTATGAGTACACCGGACAGGACTCGCTGGGAACCTGCTAGTTGGTATTATACCTAGCGTCAGACAGCAGTTCCCTGGTGACATGTGTACAGGTTAGTTCATCGACCTGAGATCGTCATTTGTCTCGTGTGAGTTCCCACTGTGCTTTGATTACTACCCAACCACGGCTCAAAGGAGTCGTGCAAACAGGTTTTAGTTGGGTACAGTTCCGAGCCACATGGAGGCAAGTGAGCGAATTGGCAGGGGATTCGTCTCTCCCGGTATTGGGGGTGAGATCGCGCTGTGTCTAGGAGAGCCATTACACAAAGCCCTTGGCCGAGGAAGGAGATTTACTGGTAGGTACTCCAGTAGTATCTCAGGGTGTTCAGGGCTACCCTCCGACACGACTTATACCGTTTTTCGGGGTCTGACGTTACCAGCCCCCTAGGCCCGATATGCGATGCTCATAGACGAACAGACCAGACTGTACGGATATTGTCGCTGATAGGCTCATTAGGGTTCCAGGATGAGTTCGCTCATCGGCTTCCCTTTCGGTCAGTACATGGGCAGCCGTTACGCACAGCTAGTGCCGCTGACGTGCTTGTCGTTAAACCCACTGCTAGGGTATTGACGAGTCTTTAGAGTCCCATACAGATAGTTTTCCAAGTTCGGGCGAAACGTTGTAGAGGCCGTATGGTTTTATGGCAGGGTTCGAACATGCACGTGCATTTGTGCACATGTCATATTTCGGACAGATAATACTGGTGGGCTTTGGTTTAAGCCGGAACCAAGTATTATATTGAGTCGGAATATTTTAGTCTCATCGTATCCGTATTCGGTCAGAATACGGATACAGGTATGTATATACAGGTGAGGGGTATTCTCGTAATCCGTTACGAAATTACTTTAGAAGATGCATTTCTTTTTGGTTAATCATTTTAGTTTAAATGATTAAATGGATTTGGAAAGTGTGACTCATGTAATGAGTCATTATTCTAGCATGTTCACTAATGACTCATGGAAATGAGTCATGTAGTGAGTCATGGTTGAGTTAATGACTTTTGTTTTGGGTAGGATATTTTAGGGTTTTGTGTGGGATATTTTGTAAGATATTTACTTAATTTTTCCAACACATAACCTAATAAATACCACACCCAAAATAAGTGGACAGCCAAGGGTTAATTTTTGAGACTTGGTTTTTGCTCACTGGAGTTTTCTTGAGCTCACAATTTCCAACTCTTTCCATCTTCTTCTACCTCCTCCCTATCCCTCTCATGTGATGAGAACCCTAGGGTGTTTGAGACAAAGTATTCTACTCATTCTCTACTTCATCTTGGACATGTCGGATGATATACTTCATGTCCGAGTTGCCTCGGTTTAAAGGCGGGAGCCCGTATAAAGACTCGTTGACGTGGTGCCACCTCGACGAGGAGACAGGAGATCGGAGTTGCCGCGAGAAGCGTGGAATGATGGATAAAGACCGAAGGACACGGATCGATCTCTTTACAGTTTGTTAGTATAGCGTTAATGGTAAGATCCGGGTTCTAGTATGCGATAGCGCCAGTTGTAAAAGTTTTTGTTCCGCGTTTGGCCTCAGATTGACGGCCGGGGCGCTACCGTAGACTTACATGATATCAGAGCCACGCCATTAACCTTTACTAACTTGTTATAACATGTTTAAAACATCGATCGAACGAAATTTCCAAAACCGCATTTTTCATGTTAATTTTTCTGTCGAATTTTTAAACTGGTCTAAAAATTATTTTGAGCATGTCAGAAAATCGTGCAGGCGTTTTTAAGACTCTGGAAGAAATTTGGTCCACTGATTCCATTATACTGCCGCGGAACCGCCGCACAAACCATGGTTTGGCCGCGGTTCCGCCGCCAATTTGTGGCAACAGTACACCATATTTCTTCTGTGTGTCTTTCATATGGAATTGTGATTTCTGGAATATTTTGTTTGGGCCCAGATTTTGTTTGAGTACTGCAGTTGTACTTGGGGCCCACTTTGGGATGTTTTATCGATCGGAATTTTAAATGTGTTAGTTTACAGTACTTACATTATATCTCCGACCGTGAATGTCATTCGAGCGGTAAATCGTGTCTAATTGCTATAGTTCTTTTAGACGGGTTTGCGAACGTGACATTCGCATTGATGTTCTGTGTTGTGCTGTGATGTTGCGGATTTGTCGTGGTGGATAGCTGTGTGCAATGGTAGTGCAGTTTGGATTTATTTGTACATTTGATATTGCAGGGCCAGCGTCCAACATGTGGACTGTCGTCACTGCCTGTTTATATATTATTCTTTTGGGGCACGACCGGGTTGAGGTCGATGTACCCGTTGTACATATTTTCATTTCTGTACTAGGTTTACCCCGCGACGGAGTGCACGGATAGCTGGGTTCTGGAGGGCAACGGGTCCGCATCTCATGGTTTTGAGAGGCAAGGGGCCATACTCTAGAATTGGCAGACTATTCGCCGCACTCGTAGGGGTTACAGGTTGACCCAATGAGGGGTGCTCAAGTTACCGGATTCCGTGAAGTGCAGGGTGGTCCATTCACTTTGCTGTAGGGGGCTGCCTTGCTTCAGGTTTTGGCGGGTAACTTGCCGCACCCGTATGGTCTAGGTTTCAATGCACAGGCTATCCACACGACCAGGGGAACGTCGGGTTTCAGTAGCGGCTCTGTGAAACCCGGGGATCCCAGATTATCTGTATTGTTCTGTGATGCTTATTACTTTTCTGTAATGTTGCATTTATCACGCCTGGAGCGATTATTGTATATTGGTATATATACTAGTAGATGCTGTATATGTTTTACATCCGCGCTAGTCCAGTCCCCGCTCTGTCGTTAGTTATGTAACCTAACGGGTGATGACGGGACCCAGTGACGAATGCTGATGGCATATACGTACATTTTATTTTCGTTCTTTTCTGGTGTGATTAATTGATGGGACTGCGTTGATTCTGATCAATGCAAAGGAAAACAAACCTGTTTGATGTTGTTGGAACAGTTTTCAAAAAGTGTTATTACAAGGACGTTTTCTTTTATTTTGCACAGTGGTATTCAGTTGGAATATCCTGCAACTCATTCGACGAGGCAAGGGCCGAGATCCCTTTACCGGGAGTGACCCCTTGGGCAGAAGTTTGCGTCAGGGTAATAACTTCACTATAGTCGATTACTTGTTGTTTTGCATCGCGGTATTCAGTTGGAATATCCTGCACCTCATTCCACGGGGAAAGCGCCGAGATACCTTCACCGGGAGTGACCTCTTTAGCAAAGGTTTTCGCCACTATATTTTTGTAAAAAGCTATCAGGTTCCTTCAACGAGATCAAGTTCATTACGTTAAAGGTTTTTCGCCAAAAACCAGTCGTAGCCCTCCGTCATTTCAGACGGGTAGCACGTAGTATTCATGCTATGTTTGTTGGCCTTCGTCAAGGCATAGTGGATGGTAGCTGCTTGTTACCATTCTGTTGCATAGATAGATGTGTTGGTTTGGGACAGTCGTATTACCTTGTTGGCCTTCGTCAAGGGTATGTACGGGTGGGTTCAAATTAACAAGATAATGACGGGTAGAACTTGACATGTGACTTATGATTTGTTGGCCTTCGTCAAGGTCATAAGAGCATGGGGTAAAAATCCACATCGGGAGTTTCTAAAGAAACTGAAACTTGCCAGGCATGCGCATACCTTCTGGAGTGTGATAACATGAGTGGATTCCTTCACGTTATCATGCAATGAGAGTTGGATCCCGATTCCCACTGATGAGTTGGTTTACTCTTCGGGTGATCCCGATTGATTCTTCTTTCAGGTTTGGAGGAGAATTTGACAGTACAGTGGGAGGTTTCCTGATTAGATAAAGTGATAACCATTCTGATCTAGGTTAGAGTGCACGCAGAGTGTTTCTTTTCTCTCTCACTTTGGCAGCGACCTTTGACCGACCCTAGACTATGACTCAATGACCAAGTTGACCGAACCTTCTTAAAATACTGGCTTTTGGATTGTCCAAGTTGCATAAGTCATTGCCGCTCCTTCTTTTACCCTTTGCATTTCTCAAAACACCACGTATCACTACGAACATCCACTTCCATTGGATAGATCCATCGTATGGTTATATACGAACTCGAAGGGACTTCTTCGAGGATGGATCCAGGTTTAGGAGAAATTGAATTGGTTTATTCAGTTGTCTTTTATCATCACCTTCTCTCGGGTTGCGAGGGCTCCTTGGTTTAGGAGAGTACACCTATTATGCTTATTGGATAGTCTTCTTCCAAACCATAGGCAGGTGCCGAAAGGTAGGGAATGAAGAAAACCAATTAGCCTCAGTAGGGTGTACAGAAGGTAATAAGTAAAGACAAATAAAGGGATTAGAAAGAGGGCAAAGTAAATTGCGACTGCTATCATTCACGACCAAACCGCGTACTTAATCGCCACTCCTACTTCACCTTTGTTTGTTTCCCCAGTTCAGGAGAAATAGAGTAAGGTTTTATTCAGTTGTCTTTTATCATCACCTTCTCTCAGGTTACGAGTACTCCTTGGTTTAGGAGAGTATACCTATTATGCTTATTGGATAGTCTTCTTCCAAACCATAGGCTGGTGCTGAACGGTAGGGAAGGAAGAAAACTATTTAGCCTAACGATGGTGAACAGAAGGTAATGACTAAAGACAAATAAAGGTATTTGGATAGATGACAAAGAAATATACGGTTACAGTCTTGAATTTGGATAATGGAAGAGGCATTACTACGAATACCCGGATACCCCTTCAAAATATTTTCATGTTTCAGTTTCACTATGCGTTGTTAAAGGAAAACTGATTTCCCGATTAGATACTTACTCCAGGGTATGTATTTACCAGGCATGATTCTCACATCCGTATGGTTTTACAGATGATGAGTGGGAGTAAGTTATTGGGAATTAGGTGATCATCCTCATTATATCGGAATTCGTTGTAATTGGTGATATTTGAGGAAATCGCCTGGGTTTTTGCCGGACGGCAAGTATTTAGTTTTGAGTATCCGTTGTTGTGCACCAATTTCAAACTGATATATCTGTACGTTTATTTTATAAAGTGAGATATAAATTTTTGAAATTATGTCCATGACATTTACCTATATCAGTTGACGATTGGGTAAGGAGCATTGAACAGCGGGTTAGTTCTTAACCATAAGTACAGTTTTCAACCTACGATGCATAGGTTTTGAGTTATTCAACTCAGCGGACTTATACAGAGTATTGTATGTTGTCCAGTGTCCATCAGGACAAAGGGGTTGGTCCTCGTACTATGTTCTATTTACTTGTGACTTCTCTAGTTTTTAAACAAGTGTTTCGTAGAAATACAAAGTCTAAGTTTTGAGAAGTTATAGGTACAAGAATAAAGTAGAGAACCAGGTATCGCAAGTATCGGGATTCTTCAAAAAGATCGAAGATGTAGATACTTGTGAATGGTATTCAGTTGATAGTAATGGTTTTGAGAAACTTGTTTCTCTTTCGGGTTACTCATAATTGAATGCATTCCTAAATTGAGTAATGATGATCGGCCTCTCTCCATTTTGTTGACATGCACTGGAGACAGCTGCATGATTATAATCTGGTTCCAATTAAATAAGTGCCAAAGTTTCTATATTGGATATAAATGGTTCATATCTTAACGATGTTAAGGTACGGGGAGTAGTCCGGCTTATGCTTAAAACCAGACTCTGGATAACTCAAAGCACGTTTCTGTAATGGTAGTTTGTGGGTTGACCCAGGCTATGACGAGGGTTGATTTTCTACCATCTGGAAGATCAATGATGATATTGTTCTTGACTCGCTACAGTTTTAGTAAAATGGATTTTTTTTCAGAAAACAGTAGTGGGGGTATGGTAAAACTGGAAGTGATTCCACAACCGCAAACGATTACGGAAAATTTAATAGAACCTAAAGATTCAATCAGGTTTGACATTCCATTAGCCACTCCGCAGATATGGTGGGCAACCTCAGACATTCGAGAGGTACTCCGGTAGCCTCAAGGACGGTGACAGGGAGGTTCTTGTTTACCCAGACTTGACACTACTGTAGTTCCAGGCTATGAGACCCGGCAGGAGGTTGAGTATAGCGTCATTCTAAACTAGCTTTAGAAGTGCACGAGTATATGACTCTGGCAGTGGGTTGTCGTAGTCAGTGGGAGCAGCGGAAGCATAGTGGGTAAGTAGCTTGTGTCTATTTATAGACACGAGCAGATATAGAAGAGAGAGATCATCTAATTTTGATGTGACAGTCATGGCTTTGACTTCATCAGAATAGGGGATGGATCTGTTAAGAAGGTAGTAGGGTGTGATGTCCTGGTATTTGGATGACATGCACTTTGTAGGAAGTGAGATTCCTATCCTACGATCGGTTATACTTTGGTTGTCACACAGTTGTTTCTCCACACAGGATATGGATATAATATCAGACATTCTGGTTACTAGATCTATGGTTTTAGATCTAGATTTTGGTAGTTTCCCAATCTGGTTACTTTGACAGTATTCTAAAGGTATTTAGAATAGATGACTCCTGGCATGGTGGTGTACCTGCAGGTGATGGAGTCACCCTCTCTAAAGGTGTCTTACAGACTAAAGAGGAGAGGGATGTGCATGATTGGTAGATCACTTGCTTAGGCAATTGAGTCAATCATGAGATGTCTGGTGTTGTTTTTGCACTAGATGCAATAAGTTGAGATATTAATCCAATCCTATAGAAACATTCGAAGGCAGTTTTAGAACATAAGTAAATGTTCTACGGATTTGATAACGGCAGCCTCCTTCGGGAGATGGTTATCATTCTAGGCTTCCAAGGTGACATGGATGACATAGTGATTATCAGAGTTATAGTTTTCCCTCTGAAAAGGGGCAGTAGTTTGGACAGGTTGTCCAGGCGGATACTGAGGAAGGCATGGCGCAGGATACTGATTAGGTTCAGTTGTCGATACAGTCTAAGAAGTTTGGATTTGGAGTTCATTTATGAACTAGGTCCCATCAGATGTCCAGACATATTCTAAGACAGGTATTACTCAATTCGGGAGATGGTTTTCTCCGCGAACTTGAGATTAAGAGAGACATAGAAAGAAACATCAGGGCGGATCCACTCACTGAGGCTATTTCTCGAACACGATAGTTTTACGAACGGGCTTTGTGAAACTGATTAGTAGAGGAGTTGGATGTTCGGTATCACACTGGCTGTGAGTATGCGACATCGCAATAATTAGCCTTAAGTGCAAGTGGGAGATTGTTGGATATAGTGCCCTCAAAGTCAATTATTGGATCGCAGGTACGTGATTGCAATGATTGAGGGAGGACCTATACCGATAGGACAGTCTTACTCAAGATGATAGTATGCTATCAGGTTTGCCTTTATCATCGTGTACAGCTTTAGGTGACGTGATCACAATTACACGTTGATAGAGCCCTTAGGATCCTGCTTGACTACCAACTTTATGATGGCGATCATATACGTGAGAGTTGGGTAGTCTATAAGCACATCCTTAAAAGTGGTCCCTAGTCGTGGGAGTTTCGAGACAGGGCATCGATACTCCGGAGTAGACTAGTGTATACAGTCGAGACCCCAACGAGGGGCGGTGGCTGGTCTCACAAGCCACTGGTGTCAGTTGGTTCACCTAAGATGTATACAGGTGCTCATTGGGTTATGAGTACACCGGACAGGACTCGCCGAGAACCTGCTATTTGGTATTATACCTAGCGTCAGACAGCAGTTCCCTGGTGACATGTGTACAGGTTAGTTCATCGACCTGAGATCGTCATTTGTCTCATGTGAGTTCCCACTGTGCTTTGATTACTACCCTACCACGGCTCAAAGGAGCCGTGCAAACAGGTTTTAGTTGGGTACAGTCCCGAGCCACATAGAGGCAAGTGAGCGGATCGGCAGGGGATTCGTCTCTCCCGGTATTGGGGGTGAGATCGCGCTGTGTCTAGGAGAGACATTACACAATGCCCTCGGCCGAGGCAGGAGATTTACTGGTAGGTACTCTAGTAGTATCTCAGGGTGTTCAGGGCTACCCTCCGACACGACTTATACCGCTTTTCGGGGTCTGACGTTACCAGCCCCCTAGGCCCGATATGCGATGCTCATAGACGAACGGACCGGACTGTACGGATATTGTCACTGATAGGCTCAGTAGGGTTCCAGGATGAGTTCGCTCATCGGCTTTCCTTTCGGTCAGTACATGGGCAGCCGTTACGCACAGCTAGTGCCGCTGACGTGCTTTTGGTTAAACCCACTGCCAGGGTATTGACGAGTCTTTAGAGTCCCCCACAGATAGTTTCCCAAGTTCGGGCGAAATGTTGTAGAGGCCGTATGGTTTTATGGCAGGGTTCGAACATGCACATACATTTGTGCACGTGTCATATTTCGGACAGATAATACTAGTGGGTTTTGGTTTAAGCCGGATCCAAGTATTATATTGAGTCAGAATATTTTAGTCTCATCGTATTCGTATTCGGTCGGAATACGGATACAGGTATGTATAAACAGGTGAGGGGTATTCTCGTAATCCGTTATGAGATTACTTTAGAAGATGCATTTCTTTTTGGTTAATCATTTTAGTTTAAATGATTAAATGGATTTGGAAAGTGTGACTCATATAATGAGTCATTATTCTAGCATGTTCACTAATGACTCATGGTAATGAGTCATGTAGTGAGTCATGGTTGAGTTAATGACTTTTATTTTAGGTAGGATATTTTAGGGTTTTGTGTGGGATATTTTTGTAAGATATTTACTTAGTTTTTCCAACACAAAACCTAATAAATACCACACCCAAAATAAGTGGACAGCCAAGGGTTAATTTTTGAGACTTGGTTTTTTCTCACTGGAGTTTTCTTGAGCTCACAATTTCCAACTCTTTGCATCTTCTTCTACCTCCACCCTATCCCTCTCATGCGATGAGAATCCTAGGGTGTTTGAAATCGTTTTAGTATGGTGTCGATGTACCTGGACTGTGAAAGTCCCAACATCCTCTTGGATCTATCACGATAGATTCGGATCCCCAGAATATAGGAGGCATCACCCAGGTATTTCATGGAGAACTTTTGTGACAAGAATCCATTGACTGATTGTAGCATAGGAATGTCATTTCCTATCAAGAGAATGACATCCACGTACAAGACGAGGAATACCACAGTTCTCTCTACAATCTTACTATATATACATGGTTCATCTGGATTTTTGATAAAGTCAAATTCTTTGACCGTCTCATCAAAACAGATGTTCCACTCCGTGATGCCTGCTTTAGTCTATAAATGGACTTAAGCAACTTGCACACTTCCCCGCCGCTCCCATTCTGAATGAAACCCTCTGGCTGAACCATATAGACGCACTATTCCAAATATCCATTTAGAAAAGCCTTCTTTACGTCCATCTGCCAGATCTCATAATCTTGGAAGGCAGCAATGGCAAGAAGGATCCGAATGGATTTGAGCATAGCCACTGGAGAAAAAGTTTCATCATAGTCCAAACAAGGTCTTTGACGAAAACCTTTTGCAACAAGTCTAGCCTTATAGGTTTCAACCTGTCCATCTACACCGATCTTCTTTTTAAAGATCTATTTGCAGCCTACGGGTTTTACCTCTTCTGGAGAAAAGTCCAAAGTACATTCTTTGTTGGTGTACATGGACTCCATCTTGGCCCGCATTGCTTCTAGCCATTTTACCGAGTCGGCGCTCTGAATGGCTTGCTGGAAGCTAGTTATCTCATCATTGTCAATGATGCAATCCTCTCTATCCCCGTCTATAAGAAAACCGCAGTATCTCTCGGGCGGATGAGACTGCCTACTAGTTCTGCGGAGTGGGGCTAGGATGTTCGGTTCTTCTGAAATTTCTGGTTCCACTATGCATTCAGTAATATCTTGTGTTTCTGGAATTTCTTCCAGTTCTAAGGTAGTTTCCAAAAAATTCATTTTCCAAGAAGTGGGGACGCTGAGAAACAAAAATCTTTTGTTCCTCTGCGTAATAGAAAAGATATCCCCTGGAGTTCTTTGGGTATCCCACAAACTTACACGGTACTGAGCGTGCCTCGAGCTTGTCCGTATTCTGCTTTTTTACAAAAGTTGGACATCCCCATGTCTTAAGGTACTTAAGACATGGTTTCTTCTCACTCCACATCTCATATGGTGTGGTAACCACTGACTTAGTAGGAACTTTGTTCAAAAGATATGCAGCTAATTCTAGTGCATAACCCCAGAAGGATCGCGGCAACTCAGCCTTACTCATCATGGAACAAACCATATCCAATAGAGTTCTGTTCCGTCTTTCCGATACACCGTTGTGTTGAGGTGTGTATGGAGGAGTAAGATGGGAGAGAATACCATTCTCTTTTAGGTAATTCGGGAACTCGGCACTCAAGTATTCACCACCTCGATCAGATCTTAGTGTCTTGATACTTCTGTCTGTTTGTTTTTTCACTTCATTCTTATATTCCCGGAATTTCTCAAAGGCCTCGGATTTATGTTTCATCAAGAAAATATGTCCATACCTAGAGAAATTATCCGTAAAAGTAATGAAATAGGAACAACCACTTCGTGCAAGTGTAGACATTGGACCACACACGTCGCTATATATGAGTCCTAAGAGCTAGCTCGCTCTTACTCCGTGTCCAGTGAACGGGGTCTTTGTCATCTTTCCCATGGGACATGATTGACAAGTAGTATAAGACTGATATTCGAACGGATCCAAATATCCCTCTCTATGTAACTTCGTCAACCTTGTTTTATTGATGTGACCCGGTCTACAATGCCATAAGAAAGCCTTATTTACTTCTGGAGACTTTATTTTAAGTGTGTGCTGGACGTTGAAAACATGAGTTTGATTTAATACTTATATACCGTTATCTAGTGTACCTGACCCAATCAAACTTTGATTTAGGTGGATGTGGACCACATCGCTTACAAATGTAAAATCATACCCTTCCATAGAAAGTAAGGATACAGATATGATATTACAAGTCATACTAGGTACACACAAACAGTTACGTAAGATCAATATCTTCCCACTTATCAATCCTAGGTGATACTCCCCTACGGATACAACATTCACGCTCATTCCGTTAGCAACCTGAGAGTCATATCACCTGCCCTGATAACTCTACGGTTTCTTAAAGCCTGTAATGAATTACAGACATGAGATCCCGATCCGGTATCTAGTACTTAGGAAGTAGAGTTAATTGACATGCAGTTTTCAATCATAAACACACCCGAAGTCGAAGCCACAACGTGCTTCAGATCCTGGATTCTGGCTTTCCAAGCCCTGCATCCCTTCTGCCAATGCCCTTTCCCGTGACAATAGGAACAACCCTCCTTTCCTACTGTTAGCCCCGAAACTTTTGCCCTTCCCTTTCTTTCTACTTTACTAACACCGCCTATCAGCTTTTCGGAGGTTTTTTCTTCTCACCCTTGGCTATCGCCTCGGATCCAGAAGAAGAAGATCCTCCAATAAGCAGAATGGGTGTTTCCCTGGTTTCCTTCAGGGTGCCCTTTCCTGGAAGTATAAATTTCTTCCTCTGGGCGTAAGTAGAAGGTTGGGACTGTATAATCAAGTCATCACTCGACTTGTTATCTAACGTGGTCTCCAGGTCCGTGAGCTGTTTAATATAGCAAATCATTGTAGGGACGTAGTCCCCTACAGATGATCCGACAGCTAATCTCGCTTGAAGAAATTCCTTCGAGGTCTCATATCTTGCGATACGAGATTGCTCTCCATATAAAATTTTGTTATGGAGGAAGATAGAAGAAAAGTCTATCTTCTCGTGTTCCCTCTGGTTTTCACCGTCTACTGAGGCCAACACGAGGCACTTGGCATTCGCACAGTCTTTTCCCTTTGTCTTACGGATATCATCCACGACGGTGGAAACTGGACCTGAGACGGCAGGGACGTGAGTAGTAATGAGGTGGTCCAGCTTGTCATAGGCAATGGACATCTGGACAAACCTTTGCCAATTAATATAGTCAGGTTCAGTCAAATTATTATCTAACTGTAACCTATGTCTGGTCACCTGGTCGCTTCAATTAGGGGAGAGAGAAGAAACACTTTAGCTTGATGCTCTTGCAAGTTTTAGATTGGTTTTTAATTTATCTAAACAGGATGGCTCCCACTGTTTCTCAAATCTCTCTTCAAACCATAAAGAAAGAATTAGTCAAGATTAATCTCACCATACAATACTTGCTTAACCGTTCAGCCAGGCTGGTGTTGTACTTCGAGGGAGGTTTTCCAACGCTTTCGCGAAGTTCCTTAATTACATAACCTCTTTTTCCAGGAGGCGTAGCCCCTGCTAACACCTTTCTAGACACCTACTTGGTTTATAGCATTGATCGTTTAGTAAAAAAATCTCCCGAGGAGTAGCATATACTCACAGTAGGATCGGGAACCAAATATCATTGTGCGATAAAGCTGAAGGAATCCTACCAATTTCATCACACTCTAAATGGTATGCAACACTAGCAAGTTTCAGTTTCTTTAGAAACTCCCGATGTGGATTTCTGCCCCATGCTCTTATGACCTTGACGAAGGTCAACAAATCATAAGTCACATGTCAAGTTCTACCCATCATTGTCCAGGTTAATTTGAACCCACCCGTACATACCCTTGACGAAGGTCAACAAGGTAATACGACTGTCCCAAACCAACGCATCTATCTATGCTACATGTGAACACCCAGCAGCTACCAATCACTAAATATGAACTGGCGGACGGGGCCGGGCGCAGGTGCCAGATCCTAAAAGTAGAGTCTCGATCAGCCTAGTGCACCAACCACGTGGTACGACGGGCACTCAAAGACCTGGCGAATGATGGCCCACTCCACCCAAGAGCGCTTATGTCATATGGGAACTAATGGCTGGAAACAATCCTTATGATTTTGATATCCGGTAAGAATAATAAGAATCAAGGTCCAGGTTGGTTGGTGAGCCTAGTGATAGGAGACTATCTAGCTTGGTTCGGAGAGCACTTGTTGGGTTAAAGATTTGTTTTTTGCAAAATGTTACGGCCTAAATGCTGAACTATTGCCTTGACGAAGGTCAACAAACATAACTTGAATACTACTGAACGTTCATATGAAATGACGGAGGGCTACGAAACCGTGAACATAGTGAACTTGATATAATCGAAGGAACCAAGATAGCTTTTAAAAGAAGTGGTTTAAGCTCCGCATTTAATAGTCTGAAGTTTCGAAAAAACCGAATGGTTTTAAAATTTGTTCCAATGATTCAGCTTTAGTTTATTTGCTTTGCATTAATGTAATGCAGTCCCATCAATTTACACCTATCATCACAGAAAAAGACGAAAATACAACGTCCACTTATGCCATCCGCATTCGCTACTGGGCCCCGTCTAACACCGTTAGGTTACTTAACTAACGCCAGAGCGGGGGCTGGACTAGCGCGGATGCAAAACATAAGTAGCGTCTATTATATAACATATATAATAATAGCATTCGTCTAATGCAATAATAGGCATTCCAAATCACATATGAACATATTGGATATTGTCACGACCCGAAGTTCGACTCGTGACCGGCACTTAACCACGTAACGTCTACATGCGTGATGCGACTAAGTAAGCCGAAACCCAGAAATCAAAACCATTAAAAGTAGTGAGTGTTGAAAACCTTTGTTTAAAACATTTGGACAAAACCTTAAGTAGTTTAATAACAATCTTTAAAGTTTAAGTTATTATCTTAAAAATTTTGGCAGCATTTCCTTTGTAAAACTAACCCCGAAATCGGGTACAAGACAAGATATGAGTAAAAATGACACACAATGAAATAAGGCATCCCAACGGGAGCAATCACGCCCAACGGCGGAAACAAACACTACAAGCGTAATATACGACGCCGAAGCGAAGAAATGAGCAATAAGTGAAAAACATCACAGAATGATAACTGCATAAGTAAAGACGGCTCACACGAGCTCGACATCAGAAAACAAATAATATACATCATCGTCCTCACACTGTCTCTAAGTCAATAGATAAATGTAGATGGAGAGTACTAGATACAAAAGTTTGTACAATGTAAATAACCAGATACCACAACCCACCTAACAGCAAACAGCTCACACACCAACTGCAGTGGTATCCGTAGCAAAAAAGATGCAAAAGGCAGCCTGTCGCGACTACTCTGAGGGGCAACCTGCAAACACTATGGCACAACGGGGTTGAGTTGCCAACTCGTGAATAGAAGATAACATATAAAGGTAATCGCGAGCATGCACGTACTGCGCTACTCTATCATATGCCAGCAGATGATATCTATATGCGATAAGTAGTATGTGCAATAATCATGCAAGTGCTCTATCAGGTAAAATAACTACAGGATGAGATGCATAATAATGGATGCTGAGTATGGGATGAAATAACATCTACACGGAATGTCAATGTGGAAAACTAATCGGTGCCCAACAATGCACCCAAATCCCAATAAACTCCGGCGCCGGCACTCTCATCGGCCCTCAAATCCTGTAAATCTCAGAGAATCACGAGTGCCCAACATCGGCACTCAAAATATCATGAAATAATCGTGTCCAGCATCGACACGCAAATCCTCATATATCGGGCTCCGTCATTCCGGATCAGCCCACGGGCTCTGTTTACGGTATCGGCCCTCGGCCCCAGCAGTATGAGTCATCCCGTATCCATCTATCGACTCTGGTCAGTATCATCCGGATAACCGCCAGGTCCAACCAATCACCGGTAGGTACTCGCCACCCTGCCAGGCTCATCGTCTACTCCACGAAAACATTTCTCGCCCCGGGGAACCATACCGGGTCCACCACGAACCCACAAACGGATCATCCAACTCCTCGAATCGGGTTTCAAGCACACGTCTCAGAACCGAGAAAACGCGTGGTAGACGCACCAAAATATCATATCAAGAGAAACCGGGTTTTCAAATAGTGCATATTTTCTTAAATAACTCCACGGTCCTCAAAACCAGAAATCACATGAAATCCAAAACCAATGTGTAAGTCAATGCGATGTGATATGTGCATCAAGTCATACTATAAGTAAAAGGGAGAAACCGCTCTTTGAAATTGTTCCAGTTTTTCAAAAGGCATCATGCGGCTCCCAGTTTCTACCAAAATCAGCTTATCCAGGTAGGTACAGTTTAAATATGCATAAGTATGTAAATGAGTACGTGCACAAGTGGGAACATGTAAAGGATTACGTGCACGAGTATGAACATGTAAAGGAATACGTGCACAAGTATGAACATGTAAAGGAGTACGTGCACAAGTATGAACATGTAAAGGAGTACGTGCACAAGTATCATAATCATATCGAATCATATGTGAGATGAACTACAGTATAATGATCATGGCAATTCTACAGTGTGAGTGTCATGGCAATTACTAACGGTGTGTGTGTAACATGCAGATTAGTGCTCGTGCAACATGAACCGTTAGTAACAGTGCGGTGTTTTAACAATTCTAAGTTCATATACATATAGCAGGGAATGCAGTATGCAACAACAGTGTCCATGAACAGTTAATGTATGTAAATGCAATATGCTGCTACAAGGTCCTATCAGCCCTAACGCATAACGACATGCGGGCGATTTCTGTTGGAGATAATGCCCTCAGAGTCAATTATTGGATCACAGGTACGTGATTGCAATGATTGATAGAGGACCTATCCCGGTAGGACAGTCTTACTCGAGATGATAGTATGCTATCTGGTTTACCTTTATCATCGTGTACTGTTTCAGGTGACCTGACAAGTCGCTATTACACGTTGATAGAGCCCCTAGGATTCTTGCTTGACCACCAGCAGTATGAGGGCGATCATATAAGTGGGAGCTGGGGTCTATAAGCATATACTGAAATGGTCCCTAGTCGTGTGAGTTTCGAGACAGGGCATCGATACTCCATAGTAGACTAGTGTATACAGTCGAGACCCCGACGAGGGGCGGTGGCCGGTCTCACAAGCCACTGGTGTCAGTTGGATCACCTAAGATGTATACAGGTGCTCATTGGGTTATGAGTACACCGGACAGGACTCGCCGGGAACATGCCAGTTGGTCATATACCAGACGTCAGATGGCAGTTCCCTGGTGACATGTGTGCAGGTTAGTTCATCGACCTGGGGATCGTCATTTGTCTTGTGTGAGTTCCCACTGTACTTTGATTACTACCCTACCACGGCTCAAAGGAGTCGTGCAAACAGGTTTTAGTTGGGTACAGTCCCGAGCCACATGGAGGCAGTGAGCGTATCTTCAGGGATTCGTCTCTCCCGGTATTGGGGGTGAGGTCGTGCTGTGTCTAGGAGAGCCATTACACGAAGCCCTCGGCCGAGGCAAGGAGATTTACTGGTAGGTATTCCAGTAGTATCTCAGGGTGTTCTGGGCTACACTCCGACACGACTTGTACCGCTTTTGGGGGTCTGACTTTTACCAACCCCCTAGGCCCGCCATGCGATGCTCATAGACGAACGGACCGGACTGTACGGATATTGTCACTGACAGGCTCAGTAGGGTTGTCGGGCTGAGTTCGCTCACAGACATCCCTTTGTAGTCAGTACCTGGTAGCCAGTTACGTATTGGCTTATACCTCTGACGTGCTAGTGGTTAAATCCACAACCAAGGTGTTGACGAGTCTTTAGAGTCCCCCACATTCAGTTACTCAGCTTTCGGGCGAAAGGTTGTAGAGGCCGTATGGAGATATGGCAAGGTCCGATCAGATACGTGCGGTATTGCACGGATCAGGATCGGACAGTTTGTACTATAGGCCGTATGGATATATGGCAGGGTTCGATCAGATACGTGCGGTATTGCACGGATCAGGATCGAATGGATATTACTAGCCGGCTTTGGTTTAAGCCGGATCCTAGTATAGTACAGTGTAGATTTTGTCTCATTGCATCTGTATTTCGGTCGAAATACAGATGCGGGTGTGTATGCACAGTATCGAGGTTTTTCCTGTAATTTATTACGGGACCAGTTTTATGGAGTTGCCAGTTTGCTTTCCGTTTCGGCCGATTTTCTTTGTTCCGTTCATTGGCCGAAGATTGGTGGAGGAGGGTTTATTTGCATTGTTGCAAATAGGCATTAGTGGAGGGGGTTCTTTGCATCTTGTTGCATCATGATGGTTTTCATGATGAGCACCATCACTTGACTTTCTTCTTCTCATGATGGCTTGACTTTTTGAAGCCATCATGCATGAGATGATGGTTGCTTTGGAGTGTTGGATTTGTTGTGATAATTGCATTCCACCCACCCCTTGACCTTGCTCTCTCTTTCTCTCTCCAATCACACAAAGGGGGGGCCGGCCATTCCTAGGGATGGATGGGGATTCATTTCATTATGTGTGTGGCAATTTTGGTTCTCATGGTGCTATGAAAATTGCTCTCTTGTTCATCCAAAAACCTCCTTGATTTCCTCCACCAAAATGGCAATTCCACAACCCCAAATTGAGACACAAGTTCTTCACACATTCTACAGCAAATCTTGGGCACGTCGAGTAGCCGGCTTCGTGCCCGAGTTGCCTCGGCATTGAGGTGGGAGCCCGTAAAAGGAGTAGGCGATGTGGTGCACTTCCGGCGACGAGGAGGAGACGGGACATTCCGCAGGAGATCGGGACGACGACGAGAAGACCGGAGGACTCGGATCTGTCGGTATACTTCTCTTCCCTATCTAGTTAGTAGCTTAGACTTGTTAATGGTTACGATCCGGATGTTTAGTGCGCGGTGGTGCCGGTTTGCTAAGTCCGCAAAATTAAAGTTTATCACCGCTTCCGCATTCCGGCGTCGGATTGACTGCCGGGGCGCCGCCGTGCACTTACAGTGGTATCAGAGCCTCGCCATTAACTTAGTCTAGCTTGGTTTAATGTGTTTGCATTTCCGATCGATCAAAAAGTTCCAAAACTGCATTTTACCTTCGCATCAGTTTCTGTTGAAAATTTTTGGTCTCGAAAAATTTTTCAGGTTGTAAAATATTGATGTACTGGAAAATCTAAGAGCTCTGTAAAAATTCGATGAAGTGACTCCACAGTTGGAGCGCGGAACCGCCGCGAAAACCCCCTTCCCGCCGTTGTTCCGCCGCGCACTGTGGAGATCACTGCACCAATTTTTTACAGAGGCTTTCTGGGGTGAAAAGTGGGGTTTTGGAATAATAACATTGGGCCCAGAATTTCTTGATCTGCTACAGTTTTGATTGGGGGCCCACTTGTTAAAATTTGATTGATCGAAAATTTTAAACACATATTTCACAGTATTTACATTATATCTGCGACCGTGAATATCACTCGATCGGTAAATCCGGTCTAACTGCTATAGCCCGGTTAGACGGATTTGCGAACGTGACTTTCACGTTGATGTTCTGTTTTTGCTGTGATGTTGCGGATCGGTCGTGGGGGATAGCCTGGATGCAATGCTAGTACAGTTGTAGTTGTATTATGTACATTTGATATTGCGGGGCGAGCGTCCGACATGTGGACTGCCGTCACTGCCTGATTGTATTATTATTTTGGGGCACGGCCAGGTTGCGGTCGTTGTACCCGGTGTATGTATATTTTACTTTCTGTACTAGGATTACCCCGCGGTGGGGTGCACGGATAGCCGGGTTCTAGAGGGCAACAAGCCCGCATCTCATGGCATTGAGACGGAGGGGGCTTCACTCTAGGATTGGCAGGCTATTCGCCGCACTCGTAGGGGGTACAGGTTGACCCAGGAGGGGTGCCCAAGTTACCGGATTCCGTGAAGTGCTGGGTGGTCCATTCACGGTACTGAAAGGGGCTGCCTCGCTTCAGGTTTTGGCGGGTGACTTGCCGCGCCCGTAGGGGTCTAGGATTTCATTGCGCAGGCTATCCACACGACCAGGGGAACGTCGGGTTTCAGCAGTGGCTCTGTGAAACCCGGGGATCCCAGATATCTGTATTGTTCTGTGATGCTGTACATTTTCTGTGATGTTGCATTTCTTTTCACGCCTTGAGCGAAATATAATATATTGGTATATATATTAGTAGATGTTGTATATGTTTTACATCCGCGCTAGTCCAGTCCCCGCTCTGTCGTTAGTTAGCTAACCTAACGGGTAATGACGGGACCCAGTGGCGAATGCGGATGGCATATACGTACATCAGTATATTTTCGTTCTTTTTGGTGTGATCAATTGATGGGACTGCATTGATTCGGATCAATGCAAGTTAAAAACAAACCTAATCTGATGTTGTTGGAACACTTTTTCAAAAAGCTGTTATTGCAAGGACGTTCACTTTTGTTTTGCATCGAGATATTCAGTTGGAATATCCTGCTCCTCAGTCGACGAGGCAAGGGCCGAGATCCCTTCACCGGGAGTGACCCCTTGGACAGAAGTTTGCGTCAGGGCATTAACTTCACTATAGCCGATTACTTTTGCTTTGCATCGCGGTATTCATTTGGAATATCCTGCACCCCATTCTACGGGGAAAGAGCCGAGATCCCTTCACCGGGAGTGACCTCTTTAGCAACGGTTTTCGTCACTATATTTTTTAAAAAGCTATCCGTTCCTTCGACGATATCAAGTTCTTTACGTTAAAGGTTTTCGCCAGAAACCATTCGTAGCCCTCCGTCGTTTCAGACGGGTAGCACGTAGTATTCATGCTATGTTTGTTGGCCTTCGTCAAGGCATAGTGTATGGTAGCTGCTTGTTGCCTTTCTGCAGCATAGATAGATGCGTTGGTTTGGGACAGTCGTATAGCCTTGTTGGCCTTCGTCAAGGGCTTGTGCGGGTGGATTCAAATTAACCTGGAGAATGACGGGTAGAACTTGACATGTGACTTATGATTTGTTGGCCTTCGTCAAGGTCATAAAAGCATGGGGCAGAAATCACATCGGGAGTTTCAAAAGAACTGAAACTTGCCAGATATGCGCATACCTTCTGGAGTGTGATACCGTGAGCGGATTCCGTCACGTTATCATGCGATAATAGTTGGATCCCGATTCCCACTGATGAGTTAGTTTACTCCTCGGGTAACCCCGACTAATTCTTCTTTTAGGTTTGGAGGAGAATTTGAGGTACAGTGGGAGGATTCCAGATTAGATAAATTGGTAACCATTCTGGTCTAGGATGGAGTGCACGCTGAGTGTTTCTTTTCTCTCTCTCTTCGGCAGCGACCATTGACCCGACCCTAAGACTATGACTCAGTGACCAAGTTGACCGAACCTTCTTAACACTGGCTTTTGGATTATCAGAGTTGCAAACCTCATTGCCACTCCTACTTTTACCCTTTTCTCCAGGACACCCAGTATTGCTACGAACGTCCACTTCCATTGGACAAAACCATCGTATGGTTAGATACGAACTGGAAAGAATTTATTCGAGGATGGTTTCAGGTTCTGGAGAAAACGGATAGGATTATTCAGTTGTTTTTTCCTTTTACCCTCTCTCAGGTTACGAGTACTCCTTGGTTTAGGGGTAGTACACCTATTACGCAAATTGGATTGTCTTCTTCCAAACCTTAGGCTGGTGCCGACCGGTAGGGAATGAAGAAAACCAATTAGCATAACGATGGTGTGCAGAAGGTATTAAGTTAAGACAAAGCAAGGGATTAGTAAGAGTGCAAAGTAAATTGCGACTGATATTCACGACCAAACCAAGTATTCCTTCGCCAATCCTAAATCACCTTTGTATTTCTCCAGGACACTCCGTATCACTACGAAGATCCACAGTTTATTTGGATAATCCATCGTATGGTTATATACGAATTCGAAAGGAACTTGTTCCAGTTCGGGGATGGATCCTGGTTCAGGAGAAATAAGAATAAGGTTTATTCAGGTGTCTTTTATCTTCACCTTCTCTCATTGCGAGTGTTCCTGGGATTAGGACAGTACACCCGTTATGCTTATTGGATAGTCTTCTTCCAAACCATAGGCGGGTGCCGAACGGTAGGGAAGGAAGAAAACCATTTGGCCTAAAAGGGTGTACAGAAGGTAAAGACTAAAGGCATATGAAGGGATTTGGAGAGGTGGCAAAGAACTATACGGTTACAGTCGTGAATCTGGAAGAGGCTTTACTAGGAATACCAGGATACCCCATCGAAACATTTCGATGTTTCAGTTTCACTGTGTAATGTTAAAAGTGTTAGTGTATATGCCCTTGAGGCCATTACTGTATCATACTAGTATGTATATTACTTAATGGAAGCTTGGGATATTCACCTTGTATGTACAATCTTGCTCAAAATAGTAGTATGCTACTTGGTTTATTTCTACTTCAATGTGTACAAGTGTTTATCTTTGTATATTGCTTATACACATTAGTGGAGCCCTTAGGATCTTTGCTTGATTACCAGCGATGTGATGGCCGTCACACTAGTGGGGCTGGGTAATCTAGAAGCACATCCTTATGCTAGTCCCTGGTCGCAGGACTATCGAGACAGGGCATCGATACTCCGGAGTAGACCAGCGCATGCGCTTCTCATCCCAGTGTGGGAGACGGTCTGTCCCACAGCCGTCAGTACGTCGTACTTGAGATAGTATGCGGGTGCCCGTTAGGTTACGGGTACACTGGACAGGACTCGTCGGGAACTGACCAGTTGGTATTATACCTATCGTCAGTTATCAGTTCCCAGGTGACATGAGTACAGCTTAGTCCGCTGACTTGACACTGTCACTTCGCCTCGGGTGTGTTCCCACTGTACTTTGATCACTACCGTACCACGGCTCAAAGGAGTCGTGCAAACAAGTGGTGGTTGGGTGCAGTCCCGAAGCACTTGGAGGCAGTGACGGTTAGACAGGATTCGTCTCTCCCGGTATTGGGGGTTGACATCGCGCTGTGTCTAGGAGAGCCATTACACGAGTAGTCCCTGGCCAGGGCAAACGAGATATACTGGTAGGTTTCCAGTGTTATCTCAGGGTGTTTTGGGCTTCGCTCCGGCACGACTTGTACCGCTATTGGGGGACTGACGTTTACCGCCCCCTAGGCCCGCCATGCGATGTATCAGATGAACAGACCGGACTGTACGGAGAATGTCACACTCAAGCTCAGTAGGAGTTCAGATGGGTTTCGCCTCGTCGGTCTTCTTGTCGGCATTACCTGGGGACCGTTACGCACAGCTAGTGCCGCTTGCGGTCTGTGGTTAAACCCACTGCCAGCGTAGTGTCGAGTCTTTAGAGTCCCACACAGAAAGCTTTTCGCCTTTAGGCAAAAGAGTAGAGGTCGCATGGTATTGCGACAGGTCGCATGGTTTTGCGACAGGGTTCGGTCACATCCGTGCACTTGTGCACGTACAGTGTCCGGACAGTTTACACTAGCGGGCTTTGGTTTAAGCCAGATCCTAGTGTATCTTATGGGATTGGATTTATCCAGTTTGCATTCGTGTTCCTCGGAACGCGGATGCAGGTGTGTATGCACAGTTGACAGGGAGGCACAGACAGCGGATTCTCATTAGGGTTGTTGACAGTTGACCGTTGACTTTTTGACTTTTTGCTCAACCCTAATGAGAATATGATATGTGATTAACTATTATATTAATTAAGTATTATGGTGACTTGGTTGTTGACTTTTGTTGACTTTGTTGACTTGTTGACTTTTGTTGACTTGTTGACTTTGTTGACCGGTTGACTAGGCTTGACTAGTTGACCATCATGATAACCATGGCTATCATTTCATGCCAAAGACTTTTACTTGCTTGTTCATTTGAGTAAAATGAGTGCATGACATGATAAGGTTATGGTTGCTTCAACCATCACACATAAGACTTTTTTGATATGATGAGTTATCATTGCTTTGGATTATGAGAGGGTGAGAGACAAAAGAGAGCCTCATTCTTTCTTGCTCATTCTCTCTCTTGTTCTTGAGCTCTTCACTTTGCTCTCACTCTCATCCTCTTGCTCCCTCTCTTGACTCTATGGTTCATATCTCTCATGTGTTGAGAATCAAGAACCATAGATAAAATCCCATTCTATTTCTTCTCTACTCATTCTAGTTCACTAGGTTTAGCAAACCAAGTGAACTAGTTTCTTCAAAGAACGAAGAAGGAGCTAAAGGTTGGAGCTTTCAAGTGGATCTATCTTCGGCGTACGGAGACGACGAGAAGGAGCCATCGGACCACCACCGGAGCTTGAAGAGAAGGAGTTCAAGACAAGCTAGGTATAACCATCTTCATCCGAGTAGCTAAATCTCTTTAGCAAGTTTGCTAGTTTAGTTTAGACACGATCCCGACCTTGTTTAGTCCATGTTGCCTCTTGCGATAAAAATTTGTTTTTATACCGTTTCCGCCTCCCCGTAAGCACCGGGGGTCGCAACGTGGACTTACAGTGGTATCAGAGCCTAACTAAACTTAAACTAGCTTGGTAGTGAAGTGTAACGAAGTTCGGAACCGAAAAAAAATCACAAAACCGGAAAAACAAAACCCTAAGTTTCTGTTGAAATTTTTTCTGCTCTAAATGAAAAACTTTATACTTGTAAATTCGGCTCAGGGTTTTGTGTGAACACCCAAGAAAAACGATGCCCTAATTCATTCAAACCGCCGCCCTTCCGCCGCACGAGGTAGGCATGTGCCGCGGAAGCGCCGCGGTTTGTCGTCTTCTGTGCATCGTTTTTCGTGCAGTGTGTGTCTGTGTTGGTTTTGGGATTTTTGAAATATATTATATGTGCCCAGATTTTCCAGAACAGAAATTCACTTTTGGGGTCCTATAATTTCGTATTTTTTCCGAACTTCACTACATTTTGACTATGATGGTTATATCTGTGATGTTTGCATGTATTGAACGTCGGCTAATCGCTATAAGTCGATTAGTCGGGGTTATACATGATCTGTGTTTGATATTGGAATGTGTATATAAATATGTTGGATTGTCGCGGGTGAATAGCCGGGGTGGATGTGAGATGAGCTTTTGTTTTTCTTTCATTCATTGTAAATGTAAATTGATGTAATAATATTATTTGTATGGCCGCACAACCGGGTCGGGGTTGTAGCCGTCATTGTATAATTTCTTTTTACTGTTTTTGCTCCTAGGATAGACCCATGGAGGGGTGCACAAACTACCGGGTATGCCGAAGTGTCGAGCGGCCTACTCATGGAGATGAGGGAGGTTGCTACGCTTCGGGTACTTGGCGGGTAGTTTGCCGCACCCGTAGGGGTCTTGGGTGGGGTATTGGCTATTCACCGTGACCGTGTAATCTGTTTTTGTTACAGGCTCGTACAAATTACAGATTCCTAGTATATCCAATGTATTTATCTGTGATCTGAAATGTTTATCATTGCAGTATATCTATATATGATATTATTTAGGCGTTGCTTATGTTTTACAGACGCGCTAGCCCAGCCCCCGCTCTGTCGTTAGTTTAGTAACCTAACGGGTAATGACGGGGCCCAGTGGCGAATGCGAATGGCATAAGCGTACGTCATATTTTGGTTGTTTTCTGCAATGGTAGTATTAAATGATGGGACGCATTAAAAGAACTAATGCAAGAATATCACGCATTAAAAGAACTAATGCAAGATAATAAACCAAGTTAAAGTCGTTGGAACACTTTCGAAAAACCACTCGGTTCTTTTCAAAACAAACTTTTAAAATACGGAGTTTGAGCCACTCCATTTAAAAGCTATCTCGTTCCATCGACTAAATCAAGTTCACTACGTTCACGGTTTTGCCAAAACCATCCGTAACCCTCCATCATTTCAGTTAAATATTCGGTAGTATTCAAGCTATGTATTTTGACCTCACGCCAAGGTATAGTGATTGGTAGCTGCCGGATATTTATCTGTTGCATAGATAGAATGCGTTGGTTTGAGACAGTCGTACTGCCATTTTGGCCTACGTCAAGGGTATGTACGGGTGGATTCAAATTAACCTGGATAATGATGGGACGAACTTGACATGTGACTTATGACATTTTGACCTCACGCCAAGGTCATAAGAGCATGGGGCAAAAATCCACATCGGGAGTTTCATAAGTACTGAAACTTGCTAGATTTGCATACCATTTGGAGTGTGATGATTCTGGTAGGATTCCTTCAGTTTCGTCACGCGATGATATTTGGATCCCGATCCTACTGTGAGTATATGCTACTCCTCGGGAAATTTCTCGCTAAACGATCAATGCTATAAACCTAGTAGGTGCCTAGAAAGGTGTTAGCGGGGCTACGCCCCCAGGGAAAAGAGGTTCTCTAATTAAGGAACTTCGCGAAAGCGTTGGAAAACCTCCCTCGAAGTACCGACACCAGCCTGGCCGAACGGTTAAGCAAGTATTGTACGGTGGGATTGATCCTGACTAATTCTTCCTTTATGGTTTGGGGAGGGATTCGAGAAACAGTGGGAGCCATCCTGTTTAGACAAACTAAAAACCACTCTAAACTTGCAAGAGCATCATGCTGAGTGTTTTCCTCTTCTCTCCAAATTGCAGCGACCAATCAACATGACTGGACTTAAGTTACTCCTAGATAAAAACAAACTGACAGGGCCAAACTAGAAAGATTGGCTCAGGAATGTCAAGATAGCAATCACTTATGACAAGCTGGGGTATCTTCTTACCACCAAAGCTCCCCCTGTCCCTGGTCTAACTTCCAGCGTCGCGGATAAGGAAATCCGCAAGACTTGGGAGATTGATAGCGCGAAGGCCAAATGCCTCCTGCTTGCCTCGATGGACAACGAACATCAGAGGAGGCATGAGAATATGGACATGGAATCCATATTGCTCCATACAAAAGAACTGTATGGAGAGCAATCACGTATCGCAAGATACGAAGCGTCGAAAAAGTTATTCTAGACAAGAATGGCCGTCGGATCATCAGTAGCCGAGCACGTGCTAAAGATGATCGGTTACATTGAGGAGCTCGCTGACCTAGGGATCACATTGGAGAGTGAGCTATATACGGATATAGTTCTCCAGTCCCTTCCTTCCACTTACGCCCAGTTTATACTGAACTTCAACCTACAAGAAAAAGAGGTTGAACTTTCAGAGCTCCTCAACATGCTGAGGAGCGCAGAGGGCACCCTACAGAAAGGTAGGGATACATCCACTTTGTTTGTAGGAGGATCATCTTCTTCTAGGTCCAAGGCGAAAGCCAAGGGAAAGAAGAAGAAGGCCCCCGCCAAACCAAGGGGCGGTGTAAGTAAAGTGGATACGAAGGGAAAAGGTAAAGCAACAAAGATAGCAGGGAAGCTTGTGGATAAGGAAGAATGCTTCTATTGTCATAAGAAAGGACACTGGAAGAATGATTGCAGGGCCTGGAAGGCCAGAACACAGGAATTGAAGCAGGTTGCAGCTTCAGCTTCAGGTGTGTATGTTATTGAAAACTGTCTTTCAATAAACTCTACTTCCTGGGTATTGGATACCGGATCAGGATCTCATATCTGTAATTCTTTGCAGGCGTTGAGAAACCGTAGGGTTTTGAAGGCAGGTGACATGACCCTCAGAGTTGCGAACGGAGCTACCATGGATGCTAAAGCCATGGGGGACTATCACCTGGGAATGTCAGATGGACATGTTTTGGTTTTGCGTAATTGCTTTTTTGTACCCAACGCAACTTGTAATATCATTTCTGTATCTTTAGTTTCTAAAGAAGGTTATGAATTTGCGTTTGTAAGTAATGTTGTAAGCATTCACCTTAATCAAGTTTTGATTGGGTCAGGTACTTTGAGTAATGGTATATACGTGTTAAACCAACCACAGATTTTTAATGTCCAGAATACACACAAAAGAAAGTCTCCAGAAATAAATCAGACTTTCTTGTGGCATTGTAGACTGGGTCACATCAATGAGAGAAGATTGACTAAGTTACATACAGAAGGGTATTTGAATGCGTTCGAATATCAGTCGTATGCCACTTGTCAATCCTGTCTCAAAGGAAAGATGACAAAGACTCCGTTTACTGGACATGGAGTAAGAGCGAGCGAGCTCTTGGGACTCGTACACAGTGACGTGTGCGGTCCAATGTCTACACATGCCCGAAGCGGACATTCTTACTTCATTACTTTTACGGATGACTTCTCAAGGTACGGTTATGTCTTCTTAATGAAACATAAGTCCGAAGCCTTTGGAAAATTCCAGGAGTATAAGAATGAAGTAGAGAAACAGACCGGCAAAAGTATTAAGATTCTAAGATCGGATCGAGGTGGAGAATACTTAAGTGCCGAGTTCCTGGACTATTTAAAAGAGAACGGAATTCTCTCTCAGCTTACTCCTCCTTACACCCCGCAACATAACGGTGTATCGGAGAGACGGAACCGCACCCTATTGGATATGGTGCGGTCCATGATGGGTAACGCTGAGTTACCGCGATCATTCTGGGGGTATGCGCTAGAATCAGCTGCGTACCTTTTGAACCGAGTTCCGAATAAGACTGTGCCTTCCACACCATATGAAATGTGGAGTGGGAAGAAACCCTATCTTCAATATCTGAAGATCTGTGGATGTACGGCTTTTGTCAAAAAGCAGCATGCGGACAAGCTCGAGGCACGTTCAGTACTGTGCAAGTTTGTGGGATACCCAAAGAACACCAGGGGGTATCTTTTCTACTACGCAGAGGAACAAAAAGTCCTTGTTTCTCGTAATGCCCACTTTCTAGAACACCAGTTCTTGGAATAGGAAATTAGTGGGAACGCAGTAGAACTGGAAGAAATTCCAGAACCACAGACTATTACTGAAAGGTTAGTGGAACCAGAGGGTTCAACAGAACAGGACATTCCTACGCCGCTCCGCAGGAGTAGTAGGCAGTCTCATCCGCCCGAGAGATACTGTGGTTTTCTCATAGACGGGGATAGAGAGGATTGCATCATAGATTATGATGAGCCTACTAGCTTCCAGCAGGCCGTTCAGAGCGTTGACTCAGTGAAATGGCTGGATGCAATGCGGACCGAAATGGAGTCCATGTACACCAACAAGGTTTGGACGTTGGACATTGCTCCAGACGGGGTAAAACCCGTAGGATGCAAGTGGATCTTCAAAAGGAAGATTGGTGTAGATGGACAGGTTGAGACCTATAAAGCTAGGCTGGTAGCAAAGGGTTTTCGTCAAAGACCTGGCTTGGACTATGACGAAACCTTCTCTCCAGTAGCCATGCTGAAATCCATTCGGATCCTTCTTGCCATTGCTGCTTTCCACGATTATGAGATTTGGCAAATGGACGTAAAGACAGCTTTTCTAAATGGAAATTTAGAGGAGTGTGTCTATATGGACCAGCCAGAGGGTTTCATTCAGAGTGGGAGCAGCAGAAAGGTGTGCAAGTTGCTTAAGTCCATCTATGGACTAAAACAGGCATCGCGGAGTTGGAACATCTGCTTTGATGAGACGGTCAAAGAATTTGGCTTTATCAAAAATCCAGATGAACCATGCATCTATAGTAGATTTGTAGCGAGAACTGCAGTATTCCTCGTTTTATACGTGGATGACATTCTCTTAATAGGAAATGACATTCCTATGCTACAATCTGTCAAGGGGTTCTTGTCACACAGGTTCTCCATGAAAGACCTGGGTGATGCCTCATACATTCTGGGTATCAGGATCTACCGTGACAGATCTAAGAGGATATTAGGACTTTCACAGTCCAGGTACATCGACACCATACTGAAGAGATTCAGTATGGAAGATTCCAAGCGCGGTAATCTACCGGCTTGTCACGGGATCACCCTCTCTAAAGAGATGTCTCCCAAGACTGATTTGGAAAGGGATCACATGTCTATTATACCCTACGCTTCTGCGGTAGGCTCTATAATGTATGCGATGTTGTGTACCAGACCGGATGTAGCTTATGCACTGAGTGTGGTAAGCCGGTATCAGTCTAACCCTGGGGAGAAACACTGGATAGCGGTAAAGAACATTCTCAAGTACGTGAGAAGGACTAAGGAGATGTTCCCGGTGTATGGCGGAAAAGACCTCCAGATCGAGGCCTTTGCTGACTCCAGCTTCCAGAGTGACAAGGATGATTCCAAGTCCATGTCGGGTTTTGTCTTTACCCTCAATGGAGGGGCGGTGTGTTGGAAGAGTTCCAAACAAGAAACCATTGCAGACTCGACGATGGAAGCGGAATACATCGCTGCATCTGATGCCACAAAAGAAGCTGTCTGGATGAGGAAGTTCTTGAAAGAACTTCAGGTGGTTCCGTCCATTGTTGATCCAATACCTCTGTATTGCGACAACAACGGGGCTATAGCTTTAGCGAAGGAACCCAGGTCCCATCAGAGATCCAGGCACATCTTGAGGCGGTATCACCTGATCAGGGAGATCGTGGATCGCCAGGAGATCGAGGTTCGGAGAGTCGCTTCAGAAGAAAACACTGCAGATCCATTCACCAAGGCCCTACCCCAGACTCAGTTCGAGCGGCTGATCGAGATGATAGGTCTTCGATACGCCAGTACATGGCCTTAGTGCAAGTGGGAGATTGTTAGTGTATATGCCCTAGAGGCCATTACTGTATCATACTAGTATGTATATTACTTAATGGATGCTTGGGATATTCACCTTGTATGTACAATCTTGCTCAAAATAGTAGTATGCTACTTGTTTTATTTCTACTTCAATGTGTACAAGTGTTTATCTTTGTATATTGCTTATACACATTAGTGGAGCCCTTAGGATCTTTGCTTGATTACCAGCGATGTGATGGCCGTCACACTAGTGGGGCTGGGTAATCTAGAAGCACATCCTTATGCTAGTCCCTGGTCGCAGGACTATCAAGACAGGGCATCGATACTCCGGAGTAGACCAGCGCATGCGCTTCTCATCCCAGTGTGGGAGACAGTCTGTCCCACAGCCGTCAGTACGTCGTACTTGAGATAGTATGCGGGTGCCCATTAGGTTACGGGTACACTGGACAGGACTCGTCGGGAACTGACCAGTTGGTATTATACCTATCGTCAGTTATCAGTTCCCAGGTGACATGAGTACAGCTTAGTCCGCTGACTTGACACTGTCACTTCGCCTCGGGTGTGTTCCCACTGTACTTTGATCACTACCCTACCACGGCTCAAAGGAGTCGTGCAAACAGGTGGTGGTTGGGTGCAGTCCCGAAGCACTTGGAGGCAGTGACGGTTAGACAGAATTCGTCTCTCCCGGTATTAGGGGTTGACATCGCGCTGTGTCTAGGAGAGCCATTACACGAGTAGTCCCTGGCCAGGGCAAACGAGATATACTGGTAGGTTTCCAGTGTTATCTCAGGGTGTTTTGGGCTTCGCTCCGGCACGACTTGTACCGCTATTGGGGTACTGACGTTTACCGCCCCCTAGGCCCGCCATGCGATGTATCAGACGAACAGACCGGACTGTACGGAGAATGTCACACTCAGGCTCAGTAGGAGTTCAGATGGGTTTCGCCTCGTCGGTCTTCTTGTCGGCATTACCTGGGGACCGTTACGCACAGCTAGTGCCGCTTGCGGTCTGTGGTTAAACCCACTGCCAGCGTAGTGTCGAGTCTTTAGAGTCCCACACAGAAAGCTTTTCGCCTTTAGGCAAAAGAGTAGAGGTCGCATGGTATTGCGACAGGTCGCATGGTTTTGCGACAGGGTTCGGTCACATCCGTGCACTTGTGCACGTACAGTGTCCGGACAGTTTACACTAGCGGGCTTTGGTTTAAGCCAGATCCTAGTGTACCTTATGGGATTGGATTTATCCAGTTTGTATTCGTGTTCCTCGGAACGCGGATGCGGGTGTGTATGCACAGTTGACAGGGAGGCACAGACAGCGGATTCTCATTAGGGTTGTTGACAGTTGACCGTTGACTTTTTGACTTTTTGCTCAACCCTAATGAGAATATGATATGTGATTAACTATTATATTAATTAAGTATTATGGTGACTTGGTTGTTGACTTTTGTTGACTTTGTTGACTTGTTGACTTTTGTTGACTTGTTGACTTTGTTGACCGGTTGACTAGGCTTGACTAGTTGACCATCATGATAACCATGGCTATCATTTCATGCCAAAGACTTTTACTTGCTTGTTCATTTGAGTAAAATGAGTGCATGACATGATAAGGTTATGGTTGCTTCAACCATCACACATAAGACTTTTTTGATATGATGAGTTATCATTGCTTTGGATTATGAGAGGGTGAGAGACAAAAGAGAGCCTCATTCTTTCTTGCTCATTCTCTCTCTTGTTCTTGAGCTCTTCACTTTGCTCTCACTCTCATCCTCTTGCTCCCTCTCTTGACTCTATGGTTCATATCTCTCATGTGTTGAGAATCAAGAACCATAGATAAAATCCCATTCTATTTCTTCTCTACTCATTCTAGTTCACTAGGTTTAGCAAACCAAGTGAACTAGTTTCTTCAAAGAACGAAGAAGGAGCTAAAGGTTGGAGCTTTCAAGTGGATCTATCTTCGGCGTACGGAGACGACGAGAAGGAGCCATCGGACCACCACCGGAGCTTGAAGAGAAGGAGTTTAAGACAAGCTAGGTATAACCATCTTCATCCGAGTAGCTAAATCTCTTTAGCAAGTTTGCTAGTTTAGTTTAGACACGATCCCGACCTTGTTTAGTCCATGTTGCCTCTTGCGATAAAAAAATGTTTTTATACCGTTTCCGCCTCCCCGTAAGCACCGGGGGTCGCAACGTGGACTTACAAAAAGAAAACTGATTTCCCGATTAGATACTTACTCCAGGGTATGTATTTACCAAGTATGATTCTCACATCTGTATGGTTTTACAGATGATGAGTGGGAGTAAGTTGTTGGGAATTGGGTGACTATCCTCATTATATCGGGATTCGTTGCAATCGGTGATATTTGAGGAAATCACCTGGGTTGTTTGCCGGTCGGCAAATATTTGGTTTTGAATATCCGCTGTTATGCACCAATTTCAAAACGATATATCTGTACGTCTATTTTCATAGAGTAAGGTATACCTTTCTGAAATTATGTCTACGACATTTACCTATATCAGTGGATGGTTAGGTAAGGAGCATTAAACAGCGGTGTAATTCTTCTTGACCATAAGTACAGTTTTCAGCCTGCGACACACAGTGAATGAGTTATCAAACTCAAGGGACTTATACAGAGTATTGTATGTTGTCCAGGGTCCATCAGGACAGAGGGGTTGGTCCTCGTACTATATTCGGTTTACTTATGACTTCTCTAGTTTTTAGACAGGTGTTTCGTGGAAACAGAGGGTCCGAATTTTGAGAAGTTATAGGTATTTGAATAGAGTAGAGAACCAGGTGTAACAAGTATCGGGATTCTTCAAAGTGATCGAAGATGTAGACACTTGTGCATGGTATTCAGTTGATAGTAATGATAAAGAGATCTTGCTTCTCTTTCAGGTTACTCATAATTGGAAGCATTCCTATGTTGAGTAACGTTGATCGGCCTCCTTCCATTTTGTTGACATGCACTGGGAACAGCTGCATGATTTGAATCTGGTTCAATTAAATCAGTGCCTCTGGTTCTATATTGGATATAGTACAGTTCATATCTTAACATTGTTAAGGTACGGGGAGTTGTCCGGTTTATGCTTAAAACCAGACATTGGACAACTCAAGGCACGATTCTGTAATGGCTGTTTGTGGGTTGACCCAGGCTATGACGAGGGTTGATTTTCTACCATCTGGATGAACAATAGCAATATTGTTCTATACTCGCCACAGTTTTATTAAAAATGGATTTTTTCAGAAAAACAGTATTGGGAGTATGGTAGAACTGGAAGTGATTCCAGAACCACAAACGATTACTGAAGATTTGATAAGGAACCTAAAGATTCAATCTGGATTGACATTCCATTGACTACTCCGCAGATGAGGTGGGTAACTTCAGGCACCCGAGAGGTACTACGGTAGCCTCAAGGACGGTGACAGGGAAGTTCTTGTTCACCCACAATTACCATTGCTGTTGTTCCAGGCTGCGAGACCCGGCGGGAGGATGAGTATAGCGTCGTTCTGAACTCGCTTCAGAAGTGTACGTGTATATGACTCTGCCAGAGGGTTGTCGTAGACAGTGGGAGCAGCGAAAGCATTGGTGGACAGGTAGCTTATGTCTATTTATAGACTAAAGCAGATGTAGCGGAGATAGATCATCTATTTCTGAAGTGACTGTCATAGGTTTGACTTCGTCAGAATAGGGGATGGATCTGTTGAGAATGTAGTAGGGTGTGATGTCATGGTATTTCGATGACATACACAAAGTAGGAAAGGAAACTCCTATACTACAATCGGTTATACTTTGGTCGTCACACAGTGGTTTCTCCATAAAGGAAATGGATTTTATATTAGACATACTGGTTACTAGATCTATGGTTTTAGATCTAGATTTGGGTGGTTTCCCAATCAGGGCACTTGACAGCGTTCTAAGAGTATTTAGAATGGACGACTCCTGGCACGGTAGTGTACCTGCAGGTAATGGAGTCACCCTCTCTAAAGGTGTCTTACAGACTAAAGGGGAGAGGGATGTGCATGATTGGCAGATCACTTGCTTAGGCAATTGAGTCAATCATGAGATGTCAAGTACCACACCAGATGTTGTTTTTGCACTAGATGCAATAAGTTGACATTAATCCAATCCTGGAGAAACGGTCGGAAGCAGTTTTAGAACATAAGTGAATGTTCTAGGGATATGATAACGACAGCCTCATTCGTGAGACAGTTATCATTCCAGGCTTCCAAGGTGACATGGACGACAAGGAGGTTGTCAGAGTTATAGTTTTCCCTCTGACGAGGGGCAGTATTTTGGACAGGTGGTCCAAGGCAATACTGAGGGAGGCATGGCGCAGGATACTGATTAAGTTCAGTTGACGATACAGTCTAAGAAGTTTGGATTTGGAGTTCATTTATGAGCTATGTCCCATCAGACATCCAGACACATTCTAAGACAGGTATTGCTCATTTCGGGAGATGGGTTTCTCCGCGAACTTGAGATATAGAGAGACATAGAAAGAGACTTCAAGGCGGATCCACTCACTGAGGCTATTCCTCGAACGCAATAGTTTCGCAAACGAGCTTTGTGAGACTGACTAGTAGAGGAGTTGGGTGTTCGGTATCACACGGGCTGTGAGTATGCGACATCGCAATAATTAGCCTTGAGTGCAAGTGGGAGATTGTTGGAGATAATGCCCTCAGAGTCAATTATTGGATCACAGGTACGTGATTGCAATGATTGATGGAGGACCTATCCCGGTAGGACAGTCTTACTCGAGATGATAGTATGCTATCTGGTTTACCTTTATCATCGTGTACTGTTTCAGGTGACCTGACAAGTCGCTATTACACATTGATAGAGCCCCTAGGATTCTTGCTTGACCACCAGCAGTATGAGGGCGATCATATAAGTGGGAGCTGGGGTCTATAAGCATATCCTGAAATGGTCCCTAGTCGTGTGAGTTTCGAGACAGGGCATCGATACTCCATAGTAGACTAGTGTATACAGTCGAGACCCCGACGAGGGGCGGTGGCCGGTCTCACAAGCCACTGGTGTCAGTTGGATCACCTAAGATGTATACAGGTGCTCATTGGGTTATGAGTACACCGGACAGGACTCGCCGGGAACATGCCAGTTGGTCATATACCAGACATCAGATGGCAGTTCCCTGGTGACATGTGTGCAGGTTAGTTCATCGACCTGGGGATCGTCATTTATCTTGTGTGAGTTCCCACTATACTTTGATTACTACCCTACCACGGCTCAAAGGAGTCGTGCAAACAGGTTTTAGTTGGGTACAGTCCCGAGCCACATGGAGGCAGTGAGCGTATCTTCAGGGGTTCGTCTCTCCCGGTATTGGGGGTGAGGTCGTGCTGTGTCTAGGAGAGCCATTACACGAAGCCCTCGGCCGACGCAAGGAGATTTACTGGTAGGTATTCCAGTAGTATCTCAGGGTGTTCTGGGCTACACTCAGACACGACTTGTACCGCTTTTGGGGGTCTGACTTTTACCAACCCCCTAGGCCCGCCATGCGATGCTCATAGACAAACGGACCGGACTGTACGGATATTGTCACTGACAGGCTCAGTAGGGTTGTCGGGCTGAGTTCGCTCACAGACATCCCTTTGTAGTCAGTACCTGGTAGCCCGTTACGTATTGGCTTATACCTCTGACGTGCTAGTGGTTAAATCCACAACCAAGGTGTTGACGAGTCTTTAGAGTCCCCCACATTCAGTTACTCAGCTTTCGGGCGAAAGGTTGTAGAGGCCGTATGGAGATATGGCAAGGTCCGATCAGATACGTGCGGTATTGCACGGATCAGGATCGGACAGTTTGTACTATAGGCCGTATGGATATATGGCAGGGTTCGATCAGATACGTGCGGTATTGCACGGATCAGGATCGAACGGATATTACTAGCCGGCTTTGGTTTAAGCCGGATCCTAGTATAGTACAGTGTAGATTTTGTCTCATTGCATTTGTATTTCGGTCGAAATACAGATGCGGGTGTGTATGCACAGTATCGAGGTTTTTCCTGTAATTTATTACGGGACCAGTTTTATGGAGTTGCCAGTTTGCTTTCCGTTTCGGCCGATTTTCTTTGTTCCGTTCATTGGCCGAAGATTGGTGGAGGAGGGTTTATTTGCATTGTTGCAAATAGGCATTAGTGGAGGGGGTTCTTTGCATCTTGTTGCATCATGATGGTTTTCATGATGAGCACCATCACTTGACTTTCTTCTTCTCATGATGGCTTGACTTTTTGAAGCCATCATGCATGAGATGATGGTTGCCTTGGAGTGTTGGATTCGTTGTGATAATTGCATTCCACCCACCCCTTGACCTTGCTCTCTCTTTCTCTCTCCAATCACACAAAGGGGGGGGCGGCCATTCCTAGGGATGGATGGGGATTCATTTCATTATGTGTGTGGCAATTTTGGTTCTCATGGTGCTATGAAAATTGCTCTCTTGTTCATCCAAAAACCTCCTTGATTTCCTCCACCAAAATGGCAATTCCACAACCCCAAATTGAGACACAAGTTCTTCACACATTCTACAGCAAATCATGGGCACGTCGAGTAGCCGGCTTCGTGCCCGAGTTGCCTCGGCATTGAGGTGGGAGCCCGTAAAAGGAGTAGGCGATGTGGTGCACTTCCGGCGACGAGGAGGAGACGGGACATTCCGCAGGAGATCGGGACGACGACGAGAAGACCGGAGGACTCGGATCTGTCGGTATACTTCTCTTCCCTATCTAGTTAGTAGCTTAGACTTGTTAATGGTTACGATCCGGATGTTTAGTGCGCGGTGGTTCCGGTTTGCTAAGTCCGCAAAATTAAAGTTTATCACCGCTTCCGCATTCCGGCGTCGGATTGACTGCCGGGGCGCCGCCGTGCACTTACAATTTCCCTGTTGATGTTAAATCTACTCACCGTAGTCTCGCGCTAAGTGTAGCCGACGACTTGTTTCCCCTTCTTCGCGGCGTCTGTCGTTCTCGCCTGCGAACCTAGAATTTCACCAGAAAATACACATAAGCTAAAATCTACAAAAACGCAACATCGAAGCCAAACTAGAAACCCGCATCGCGAACCAAACGCGTGTGTGATATGCTAAAACGTGTGATTACGCGCCTGAAGCCACCCCGACACGTCGCGATACGCAGAAAACCCCAAACCCACACACGTATCACACGTGTCGCGAAGGTTTTTTAAAAATACGAGAAATAGGGTAATTGATCCCAGATTTTTCTACAGAAAGAATTAAACAAAACTACACATACCAAAAGTCTTCACATAGCAGCAGACACCTATCACACAAACCCCAACCCCCAGGTCCCCCATCTTGCCGCAATTTGCGGCCAGAACGAATTTTCCGGCTGCCCGACTTGGAAGTTGGGCTCCCGGGCTTCGTGTGTGTACTCTATACCTATTATGTATGCTCCATTAATTACAATTTTATTCTGAAGCCAACGGGATACAAGCAGATTCAACAGAGCCCAATTTCTAGTTAAAAATTGTCATTTCAGCACAAAACGATACATTCAGGTATTTTTATGAAAGCTGAAGCAAAACTTGAGCTAAATCCACTCTAATAACACCTCCCTAAGCTAAGCAAGCCATAAAAATACCAATTTAACATAAACTTCACTAATATCCTTCATTATCGCAAAAATGCACATAAAAATACGATTTTTAGCTAAAATACTACAAGTTATGAGATACGGTGCTAAGTGTGAGTTAAATACCTTCCAAAAACCTTAGGGAAACTAAAATTTCCAGCTCTAGCCCTCAAGTGTACCGACTTGCCATCAACACCTCAAAAAAACCATCTTTCCAAGGGTTTTTGTGAAGGAAAAGAGGTTGTTTTGTGTAGGGTTTGTATAGGAATCAAAAGGGAAGTGAAAGAAGAAGAGAAGATGAAGAAAATGGTGTTTTGTTGCTGCCTTTCTGCAGGATTTTTCCAGAAAAGAGAAGGAGAAGGAAAAGAGAGAGAAAACAATGGTAAAAATGTCAATTTCTTCACCTAACCACCATGCCTCCAATCCCTCATTTAAAATTAAAAAAAAAAAAAGGGTTTGACTTGGTTATATGGTGGGAAAAATGAACCATGCTAGAAAAAGAAAAGGTTTAACAAGTTAACACTTGCTTAAGTTACAAACAAAATTAAGTATGCAAGTGTACACTAACCTAGCTTAAGAAAGCAATTAAGGAAATAAAAATTTAATTAAGGTGGACACAAGCAAGATTATAATTAATACACCCCAAATATATATATAAATACCTCTCAGCACAATTTGCGCTAGTTTACAAAAGAAATAAGTTTTACAGGTTTTTATGAAAAACACGCATAATTACTAATTAACGTGAAATTAACCTAAACGAATTTCAAAGCGTTACAGATATACTAGGAATTTCGCGTTTCGTTTAAGCCTGTAAAGAAAGACGGATTCCAGGTCGTGATGAATAGTCAAATCCCACCCCAGACCCCTACGGGTGCTGCAAACTACCCGCCAAATTCCAGAAGTGAAGCAACTTCCCTCAACAAAGTGAGTAGGCCACTCGGCACTTCAAAAAACCCGGTAGTTTGTGCACCTCACCTTGGGTCGATCCCAGGAGAAGAAAACAGTAAAAAGAAATAATACAACGGCGGCTACAACCTCAACCCGGATGTGCCCCGCAAAATAATATCACATCAAATTACAATTTACATCGAATGAAAGATAAAAACACTCATCTCACATTCCCGGCTATTCATCCACGACGATCCAATAAAGTCCATATACACAAACCAACAGATATGTGCAACCCCAGACTAACCGACATATAGCAATTAGCTGAAGTTTAAAAGAACATATAACAATACAGATAAAACCCGATTAGCCAAGAACATTAGAATTTCGATCGAATTATATTTTCCGTGTCCACCCCAAATGCAAACTAGCACTCCAAAAATCCTGGGCAGAAACCAATATTCCAGAAAACAATACACATAACAATAAGAATAACAGAAGAAATCAGAGTTGACTAGGTCTTGAATAGGCCGCGGATCGGCCGCGAAACGCACCGTTGCGCCGCGGTTCCGCAGCGCTCTTGACGATTCATAGTCTCGGATTTATTGAGCATTCTTAAAAAACCCTACGCTTAATTTTAAGAACCCTGAAACAATTTTTCTAGCACTTTTTAAAAACGACAGAAACTGTGTTTTGTGTGTATCTTATTTCTGTTTTTCCGACAATCGAACTTCTAACACTTGCTAACAAGCTAGTAAAGGTTTAATTGGCACTGATACCACTGTAAGCCCATGCCACGCACCCCTCGAGATCGCGGGGAGGTGGAATTTTCAAAAAACGGATTTCAAAAGCTTTGTGACATAGACTATACGCCAAGATTGTTGCTAAACCTTTACTAACTACAAGAACATGAGATCTAACTACTTGTACAGAAGTTATACCTCACGTTCATGTCCTTCGGGCCTTCATTCCTCATTGTCCTCCATCTCATCGTCGACTCCATGGATCGTATCGGATCGCCGCCTCCTCGTCGGCTTTCTCAAATCGAAGATGATCCACCTGAGAGAATGTGCATCAAGCTCCTACCTCAACCGAAGCTACTAGGGCATCATGCTCGCTACACAAGATGTCGTAGATGATGTAGAGTATGAAAATGGATTGGGATGTCTCTTTTCATCCTAGGTTACTCAACACATGAGTGTTCTAAGGCTTGAGGAAGAAGATGATAGGTTTTTGGAAAAGCTAGTGAAGTTTTTGCATAAGAATGAGAATGAACTTTCTTGTTGTGATGTGAACTGAACCAAAACCTTTTTCCTTATGAATAAATCATTTAGGAAAACGAATTAAGGTTCAAATTCAATCGAGTGACTCATGGGATGAAAACCCTACAAGTGGCACTTAAAGCCATGTCCAATTCTATGCAAAAATATGTAAGTCTATGTTACCCACCCCGGTAGTTTACGAGGAGGCGGAATAGGTAAAATCGAATTTTTCATAGCAAGGTAACATAGACAAGCCATAAGGATCTTTGCTAAACATTAACTAACAAACTAATTAGGAGTTCTAACTACTATGTTTGATGGTTATACCTCAAACTTGAACTCCTTCTTCTCCTTGTTGTGCTTCTCCTTGTAGTAAGCTCCTTGGAGTGGTTGTGGATGGTTCCTTCTTACCGGCTTCTCCACGTCAAAGACGATCTGCCCGAAGGTCTCTACCTTGATCTCCAACCTCTATAATGAAGTAACTAGAGTGCTTGGTATGCTAAACTAAGAACCCTAGAATGAGTAGAGAAGTGTTTTGGTGGTTTGGTCTCAATAGCTCTTGATTTTCAACTCATAAAACACTAGAGCTTTTAGAGAGGAAAAAGAAGAGAGAGCAACCATGAGAGAGAATGTCTACTTGATAAATGAAGAGTGAGCTCTCATATTAGAAAAAAGAATAATAAATTTTATTTAGATAATTGTCATGGTTGATGTTTATTTGACCATTATCATGTCATAATTAATGCTAAGCAAAATATCTTTTGCTCAACAAAATATCTAAGTCAACAATAGTCAACATGGTCAAATGGTCAAACCAAATTAGCCATAACACAATTATATCTAATAAAAATTAGTAATCAATTTCCTCCGCCTCATAATGATTTTAATCAAGTCAATGGTCAAAACCCTAATGAGGTGTCTCCTTCTCTGCCTCTGTCAATCGTATATACATACCCGCATCCGTGTTCCGAAGAACACGAATACAATGAGACTGAACCAACCCAAAATCAAATACTAGGATCTGGCTTAAACCAAATCCCACTAGTATCAACTGCCCGAACACCAAACGTGCACAAGTACGCGTATGTGAACGAACCCCGTCGTAAAACCATACGACCTCTACTACTTTTCGCCCAAAGGTGAACAACCCTCTGTGCGGGACTCTAAAGACTCGACACTACGCTGGCAGTGGGTTTAACCACAGGCCGCAATCGGTACTAGTTTTACGTAACGGTCCCCAGGTAGATGTCGATAAGAAGGCCGATGAGGAAAAACCCATCCGAACTCCTACTGAGCCTGAATGTGACAATCTCCGTACAGTCCGGTCGGTTCGTCTAAGAGCATCGCATATCGGGCCTAGGGGGCGGTAAACGTCAATCCCCTAATAGCGGTATAAGTCGTGTCGGAGTGTAGTCCAAAACACCCTGAGAAACTACTGGAGTACCTATCAGTAAATCTCGCTTGCCCTGGCCAGGGACTTTGTGTAATGGCTCTCCAAACATAGCGCGATATCAACCCCCAATACCGGGAGAGACGAATCATATTTAACCGCCACTGCCTCTAAGTGCTTCGGGACTGCACCCAACTACTACCTGTTTGCACGACTCAATAGAGTCGTGGTAGGATAGTAATCTAAGAACAGTGGGAACACACTTGAGGCGAAGCAGCAGTGTCAAATCAACGGACTAAGCTGTACTCATGTCACCTGGGAACTGTTAACTGACGATAGGTATAGTACCAACCAACAGTTCCCGAAGAGTCATATCCATTGTACTCGTAACCTAACGAGCACCTGCATACTATCTCCAGTACGACGTACTGATGGCTGTGGGACAGACCAACTCTCCTGTTGGGATGAGAAGCGTACACACCAGTCTACTCTGGAGTATCGATTCCCTGTCTCGATAATCCTACGACCAGGGACCTGTATAAGGATTTGCTTGTAGACAACCCAGCACCCACTAGTGTGACTTGTTGGGCTTCCCTTGCACCTAGTCTAGGGTTTGGTAGCATCTCGCATGCCACTTTAAAATTTAGAGAGGTGCAAAGCAAGAAAACCATGAATCATGCTAGAATTTCTAGGGTAACAAATATTGTATCACATACAAAGAAGTAAAGAGATAGGGATTACAACCTTTGTAGTCCGTTCCTTTGCTTCATAAGCTCCGTGTTGAGGTCCCTTCACTGCGATCAACATGAACTCCGACTCTCGAGTGGCTCCATGAGGTAAATGAGACACCTTGCTTGTAGTCTTCATGATCTAAAATGATCTACCTTGAAGAATCTCTAACCCAAGCTTACATTTCACTAATGAAGTAATTAGAGAAGTGAACACCCTAATCTAAGTAGCTAGAATAGATGAGGATGATGAAGTAGGAATTTTACACTCTTTTGTTTTCAAGTTCTCACCATTTATCATCACAAACACAAAAGCTAGCAAGCTTTTTCAAGAGCAAGAAGAAGAAGAAGAAGCAAAAGCTTTTGTGATGAATAATGAAAAAATTGTTGTGGTTACAATTGCAACCATAAGTTAAGAATAAGATTCTTAACTCATGTAGAGAATAAACAAGAGTTAAGGGTTTGGGTTGGGTTAACAAATATCTACACAAAATATCAAGCTAGATGAAAAAAGTGAAAGCGTCATGAAGTTTCATGAAAAAGCTAACCCAAAAGCTAACCCAAATCCAAACCCTAACTTGGTTTAAACTTAACAACTATGTTGCATTTGTAACCCTAACATGTTACAATATTATATATCACATATATAATATATTTTTGTAACAAAAGAAAATAATACAATTAACATATATCGCATATATATCAATGTATTATCCGGTGAGAAAATGAATCAATAAAGCGAGCTTATATTAGTTAACGTAATGTAATATATCACATATATAATTATACATTAAATTATCGAATCAACTCTTGATCCGACAATCCGGCTATATTGCATATAACCGACTAATATAACATGTACCATTTTATCGAATCAACACTTGATTCGATGACCCGGCTATATCACATATACCCGGTCGATATCATATATCGCGAGAATAGAATACGGTATCTCATATCGTATTATTCTCGGTCCCGCACATATCACATATGTGCTCCTACTCCGTTTTACCTGAGCAAGGAAACCTCTGTGTAGGACTCTAAAGAATCGTCAATACGCCGGCAGTAGGTGATGATCATATCAAACACCCACAAGCTGCAAGCGGTCAGCTAAACGTAACAGCCACCCAGGTATTGAGCGATCAGAAGATCAACAAGCAAGCCTGTACATTCTCCTGGGAATCCAATCAGTAACACTACTGTACAGTCCGGTCTCTTCATCTGATATGTCGCATATCCAGTCTAGGGGTGGTAAACGTCAGACCCCAGTAACCGATAAATCGTGTCGATGTGAGGCTCATAAGAGGTCGAGAAACTACTGATAACACCTACCAGTAGCACTCCATATCATCCCTGGCCAGGGACTTCCAGTTATAGCCAATCGAACACAGCACAACATCAACTCCCTATACCGGGAGAGACGAAACCCCTCCTATCGCTCATTGCCTCCATGTGATTCGGGACTGTACTCAAAAGCCACCATTTTGCACGCCCTCTTGGACGTGGTAGGGTGGAAATCAAAGCACAGTGGGAATCATACAAGACTCTATGACGATCTCGGGTCTACAGACTAACATGTACCAGTGTCACCGGAGAACTGCTATCTGAAGATTGGTATAACACCATCTAGGAGTTCTCGGCGAGTCCATTCAGTGTAATCAGTCTACACTGAGCACCCGTACACCATCTTTGATGTCAAACACCGATGGATATGGGATCATCCATCGCCCATCATATGGGTCAAGATGCGTATACGCTAGTCTACTCTGGTGTATCGATGCCCTGTCTCGATACACCCTCGACTAGGAACAGTTATAGGATGTACTTGTTGACTGCCCTGGCTCCACTAGTATGATCTCATCATAGTCCCAGTAGTCAAGTACATATCCTAAGGGCTTTATCAACATGTGAGAGTAAGATAGTAAACCAATACAAGTCAACATGTTAAGACAAAGGGTAACCAAATAGCATACTATCATATCGAGCAAGAAAGTCCTCTCTATATATATCCAAGCATCCACTATAATATACATCATATGTACAATAATGGCCTCTAGGGCATATACATAACTAACAATCTCCCACTTGCACTAAGGTCAGCTGTTGTAGTATCTCATACCCAACCTCCCGAAGAGTCTCTCAAATTGTATCTGGGGTATGGCCTTCATGAGTGGATCCGCAGTGTTGTCCTTCGTATCAACTCTCCTGACCTCGATCTCCCGGCGATCAACTATCTCCCGGATCAGGTGATACCGCCTCAGAATATGCCTGGACTTCTGATGGGACCTGGGTTCCTTGGCCAAAGGCACAGCTCCATTGTTATCACAATACAGAGGTATCGGATGCACAATGGACGGAACCACTCCAAGTTCAGTGATGAACTTCTTCATCCAGACAGCCTCTTTGGCAGCATCGTTGGCAGCGATGTATTCAGCCTCCATCGTCGAGTCTGCAACAGTTTTCTGTTTGGAACTCTTCCAACACACCGCCCCTCCATTGAGGGTAAAGACAAATCCCGAGTACGACTTAGAGTCGTCCTTATCACTTTGGAAGCTCGAATCGGTAAAGGACTCCACCTGGAGTTCACCGTTACCATACACCAAGAACATCTCCTTAGTCCTTCATAAGTACTTGAGAATGTTCTTCACAGCTGTCCAGTGACTCTCTCCAGGATCTGCTTGATACCTACTTACTACACTTAGTGAGTATGCTATATCGGGTCTGGTACATAGCATCGCATACATGATAGAGCCTACTGTCGAAGCATAGGGTATCCCTTGCATGCGATCTCTCTCCAAATCAGTCTTGGGAGACATCTCTTTGGAGAGAGTGAGTCCAGAGATCGTGGGTTGGTTCCCACGCTTGGATTCTTCCATACTAAACCTCTTTAGTATGGTGTCAATGTATCTGGATTGGGACAATCCCAGTATCCGTTTAGATCTATCTCTATAGATATTAATTCCCAAAATGCAGGAGGCATCACCTAGATCTTTCATTAAGAATCTATGTGATAAGAAGAGCTTGACCGAGTGCAGCATAGGAACATCATTTCCTATCAAGAGTATGTCATCCACGTACAATACGAGGAAGACAATCTTACTCTCTGCAACCTTCTTGTAAATATAAGGTTCATCTATGTTTTTGATGAAGTCAAACTCTTTGACCACAACATCAAAACAGATGTTCCAACTCTGTGATGCTTGCTTTAACTCGTAGATGATTTAAGCAGCTTGCACACCTTTCTGTTGCTCCCACTGTCTACGAAGCCCTCTGGCTGAGTCATGTACACGCACTCCTCTAAATCACCATTTAGAAAGGCGGTCTTAACATCCATTTGCCAGATTTCATAGTCATGGTATGCAGCAATGGCAAGTAAGATCCGAATGGACTTAAGCATAGCTACTGGAGAAAAGGTTTCATCATAATCCACACCTGGTCGTTGACGAAAACCCTTTGCAACAAGTCTAGCTTTGAAAGTCTCCACTTTTCCATCTACACCAAGTTTCTTCTTAAAGATCCACTTGCTCCCAATGTGTTTTACCCCTTCAGGAGCAACTTCCAAAGTCCATACTTTGTTGGTGTACATGGATTCCATCTCAGATCGCATTGCATCCAGCCACTTCACAGAGTCCCCACTCATGATGGCCTGCTCGAAGCTAGTCGGGTCATCATCTTCCATGATGCAATCTTCTCTTCCACCGTCAATGAGAAAATCATAGTATCTCTCAGGTGGATGAGAAAACCTACTAGATCGGCGGAGAGGCTGGGGTTCGTTGGGTACTACTGAATCATCTGGTTCCACTAAATCTTCAGTTGTAGTTTATGGTGCTGAAACTTCTTCCAGCTCTACCGCTTAGCCACTAATTTCTTTTACAAGAAATTCCTTTTCTAAAAAGGTGGCATGTCGTGAAACAAACACCTTCTGTTCTTCGCCGTGGTAGAAAAGATATCCATGTGAATGTTTAGGATATCCTACAAACTTACAAAGAACTGATCGTGCCTCGAGTTTGTCCGGATTTTGTGTTTTGACATAGGCCGGACAACCCCATATCTTAACACGTTTAAGACATGGTCTCTTCCCACTCCATATCTCATATGGTGTGGTAGGTACAGATTTAGATGGAACTTGATTCAATAGGTATGCTGCTGTCTCAAGCGCATGACCCCAAAAGGAAATAGGTAACTCAGCAGTGCTCATCATAGAACGCACCATATCTAATAGGGTGTGATTCCTCCGCTCCGATACACCGTTGTGCTGTGGTGTATAGGGAGGAGTAAGCTGAGAGAGAATCCCATTCTCTTTTAGATAGTCCAGAAACTCATTGCTCAAGTATTCTCCTCCTCGATCAGATCATAGGATCTTAATACTTTTGCTCGTTTGGTTCTCTACTTCGTGCTTATATTCCCTGAATTTCTCAAAAGCTTCAGACTTGTGTTTCATCAGGAACACATGTCCGTATCTTGAGAGATCGTCAGTGAATGTAATAAAGTACGAGGAACCATTCCTGGCATGTGTAGACACGGGACCGCATACATCACTATGTACCAGTCCTAAGAGTTCCTTAACTCTTTCTCCGTGTCCACTAAACGGAGTTTTGGTCATTTTTCCTTTGAGACATGAATGGTAAGTTTCATAAGATGATAATTCAAACGTATTCAGATATCCATCCTTATGTAACTTAGCTAGCCGTGTCGCATTGATATAACCTAGTCTACAATGCCATAAGTAAGATTCATTCATTTCTGAACTCTTCCTCTTGATTGTGTTTTGTACATTAAGTACTGTAGTTTGGTTGAGAACGTATATGCCATTATTTAACGATCCTGATCCAATCAACTTTTGATCCAGGAATATGTTCATAACATTATCCTGTACTACAAAATTATATCCTTCTTTGCTCAATAAAGAAACTGATATAAGATTGCATATCAGGGTCGGAATGTAATAGCATTCGTTCAGAACCAATGTATTACCATTTGGTAATACAAGGTGATATTCGCCAACTGCCTTGGCTGCAACATCTACACCATTCCCTACTCTTACGGAATGATCACCCATTCCCAGTTCTCTACCTTTACGTAGCCCACGTAACATATTACATATGTGGGATCCCGATCCGGTATCTAATACCAGGACGTAGAGTGAACTGAGAAACAGTTCTCGATAACTAACACACCCGAAGAAGATGCTTCAGCATGCTTGTTCTTCATTTGGGCGGTGTGAGAATCCAGATATTCTCCTATTTTCTGCTCAGTCTTATAACACTTATAAGAAAGAACGGGACCAACATTCCCCTGCTCAGTATAATAAGCGGGTTCAGTCAATGCATCCATATTATTATCTTGATTAAGGCCTGACAGGATCGCTACCTGGAGAGAGAGAGAAGATAACACTTTAGCGTATGCTCTTGCAAGATTAGATTGGTTATTATCTTATCTAATCAGGATGGCTCCCACTGTTTTCATCAAATCTTCCTTCAAACCCTAAAAGGTAAGACTAGCCGGGATTAATTACACCTTACAAGTTCGCAAATCTTTCGGCAAAGCCAGTGTTGGTACATTGAGGGAGGTTTCCCGTGCTTTCGCACGGACCTAATTAAAATAAACCTCGTTTTCCCAGAAGCATAACCCCGTTAACACCTTTCTTGACACCTACTTGATCGGCTAATTGTTCTGTGTAAAATTCTCCCAGGAGTAACTTTTACTCGCAGTGGGTATCAGGATCCATCTATCTCATAAAAGATATGCAATCTCATTGAAAATTTCAACACTTGAAATTCCTGATAATTTTCTTTTACCCCTAACGCCCTATGACCTTCACAAAGGCCAACAAACCATAGGATGCTAGTCAAGTTCAACCCGTCATTTCCCGATTGAATTAAACCCACCCGTACGACCCTTGACAAATGCCAACAAGATCGTACGACTACCCTAATCCAATCACATCATATGCTTAAACAGATAAGTACTAGTCAACTACCTCACACTACGCCTTGACAAAGGCCAACAAATGCAGCATGAATACCAAGTAGTACCTATCTGAAATGACGGAGGGCTACGCAGGTTTTTCAGAAAACCATGAGCGTAAAGAACTTGATATCGTTGTAGAAATAAGTGATTTTGAAAAGGAATGTTTTTTAGGCTTTTCTAGTTTCGCTAAAGAGGTCACTCCCTGTGAAGGGATCTCGGCTCTTTCCTCATCGAATAAGGTGCAGGATATTTCACAAATACCGCTGTGCAAAGCAAGAACTATAGAAGCAATCAAAAAACTAAACCGCGAGTTTGTAGCATCTTCCAGTTTTGCTAAAGAGGTCACTCCCGGTGAAAGGATCTCGGCTCTTTCCTTATCGAATAAGGCGCAGGGTATATCATATATACCACTATGCAAAGTGATCAGTCGAAAATACTGTATATTTTAGCAGGCAATTTCCTTAACATCTGCATACATATAGGAGAGTACGGTATTCATAATTCACATATTAGCTAATCGGTCGCAAAATATCAAATTACATGTATTCGACCTTTAAACCGGAAATTCTAGGGAAATTAACTGCATTGCATTACATAGCATATTTTCTATATCTTGCAACCCCTATTTTGAAGTCTATGCAGGAAAAGAGATACTTGCTCGATCAATACATTGCTCGACCATTACAATTGCTCGTAAACTCATTGAAAGCAAATCTGGTATCAACATAGAAGGGAAACTGCAATTCTGAACATCAAAGAATAACCCAAATAGAAGTACAAAGCAACTGCAGAAAGCACCAATCCCGAGGCCACCAAGGCGCGGCGGAAGCGCGGCCTAAAGGCACCTCACGCGGCGGTTGCGCGGCGGATACAGAGAGTCAACTCCTCGAATTGCACCATAACTCCTGTGTTAGTACCTTCAGCTCAAAAATGCATACAGAAGTCCAGAAGAGTCCAGACACTTCCACCAGATCATCAAGCTCCTAAACTAGCCTAAAACTTCTAGAACTTTCCCAAACCCTTGCTTAAACCCTAAGCTAAACCCCAACAAACTTGTTAACAAACTTTGGGAGGGAAAGTCTAATTCAAACCTAAACCTAGGTCTATAAATAAGACCCTAGGCTCACTCATTTCTCATCTTGGAAATCTTGGATCATCTTGGAAAAATCAAGAAATCTTGGAGAGTGATAGATTCAACCCATTTTTAGTTTAGCCATTCTCTTTCTCCATCTTCTTCTTCCTCAAGATTAGTGAGAAATCTTGTAGGAAACCCTAACCCTAATTCCACTCCAAATCCAACATCTTGAGTACCAAATCAAGCGAGAAATCTTCAACCTTTTGGGAGCCGAGCCGATCTTCAATCGGGCAAGTGATCCAAGCCGATCCGCGATCCACGGAGACGAGCGAAGCCAAGTCGACGATCAAGTTCCTCCTCTTGTAGTTCTTGAGTGATTGTAACGGAATTGTTGATATAAATAAAAGGTGAAATTCGTTAATCTTGCTTTCTTTTAAAATTCCGCATCATGTTATCTTTACTGTTCTTGAATATTGTCTATGTGGTGATGCGCGAGTAAAACTCCGCTCGTTAAGGAGTCGGGAAGATCTTTAGTATGATGATGTAGCAAATTTGTAATCAATTCTTGAATCCCACGAGATTGTAAACCCTAGCTATTTCAAGAATCGACAACCCAATTCGATTCGATGCTTTCTTGATCAACATCGCTCGAGATTGGGGTGATCCGATCGATTCTTGAAATTACTAGAGGCTAGAATATAAATGGTATCCTCGAAAGAGCAAGGGTTAAGAGATGAAACTTTAATTTCATCAAGAAAACCCTAATTCTCGTCGATAACCATTGATCTAGCATCAATTCTTCGAAGGACAAGAATATGAAATATTGTAGACTACAACACATATAAAGATCCTATCGATTCCTACGAGCCTCTTTATCAGTTTGGATTGTCGTTTGGAAAATTCCATTGAAACCGATTCTTGTTGTTTATAGTTCTTGATTCTTTAGAAAAGATTAGTGACACACGAATACAAATCAATCAATTGAATCGTGTTTTCTCTTATTGTTGCTTAACATTTCATTTCAAACAAATAAAAGTAAAAACGAATCTCGAGATCCCTGAGGACGATCCGCACTCATTCATTAACTTCAACTGACACCGTTGTTTGATTGCGGTCAAATATTTTTGGTTGTGATTTCTTTACTATTTGATTCGATAAACACATCCACGAAAAATCATCAAATCAAAATGGCGCCGTTGCCGGGGATCGCGCGTTAATTCGTTTACATTTTATAGTTTGAAGTGAAAGAATTATTACGTTTCATTTCTTGAAATCAAAATTCGTACAAACTCTTATACGTGTGTTGTGAATTGATTGCAAGGTGATCTGGAGCAATCTGAGCTGTGGAAAAATTATTTGGGATATACCAGAGAGCTGGAGATAGCAATATCAAGCAGCTGAAGAAATTTCGTACACTGTTCCCAATACTTGACCGCGGAAGGGCGGCACAAAGAGGATTTGTGCGGCGGAAGCGCCGCAGGCTTGAGGGTTCTCTGGATAATTTTCCAGCAGGTGATTTCTCTCTCTCTCCTCTCTCCCTTTTTAGCTCCAACTAATCCTTTCTGCAGGATTCTTTGCAAATAATAGCTGCGCCGCAAAAGCAAATTAAAATTGTGCGTGATTTTGTTTTCTTGGTTGTTTTGCATTGCTAATACGGAAAATTAAGGGGCACGGCCAAATCCAAATTAGGTGGGGATTTCATTACCCTTCCTAGGCCCCGAAAACCACCAAACTTGCATCCGCATTTACCCCCATTAACTAAAAGAAATCTAGAGATGACTCTAAGGACTGTCGCGCTCATTTAGGACAAGAGAGGGCCGTGGGTAATTCATTGCTTATCCGCGTTTTCTTGTGGTGCCTAAGGCGAGTGTGTCTAAGGCTAGTGGTTATTAATTAGGTCCACTGTAGTGGTGGTTCCTTCCCACTTACCTGGCACTCATCCGGCCACAGGGGGACAAAGAGGCAGTGGAGGATTGATCCTGCGACTTGTCTTTTGGCAGTTAGGAGCGGTCTAGAGCCGGACCTAGGTGACCATTAGATTCTAGGGTTTGTGTGCTGCATTTGGTTGTCGCATCATTTTTTTCAAAATCCGTCCCTTTTCAAAAGCAAACACCGCATTCATTTTACCCCTAATTATAAGCCAACGCTGCCACTTGTACTAACCCTCTTTTAGTACAAGATAGGCTGGACACGGGATTCTAGTGCCCGTTTAGTCCGCGTACCTTTTATCGACTCCGAAGTCGATAATTCTTCATTTACCTTTTCTTTACCTACTACCACACCCTCACCGATGGATCCGAATCCATCAAACTTCTTTAACCCCAATCTGCCACCGTCCGTTGGTGCGCAGAATCCTCCACACATTTCTCTTCAGGAAAGATGCTATCCACTTAGAGGTCCTCTTTCGACCTGCTTATCCACACCACCAGCCAACGGGGATAACTTTGAAATAAAGCCCCAGTATATCAACCTTCTACCTAAGTATCACGGACTCGAGACCGAGGACGCTTACGTTTTCATTACCAAATTTGAAAACGTATGCGCTATGATGGGTACGTCTCAACTTTCTGTGGATGCAATGCGTCTACGACTTCTTCCTTTTACCTTGTGCGATATAGCCGAGAAGTGGCTATATAACACCACCGCACACTCCATCACAAATTGGGAAGAATTCGTCGCTGCATTCCTAAAGAAATTTTACCCAGTCCAAAGAACGGCTCGAATTCGGAGCGAATTGAACCAATTTGCCCAGCTCCCTACCGAACCATTTTCAAAGTACTTTGAACGTTTCAAGGATTTAATGGTTCAATGTCCTCATCACGGCATCCCGAGATGGGAGCTGTGCCGAATCATCTATGAGGGCAGTAACCCTAGCACGAAACAAAGCCTTGAGAATATGTGTCAGGGTACATTTATGACTAAGGACGATGGGGAAGCCTGGCGATACTTAGAAGAGTTCGCTGAAAAATCACTAATTTGGGAGAGTGGAACCCAACCACTGAATAGGGGTGGCGTACACCAAGTAGATGTGTCCATAGGTGTTCGAGCAGAAATGGCAGCAATGCAAAAGAAGCTCGACGCTATGGAACACAAATTTGCAACAGCTTCCCTAAACCCGGTATCACTCCCCAAAACTATTTGCGGGTGCTGTTCTGATCCGTCACACTTAACGGAAGAATGTCCTTTAAACTCGGCGTTTCAAGGTCAAGAGCATTCTAATGCCGCATTTCAACGACCTCGAAACGATCCATATTCTTCCACGTACAATCAGGGTTGGAGGAACCACCCGAATTTTGCTTGGAACCAAAATCAATCTCAAAACACGGTTCCAAACACAAATAACTTTCAAAGGGCTCTTCCTCCACCACAACAGCAACCCCTTCAACTCACTCAGCACCCCTACCAGTCACAAAATTTCCAAAACCAGGGCAACACTCATGCACAGTCTAATCCTATGCAGTCCTGTTCTGACGATTTCTCTCAATTTACTCAAACCATGAAATCACTTTTATCCAATTTCATGGAGGTTTCAACTGAGGTTAGATCTTCCGTCAGCGAAATAAAGAAAAACTCAGCGTCACAAGCTGAGAGTATTAGAACGATGGAAGCTGAAATCGCACGCCTCAAAGCTGAAATGAGTGCGAGAGAAAAAGGGAAACTTCCCTCTCAACCCCTACAGAATCCTGGGCATTACAATGTAAATGCCATTACCACGTTGAGATCAGGAAGAGTGCTGAATAATAATGTCGGGGAAGATATTGATAATACTGATAATCATATCAAAACCCCGGCTGAGACCTTTCCACATACACACACTTCTCCTTCTGATCCTTCTTCTTCTACCAAACCACCTTCGCACGAGCCTATTCTCCAGTTCCCTTTAGGCTCAACACCTTCACCCAACCCTTATAGTTCTCCACAGACGGTCCCCACACCTCTTTTGGGATCTCGTCTACCCCCCTTTCCTTCTCCTATGATGGACCCTGCGCTTATTGCGAAAGCACCTTATCCGAATCGGTTAAGGGCTAACAGAACGAGTCCTCATATGGAGAAAATTTTAGAAATGTTCAAACAAGTTAACATCAATATCCCTCTCCTAAATGCAATTCAACAAGTCCCCGCTTATGCGAAAATTCTAAAGGACTTGTGCACTAGGAAGAGGAAGACTCAGGTGCCGAAGAAGGTCTTTATGGCTAATAATATCAGCACTGCTTTTATTCCCCAGCTGCCAAAGAAACGAAAGGACCCAGGATGTCCTACAATATCGATTTCGATTGGGGGTAAAAACATAAATCGTGCTCTTTTAGACCTTGGCGCGAGTGTTAACTTGTTACCTTATTCTGTCTATGAGCAACTAGGAATTGGAGAGCTAAAACCTGCTCATTGTACTCTCCAGATGGCGGACCGATCTATCACCAAACCAAGGGGTGAATTAGAGGATGTGCTGATAAAGGTCGGGGAATTTATTTTCCCTGTAGACTTCATTGTGCTTGACACACATCCTGTAGCAAACCCCCGGGGCCAAATTCCGGTGATTTTAGGTCGTCCTTTCCTTGCCACTTCCAACGCTGTTATAAACTGTAGAAATGGTTCAATGAATTTATCATTTGGAAATATGACCATTGAACTAAATATCTACAGAGTTGGTAGTCAGCCATCAGAACCTAGTGCTCATATTTTAGATGTGTGTTCTGTCCATGAGATCGCTCCCGATAGTTGTGGAGCCGAGGAACTTTGCTTTACTGATCTCGATGACATTAGCACATCTCTGCTTGATCTTACACTTAGTGAGGACACTACACTTACACTTGAGTCCTGCACTTCTGACTTTTCTCCACCCGAGTCTGTATCTTTCACAGGCTCTGAGCTTCTTTGTAAATCCAAAAATCATTCTATGATCCTTCCTTCGATCATTTCTCCGCCTGAATTAGATCTCAAGGTCTTACCTTCTCACCTAAAATATGCATATCTTGGTGAGAACGAGACTTTACCGGTTATAATTTCCACTTCTCTTGCATCAAAGCAAGAGAATGCACTTTTATCGGTATTAAGATCTAATAAAGAGGCGTTTGGTTGGAGTATGGCGGACATCAAAGGGATCAGTCCTTTGATTGTTGAACATCATATACATGTGATGGATGATGCCAGACCGACCCGAGAACCACAGAGACGGTTAAATCCCGTCATGAAGGAAGCTGTCATGAAAGAGATCGTCAAATGCTTAGATAGTGGTATTATATACCCGATCTCCGATAGCCAGTGGGTAAGTCCTATACACGTCGTTCCTAAGAAATCCGGCATCACTGTGATCACAAATGAAGCGAATGAGTTGATTCAGACACGCACCCAAACTGGGTGGCGTGTATGCATCGATTATAGAAAACTCAACGCTGCTACGAGGAAAGATCATTTTCCTCTACCATTTATTGATCAAATGCTGGAACGCTTAGCGGGACGACAATTCTATTGTTTCATGGACGGTTACTCAGGCTACAATCAGGTCCCCATCGCCAAAAAGGATCAAGATAAAACCACTTTTACTTGTCCTTTTGGTACCTTTGCTTACAGTCGCATGCCTTTCGGGCTATGCAATGCTCCCGCTACCTTTCAGCGGTGTATGATGGGGATATTCTCTGATATGGTAGAGAATTTCTTGGAGATCTTTATGGACGACTTTTCGATTTTTGGAGACTCTTTTTCTGAATGCCTAGCGAATCTGGACGCTGTTCTTACTCGATGCAAAGAGAAGAACTTGACTTTGAACTGGGAAAAATGCCACTTTATGGTCCAAGAAGGAATAGTCCTTGGACATGTCATTTCACAGAAGGGCATTGAGGTTGACAGAGCTAAAGTAGATGTCATTCAAAACCTCCCTCATCCCAGAAGCGTCAAAGATATTCGCTCTTTCCTTGGCCATGCTGGATTTTATAGGAGATTCATAAAGGACTTTAGCAAAATTGCTAGACCTTTAACACTACTCCTGGCCAAGGATACAACCTTCCACTTTGACTCGGATTGCGAGACAGCTTTCGACTCACTTAAACACTCACTCACTTCAGCCCCCGTTTTATCATCACCAAACTGGGACTACCCTTTTGAGCTGATGTGTGACGCATCTGATTTTGCAGTAGGTGCTGTCCTTGGACAACACATTGAAAAGATGCCACATGTGATTTACTATGCTAGTAAGACCCTGAATGATGCGCAAATCAATTATACAACCACAGAGAAAGAACTATTAGCGGTTGTGTTCGCATTGGAGAAATTCAGGCCTTACTTAATCGGCTCACCTATTGTTGTATATACTGACCATTCCGCTTTAAAACATTTGTTGGCGAAGAAAGATGCCAAAGGTCGACTAATACGTTGGATCCTTCTTTTACAAGAATTCGATCTTGTTATCAAAGATAAGAAAGGATGTGAAAACGTAGTAGCTGACCACCTTTCACGCATCGTTTCTTCCCCTGTGACCCTGCCGATCAATGACTCGTTCCCTGACGAACAACTCTTGAGCGTATCCTCTGAACCATGGTTCAGGGATATTGTGAACTTTCATGCCACGGGATTGATACCGAGCAATTGGTCTAAACAAGACAAATACCGCTTTCTTTCCCAAGTAAAACACTATTACTGGGACGAGCCTTATTTGTTTAAATATTGTCCTGATCAGATCATTCGCCGGTGCGTCCCGAATGAAGAGTTCAAGAGTATTCTTTCATTTTGTCATGATCAGGCCTGTGGGGGTCACTTTGGTCCAAGAAAAACAGCGGAAAAGGTTTTGCAATCTGGATTTTATTGGCCGACCTTATTCAAGGACGCATTTGAACATTGCAAAACCTGCACACAATGTCAGTATACGGGTAGAATATCCCAGAGGAATGAAATGCCTCAGCAACCCATTCTGGTTGTTGAAATGTTTGATGTTTGGGGCATAGATTTTATGGGTCCTTTTCCCAACTCCTTTGGGAATCTGTACATATTGCTGGCTGTTGATTATGTTTCCAAGTGGGTAGAAGCCATTCCAAGTCGCACTAATGACAGGAAAGTTGTCATTAAGTTCTTGAAAGAGAATATTTTCTCGCGATTTGGACACCCACGCGCTATTATTAGCGATAATGGGACACACTTCTGCAACAGATCTTTCGAGACTCTGATGCGGAAATATTCAATCAACCACCGTCTTTCTACACCCTATCACCCCCAAACAAGCGGGCAGGCTGAGATCTCAAACAGACAAATCAAACTTATCCTGGAGAAAACTGTTGCCAAAAATAGAAAAGATTGGTCAACCAAATTGACGGATGCTCTTTGGGCATTCAGGACTGCATATAAGACCGACCTAGGAATGTCTCCATATAGGATAGTTTTTGGAAAAGCATGTCATCTACCTGTTGAGATAGAACATAAAGCATTGTGGGCTATAAAGGAAATTAATTTTGATTTAAACCTTGCTTGCAACTTTCGGAAGCTGCAACTAAACGAGCTAAGCGAACTCCGCGATGAAGCTTATGATAATGCTGTAATCACAAAGAATAGGACTAAGGTTTTTCACGATAAAAACATTGTAAGGAAAACATTTTTACCTGGTCAACAAGTCCTTCTTTATGATTCACGATTACACCTTCATGCGGGTAAGCTCCGATCTCGTTGGAAGGGACCTTTTGTTGTGCGGTCTGTATACCCGCACGGGGCAGTAGATATTGAAAATGTTAAAAACGGCACTGTTTTCAAAGTAAATGGACATAGATTAAAGCCGTACTTTTCCACTGACCCCACGGAGGAGCTCTTGTTTTTACAAGAGCCAGTTTATTTTGATTAAAATTCCTCCGTCTCACTTTCATGTCCAGTATATCATTGCATCATATTTTGAATGAAGGTGAGTAAATAAAACAAGTTTGGGGGAAGTTCTTCACTTATATATTTGCCCCCACTAATAATTCCTCCCAGATTTACAGATTTTTGTAGGTATAACTGTCGGCAACAGTGAGGACACTGTTGAAAACAAGTTTGGGGGAGGTTTGTGCTTATTTTCGCATCATTTGCATATCATCTGCATAAGCACAAAACATTTCTTTTAAAAATCTATAAAAATTGAAAAATTTTCAAAACCCATAAAAATTTAAAAATTTTCAAATATAAAAATAATGTTAATATTTACACTTTCTGTATATAAATAAGATAATGAAATTTTAGACAGTGAACAATTACATCCATGAGATTAGAAAAATTTAAGAAAACTAAGAAAATTAGAAGTTTTCTTATACGAACTAGTAATAAGTAGTTATGAGCCGTTGTCCCAAGGGTTAGTAAGATGAAAGACGTCACTAATCTGAGGATAAAAATAAGTCTGAAAAATAGTTTCTATTCTGGAAGCCAAACATTTTGAACGTTGCTACCCTGCTATTCGCACTTACACACGTCTTGAAGCCTGGGATAGTAGAGGATACCTTGAAATGCTCTTGTCTTAAAGCCAAAAGTATGAAAAAGAAAAGTGTGTTTTAAAGTGGTGAGAAAAATGGATACTGGTTTTGTTATCACCAAGGGTAAGAAAAATATATAGCAAAAGGGTGCTTCTTCACCTAGTGCCCCAAGGTCAACTGGTCTGGGAGTCACTGCTATGCCTGAGGTGGTGCAAGATTAGGAAAATACACCAAGTTAGCGAGCACATCAGTAATCGGTCGGTTAGTACCTCAAGAAGTATTAACGGTCGCATGAAAGTGTGTAAGCAATCTCGTTTGCCAAGAAGTACTGAGGTCGATGGGCAAGAGTATGATAGCTTGAATTGAATTCTCCGGGTGTAGGGATGTCTTTACACACACGCAGGGTTATATGATCGATGTTTGGAATAAAGATAGGAATGAAGAATAAGACGATGTTTTATTGAGGGAGGACGTGATTTCTAACATCTTTTCATGACCATTAAGATAGGGCTCATGACAACCGAAAAGCTAGCTTAGTTGGAAACCCTAATTTTCAAGGCTTTTCTTTTACAATTCTTGTCTTTAAATGTAATATTCATGATCTTGCTTTTATTTTTTGGATTTTGTGGGTGCAATCCGCTGAAAACCCTCAGGAGACAACACTCCTCCTACTAGGGACATCTAGAGGTTTAAAGGCTTGTTGCACGTGCTCAGTGCAATCGTGTTGCCTACGAAAGTGTGCTAGTTAGTTTTTCTCTTTCTTTGTTTTCTCCTTCTCTTTTTAATAAAACATTCTCTCGAGACGATCGAAATTAAGTTTGGGGGTATTTGATCAGTCGAAAATACTGTATATTTTAGCAGGCAATTTCCTTAACATCTGCATACATATAGGAGAGTATGGTATTCATAATTCACATATTAGCTAATCGGTCGCAAAATATCAAATTACATGTATTCGACCTTTAAACCGGAAATTCTAGGGAAATTAACTGCATTGCATTACATAGCATATTTTCTATATCTTGCAACCCCTATTTTGAAGTCTATGCAGGAAAAGAGATACTTGCTCGATCAATACATTGCTCGACCATTACAATTGCTCGTAAACTCATTGAAAGCAAATCTGGTATCAACATAGAAGGGAAACTGCAATTCTGAACATCAAAGAATAACCCAAATAGAAGTACAAAGCAACTGCAGAAAGCACCAATCCCGAGGCCACCAAGGCGCGGCGGAAGCGCGGCCTAAAGGCACCTCACGCGGCGGTTGCGCGGCGGATACAGAGAGTCAACTCCTCGAATTGCACCATAACTCCTGTGTTAGTACCTTCAGCTCAAAAATGCATACAGAAGTCCAGAAGAGTCCAGACACTTCCACCAGATCATCAAGCTCCTAAACTAGCCTAAAACTTCTAGAACTTTCCCAAACCCTTGCTTAAACCCTAAGCTAAACCCCAACAAACTTGTTAACAAACTTTGGGAGGGAAAGTCTAATTCAAACCTAAACCTAGGTCTATAAATAAGACCCTAGGCTCACTCATTTCTCATCTTGGAAATCTTGGATCATCTTGGAAAAATCAAGAAATCTTGGAGAGTGATAGATTCAACCCATTTTTAGTTTAGCCATTCTCTTTCTCCATCTTCTTCTTCCTCAAGATTAGTGAGAAATCTTGTAGGAAACCCTAACCCTAATTCCACTCCAAATCCAACATCTTGAGTACCAAATCAAGCGAGAAATCTTCAACCTTTTGGGAGCCGAGCCGATCTTCAATCGGGCAAGTGATCCAAGCCGATCCGCGATCCACGGAGACGAGCGAAGCCAAGTCGACGATCAAGTTCCTCCTCTTGTAGTTCTTGAGTGATTGTAACGGAATTGTTGATATAAATAAAAGGTGAAATTCGTTAATCTTGCTTTCTTTTAAAATTCCGCATCATGTTATCTTTACTGTTCTTGAATATTGTCTATGTGGTGATGCGCGAGTAAAACTCCGCTCGTTAAGGAGTCGGGAAGATCTTTAGTATGATGATGTAGCAAATTTGTAATCAATTCTTGAATCCCACGAGATTGTAAACCCTAGCTATTTCAAGAATCGACAACCCAATTCGATTCGATGCTTTCTTGATCAACATCGCTCGAGATTGGGGTGATCCGATCGATTCTTGAAATTACTAGAGGCTAGAATATAAATGGTATCCTCGAAAGAGCAAGGGTTAAGAGATGAAACTTTAATTTCATCAAGAAAACCCTAATTCTCGTCGATAACCATTGATCTAGCATCAATTCTTCGAAGGACAAGAATATGAAATATTGTAGACTACAACACATATAAAGATCCTATCGATTCCTACGAGCCTCTTTATCAGTTTGGATTGTCGTTTGGAAAATTCCATTGAAACCGATTCTTGTTGTTTATAGTTCTTGATTCTTTAGAAAAGATTAGTGACACACGAATACAAATCAATCAATTGAATCGTGTTTTCTCTTATTGTTGCTTAACATTTCATTTCAAACAAATAAAAGTAAAAACGAATCTCGAGATCCCTGAGGACGATCCGCACTCATTCATTAACTTCAACTGACACCGTTGTTTGATTGCGGTCAAATATTTTTGGTTGTGATTTCTTTACTATTTGATTCGATAAACACATCCACGAAAAATCATCAAATCACAAAGCAAAAACTGTAGCTACCCTTTTTGAAAATTTGATTCTACGACATCTTTTAGGTTTATTTTCTTTTATTAATCTCATTAATAAATCCCATCATTTATGCTTCCTAAGCATCACAGAAGAAACGAAAACGGTAATATTTATATATCATATATATATATAGTATAAGCATTCGTCTCATGCAGTAATATGATCTCATCACAGAACATTGCAGCAGAAGATAACATATGAAATATTGGATATACTAGGACGTCCGTGTTTTATATCGAGCCTGTATAAAACACGGATTCCACGGTCGCGATGAATAGCCAAACCCACATCCCTAGACCCCTACGAGAGCGGCAAGAAACACTGCCAATTCTAGGGTTAGGAGACCCGGTCTCGACTCCTCGAGATGGCCTCCCACTGGACCCTAGAACCCGGTTACTTGTGCTCCCCTCCTCGGGTCTATCCTAATGCGGAAAAGTAAATAATATACAATGGTGACATCATCCTCACCCCGGAAGTACCCCAATAAAAGAATATTACATACAATGAATTTTACATGAATGAAAATAAAAACCCTCATCTCACATAAAACCCCGGCTATTCAAAACACGACGATCCAATATAACATATCACAGCAACACATAATATCTTATATTATCAACGTAAGCAAGTATGCGTATCCCGATTGTCGTTGATGTATAGCAACGAAGCCGGCAATACCCCACATACTACACTTACGGTCACAAAAAAGAAAGTGAAAAACTACAACATTTGGAATCCATAATCTCTTTAGACATCGTAAACTCGAAATATCACATATTACGGATTTCATGCCTAACTATATGAATTCCACATACTGTATCACAATCACAGAATATCATGACGATGTTTAACGTTTCGATCGAATCAACATACACTCACAAATTACCCCCGTGAGCTCAACACTTGAGCAAAGTTAAAACACTCAAAAACCGTGCCACAGTGTCCATGGACCAGCCGTAGAAGGAGTTAACCAATGCCTTACCTATGACACCACGGAACTACGGTAAACCCGAAGGTTCGTTCGCGGTTCCGTGGGCATAGAATCGAGTTAAGGTTATTATAGTCTTCTAGGGGATCCATAGGGGTACTTGCACGATTTTACGAGTACAATCAACTTCGGAAAATTATAACACTTGGAAATTTCAGCGGAGTACAAAATGTAGTGTGCGAAGTTCGATCGAACTGCTAAAAATAGTCAAGGTTACCAATACAGTGTTAAGTTATACGACTACGAAGCACTACGAATTAGCCCCAGGTCAAACTAATCATCACATGAAAATTGGGCTAAGCGAACAATACTAGGAACCCAAAATGGAGACACCATAGCACAGGGGGAATACGGAGGCCAGAGGAGGTGCAGGGGCCGACCGGGCCGGAATTTCTGGCTAGGGGCTCGGCCAAAATCCTAGCCCCTCACTCTGTATTTCTCCCATGTTCTTAGATTGGTCCATACTGCATTCTGCACTTGTTTGCAAAAATTTTAAAGGACTTTTTGAAAAATTTCCAGAGAGCAAGAATGGGGTTTCCTAATACCGTATTTCGAAGTGATTTTCGTTTTCGTAATTATTATAACACCGTATCTAGAATTCTAGTTTGGCTCTGATACCACTGTTGGGCTTCCCTTGCACCTAGTCTAGGGTTTGGTAGCATCACTCATGCCACTTTAAAATTTAGAGAGGTGCAAAGCAAGCAAACCATGAATCATGCTAGAATTTCTAGGGTAACAAATATTGTATCACATACAAAGAAGTAAAGAGATAGGGATTACAACATTTATAGTTCGTTCCTTCGCTTCATAAGCTCCGTGTTGAGGTCCCTTCACTGCGATCAACATGAACTCCGACTCTCGAGTGGCTCCATGAGGTAAATGAGACACCTTGCTTGTAGTCTTCATGATCTAAGATGATCTACCTTGAAGAATCTCTAACCCAAGCTTACACTTCACTAATGAAGTAATTAGAGAAGTGAACACCCTAATCTAAGTGGCTAGAATAGATGAGGATGATGAAGTAGGAATTTTACACTCTTTTGTTTTCAAGTTCTCACCATTTATCATCACAAACACAAAAGCTAGCAAGCTTTTTTCAAGAGCAAGAAGAAGAAGAAGAAGAAGCAAAAGCTTTTATGATGAATAATGAAAAAATTGTTGTGGTTACAATTGCAACCATGTGTTAAGAATAAGAGTCTTAATTCATGTAAAGAAGAAACTAGAGTTAAGGGTTTGGGTTGGGTTAACAAATATCTACACAAAATATCAAGCTAGATGACAAAAGTGAAAGCTTCATGAAGCTTCATGAAAAAGCTAACCCAAAAGCTAACCCTAATCCAAACCCTAACTTGGTTTAAACTTAACAACCATGTTGCATTTGTAACCCTAACATGTTACAATGAGTTGATTACCTTGTTTAAGTCCCTTGAAGAAGGTAGGTTAGAATTATATTGGTTTAGGATCACAAACAGAATAGTGTCCAATATACTCTTATTTTTCTTTTTTGTTGAAAACTAGTGTTTTAGCCAAGGTTAAGCCCCTTGTTAGCTCAAGGCGGTCAAAATGGCATGGTGAGAAAAAATGGTAGGAATGAACAGGAATTTATTGTAGGGTTCCTAGGCACGCTAATGAGGTCTCACAAGGCATCAACCATGCCAATTTAAAATTTTACGGGTGCCGAGAAACCCTAATACGGATCGTTAACTAGAAATTTAGGCGAAAGATGCAACTAGTAAACTACTTTACTAAAAGAACGGAAATACAACCTTTGTAGATCCGGTCCTCCACCTCCATAGCTCCGCAATGAACTCTCCTCGCTGTCCAAATGGAATCCCAGGCTCTAGCGTCGGCTTCATCGGAGAAATGGGCGGGCAAGGTCGTCGGCTTCGTGCCGAAGATGATCTACGTCGAGGCATCACTAGATCAAGCTCCAACTTCACCAAGTCAAGAAACTTGTGAAGAAAACACACTCTACTACTTGGCAAGAGGTAGAGGATGAAGAAATAGGAAGTGGGTAGACTTTAGAATTGGATTTCTCACTCATTTCATCAAGTCACCATTGATGAAGTCTAGCTTCTTCATCTTGAAGAAGAAGAAGAAGAAGATGATAATGTTATGATAAGTGTTATCAAAAGAATAATAAAATCATCCTTATCATAATATTAACCATAGTTATGTGTAGAGAATTGAGTAAGGTTAAATGAATGGTTGGGGTCAATGAGATGAAGACAAAAGGGTTACTTTGGTCAAAGCTTCATGAAGCTTCATTAAGCTTCATGAAAGAAAGAAACCCTTTTGTTTTTCTTTTCTCTTTTCTTTTAATCCAAATAAAAAGACAAATGAATGAATAAAAGAAAACCCTAACCATTTACTTAACCATAGGTTTAACTCTTTACACATACCCTAGCAATCTTGCATCATGAAACATGATACAATCAAGTGCACAAAAATATATCACATATACGATGTGCACATGCGAGTGAGAAAATCCATCTTAAGTAAACCGATACTAGTTAATGAAAACTAATATATCAAATATATAATTATGCATTAAATCATTAAATCAACACTTGATTTAATGATCCGGTCATATCGCATATAACCGACTAATATTAATAGTAACAACTTATCGAATCAACACTTGATCCGATATCCCGGCTATATCGCATATAACCGATCAATGTCACAAATCGCGAGAATCGAATACAGTATCACATACTGGTATCATTCTCGGTCCCGCACATATCTCATATGCGCTCCTATTTCGTTTCGCTTGAGCCAGGAAACCTCTGTGTAGGACTCTAAAGACTCGTCAATATGCCGGCAGCAGATGATGATCATATCAATCACCCACAAGCCGCAAGAAGTCTGCTAAACGTAACGGCCACCCGGGTATTGAGCGATCAGAAGATCGACGAGCAAGGCCGCTCACACTCCTGTGAATCCAACCAGCAACACTTACCGTACAGTCCGGTCTGACCGTCTGATATGTCGCATATTTCGCCTAGGGGTGGTAAACGTCAGACCCCAATAGCTCGATAAGTCGTGTCGATATGAGGCCTATAACAGTTCAAGAAACTACTGGTAACACTTACCAGTAAATCTCAGCAACCCTGGCCAGGGATTTCTGGTTATAGCCAATCGAACACAGTGCAACATCAACTCCCTATACCGGGAGAGACGAATCCCCTCCTATCGCTCATTGCCTCCATGTGATTCGGGACTGTACCCAAAAACCACCGTTTTGCACGCCCTATTGGACGTGGTAAGGTGGAAATCAAAGCACAGTGGGAACCACACAAGACTCTATGATGATCTTGGGTCAACAGACTACTCTGTACCAGTGTCACCAGAGAACTGCCATCTGACGTGAGGTATAATACCATCTGGGAGTTCTCGGCGAGTCCGTCCAGTGTACCCAGTCTCTACTGAGCACCCGTATATCATCTCTGATGTCAAACACCAATGGATATGGGATCATCCATCGCCCATCTGTATGGGTTGAGAAGGTATACGCTAGTCTACTCTGGTATATCGATGCCCCGTCTCGATACACCCACGACTAGGGACCTTGAAGGATGTACTTATGGGCTACCATGTCCCCACTAGTATGATCCGCATCATAGTCCAGGTAGTCAAGTACATCCTAAGGGCTTTACCAACATGTAACAGAGAGACAACCAGGTGATACTGCCTTAGAGTAACCAGATAGCATACTATCATGTCGAGCAAGAAAGTCCTCCCTATATATGTCCCAGCATCCACTACATTATACATCCAATGTACAGTAATGGCCTCTACGGCATACATATAACTAACAATCTCCCACTTGCACTAGGGCCATCTGATAGCAGTGGTTGTAGTATCTCATACTCAACCATCCCATAAAAGTCTCTCTCTGGGAATAGGCCTTCGTGAGTGGATCCGCCGTGTTGTCCTCTGAGTCTGCTCTCCTAACCTCGATCACCCTGGAGATCAACTATCTCCATGATCAGGTGATACTGCCTTAGAATATGTCTGGATCACTGATGGGACGGACGTTCCTTGGCATAAGCCACAACTCCATTGTCACACAATGGGAGGAACATAGTTCATCTCATGAACCAATATACACCCAAACAGCCTCTTTGGTAGCATCTTAAGTAGCGATGTATCCTGCCTTTATCGTCTAGTATGTCACGGTATCTAGCTTGGAACTCTTCCAACATACCGTCCTGTAGGGTGTTTTTCGTCACCCCAGTGAGATGGGAATACGCGAGCGCTTGTCAGGCGTACTACAGATTCCCCCTGCCTAGGGTAGGCCGGGGTTTAATGATTGTGGGGATCCGAATCTCCGGCAGCCGCGGACTAAGCTGCCGTTAATTACCCCTCGCCTTTGGGGCGAGGGAACCTCCGATTAACGGGTTAAATTGGTCATGCGAACTCAATGTGCAGTGTGCGTGTGTTTTGTTTTGAAAGGGGGTTTTGGATATATCGGGAGCCACGCAGAGTTTTTACGGGGGTATGTATATGTATGTACATAAAAAGAGAGGGAAAAGGCATCCAAGGGATGCGTGGGGGCCAGCGCTTAGGTGCTGTGCGCTCAGGCGCAAGCGCGCCACGTGTCGGCACGTGGGCGCTTTGCGCATGAGCGCTGAGCGCTGCGCGCAGGTGCGCAAGCGCCACGTGTCGGCACGTGGGCGTTTTGCGCAAGAGCGCTGCGCGCAGGTGCGCAAGCGCGCGCGCGCGCCACGGGTCGGCACGTGGGCGCTTTGCGCAATGCGCGTTGCGCGCAGGTGCGCAAGCGCGCGCGCGCGCCACGTGTCGGCACGTGGGCGCTTTGCGCAATGCGCGTTGCGCGCAGGTGCGCAAGCGCGCGCGCCACGTGTCGGCACGTGGGCGCTTTGCGCACTTGCGCAAGCGCGCAGGTACGCAAGCGCGCGCGCCACGTGTCGGCACGTGGGCGCTTTGCGCACTTGCGCTGCGTGCTGGAGCGCAAGCTCGCGCGCCACGTGTCGGCACGTGGGCGCTTTGCGCACTTGCGCTGCGCGCCGGAGAGGACAAGAGGCTTTTAGCCTAAAAAAAGATTTCTCAAAAGAGAAATCAGAGAGGAGTCGGGATCCTGAATGTGTTTTGGGTTTAATGGAAGTGGTTCTTCTTCTTCCTCCTGATGCTTGCTGGATCTTGAAGATCAAGAGATGTGAAATCTCAAAATCTCTCCTTTTTAAGATCTGATGACAGATCCAAGTTCCCCTTTGTGGGTTTTGTGGTGAAAAACTAATTTGTTTTATAAAAAGAAGAGTAAAACTCTTGATTTGATTCAAGAGAAAGAAGAAGGTTTTGGAACCTTGAAGAAGAAGAATAGATCTCAGATCTGGAAACTTTTTTTAGAGAGAGAAAAAGTTGTTGGGATATTTCATTATCCTTGTCTTTATAGGCCATACATTTTACACATAGCCCCTTGGGCTTCACAAAATGGCATTTTGCCTATCTCATGGCTCATGTGCCATTTCTTTTTGCACATAAGCCATGGGCTTACAAAATATTGGCTTTATGCCCGTTTTACATACATTCATGTATAAAAAATTACATAATAATTATTTATTACATGATTTTGTCGTTGCCATGGGGAGGCCGGCCGTGGGCTTGACTTGGGCATGGGCCCGCTTGACCTGGGCTTCGGCCCACCTAGCTTGGGGGTTGACCTTGACTTTGACTCGGTCAACCGGGGTGTAAATTTTTACCCCAACACGTCCCTCTACTGAGGGTAAAGACAATGCCTGTGACTGACATTCAGTCGTCTTTATCACCCTGGAACCCTTCCAGTGATTCTCCCCAGGATCAACTGATACCATCTCACTACAACTAGTGAGTAGCCTAACATCCATTTAGATCTATCTCATAGATCCAAAATCCAGGATTTAGTAGGTATCACTTCGATCCTATGTGGAGAATCATTGTGATAAGCGGAGATTGATCGAGCGTAGCATAGGAAACTCCTTCCCTATCAAGAGTATGTCATCCACGTACTCTACGAGGATCGCCACCATACTCCCTACTACCTTTTGTATATACAAGGTTCATCTACCATTTTGATGATGTCAACTTCTTTTACCAATCCATCAAAACAGATGTTCCAACTCCGCGATGCCTGCTTTATCCTATAAAGCATCTTGCACACGTTTCCGCTGCTCCCACTGTCTACGAGGCCCTCTGGCTGTGTACTTATAGACGCACTTTTCTAAAACATCATTTAGAAAAGCAGTCATGACACCCAACCACCAGATATCGTAGTCATGGTACGTAGCCGTGGCAAGTAGGATCTGGATGGACTTAAGCATAGGCACTGGAAAAGGTTTCATCATTATCCACGCCTGGTCGATGACGAAAACCTTTAACAAGTCTAGCTTTGAAAGTCTCAACTTTTCCATCTACACCAAGTAATCTTCTCAAGATATACTTGCTCCTGATGGGGATTTAACCCTTCAGATATAGCAACCAAAGTCCATACTTTGTTGGTGTACATGGATTCCATCTCAGATCACTAAGCATCCAGCCATTCTTACAGAGTCTTACTCCTGATGGCCAGCTCGAAGCTAGTTGGGTCATCATCTCATGATGCAATCTTCGCTCTCACTGTCATCGAGAAACCGAAGTATCTCTCAGGCAGGTGAGGAACCCTACCAGATCGGCGGAGAGGCTGAGGTTCGTTGACATCTACTGAATCCTTTGGTTGTACCAAATCATCTGCTGTAGTTTGCATTGCTGGAACCTTTCCAGTTCTACATAACAGACCTTGCCTCGAGCTTGTCCGGATTTTGTTTTTAGACATAGGCCGGACAACCCCAAATCTTAACTAACTTAAGACATGGGCTCTTCCCATACCATATCTCATATGGAGTGGTAGGCAACTGATTTGATCGTGACCCTATTCAATAGGTATGCAGCTTCTCAAGTGCATAACTCCCTTAAAGGAAATAGGTGACTCAGTAGTACTCATCATAGAGCACACCATATCAAATAGGGTGTATCTGCTCCACCCCGATATACCATCGTGCTATGGTGTATACGGAGGAGTAATGCTGAGAGAGAATCTCATTCTCCTTTAGAATAGTCCAGGAATTTCCGTGCTCAAGTATTCTCCTCCTTGATCTCATCTAAGGACATAATACTTATACCCGTATTTTGGTTCTCTACTTCTAACTTATATTCTGTGAATATCTCAAAAGGTTCGGACTTGTATTTCAACAAGAACATATGTCTGAATCTAAAGAGATCATCAGAGAACGTAATGAAGTATAAAGAACCAGTCCTGGCATGTGTAGACAGGGGACCTATATACATCAACATGTATCATCCCAAGAGTTCATTAACTCTTTCTCTGTTTCCAGTAAACGGAGATATGGTCATCTTATCTTTGTGACATGACTGGTATGTTTCACAAGATGTAAATTCAAACTGATTTAAATATGCATCTTTATGTAACTTCAGCTAGTCGGGTCGCATTGATATGACCTAGTCTACAATACCTCAAGAAGAATTCGTTCATTTCTGAACTCTTCCTCTTGTGTGTGTTCTGTGTACTAAGAACTGTAGTTTGATTTAGAACATCAACGCTTTTAGATAACGTGCCTGAACCGATCAACTTTTGATATAGGAAATGTTCAAAACATTATCCAACAATACAAAATTTTATCATTTCTTTACTAATAAAGAGAGTGATATGATTTTGTATATCAGGTTCGGTATCTAATAACATTCGTTCAAAATCAATGTATTGGTAATACAGGGTGACAGTGACCAACAGACTTGGCTGCAACACTTGCCCCGTTTTCTGCCTCATGAAACTTATCACCCGTTCTCAGTTTTTCTATCCTTTTGCAGCCCTATGTAACATATTACATATCTGGGATCCTGATCCGGTATCATATACCCAGGATGCGGAGGATACTGAGAAACAGTTCTTTGTAATGAACACACCCGAAGATGATGCATCAGCATGCACTTTCTTCGTTTGGGCGGCACGGGAAATCTGGTATTCCCCAATTTCCTGCTCTGTCTTATAACAATTATAAGTTGGAGCGGGACCAACGTTCCCCAGCTCAGTATAACAAGCGGGTTCGGTCAAAAATCCGTATTATTATCTTGATTAAGGCGTGATATGGTCGCTACCTGGAGAGAGAGAAGAAAACACTCAGCGTGCGCTCTTGCAAGAATAGATTGGTTATTATTTTATCTAATCAGGATGGCTCCCACTGCTTTTTATCAAATCTTCCTTCAAACCCTAAAAGGAAAGACTAGCCGGGATTAATTACACACTACAAGTTCGCCAATCTTTCAGCCAGGCCAGTGTCGGTACTTTGAGGGAGGTGCCCCGTGCTTTCGCACGGACCTAATTAATGTAAACCTCATTTTCCCAGAGGCGTAACCTCGTTAACACCTTTCTAGACACCTACTTGATCGGCTAATTGTAATGTGTAAAACTCTCCCAGGAGTAACTCTTACTCGCAGTAGGTATCGGGATCCAACTATCTCATAGAAGGTATGCAATCTCATTGCAAATTTCAACACTTGAAATTCCCGATAATATTTTTCCCCTAGCGTCCTATGACCTTGACGTAGGCCAACAAACCATAGTCCGCTAGTCAAGTTCAACCCGTCATTTCCTGATTGAATTAAACCCACCCGCACGACCCTTGACGCAGGCCAACAAAGTCGCACGACTACCCTAATCCAATCTGCATCATATGCATAAGCAGATAAATACTAGTTAGCTACCGCACACTACGCCTTGACGCAGGCCAACAAACGTAGCACGAATACTAAATAGGACTTATCTGAAATGACGGAGGGCTACGACAGGTTTTTCTGAAAACCTATTTCGTAATGAACTTGATATCGTTGCAGAATCAAATGATTTTAAAATGGAGTGCTTTTGAGGCTTTTCTAGTTTTGCTAAAGGAGTCACTCCTGGTGAAGGGATCGTCGGTCCTTTCCTCGTCGAATGAGTTGCGGGATATATCATATATATCACTGTGCAAAGCAGAACTCTTAAAAGCGATCAAAAGACAAACCGAGTGTGTAGCATCTGCCAGTTATTGCTAAAGGAGTCACTCCCGGTGAAGGGATCTCGGTCCTTTCCTTATCGAATAAGGTGCAGGATATATCATATATACCTCTGTGCAAAGCAAGAACTGTAGCTACCTGTTTTATTTTGAAATTCGATTCTACAACATCTTAGGTTTCTTTTATTTCATTAATCTCATTAATGAAGTCCCATCATTTAAGTACCTAAACATCATAGATAAATACGACGTACACTTATGCCATCCGCATTCGCCTCGATGTCCCCTCGTGCACCGTTAGGTTAGGTAACTAACGACAGAGTGGGGCAGGGCTAGCGCGGGTGTAAAACATAAGTAACGCCTATATAATATATCATATATACTATATACTGTATCTATCACAGAACATCACATGATCACATCACAGATATCGCAGCAGAAGAAACATATGAAATATTGGATATACTAGGACGTCCGTGTTTTCAATACGAGCCAGTATAAAACACGGATTCCACGTCCGCGATGAATAGCCAAACCCACACCCCTAGACCCCTACGAGAGCGGCAAGCAACCCTACCAATTCTAGAGTTAGGAGACCCGGACTCGACTCCTCGAGTTGGTCTCCCACTGGACTCCAGAACCCGGTTACTTGTGCTTCCCTCCTTGGGTCTATCCTAGTGCGGAAAAGTAAATAATATACAAACGGTGACATCTTCCGCAACCTGGAAGTGCCCCAATAAAAGAATATTACATACAAGTTTTTACATGAATGAAAATGAAAAACACTCATCTCACATAAAAAACCCCCGGCTATTCAAACACGACGATCCAATATAACATATCCAGCAACACATAACATCACATGTCATCAACGTAAGTAAATATGCGCATCCCAATTGTCGTTGACATATAGCAACGAAACCGGCGATATCACATATTACACTTACGGTCACAGAAAAGAAAGTGTAAAACTACAACAGTTGGAATCCGCAACCACCTCAGACATCGCATGCCTGACCAAATGAATTCTTTAGACATCGCATGCCTAATAATTATAAACCCCGCATTTTAGTCTCATTATCGAAAACTCTTTTCAATATCAAGTCGGGCAATTCAACAGGATTCCCGGCATCCTGATCGAATGCTCGTCGCAAACTTTAGTAGGCGGCTGCACCCCCGATACCGTCGACGAAGTGCACCAAGGCGGAACACCGCTACCGCGAGCACCCGGACGGATGCTTTCGGCGACGGGGTTCTCCTACAGTCACTTGGTCGGAGCTATGGGATGAGGCTGTCTATTAAGTTTACCCGGCGAGTATCCGCGTACGCTACGTGATTGCGACGGACTTTTGATCACATCAAAATTCCGTGGCAACCGATCAAGTGAGACTAAAGTTCTATGTTTATAACATTCATTCAGTTATCTCATAACTATTTGTGAATTCCAATTATTGTATCCCATTCCAGATAATTAGAAAATGTTAAACTTTCCGATCGAACATTCAAACACCCAAGTTTTCCCGATACAGATCAACACATGAAACAAGTCTAAAAACATTCAGTTCGTGCCTCAGTACCAACGGTCCAGCCGTAGAAGGGTCAAGCCAACGCCTCACATGTGGCACACCGTACTGCCCCAAACCCGAAGGTTCAAAGGGCAGTTCAAGACGGTCACATAATCGAGTTAAGGTTTGTTGTCTTCTAGAGGGTCCATCGCGTTACTTGCACTACTTAGAACGTCGTTAAACTACGGAAAAATCCAACACTTGGAAATTTCCCGACAGGGGAAAATTTGGGTATTTATATCCGGTTGAACTTTTTAACATATTCAAAAATTATCCGGAAAACACATAGACAAGTTTAGACAATCCGATCGAATGCTTGAAATCCCAAAACAACCCCAGAAAACTCAACTGTATAGTATATATTAAAATTACCCAGAAAACACAGGAATTAATTATAAACATTACTGTGCAAAGAGGAGTCAAAGAGTCAACATTATGGCCGCGGAACCGCCGCGCCACGTGGGCTTAGGCCGCGGTTCCGCGCCTTTATGACGGAGTTAGGTCTCCGTTTTTCACAGTAATTCATAAAAAACCCTGCTTAATTTTCTGCATATTTTTAATATTGAAAAATCCACATTTTTAAAAATTGGACAGAGAGCATTTTGGAAATGGGTTTCGATGTTCGTTCGGATTTCAAACGTCGTCTAGACTTCGCCTAAGGCTCTAGCTAGGCTCTGATACCACTGTAGGGTTCCTAGGCACGCTAATGAGGTCTCACAAGGCATCAACCATGCCAATTTAAAATTTTACGGGTGCCGAGAAACCCTAATACGGATCGTTAACTAGAAATTTAGGCGAAAGATGCAACTAGTAAACTACTTTACTAAAAGAACGGAAATACAACCTTTGTAGATCCAGTCCTCCACCTCCATAGCTCCGCAATGAACTCTCCTCGCTGTCCAAATGGAATCCCGGGCTCTAGCGTCGGCTTCATCGGAGAAATGGGCGGGCAAGGTCGTCGGCTTCGTGCCGAAGATGATCTACGTCGAGGCATCACTAGATCAAGCTCCAACTTCACCAAGTCAAGAAACTTGTGAAGAAAACACACTCTACTACTTGGCAAGAGGTAGAGGATGAAGAAATAGGAAGTGGGTAGACTTTAGAATTGGATTTCTCACTCATTTCGTCAAGTCACCATTGATGAAGTCTAGCTTCTTCATCTTGAAGAAGAAGAAGATGATAATGTTATGATAAGTGTTATCAAAAGAATAATAAACTCATCCTTATCATAATATTAACCATAGTTATGTGTAGAGAATTGACTAAGGTTAAATGAATGGTTGGGGTCAATGAGATGAAGACAAAAGGGTTACTTTGGTCAAAGCTTCATGAAGCTTCATTAAGCTTCATGAAAGAAAGAAACCCTTTTGTTTTTCTTTTCTCTTTTCTTTTAATCCAAATAAAAAGACAAATGAATGAATAAAAGAAAACCCTAACCATTTACTTAACCATAGGTTTAACTCTTTACACATACCCTAGCAATCTTGCATCATCAAACATGATACAATCAAGTGCACAAAAATATATCACATATACGATGTGCACATGCGAGTGAGAAAATCCATCTTAAGTAAACCGATACTAGTTAATGCAAACTAATATATCAAATATATAATTATGCATTAAATCATTAAATCAACACTTGATTTAATGATCCGGTCATATCGCATATAACCGACTAATATTAACAGTAACAACTTATCGAATCAACACTTGATCCGATATCCCGGCTATATCGCATATAACCGATCAATGTCATAAATCGCGAGAATCGAATACAGTATCACGTACTGGTATCATTCTCGGTCCCGCACATATCTCATATGCGCTCCTATTTCGTTTCGCTTGAGCCAGGAAACCTCTGTGTAGGACTCTAAAGACTCGTCAATACGCCGGCAGCAGATGATGATCATATCAATCACCCACAAGCCGCAAGCGGTCTGCTAAACGTAACGGCCACCCGGGTATTGAGCGATCAGAAGATCGACGAGCAAGCCCGCTCACACTCCTGTGAATCCAACCAGCAACACTTACCGTACAGTCCGGTCTGACCGTCTGATATGTCGCATATCTCGCTTAGGGGTGGTAAACGTCAGACCCCAATAGCTCGATAAGTCGTGTCGATATGAGGCCTATAACAGTTCGAGAAACTACTGGTAACACTTACCAGTAAATCTCAGCAACCCTGGCCAGGGATTTCTGGTTATAGCCAATCGAACACAGTGCAATATCAACTCCCTATACCGGGAGAGAAGAATCCCCTCCAATCGCTCATTGCCTCCATGTGATTCGGGACTGTACCCAAAAACCACCGTTTTGCACGCCCTCTTGGACATGGTAAGATGGAAATCAAAGCACAGTGGGAACCACACAAGACTCTATGACAATCTCGGGTCAACAGACTACTCTGTACCAGTGTCACCAGAGAACTGCCATCTGACGTGAGGTATAATACCATCTGGGAGTTCTCGGCGAGTCCGTCCAGTGTATCCAGTCTCTACTGAGCACCCGTATATCATCTCTGATGTCAAACACCAATGGATATGGGATCATCCATCGCCCATCTGTATGGGTCGAGAAGGTATACGCTAGTCTACTCTGGTATATCGATGCCCCGTCTCGATACACCCACGACTAGGGACCTTGAAGGATGTACTTATGGACTACCATGTCCCCACTAGTATGATCCGCATCATAGTCCAGGTAGTCAAGTACATCCTAAGGGCTTTACCAACATGTAACAGAGAGACAACCAGTATACACGTCAAGGTAAAGAGTAACCAGATAGCATACTATCATGTCGAGTAAGAAAGTCCTCCCTATATATGTCCCAGCTTCCACTACATTATACATCCAATGTACAGTAATGGTCTCTAGGGCATACATATAACTAACATTTATCATGATCGAAGCCTTTCATATCGGCTTTTTCATCAGTCGGATTCCCGATTCGATCTTAATCTTTTGAAAGTAGCTATTAGCAGAAAATAAAGAAAAAGGAAAAAGCGGAAGTCGCATTTGCGAATTAATAAACGGGAAAGTAAGTAAGCCAATTTCTTGGAAAGAAAACGGATGCGCTACCGCGCAACGGGCGCTGGCCAACAAAGGTGACAAGTGCTTATCCGAAATGAGGATCCGTTCTAGACTCTCTAGCTGTAACTGTGATAGCCTCTACTACATCTGCTTGCGAAAAGGGATGACCTGCCTAGTTTCTTTTTTGATAAGAGAATCGTTGGTTTGACCCACGAACTACGTGGGAAAATCAAATAAATAGACCTTACTTAATTAATCATTGGTTTGAGCCGGTCAGCTGGGGAAAGGAGTTAGCTTGCAGGCTCATTTGCAGGCCGACGTAGGATCACTTGAGTTTTATGGTTTCGATTCAAAAGTCGAGATTGACTTAGTGTTCCGAAAACGACTGGTTTAGGCAGATTAGAGGACGGTAAGCTCGGTCGAAGGGAGAATATGGGTGTCGGTCGACCATTAAGCGAGGGATCCAGATGCAGGTAAATAATCACTTTTGAATGACGTTCTTCATGGCCAATCCAATTGTAAGATGAAAGAGTGAAATCGGTTCTCATTTCATTCAATGAAAACTCATAAGATAACAAGTCTTCATCCGAAAGGACTGAGGCCAAGAACTTCTAAGTGAATTACAAGATTTCTATAAAAAGTCAAATCAAATACCCGGAAATCTCTGACTCCAAGAAGAGTGCGCGGTTCCTTCTCTTCGGTCAGTGCCTTTGCATGTCTTAAGCATAGTCAGAGAGATTTCTTTATGAATGATTTCGAGATGGCAAGAATCCAACCTTTGGAAATAATCCAATCATAGGCTGCACATTCATATTCAAGATGTTTACAAATAGGACTAGTTGTTTTAAGGACAGATGAGCTAATCGTGGAAATTCTCCCTCTACAGGCCAACCTAGGCCTTCTCTCTGCTTTGAATAGCGTACTTTTTCGAGCTAAGCAAGCAAAGGAGTCAAGCCAGTAGTATGCTTTCTAATGCTGACATGAGTAAAAATGGAACGGTTCGAATAGCATCCACTAATATCACCGAAAACATTGTTAAAATACTCCTACGAGAAGGTTTTATTGAAAACGTTCGGAAACATCAGGAAAGTAACAAATTCTTCTTGGTTTCAACCAACACTATACTTTGATCCTACCCTTCGAAAAGGAACATCTGCCCTCACAATTCCGTCGCCGTCTACCAAAATGACTGGAAATGTTTCAAAAAAGTAAGATATTATATATCACATATATAATATATTTTTGTAACAAAAGAAAATAATACAATTAACATATATCGCATATATATCAATGTATTATCCAGTGAGAAAATGAATCAATAAAGCGAGCTTATATTAGTTAACGTAATGTAATATATCACATATATAATTATACATTAAATTATCGAATCAAATCTTGATCCGACAATCCGGCTATATTGCATATAACCGACGAATATAACATGTACCATTTCATCGAATCAACACTTGATTCGATGACCAGGCTATATCACATATACCCGGTCGATATCATATATCGCGAGAATAGAATACGGTATCTCATATCGTATTATTCTCGGTCCCGCACATAACACATATGTGATCCTACTCCGTTTTGCCTAATGATTGAATGATTCTTTGTGTGTCGTGTTTTGAAAATGTATAAAGATCACAATCAAAGAAATTTATACCGCAATCAATTAACGGTATCGATGTAGCGCGTTAATGAATACGGATCGTCCACTGAGATGTGTGTTTTGCTCGCTTTGGTTTTAGATGAGTCGATATGAAAATATAAAAGAAAAATTGCAAGAAAATTGATTCAAGAATTTTGAAATTTAGTTTCAACAATAGTAAAAAACTTGATCTAAAGATCAAGAATCAATAAAATTCTAGAAGATGTCCAAATCTAATGAACTATCAAGATTTGTAATGAGACTCGTAGGAATCGATCGAATCTATAATGAGGATGAAGACTAGTGATTACGTATTTCTATCCATTGATGATTTGTTGCTAGATCGATGATGATCAACGAGGATTAGGGATCTCTTGAAGAAACTAGGGTTTCTCCATCATCATCTCTTGTCCTTTCGTTGATTATCATTCACAAGCTAGCCTCTAGGAAATTTAATCACCGATCGTTGATCTCTAATTAAGAGCGAAAACATTCAATAAAGCATCTCGCTCGAAACTAGGTTGTCGATAATTCAATTTATTAGAGTTTACAAAACTCATAGGACTTAAGAATCGTTCAAGAATGTAATCATCGTCAACTATCAATTTTCTCGATTCCTCCACAAGCGGAGTTTTTACTCAAACATTATAACAAAGAAATCAATCAAAAGTCAAAAACTCATCATAATGCTCAAATATAAAGATAAGCAAGATAAAGAAATTTCACCTTTTATTATTCAACAATTCCGTTACAATTCGCTCAGGAACTACAAGAATTTGAGGAAAGAACTCGATCGTCGAATTAGCTTCGCATCGTCTCCGTGAGTCGCGGATCGTCTTGGATCACTTGCTCGGTTGAAGATCGGCGTCGCTTCTAAAAGGTTGATGGCTTCTTTCTTGAATCGGCACTCGATAGATCTTGATTTTGATCAAATTGTGTCACTCAATTTGATTTGAATTTGATTTGGATCTACAATTTTCCCTCCAAAAATTAACCACTCACTAACTAGCTAACTAAAAATGAACAACCTCAAAACCCTATATCTAGATCTCTTTTTATAACCCCCTCTTCTTTTCAATTCAAATTCAAATTTCCCTCCAAAATGAACCACTTTTCCCTCCAAAATGAACAACTTTTCCCTCCAAAATGAACCACCTCATTTGAATTTTCCCTCCAAAATGAACTACCTCATTTGAATTTTCCCTCCAAAATGAGATTGTTAGAACGAATCTTCTAGAAGAAGTTTGTTGGAGGGAATATTCTAGAATGAGGTTGTTACAAGGAGGCTTCTAGAAGAAGGTTGTTATAAGGAGGCTTCTAGAAGAAAGAAGGTTGTTATAAGGAGGCTTCTAGAAGAAGCTTGTTGGAGAGAGCCTTCTAGAAGAAGGTTGTTGCAAGGAATATTCTAGAGTGAGTTTGTTATGCAGAGCCTTCTGGAAGAAGCCACATGGTCTTTGAGAGTCTTCTAGAAGCAAGGGTTGTTACAAGAAGCCACATAGAGAATTGTGAAGCGCTGACATGTCAATTACGCTGCGGATCTGCGGCGTATATGCCAATTTGGCCGCGGATCCGCGGCCATGTGGTTAGCTTTGTGCATGCAATTTCCAGGGGATTCTTCTGCTGGGTTTAAGGTCTTGATCTGATGTCTGGAATCCTATTTTTCTTTCTTGATTTCTGCCAGATCTCAAGTCTTGGACATAGCGTATTTTTATCTGCACTTTTAACAGTTTCGGCTCTTTTCCTGGAATTTCCTGCACAGATTCTCAAGACAAGTGTTGCGCTATACAAAGATTATGCGTGCAATTATAAACACTCAATTTCCCTCAAAGTGCCAGTTATAAAGTATAACACAATTTATTTGGTATTTTACAGATGTTTTGCTAATATGTGCTATATTTATATCGAACACCTTTAGATGATTGCAATTAGTAGGAAAATTGATGTGTTAAAAATGCAATATTTTCGACTGATCAAATTCCCCCAAACTTATTTTTGGTCGTCCCGAGAAAACTGTTTTATTAAAAAGAGAAGGAGAAAATATAAGAAAAAGAAAAACTAACTAGCACACTCTCGTAGGCAACACGATTGCACTGAGCACGTGCAACAAGCCTTTAAACCTCTAGGTGTCCCTAGTAGGAGGAGTGTTGTCTCCTGAGGGTTTTCAGCGGATTGCACCCACAAAATCCAATAATAAAAGGAAGACCATGAAAGTTACATATAAAGATAAGAATTGTAAAAGAAAGAATTTGAAAATTAGAGTTTCCAACTACACTAGCTTTTCGGTTGTCATGAGCCCTATCTTAATAGTCATGAAAAGATGTTAGAAATCATATCATCCCTCAATAAAACATTGACTTTATTCTTCATTCCTATCTTTCATCCAAACATCGATCATATAACCCTACGTGTGTGTAAAGAACATCCCTACACCCGGAGAATTCAATTCAAGCTGTCATACTCTTGTCCATCTGCCTCAGTACTTTTTAATTTGATGAATATTTAGATTTGCTCACACACTTTCATGCGACCGTTAATACTTCTTGAGGTACTAACCAACCGATTACTCATGTGCTTGCTTATACGGTGTTTTTCCTCGTCTTGCACCACCTAAGGCTTAGCAGTGACTCCCAGACCAGTTGGTCTAAGGCATTAGGTGATGAAGCACCCTCGCTATATTTTTTTATTGCTGCCTTGGCGATAACAAAACCAGTGTTCATTTTTCTCACCATTTTATATTTTATTCATTTTTTATTATTTCCTTCATACTTTTGGCTTTTAGACAAGAGCATTTCAAGGTATCCTCTACTATCCCGAGTTTCAAGACGTGTGTAAGTGCATATAGTAAGGTATCAACGTTCAAATGTTTGGCTTCCAGAATAGGAACTATTTTTCAGACTTATTTTTATCCTCAGATTAGTGACTTCCTTCATCTTACTAACTGTTGGGGTAAAAATTTACACCCCGGTTGACCAAGTCAAAATCAAAGTCAACCCCAAGCCAAGTGGGCCCAAGCCCAGATCCAGTAGGCCCATGCCCGGGTCGAGCCCGAACCTGAAGCGGCCGGCCTTCCCCCATGCCAAGATAAAATTTTGTAATAAATAATTTTGTTGTATTTTTTTTATTTTGTTTTATGGATAAATGTAAGAAAAATAGGCATAAAGCCAAATTTTTGTAAAGCCCATGGCTTATGTGCAAAAAGAAATGGCACATGAGCCATGAGATAGGCAAAATGCCATTTTGTGAAGCCCAAGGGGCTATGTGTAAAGTGTATGGCCTATAAAGGCAATGATAATGAAAAAATCCCAACAACTTTTCTCTCTCTCTCAAAATTTTTCAGATCTAAGATCTTTTCTCCTTCTTCAAGGTTCCAAAACCTTCTTTTTCTCTTGAATTAAATCAAGAGTTTTACTCTTCTTTTTATAAAAAAAATTAGTTTTTCACCACAAAACCCATAAAGGGGAACTCAGATCTTCCATTAGATCTCAAAAAGAAGAGATTTTTAAAAAATCTCATATCTCTTGATCTTCAAGATCCAGCTAACAGAGGAGGAAGAAGAAGAACATCTTTTACTAAACCCAAAAAAAAACACTCAGGAGTCCAACTCCTCTCTGATTTCTCTTCCGATAAATTTTTTAGGCTAAAAGCCTCTTTTTCTCGCCGGCGCTCAAGCGCAGAGCGCCCGCGTGCCGACACGTGGTGCACTTGCGCTCAAGCGCTCAGCACTCGAGCGCAAAGCGCCCATGTGCCGACACGTGGCGCGCTTGCGCTCAAGCGCAAGCGCCCGAGCGCAAGTCCCCCCGGTGCCGACACGTGGCGCGCTTGCGTTCAAGCGCAAGCGCTCGAGCGCAAGCGCTCGAGCGCAAGTCCCCCCGGTGCCGACACGTGGCACGCTTGCGCTCAAGCGCAAGCGCTCAGGCGCAAATTGCCCCCATGCCGACACGTGGCGCGCTTGCGCTCAAGCGCAAGTCGCCCCCGTACCGACACGTGGCGCACTTGCACTCGAGCGTCAGGCGCTGAAGTGCAAAACGCTCACGTGGCGCGCTTGCGCTCAAGCGCAGAGCGCTCAAGCGCTCAAGCGCAGAGCGCCCACGTGACGACACGTGGCACTCTAGCGCCTGAGCGCATAGCACCTAGGCACACAGCGCCCAAGGTGCTGCCCCCACGCATCCTTTGGATGTCTTTTACCCTTTTTATATATATACATGTATATCTATACATATGTATACATATGTACATACACACATACTCCACGACATTGTCCCTGTTAGGAAAAAAATTTCTAACGGGGCGCTGCCCCGCACCCCGCAAGGGGGCTACTGACCCCCAGCCCGCTATCCGGGTAGCGGGACCCCCGTAAAAACTCTGCGTGGCTCCCGATATATTTAAACCCCCCTCCAAAACAAAACACACGTACACTGCACATTGAGTTCGCATAACCAGTTTAACCCGTTAATCGGAGGTTCCCTCGCCCCAAAGGCGGGGGGGTAATTAACGGCAGCTTAGTCCGCGGCTGCCGGAGATTCGGATCCCCATAATCATTAAACCCCGACCTACCCTAGGCAAGGGGAATCTATAGTACGCCTGACACGCGCTCACGTATTCCCATCTCAATAGGGTGGCGAAAAACACCCTACACTAACCTTTGGGACAACGGCTCATAACTACTTATTGCTAGTTCGTTTAAGAAAACTTCTAATTTTCTTGGTTTTCTTAAATTTTTCCAATCTTTTGGATGTAATTTTTCACTATCTAATCTTTTATTATCTTATTTATGTACAAAATATTTTTATTTTTTGAAAATTTTTAAATTTTTATGTGTTTTATATTTTTATGATATGTTTTGTGCTTATGCAAAGTATGATGCAAAGTGATACGTAAATAAGCACAAACCTCCCCCAAACTTGTTTTCAACAGTGTCCTCGCTGTTGCTATCTGCTAAACCTAAAAAAAACTGTAAGCTTGGGAGGACATTTATTAACGGGGGGAAAATATATTAAAGTGAAAATCCTCCCCCAAACTTATTTTTGGCTCTCAATATTGAGGACAACAGTTATTTCAAGAGCCAAAAATACAAACCCCCCCTCAAACATGAGTTAGACAATACGAAGCATTTTAAGAGAGGGTGAGTCATTTGGTCAAAGTAAGACTTTACAAAGACCAAAAATTAATACCAACCATTCAAAGATTTTATCAGTAAAGCGTATAGGTTGGTGGAAGAATGTGTTATATCGAGTCAAGAAAAAGTGGAGAAGGGATAAGAGGTGGTCTGGAAAGGGTTTGAATTTTAAATTAGAGAAAAGAAAAAATAAGGATGAATGTGAATGATTAAGAAGAAGGAATGGTGGCGGTTCAACTTCTATAAGTGGAGGTTGATCAATCACAAAATCCGTATTGTTTAAAAATTCAAGTTCGTCGGCAAAAAGTTCTTCAAAACTTTTATCAATGGTGTGATCGAACATTTTGCTGTCAAAAAGTTTTATGCCAGAATTTATCCTACTTGATTTGTCAAAATATGTGAAGGTGAAAAACTCATCTACCTCATTTTCAAAAATATCCAGATCAAGTTGGCTTTCTGGGATTGTCGAACTTGAACTGTCAGATTGTGATTCATCAACACTCACAATCATTTCAGGGACAGAAGAAGAACCAGAGAGAGTGGAAGATGAAATGGGTAAACTTATCGATGAGTCGAGTGTCGCTAAACCAGATGTGGGAGATGAAGGATGAATTTCGGTTTGCTCTTCGGGTATACGATTATCATCAACTTCAAGACGTATTTGGGGTTCGGGAAGAATTAAAGGCTCAAGATGATGACCACAAGGAAGTGAAAGGATCTGATGAATTGGTGGGACAAACTCATCCAAAATTTCGGGTTCCTCAATCAATATATCCCCAACGTCAATCACCTCATTCAAGTGAAGGTTAAAATTTTCAAACACCTCATCAAAAGTATGGTTTTCAATCAGTTTTGGTTCAAGAGTGGAGGTGTAGAGATCACAAGGTTTTGGCATGGTTTCACTTGAAATGGACCATTCGCAGTCGGGTAAATCAAACATTGCATTATTACACAACTTGTCATACATTCTATCGTCAATTGGTGAATCCTTTGATGCACTCGATGAATCTGTGAAACTGGAGTTGTGGATTTCAGTTTGGAAAGGGAATGTTTGATTAGGAAAGGTGTACAGCTCTCTCTCACTACCCAAATTCTCATTTTGTCCCATGCCCGAATTATGTACTGAAAAATTTTGGGCCGGTTTGAAATTATTTGCTTGCATCCACTCTGTTGTTACCTTCCTAAGTTGGTTCGTCAATTCCATATATTTTTCTAATGACTGCTCAAGACTAGACTTGGGTCGATAAGGAGTTTCAGGATAAGATTGAAATTCTAGTGGACAACTAAAACTCCCAAATGACTGATTAGAAAGACCATTTAGAGAAGGTGGAAAAGTCAGATTTGAATTATAGGAACAGAATGGTTGTGAAAATTGGGAGGGAGTAGGGTCAATATTGTGATAAGAAGAATTTTGATATTAGTTCGTTGGTTGGCTATTGGACATCATGCATGCTACAAACCGCCTATTAAACTCTTCTTTGGAAAGTGGAGGTGATGGTTGATATTGGTCCGGGTTGAAACTTTGTCCTCTAGCCCTAGCTATATGCTCAGCAATTGATATTTGTCTCGGGGCTTCCTCACTCGGGGTATCAACTGAAACAAGTGTAGAATGAGGGTGTTAGTGTATATGCCCTAGGGGCCATTATTGTATCATACTAGCTTGTATATTACTTAATGGAAGCTTGGGATATTCACGGTTATATTAACAGTCTTGCTAAACATGGTAGTATGCTACTTGGTTATATCTATCTTAATATGTGTCTACATATTGATAGAGCCCTTAGGATCTTGCTTGACTACCAGCGTTGTGATGGCAGTCACACTAGTGGGGGCTGGGTAGTCTACAAGCACATCCTTTTTTCAGGTCCCTAGTCGTAGGATTATCGAGACAGGGCATCGATACTCCGGAGTAGACTAGTGTGTACGCTTCTCATCCCAATTGGGGAGATGGTCTATCCCACAGCCATCAGTACGTCGTACTGGAGATAGTATACAGGTGCTCGTTGGGTTACGGGTACACCGAACAGGACTCGCAGGGAACTGTTGGTTGGTATTATACCCGTCGTCAGTTAACAGTTCCCAGGTGACATGAGTACAGCATAGTCCGCAGACTTGACACTGCTACTTCGCCTCGATTGTGTCCCACTGTTCTTAGATTGCTACCCTACCACGGCTCAAAGGAGTCGTGCAAACAGGTAGTAGTTGGGTGCAGTCCCGAGCACTTGGAGGCAGTAGTAGTTAGACAGGATTCGTCTCTCCCGGTATTGGGAGTTGATATCGCGCTGTGTCTGGAGAGCCATTACGCAAAGTCCCTGGCCAGGGTAAGCGAGATTTACTGGTAGGTTTTCCAGTAGTTTCTCAAGGTGTAATGGGCTTCACTCCGACACGACTTATACCGCTTTTAGGGAACTAACGCTTGTCGCCCCCTAGGCCCGATATGCGATAGTCCTAGACGAACAGACCGGACTGTACGGAGATTGTCACATCAGGCTCAGTAGGAGTTCGGATGGGTTTCCTCATCGGACTTCTTATCGACATCTACCTGGGGACCGTTACGTACAGCTAGTGCCGCTTGCGGTCTGTGGTTAAACCCACTGCCAGCGTAGTAGTCGAGTCTTTAGAGTCCCACACAAAAAGTTTCCCTGCTCCGGGCGAAACGATATAGAGGTCGTATGGTTTTACGACAAGGGTTCGAACACATACGTGTTTTTACGCACGTGCGATGTTCGGACAGTTTTTACTAGCCGGCTTTGGTTTAAGCCAGATTCTAGTATCAGATTATTAGATTTATACAGTCTAAAGTTTTTCCGTGTTTTAACGGATAGGAGGGGCGTTCTCGTAATTTGGCGAGAAGCTTTTAGAAGGATGATGACTTGGGGGTTACGGTGGCATTTGCATTTATTGATTTAGTGACTCATTTGTGTGATTCATCCATGGAGTTAATGATGCATTTAATGCCTAATGACTCATGAGATGAATCACACAAGGTGAATGAATGAAGCATGGTTGATAAATCATTTGATTTATTCATTTAATAAATCATCATGCTTCATATATTCAAAATGAATCATTATTTCATTTCATTCTCACTCTCACCTTCTCTCTCCTCAAGCTCTCTCTCTCTTCAAACCCTAATCCTAACCTCTCATGTGTTGAGATCAAGGATTAGCAAGACTCATTAATCCATAATCACACTCTATATTCCCTAGGTGACTTTGATTAGCAATTGGAGTAACCTAGTTTCCTCAAGTTAGAGGCAAAGCTTGGAGTAGAAGCTCTCGGGTGGATCGTCTATTACAAAGAGGAGGCCGATGAGGAGGTGGTTAACGAGAAGAAGAAGGACTTGGTTCATTAGGTATAATCTTCTTTCATAGTAGCTAACTACTCCTATGATAGTGTTAGTTAGAGTTTAGCAAAGATCCTTTCGGTTAGTCGATGTTGTTTTAAACAAAATGATTGTTTTACCTATTCCGCCTCCCCGCAACTCGTGGGGTGTACAATGTCGACTTACAGTGATATCAGAGACTCACTAAACCATAACTAACTTGTTAGCAAAGTCGTTAGAAATTCGATCACAAAACGAACTGGAAAAAACATCAATTTCACCAAGTTTCTGTCGATTTTAAAACATGGTCTAAAAATTTTTCAGGGACCCTTAAAATTACAAGCAGGGAAACTTAAGAACACTGGAGAAATTTAGGGTCCTAACTCGGGCAAACCGCCGCGGAACCGCGGCCGATCCAACCGATCCGCCGTGGATCCGCCGCCGAGTTGACTCAAATTTCCCCAGTAACACTTCTGTGTTAATTTTGTTCTTTCTGGAATGTTTTGTTTCTGCTCAAGTCTCAGGTGCACAGAGAAGTTTTTGGAGTAGATTCAATTGTGTTTGCTCGATCGAAATTCTACGATGTTTGGCTAATTAGATTATATCTGTGATTTGTATAATGTGTTCGTAAACCTCCCCTAACTGCTAGTATGTCGGTTAGCAGGGGGTTGCACATTTCTGTAATGATTTTACTGTTTGTGTTTATGAACTTGATTGGATCGTTGTGATGATTAGCCGGGGTTTGAGATGGGTTTTAATATTCATTCATTCAATGTAAATTGTAATATGATGTAATATTCTTTTGCGGGGCACATCCAGGTTGCGGTTGTAGCCACCGTTATATTATTTCATTTACTGATTTTTGCTCCTAGGATAGACCCAAGGTGGGGTGCACAAACTACCGGGTACTTTGAAATGTTTAGTGGCCTACTCACGTTGTTGAGGGAGACCGCTTCACTTCGGGTACTTGGCGGGTAGTTTGCCGTACCCGTAGGGGTCTAGAGTGGAGTAATGGCTATTCATCACAACTGTGTAATCCGTCTTTCGTTGCAGGCTCAAAGGAAACGCGGATTGCTTGTATATCCAATAATGTTCATCTGTGATCTGGAATGCCTATTATTGCGTCTGACGAATGTATAATATCTATATATGATAGCTATTTAGACGTCACTTATGTTTTACACCCGCGCTAGCCCAGCCCCCGCTCTGTCGTTAGTTAAGTAACCTAACGGGTGATGACGGGACCCAGTGGCGAATGCGGATGGCATAAGAGGACGTTGTATTTTCGTTGTTTTCTGCAATGATAGGTTAATGATGGGACGCATTATTATTAATGCAAAGAAAATAAACCAAAGTTGAATCGTTGGAACAGTTAAAAAGAAACCACTCGGTTATTTTTAAAACAGAAGATATTTTTTAATTGCGGAGCTTTAACCACTCCTTTTAAAAGCTATCAGGTTCCTTCGGTCATATCAAGTTCACTACGTTCACGGTTTCGCCAAAACCATTTGTAGCCCTCCGTCATTTCATTTGGGTATTCAGTAGTATTCAAGCTATGTATTTTGGCCAAAGTCAAGGCATAGTGTTTGGTAGCTGCTGGGTATTCATTTGTTGCATAGATAGATGAGTTAGTTTGGGACAGTCGTATTATCATTTGACCAAAGTCAAGGGTATGTACGGATGGGTTCAAATTAACAAGATAATGATGGGTAGAACTTGACATGTAACTTATGACATTTTGACCAAAGCCAAGGTCATAAGAGCATGGGGCAAAAATTTATATCGGGAATTTCTAAAGAAACTGAAATTTGCAAAGAGATGCATACCATTTGGAGTTTGATGAATGTTGGTAGGATTCCTTCAGCATTATCATACGATGATATTTGGATCCCGATCCTACTGTGAGTATATGCTACTCATCAAGAGATTCGTCACTTAACGATCAATGCTATAAACCAAGTAGGTGCCGAGAAAGGTGTCAGCGGGGCTACGCCCCCAGAGAAAAGAGGTTATTTAATTAAGTAACTTCGCGAAAGCGTTGGAAAACCTCCCTCGAAGTACCGACACCGGCCTGGCTGAACGGTTAAGCAAGTATTGTACGGTGAGAATAGTCCTGCCTAGTTCTTCCTTTTTAGTTTGAGGAGGGATTCGAGAAACAGTGGGAGCCATCCAGTTTAGATAAACTAAAATCCACTCTAAACTTGCAAGAGCATCATGCTAAAGTGTTCCCTCTCTCTCTCTCATTGCAGCGACCCAAAACATGACAGGCCTTAAGTTACTATTAGAGAAAAATATATTGACAGGGCCAAACTATAAAGATTGGCTGCGGAATGTCAAAATAGCTTTAACTTATGACAAATTGGAGTATGTCCTTACTGCTAAGACACCTACTGTCCCTGGTCTTAAATCCAGTCTTGCGGATAAGGAAATCCATAAAACTTGGGAATTAGATTGTGCGAAGGCCAAGTGCATCGTGCTTTCCTCGATGAATAATGAACATCAGAGGAGGCACGAGGATATGGATCTTGAATCCATATTTCTCCATACAAAGGATCTGTATGGGGAGCAATCTCGTATAGCAAGATACGAGACCTCGAAGAACCTGTTTCAGGCGAGGTTGGCCGTCGGATCGTCTGTAGGAGAACATGTCCTAAAGATGATTGGCTATATAGAAGAGCTCGCAGACCTTGGGACAACTTTGGAGAACGATCTCTATACAGACTTGATTCTCCAGTCTCTTCCTTCCACCTACGCCCAGTTTATTCTGAATTTCAACATTCAAAGAAAAGAAGTTGAACTTTCAGAACTCCTTAACATGTTGAGGATGTAAGTCCATGCTACCTCTCCCGGTACTTTCGGGAATGCGGAATTTGGTAAATAACAATTTTACGGAGGTGGTAACATGGACCTATAACCCGGATCTTGGTTAAACTTCTATCTAACATCCTAACTAAGAGTTTCTAGCTACTCGGTTAGGGGGTTATACCTAGCTTGTCTTGAACTCCTTCGTCTTCAAGCTCCGGTGGTGGTCCGATGGCTCCTTCTCGTCGTCTCCGTACGCCGAAGATAGATCCACTTGAAAGCTCCAACCTTTAGCTCCTTCTTCGTTCTTTGAAGAAACTAGTTCACTTGGTTTGCTAAACCTAGTGAACTAGAATGAGTAGAGAAGATTTAGAATCGGATTTTATCTATGGTTCTTGATTCTCAACTCATGAGAGATATGAACCATAGATTAAAGAGATGGAGCAAGAGCAAGAGGGTGAGAGCAAAATGGAGAGCTCAAGAACAAGAGAGAGAATGAGCAAGAAAGAATGAGGCTCTCTTTTGTCTCTCACCCTCTCATAATCCAAAGTAATCATAACTCATCATATCAACAAAAGTCTTATGTGATGGTTGAAGCAACCATAACCTTATCATGTCATGCACTCATTTTACTCAAATGAGCAAGCAAGTAAAAGTCTTTAGCATGAAATGATAGCCATGGTTATCATGATGTCAACTAGTCAAGCCTAGTCAACCGGTCAACAAAGTCAACAAGTCAACAAAAGTCAACAAGTCAACAAAGTCAACAAAAGTCAACAACCAAGTCACCATAATACTTAATTAATATAATAGTTAATCACATATCATATTCTCATTATGGTTGAGCAAAAAGTCAAAAAGTCAACGGTCAACTGTCAACAACCCTAATGAGAATCCACTGTCTGTGCCTCCCTGTCAACTGTGCATACACACCCGCATCCGCGTTCCGAGGAACACGAATGCAAACTGGATAAATCCAATCCCATAAGGTACACTAGGATCTGGCTTAAACCAAAGCCCGCTAGTGTAAACTGTCCGGACACTGTACGTGCACAAGTGCACGGATGTGACCGAACCCTGTCGCAAAACCATGCGACCTGTCGCAATACCATGCGACCTCTACTCTTTTGCCTAAAGGCGAAAAGCTTTCTGTGTGGGACTCTAAAGACTCGACACTACGCTGGCAGTGGGTTTAACCACAGACCGCAAGCGGCACTAGCTGTGCGTAACGGTCCCCAGGTAATGCCGATAAGAAGACCGACGAGGCGAAACCCATCTGAACTCCTACTGAGCCTGAGTGTGACATTCTCCGTACAGTCCGGTCTGTTCGTCTGATACATCGCATGGCGGGCCTAGGGGGCGGTAAACGTCAGTCCCCCAATAGCGGTACAAGTCGTGCCGGAGCGAAGCCCAAAACACCCTGAGATAACACTGGAAACCTACCAGTATATCTCGTTTGCCCTGGCCAGGGACTACTCGTGTAATGGCTCTCCTAGACACAGCGCGATGTCAACCCCCAATACCGGGAGAGACGAATCCTGTCTAACCGTCACTGCCTCCAAGTGCTTCGGGACTGCACCTAACCACCACCTGTTTGCACGACTCCTTTGAGTCGTGGTAGGGTAGTGATCAAAGTACAGTGGGAACACACCCGAGGCGAAGTGACAGTGTCAAGTCAGCGGACTAAGCTGTACTCATGTCACCTGGGAACTGATAACTGATGATAGGTATAATACCAACTAGTCAGTTCCCGACGAGTCCTGTCCAGTGTACCCGTAACCTAACGGGCACCCGCATACTATCTCAAGTACGACGTACTGACGGCTGTGGGACAGACCGTCTCCCACACTGGGATGAGAAGCACATGCGCTGGTCTACTCCGGAGTATCGATGCCCTGTCTCGATAGTCCTGCGACCAGGGACCTGCATAAGGATGTGCTTATAGATTACCCAGCCCCACTAGTGTGACGGCCATCACATCGCTGGTAATCAAGCAAAGATCCTAAGGGCTCCACTAATGTGTATAGGCGATATACAAAAATAAACACATGTACACATTGAAGTAGAAATAAACCAAGTAGCATACTACTATTTTGAGCAAGATTGTATATACAAGGTGAATATCCCAATCTTCCATTAAGTAATATACATACTAGTATAATACAGTAATGGCCTCTAGGGCATATACACTAACAATCTACCACTTGCACTAAGGCCATGTACTGGCGTATCGAAGACCTATCATCTCGATCAGCCGCTCGAACTGAGTCTGGGGAAGGGCCTTGGTGAATGGATCTGCAGTGTTGTCTTCTGAAGCGACTCTTCGAACCTCGATCTCCTGGCGATCCACGATCTCCCTGATCAGGTGATACCGCCTAAAGATGTGCCTGGATCTCTGATGGGACCTGGGTTCCTTCGCTAAAGCTATAGCCCCGTATTGGATCAACAATGGACGGAACCACCTGAAGTTCTTTCAAGAACTTCCTCATCCAGACAGCTTCTTTTGCGGCATCAGATGCAGCGATGTATTCCGCTTCCATCGTCGAGTCTGCAACGGTTTCCTGTTTGGAGCTCTTCCAACACACCGCCCCTCCATTGAGGGTGAAGACAAAACCCGACATGGACTTAGAATCATCCTTGTCACTCTGGAAGCTGGAGTCAGCAAAGGCCTCGACCTGGAGGTCCTTTACGCCATACACCAAGAACATCTCCTTAGTCCTTCTCAGGTACTTGAGAATGTTCTTTACTGCTATCCAATGTTTCTCCCTAGGGTTTGACTGATACCGGCTTACCACACTCAGTGCATAAGCTACATCCGGTCTGGTACACAACATCGCATATATTATAGAGCCTACCGCAGAAGCGTAGGGTATAATAGACATGCGATCCCTCTCCAAATCAGTCTTGGGAGACATCTCTTTAGAGAGGTTGATCCCGTGACAAGCCGGTAGGTTACCGCGCTTGGAATCTTCCATACTGAATCTCTTCAGTATGGTGTCGATGTACCTGGACTGTGAAAGTCCTAATATCCTCTTGGATCTGTCACGGTAGATCCGGATACCCAGTATGTATGAGGCATCACCCAGGTCTTTCATGGAGAACCTGTGTGACAAGAACCCCTTGACAGATTGTAGCATAGGAATGTCATTTCCTATTAAGAGAATGTCATCCACGTATAAAACGAGGAATACTACAGTTCTCGCTACAAATCTACTATAGATGCATGGTTCATCTGGATTTTTGATAAAGCCAAATTCTTTGACCGTCTCATCAAAGCAGATGTTCCAACTCCGCGATGCCTGCTTTAGTCCATAGATGGACTTAAGCAACTTGCACACCTTTCCGCTGCTCCCACTCTGAATGAAACCCTCTGGCTGGTCCATATAGACACACTCCTCTAAATTTCCATTTAGAAAAGCTGTCTTTACGTCCATTTGCCAAATCTCATAATCGTGGAAGGCAGCAATGGCAAGAAGGATCCGAATGGATTTCAGCATGGCTACTGGAGAAAAGGTTTCGTCATAGTCCAAGCCAGGTCTTTAACGAAAACCCTTTGCTACCAGCCTAGCTTTATAGGTCTCAACCTGTTCATCTACACCAATCTTCCTTTTGAAGATCCACTTGCATCCTACGGGTTTTACCCCGTCTGGAGCAATGTCCAACGTCCAAACCTTGTTGGTGTACATGGACTCCATTTCGGTCCGCATTGCATCCAGCCATTTCACTGAGTCAACGCTCTGAACGGCCTGCTGGAAGCTAGTAGGCTCATCATAATCTATGATGCAATCCTCTCTATCCCCGTCTATAAGAAAACCGTAGTATCTCTCGGGCGGATGAGACTGCCTACTACTTCTGCAGAGCGGCGTAGGAATGTCCTGTTCTTCCGAACCCTCTGGTTCCACTAAACTTTCAGTAATAGTCCGTGGTTCTGGAATCTCTTCCAGTTCTACTGCGCTCCCACTTATTTCCTTTTCTATGAACTGGTGTTCTAGAAAGTGGGCATGACGAGAAACAAGAACTTTTTGTTCCTCTTCGCAGTAGAAGAAATATCCCTTGGAATTCTTTGGATATCCCACAAACTTGCACAGTACTGAGCGTGCCTCGAGCTTGTCCGCATGCTGCTTTTTGACAAAAGCTGGACTTCCCCATATCTTAATGTGATTAAGATGGGGTCTCTTCCCACACCACATCTCAAATGGCGTAGTAGGCACAGTCTTAGTGGGAACTCGGTTCAAAAGGTATGCGGCTGATTCTAGCGTATACCCCCAGAATGATCGCGGTAACTCAGCGTTACCCATCATGGACCGCACCATATCCAATAGGGTGCGGTTCCGTCTCTCCGATACACCGTTATGTTGCGGGGTGTAAGGAGGAGTAAGCTGAGAGAGAATTCCGTTCTCTTTTAAATAGTCCAGGAACTCGGCACTTAAGTATTCTCCACCTCGATCCGATCTTAGAATCTTAATACTTTTGCCGGTCTGTTTCTCTACTTCATTCTTATACTCCTGGAATTTTCCAAAGGCCTCGGACTTATGTTTCATTAAGAAGACATAACCGTACCTTGAGAAGTCATCCGTAAAAGTAATGAAGTAAGAATGTCCGCTTCGGGCATGTGTAGACATTGGACCGCACACGTCACTGTGTATGAGTCCCAAGAGCTCGCTCGCTCTTACTCCATGTCCAGTAAACGGAGTCTTTGTCATCTTTCCTTTGAGACAGGATTGACAAGTGGCATACGACTGATATTCGAACGCATTCAAATACCCTTCTGTATGTAACTTAGTCAACCTTCTCTCATTGATGTGACCCAATCTACAAAGCCATAAGAAAGTCTGATTTATTTCTGGAGACTTTCTTTTGTGTGTATTCTGGACATTAAAAATCTGTGGTTGGTTTAACACGTATATACCATTACTCAAAGTACCTGACCCAATCAAAACTTGATTAAGGTGAATGTTTACAACATTACTTACAAACGCAAATTCATAACCTTCTTTAGAAACTAAAGATACAGAAATGATATTACAAGTTGCGTTGGGTACAAAAAAGCAATTACGCAAAACCAAAACATGTCCATCTGACATTCCCAGGTGATAGTCCCCCACGGCTTTAGCATCCATGCTAGCTCCGTTCGCAACTTTGAGGGTCATGTCACCTGCTTTCAAAACACTACGGTTTCTCAACGCCTGCAAAGAATTACAGATATGAGATCCTGATCCGGTATCCAATACCCAGGAAGTAGAGTTTATTGAAAGACAGTTTTCAATAACATACACACCTGAAGCTGAAGCTGCAACCTGCTTCAATTCCTGTGTTCTGGCCTTCCAGGCCCTGCAATCATTCTTCCAGTGTCCTTTCTTATGACAATAGAAGCATTCTTCCTTATCCACAAGCTTCCCCGCTATCTTTGTTGCTTTACCTTTTCCCATCGTATCCACCTTACTAACACCGCCCCTTGGTTTGGCGGGGGCCTTCTTCTTCTTTCCCTTGGCTTTCGCCTTGGACCTAGAAGAAGATGATCCTCCTACAAACAAAGTGGATGTATCCCTACCTTTCTGTAGGGTGCCCTCTGCGCTCCTCAGCATGTTGAGGAGCTCTGAAAGTTCAACCTCTTTTTCTTGTAGGTTGAAGTTCAGTATAAACTGGGCGTAAGTGGAAGGAAGGGACTGGAGAACTATATCCGTATATAGCTCACTCTCCAATGTGATCCCTAGGTCAGCGAGCTCCTCAATGTAGCCGATCATCTTTAGCACGTGCTCGGCTACTGATGATCCGACGGCCATTCTTGTCGAAAATAACTTTTTCGACGCTTCGTATCTTGCGATACGAGATTGCTCTCCATACAGTTCTTTTGTATGGAGCAATATGGATTCCATATCCATATTCTCATGCCTCCTCTGATGTTCGTTGTCCATCGAGGCAAGCAGGAGGCACTTGGCCTTCGCGCTATCAATCTCCCAAGTCTTGCGGATTTCCTTATCCGCGACACTGGAAGTTGGACCAGGGACAGGGGGAGCTTTGGTGGTAAGAAGATACCCCAGCTTGTCATAAGTGATTGCTATCTTGACATTCCTGAGCCAATCTTTGTAGTTTGGCCCTGTCAGTTTGTTTTTATCTAGGAGTAACTTAAGTCCAGTCATGTTGATTGGTCGCTGCAATTTGGAGAGAAGAGGAAAACACTCAGCATGATTCTCTTGCAAGTTTAGAGTGGTTTTTAGTTTGTCTAAACAGGATGGCTCCCACTGTTTCTCGAATCCCTCCTCAAACCATAAAGGAAGAATTAGTCAGGATCAATCTCACCGTACAATACTTGCTTAACCGTTCGGCCAGGCTGGTGTCGGTACTTCGAGGGAGGTTTTCCAACGCTTTCGCGAAGTTCCTTAATTAGAGAACCTCTTTTCCCTGGGGGCGTAGCCCCGCTAACACCTTTCTAGGCACCTACTAGGTTTATAGCATTGATCGTTTAGCGAGAAATTTCCCGAGGAGTAGCATATACTCACAGTAGGATCGGGATCCAAATATCATTGCGTGACGAAACTGAAGGAATCCTACCAGAATCATCACACTCCAAATGGTATGCAAATCTAGCAAGTTTCAGTACTTATGAAACTCCCGATGTGGATTTTTGCCCCATGCTCTTATGACCTTAACTTTGGCCAAAATATCATAAGTCACATGTCAAGTTCTACCCGTCATTATCCAGGTTAATTTGGATCCATCCGCACCTACCCTTGACTTTGGCCAAAATGGCAGTACGACTGTCCCAAACCAACGCATCTATCTATGCTACACATGAACACCCAATAGCTACCAATCACTGTGCCTTGACTTTGGCCAACATACACAGCTTGAATATTATTGACTATTCATGTGAAACGACGGAGGGCTACGGATGGTTTTGGCAAAACCGTGAACGTAGTGAACTTGATTTGGTCGATGGAACGAGATAGCTTTTAAATGGAGTGGCTCAAACTCCGTATTTTAAAAGTTTGTTTTGAAAAGAACCGAGTGGTTTTTCGAAAGTGTTCCAACGACTTTAATTTGGTTTATTATCTTGCATTAGTTCTTTTAATGCGTGATATTCTTGCATTAGCTCTTTTAATGCGTCCCATCATTTAATCCTACCATTGCAGAAAACAACCAAAATATGACGTACGCTTATGCCATTCGCATTCGCCACTGGGCCCCGTCATTACCCGTTAGGTTACTTAACTAACGACAGAGCGGGGGCTGGGCTAGCGCGTCTGTAAAACATAAGCAACGCTTAAATAATATCATATATAGATATACTGCAATGATAAACATTTCAGATCACAGATAAATACATTGGATATACTAGGAATCTGTAATTTGTACGAGCCTGTAACAAAAACAGATTACACGGTCGCGGTGAATAGCCAATACCCCACCCAAGACCCCTACGGGTGCGGCAAACTACCCGCCAAGTACCCGAAGCGTAGCAACCTCCCTCATCTCCATGAGTAGGCCACTCGACACTTCGGCATACCCGGTAGTTTGTGCACCCCTCCATGGGTCTATCCTAGGAGCAAAAACAGTAAAAAGAAATTATACAATGACAGCTACAACCCCGACCCGGTTGTGCGGCCATACAAATAATTATTACATCAATTTACAAATTTACATGAATTGCAAGAAAAGAAAACTCTCGTCTCACAACCCCCGACTATTCACCCGCGACAATCCAACATATTTATATACACATTCCAGCACATTACAGATCACAGATTTGTATAACCCCCACTAATCGGCATATAGCGATTAGTAGACGTTCAATACAAATATCACATTACAGAAAACCCGTTAGCTTAAGTCTTTTAGAAGTTCGATCAAAAATACGGATTTTCGGGACCCCAAAAAGGAAATTTTCGTTCTGGAAAATCTGGGCAGAAAATATATGTTCCAAAAATCCCCAAATACCCCCAGAATAACACTGCACCAATGATTGACCACGGCCGAGTCAACTCGGCCGCGGATCCGCGGCGGGAGCGTGCTCCCGCCGCGCTTCCGCGGCGCTTTGACTTGGTCGTGGGTCAATCTTTGGTGGTTATTCACAGAAAAGCCTGAGCCGATTTTAGGTGTTAAAATAATCAACTTTTGAACAGTAAAAAAATCGCCAGAAACTTGAAATTCTTGGGGTTTGTTTCGGGACTTTTTCGTTGATCGATCTTCTAGTTACTTGCTAACATGCTAGATAGAGTTTAACTAGGCTCTGATACCACTGTAAGTCCATGCTACCTCTCCCGGTACTTTCGGGAATGCGGAATTTGGTAAATAACAATTTTACGGAGGTGGTAACATGGACCTATAACCCGGATCTTGGTTAAACTTCTATCTAACATCCTAACTAAGAGTTTCTAGCTACTCGGTTAGGGGGTTATACCTAGCTTGTCTTGAACTCCTTCGTCTTCAAGCTCCGGTGGTGGTCCGATGGCTCCTTCTCGTCGTCTCCGTACGCCGAAGATAGATCCACTTGAAAGCTCCAACCTTTAGCTCCTTCTTCGTTCTTTGAAGAAACTAGTTCACTTGGTTTGCTAAACCTAGTGAACTAGAATGAGTAGAGAAGATTTAGAATGGGATTTTATCTATGGTTCTTGATTCTCAACTCATGAGAGATATGAACCATAGATTAAAGAGAGGGAGCAAGAGCAAGAGGGTGAGAGCAAAATGGAGAGCTCAAGAACAAGAGAGAGAATGAGCAAGAAAGAATGAGGCTCTCTTTTGTCTCTCACCCTCTCATAATCCAAGGTAATCATAACTCATCATATCAACAAAAGTCTTATGTGATGGTTGAAGCAACCATAACCTTATCATGTCATGCACTCATTTTACTCAAATGAGCAAGCAAGTAAAAGTCTTTGGCATGAAATGATAGCCATGGTTATCATGATGTCAACTAGTCAAGCCTAGTCAACCGGTCAACAAAGTCAACAAGTCAACAAAAGTCAACAAGTCAACAAAGTCAACAAAAGTCAACAACCAAGTCACCATAATACTTAATTAATATAATAGTTAATCACATATCATATTCTCATTAGGGTTGAGCAAAAAGTCAAAAAGTCAACGGTCAACTGTCAACAACCCTAATGAGAATCCACTGTCTGTGCCTCCCTGTCAACTGTGCATACACACCCGCATCCGCGTTCCGAGGAACACGAATGCAAACTGGATAAATCCAATCCCATAAGGTACACTAGGATCTGGCTTAAACCAAAGCCCGCTAGTGTAAACTGTCCGGACACTGTACGTGCACAAGTGCACGGATGTGACCGAACCCTGTCGCAAAACCATGCGACCTGTCGCAATACCATGCGACCTCTACTCTTTTGCCTAAAGGCGAAAAGCTTTCTGTGTGGGACTCTAAAGACTCGACACTACGCTGGCAGTGGGTTTAACCACAGACCGCAAGCGGCACTAGCTGTGCGTAACGGTCCCCAGGTAATGCCGATAAGAAGACCGACGAGGAAAAACCCATCTGAACTCCTACTGAGCCTGAGTGTGACATTCTCCGTACAGTCCGGTCTGTTCGTCTGATACATCGCATGGCGGGCCTAGGGGGCGGTAAACGTCAGTCCCCCAATAGCGGTACAAGTCGTGCCGGAGCGAAGCCCAAACACCCTGAGATAACACTGGAAACCTACCAGTATATCTCGTTTGCCCTGGCCAGGGACTACTCGTATAATGGCTCTCCTAGACACAGCGCGATGTCAACCCCCAATACCGGGAGAGACGAATCCTGTCTAACCGTCACTGCCTCCAAGTGCTTCGGGACTGCACCCAACCACCACCTGTTTGCACGACTCCTTTGAGCCGTGGTAAGTTAGTGATCAAAGTACAGTGGGAACACACACGAGGCGAAGTGACAGTGTCAAGTCAGCGGACTAAGCTGTACTCATGTCACCTGGGAACTGATAACTGACGATAGGTATAATACCAACTAGTCAGTTCCCGACGAGTCCTATCTAGTGTACCCGTAACCTAACGGGCACCCGCATACTATCTCAAGTACGACGTACTGACGGCTGTGGGACAGACCGTCTCCCACACTGGGATGAGAAGCGCATGCGCTGGTCTACTCCGGAGTATCGATGCCCTGTCTCGATAGTCCTGCGACCAGGGACCTGCATAAGGATGTGCTTATAGATTACCCAGCCCCACTAGTGTGACGGCCATCACATCGCTGGTAATCAAGCAAAGATCCTAAGGGCTCCACTAATGTGTATAGGCGATATACAAAAATAAACACATGTACACATTGAAGTAGAAATAAACCAAGTAGCATACTACTATTTTGAGCAAGATTGTATATACAAGGTGAATATCCCAAGCTTCCATTAAGTAATATACATACTAGTATGATACAGTAATGGCCTCTAGGGCATATACACTAACAGAGGAGTGCAGAGGGCACCTTGCAGAAGGCAAGGGAAACACCCGCTATGTTTGTTCGCGGTGCTTCTTCTTCCGGGTCCAAGGCTAGGGCCAAAGGAAGGAAGAATAAGGCCGCTACCAAACCTAGAGGAGGTGTTAGTAAGGTGGGAGTGAAGGGAAAGAAAAAGATTGCAGTTCCAGTAGTGGCAAAGGATGAGTGCTTCCACTGTCATAGGAAAGGGAACTGGAAGAAGGATTGCAAGGCTTGGAATGCCAAGAACCAGGAACCGAAGCAAGCTGTGGCTTCGACTTCAGGTGTGTTTGTAATTGAGAATTTTCTGTCAATCAACTCTACTTCCTGGGTATTAGATACCAGATCAGGATCTTATATATGCAATTCATTGCAGGCACTGAGAAACCGTAGAGTGCTGAAGGTTGGTGATATGACCCTAAAGGTTACTAACGGAGCTAGCGTGGGAGCTGTGTCCGTAGGGGATTATCACCTTGGATTGACGAGTGGACATATTTTGGTTTTGCATAACTGTTTTTGTGTACCCAGTTTAACGTGTAATATCATATCGGTTTCGTTGTAATCAAAAGAAGGTTATGATTTCACGTTTGTAAGCGATGTTGTTAACATCCACCTTAATCATGGTTTGATTGGGTCCGGTACACTAGATAACGGTATATATGTCTTAAACCAATTATAGATTTTCAATGTCCAGAACACACTAAAAAGAAAGTCTCCAGATTTAAATAAGGCTTTCTTATGGCATTGTAGACTGGGTCACATCAATGAGACAAGGTTAACTAAGTTACATAGAGAAGGATATTTGGATTCGTTCGAATATCAAACTTATGCCACTTGTCAATCATGTCTCAAAGGAAAGATGACAAAGACTCCATTCACTGGACATGGAGTAAGAGCGAGCGAGCTCTTAGGACTCATACACAGCGATGTATGTGGTCCAATGTCTACACATGCAAGAGGTGGTTTTTCCTATTTCATTACTTTTACAGATGATTACTCTAGGTACGGATTCATTTTCTTGATGAAACATAAATCCGAGGCTTTTGAGAAATTCCAAGAGTATAAGAATGAAGTAGAAAACCAAACCGGCAAAAGTATCAAGACACTAAGATCTGATCGAGGTGGTGAATACTTAAGTGCCGAGTTCCTAGGTTACCTAAAAGAGAAAAGAATTCTCTCTCAGCTTACTCCTCCATACACTCCACAGTATAACGGTGTATCGGAGAGACGGAATCGAACCCTATTGGATATGATACGTTCCATGATGAGTAATGTTGAGTTACCGCGATCTTTCTGGGGTTATGCGCTAGAATCAGCAGCATATCTTCTGAACAGGGCTCCTACCAAGACTGTGCCTACCACGCCATATCAGATGTGAAGTGGGAAGAAACCCCATCTTCAGCATATGAAGATATGGGGATGTCCAGCTTTTGTTAAAAAGCAGCATGCGGACAAACTCGAGTCACGATCAGTACAGTGTAAGTTTGCGGGATATCCAAAGAACTCCAAGGGGTATTATTTCTATTACACAAAGGAACAAAAGATTTTTGTTTCTCGTAATGCCCATTTTCTAGAACAGCAGTTTATAGAAAAGGAAACAAGTGGGAGCGAAATAGAACTGGAAGAAATTCCAGAACCACAAACTACTACTGAAAGTTTGGTAAGACCAGTAGTTCAAGAAGAACGGGACATCCCGCACCCCTCCGCAGGAGTAGTAGGCCGTCTCATCCTCCTGAGAGATACTACGGTTTTCTCATAGATGTGGATAGAGAGGATTGCGTCATTGATGATGATGAACCTACTAGCTTCCAGCAGGCCATCCAGAGCGGTGACTCGGTACGATGGCTGGATGCAATGCGGAACGAGATGTAGTCCATGTACACCAACAAAGTATGGACTTTGGACTTTGCTCCAGATGGGGTAAAACCCATAGGATGCAAATGGACCTTCAAGAAAAAGATTGGTGTAGATAGACAGGTGGAAACCTATAAGGCTAGACTTGTTGCAAATGGTTTTCGTCAAAGACCTGGTTTGGACTATGACGAGACTTTTTCTCCAGTGGCTATGCTCAAATCCATTCGAGTCCTTCTTGCTATTGCCGCCTTCCATGATTATGAGATCCGGCAGATGGACGTAAAGACGGCTTTTCTAAATGGTAATTTGGAAGAGTGCGTCTATATGGATCAACCAGAAGGCTTCAATCAAAGTGGGAGCAGCAGGAAAGTGTGCAAGTTGCTTAAGTCCATTTATGGACTAAAGCAGGCATCGCGGAGTTGGAACATCTGTTTTGATGAAACGGTCAAAGAATATGACTTTATCAAAAATTCAGATGAACCATGTATATATAGTAAAATTGTAGCACGAACTGTTGTATTCCTCGTCTTATACGTGGATGATATTCTATTAATAGGAAATGGCATTCCTATGCTACAATCTGTCAAAGGATTCTTGTCACACAGGTTCTCCATGAAAGACCTAGGTGATGCCTCTTACATTCTGGGGATCCGGATCTATCGTGATAGATCCAAGAGGATGTTGGGACTTTCGCAGTCCAGGTATATCAACATTGTACTGAAAAGATTCAGTATGGAAGATTCTAAGCGCGGTAATCTACCGGCTTGTCACGGAATCACCATATCCAAAGAGATGTCTCCCAAGACTGATATGGAAAGGGATCGCATGTCTATTATACCCTACGCTTCTGCGGTAGGCTCTATAATGTATGCGATGTTGTACACCAGACCAGATGTAGCTTACGCACTGAGCGTGGTAAGCAGGCATCAGTCAGACCCAGGGGAGAAGCACTAGATAGCATTGAAGAACATTCTCAAGTACCTGAGAAGGACTAAGGAGATGTTCTTGGTTTACGGCAGAAAAGACCAGAAGCTCGAGGCCCTTGCTGATTCCGGCTTCCAGAGTGACAAGGATGACTCCAAGACCATGTCAGGTTATGTCTTTACCCTCAATGGAGGGGCGGTGTGCTGGAAGAGTTCCAAGCAGGCTACCGTTGCTGACTCGACGATGGAAGCGGAGTATATTGCTGCTTACGATGCCGCAAAAGAAGCGGTCTGGATGAAGAAGTTCCTAACAGAACTTCAGGTGGTTCCTACCATTGTTGATCCAATACCGCTGTATTGCGACAACAACGGAGCTATAGCTTTAGCGAAGGAACCCAGGTCCCATCAGAAGTCCAGACACATCTTAAGGCGGTATCACCTGATCAGGGAGATCATAGATCGCCGGGAGATCGAGGTCCGGAAAGTTGCTACAGAGGAGAACATTACTGATCCATTCACAAAGGCCTTACCTCAAATTCAGTTCGAGAGGCTACTCGAGATGATCGGTCTTCGATACGCCAGTATATGGCCCTAGTGCAAGTGGGAGATTGTTAGTGTATATACCCTAGGGGCTATTATTGTATCATACTAGCTTGTATATTACTTAATGGAAGCTTGGGATATTCATGGTTATATTAACAGTCTTGCTAAACATGGTAGTATGCTACTTGGTTATATCTATTTTAATATGTGTGTACATATTGATAGAGCCCTTAGGATCTTGCTTGACTACCAGCGTTGTGATGGCAGTCACACTAGTGGGGGCTGGGTAGTCTACAAGCACATCCTTTTTTCAGGTCCCTAGTCGTAAGATTATCGAGACAGGGCATCGATACTCCGGAGTAGACTAGTGTGTACGCTTCTCATCCCAGTTAGGGAGATGGTCTGTCCCACAGCCATCAGTACGTCGTACTGGAGATAGTATACAGGTGCTCGTTGGGTTACGGGTACACCGGACAGGACTCGCAGGGAACTGTTGGTTGGTATTATACCCGTCGTCAGTTAACAGTTCCCAGGTGACATGTGTACAGAATAGTCCACAGACTTGACACTGCTACTTCGCCTCGAGTGTGTCCCACTGTTCTTAGATTGCTACCCTACCATGGCTCAAAGGAGTCGTGCAAACAGGTAGAAGTTGGGTGCAGTCCCGAGCACTTGGAGGCAGTAGTGGTTAGACAGGATTCGTCTCTCCCGGTATTGGGAGTTGATATTGTGCTGTGTCTGGAGAGCCATTACGCAAAGTCCCTGGCCAGGGCAAGCGAGATTTACTGGTAGGTTTTCCAGTAGTTTCTCAAGGTGTAATGGGCTTCACTCCGACACGACTTATACCGCTTTTAGGGGACTGACGCTTACCGCCCCCTAGGCCCGATATGCGATAGTCCTAGACGAACAGACCAGACTGTACGGAGATTGTCATATCAGGCTCAGTAGGAGTTCGGATGGGTTTCCTCATCGGCCTTCTTATCGACATCTACCTGAGGACCGTTACGTACAGCTAGTGCCGCTTGCGGTCTGTGGTTAAACCCACTGCCAGCGTAGTAGCCGAGTCTTTAGAGTCCCACACAGAGAGTTTCCCTACTCCGGGCGAAACGATATAGAGGTCGTATAGTTTTACGACAAGGGTTCGGACGCATACGTGTTATTACGCACGTGCGATGTTCGGACAGTTTTTACTAGCCGGCTATGGTTTAAGCTAGATTCTAGTATCGGATTATTGGATTTATACAGTCTAAAGTTTTTCCGTGTTTTCACAGATAGGAGGGGCGTTCTCGTAATTTGGCGAGAAGCTTCTAGAAGGATGATGACTTGGGGGTTAAGGTGGCATTTGCATTTATTGATTTAGTGACTCATTTGTGTGATTCATCCATGGAGTTAATGATGCATTTAATGGCTAATGACTCATGAGATGAATCACACAAGGTGAATGAATGAAGCATGGTTGATAAATCATTTGATTTATTAATTTAATAAATCATCATGCTTCATATATTCAAAATGAATCATTATTTCATTTCATTCTCACTCTCACCTTCTCTCTCCTCAAGCTCTCTCTCTTCAAACCCTAATCCTAACCTATCATGTGTTGAGATCAAGGATTAGCAAGACTCATTAATCCATAATCACACTCTATATTCCCTAGGTGACTTTGATTAGCAATTGGAGTAACCTAGTTTCCTCAAGTTAGAGGCAAAGCTTGGAGTAGAAGCTCTCGGGTGGATCGTCTATTACAAAGAGGAGGCCGAGGAGGTGGTTAATGAGAAGAAGAAGGACTTGGTTCATTAGGTATAATCTTCTTTCATAGTAGCTAACTACTCCTATGATAGTGTTAGTTAGAGTTTAGCAAAGATCCTTTCGGTTAGTCGATGTTGTTTTAAACAAAATGATTGTTTTACCTATTCCGCCTGTAGGGTTCCTAGGCACTCTAACAAGGTTCTACAAGGCATCTACCATGCCCGATTCAAAAATTTTAGCCGTGCCGAACAACCCTAACCAAGATCGTATACTAGAGATTATGCGAAAACTAGCAAGTAAACAACTTAACACTAAGTGAGAGGGATTACAACCTTTATAGATCCGGTCCTTCACTTCATTAGCTCCGTGTAGATGTCCCCTTCGCTGCGATCGTGAACTCCGGACTCTAGAGAAGCTCCACAAGAAGAACGAACGTGCTTGCTTCGATGACTTCGAGGCCGAAGATGATCTACGTCGGGGAGACATTAACTCAAGCTATTCCTTCACTAGGTCATGAACTTTGTGAAGAGAACACACTCTACTACATGGCAAGTGGTAGAGGATGAAGAAGTAGGAGGTAGGCTCACTTTAGAATTGATTTTCTCACATTTTTCCTCATAGCACCATTAGAGCTTGAAACCTTTTTCAAGGAGCTTTATGATGATGAAGAAGAAAGAATAATCTCATCATATGAATTATATCCTTCTCAATAATGTAACCATGGGTGAGTTAAGCTATCATGCTTAACTCATGTAGAGAATTAACCAAAGTATGAGGTTAAGGGTTGGGTTAACTAAATATCCTAAAGAATGACAAAAGAGTTGACTTTGTCAATATTTCCACAAGCTTCATGAAAGCTTGAGAACTTTGACAAAGTCTTTCTCTTTTGTTATTCTTAAGATATAAACAAAACCCTAATCTTTACCCTAATCTTGGTATAAGTCTCATACACCCATCTTTGATGTATCATCAAGTATGACACAATCATATGTACACAAATATATACCACATATACACTTATGCACAATCAAGTGAGAAAATAAATCTTAAGTGAGCTAATACTAGTTAATGTAATGTAATATATCAAATATATATAATCATACATTAAATTATTAAATAAACTCTTGATTTAATAATCTGGCTATAACCGACTAATATCATGTGTAACAACTTATAGAATCAACACTTGATCCGATAACCCGGCTATATCGCATACAACCGATCAATGTCACGAATCGCGAGAATAGAATACGGTATCTCATATCGTATCAATCTCGGTCCCGCACATATCACATATGTGCTCCTACTCCGTTTCGCTTGAGCCATGAAACCCCTGTGTAGGACTCTAAAGACTCGTCAATGCACCGGCAGTAGGTGATGATCATATCAAACACCCACAAGCCGCAAGCGGTCTGCTAAACGTAACGGCCACCCGGGTATTGAGCGATCAGAAGATCAACAAGCAAGCCTGCTCACACTCCTGCGAACCCAATCAGTAACACATACCGCACAGTCCGGTCTGTTCATCTGATATGTCGCATATCTCGCCTAGGGGTGGTAAACGTCAGACCCCAGTAGCTTGATAAGTCATGCCGATGTAAGGTCCACAACAAGCATGAAACTACTGATAACACTTACCAGTAAATCACTGCAACCCTGGCCAGGGATTTCCAGTTATGGCCAGTCGAACATAGCGCAACATCAACCCCCAATACCGGGAGAGACGAATCCCCTCCTATCGCTCATTGCCTCCATGTGAATCGGGATTGTACCCAAAAACCACCTGTTTGCACGACTCAGTAGAGCCTTGGTAGGGTGGAAATCAAAGCACAGTGGGAGACACACAAGACTCTATGACGATCTCGGGTAAACAGACTAAGTTGTACCAGTGTCACCAGAGAACTGCCATCTGACGTGAGGTATAATACCATCTGGGAGTTCTCGGCGAGTCCGTTCAGTGTATCCAGTCTCCACTGAGCACCCGCATATCGTCTCTGATGTCAAACACCAATGGATATGGGATCATCCATCGCCCATCACATGGGTCGAGAAGATATACGTTAGTCTACTCTAGAATATCGATGCCCCGTCTCGATATTCCCACGACTAGGAACATTAAAGGATGTACTCATGGATTACCCAGGCCCCACTAGTATGATCTGAATCATAGTCCTGCAAGTCGAGTACACATCCTAAGGGCTTTATCAACATGTAACAGAGAGACAATTAGTGTACATGTTAAGATAAAGTGCAACCAGATAGCGTACTATCATGTCGAGCAAGAAAGTCCTACCTATATATGTCCCAGCATCCACTACAATATACATCTCATGTACAGTAATGGCCTCTAGGGCATACATATAACTAACAATCTCCCACTTGCACTAGGGCCATCTGTAGCAGTGGTTGCAGTATCTCATACTCAACCATCCCATGAAAGTCTCTCTCTAGGAAAAGGCCTTTGTGAGTGGATCCGCCGTGTTGTCCTCTGTGTCTACTCTCCTAACCTCGATCACCCTGGAGATCAACTATCTCCATGATCAGGTGATACTGCCTTGGAATATGTCTGGGTCACTGATGGGACCATGGTTCCTAGATCAAAAACCACATTTCCATTGTCACACAATGGTAGGAACCTAGTTCATCTCATGAACTAATATACACCCAAACTGCATCTTTGGTAGTATCTTTGATAGCGATGTCACCAGCCTTTATCGTCTAGTCTGCCACAGTATCTAGCTTGGAACTCTTCCAACATACCGTCCCTCTACTGAGGGTAAAGACAATGCCTGTGACTGACATTCAGCCAACCTTACCACCCTGGAACTTTTCCAGTGATTCTCCCCAGGATCGATTGATACCATCTCACTACAACTAGTGAGAATCCTAATATCCATTTAGATCTATCTCATAGATATAAAACCTAGAATTTAGGAGGTATCACTTTGATCCTATATGGAGAATCCTTGTGATAAGAGGAGATTGACCGTGCGTAGTATAGGAAACTCTTTTCCTATCAAGAGTGTGTCGTCCACGTACAATACGAGGATGTTCACCTTACTCTCTACTACCTTTATGTATATACAAGGTTCATCTACCACTTTAATGAAGTCAAACTCTTTGACTACCACATCAAAACAGATGTTCCAACTCCGCGATGCCTGCTTTATCACACAAAGCATCTTGCACACGTTTCCGTTGCTCCCACTTTTTACGAAGCCCTCTGGCTGTGTTCTTATAGACGTTCTCTTCTAAATCATTATTTAGAAAAGCAGTCATGACACCCATGTTGGAGATAGTGCCCTCAGAGTCAATTATTGGATCACAGGCACGTGATTGCAATGATTGAGGGAGGACCTGTCCCAGTAGGACAGTCTTACTCGAGATGATAGTATGCTATCTGGTTTACCTTTATCATCGTGTACTATTTTAGGTGACCTGACAAGTCGCTATTACACGTTGATAGAGCCCCTAGGATTCTTGCTTGACCACCAGCAGTATGAGGGCGATCATATAAGTGGGAGCTGGGGTCTATAAGCATATCCTGAATTGGTCCCTAGTCGTGTGAGTTTCGAGACAGGGCATCGATACTCCATAGTAGACTAGTGTATACAGTCGAGACCCCGACGAGGGGCGGTGGCCGGTCTCACAAGCCACTGGTGTCAGTTGGATCACCTAAGATGTATACTGGTGCTTATTGGGTTATGAGTACACCGGACAGTACTCGCCGGGAACATGCTAGTTAGTCATATACCAGACGTCAGATGGCAGTTCCCTGGTGACATGTGTGCAGGTTAGTTCATCGACCTGGGGATCGTCATTTGTCTCGTGTGAGTTCCCACTGTACTTTGATTACTACCCTACCACGGCTCAAAGGAGTCGTGCAAACAGGTTTTAGTTGGGTACAGTCCCGAGCCACATGGAGGCAGTGAGCGTATCTTCAGGGGTTCGTCTCTCCCGGTATTGGGGGTGAGGTCGTGTTGTGTCTAGGAGAGCCATTACACGAAGCCCTCGGCCGAGGCAAGGAGATTTACTGGTAGGTATTCCAGTAGTATCTCAGGGTGTTCTGGGCTACACTCCGACACGACTTGTACCGCTTTTGGGGGTCTGACTTTTACCAACCCCCTAGGCCCGCCATGCGATGCTCATAGACGAACGGACCGGACTGTACGGATATTGTCACTGACAGGCTCAGTAGGGTTGTCAGGCTGAGTTCACTCACAGACATCCCTTTTAGTCAATACCTGGTAGCCCGTTACGTATTGGCTTATACCTCTGACGTGCTAGTGGTTAAATCCACAACCAAGGTGTTGACGAGTCTTTAGAGTCCCCCACATTCAGTTACTCAGCTTTCGGGCGAAAGGTTGTAGAGGCCGTATGGAGATATGGCAAGGTCCGATCAGATACGTGCGGTATTGCACGGATCAGGATTGGACAGTTTGTACTATAGGCCGTATGGTTATATGGCAGGGTTTGATCAGATACGTGCGGTATTGCACGGATTAGGATCGAACAGATATTACTAGCCGGTTTTGGTATAAGCCGGATTCTAGTATAGTACTGTGGAGATTTTGTCTCATTGCATTTGTATTTCGGTCAAAATACAGATCCGGGTGTGTATGCACAGTATCGGGGTTTTCCTGTAATTTATTACGGGACCAATTTTCTGGAGTTGCCAGTTTGCTTTCCGTTTCGGCCGATTTCCCTTGTTCCGTTCATTGCCGAAGATTGGTGGAGGAGGGCTTATTTGCATTGTTGCAAATAGGCATTAGTGGAGGGGGTTCTTTGCATCTTGTTGCATCATGATGGTTTTCATGATGAGCACCATCACTTGACTTTCTTCTTCTCATGATGGCTTGACTTTTTGAAGCCATCATGCTTGAGATGATGGTTGCCTTGGAGTGTTGGATTTGTTGTGATCATTGCGATTCCACCCACCCCTTGACCTTGCTCTCTCTTTTCTCTCTCCAATCACACAAAGGGGGGGGGGGGGTGGGCCGGCCATTCCAAGAGAGGGAATGGGCATTCATTTCTTTTATGTGTGTGGCAATTTTGGTTCTCATGGTGCTATGAAAATTGCTCTCTTGTTCATCCAAAAACCTCTTTGATTTCCTCCACCAAAAATGGCAATTCCTACAACCCCAAAGTAAGACATGGTTCTATACAATATTCTACAGCAAATCTTTGGCACGTCGAGTAGCCGGCTTCGTGCCCGAGTTGCCTCGGCATTGAGGTGGGAGCCCGTAAACGATGTAGGCGATGTGGTGCACTTCCGGGCGACGAGGAGGAGACGGGACATTCCGCAGGAGATCGGGACGACGACGAGAAGACCGGAGGACTCGGATCTGTCGGTATACTTCTCTTCCCTTTCTTGTTAGTAGCTTTAGACTTGTTAATGGTTACGAATCCGGATGTTTAGTGCGCGGTGGATGCCGTTTGCTAAGTCCGCAAAATTAAAGTTTTTCACCGCTTCCGCATTCCGGCGTCGGATTGACGGCCGGGGCGCCGCCGCTGCACTTACAGTGGTATCAGAGCCTCGCCATTAACTTAGTCTAGCTTTGTGTAATGTGTTTGCATTTCCGATCGATCAACAAAGTTCCAAAACCCGTATTTTGTTAGCATCAGTTTTCTGTTGGAAATTTTTTAGTGTCGAAAAATTTTTCAGGTTGTAAAATATTGATGTACTGGAAAATCTAAGAGCTCTGTAAAAATTCGATGAAGTGACTCCACAGTTGGAGCGCGGAACCGCCGGCGAAAACCCCCTTCCCGCCGCTGTTCCGCCGCGCACTGTGGAGATCACTGCACCAATTTTTTTCAGAGGCTTTCTGGGTTGAAAAGTGGGGTTTTGGAATAATAACATTGGGCCCAGAATTTCTTGATCTGCTACAGTTTTGATTGGGGGCCCACTGGTTAAAATTTGATTGATCGAAAATTTTAAACACATATTTCACAGTATTTACATTATATCTGCGACCGTGAATGTCCACTCGATCGGTAAATCCGGTCTAACTGCTATAGCCCGGTTAGACGGATTTGCGAACGTGATTTTCACGTTGATGTTCTGTTTTTGCTGTGATGTTGCGGATCGGTCGTGGGGGATAGCCTGGACGCAATGCTAGTACAGTTGTGGTGGTAATATGTACATTTGATATTGCGGGGAGCGAGCGTCCGACATGTGGACTGCCGTCACTGCCTGTTTGTATTATTTTTTTTGGGACACGGCCAGGTTGCGGTCGTTGTACCCGGTGTATGTATATTTTACTTTCTGTACTAGGATTACCCCAGGTGGGGTGCACGGATAGCCGGGTTCAAGGGGGCAACAAGCTCGCATCTCATGGCATTGAGACGGAGGGGGCTTCACTCTGGAATTGGCGGGCTATTCGCGGCACTCGTAGGGGGTACAGGTTGACCTAGGAGGGGTGCCCAAGTTGCCGGATTCCGTGAAGTGCAGGGTGGTCCATTCACGGTACTGAAGGGGGCTGCCTCGCTTCAGGTTTTGGCGGGTGACTTGCCGCACCCGTAGGGGTATAGGATTTCATTGCACAGGCTATCCACACGATCAGGGGAACGTCGGGTTTCAGCAGTGGCTCTGTGAAACCCGGGGATCCCAGATATCTGTATTGTTCTGTGATACTGTACATTTCTGTGATGTTGCATTTCTTTCACGCCTTGAGCGAAATATAATATATTGGTATATATATTAGTAGATGTTGTATATGTTTTACATCCGCGCTAGTCCAGTCCCCGCTCTGTCGTTAGTTAGCTAACCTAACGGGTAATGACGGGACCCAGTGGCGAATGCGGATGGCATATACGTACATCAGTATATTTTCGTTCTTTTTGGTGTGATCAATTGATGGGACTGCATTGATTCGGATCAATGCAAGTTAAAAACAAACCTAATCTGATGTTGTTGGAACACTTTTTCAAAAAGCTGTTATTGCAAGGACGTTCACTTTTGTTTTGCATCGAGATATTCAGTTGGAATATCCTGCTCCTCAGTCGACGAGGCAAGGGCTGAGATCCCTTCACCGGGAGTGACCCCTTGGACAAAAAGTTTGCGTCAGGGCATTAACTTCACTATAGCCGATTACTTTTGCTTTGCATCGCGGTATTCAGTTGGAATATCCTGCACCTCATTCTACGGGGAAAGAGCCGAGATCCCTTCACCGGGAGTGACCTCTTTAGCGAAGGTTCTCGTCACTATATTTTAAAAAGCTATCTGTTCCTTCGACGATATCAAGTTCTTTACGTTAAAGGTTTTCGCCAGAAACCATTCGTAGCCCTCCGTCGTTTCATATGGGTAGTCAATAGTATTCAAGCTGTGTTTGTTGGCCAAAGTCAAGGCACAGTGTTTGGTAGCTGTTGGTTATTCATATGCAGCATAGATAGATGCGTTGGTTTGGGACAGTCGTATAGCCTTGTTGGCCAAAGTCAAGGGCTTGTGCGGGTGGATTCGAATCAACCTGGAGAATGACGGGTAGAACTTGACATGTGACTTATGATTTGTTGGCCAAAGTCAAGGTCATAAGAGCATGGGGGCAGAAATCACATCGGGAGTTTCAAAAGAACTGAAACTTGCCAGATATGCGCATACCTTCTGGAGTGTGATACCGTGAGCGGATTCCGTCACGTTATCATGCGATGATAGTTGGATCCCGATTCCCACTGATGAGTTAGTTTACTCCTCGGGTGACCCCGACTAATTCTTCTTTCAGGTTTGGAGGAGAATTTGACGGTACAATGGGAGGATTCCAGATTAGATAAATTGGTAACCATTCTGAACTAGGTTAGAGTGCACGCTGAGTGTTTCTTTTCTCTCTCTCTTTGGCAGCGACCATTGACCCGACCCTAAGACTTTGACTCAGAGACCAAGTTGACCGAACCTTCTTAAACACTGGCTTTTGGATTGTCAGAGTTGCAAACCTCATTGCCACTCCTACTTTTACCCTTTTCTCCAGGACACCCCGTATTGCTACGAACGTCCACTTCTATTGGACAAAACCATCGTATGGTTAGATACGAACTCGAAAGAATTTATTCAAGGATGGTTTCAGGTTCTGGAGAAAACGGATAGGATTATTCAGTTGTCTTTTCCTTTTACCCTCTCTCAGGTTACGAGTACTCCTTGGTTTAAGGGTAGTACACCTATTACGCAAATTGGATTGTCTTCTTCCAAACCTTAGGCTGGTGCCGACCGGTAGGGAATGAAGAAACCAATCAGCATAACGATGGTGTGCAGAAGGTATTAAGTTAAGACAAAGCAAGGGATTAGTAAGAGGGCAAAGTAAATTGCAACAGATATTCATGACCAAACCAGGTATTTCTTCGCCAATCCTAAAATCACCTTTGAATTTCTCCAGGACACTCCGTATCACTACGAAGATCCACAGTTTATTGGATACTCCATCGTATGGTTATATACGAACTCGAAAGGAACTTGTTCCAGTTCGGGGATGGATTCTGGTTCAGGAGAAATAGGAATAAGATTTATTCAGTTGTCTTTTATCTTCACCTTCTCTCGCATTGCGAGTGTTCCTAGGATTAGGACAGTACACCCATTATGCTGATTGGATAGTCTTCTTCCAAACCATAGGCTGGTGCCGAACGGTAGGGAAGGAAGAAAACCATTTGGCCTAAACGGGTGTGCAGAAGGTAATGACTAAAGAAATATGAAGGGATTTGGAGAGGTGGCAAAGAATTATACGGTTACAATCGTGAATCTGGAAGAGGCATTACTAGGAATACCAGGATACCCCATCGGAACATTTCAATGTTTCAGTTTCACTGTGTAATGTTAAAAGAAAACTGATTTCCCGATTAGATACTTGCTCCAGGGTATGTATTTACCAGGTATGATTCTCACATCTGTATGGTTTTACAGATGATGAGTGGAAGCAGGTTATTGGGAATTGGGTGATCATCCTCATTATATCGGGATTCGTTGTAGTCGGTGATATTTGAGGAGATCACCTGGGTTGTTTGCCGGTGGGCAAATATTTGGTTTTGAATATCCGCTGTTGTGCACCAATTTCAAATTGATATATCTGTACGTCTATTTTCATAGAGTGAGATATACCTTTTTGAAATTATATCTGTGACATTTACCTATATCAGTGGATGGTTAGGTAAGGAGCATTAAACAGCGGTGTAATTCTTCTTAACCATAAGTACAGTTTTCAACCTACGACACACAGTGAATGAGTTATCAGACTCAAGGGACTTATACAGAGTATTGTATGTTGTCCACGGTCCATCAGGACAGAGGGGTTGGTCCTCGTACTATATTCGGTTTACTTATGACTTCTCTGGTTTTTAGACAGGTGTTTCGTGGAAACACAGGGTCCGAATTTTGAGAAGTTATGGGTATTTGAATAGAGCAGAGAACCAGATATAGCAAGTATCGGGATTCTTCAAAGCAATCGAAGATGTAGATACTTGTGTATGGTATTCAGTTGATAGTAATGATTAAGAGATTTTGCTTCTCTTTCAGGTTATTCATAATTAGGAAGCATTCCTAAGTTGAGTAACGCTGATCAGGCCTCCTTCCATTTAGTTGACATGCACTGGAGACAGTTGCATGATTTGAATCTGGTTCAATTAAATCAGTGCCTCTGGTTCTATATTGGATATAGAACAGTTCATATCTTAACGATGTTAAGGTACGGGGAGTTGTCCGGCTTATGATTAAAGCCAGACACTGGACAACTCAAGGCACGTTTCTGTAATGGCTGTTTGTGGGCTGACCCAGGCTATGACGAGGGTTGACTTTCTACCATCTGGATGAACAATAGCGATATTATTCTAGACTCGCCACAGTTTTATTAAAAATGGATTTTTTCAGAAAACAGTAGTGGGAGTATGGTAGAACTGGAAGTGATTCCAGAACCACAAACGATTACAAAAGATTTGATAAGGAACCTAAAGATTCAATCTGGATTGACATTCCATTGACCACTCCGCAGATGAGGTGGGTAACTTCAGGCACCCGAGAGGTACTATGGTAGCCTCAAGGACGGTGACAGGGAAGTTCTTGTTTACCCACAATTACCATTGCAGTTGTTCCAGGCTGCGAGACCCGGCGGGAGGATGAGTATAGCGTCGTTCTGAACTCGCTTCAGAAGTGTACGTGTATATGACTCTGCCAGAGGGTTGTCGTAGACAGTGGGAGCAGCGGAAGCATTGGTGGACAGGTAGCTTATGTCTATTTATAGACTAAAGCAGATGTAGCGGAGATAGATCATCTATTTCTGACGTGACAGTCATGGGTTTGACTTCATCAGAATAGGGGATGGATCTGTTGAGGAGGTACTAGGGTGTGATGTCATGGTATTTGGATGACATACACAGAGTAGGAAGTGATATTCCTACACTACAATCGGTTATACTTTGGTCGTCACACAGTGTTTTCTCCACAAAAGAAATGGTTTGTATGTCAGACATACTGGTTACTAGATCTATGGTTTTAGATCTAGATTTGGGTGGTTTCCCAATCAGGGTACTTAGACAGTATTCTAAAAGTATTTAGAATGGACGACTCCTGGCACGGTAGTGCACCTGCAGGTGATGGAGTCACCCTCTCTAAAGGTGTCTTACAGACTAAAGTAGAGAGGGATGCACATGATTGGCAGATCACTTGCTCAGGCAATTGAGTCAATCATGAGATGTCAAGTACCACACCAGATGTTGTTCTTGCACTAGATGCAATAAGCTGACATTAATCCAATCCTGGAGAAACGGTCGGAAGCAGTTTTAGAACATAAGTGGATGTTCTAGGGATATGATAACGACAGCCTCATTCGGGAAACAGTTATCATTCCAGGCTTCCAAGGTGACATGGACGACAAGGAGGTTGTCAGAGTTATAGTTTTTCCTTCTGACGAGGGGCAGTATTTTGGACAGGTGGTCCAAGGCAATACTGAAGGAGGCATGGCGCAGGATACTGATTAAGTTCAGTTGACGATACAGTCTAAGAAGTTTGGATTTGGAGTTCATTTATGAGCTATGTCCCATCAGACATCCAGACACATTCTAAGACAGGTATTGCTCATTTCGGGAGATGGGTTTCTCCGCGAACTTGAGATATAGAGAGACATAGAAAGAGACATCAAGGCGGATCCACTCACTGAGGCTATTCCTCGACCGCAATAGTTTCACAAATGGGATTTGTGAGACTGACTAGTAGAGGAGTTGGATGTTCGATATCACACGGGCTGTGAGTATGCGACATCGCAATAATTAGCCTTGAGTGCAAGTGGGAGATTGTTGGAGATAGTGCCCTCAGAGTCAATTATTGGATCACAGGCATGTGATTGCAATGATTGAGGGAGGACCTGTCCCAGTAGGACAGTCTTACTCGAGATGATAGTATGCTATCTGGTTTACCTTTATCATCGTGTACTGTTTTAGGTGACCTGACAAGTCGTTATTACACGTTGATAGAACCCCTAGGATTCTTGCTTGACCACCAGCAGTATGAGGGCGATCATATAAGTGGGAGCTGGGGTCTATAAGCATATCCTGAATTGGTCCCTAGTCGTGTGAGTTTCGAGACAGGGCATCGATACTCCATAGTAGACTAGTGTATACAGTCGAGACCCCGACGAGGGGCGGTGGCCGGTCTCACAAGCCACTGGTGTCAGTTGGATCACCTAAGATGTATACTGGTGCTCATTGGGTTATGAGTACACCGGACAGGACTCGCCGGGAACATGCTAGTTGGTCATATACCAGACGTCAGATGGCAGTTCCCTGGTGACATGTGTGCAGGTTAGTTCATCGACCTGGGGATCGTCATTTGTCTCGTGTGAGTTCCCACTGTACTTTGATTACTACCCTACCACGGCTCAAAGGAGTCGTGCAAACAGGTTTTAGTTGGGTACAGTCCCGAGCTACATGGAGGCAGTGAGCGTATCTTCAGGGGTTCGTCTCTCCCGGTATTGGGGGTGAGGTCGTGCTGTGTCTAGGAGAGCCATTACACGAAGCCCTCGGCCGAGGCAAGGAGATTTACTGGTAGATATTCCAGTAGTATCTCAGGGTGTTCTGGGCTACACTCCGACACGACTTGTACCGCTTTTGGGGGTCTGACTTTTACCAACCCCCTAGGCCCGCCATGCGATGCTCATAGAAGAACGGACCGGACTGTACGGATATTGTCACTGACAGGCTCAGTAGGGTTGTCAGGCTGAGTTCACTCACAGACATCCCTTTTAGTTAATATCTGGTAGCCCGTTACGTATTGGCTTATACCTCTGACGTGCTAGTGGTTAAATCCACAACCAAGGTGTTGACGAGTCTTTAGAGTCCCCCACATTCAGTTACTCAGCTTTCGGGCGAAAGGTTGTAGAGGCCGTATGGAGATATGGCAAGGTCCGATCAGATACGTGCGGTATTGCACGGATCAGGATTGGACAGTTTGTACTATAGGCCGTATGGTTATATGGCAGGGTTTGATCAGATACGTGCGGTATTGCACGGATTAGGATTGAACAGATATTACTAGCCGGTTTTGGTATAAGCCGGATTCTAGTATAGTACAGTGGAGATTTTGTCTCATTGCATTTGTATTTCGGTCGAAATACAGATGCGGGTGTGTATGCACAGTATCGGGGTTTTCCTGTAATTTATTACGGGACCAGTTTTCTGGAGTTGCCAGTTTGCTTTCCGTTTCGGCCGATTTCCCTTGTTCCGTTCATTGGCCGAAGATTGGTGGAGGAGAGCTTATTTGCATTTTTGCAAATAGGCATTAGTGGAGGGGGTTCTTTGCATCTTGTTGCATCATGATGGTTTTCATGATGAGCACCATCACTTGACTTTCTTCTTCTCATGATGGCTTGACTTTTTGAAGCCATCATGCTTGAGATGATGGTTGCCTTGGAGTGTTGGATTTGTTGTGATCATTGCATTCCACCCACCCCTTGACCTTGCTCTCTCTTTCTCTCTCCAATCACACAAGGGGGGGGGGTGGGCCGGCCATTCCAAGAGAGGGATGGGGATTCATTTCTTTTATGTGTGTGGCAATTTTGGTTCTCATGGTGCTATGAAAATTGCTCTCTTGTTCATCCAAAAACCTCCTTGATTTCCTCCACCAAAATGGCAATTCCTACAACCCCAAAGTGAGACATGGTTCTATACATATTCTACAGCAAATCTTGGGCACGTCGAGTAGCCGGCTTCATGCCCGAGTTGCCTCGGCATTGAGGTGGGAGCCCGTAAACGATGTAGGCGATATGGTGCACTTCCGGCGACGAGGAGGAGACGGGACATTCCGCAGGAGATCGGGACGACGACGAGAAGACCGGAGGACTCGGATCTGTCGGTATACTTCTCTTCCCTTTCTTGTTAGTAGCTTAGACTTGTTAATGGTTGCGATCCGGATGTTTAGTGCGCGGTGGTGCCGGTTTGCTAAGTCCGCAAAATTAAAGTTTTTCACCGCTTCCGCATTCCGGCGTCGGATTGACGGCCGGGGCACCGCCGTGCACTTACAACCCAACCACCAGATATCGTAGTCATGGTATGCAGCAATGGCAAGTAGGATCCGGATGGACTTAAGCATAGGCACCGGAAAAGGTTTCATCATTATCCACGCCTGGTCGATGAAGAAAACCTTTAACAAGTCTAGCTTTGAAAGTCTCAACTTTTTCATCTACACCAAGTAATCTTCTCAAGATATACTTGCTCCTGATGGGGATTTAACCCTTCAGATATAGCAGCCAAAGTCCATACTTTGTTGGTGTACATGGATTCCATCTCAGATCGCTAAGCATCCAGCCATTCTTACAGAGTCCCTACTCTTAATGGCCTGCTCGAAACTAGTTGGGTCATCATCTCATGATGTAATCCTCGCTCCCACTGGCATCGAGAAACCGAAGTATCTCTCAGGAAGGTGAGGAACCCTGCTAGATTGGCGGAGAGGCTGAGGTTCGTCGGCGACTATTGAATCCTTTGGTTCTATCAAATCATCAGCTGTAGTTTGTATAGCTGGAACTCCTTCCAGTTCTACAGAACTGACCTTGCCTCGAGCTTGTCCGGATTTTGCTTTTGACATAGGCCGGACAACCTTAAATCTTAACTTGCTTAAGAGATGGGCTCTTCCCATACCATATCTTATATGGAGTGGTAGGCACTGATTTGATTCGAACCCAATTCAATAGGTATGCAGCTTCCCAAGTGCATAACTCCCAAAAGGAAATAGGTAACTCAGTAGTACTCATCATAGAGCACACCTTATCACATAGGGTGTGATTGCTCCGCTCCGATACACCGACGTGCTGTGGTGTATACGGAGGAGTAATGCTGAGAGAGAATCTCATTCTCCTTTAGAATAGTCCAGGAATCTCGTGCTCAAGTATTCTCCTCCTTGATCACATCAAAAGACGTAATACTTATACCCGTTTTTGGTTCTCTACTTCTAACTCATATTCGGTGATTATCTCAAAAGTTTCGGACTTGTGTTTCAACAGGAACATATGTCTGAATCTAGAGAGATCATCAGTGAATGTAATGAAGCATAAAGAACCAGTCCTGGTATATGTAGACTGGGGACCTTCATACATCACTATGTATCAGTCCCAAGAGTTCACTAACTCTTTCTCTGTTTCCAGTAAACGGAGGTATGGTCATCTTATCTTTGTGACATGACTGGCAAGTTTCATAAGATGTAAATTTAAACTGATTTAAATATGCATCTAAATGTAACTTAGCTAGTCGGGTCGCATTGATATGACCTAGTCTACAATGCCTCAAGAAGAATTCATTCATTTCTGAACTCTTCCTCTTGTGCGTGTTCTGTACGTTAAGAAATGTGGTTTGATTTAGAACGTTTATGCTTTTAGATAACGTGCCTGAACCGATCAACTCTTGATATAGGAAATGTTCAAAACATTATTCAACAATACAAAATTATATCCTTCTTTAATAAATAAAGAGACTGATATGATGTTATATGTCAGGTTCGGTATCTAATAACATTCGTTCATAATCAATATATTCTGGTAATACAGGGTGATAGTGACCAACAGACTTGGCTGCAACACTTGCACCATTTTCTGTCTCATGAAACTTATCACCTGTTCTCAGTTCTCTACCTATCTGTAGCCCATGTAACAGATTACATATGTGGGATCCTGATCCGGTATCTCATACCCAGGACGTAAAGGATACTGAGAAACAGCTCTTTGTAATGAAAACACCCGAAGAAGATGCATCATCATGCACTTTCTTCGTTTGGGCGGCATAGGAATCCTGGTATTCCCCTATTTCCTGCTCGGTCTTATAACAATTATAAGTTGGAGTGGGACCAACGTTCCCCAACTCAGTATAACAAGCGGGTTCGGTCAATACATCCATATTATTATCTTGATTAAGGCGTGACATGGTCGCTACCTGAAGAGAGAGAGAAGAAAACACTCTGCGTGCGCTCTTGCAAGATTAGATTGGTTATATATTTTATCTAATCAGGATGCTCCCACTGTTTTTATCGAATCTTCCTTCAAACCCTAAAAGAAAAGACTAGCCGGGATTAATTACACTCTACAAGTTCGCCAATCTTTCAGCCAGGCCAGTGCCGGTACTTTGAGGGAGGTTCCCCGTGCTTTCGCACGGACCTAATTAAAATAAACCTCGTTTTCCCAGGGGTGTAACCCCATTGACACCTTTCTAGACACCTACTTGATCGGCTAATTGTAAAGTGCAAAACTCTCCCAGGAGTAACAATTACTCGCAGTGGGTATCAGGATCCAACTATCATATAGAAGGTATGCAATCTCATTGCAAATTTCAACACTTGAAACTCCCGATAATGGTTTTTACCCCTAGCACCTATGGCCTTGGCTATGGTCAACAAATCATAAGCACTAGTCAAGTTCTACCCGTCATTTCGTGATTAATTAGACCCACCCACATGACCCTTGGCTAAGGTCAACAAAGTCGCATGACTGTCCTAACTAATCGCATCATATGCTGTGTAGGAAGACATCACTTAGCTACCGTACACTACGCCTCGGCTATGGTCGACAAACGAAGCACGAATACTAAGTACTCTACTTCCTAAAATGACGGAGGGTTGCGGATGGTTTTTAAGAAAACCTTTAACGCTTTGAACTTGATCTCGTTGTGGAATCTAATGGTTTTTAAATGTATTGTTTTTTAGGCTTTTGCTAGTTTCGCTAAAGAGGTCACTCCCGGTGAAAGGATCTCGGCTCTTTCCTCGTCGAATGAGGTGCAGGATATTCACAATACCACTATGCAAAGCAAGAACTAGAAAAGCAGTCAAAAGACAAACCGAAGGTTGTAGCATCTGCTAGTCATTGCTAAAGAGGTCACTCCCGGTGAAGGGATTGTAGGGTTACTAAGCACACTAACAAGGCTCTACAAGGCATAGACCATGCCAAAATTAAATTTTTATGTGCCGAACAACCCTAAGCAAGATCGTATACTAGAGTTTAGGCGAAACTAATAGTAAGTAAACAACTTTACTTCTAAGGGAACACGAAATACAACCTTTGTAGATCGGTCCTTCACTTCTATAGCTCCTTGTTGAAGTCCCTTCACTGCGATCGTGGTTCTCCCGGACCCTTGCATGGCTTCACGAGGCAAAAGATGCGACCTTGCTTGAAGTCTCCGAGGCTGAAAATGATCTATGTCGAGGGAATTCCGACTCAAGCTACTACTTCACTAATTTGAGAATTAGTGAAGCAAACACCCTATACTAAAGTGCTAGTCTAGTAGAGGTTGGAGAAATAGGAAGTGGGTTCTCTTTGGATTTTTATTTCTCACTTTAGTTCTCACTTTGGATCAAACCCTAGCAAGCTTTTCTTTTGAATAATGAAGAAGATGAACAAAAGAAAAGAGAAGAGGATAATGATCAAGTGTGTGATCTAACCATGGTGAGTGAGTATCATATACTAACTCTTGTAGAGACTTAACCCTAGGCTAATTGTTATGGTTGGGTTAATAAATATCCATAGTAAAATACAAACTCAAGTTAAATTAGTCAATGCATCCACAAGCTTCCACAAGCTTCATGCATTTTCTAATCCTCCACTTGATTTTGTATTTACTTTAAATATTAAAAACCCAAACTAAAAATTAGCATAGTGTAAGTCTCATACACCCATGGATGATGTATCATCAACCATGATACAAAAAGATAACACATTTTAATATATATCATATATATAGTAAGGATGTGTACATGTGAGAAAAAACCCTAAGTGAACATGTGTTAGTAAATGTAAACTAGTATATCTAATATACAATTATACACTTAATTATTAAATCAACACAGTAAGTCCATGCTACCTCTCCCGGTACTTTCGGGCATGCGGAATTTGATGAAAAACAATTTTCTAGAGGCGGTAACATGGACTCAAAACCGGATCTTTGTTAAACATCTAACTAACAAACTAACTAGGAGTTGTTAACTACTCGGTTAGGGGGTTATACCTTTCTTTCTTGAACTCCTTCGTCTTCGAACCTCGATGGTTGTCCGGATCGGCTTCACCCCGTCGTCTCCTTACGCCGAAGATCGATCCACCTGAAAGCTTCTACCTTTGGCTTCTTCTTCGAGCTTTGAAGAAACTAGTTCACTCGGTTTGCTAAACCTTGTGAACTAGAGTGAGTAGAGGAGAGTGTGTTGGGATTTTTCTCTATGGTTCTTGGTTCTCAACACATGAGACAAGTGAACCATAGACTAAAGAGAGGGAGAGCAAGAGGAGGAAGATGAGAGGTCAAGAACACAAGAGAGAGAAAGGAAATGAAAAAAATGAGCAAGACTTTTCTCTCTTGGCTCTCATAATCCAAAACCATCATAACCAATAATAGCAATCAAGTATTAGTGATGGTTTAAGCTACAATAGCCATATCATTTCATGCACTCATTTTGCACAAGAGAACAAGCAAGCAAAAGTCTTTGCCATGAAATGATAGCCATTGTCATCATGATGGTCAACTAGTCCAACCTAGTCAACCGGTCAACAAAGTCAACAAGTCAACAAAGTCAACCCCTCAACAACCATGTCACTATAATACTTAATTAATATTATTGTTAATTACATATCATATTCTCATTAGGGTTGAGCAAAAAGTCAACAGTCAACAGTCAACGGTCAACAACCCTAATGAGAATCCTCTGCCTCTGTCTCTCCGTCAACTGTGCATACACACCCGCATCCACGTTCCGAGGAACACGAATACATACTGGATAAAACCAATCCCAAAACGTACACTAGGATCTGGCTTAAACCAATGCCCGCTAGTGTTAACTGTCCGGACACTGTACGTGCACAAGTGCACGGATGTGACCGAACCCTGTCGCAAAACCATGCGACCTGTCGCAAAACCATGCGACCTTAACTCTTTTGCCTAAAGGCAAATAGCTTTCTGTGTGGGACTCTAAAGACTCGACACTATGCTGGCAGTAGGTTTAACCACAGACCGCAAGCGGCACTAGCTGTGCGTAACGGTCCCCAGGTAGATGCCGACAAGAAGACTGACGAGGTGAAACCCATCTGAACTCCTACTGAGCCTGAATGTGACAGTCTCCGTACAGTCCGGTCTGTTCGTCTGATACATCGCATGGCGGGCCTAGGGGGCGGTAAACGTCAGTCCCCTAATAGCGGTACAAGTCGTGTCGGAGTGAAGCCCAAAACACCCTGAGATAACACTGGAAGCCTACCAGTATATCTCGATTGCCCTGGCCAGGGACTACTCATGTAATGGCTCTCCTAGACACAGCGCGATGTCAAACCCCAATACCGGGAGAGACGAATCCTGTCTAACCGTCACTGCCTCCAAGTGCTTCGGGACTGAACCCAACTACTACCTGTTTGCACGACTCCTTTGATCCGTGGTAGGGTAGTGATCAAAGTACAGTGGGAACACACTCGAGGCGAAGTGACAGTGTCAAGTCAGCGGACTAAGCTATACTCATGTCACCTGGGAACTGATAACTGACGATAGGTATAATACCAACCGGTCAGTTCCCGACGAGTCCTGTCCAGTGTACTCGTAACCTAACGAGCACCCGTATACTATCTCCAGTACGACGTACTGATGGCTGTGGGACAGACCATCTCCCACACTGGGATGAAAAGCGCATACGCTAGTCTACTCCGGAGTATCGATGCCCTGTCTCGATAGTCCTGCGACTAGGGACCTGTATAAGGATGTGCTTATAGATTACCCAGCCCCCACTAGTGTGACTGCCATCACAACGCTGGTAATCAAGCAAAGATCCTAAGGGCTCCACTAATGTGTATGATATACTAAAATAAACACATGTACACATTGAAGTAGAAACAAACCAAGTAGCATACTACTATATCGATCAAGATTGTTTATACAAGGTGAATATCCCAAGCTTCCATTAAGTAATATACAAACTAGTATGATACAGTAATGGCCTCTAGGGCATATACACTAACAATCTCCCACTTGCACTAAGGCCATGTACTGGCGTATCGAAGACCTATCATCTCGATCAGCCGCTCGAACTGAGTCTGGGGCAAGGCCTTGGTGAATGGATCTGCAGTGTTATCTTCTGAAGCGACCCTCCGAACCTCGATCTCCTGGCGATCCACGATCTCCCTGATCAGGTGATACCGCCTCAAGATGTGTCTGGATCTCTGATGGGACCTGGGTTCCATCGCTAAAGCTATAGCCCCATTGTTGTCGCAATACAGAGGTATTGGATCAACAATGGACGGAACCACCTGAAGTTCTTTCAAGAACTTCCTCGTCCAGACAGCTTCTTTTGCGGCATCAGATGCAGCAATGTATTCCGCTTCCATCGTCGAGTCTGCAACGATTTCCTGTTTGGAACTCTTCCAACACACCGCCCCTCCATTGAGGGTAAAGACAAAACCCGACATGGACTTGGAATCATCCTTGTCACTCTGGAAGCTGGAGTCAGCAAAGGCCTCGATCTGGAGGTCTTTTCCGCCATACACCAAGAACATCTCCTTAGTCCTTCTCAGGTACTTGAGAATGTTCTTTACCGCTATCCAGTGTTTCTCCCCAGGGTTTGACTGATACCGGCTTACCACACTCAGTGCATAAGCTACATCCGGTCTGGTACACAACATCGCATACATTATAGAGCCTACCGCAGAAGCGTAGGGTATAATAGACATGCGATCCCTCTCCAAATCAGTCTTGGGAGACATCTCTTTAGAGAGGGTGATCCCGTGACAAGCCGGTAGGTTACCGCGCTTGGAATCTTCCATACTGAATCTTTTCAGTATGGTGTCGATGTACCTGGACTGTGAAAGTCCTAATATCCTCTTGGATCTATCACGATGGATCCGGATCCCCAGGATGTATGAGGCATCACCCAGGTCTTTCATGGAGAACCTGTGTGACAAGAACCCCTTGACAGATTGTAGCATAGGAATGTCATTTCCTATTAAGAGAATGTCATCCACGTATAAAACGAGGAATACTACAGTTCTCGCTACAAATCTACTATAGATGCATGGTTCATCTGGATTTTTGATAAAGCCAAATTCCTTGACCGTCTCATCAAAACAGATGTTCCAACTCCGCGATGCCTGCTTTAGTCCATAGATGGACTTAAGCAACTTGCACACCTTTCCGCTGCTCCCACTCTGAATGAAACCCTCTGGCTGGTCTGTATAGACACACTCCTCTAAATTTCCATTTAGAAAAGCGGTCTTTACGTCCATCTGCCAAATCTCATAATCGTGGAAGGCAGCAATGGCAAGAAGGATCCGAATGGATTTCAGCATAGCTACTGGAGAAAAGGTCTCGTCATGGTCCAAACCAGGTCTTTGACGAAAACCCTTTGCAACCAGTCTAGCTTTATAGGTCTCAACCTGTCCATCTACACCAATCTTCCTTTTGAAGATCCACTTGCATCCTACGGGTTTTACCCCGTCTGGAGCAACGTCCAACGTCCATACTTTGTTGGTGTACATGGACTCCATTTCGGTCCGCATTGCATCCAGCCATTTTACCGAGTCAACGCTCTGAACGGCCTGCTGGAAGCTAGTAGGCTCATCATAATCTATGATGCAATCCTCTCTATCCCCGTCTATGAGAAAACCGTAGTATCTCTCGGGCGGATGAGACTGCCTACTGCTCCTGCGGAGCGGCGTAGGAATGTCCTGTTCTTTTGAACCCTCTGGTTCCACTAAGCTTTCAGTAATAGCTCGTGGTTCTGGAATTTCTTCCAGTTCTACTGTGCTCCCACTTATCTGGTTTTCCAAAAACTCAGTTTCCAAGAAGTAGGCATGACGAGAAACAAAAACCTTTTGTTCCTCTTCGCAGTAGAAGAAATATCCCTTGGAGTTCTTTGGATATCCCACGAACTTGCACTGTACTGAGCGTGCCTCGAGCTTGTCCGCATGCTGCTTTTTGACAAAAGCTGGACATCCCTATGTCTTAATGTGATTAAGATAGGGTCTCTTCCCACACCACATCTCATATGGTGTAGTAGGCACAGTCTTAGTTGGAACTCGGTTCAAAAGGTATGCAGCTGATTCTAGCGCATACCCCCAGAATGATCGCTGTAACTCAGCGTTACTCATCATGGACCGTACCATATCCAATAGGGTTCGGTTCCGTCTCTCCGATACACCGTTATGTTGCGGAGTGTATGGAGGAGTAAGCTGAGAGAGAATTCCGTTCTCTTTTAAATAGTCCAAGAACTCGGCACTTAAGTATTCACCACCTCGATCCGATCTTAAAATCTTGATACTTTTGCCGGTTTGTTTTTCTACTTCATTCTTATATTCCTGAAATTTTCCAAAGGCTTTGGATTTATGTTTCATTAAGAAGACATAACCGTACCTTGAAAAGTCATCCGTAAAAGTAATGAAGTAAGAATAACCGCTTCGCGCATGTGTAGACATTGGACCGCACACGTCGCTGTGTACGAGTCCCAAGAGCTCGCTCGCTCTTACTCCGTGTCCAGTGAACGGAGTCTTTGTCATCTTTCCTTTGAGACAGGATTGACAAGTGGCATACGATTGATATTCGAACGGATTCAAATATCCTTCTGTATGTAACTTCGTCAACCTTCTCTCATTGATGTGACCCAGTCTACAATGCCATAAGAAAGTCTGATTTATTTCCGGAGACTTTCTTTTGTGTGTATTCTGGACATTGAAAATCTGTGGTTGGTTTAATACATATATACCATTGCTTAATGTACCTGACCCAATCAGAACTTGATTAAGGTGAATGTTCACAACATTACATACAAATATAAATTCATAACCTTCTTTAGTTAATAAAGATACAGAAATGATATTACAAGTTGCATTGGGTACAAAATAGCAATTACGCAAAACCAAAACATGTCCATCTGACAAGCCCAGGTGATAGTCCCCCACGGACTCAGCATCCATACCAGCTCCGTTTGCAACTCTGAAGGTCATATCACCTGCCTTCAAAACCCTACGCTTTCTCAGTGCCTGCAAAGAATTACAGATATGAGATCCTGATCCGGTATCCAATACCCAGGAAGTAGAGTTTATTGAAAGACAGTTTTCAATAACATACACACCTGAAGCTGAAGCCGCAACTTGCTTCAGTTCCTGTGTCCTGGCTTTCCAAGCCCTGCAATCATTCTTCCAGTGTCCCTTCTTATGACAATAGAAGCATTCTTCTTTATCCACAAGCTGCCCCGCTTTCTTTGTTGCCTTCGCCTTTCCCTTCGTATCCACTTTACTATCACCGCCCCTTGGTTTGGCGGAGGCTTTCTTCTTCTTTCCCTTGGCTTTCGCCTTGGACCTGGAAGAGTAAGATCCTCCTACAAACAAAGTGAATGTTTCCCTACCTTTCTGTAGGGTGCCCACTGCGCTCCTCAGCATGTTGAGGAGTTCTGAAAGTTCAACTTTCTTTTCTTGTAAGTTGAAGTTCAGGATAAACTGGGCGTAAGTGGAAGGAAGGGACTGGAGAATCAAGTCCGTATAGTGCTCATTCTCCAACGTGGTCCCAAGGTCCGCGAGCTATTCTATATGTAGGGTTGCTATGCACGCGCACAAGGGTCTACGGGGCATCAACCATGCCCGATTAAAATTTTAGCCGTGCCGAACAACCCGAATACGGATCTTTAAACTAGAGATTAGGCGAAAAGAAGCATGCTAAACACTTTAACACTAAGTGAGAGGGATTACAACCTTTGTAGATCCGGTCCTTCACTTCATATGCTCCGTGTTGAGGTCCCTTCGCTGCGATCATCGTGCTCTGGACTCTCGAGAGGCTTCACGAAGAGAAAGGTGCAGTCTTGCTTCCGATCTTCGATACAAAGATGATCTACCTTGAAGTTTCATTAACACAAGCTAACACTCACTAAAATTGAGTGAACACTCTCATCTAAAGGGCAAGGGAAGATGAGGATGATGAAGTAGGATTTTTGCTCTCTTTATTTATCTTTTTCTCACATATTTTCATCACAAATATCAAAACAAGAAAGCTTTGCATGAAGAACTCACGGAAGAAGAAGAATAGTGATCCATTTTCATTTGTGATGAATAATGAAAGGATTAATCTGATAAATAATGCAACCATGGTTTACTTAACCATTGTAGAGAATTAACCAAGGGTTAGGGTTTGGGTTGAGTTAAGAATGAGTCACTTGAAAATATCTTTTCCAAAACAAAAAAGAAAACCTTCTAGAATCTACTAGAAGTCATTAACCCAAATCAAACCCTAATCTTGATTAATCTTTACTAAACATGTTGCATTAATTATCATATCATGTTACAATATTATATATCACATATATAATATTTATCGTAACAAAATAAAATAATACATTTAACATATATCGCATATATATCAATGTATTACCCGAGTGAGAAAAAGAATCTTTTAGTGAGCTAATATTAGTTAATGTAATTTAATATATCATATATATTATTATACATTAAATTATCGAATCAACACTTGATCCGACAATCCGGCTATATCGCATATAACCGACTAATATTTATCCGTACCGATTCATCGAATCAACACTTGATCCGATGACGCGGCTGATATCAAATATCGCGAGAATAGAATACGGTATCTCATATCGTATTATCCTCGGTCCCGCACATATCACATATGTGCTCCTACTCCGTTTTGCCTGAGCCAAGAAACCTCTGTGTAGGACTCTAAAGAATCGTCAATACGCCGGCAGTAGGTGATGATCATATCAAACACCCACAAGCTGCAAGCGGTCAGCTAAACGTAACAGCTACCCAGGTATTGAGCGCTCAGAAGATCAACAAGCAAGCCTGTACATTCTCCTGTGAATCCAAACAGTAACACCCCCGTACAGTCCGGTCTCGTCGTCTGATATGTCGCATATCTCGCCTAGGGGTGGTAAACGTCAGACCCCAGTAGCTCGATAAGTCGTGTCGATATGAGGTCTATAACAGTTCGAGAAACTACTGATAACACTTACCAGTAAATCTCAGCAACCCTGGCCAGGTATTTCCGGTTATAGCCAATCGAACACAGCACAACATCAACTCCCTATACCGGGAGAGACGAATCCCCTCCTATCGCTCATTGCCTCCATGTGATTCGGGACTGTACCCAAAAGCCACCTTTTTGCATACCCTCTTGGACGTGGTATGATGGAAATCAAAGCACAGTGGGAATCACACAAGACTCTATGACGATCTCAAGTCAACAGACTACTCTGTACCAGTGTCACCGGAGAACTGCCATCTGACGTGAGGTATAATACCATCTGGGAGTTCTCGGCGAGTCTGTCCAGTGTATCCAGTCTCCACTGAGCACCCGTACACCATCCTTGATGTCAAACACCGATGGATATGGGATCATCCATCGCCCATCATATGGGTCAAGATGCGTATACGCTAGTCTACTCTGGTGCATCGATGCCCTGTCTCGATACACCCTCGACTAGGAACAGTTATAGGATATACTCGTCGACTACCGTGGCCCCACTAGTATGATCTCATCATAGTCCCAGTAGTCGAGTACATATCCTAAGGGCTTTATCAACATGTAATATAGAGACAATCAGAGTACATGTTAAGATGAAGTACAACCAGATAGCATACTATCATGTCGAGCAAGAAAGTCCTCCCTATATATGTCCAAGCATCCATTACAATATACATCGTATGTACAGTAATGGCCTCTAGGGCATACATATAACTAACAATCTCCCACTTGCACTAGGGCCATCTGTTGTGGTATTGCATACTCAACAATTAGCTGCGGTTGAAGCATCTCATACTCAACCATCCCATAAAAGTCTCTACTGGGAAAAAGGCCTTTGTGAGTGGATCCGCGCTGTCGTCCTCTGTGTCTACTCTTCTAACCTCGATCTCCCTGGAGATCAACCATCTCCATGATCAAGTGATACTGCCTAAGAATTATATCTGGATTTCTGATGGGACGGTAGTTCCTTGGCTAAAGCCACAACTCCATTGTCACACAATGGTAGGAACGAAGTTCATCTTATGAACTTATATATATCCAGACTGCCTCTTTGGTAGCATCCTTGGTAACGATGTATCTTGCCTTTAATCTTCTAGTAAGTCACGGTATCTAGCTTGGAACTCTTCCAACATACCGTCCCTCCACTGAGTGTAAATACAATGCCTGCGACTGACATTCAGTCGTTCTTATCACCTTGGAACCTTTCCAGTGATTCTCCCCAGGATCGATTGATACCATCTCACTACAACTAGTGAGAATCCTAACATCCAATTAGATCTATCTCATAGATCCAAAATTCAGGATTTAGGAGGTATCATTTTGATCCTATATGGAGAATCCTTGTGATAAGCGGAGATTGACCGAGCGTAGCATAGGAAACTCCTTCCCTATCAAGAGTATGTCATCCATGTACTCTACGAGGATCACCGCCATACTCTCTACTACCTTTTTGTATATACAAGGTTCATCTACCATTTTGATGAAGTCAAACTCTTTGACTACCACATCAAAACAGATGTTCCAACTCCGCGATGCCTGTTTCATCATATAAAGCATCTTGCACACGTTTCCGCTGCTCCCACTGTCTACGAAGCCCTCTGGCTGTGTACTTATAGACGCTCTTTTCTAAAACATCATTTAGAAAAGCAGTCATGACACCCAACCACCAGATGTCGTAGTCATGGTATGTAGCCGTGGCAAGTAGGATCTGGATGGACTTACGCATAGCTCCTTAGAAAAGGTTTTATCATAATCCATACCTGGTCAATGATGCAAACCTTTAACAAGTCTAGCTTTGAAAGTCTCAACTTTTCCATGTACACAAAGTAATCTTCTCAAGATATACTTGCTCCTGATGGGGATTTAACCCTTCAGATAAAGCAAACAAAGTCCATACTTTGTTGGTGTATAAGGATTCCATCTCAGATCGATAACCATCCAGCCATTCTTACAGAGTCCCACTCCTGACGGCTAGCCCGAAACTAGTTGGTTCATCATCTCATGCTGCAATCCTCGCTCCCACTGTCATAGAGAAACCGAAGTATCTCTCAGGTGGGTGAGGAACCCTGCTAGATCGGCGGAGAGGCTGAGGTTCGTTGGAAACTATTGAATCCTTTGGTTCTACCAAATCATCAGTTGCAGTTTGTATAGCTGGAACATTTCCAGTTCTACATAACAGACTTTGCCTCGAGCTTGTCCGGATTTTGCTTTTAGACTTAGGCCGGACAAACCCAAATCTTAACTAACTTAAGATATGGGCTCTTCCATTTCCATATCACATATGAAGTAGTAGGCAACTGATTTGATTTGAACCCTATTCAATAGGTATGCAGCTTCTCAAGTGCATAACTCCCAAAAGGAAATAGGAAACTCAGTAGTACTCATCATAGAGCACACCATATCTAATAGGGTGAGTTTGCTCCGCCCCGATATACCATCGTGCTATGGTGTATACGGAGGAGTAATGCTGAGAGAGAATCTCATTCTCCTTTAGAATAGTCCAGGAATTTCGTGCTAAAGTATTCTCCTCCTTGATCACATCAAAGGACATAATACTTTTACCCGTATTTTTGGTTCTCTACTTCTAACTCATATTCTGTGAATATCTCAAAAGGTTCGGACCTGTGTTTCAACAGAAACATATATCTGAATCTTGAGAGATTATCAGAGAATGTAATAAAGTAGAAAGAACCGATCTTGGCATGTGTAGACAGGGGACCTTACATACATCAACATGTATCAATCCCAAGAGTTCACTAACTCTTTCTCTGTTTCCAATAAACAGAGCTGTGGTCATCTTATCTTTGTGACATGACCGGCAAGTTTCACAAGATGTAAATTCAAACTAATTTAAATATGGATCTATATGTAACTTAGCTAGTCGGGTCGCATTGATATGACCTAGTCTACAATACCTCAAGAAGGATTGGTTCATTTCTGAACTCTTCCTCTTGTGTGTGTTCCGTATACTAAGAACTGTAGTTTGATTTATAACGACAATGCTTTTAGATAACGTGCCTGAACCGATCAACTCTTGATATAGGAAATGTTCAAAACATTATCCAACAATACAAAATTATATCCTTTCTTTACTAATAAAGAGACTGATATGATTTTGTATATCAGGTTCGGTATCTAATAACATTTGTTCAGAATCAATGTATTCTGGTAATACAAGGTGACAGTGACCAACAGACTTGGCTACAACACTTGCACCGTTTTCTATCTCATGAAACTTATCACCCGTTCTTAGTTCTCTACCTATCTGTAGCCCATGTAACAGATTACATATGCGGGATCCTGATTAGGTATCACATACCCAGGACGTAAAGGATACTGAGAAACAGTTCTTTGTAATGAACACACCCGAAGAAGATGCATCAGTATGCACTTTCTTCGTTTGGGCGGCACGGGAAATCTGGTATTCCCCAATTTCTTGCTCTGTCTTATAACAATTATAAGTCGGAGCGGGACAAACGTTCCCCAGCTTAGTATAACAAGCGGGTTCGGTCAATTCATCCATTTTATTATCTTGATTAAGGCGTGATATAGTCGCTACCTGGAGAGAGAGAGAGAAGAAAACACTCAGCGTATGCTCTTGCAAGATTAGATTGGTTATCTAATATATCTAATCAGGATGTCTCCCACTGTTTTTGTCAAATCTTCCTTCAAACCCTAAAAGGAAAGACTAGCCGGGATTAATTACACGCTATAAGTTCGCCAATCTTTCAGCCAGGCCAGTGTCGGTACTTTGAGGGAGGTCCCCCGTGCTTTTGCACGAACCTAATTAAGGTAAACCTCATTTTCCCAGGGGCGTAACCCCGTTGACACCTTTTTAGACACCTACTTGATCGGCTAATTGTAATGTGTAAAACTCTCCCAGGAGTAACTCTTACTCGCAGCGGGTATCGGGATCCAACTATCTCATAGAAGGTATGCAATCTCATTGCAAATTTCAACACTTGAAATTCCCAATAATATTTTGCCCCAAGCGATCTATGACCTTGGCAAGGTCAACAAACCATAGACCGCAAGTCAAGTTCAACCCGTCATTTCCTGATTGAATTAAACCCACCCACACGACCCTTGACAAGGTCAACAAAGTCGCACGACTACCCTAATCCAATCACATCATATGCTTATACAGATAAGCAGTAATCAGCTACCGCACACTACGCCTTGACAAGGTCAACAAACGCAGCACGAATACTAACTATTACTTATCTGAAATGACGGAGGGCTACGACGGGCTTTTCAGAAAACCCTTTGCGTAATGAACTTGATATCGTTGTAGAATCGAGTGATTTTAAATGGAGTGTTTTTGAGGCTTTTCTAGTTTTGCTAAAGGGGTCACTCCCGGTGAAGGGATCGTCGGCCCTTTCCTCATCGAATAAGGTGCAGGATATTTCACAAATATCACTATGCAAAGCAAGAACTATAGAAGCAATCAAAAGACAAACCGAGTGTGTAGCATCTGCCAGTTATTGCTAAAGGGGTCACTCCCGGTGAAGGGATCTCGGCCCTTTCCTTATCGAATAAGGTGCTGGATGTTCTACATGGAACACCGCTATGCAAAGCAAGAACTAGAGCTACCAGTTTTTATAAACAAGTTTCTACAACATCTTAGGTTTCTTTTATTTCATTAATCTCATTAATGAAGTCCCATTTTATTATGCTTCACAAGCATCTCATTTGAAACGAAATCTGCAATATAACATATATCTCATATATATAATATAAACATTCGTCACAGGCAGTAATATGATCTCATCACAGAACATTGCAGCAGAAGAACATAAATGAAATATTGGATATACTAGGACGTCCGTGTTTTTAATACGAGCCTGTATAAAACATGGATTCCACGGTCGCGATGAATAGCCAAACCCACATCCCTAGACCCCTACGAGAGCGGCAAGTAACACAGCCAATTCTAGGGTTAGGAGACCCGGTCCCGACTCCTCGAGATGGTCTCCCACTGGACCCTAGAACCCGGTTACTTGTGCTCCCCTCCTTGGGTCTACCTAATGCGGAAAAGTAAATAATATACAACGATGACATCTTCCGCAACCTGGAAGTGCCCCAATAAAAGAATATTACATACAAATGAAATTTACATTAATGAAAAAGAAAAACTCTCATCTCACATAAAACCCCCGGCTATTCAAAACGCGACGATCCAATATAACATATCACAGCAACACATAATATCTCATATCATCAACGTAAGCAAGTATGCATATCCCGATTGTCGTTGATGTATAGCAACGAAGCCGGCGATACACCACATACTACGCTTACGGTCACAGAAAAGAAAGTGTAAAACTACAACAGTTGGAATCCGCAACCTCTTTAGACATCGCATGCCTAACCAAATGAATTCCTTAGACATCTCATGCCTAACAATTATAAACCCTGCATTTTAGTCTCATTATCGAAAACTCTTTTCAATATCAAGTCGGGCAATTCAACAAGATTCCCGACGTCCTGATCGAATGCCCGTCACAAACTTTAGTAGACGGCCGCACCCTGGATGCCGTCGACAAAGTGCACTAAGGCGGAACACCGCTGCCGCAAGCACCCGAACGGATGCTTTTGGCGACGGGGTTCTCCTACAGTCACTTGGTCGGGGCTATGGGGCGTAGCTGTCTATTAAGTTTACCCGGCGAGTATCCGCGTACGCTACGTGATTGCGACGGACTTTTGATCACATCAAAATTCCGTGGCAACCTATCATTTGAGACTAAACTGCTATGTTTATAATATTCAAATCAGTTATCTCATAACAATGTGTGGATTCCAAATATTGTATCATATTCCAGATAAATAGACAAAGTTAAACTTTCCGATTGAATAATCAAACACCCAAGATTTCCCCAATATATCTCAACACTTGAAATCAGTTAAAAAACATCCATCACATGCCACAGTACCAATGGTCCAGCCGTAGAAGGGTCAAGCCAACGCCTCACATGTGGCGCGCCGTACTTCCCCAAACCCTAAGGTTCAAAAGGCAGTTCAAGACGGTCACATAATCGAGTTAAGGTTTGTTGTCTTCTAGAGGGTCCACCGCGTTACTTGCACGACTTAGAACGTTCTTAAACACAAGAAAAAATCCAACTTTTGAAAAAATTTCCGACAGGGGAAAAAATGAGTTATTGATATCCGTTCGAACTTTTTAACAGTTTCTAAAAATTATCCGGAAAAACACAAAGACGCAGTTAAAATTCCCGATCGAATCATCGAATCCCCAATACAACCCAGAAAATTCAACAGTTGAATAAATATTAAAAATTCCCAGAAAATACAGCACTAAAAGATAAGAATTATTGTGCAAATTTCAAATGCTGAAGTGACTAAATGGCCGCGGAACCGCCGCACAAGCCATGCTTGTGCCGCGGTTCCGCCGCGCTTTGGTGGAATCAGGCGCACGTGCTTCACAGTATTTCTTACAATTCCCTGCTAAAGTTTTTGAGCATTTTTAATTTGGAAAAAATCACAGTTTTGAAAAATTTCCAGAGAAGGGGTTTTATCGGGTTTTCCGGGTTCGATCAGACTTTAAACTTCGTCTAGACTTCGCCTAAAGCTCTAGCTTGGCTCTGATACCACTGTAGGGTTGCTATGCACGCGCACAAGGGTCTACGGGGCATCAACTATGCCCGATTAAAATTTTAGCCGTGCCGAACAACCCGAATACGGATCTTTAAACTAGAGATTAGGCGAAAAGAAGCATGCTAAACACTTTAACACTAAGTGAGAGGGATTACAACCTTTGTAGATCCGGTCCTTCACTTCATATGCTCCGTGTTGAGGTCCCTTCGCTGCGATCATCGTGCTCTGGACTCTTGATAGGCTTCACGAAGAGAAAGGTGCAGTCTTGCTTCCGATCTTCGATACAAAGATGATCTACCTTGAAGTTTCATTAACACAAGCTAACACTCACTAAAATTGAGTGAACACTCTCATCTAAAGGGCAAGGGAAGATGAGGATGATGAAGTAGGATTTTTGCTCTCTTTATTTATCTTTTTCTCACATATTTTCATCACAAATATCAAAACAAGAAAGCTTTGCATGAAGAACTCAAGGAAGAAGAAGAATAGTGATCCATTTTCATTTGTGATGAATAATGAAAGGATTAATATGATAAATAATGCAACCATGGTTTACTTAACCATTGTAGAGAATTAACCAAGGGTTAGGGTTTGGGTTGAGTTAAGAATGAGTCACTTGAAAATATCTTTTCCAAAACAAAAAAGAAAACCTTCTAGAATCTACTAGAAGTCATTAACCCAAATCAAACCCTAATCTTGATTAATCTTTAGTAAACATGTTGCATTAGTTATCATATCATGTTACAATATTATATATCACATATATAATATTTATCGTAACAAAATAAAATAATAAATTTAACATATATCGCATATATATCAATGTATTACCCGAATGAGAAAAAGAATCTTTTAGTGAGATAATATTAGTTAATGTAATTTAATATATCATATATATTATTATACATTAAATTATCGAATCAACACTTGATCCGACAATCCGGCTATATCGCATATAACCGACTAATATTTATCCGTACCGATTCATCGAATCAACACTTGATCCGATGACGCGGCTGATATCAAATATCGCGAGAATAGAATACGGTATCTCATATCGTATTATCCTCGGTCCCGCACATATCACATATGTGCTCCTACTCCGTTTTGCCTGAGCCAAGAAACCTCTGTGTAGGACTCTAAAGAATCGTCAATACGCCGGCAGTAGGTGATGATCATATCAAACACCCATAAGCTGCAAGCGGTCAGCTAAACGTAACAGCTACCCAGGTATTGAGCGCTCAGAAGATCAACAAGCAAGCATGTACATTCTCTGTGAATCTAAACAGTAACACTCCCGTACAGTCCGGTCTCGTCGTCTGATATGTCGTATATCTCGCCTAGGGGTGGTAAACGTCAGACCCCAGTAGCTCGATAAGTCGTGTCGATATGAGGTCTATAACAGTTCGAGAAACTACTGATAACACTTACAGTAAATCTCAGCAACCCTGGCCAGGGATTTCCGGTTATAGCCAATCGAACACAGCACAACATCAACTCCCTATACCGGGAGAGACGAATCCCTTCCTATCGCTCATTGCATCCATGTGATTTGGGACTGTACCCAAAAGCCACCTTTTTGCACGCCATCTTAGACGTGGTATGATGGAAATCAAAGCACAGTTGGAATCACACAAGACTCTATGACGATCTCGGGTCAACAGACTACTCTGTACCAGTGTCACCGGAGAACTGCCATCTGACGTGAGGTATAATACAATCTGGGAGTTCTCGGCGAGTCCGTCCAGTGTACCCAGTCTCTACTGAGCACCCGTACACCATCCTTGATGTCAAACACCGATGGATATGGGATCATCCATCGCCCATCATATGGGTCAAGATGCGTATACGCTAGTCTACTCTGGTGCATCGATGCCCTGTCTCGATACACCCTCGACTAGGAACAGTTATAGGATATACTCGTCGACTACCGTGGCCCCACTAGTATGATCTCATCATAGTCCCAGTAGTCGAGTACATATCCTAAGGGCTTTATCAACATGTAATATAGAGACAATCAGAGTACATGTTAAGATGAAGTACAACCAGATAGCATACTATCATGTCGAGCAAGAGAGTCCTCCCTATATATGTCCAAGCATCCATTACAATATACATCGTATGTACAGTAATGGCCTCTAGGGCATACATATAACTAACACTATGTAGCCAATCATCTTAAGCACGTGTTCCGCTACCGATGATCCGACGGCCAACCTTGCCGAAAATAACTTCTTCGACACTTCGTATCTTGCGATACGAGACTGCTCTCCATACAGTTCTTTTGTATGGAGAAATATGGACTCAAGGTCCAAATTCTCGTGCCTCCTCTGATGTTCGTTGTCCATAGAGGCAAGCACGAGGCACCTGGCCTTCGCGCAATCAATCTCCCAAGTCTTACGGATTTCCTTATCCGCGACGCTGGAGGTGGGACCTGGGACAGGGGGAGCTTTGGTGGTAAGAAGATACCCCAGCTTGTCGTAAGTGATTGCCATTTTGACATTCCTGAGCCAATCTTTGTAGTTTGGCCCTGTCAGTATGTTTTTATCTAGAAGTAACTTAAGTCCAGTCATGTCGATTGGTCGCTGCAATTAGGAGAGAGAAGAAGAAACACTAAGCATGATGCTCTTGCAAGTTTAGAGTGGTTTTTAGTTTGTCTAAACAGGATGGCTCCCACTGTTTCTCGAATCCCTCCTCAAACCAAAAAGGAAGAATTAGTCAGGATCAATCTCACCGTACAATACTTGCTTAACCGTTCAGCCAGGCCAGTGTCGGTACTTCGAGGGAGGTTTTCCAACGCTTTCGCGAAGTTCCTTAATTTAAGAACCTCTTTTCCCTTGGGGCGTAGCCCCGCTGACACCTTTCTAGACACCTACTAGGTTTATAGCATTGATCGTTAAGTGAGAAATTTCCCGAGGAGTAGCATATACTCACAGTAGGATCGGGATTCAAATATCATCGCGTGACGAAACTGAAGGAATCCTACCAGAATCATCACACTCCAAATGGTATGCAACACTAGCAAGTTTCAGTTCTTTTCAAACTCCCGATGTGGATTTTTGCCCCATGCTCTTATGACCTTGACTTTGGCCAACAAATCATAAGTCGCATGTCAAGTTCTACCCGTCGTTCTCTAAGTTAATTTGAATCCACCCGCACCTACCCTTGACTTTGGCCAACAAGACAGTACGACTGTTCCAAACCAACGCATCTATCTATGCTGCACATGAATACCCAATAGCTAACAATCACTATGCCTTGACTTTGGCCAACAAACATAGCTTGAATACTATTGACTATTCATGTGAAACGACAGAGGGCTACGAATGGTTTTGGTGAAACCGTGAACGTAGTGAACTTGATATAATCGATGGAACGAGATATCTTTTAAAAGGAGTGGCTCAAGCTCCGCATTTAAAAGTTGGTTTTGAAAAGAACCGAGTGGTTTTTCGAAAGTGTTCCAACGACTTTTACTTGGTTTATTCTTCTTGCATTAGTACTTTTAATGCGTGATATTCTTGCATTAGTTCTTTTAATGCGTCCCATCATTTAAATCTACCATTGCAGAAAACAACCAAAATATGACGTACGCTTATGCCATTCGCATTCGCCACGGGGCCCCGTCATTACCCGTTAGGTTACTTAACTAACGACAGAGCGGGGGCTGGGCTAGCGCGGCTGTAAAACATAAGCAACGCCTAAATAATATCATATATAGATATATATTGCAATGATAGCCATTTCAGATCACAGATGAACACATTGGATATACTAGGAACCCGCAATTCGTACGAGCCTGTAACGAAAAGCAGATTACACGGTCGCGGTGAATAGCCAATACCCCACCCAAGACCCCTACGGGTGCGGCAAACTACCCGCCAAGTACCCGAAGCGAAGCAACCTCCCTCAACTCCGTGAGTAGGCCACTCGGCACTTCGGGATACCCGGTAGTTTGTGCACCCCCTCCATAGGTCTATCCTAGGAGCAAAAACAGTAAAAAGAAATTATACAATGACGGCAACAACCCCGACCCGGTTGTGCGGCCATACAAATAATAATTACATCAATTTACAAATTTACATGAATTGAAAGAAAAGAAAACTCTCGTCTCACAACCCCCGGCTATTCACCCGCGACAATCCAATGAATTCATATACACAAACCAATAACATTACAGATCACAGATTTGTATAACTCCCACTAATCGACATATAGCGATTAGCAGACGTTCAATACAAATATCACATCACAGATAAAAACCCGTCAGCTTAAGTCTTTAGAAGTTCGATCAAAAATACGGATTTTTAGGCCCCAAACACAAAATTTTCGTTCTGGAAAATCTGGGCTGAAAAGACATATTCCAAAAATCCCAAAACAACCCCAGAAATACACTGCACAAAATTTGGACCTCGGCCGAGTCAACTCGGCCGCGGAACCGCGGCGGGAGCGTTCTCCCGCCGCGTTTCCGCGGCGCTTTGATCGGTTCGTGGGACCAAATTTTGTGGTTATTTAATAAAAAGCCTGAGCCGATTTTTAAGATGAAATTTATCAATTTTTGAACAAAAAAAAAAATCGGCAGAAACTTGACATATCGGGTTCGTTTCGTGACTTTTTCTTTGATCGATCTTCTAGTTACTTTGCTAACATGTTAGATAGAGTTTAACTAGGCTCTGATACCACTGTAAGTCCATGCTACCTCTCCCGGTACTTTCGGGCATGCGGAATTTGATGAAAAACAATTTTCTAGAGGCGGTAACATGGACTCAAAACCGGATCTTTGTTAAACATCTAACTAACAACCTAACTAGGAGTTGTTAACTACTCGGTTAGGGGGTTATACCTTTATTTCTTGAACTCCTTCGTCTTCGAACCTCGATGGTTGTCCGGATCGGCTTCACCCCGTCGTCTCCTTGCGCCGAAGATCGATCCACCTGAAAGCTTCTACCTTTGGCTTCTTCTTCGAGCTTTAAAGAAACTAGTTCACTCGGTTTGCTAAACCTTGTGAACTAGAGTGAGTAGAGGAGAGTGTGTTGAGATTTTTCTCTATGGTTCTTGGTTCTCAACACATGAGACAAGTGAACCATAGACTAAAGATAGGGAGAGCAAGAGGAGGAAGATGAGAGCTCAAGAACACAAGAGAGAGAAAGGAAATGAAAAAAATGAGCAAGACTTTTCTCTCTTGGCTCTCATAATCCAAAACCATCATAACCAATAATAGCAATCAAGTATTAGTGATGGTTTAAGCTACAATAGCCATATCATTTCATGCACTCATTTTGCACAAGTGAACAAGCAAGCAAAAGGCTTTGCCATGAAATGATAGCCATTGTCATCATGATGGTCAACTAGTCCAACCTAGTCAACCGATCAACAAAGTCAACCCCTCAACAACCATGTCACTATAATACTTAATTAATATTATTGTTAATTACATATCATATTCTCATTAGGGTTGAGCAAAAGTCAACAGTCAACGGTCAACAACCCTAATGAGAATCCTTTGCCTCTGTCTCTCCGTCAACTGTGCATACACACCCGCATCCACGTTCCGAGGAACACGAATACATACTGGATAAAACCAATCCCAAAACGTACACTAGGATCTGGCTTAAACCAAAGCCCGCTAGTGTTAACTGTCCAGACACTGTACGTGCACAAGTGCACGGATGTGACCGAACCCTGTCGCAAAACCATGCGACCTCTACTCTTTTGCCTAAAGGCGAATAGCTTTCTGTGTGGGACTCTAAAGACTCGACACTACGCTGGCAGTGGGTTTAACCACAGACCGCAAGCGGCACTAGCTGTGCGTAACGGTCCCCAGGTAGATGCCGACAAGAAGACTGACGAGGTGAAACCCATCTGAACTCCTACTGAGCCTGAATGTGACAGTCTCCGTACAGTCCGGTCTGTTCGTCTGATGCATCGCATGGCGGGCCTAGGGGGGCGGTAAACGTCAGTCCCCTAATAGCGGTACAAGTCGTGTCGGAGTGAAGCCCAAAACACCCTGAGATAACACTGGAAGCCTACCAGTATATCTCGATTGCCCTGGCCAGGGACTACTCGTGTAATGGCTCTCCTAGACACAGCGCGATGTCAACCCCCAATACCGGGAGAGACGAATCCTGTCTAACCGTCACTGCCTCCAAGTTCTTCGGGACTGCACCCAACTACTACCTGTTTGCACGACTCCTTTGAGCCGTGGTAGGGTAGTGATCAAAGTACAGTGGGAACACACTCGAGGCGAAGTGACAGTGTCAAGTCAGCGGACTAAGCTGTACTCATGTCACCTGGGAACTGATAACTGACGATAGGTATAATACCAACCGGTCAGTTCCCGACGAGTCCTGTCCAGTGTACTCGTAACCTAACGAGCACCCGTATACTATCTCCAGTACGACGTACTGATGGCTGTGGGACAGACCATCTCCCACACTGGGATGAGAAGCGCATACGCTAGTCTACTCCGGAGTATCGATGCCCTGTCTCGATAGTCCTGCGACTAGGGATCTGTATAAGGATGTGCTTATAGATTACCCTGCCCCCACTAGTGTGACTGCCATCACAACGCTGGTAATCAAGCAAAGATCCTAAGGGCTCCACTAATGTGTATGATATACTAAAATAAACACATGTACACATTGAAGTAGAAACAAACCAAGTAACATACTACTATATCGAGCAAGATTGTTTATACAAGGTGAATATCCCAAGCTTCCATTAAGTAATATACAAACTAGTATGATACAGTAATGGCCTCTAGGGCATATACACTAACAAACACTTGACTTAATAATCCGGTCATATCTCATATAACCGACTAACATCCAATGTATCGACTTATCGAATCAACACTTGATTCGATAACCCGGCTATATCATATATAACCGACTGATACATAAATTCGTGAGAATAGAATATGGTATCACATACACGCATTATTCTCGGTCCTGCACATATCACATACATGCTCCTATTTCGTTTTGCATGAGCCAGTAAAACCTCTATGTAGGACTCTAAAGACTCGTCAATACTCCGGCAGTAGGTGATGATCACATCAACCACCCACAAGCCGTCAGCGGTACTAGCTAGACGTAACGGCTACACGGGTATTGAGCGATCAGAAGATCAGCAAGCAAGCCCGCTCCAACTCCTGTAAAAGCCTGCCGGTAACACTTCCCGTACAGTCCGGTCTCCTCGTCTGATATGTCGCATATCAAGTCTAGGGGTGGTAAACGTCAGACCCCAATAACCGATAAGTCGTGCCGATGTGAGGCTCATAACGGGTCGAGAAACTACTGGTAACACTTACCAGTAAATCTCTAAATCAGCCCTGGCCAGGGACTGTAGGGTTCCTAGGCACACTAATGAGGTCTCACAAGGCATCAACCATGCCAAATTCAAAATTTTCCAGTGCCGAGAAACCCTAATGCGATCGTTGACTAGAGATTAGGTGAAACTACGAGCTAGTTAACAACCTAACCGCTAAGAGATTGGAAATACAACCTTTGTAGATCCGGTCCTCCACCTCCATAGCTCCATGATGACGTCCCCTCGCTGCGATCATCGGATCCCGGGCTCTAGCGTCGGCTTCATCGGAGAAATGGGCGGGCTAGGTCGTCGACTTCGATGCCGAAGATGATCTACGTCGAGGCAACACAAGATCAAGCTCCAACTTCACCAAGTCATGAAACTTGTGAAGAAAACACCCTATACTACATGGCAAGTGGTAGAGGATTAAGAAATAGGAAGTGGGTTCACTTTAGAAGTGAATTTCTCTCTTTTTCTCAAGGCACCATTGTTGGTTGCTAGCTTCTTCATCTTGAAGAAGAAGAAGAAGAAGAAGATAATATGATAAGCATTATTGAAAATAGAAAATAAGTTGATTCTTATCATATAGCAACCATGGTTAAGTGTAGAGAATAAACTAGGGTTAGGTTGAATGGTTAGGGTAGAGGAAAGAAACAAAATGGTCAAGCTTTCAACCCTTCATGAAGCTTCAATGTTAAACAAAAGTAGCAACCATTTCATTTCTTGCCAAAATGAAATAAATAAATGAATAAATAAATAAAAACCCTAACCATTTACTTAACAAAGGTTTAAACCAAACATACACCGAAGTTGGCATGTATCATCAAACATGATACAATCTTGTACACAAAAATATATCACATATACAATGTGCACAAACAAGTGAGAAAAACATCTTAAGTGAACCAATACTAGTTATTGCAAAGTAATATATCAAATATATAATTATGCATTAAATCATTAAATCAACACTTTATTTAACGATCCGGTCATATCGAATATGACCGACTAATATCCAATGTATCGGCTTATCGAATCAATCCTTGATTCGATAACTAGGTTATATCGTATACAACCAATCGATACATTCATCGCGAGAATAGAATACGGTACCACATACACGCATTATTCTCGGTCCCGCACATATCTCATATGCGCTCCTATTTTGTTTCTCTTGAGCCAGGAAACCTCTGTGTAGGACTCTAAAGACTCGTCAATACGCCGGCAGTAGGTGATGATCATATCAAACACCCACAAGCCGTAAGCGGTCTGCTAAACGTAACGGCCATCCGGGTATTGAGCGATCAGAAGATCGACGAGTAAGCCCGCTCACACTCCTGTGAATCCAACCAGTAACACTTACCGTACAGTCCGGTCTGATCATCTGATATGTCGCATATCTCGCCTAGGGGTGGTAAACGTCAGACCCCAATAGCTTGATAAGTCGTGTCGATATGAGGTCTATAACAGTTCGAGATACTACTGATAACACTTACCAGTAAATCTCAGCAACCCTGGCCAGGGATTTCTGGTTATAGCCAATCGAACACAGCGCAACATCAACTCCCTATACCGGGAGAGACGAATCCCCTCCTATCGCTCATTGCCTCTATGTGATTCGGGACTGTACCCAAAAGCCACCGTTTTGCACGCCCTCTTGGACGTGGTAAGGTGGAAATCAAAGCACAGTGGGAATCACACAAGACTCTATGACGATCTCGGGTCAACAGACTACTCTGTACCAGTGTCACCAGAGAACTGCCATCTGACGTAAGGTATAATACCATCTGGGAGTTATCGGCGAGTCCGTCCAGTGTACCCAGTCTCCACTGAGCACCCGTATATAATCTATGATGTCAAACACCAATGGATATGGGATCATCCATCGCCCATCTATATGGGTCGAGAAGGTATACGCTAGTCTACTCTGGTATATCGATGCCCCGTCTCGATACACCCACGACTAGGGACCTTGAAGGATGTACTTATGGACTACCATGTCCCTACTAGTATGATCCGCATCATAGTCCAGGTAGTCAAGTATACATCCTAAGGGCTTTACCAACATGTAACGGAGAGACAATCAGTGTACACGTTAAGGTAAAGAGTAACCAGATAGCATACTATCATGTCGAGCAAGAAAGTCCTCCCTATATATGTCCCAGCATCCACTACAATATACATCCTATGTACAGTAATGGCCTCTAGGGCATACATATAACTAACAATCTCCCACTTGCACTAGGGCCATCTGTAGCAGTGGTTGGAGTATCTCATACTCAACCATCCCATAAAAATCTCTCTCTGGGAATAGGCCTTCGTGAGTGGATCCGCCGTGTTATCCTCTGAGTCCGCTCTCCTAACCTCGATCACCCTGGAGATCAACCATCTCCATGATCAGGTGATACTGCCTTAGAATATGTCTGGATCACTGATGGGACGGACGTTCTTTGGCATAAGCCACAACTCCATTGTCACACAATGTGAGGAACTAAGTTCATCTCATGAACAAATATACATCCAGACTGCCTCTTTGGTAGCATCTTAAGTAGCGATGTATCCAGCCTTTATCGTCTAGTATGCCACGGTATCTAACTTGGAACTCTTCCAACATACCATCCCTTTACTGAGGGTAAAGACAATGCCTGTGACTGACTTTCAGTCGTCCTTATCACCCTGGAACCCTTCCAGTGATTCTCCCCAGGACCAATTGATACCATCTCACTACAACTAGTAAGTATGCTAATATCCAATTAGATCTATCTCATAGATCCAAAACCCTGGATTTTAGTAGGTATCACATTGATCCTGAGTGGAGAATCATTGTGATAAGCGGAGATTGACCGAGCGTAGCATAGGAAACTCCTTTCTTATCAAGAGTATGTCATCCACGTACTCTACGAGGATCACCACCATACTCCCTACTACCTTTTTGTATATACAAGGTTCATCTACCATTTTGATGATGTCAAACTCTTTGACTAACACATCAAAACAGACGTTCCAATTCCGCGATGCCTGCTTTATCACATAAAACATCTTGCACATGTTTTCGCTGCTCCCACTGTTTACGAAGCCCTCTGGCTGTGTACTTATAGACGTTCTCTTCTAAAACATCATTTAGAAAAGCAGTCATGGCACCTAACCGCCAGATATCGTAGTCATGATATGTAGCCGTGGCAAGTAGGATCTGGATGGACTTAAGCATAGGCACTAGAAAGGGTTTCATCATTATCCACGCCTGGTCAATGACGAAAACCTTTAACAAGTCTAGCTTTGAAAGTCTCAACCTTTCCATCTACACCAAGTAATCTTCTCAAGATATACTTGCTCCTGATGGGGATTTAACCCTTCAGATCAAGCAACTAAAGTCCATACTTTGTTGGTGTATAAGGATTCCATCTCAGATCGCTAAGCATCCAGCCATTCTTACAGAGTCTCACTCCTGATGGCCAGCTCGAAACTAGTTGGGTCATCATCTCATGATGCAATCCTCGCTCCCACAATTATAGAGAAACCGAAGTAACTCTCAGGTGGGGGAGGAACCCTACTAGATCGGCGGAGAGGCTGAGGTTCGTTGGTTACTATTGAATCATCAGCTGTGGTTTGTATAGCTGGAACATTTCCAGTTCTACATAACAGACCTTGCCTCGAGCTTGTCCGGATTTTGCTTTTAAACATAGGCCGGACAACCCCAAATCTTAACTAACTTAAGATATGGGCTCTTCCCTTTCCATATCGCATATGAAGCGGTAGGCTACTGATTTGATTTGAACCCTATTCAATAGGTATGCAGCTTCATAAGTGCATAACTCCCAAAAGGAAATAGGAAAGTCAGTAATACTCATCATAGAGCGCACCATATCATATAGGGTGTGATTGCTCCGCCCCGATATACCATCGTGCTATGGTGTATACGGAGGAGTAATGCTGAGAGAGAATCTCATTCTCCTTTAGAGTAATCCAGGAATTCCGTGCTCAAGTATTCTCCTCCTTGATCACATCAAAGGACATAATACTTATACCCGTATTTTGGTTCTCTACTTCTAACTTATATTCTATGAATATCTCAAAAGGTTCGGACTTGTGTTTCAACAGGAACATATGTCTGAATCTTGAGAGATTATCAGAGAATGTAATGAAGTAACAAGAACCGGTCTTGGTATGTGTAGACTGGGGACCTACATACATCAACATGTATCATCCCAAGAGTTCAACTAACTCTTTTTCTGTTTCCAATAAACAGAGCTATGGTCATTTTATCTTTGTGACATGACTGGCAAGTTTCATAAGATGTAAATTCAAACTAATTTAAATATGCATCTAAATGTAACTTTAGCTAGTCGGGTCACATTGATCTGACCTAGTCTACAATACCTCAAGAAGGATTCGTTCATTTCTGAACTCTTCCTCTTGTGTGTGTTCTATATACTAAGAACCGTAGTTTGATTTAGAACATCAATGCTTTTAGATAACGTGCCTGAACCGATCAACTTTTGATATAGGAAATGTTCAAAACATTATCCAACAATACAAAATTATATCCTTCTTTAATAAAGAAAGAGACTAATATGATTTTGCATATCAGGTTTGGTATCTAATAGCATTTGTTCAGAATCAATGTATTCTGGTAATACAGGGTGACAATAACCAACAGACTTGGCTGCAACACTTGCACCGTTTTCTGCCTCATGAAACTTATCACCCGTTCTCAGTTCTTTACCTATCTGTAGCCCATGTAATAAATTACATATGCGGGATCCTGATCCGGTATCACATACCCAGGACGTAAAGGATACTGAGAAACGGTTCTCTGTAATGAACACACCCGAAGACGATGCATCAGTATGCACTTTCTTCGTTTGGGCGGCATAGGAGTTCAGGTATTCCCCTATTTCCTTCTCTGTCTTATAATAATTATAAGTTGGAGCGGGACCAACGTTCCCCAGCTCAGTATAACAAGCGGGTTCGGTCAATATATTCGTTTTATTATCTTGATTAAGGCGTGATATGGTCGCTACCTGGAGAGAGAGAGAGAAGAAAACACTCTGCGTGCGCTCTTGCAAGATCAGATTGGTTATTATTTTATCTAATCAGTATGGCTCCCACTGTTTTTATCAAATCTTCCTTCAAACCCTAAAAGGAAAGACTAGCCGGGATTAATTACACTCTACAAGTTCGTCAATCTTTCAGCCAGGCTAGTATCGGTACTTTGAGGGAGGTTCCCCGTGCTTTCGCACGGACCTAATTACAGTAAACCTCGTTTTCCCAGAGGCGTAACCCCATTGACACCTTTCTAGACACCTACTTGATCGGCAAATTGTAATGTGTAAAACTCTCCCAGGAGTAACAATTACTCGCAGTGGGTATCGGGATCCAACTATCTCATAGAAGGTATGCAATCTCATTGCAAATTTCAACACTTGAAATTCCCGATAATATATTGCCCCTAGCGTCCTATGACCTTGACGCAGACCAACAAACCATAGTGCGCTAGTCAAGTTCAACCCGTTATTTCCTGATTGAATTAAACCCACCCGCACGACCCTTGACGCAGGCCAACAAAGTCGCACGACTACCCTAATCCAATCTGCATCATATGCATAAGCAGATAAATACTAGCTAGCTACCGCACACTACGCCTTGACCCAGGCCAACAAACGTAGCACGAATACTAACTACTACTTATCTGAAATGACGGAGGGCTACGACAGGTTTTTCTGAAAACCTATTGCGTAATGAACTTGATATCGTTGTAGAATCAAATGATTTTGAAATGGAGTGTTTTTTAGGCTTTTCTAGTTTTGCTAAAGGGGTCACTCCTAGTGAAGAGATCGTCGGCCCTTTCCTCGTCGAATGAGGTGCGGGATATATCATATATATCACTGTGCAAAGCAGAAACTATAGAAGCAATCAAAAGACAAACCGAGTGTGTAGCATCTGCCAGTTATTGCTAAACGATTCACTCCCGGTGAAGGGATCTCGGTCCTTTCCTTATCGAATAAGGTGCAGGATGTTCTACAAGGAACACCGCGATGCAAAGCAAGAACTGTAGCTACCTATTTTATTTAGAAATTCGATTCCACAACATCTTAGGTTTCTTTTCTTTCATTAATCACATTAATGAAGTCCCATCATTTAAATCACCTAAAAATCACAGATAAATACGACGTACACTTATGCCATCCGCATTCGCCTCGATGTCCCCTCGTGCACCGTTAGGTTAGGTAACTAACGGCAGAGCAGGGCAGGGCTAGCATGGGTGTAAAACATAAGTAACGTCTATATAATATATCATATATACTATATATATTGTATCTATCACAGAACATCACATGATCACATCACAGATATCGCAGCAGAAGAAACATATGAAATATTGGATATCCTAGGACGTCCGTGTTTTCAATACGAGCCAGTATAAAACACGGATTCCACGGTCGCGATGAATAGACAAACCCACACCCCTAGACCCCTACGAGAGTGGCAAGCAACCCTACCAATTCTAGAGTTAGGAGACCCGGACTCGACTCCTCGAGTTGGTCTCCCACTGGACTCCAGAACCCGGTTACTTGTGCTCCCCTCCTTGGGTCTATCCTAGTGCGAAAAAGTAAATAATATACAAACGGTGACATCTTCCGCAACCTGGAAGTGCCCCAATAAAAGAATATTACATACAAGTTTTTACATGAATGAAAATGAAAAACATTCATCTCACATAAAAACCCCCGGCTATTCAAACACGACGATCCAATATAACATATCCAGCAACACATAACATCACATGTCATCAACGTAAGTAAACATGTGTATCCCAATTGTCGTTGACATATAGCAACGAAACCGGCGATATCACATATTACACTTACGGTCACAAAAAAGAAAGTGTAAAACTACAACAGTTGGAATCCGCAACTTCTTTAGACATCGCATGCCTAATCAAATGAATTCCTTAGACATCGCATGCCTAACAATTATAAACCCCGCATTTTAGTCTCATTATCGAAAACACTTTTCAATATCAAGTTGGGCAATTCAACAATATTCCCGACATCCTGATCGAATGCTCGTCGCAAACTTTAGTAGGTGGCCGCACCCCTGACGCCGTCGACGAAGTGCACCAAGGCGGAACACCGCTGCCGCGAGCACCCGAACGGATGCTTTCGGCGACGGGGTTCTCCTACAGTCACTTGGTCGGGGCTATGGGGTGTAGCTGTCTATTAAGTTTACCCAGTGAGTATCCGCGTACGCTACGTGATTACGACGGACTTTTGATCGCATCAAAATTCCGTGGCAACCGATCAAGTGAGACTAAAGTGCTATGTTTATAACATCCATTCAGTTATCTCATAACTACTTGTGGATTCCAATTATTGTATCACATTCCAGATAAATAGAAAATGTTAAACTTTCCGATCGAACAGTCAAACACCCAAGTTTTCCCGAAACAGCTCAACACATGAAACAAGTTTAAAAACATCCAGTTCATGCCTCAGTACCAACGGTCCAGCCGTAGAAGGGTCAAGCCAACGCCTCACATGTGGCACGCCGTACTGCCCCAAACCCTAAGGTTCAAAGGGCAGTTCAAGACGATCACATAATCGAGTTAAGGTTTGTTGTCTTCTAGAGGGTCCATCGCGTTACTTGCACTACTTAGAACGTTCTTAAACCACGGAAAAATCCAACACTTGGAAATTTTCCAACAGGGGAAAAATTGGGTATTTATATCCGGTCGAACTTTTTAACATATTCTAAATATCCGGAAAATCCAACGAAATTAAAAATTCCGATCGAAACAACGACTACAAAATAAACCCCAAAATACTCAACTCTTGAGTCAGTGTTAAAAATGCCCAGAAAATAGAAACAACAGAGGTATGAATTACTGTGGAAAAATCCGTCGCTAATTCCATTACACTGCCGCGGAACCGCCGCCAAAGGGGGGTTATTGCCGCGGTTCCGCGGCCATATAGAGGACTTAGGGGCTCATTTTTCATGGTAATTCGTATAAAACCCTGCTGAATTTTTTAAGCAATTTTAATTTTGAAAATTCCCAGATTTTAAAAAATGACCAGAGAAGGGTGTATCTTGTCGTATATGGGTTCGATCGGGGTTTTAACTTCGTTAACGCATCGTCTAAGGCTCTAGCTAGGCTCTGATACCATTGTAGGGTTCCTAGGCACACTAATGAGGTCTCACAAGGCATCAACCATGCCAAATTCAAAATTTTCCGGTGCCGAGAAACCCTAATGCGATTGTTGACTAGAGATTAGGCGAAACTACGAGCTAGTTAACAACTTAACCGCTAAGAGATTGGAAATACAACCTTTGTAGATCCGGTCCTCCACCTCCATAGCTCCGTGATGATGTCCCCTCGCTGCGATCATCGGATCCCGGGCTCTAGCGTCGGCTTCATCGGAGAAATGGGCGGGCTAGGTCGTCGACTTCGATGCCGAAGATGATCTACGTCGAGGCAACACAAGATCAAGCTCCAACTTCACCAAGTCATGAAACTTGTGAAGAAAACACCCTATACTACATGGAAAGTGGTAGAGGATGAAGAAATAGGAAGTGGGTTCACTTTAGAATTGGATTTCTCACTCTTTTTCTCAAGGCACCATTGTTGGTTGCAAGCTTCTTCATCTTGAAGAAGAAGAAGAAGAAGATAATATGATAAGCATTATTGAAAATAGAAAATAAGTTGATTCTTATCATATAGCAACCATGGTTAAGTGTAGAGAATAAACTAGGGTTAGGTTGAATGGTTAGGGTAGAGGAAAGAAACAAAATGGTCAAGCTTTCAACCCTTCATGAAGCTTCAATGTAAAACAAAAGTAGCAACCATTTCATTTCTTGCCAAAATGAAATAAATAAATGAATAAATAAATAAAAACCCTAACCATTTACTTAACCAAGGTTTAAACCAAACATACACCCAAGTTGGCATGTATCATCAAACATGATACAATCTTGTGCACAAAAATATATCACATATACAATGTGCACAAATAAGTGAGAAAAACATCTTAAGTAAACCAATACTAGTTATTGCAAAGTAATATATCAAATATATAATTATGCATTAAATCATTAAATCAACACTTGATTTAACGATCCGGTCATATCGCATATGACCGACTAATATCCAATGTATCGGCTTATCGAATCAATCCTTGATTCGATAACTAGGTTATATTGTATACAACCAATCGATACATTCATCACGAGAATAGAATACGGTATCACATACACGCATTATTCTCGGTCCCGCACATATCTCATATGCGCTCCTATTTCGTTTCGCTTGAGCCAGGAAACCTCTGTGTAGGACTCTAAAGACTCGTCAATACGCCGGCAGTAGGTGATGATCATATCAAACACCCACAAGCCGCAAGCGGTCTGCTAAACATAACGGCCACCCGGGTATTGAGCGATCAGAAGATCGACGAGTAAGCCCGCTCACACTCCTGTGAATCCAACCAGTAACACTTACCGTACAGTCCGGTCTGATCATCTGATATGTCGCATATCTCGCCTAGGGGTGGTAAACGTCAGACCCCAATAGCTTGATAAGTCGTGTCGATATGAGGTCTATAACAGTTCGAGATACTACTGATAACACTTACCAGTAAATCTCAGCAACCCTGGCCAGGGATTTCCGGTTATAGCCAATCGAACACAGCGCAACATCAACTCCCTATACCGGGAGAGACGAAACCCCTCCTATCGCTCATTGCCTCCATGTGATTCGGGACTGTACCCAAAAGCCACCGTTTTGCAAGCCCTCTTGGACGTGGTAAGGTGGAAATCAAAGCACAGTGGGAATCACACAAGACTCTATGACGATCTCGGGTCAACAGACTACTCTGTACCAGTGTCACCAGAGAACTGCCATCTGACGTAAGGTATAATACCATCTGGGAGTTCTCGGCGAGTCCGTCCAGTGTACCCAGTCTCCACTGAGCACCCGTATATAATCTCTGATGTCAAAAACCAATGGATATGGGATCATCCATCGCCCATCTGTATGGGTCGAGATGGTATACGCTAATCTACTCTGGTATATCGATGCCCCGTTTCGATACACCCACGACTAGGGACCTTGAAGGATGTACTTATGGACTACCATGTCCCCACTAGTATGATCCGCATCATAGTCCAGGTAGTCAAGTACACATCCTAAGGGCTTTACCAACATGTAACGGAGAGATAATCAGTGTACACGTTAAGGTAAAGAGTAACCAGATAGCATACTATCATGTCGAGCAAGAAAGTCCTCCCTATATATGTCCCAGCATCCACTACAATATACATCCTATGTACAGTAATGGCCTCTAGGGCATACATATAACTAACAGGGACTTCCCTGTAATGGCCAATCGAGCACTGCGCAACATCAACCCCCAATACCGGGAGAGATGAAACCCCTCCTATCGCTCATTGCCTACATGTGACTCGGGACTGTACCCAAAAACCACCATTTTGCACGCCCTCATGGACGTGGTAAGGTGGAAATCAAAGCACAGTGGGAATCACACAAGACTCTATGACGATCTCGGGTCTACAGACTAACCTGCACAAGTGTCACCAGAGAACTGCCATCTGACGTGAGGTATAATACCATCTGGGAGTTCTCGGCGAGTCCGTCCAGTGTACCCAGTCTCCACTGAGCACCCGTATACCATCTCTGATGTCAAACATCAATGGATATAGGATCATCCATCACCCATCTCATGGGTCGAGAAGCGTATACGCTAGTCTACATTGGTATATCGATGCCCCGTCTCGATACACCCACGACTAGGGACCTTGAAGGATGTACTTATGGGCTACCATGTCCCCACTAGTATGATCCGCATCATAGTCCAGGTAGTCAAGTACACATCTTAAGGGCTTTACCAACATGTAACTATAAGACAGTATAAAGAGACAAGTATACATGTTAAAGTAAAGAGCAACCAGATAGCATACTATCATATCGAGCAAGAAAGTCCTCTTTATATATGTCCAAGCATCCAATATAATATACATCATCTGTACAATACTGGTCTCTAGGGCATACATACAACTAACAATCTCCCACTTGCACTAGGGCCAGCTGCTGTAGTATCGCATACCAAGCATCCCGAAGAGTCTCTCAAACTGTATCTGGGGAATGGCCTTCGTGAGTGGATCCGCTGTGTTGTTCTTCGTGTCAACCCTCCTGACCTCGATCTCCCGGCGACCAACTATCTCCCGGATCAGGTGATACCGCCTCAGAATATGCCTGGATCGCTGATGGGACCTGGGTTCCTTGGCCAAAGTCACTGCTCCATTGTTATCGCAATACAAAGGTATTGGATGCTCAATGGATGGAACCACTCCAAGTTCAGTAATGAACTTCTTGATCCAGACAGCCTCTTTGGCAGCATCGTTGGCAGCGATGTATTCAGCCTCCATCGTCGAGTCTGCCACGGTTTCCTGCTTGGAACTCTTCCAGCTAACTGCCCCTCCGTAAAGGGTAAATGAAAGGTTTACTTAGCACCACATGAAGGGTTTGGAAGCATCACATGTACCAAAGATTAAAATTTTAGGGTGCTAAGTAAGCATACAAAGAATCATTCCTAGAAAAATTAGGGTTACATAAACAACACTTCATCTCAAGTAAGAAAAGCTAGGGTTTTGAGAGTACAACCTTTGTAGCTCCCTACGCTAGACTCCTCGGCCACTTGGGGTTTGGAAAAAGTCCGCTTGATCTCCTCTAGGTCCATAATGATCCACCCGGAGTCCGCTTTATCCAAGCTTGCAACTTCACTTTATCAAGAAGATGAAACGAAGCTAACACTCTAAACAAGTGGGCTAGACTTGTGTAGAATGGTGTTGTGGTTCTCTTTCTCACTTCAAAATCCTATCTTGTTGAGTATTTTGCTCACTTGAAAAGTCTAGAGAGCAAGAGCTCAAGGTTGAAGAAGATGATGGCTTTTTAAGAAGAATACAAAAGATAAAACCTTATGAGAAAATAAAAATATATCAATATATATTTTTCTTCTCTCATCTCAAACCATGGTTAAACAATAAATATATTATTGAACTTGAGTTAAACCCCAAAAGGAAAGTTAATCCATGGTTAAAAGGTGGGTGAGCATGGTTAGGTCAAAGAAGAGTGTAGAAAGAAACCATGAATTATCCTTTCCTTTTTCCTTTCCACATGAAGGGTTTGGAAGCATCACATGTACCAAAGATTAAAATTTTAGGGTCCTAAGTAAACATTTCATTGGTATCAGAGCCGACCTTGAACATTAGGCGACACTTTAGCGAAGTTAAAACTCCGATCGAACCGAAAAATACGGATTTTTAGTGCTCTCTGGACATTTTTTCAAAACTGTTGTTTTTCAGAATTAAAAATATGTAAAAATTACAGAAGGTAAATATAAGAATTACTGTAAAATTCGATGCCGTGAACAGTCTTTCTTGCCGCGGAAACGCGGTCTAAGCTTGCTTAGGCCGCGGTTCCGCGGCCGTACACATCAATCACTGCATGAATTTTATACAGTAATTCTTGTTTCTGCTTGTATAATTTTTAGGGTATTTTTAATCTGAATTTTGTGCTGTTTGTTCTGGAGATGGTTTTGGACTCGTCGATTCGATCGGAATTTTCATTTCGTGTCTTTTCCGGATAAATTAGAATGTATTGAAGTGTTTGAACGAGTATCATTTGCTCACTTTTCACGGGGTTTAAAATCTTTCGGAAATACGTGCAAGTTTGTTTGTGGTGGACCCTCTAGAAGACAACAAACCTTAACTCGATTATGTGACCGTCTTGAACTGCCTTTTGAACCTTAGGGTTTGGGGCAGTACGGCGTGCCACATGTGAGGCGTTGGCTTGACCCTTCTACGGCTGGACCGCTACCACTGTGTCACACTCCGGGTTTTTGAACTCCGCTCAAGTGTTGAGCTTTAGCGAATCTTGGTTATTTGATCGTTCGTTCGAAAACTTTAATACCGTCTATTTATCTGGAATGTGATGCAATATCTGGAATTCATATAGCTAGATATGAAATACGAAATATGTGATATTTCGCATTTACGATATCTAAAGAGAATGTGGATTCCAGATATTGCAGTTTTACACTTTCTTTTCTGTGACCGTAAGTGTAGTATGTCGATATCGCCGGTTTCGTTGCTATACGTCAACGACAATTGGGGTACGCATACTTACTTACGTTGATGATATATGATATTATGTGTTGCTGAGATATGATGTGCAGGATTGTCGCAATTGAATAGCCGGGGGGTTTTATGTGAGATGAGAGTTTTATATTTTCATTCATGTAAATTTAAATGTAATGTAATATTCTTTTATTTGGGGCACTTCCGGGTTGAGGTCGATGCCACCAGTGTTGTATATTATTTACTTTTTCGCATTAGGATGGACCCAAGGAGGGGAGCACAGGTGATCGGGTTCTGGGGTTCAGTGGGAGGCCATCTCGAGGAGTCGAGACCGGGTCTCCTAAACTCCAGAATTGGTAGGGTCGCTTGCCGCTCTCGTAGGGGTCCAGGGTGTGGGCTTGGCTATTCATCGCGACTGTGGAATCCGTATTTTCTATTGTTGGCTAAATACTAAATACGGACATCCTAGTATATCCCACATTATATCTATGTTTCTGCTGCGATATCTGTAATGTGATCATTAGATATGTTCTGTGATGGATACAGTATATAGTAATATGATATATTATATAGGCGTTACTTATGTTTTACACCCGCACTAGCCCTGCCCTACTCTGCCATTAGTTACCTAACCTAACGGTGCACGAGTGGACATCGAGGCGAATGTGGATGGCATAAGTGTACGTCGTATTTATCTGTGATGTTTAGGTGAGATAAATGATGGGACTTCATTAATGTGATTAATGAAAGAAAAGAAACCTAAAAGATGTTGTAGAATCAAATATTAATAAAAAGGGTAGCTACAGTTTTGCTTTGCATAGCGGTATATATGATATACCCTGCACCTTATTCGATGAGGAAAGAGCCGAGATCCCTTCACCGGGAATGACCTCTTTAGCAAAACTGGCAGATGCTACAAAACTCGGTTTGATTTTTGATTGCTTTTGGAGTTTTGCTTTGCACAGTGATATATATGATATATCCCGCACCTTATTCGATGAGGAAAGAGCCGAGATCCCTTCACTGGGAGTGACCTCTTTAGCAAAACTGGCAGATGCTACAAAACTCGGTTTGGTTTTTGATTGCTTTTGGAGTTTTGCTTTGCACAGTGATATATATGATATATCCCGCACCTTATTCGATGAGGAAAGAGCCGAGATCCCTTCACCGGGAGTGACCTCTTTAAGAAAACTAATAAAAGCCTCAAAATCACTCCATTTCAAAATTCACTTGATTCTATAATGATATCAAGTTCATTACGCAATAGGTTTTCAGAAAAACCTGTCGTAGCCCTCCGTCATTTCAGATAAGTCCAACTTAGTATTCTCGCTACGTTTGTTGGCCTGCGTCAAGGCGTAGTGAGCAGTAGCTAACTAGTATTTATCTGTTTGTGCATATGATGCAGATTGGATTAGGGTAGTCGTGCGACTTTGTTGGCCTGCGTCAAGGGTCGTACGAGTGGGTTTAATTCACTCAAGAAATGACGGGTTGAACTTGACTAGCGCACTATGGTTTGTTGGCCTGCGTCAAGGTCATGGGACGCTAGGGGCAAAATATTATCGGGAATTTCAAGTGTTGAAATTTGCAATGAGATTGCATACCTTCTATGAGATAGTTGGATCCCGATACCCACTGCGAGTAATTGTTAATCCCGGGAGAGTTTTACACAGGACAATTAGTCGATCAAGTAGGTGTCTAGAAAGGTGTCAACGGGGTTACGCCTCTGGGAAAACGAGGTTTACTTTAATTAGGTCCGTGTGAAAACACGGGGAACCTCCCTCAAAGTACCGACACTGGCCTGGCTGAAAGATCGGCGAAGTTGTAGGGTGTAATTAATCTTGGCTAGTCTTTCCTTTTAGGGTTTGAAGGAAGATTTGATAAAAACAGTGGGAGCCATCCTGATTAGATAAGATAATAACCAATCTGATCTTGCAAGAGTATACGCTAAAGTGTTTTCTTCTCTCTCTCTCCAGGTAGCGACCATGTCATGCCTTAATCAAGATAATAATATGGATGTATTGACCGAACCCGCATGTTATACTGTGCTGGGGAACGTTGGTTCCGTTCTATCTTATAAGAGTTATAGGACTGAACAAGACATAAGGGAATACCAGGATTCCCATGCCACCCGAATGAAGAAAGTACATGATGATGCATTTTCTTCGGGTGTGTTCGTTACAGAGAACTGTTTCTCCATTTGCCCTACGTCCTGGGTATTAGATACCGGGTCAGGATCCCATATATGTAATCAGTTACATGGGCTTAAGAAAGGTAGAGAACTTGGAGAAGGTGATAAAGACATAAGGGTTGGAAATGGTGCAATTGTTGCAGCTAAGACCGTCGGGGAGTATCACCTTGTATTACCAACTGGTAATACATTGATTCTGAACGAATGCTATTACATGCCGAACCTGATATGCAACATTATATCGGTTTCTTTATTGAGTAAAGAAGGATATAATTTTGTATTACAGGATAATGTTATGAACATTTTCCTTAACCAAAAGTTGGTTGGATCAGGCACGTTGTGCAATGGCATTTATGTTCTAAATCAATCAACAGTTCTGAGTATAACAAACACACACAAAAGGAAGAGTTCAGAACTGAACGAATCCTTCTTGTGGCATTGTAGACTGGGTCACATCAATGCGACACGACTAGCTAAGTTGCATAAGGATGGATATTTGAATCCGTTTAAATTTTCATCTTATGACACTTGCCAGTCATGTCTCAAAGGCAAGATGACCAAAACTCCGTTTACGGGACATGGAGAAAGAGTTACCGAACTCTTGGGACTGATACATAGTGATGTATGCGGTCCAATGTCTACACATGCCAGGAATGGTTCTGCGTACTTCATTAAATTCACTGACGATCTCTCTAGATTCGGATATGTGTTCCTGATGAAACACAAATCAGAAGTTTTTGAGAAATTTAGAGAATATAAACAAGAAGTCGAGAACCAAACCGGAAAAAGTATTAAAATCCTTCGATCTGATCGAGGAGGTGAATACTTGAGCAATGAATTCCTGGACTTCCTAAAAGAGAATGGGATTCTCTCTCAGCTGACTCCTCCATATACACCACAGCACAACGGTGTATCAGAACGGAGGAACCGCACCCTATTAGATATGGTGCGCTCTATGATGAGCACAGCTGAGTTACCTATTTCCTTCTGGGGGTATGCACTGGAAACAGCTGCAGACCTATTGAATATGGTTCCCACCAAATCCGTGCCAACCACTGCATATGAGATATGGAAAGGTAAGAGACCATATCTTAATTATGTTAAGATATGGGGTTGTCCGGCATATGTAAAAACACAGAATCCGGACAAACTCGCGGCATGGTCCATTCTGTGTAAGTTTATTGGATATCCCAAACATTCGCGCGGGTATATCTTCTACCACACCGAGAAACAAAAGGTGTTTGTTTCTCGACATGCCACCTTTTTAGAAAAGGAATTTCTTGAAAAAGAGATTAGTGGCAAGGAGGTAGAACTGGAAGAGGTTCCAGCAATACAGACTGCGACAGAAGATTTGGTTGAACCGGAGGATTCGGTAGTTCCCAACGAACCTCAGCCTCTCCGCCGATCTAGTAGGGTTTCTCACCCACCTGAGAGATACTACGGTTTTCTCATGGATGGTGGGAGTGAGGACTGCATCATGGAGGATGATGACCCAACTAGCTTCGAGCAGGCCATCACGAGTGGGGACTCAGTGAAATGGCTGGATGCAATGCGGTCCGAGATGGAATCCATGTACACCAACAAAGTATGGACTTTAGAAAATGCTCCTGAAGGGGTAAAACCCATTGGGAGCAAGTGGATCTTCAAGAAAAAACTTGGTGTAGATGGGAAAGTGGAGACTTTCAAAGCTAGACTTGTAGCAAAGGGTTTTCGTCAAAGACCAGGTGTGGACTATGACGAGACCCTTTCTCCAGTGGCTATGCTTAAATCCATCCGGATCATACTTGCCATCGCTGCATATCATGATTACGAAATCTGGCAAATGGATGTTAAGACTGCCTTTCTAAACGGTGCTTTAGAAGAGTGCGTGTATATGACTCAGCAAGAGGGCTTCGTAGATAGTGGGAGCAGCGGGAAGGTGTGCAAGCTGCTTAAATCCATTTATGGATTAAAGCAAGCGTCGCGGAGTTGGAACATCTGCTTTGACGTCGTTATCAAAGAGTTTGATTTCGTCAAAAACGTAGATGAACCTTGTATCTACAAGAAGGTAGCAGAGAGTAAGGTTGTCTTCCTCGTATTGTACGTGGACGACATACTCTTGATAGGAAATGACATTCCTATGCTGCAATCGGTCAAGCTCTTCTTATCACAAAGATTCTCAATGAAAGATCTTGGTAATGCCTCCTGCATATTGGGAATTAGGATCTATAGAGATAGATCCAAACGGATATTGGGATTGTCCCAATCCAGGTATATTGACACCATACTAAAGAGGTTTAGTATGGAAGAATCTAAGCGTGGGAACTTACCCACGATCTCTAGAGTCACTCTCTCCAAAGAGATGTCTCCCAAGACTGATTTGGAGAGAGCTCGCATGCAAGGGATACCCTATGCTTCGGCTGTAGGCTCTATCATGTACGCGATGCTATGTACCAGACCCGATGTAGCATACTCACTAAGTGTAGTGAGCAGGTATCAAGCTGATCCTGGAGAGAGTCACTGGACAGCTGTGAAGAGCATTCTCAAGTACTTGCGAAGGACTAAAGAGATGCTCTTGGTGTATGGTAACGGAGAACTCCAAGTAGATTCCTTTACCGATTCGAGCTTCCAGAGTGATAAGGACGACTCTAAGTCGCAGTCGGAATTTTTTTTTACCCTTTACGGAGGGGCGGTTAGCTGGAAGAGTTCCAAGCAGGAAACCGTGGCAGACTCGACGATGGAGGCTGAATACATCGCTGCCAACGATGCTGCCAAAAAGACTGTCTGGATCAAGAAGTTCATTACTGAACTTGGAGTGGTTCCATCCATTGAGCATCCAATACCTTTGTATTGTGATAACAATGGAGCGGTGGCTTTGGCCAAGGAACCCAGGTCCCATCAGCGATCCAGGCATATTCTGAGGCGATATCACCTGATCCGGGAGATAGTTGATCGCCGGGAGATCGAGGTCAGGAGAGTTGACACGAAGAATAACACAGCGGATCCACTCACGAAGGCCATTCCCCAGATACAGTTTGAGAGACTCTTCGGGATGCTCGGTATGCGATACTACAGCAGCTGGCCCTAGTGTCACGACCCGAGAATTCGACTCGTGACCGGCACTTAACCACGCAACGTCTACAGGCGTAACGCGGCTAAGTAAGCCGAACCCAGAAATCAAAACCAATAAATATAGAGTGATTTAAAACATTTTGTAAAAACAATCGTACATGTCTGAAAAACTTCCATTTATTTAGTAGAAATCCTTTTTAAGTTCAAAAGTTATAACTTTTATAATTTTGGTAACATTTCCTTTTTAAAACATTTGCCCCGCCAGTCGGATAGAAACAAGGTGTAACAGAAATGACGAGTAAAATGAATGAAGCATCACAATAGGATATACGACGCCGTAGCGAAGAATACACAGTAAAGCAAGGACAATATCATAAAAGATGAGACTGCAAAAGTAAAGTCGGCTCACATGCGAGCTCGACACCAGAATATAAAATCATACATATCGTCCTCTCAACTGTCTCTAAGTCAATACAGAAAGGTAGATGGAGAATACTAGATACATCAATATACAACTGAAAGATAACAGATACCGTACAAAACCCACCTATCAGCAAGAGGCTATCTCTGCTCAAAAAGGGTATCTGTGCCAAAAGATACGGAAACAGCCAGCCGTGACTACTCCCAAGGGCAACCTGCAAACACTGTGGCACAACGGGGGTGAGTTGCCAACTCGTGAATAGAGATAACATATAAAGGTGATCGCAAGCATGCACATATAGCGTGGCTCTACTAATGCCAGCAGATGATATCAATGCATGTCAGATAGAGGATGCAATAGTAATGCAAATACTCTAACAGGTGAATGCTACAGGATGAGATATATAGTAGTCAATGCTGAGTATGGGATAATAACATCTACATGGACTATGTCAACATGGGAAACCATAATCGGTGCCTCAGGCTGCACTCAAATCCTAAATACACTCAGGCGCCAGCACACCCATCGGCCCTCAAATCCTGTACATCTCTGAGAAATCACGAGTGCCCAACATCGGCACCCAAAATATCATAAAATACTCGTGTCCAGCATCGACACGCAAATCCTCGTATATCGGGCTCCGTCAGTCCGGATCAGCCCACGGGGTCCGTCTGCGGTGTCGGCCCTCGGCCCCGGCAGCACGGGTCATCCCGCATCCATCACTCGACTCTGGTCAGTATCCTCCGGACAACTGCCAGGTCCAACCAATCACCGGTAGGTACTCGCCCGCCTCCAGGCTCAATCGGCAAATCCCATCGATCGTCTCGCCGAGGGGAACCATACCGGGCCCACCACGAACCCGCAACCGGAACATCCACTCCTCGAATCGGGTTTCAAGCACACGTCTCAGCACCGAGAAAACGCGTGGTGGACACACCAAAATATCATATCACGAGGTACCGGGTTTTTCAAATAGCACATCTTTTCTTAAATACTTCCACGGTCCTCAAAACAGAAATCACATGAAAATCCAACACCAATAGTAAATCCAATGCAAGGTACAATATACATCAATCCATGGTATGAGCATAAGGGAAAAACCGCTTTTAAAGTAGTTTCGTTTCCGGTTTTAAAAGATGTCATGTGGCTCCCAATATACATGAAAGTCATTTCAAATCACATATGAAGCGAACTATAGCAATATAATCATGACAGCTCTACAGTGAGTGTGGTATGGCAATTACTAACGGTGTGTGTGTAGCATGCAAATAGTGCCCGTGCAACATAAACCGTTAGTAATAGTGCGGTGTTCTATCAGTTCTAAGCATATATCTATAAACACATAGCAAGGAATGCAATATGCGATGACAGTCTATGGGGTGCATGCAACATATAATAATAAAGTCCTATCAGCCCTAACGCATAACGCCATGCGGGCGATATCCCCGTAGATGTGAAATCTACTCACAGTGTCTCGCGCTAAGTGTATCCAACCACTTGCTTGCCCTTTTTCGCAGCGTCCGTCTCACTGGCCTGCGAACCTAGAATCACAACACATATTACACATATAAGCTCAATTTCGCCAAAAACGCGATATCACGGTCAAACTAGAAACTCGTGTCGCAAACCAATCGCGCGTGTGCGCGATACGCTAAAACAAGAGTGTGTGCTGAACCAAGAACCACCCCGACGCGCTACGATGCGTAGCACGCACCAGACCAAGAGAAGCATGCATGACGCACTACACATCCACCCCAAGCTAAAGGAAAAAGCTCCCAGATTTTTACCTGGAAGACAACTCAAAAATTAAGCAAGACCAAACACTGCAAAACACCCCCAGAAACCATCCTACCCAAAACGAGACAGAAATGGGGAGGGGAGGCCGGCGTCGCCGGGCAAACCATGAATGTCGCCGGCCAAACCCCGGTGGTATGGGCTCGAACTTCACTCACATTCCCCAAAAACCCTGCACACCATTCTGAAGTTGTTTACAACACAAAAAACACCTACAGTAAAAGCAGATCTAGGAAACTTAAAAATCTGCACAAATACGACATTTTGCAACAATTTGTGAAACTGGTGGTATTTTAGCGTAACTGGGGTTGAACTAGGTTACAATGGCCTCACTAACTCACTAACAAGCTACTGAAACCAATTCTCACCTCAATGGCACAAAGATCCTACTAAACATCCCATATCACACTAAAACGCACCAATATCCATAAACCGATGCAATTCTACAATAACCAAGCTAACTAGGGAATAAGATAGGAAGTATACCTCACACTCGACCCTAGGGAGTTGCAGGAAGGTGGAGAAGTGAAGTGAAGGGGCTGCACTGGGTGCTGGAGCCGCTGCTGCCCACTGCTGCTACTGCTGAATTTTGCTGCTGTTGCTATTGCTTCATGCTGCTGCTGCTGTTGGTTCTGGCTCAGTTGTTGCTGTTGCTTTGCTTGCTGCTTGCTGCTGGGTGCTGGGGCTGAAGGTAAGTGTGTGTGAGGGAATTGCAAAGGAATGGGGGCAACACTCAAGTCCAAGGTCAACCCTCCTCTCTCTCTCCTCAATATGGCCAAGCATGGCTAAGCCATGCCTCTCTCTCTCTCTCATGCCAACACAACACAATCAATTTAAAACAAAAGACTTAATTCTAATATTAACCCACCATGGGTAAAATTATGGTATTAACACATTTCAAAAACCCTAGTTTACATGCACATGTGTGTGCAAGCTTAGGAAAATTTTGGAAAAATATTTATTAAACTAAGAAAAATATTTAAAACCCAATTTGGTAAACTTTTTGTTGAAAACCATTATTTAATTAAAATTATTCACTAACCCTTATCCTAAGGTGTTACACCTAGTGCAAGTGGGAGATTGTTAGTTGTATGTATGTCCTAGAGGCCAGTATTGTACAGATGATGTATATTATATTGGATGCTTGGACATATATTGAGATGACTTTCTTGCTCGATATGATAGTATGCTATCTGGTTGCTCTTTATCTTAACATGTATACTTGTCTCTTTATACTGTCTTATAGTTACATGTTGGTAAAGCCCTTAGGATGTGTACTTGACTACCTGGACTATGATGCGGATCATACTAGTGGGGACATGGTAGTCCATAAGTACATCCTTCAAGGTCCCTAGTCGTGGGTGTATCGAGACGGGGCATAGATATACCAGTGTAGACTAGCGTATACGCTTCTCGACCCATGAGATGGGCGATGGATGATCCCATATCCATTGGTGTTTGACATCAGAGATGATATACGGGTGCTCAGTGGAGACTGGGTACACTGGACGGACTCGCCGAGAACTCCCAGATGGTATTATACCTCACGTCAGATGGCAGTTCTCAGGTGACACTTGTGCAGGTTAGTCTGTAGACCCGAGATCGTCATAGAGTCTTGTGTGATTCCCACTGTGCTTTGATTTCTACCTTACCACGTCCATGAGGGCGTGCAAAACGGTGGTTTTGTTAGTGTATATGCCCTAGAGGCCATTACTGTATCATACTAGTTTGTATATTACTTGATGGAAGCTTGGGATATTCACCTTGTATAAACAATCTTGCTCAATATAGTAGTATGCTACTTGGTTTGTTTCTACTTCAATGTGTACTTGTGTTTATTTCAGTATATCACTTATACGCATTAGTGGAGCCCTTAGGATCTTTGCTTGATTACCAGCGTTGTGATGGCAGTCACACTAGTGGGGGCTGGGTAATCTATAAGCACATCCTTATACAGGTCCCTAGTCGCAGGACTATCGAGACAGGGCATCGATACTCCGGAGTAGACTAGCATATGCGCTTCTCATCCCAGTGTGGGAGATGGTCTGTCCCACAGCCATCAGTACGTCGTACTGGAGATAGTATACGGGTGCTCGTTGGGTTACGAGTACACTGGACAGGACTCGTCGGGAACTGACAGGTTGGTATTATACCTATCATCAGTTATCAGTTCCCAGGTGACATGAGTACAGCTTAGTCCGCTGACTTGACACTGGCACTTCGCCTCGAGTGTGTTTCCACTGCACTTTGATCACTACCCTACCACGGCTCAAAGGAGTCGTGCAAACAGGTGGTGGTTGGGTGCAGTCCCGAAGCACTTGGAGGCAGTGACGGTTAGACAGGATTCGTCTCTCCCGGTATTGGGGGTTGACATCGCGCTGTGTCTAGGAGAGCCATTACACGAGTAGTCCCTGGCCAGGGCAAGCGAGATATACTGGTAGGGTTCCAGTGTTATCTCAGGGTGTTTTGGGCTTCACTCCGACACGACTTGTACCGCTATTGGGGGACTGACATTTTACCGCCTCCTAGGCCGGACATGCGATGTATCAGACGAACAGACCGGACTGTACGGAGACTGTCACATTCAGACTCAGTAGGAGTACCGATGGGGTTTCACCTCGTCAGCCTTCTTGTCGACATCTACCTGGGGACCGTTACGCACAGCTAGTGCCGCTTGCGGTCTGTGGTTAAACCCACTGCCAGCGTAGTGTCGAGTCTTTAGAGTCCCACACAGAGGGTATTCGCCTCTGGGCAAAACAGAGTAGAGGTCGCATGGTTTTGCGATAGGGTTCGTTCTCATCCGCGCACTTGTGCACATTTGGGGTCCGGACGGATATTGCCAGCGGGCTCTGGTTTGAGCCGGATACTGGTATATGTTTTGGGGTTGCTTTTATCTCTCAGTATTCATGTTCCTCGGAACAAGAATGCAGGTGTGTATGCACAGTTATTTGAGGAGGAGGAAGATGACCTTCATTAGGGTTTCGGAACGGGTGCGTATGCACAGTTGACAGTCGTCTTTTTCCAAACCCTAATGGATTTATGCTATATCAATTAATAATATATAATAAAATGAAATTGTGTCATGGTTGGTTTTTATGTTGACTTGTTGACCATGGTTGACTTGTTGACCATGGTTGAACTTTTGACCATCATCATTACAAAAGAAAGATGCTCTTTGATTCTAGCAAATTCATTTAATGTTTGAAATGATAATGGTCATTCCTAAACCTTCCATCAACCTTTTTCATTTTCATTATTATTATTATTTGATAATTCTTTTGCTTTATGTTATGGTTGCAAAAGAAAAAGAGCTCATTATCTCATTTAGCTTCTCTCTCCTCACTTCATCTTCTTCTTCCTCTAGCAAAAGAGAACCCTTCTCATGTGTTGAGAATCCCTCTCTTTAAAAAGAAAAGCATCCCTTAGACACTCTCTACTCACTCTAGGATCAAGGGTTTAGCAAGCCGGAGATTCTAGTTCACTCCAAGTTCGAGAAAGAGCCCAAAGGTTGAACCCTCGAGGTGGATCCATCTTCGACGGAAGAAGGCGACAAGAAGAGAACCATCAACCTCTACAAAACTTTGAAGAAGAAGGAGTTCAAGTTTAGGTATAACCATCTTCATCCGAGTAGCTAAATCTCTTTAGCAAATTTGCTAGTTTTAGTTTAGGAAAAGATCCCGACTTTGTTTAGTCCATGTTGCCCCTTGCGCTAAAAATTTGATTTTTATACCGTTTCCGCCTCCCCGTAAGAACCGGGGGTGGCAACGTGGACTTACAGTGGTATCAGAGCCTAACTAAACTTAAACTAGCTTGGTAGTGAAGTGTTACGAAGTTCGGAACCGAAAAAATCACAAAACCGGAAAAACTAAAACCCTAAGTTTCTGTTGAAATTTTTTCTGCTCTAAATGAAAAACTTTATACTTGAAAATTCGGCTCAGGGTTTTGTGTGAACACCCATGAAAAACGATCCACTGTTTCGTTCAAATCGCCGCGGTTCCGCGGCACGAGGTAGGCATGTGCAGCGGAACCGCCGCCGTTTGTCGTCTTCTCTGCATCGTTTTTCGTGCAGTGTGTGTCTGTGTTGGTTTCGGGATTTTTAAAATATATTATATGTGCCCAGATTTTCCAGAACTGAAATTTACTTTTGGGGTCCTATAATTCCGTATTTTTTTCGAACTTCACTGCACTTTGACTATGATGGTTATATCTGTGATGCTTGCATGTATTGAACGTCGGCTAATCGCTATAAGTCGATTGGTCGGGGTTATACATGATCTGTGTTTGATATTGGAATGTGTATATGAATGTGTTGGACTGTCGCCGGTGAATAGCCGGGGTGGATGTGAGATGAGCTTTTGTTTTTCTTTCATTCATTGTAAATGTAAATTGATGTAATAATTATTATTTGTTTGGCCGCACAACCGGGTCGGGGTTGTAGCCGTCATTGTATAATTCTTTTTACTGTTTTTGCTCCTAGGATAGACCCATGGAGGGGGTGCACAAACTGCCGAGTACTTGGCGGGTAGTTTGCCGCACCCGTAGGGGTCTTGGGTGGGGTATTTGGCTATTCACCGCGACCGTGTAATCCGCTTTTCGTTGCAGGCTCGTAAGGATTGCGGATTGCTAGTATATCCAATGTATTCATCTGTGATCTGTAATGTCTATCATTGCTTTCTATTTAGGCGTTGCTTATGTTTTACAGCCGCGCTAGCCCAGCCCCCGCTCTGTCGTTAGTTAAGTAACCTAACGGGTGATGACGGGACCCCGTGGAGAATGCGAATGGCATAAGCGTACGTCATATTTTGGTTGTTTTCTGCAATGGTAGGATTAAATGATGGGACGCATTAAAAGTACTAATGCAAGAATATCACGCATTAAAAGAACTAATGCAAGATAATAAACCAAGTTAAAGTCGTTGGAACACTTTCGAAAAACCACTCGGTTCTTTTCAAAACTAACTTTTAAATACGGAGATTGAGCCACTCCTTCTAAAATCTATCTCGTTCCATCGACTATATCAAGTTCACTACGTTCACGGTTTCGCCAAAACCATCCGTAGCCCTCCGTCGTTTCATATGAATATTCAACAGTATTCAAGCTGTGTTTGTTGGCCTTAGTCAAGGCACAGTGTTTGGTAGCTGGTGGTTATTCATATGTTGCATAGATAGAATGCGTTGGTTTGGGACAGTCGTATTGCCTTGTTGGCCATAGTCAAGGGTAGATACGGGTGGGTTCAAATTAACCTGGATAACGACGGGTAGAACTTGACATGTGACTTATGATTTGTTGGCCTTAGTCAAGGTCATAAGAACATGGGGCAGAAATCCACATCGGGAGTTTCATAAGTACTGAAACTTGCTAGATTTGCATACCATTTGGAGTGTGGTGATTCTGGTAGGATTCCTTCAGTTTCGTCACGCGATGATATTTGGATCCCGATCCTACTGTGAGTATATGCTACTCCTCGGGAAATTTCTCACTAAACGATCAATGCTATAAACCTAGTAGGTGCCTAGAAAGGTGTTAGCGGGGCTACGCCCCCAGGAAAAAGAGGTTATTTAATTAAGGAACTTCGTGAAAGCGTTGGAAAACCTCCCTCAAAGTACCGACACTGGCCTGGCTGAACGGTTAAGCAAGTATTGTGCGGTGGGATTGATTCCGACTAATTCTTCCTTTATGGTTTGAGGAGGGATTCGAGAGACAGTGGGAGCCATCCTGTTTAGACAAATTAAAAACCATTCTAAACTTGCAAGAGCATCGTGCTAAAGTGTTTCTTCTCTCCCCCCTGCAGCGACCAAATCGAAATGACTGGACTTAAGTTACTTCTAGATAAAAACATATTGACAGGGCCAAACTACAAAGATTGGCTCAGGAATGTCAAGTTGGCAATCACTTACGACAAGCTGGGGTATCTTCTTAACACCAAAGCTCCCCCCGTCCCAGGTCCCACCTCCAGCGTCGCGGATAAGGAAATCCGTAAGACTTGGGAGATTGACAGCGCGAAGGCCAGGTGCCTCGTACTTGCCTCGATGGACAACGAACATCAGAGGAGGCACGAGAATATGGATTTAGAATCCATATTTCTTCATACAAAAGAACTGTATGGAGAGCAGTCTCGTATCGCAAGATACGAAGTGTCGAAGAAGTTATTTTCGACAAAGTTGGCCGTCGGATCATCGGTAGCGGACCACGTGCTTAAGATGATTGGCTACACTGAGGAGCTCGCGGAACTTGGGACCACGTTGGACAGTGAACTCTATACGGATTTAATTCTCCAGTCCCTTCCATCCACTTACGCCCAGTTCATACTGAATTTCAACTTGCAAGAAAAGGAAGTTGAACTTTCAGAACTCCTCAACCTGCTGAGGAGCGCAGAGGGCACCCTACAGAAGGGTAGGGAAACACCCGCTTTGTTTGTAGGAGGATCTTCTTCCTCTAGGTCCAAGGCAAAAGCCAAGGGAAAGAGGAGGAAAGCCCCCGCCAAACCAAGAGGCGGTGTTAGTAAAGTGGGTACGAAGGGAAAAGAATTGGCAACAAAGATTGTGGGGAAACTTGTGGGAAAGGAGGAATGCTTCTATTGTCATAAGAGTGGACACTGGAAGAAAGATTGCAGGGCTTGGAAAGCCAGGACACAGGAACTGAAGCAGGTTGCGGCTTCAGCTTCACGTGTGTATGTTATTGAAAACTGTCTTTCTATAAACTCTACTTCCTGGGTATTGGATACCGGATCAGGATCTCATATCTGTAATTCATTGCAGGCGTTGAGAAATCGTAGGTTTTTGAAGGAAGGTGACATAACCCTCAGAGTTGCAAACGGAGCTAGCATGGATGCTAAAGCCGTGGGGGACTATCACCTGGGAATGACAGATGGGCATGTTTTGGTTTTGCGTAATTGCTTTTTTGTACCCAACGCAACTTGTAATATCATTTCTGTATCTTTGGTTTCAAAAGAAGGTTATGAATTTGCGTTTGTAAGTAATGTTGTAAACATTCACCTTAATCAAGTTCTGATTGGGTCAGGTACACTGAGCAATGGTATATATGTATTGAACCAACCACAGATTTTCAATGTTCAGAATACACACAAAAGAAAGTCTCCAGATATCAATCAGGCTTTCTTATGGCATTATAGACTGGGTCACATCAATGAGACACGGTTGACTAAGTTACATAAAGAAGGATACTTGGATCCGTTCGAGTATCAGTCTTATGCCACTTGTGAATCATGTCTCATGGGAAAGATGACAAAGACTCCGTTCACTGGACACGGAGAAAGAGCGAGCGAGCTCTTGGGACTCGTACACAGCGACGTGTGCGGTCCAATGTCTATACATGCGCGAAGCGGTTACTCTTACTTCATTACTTTTACGGATGATTTTTCAAGGTACGGTTATGTCTTCTTAATGAAACATAAGTCCGAGGCCTTTGAAAAGTTCCAGGAATATAAGAATGAAGTAGAGAAACAGACCGGCAAAAGTATCAAGATTCTAAGATCGGATCGAGGTGGAGAATACTTAAGTGCCGAGTTCCTGAATTATTTAAAAGAGAATGGAATTCTCTCTCAGCATACTCCTCCATACACTCCGCAACATAACGGTGTATCGGAAAGGAGGAATCGAACCCTATTGGATATGGTACGGTCCATGATGAGTAAGGCTGAGTTACCGCGATCTTTCTGGGGTTATGCACTGGAAACAGCTGCACATCTCTTGAACCAAGTTCCTACTAAAACAGTGCCTACCACACCATATCAGATGTGGAGTGGGAAGAAACCCTGTCTTAAATCCTTTAAGACATGGGGATGTCCGGCTTTTGTAAAAAAGCAGCATGCGGACAAGCTCGAGGCACGCTCAGTACAGTGCAAGTTTGTGGGATACCCAAAGAACTCCAAGGGGTATCTGTTCTATTACGCAGAGGAGCAAAAAGTCCTTGTTTCTCGTCATGCCCGCTTCTTGGAAACTGAATTTTTAGAAAATCAGATAAGCGGGAGCGCAGTAGAACTGGAAGAAATTCCAGAACCACAAACCATTACTGAAAGCTTAGAGGAACCAGAGGGTTCGAAAGAACAGGACATTCCTACGCCGCTCCGCAGGAGTAGTAGGCAGTCTCATCCGCCCGAGAGATACTGCGGTTTTCTCATAGACGGGGATCGAGAGGATTGCATCATAGATTATGATGAGCCTACTAGCTTCCAGCAGGCCGTTCAGAGCGTTGACTCGGTAAAATGGCTGGATGCAATGCGGACCGAAATGGAGTCCATGTACACCAACAAAGTATGGACGTTGGACATTGCTCCAGACGGGGTAAAACCCGTAGGATGCAAGTGGATCTTCAAAAGGAAGATTGGTGTAGATGGACAGGTTGAGACCTATAAAGCTAGACTTGTAGCAAAGGGTTTCCGTCAAAGACCTGGCTTGGATTATGACGAAACCTTTTCTCCAGTGGCTATGCTGAAATCCATTCGGATCCTTCTTGCCATTGCTGCCTTCCACGATTATGAGATTTGGCAGATGGACGTAAAGACCGCTTTTCTAAATGGAAATTTAGAGGAGTGTGTCTATATGGATCAGCCAGAGGGTTTCATTCAGAGTGGGAGCAGCGGAAAGGTGTGCAAGTTGCTTAAGTCCATCTATGGACTAAAGCAGGCATCGCGGAGTTGGAACATCTGTTTTGATGAGACGGTCAAGGAATTTGGTTTTATCAAAAATCCAGATGAACCATGCATCTATAGTAGATTTGTAGCGAGAACTGTAGTATTCCTCGTTTTGTACGTGGATGACATTCTCTTAATAGGAAATGACATTCCTATGCTACAATCTGTCAAGGGGTTCTTGTCGCACAGGTTCTCCATGAAAGACCTGGGTGATGCCTCATACATCCTGGGGATCCGGATCCATCGTGATAGATCCAAGAGGATATTAGGACTTTCTCAGTCCAGGTACATCGACACCATAGTGAAGAGATTCAGTATGAAGGATTCCAAGCGCGGTAACCTACCGGCTTGTCACGGGATCACCCTCTCTAAAGAGATGTCTCCCAAGACTGATTTGGAGAGGGATCGCATGTCTATTATACCCTACGCTTCTGCGGTAGGCTCTATAATGTATGCGATGTTGTGTACCAGACCGGATGTAGCTTATGCACTGAGTGTGGTAAGCCGGTATCAGTCAAACCCTGGGGAGAAACACTGGATAGCGGTAAAGAACATTCTCAAGTACCTGAGAAGGACTAAGGAGATGTTCTTGGTGTATGGCGGAAAAGACCTCCAGATCGAGGCCTTTGCTGACTCCAGCTTCCAGAGTGACAAGGATGATTCCAAGTCCATGTCGGGTTTTGTCTTTACCCTCAATGGAGGGGCGGTGTGTTGGAAGAGCTCCAAACAGGAAACCGTTGCAGACTCGACTATGGAAGCGGAATACATTGCTGCATCTGATGCCGCAAAAGAAGCTGTCTGGATGAGGAAATTCTTAAAAGAACTTCAGGTGGTTCCGTCCATTGTTGACCCAATACCTCTGTATTGCGACAACAACGGGGCTATAGCTTTAGCGAAGGAACCCAGGTCCCATCAGAGATCCAGGCACATCTTAAGGCGGTATCACCTGATCAGGGAGATCGTGGATCGCAAGGAGATCGAGGTTCGGAGGGTTGCTTCAGAAGAGAACACTGCAGATCCATTCACCAAGGCCTTACCCCAGACTCAGTTCGAGCGGCTGATCGAGATGATAGGTCTTCGATATGCCAGTACATGGCCTTAGTGCAAGTGGGAGATTGTTAGTGTATATGCCCTAGAGGCCATTACTGTATCATACTAGTTTGTATATTACTTGATGGAAGCTTGGGATATTCACCTTGTATAAACAATCTTGCTCAATATAGTAGTATGCTACTTGGTTTGTTTCTACTTCAATGTGTACTTGTGTTTATTTCAGTATATCACTTATACGCATTAGTGGAGCCCTTAGGATCTTTGCTTGATTACCAGCGTTGTGATGGCAGTCATACTAGTGGGGGCTGGGTAATCTATAAGCACATCCTTATACAGGTCCCTAGTCGCAGGACTATCGAGACAGGGCATCGATACTCCGGAGTAGACTAGCGTATGCGCTTCTCATCCCAGTGTGGGAGATGGTCTGTCTCACAGCCATCAGTACGTCGTACTGGAGATAGTATACGGGTGCTCGTTGGGTTATGAGTACACTGGACAGGACTCGTCGGGAACTGACAGGTTGGTATTATACCTATCGTCAGTTATCAGTTCCCAGGTGACATGAGTACAGCTTAGTCCGCTGACTTGACACTGGCACTTCGCCTCGAGTGTGTTCCCACTGCACTTTGATCACTACCCTACCACGGCTCAAAGGAGTCGTGCAAACAGGTGGTGGTTGGGTGCAGTCCCGAAGCACTTGGAGGCAGTGACGGTTAGACAGGATTCGTCTCTCCCGGTATTGGGGGTTGACATCGCGCTGTGTCTAGGAGAGCCATTACACGAGTAGTCCCTGGCCAGGGCAAGCGAGATATACTGGTAGGGTTCCAGTGTTATCTCAGGGTGTTTTGGGCTTCACTCCGACACGACTTGTACCGCTATTGGGGGACTGACGTTTTACCGCCCCCTAGGCCGGACATGCGATGTATCAGACGAACAGACCGGACTGTACGAAGACTGTCACATTCAGACTCAGTAGGAGTACCGATGGGGTTTCACCTCGTCAGCCTTCTTGTCGACATCTACCTGGGGACCGTTACGCACAGCTAGTGGCGCTTGCGGTCTGTGGTTAAACCCACTGCCAGCGTAGTGTCGAGTCTTTAGAGTCCCACACAGAGGGTATTCGCCTCTGGGCAAAACAGAGTAGAGGTCGCATGGTTTTGCGACAGGGTTCGTTCTCATCCGCGCACTTGTGCACGTTTGGAGTCCGGACGGATATTGCCAGCGGGCTCTGGTTTGAGCCGGATACTGGTATATGTTTTGGGGTTGCTTTTATCTCTCAGTATTCATGTTCCTCGGAACAAGAATGCAGGTGTGTATGCACAGTTATTTGAGGAGGAGGAAGATGACCTTCATTAGGGTTTCGGAACGGGTGCGTATGCACAGTTGACAGTCGTCTTTTTCCAAACCCTAATGGATTTATGCTATATCAATTAATAATATATAATAAAATGAAATTGTGTCATGGTTGGTTTTTATGTTGACTTGTTGACCATGGTTGACTTGTTGACCATGGTTGAACTTTTGACCATCATCATTACAAAAGAAAGATGCTCTTTGATTCTAGCAAATTCATTTAATGTTTGAAATGATAATGGTCATTCCTAAACCTTCCATCAACCTTTTTCATTTTCAATATTATTATTATTTGATAATTCTTTTGCTTTATGTTATGGTTTCAAAAGAAAAATAGCTCATTATCTCATTTAGCTTCTCTCTCCTCACTTCATCTTCTTCTTCCTCTAGCAAAAGAGAACCCTTCTCATGTGTTGAGAATCCCTCTCTTTAAAAAGAAAAGCATCCCTTAGACACTCTCTACTCACTCTAGGATCAAGGGTTTAGCAAGCCGGAGATTCTAGTTCACTCCAAGTTCGAGAAAGAGCCCAAAGGTTGAACCCTCGAGGTGGATCCATCTTCGACGGAAGAAGGCGACAAGAAGAGAACCATCAACCTCTACAAAACTTTGAAGAAGGAGGAGTTCAAGTTTAGGTATAACCATCTTCATCCGAGTAGCTAAATCTCTTTAGCAAGTTTGCTAGTTTTAGTTTAGGAAAAGATCCCGACTTTGTTTAGTCCATGTTGCCCCTTACGCTAAAAATTTGATTTTTATACCGTTTCCGCCTCCCCGTAAGAACCGGGGGTCGCAACATGGACTTATAGGTTTTTGGGTACAGTCCCGAGTCACATGGAGGCAATGAGCGATAGGAGGGGTTTCGTCTCTCCCGGTATTGGGGGTTGATGTTGCGCTGTGCTCGATTGGCCGTAACAGGGAAGTCCTTGGCCAGGGCTGATTAGAGATTTACTGGTAAGTGTTACCAGTAGTTTCTCGACCCGTTATGAGCCTCACATCGGCACGACTTATCGGTTATTGGGGTCTGACTTTTACCACCCCTAGACTTGATATGCGACATATCAGACGAGGAGACCGGACTGCGCGGGTAGTGTTGCCGGTTGGCTCGACGGGAGTTGTAACAGGTTCGCTTGTTTTTCTTCTGATCGCTCAATACCCGGGTGGCCGTTACGTTTAGCTGACCGCTTGCGGCTTGGGGGTGCTTGATATGATCATCACCCACTACCGGCGTATTGACGAGTCTTAGAGTCCCACAAAGGAGTTACCTAGTCCAGGCGAAACGTTATGGTGCGCGTATGTGATATGCGCATGGACCCGGTTAAAATGCGCGTATGAGATACCGTATATTAATTGGGTGGATTGCTTTTGGTCGGGTCGTATGTGTATGACCGGATTGATAAATCAAGTGTTGATTTATCATTTAACCATTAGCTTCTCACTAAGAATCCTATCTTGTTTCTTTTGGATGTATGCATGCATGTATGCATTCATTCTTGTTCATGCACATATGGATGTGTATGCACACATGCATGCATACATCATTCTATCATGGTTGCTTATACAAAGAAAATGGTGGCAATATAAGACTCACACCATAGTTTTATTTATATGAATTATTATTGCATTTGATTTAAAACAAAAAGGAAAGGATAGGATTCTTAGTGAGAAGCTAATGGTTAAATGATAAATCAACACTTGATTTATCAATCCGGTCATATCACATACGACCCGACCAAAAGCAAGCCACCCAATTAATATACGGTATCTCATACGCACATATTAACCGGGTCCATGCGCATATCACATACGCGCACCATAACGTTTCGCCTGGACTAGGTAACTCCTTTGTGGGACTCTAAGACTCGTCAATACGCCGGTAGTGGGTAATGATCATATCAAGGCCCCCAAGCCGCAAGCGGTCAGCTAAACGTAACGGCCACCCGGGTATTGAGCGATCAGAAGAAAAACAAGCGAACCTGTTACAACTCCCGTCGAGCCAACCGGCAACACTACCCGCGCAGTCCGGTCTCCTCGTCTGATATGTCGCATATCAAGTCTAGGGGTGGTAAACGTCAGACCCCAATAACCGATAAGTCATGCCGATGTCAGGCTCATAATGGGTTGAGAAACTACTGGTAACACTTACCAGTAAATCTCTAATCAGCCCTGGCCAGGTACTTCCCTGTTACGGCCAATCGAGCACAGCGCAACATCAACCCCCAATACCGGGAGAGACGAAACCCCTCCTATCGCTCATTGCCTCCATGTGACTCGGGACTGTACCCAAAAACCACCATTTTGCACGCCCTCATGGATGTGGTAAGGTGGAAATCAAAGCACAGTGGGAATCACACAAGACTCTATGACGATCTCGGGTCTACAGACTAACCTGCACAAGTGTCACCAGAGAACTGCCATCTGACGTGAGGTATAATACCATATGGGAGTTCTCGGCGAGTCCGTCCAGTGTACCCAGTCTCCACTGAGCACCCGTATATCATCTCTGATGTCAAACACCAATGGATATGGGATCATCCATCGCCCATCTCATGGGTCGAGAAGCGTATACGCTAGTCTACACTGGTATATCGATGCCCCGTCTCGATACACCCACGACTAGGGACCTTGAAGGATGTACTTATGGACTACCATGTCCCCACTAGTATGATCCGCATCATAGTCCAGGTAGTCAACTACACATCCTAAGGGCTTTACCAACATGTAACTATAAGACAGTATAAAGAGACAAGTATACATGTTAAGATAAAGAGCAACCAGATAGCATACTATCATATCGAGCAAGAAAGTCATCTCAATATATGTCCAAGCATCCAATATAATATACATCATCTGTACAATACTGGCCTCTAGGGCATACATACAACTAACAGTAAAGACAAATCCCGACTGCGACTTAGAGTCGTCCTTATCACTCTGGAAGCTCGAATCGGTAAAGGACTCCACTTGGAGTTCTCCGTTACCATACACCAAGAGCATCTCTTTAGTCCTTCGTAAGTACTTGAGAATGCTCTTCATAGCTGTCCAGTGACTCTCTCCAGGATCAGCTTGATACCGACTCACTACACTTAGTGAGTATACTACATCGGGTCTGGTACATAGCATCGCGTACATGATAGAGCCTACAGCCGAAGCATGGGGTATCCCTTGCATGCGATCTCTCTCCAAATCAGTCTTGGGAGACATCTCTTTGGAGAGAGTGAGCCCTGAGATCGTGGGTAAAAACCCACGTTTGGACTCTTCCATACTAAACCTCTTTAGTATGGTGTCAATGTACCTGGATTGGGACAATCCTAACATCCTTTTAGATCTATCTCTATAGATCATAATTCCCAGTATGCAGGAGGCATCACCTAGATCTTTCACTGAGAATCTTTGTGATAAGAAGAGCTTCACCGATTGCAACATAGGAATGTCATTTCCTATCAAGAGTATGTCGTCCACGTAAAATACGAGGAAGACAACCTTACTCTCTGCCACCTTCTTGTAGATACAAGGTTCATCTACATTTTTGACGAAATCAAACTCTTTGATAACGACGTCAAAGCAGATGTTCCGACTCCGCGATGCTTGCTTTAATCCATAAATGGATTTAAGCAGCTTGCACACCTTCCCGCTGCTCCCACTATCTACGAAGCCCTCTGGCTGAGTCATGTACATGCACTCTTCTAAATCACCATTTAGAAAGGCGGTCTTAACATTCATTTGCCAGATTTCATAGTCATGATATGCAGCGATGGCAAGCATGATCCGGATGGATTTAAGCATAGCTACTGGAGAAAAGGTTTCGTCATAGTCCACACCCGGTCTTTAACGAAAACCCTTTGCAACAAGTCTAGCTTTGAAAGTCTCCACTTTCCCATCTACACCAAGTTTTTTCTTGAAGATCCACTTGCTCCCAATGGGTTTTACCCCTTCAGGAGCAACTTCCAAAGTCCACACTTTGTTGGTGTACATGGATTCCATCTCGGACCGCATTGCATCCAGCCATTTCACTGAGTCCCCACTCGTGATGGCCTTCTCGAAGCTAGTTGGGTCATCATCAACCATGATGCAATCCTCGCTCCCACCGTCCATGAGAAAACTTTAGTATCTCTGAGTTGGGTGAGGAACCCTGCTAGATAGGCGGAGTGGCTGGGGTTCATCGGGAACTACCGAATCTGCCGGTTCTACCAAATCTTCTGTTGTGGTTTGTACAGCTGGAACCTCTTCCAGTTCTACCTCAGAGCCACTAATTTCTTTTGCAAGAAATTCCTTTTCTAAAAAGGTGGCGTGTTGAGCAACAAACACCCTTTATTCCTCACTGTGGTAGAAGATATACCCTCGCGAATGCTTGGGATATTCAACAAACTTACACAAAACAGACCTTGCCACGAGTTTGTCCGGTTTTTGTCTTTTGACATAGGCCGGGCAACCCCATATCTTAATAAAATTAAGATATGGTCTCTTCCCCTCCCATATCTCATATGGGGTGGTAGGCACAGATTTGGTAGGAACCCTATTCAGTAGGTATGCTGCTGTCTCCAGTGCATATCCCCAGAAGGAAATAGATAACTTAGCTATACTCATCATAGAGCGCACCATATCAATAAGGGGCGGTTCCTCCGTTCCGATACACCGTTGTGCTGTGGTGTATATGGAGGAGTTAGCTGAGAGAGAATCCCATTCTCTTTTAGGAAGTCCAGGAATTCATTGCTCAAGTATTCACCTCCTCGATCAGATCGAAGGATTTTAATACTTTTCCCGGTTTGGTTCTCGACTTCTTGTTTATATTCTCTAAATTTCTCAAAAGCTTCTGATTTGTGTTTCATCAGGAACACATATCCGAATCTAGAGAGATCGTCAGTGATTGTAATGAAGTACGAAGAACCATCCCTGGCATGTGTAGACATGGGACCGCATACATCACTATGTATCAGTCCCAAGAGTTCGGTAACTCTTTCTCCGTGTCCTGTAAACGGAGTTTTGGTCATCTTGCCTTTGAGACGTGACTGGCAAGTGTCATAAGATGAAAATTCAAACGGATTTAAATATCCATCCTTATGCAACTTAGCTAGTCGTGTCGCATTGATGTGACCCAGTCTGCAATGCCACAAGAAGGATTCGTTCATTTCTGAACTCTTCCTCTTGTGTGTGTTTGTTATGCTTAGAACTGTTGATTGATTTAGAACATAAATGCCATTGCACAACGTGCCTGATCCAACCAACTTTTGGTTAAGGAAAATGTTCATAACATTATCCTGTAATACAAAATTATATCTCTCTTTACTCAACAAAGAAACCGATATAATGTTGCATATCAGGTTCGGCATGAAATAGCATTCGTTCAGAATCAATGTATTACCAGTTGGCAATACAAGGTGATATTCCCCGACGGTTTTAGCTGCAACAATTGCACCATTTCCAACCCTCATGTCTTTATCACCTTCTCCAAGTTCTCTACCTTTCCTAAGCCCATGTAACTGATTACATATATGGGATCCTGAACCGGTATCTAATACCCAGGACGTAGAGCAAATGGAGAAACAGTTCTCTGTAACGAACACACCCAAAGAAAATGCATCAACATGTACTTTCTTCATACGGGTGGCATGGGAATCCTGGTATTCCCCTATATCCTGTTCAGTCCTATAACTCTTATAAGAAAGAACAGAACCAACGTTCCCCAGCACAGTATAACATGCGGGTTCGGTCAATACATCCATATTATTATCTTGATTAAGGCATGATATGGTCGCTACCTGGAGAGAGAGAGAGAAGAAAACACTTTAGCGTATGCTCTTGCAAGATCAGATTGGTTATTATTTTATCTAATCAGGATGGCTCCCACTGTTTTTATCAAATCTTCCTTCAAACCCTAAAAGGAAAGACTAGCCGGGATTAATTACACCCTACAACTTCACCAATCATTCAGCCAGGCCAGTGTCGGTAGTTTGAGGGAGGTTCCCCGTGCTTTCGCACGGACCTAATTAAAGTAAACCTCGTTTTCCCAGAGGCGTAACCCCGTTGACACCTTTCTAGACACCTACTTGATCGGCTAATTTTCCTGTGTAAAACTCTCCCAGGAGTAACAATTACTCGCAGTGGGTATCGGGATCCAACTATCTCATAGAAAGTATGCAATCTCATTGCAAATCTCAACACTTGAAATTCCCGATAATATTTTGCCCCAAGCATCCCATGACCTTGACGGAGGTCAACAAACCATAGGGTGCAAGTCAAGTTCAACCCGTCATTTCTTGATTGAATCAAACCCACCCGCACGACCCTTGATGGAGGTCAACAAGGTCGTACGACTACCCTAATCCAATCTGCATCATATGCATAAGTAGATAAATACTAGTTAGCTACCGCACACTACGCCTTGACGGAGGTCAACAAACGTAGTACGAATACTAAGTAGGACTTATCTGAAATGACGGAGGGCTACGACAGGTTTTTCTGAAAACCTATTGCGTAATGAACTTGATATCGTTGTAGAATCATGTGAATTTTGAAATGGAGTGATTTTGAGGCTTTTATTAGTTTTGCTAAAGAGGTCACTCCCGGTGAAGGGATCTCGGCTCTTTCCTTATGGAATAAGATGCAGGATATATCATATACATCACTATGCAAAGCAAAACTCCAAAAGAAATCAAAAGCAAACCGAGTGTTGTAGCATCTGCAAGTTTTGCTAAAGAGGTCACTCCCGGTGAAGGGATCTCGGCTCTTTCCTCATTGAATAAGGTGCGGGATATATCATATATATCGCTATGCAAAGCAAAAACTGTAGCTACCCTTTTTGAAAAATTTGATTCTACAACATCTTTTAGGTTTCTTTTCTTTCATTAATCACATTAATGAAGTCCCATCATTTAAGTCACCTAAACATCACAGATAAATACGACGTACACTTATGCCATCCGCATTCGCCTCGATGCCCTCTCGTGCACCGTTAGGTTAGGTAACTAACGGCAGAGCGGGGAAGGGCTAGCGCGGGTGTAAAACATAAGTAACGCCTGTATAATATATCATATATACTATATACAGTATTTATCACAGAACATCAAATGATCACATCACAGATATTGCAGCAGAAGAAACATATGAAACATTGGATATACTAGGACGTCCGTGTTTTATTTTGAGCCTCTATAAAACACGGATTCCATGGTCGCGATGAATATCCAAACCCACACCCCTAGACCCCTACGAGAGCGGCAAGCAACCCTACCAATTCTAGAGTTAGGAGACCCGGACTCGACTCCTCGAGTTGGTCTCCCACTGGACTCCAGAACCCGGTTACTTGTGCTCTCCTCCTTGGGTCTATCCTAGTGCGGAAAAGTAAATAATATACATAAGGTGACATCAACCTCATCCCGGAAATGTCCCAATAAAAGAATATTACATACATTTAATTTTACATGAATGAAAATAAAAACTCTCATCTCACATAAAAAAAACCGGCTATTCAGAACGCGACGATCCAATATAACATATCCAGCAACACATAACATCACATGTCATCAACATAAGTAAATATGCGCATCCCAATTGTCGTTGACATATAGCAACGAAACCGGCGATATCACATATTACACTTACGGTCACAGAAAAGAAAGTGTAAAACTACAACATTTGGAATCTACAATCTTTTTATACATCGTAAATCCGAAATATCACATATTTCGCATTTCATGCCTAACTGTATGAATTCCACATATTGTATCACATTCCAGATAAATAGACAGTATTAAACTTTCCGATCGAATAATCAAATACCCAAGATTTCCATAAATTGCTCAACACTTGAGCGGAGTTCAAAAATTCCAGAATACGTCACAGTAGCAACGGTCCAGCCGTAGAAGGGTCAAGCCAACGCCTCACATGTGGCACGCCGTACTGCCTCAAACCCTAAGGTTCAAAAGGCAGTTCAAGACGGTCACATAATCGGGTTAAGGTTTGTTGTCTTCTAGAGGGTCCATCGCATCACATGCACGTTTTTCCGAAAGATTTAAACCCGAGAAAAATTCAACACTTGAATGTTTTTCGTGCCGGGAAAAATTGAGTTAATGATATCCGTTCGAACATTTTAGTACTTTCTAAATTATCCGGAATAACATAACAAAATTAAATTCTCCGATCGAATTGATGATTACAAAATAAACCCCAAAATATTCAACACTTGAGTTAATTTAAAAATACCCATAAAATACAAATAACAGAAATAGGAATTACAGTGCAAAAATAAGTGCACAATTCTTCATTACTGCCGCGGTTCCGCGGCCCAAGGGAGGTACGGCCGCGGTTCCGCGGCGGTATGTACGGATTGAGCGCTCAATTTTCACCGTAGTTCTTAGAAAACCGTGCTGAATTTTTTAGGTATTTTTAATTCTGGAACAACCCAGTTTTTAAAAATTGTACAGAGAGGGAGTTATCTTGACGTGTTCGGGTTCGTTCGGAGTTTTAACTTCGTTAACACATCGCCTATGTAGCGTTTTAAAAATCGTTTCGGTGAAATTTCGGAAAATCGGTAAAATGAGGGGGTTTCTGTAAAAAGTCAAAATACAAATATCTTATTATAAAAATTAAATATACATATTCTAGCTATATAATTGCTATTATTTGGTGTTTATTGAGCCGCTGGTGAAATTTCAAATTTTCTGAAAAAAATATTATTTTATTATTATTTTAAGCCGTCACTAATACATTTAATTAGGGAAAATTACAAATTGGAATGAGTTGAAACAAATTTTGTTCATCATAAAACATTAAATAAAAATTTATCATGTAGTTTTTGGAACGAAATCATTTGCCAAAATGGTTTAGAAATTATTGAAGAAAAAAGGCTTTTTTTAGCGTAAATGGATGTTTGGGGTATTGTATTTATCATTTTTCATCACCCCACACCCGTGCCCACACCCACACACCCCCACTTACTCCTCCCCATGGCTGAATTCAGCACCCACCATATTTTTCCCCACTTGATTTTCAAGGAAAAAGAAATGAAAGAAAAGAAAAGAAAATGAGTGAAGTAGTTAGACTTTTGACTTTGTTTGACCTTGACCTTGTCCCCTCCCCCCCCATTTTCCTCACCTCCCTCTCTCTCCCCCACCCACTTTTCTGGCCGAAAATTTCCTTCTCCCCACAGCAGCCCCCCCTCCATTTTCCCCTCTCTTTTCCCTTCAAAACTTCATGAAAAATTGCATCAAAAATCCACCAAAAATCCCACAAAATCAAAGTCCTACCCATTTTAGCTTAGCCCGTTTAGCATGGATCCTTGTGAAAAGAGAGCATTTTGGGAGGCCATGGAGTCTTATGGACCTTCATATATTTTTGGGTATAATTCTAAAACTTTTGTTGCTTAAATTGTTACTAATTTCTTAAGCTAATTTAATTAAGTGTTATTTGGATATGTGAGTTTAATTGCAAGTTTTGGAATTCAAGTTGTGAAATTGAATGCAAGTTAGGGTTTATAAAATTGGTGTATGGTTGTGTGTTATAATTAGGCTTTGTTGTCATGTTAATACAAGTTTAGTAGCTAGTGCTAATGGCTAGCTTTAAAAATTTTGTTATTTTGCTAATTTGCTTACTAGGTTTTTGAAATTTGTTAAATGCTTGGGATTAAAAATGTGATTAGGTTTTTCTTGGCTTCATTAACTTTATTAAGTGTGGTTTAATGCTTTGGATCATGCAATTCTAAGCTAGATTGTAGTTTGTGCATTTTGCTTTGAAATTGTTAAAAAGGGTATTTTTGGTAAACTAGAATATTAGGATTTTTGGAATTTAATGAGATTAAATTCCGGAAATTGTTTATACGACTTATTTAAGATATTTAATAAATATATTGGCCGCTACATTCATTTAAACATCCTGTTTTGTACAAAAACGGCGAATTGTGCTTGCTAGATTTTCGGAAAAATGACTTTTTAAGCAAAATTGAGGTTTTTGTGAGTTTTAACCTAATTTATATTAAAATTAGTGTTCGTGAATGTGCAAATGAGTGTGATTGGATTTTTCTCGATGGTTTGACGTTTTTACATCGACATCGAGGGTTGGTTTGACTATTCTTGCATTCGTAGGCGATAGGTTTGGACCTATGCGTGATACGCGTGCCGATTTGATTTTCGTATGCCGTTTCGATTTCGAATTTAGTTTTAATGCGATATGGTGCGTTATGATATGTAGGTACCCCCATGTGGACTTCGAGACGACAAGCAAGCGCGTGGCGACGTCGGTACCAGGTGAGTAGATTTATATCTACGGGGAGAAGTCGGGTGGATGGCGTATAGCACCCCCGCAGTCCGTGGTGATGTATACGGATGCGTATACACACCAACAATTTATGATATGTTGTTAGGATTTATTATTGATGATTTTAGATGGATATTGGTGTTGGATTGGTGCATGGTTACGAAACCTTAGGTAGTGGGTGCACTACACTTACACATACACACATATACATACTTGCATACATTCCTTATTTCATATGTGCGTGTATGGGAATATATTTATATGTTCACATGGGTATGGGAGTATGTGTTCACATACGGATTTGAGGAGGATACTTGGGATTGAGCTGAGTCGATGAGATTTGTTTGTGGTTGTGATCTCGGTGATATGGCAGGATTCGTACTTAAGGTACGTCCTGGTGTTATAGCGGATCTTGCGGCGGCGATACGGGTGAATAGTGTTATAAATAAATGGTCGACATGTGATCGTGATATGAGGCATAATATGCTAGGATATTGATATTAGGCCGTATCGGGCGATGTATACCCCTTGATGATGATATGTGCTGACAATATCGGTTTGTACGAGATTGTCGATCAGTAGTCAGATCATGAGTATATTGAGAATATTAGTATTGTACTAGACATAGGTCAGTACCCTAGACTATGATCTTGGATAAAGAGGATACCAGAGGAATAGTGTGAGGAATATGATATTGACCCGTACCCAGATTTGGGGATGCCGTACGACGGATTTACGTACGAGCTATATCTTGATGATTGATCCGCACTCTTGACTTGGGATGTCTGATTATAGATATGGTATCGGATATGATATTATTGAGGCGGAATCACCGACTAATATATATACAGGTATGTATATGTATCGACTCAGATGTTAGGCGGTTTCCTTACCTGTAGTCTAGCTTATAACGTAGCCCTTTAGTTTAGTTAGTTGTTAGATTAGATTCGGTTCCTACCTATTTCAAAGCTTACGAATCGTGCGTATTTTTAAAGACAGCCTAAGGGATCCTACGGATATTTCAAAAAACGTATCTTTTCTTAAAAACACCGTAGCCCCTATTTTCAAAACCCCACGATTCGTGTTATTTCAAAAGGCACCATTGTAGGACTTATATTAGGTTAAAACAGATTAATTATCGTTGCGTCTAGTATTCAGCTCCCGCTCATTATTGTTGTTTGCTCCGCATCACATGCTTATATTATGCTTCATATTCTACTGTTGATATCTTGTGGTTAGGACACCAGCACCATTACCGATGATGCATATGTACCACGTACACTTACTTGCCGGCTCACACACATCTTCATCGGTAATTGCCATGTCACGTACACCTTAGAAAATATTATTGCTTGACATAGCCTGTTAGCTAATAGTTTAGACATGATATTAGTGTACTTGCCTTATATGTTAGTTTAGACATTATAGTTATTACCTGCTATCTCATGCATACTGTTATTCATTGTTATGCCGCATTCATGGATTCTCATGCATATATTCACTTTTTACGTGCTATAGAGGTTTTGGATTTGGATTTCGATGAGATTTTCTGGATTTGGGGAAAACCGCAAAACATATACAAACTTCTTCTTTCTCTTTTTAAATAAAAAGCGCGGTTTTTCCCATGATGTATGAGTCGTCCACCGTGAATTTGCTGATAGATTTGGAGACCCGATTCGAGGAGTTGGATGAACCGTTTCGGGTACATGGTGGACCCGGTAAGGTACCCCGGGGCAAGAAGCTCGTGGTGATGACGATGAGCCTGGCAGGGGGAGACTACCTACCGGTGATTTTACCCGACGCGTCAGATATCCGGAGGATACCGTCGTGGTCTTGAGATGGATGGTAGGGGTCGGTCTGGACTGACGGCGCCCTAGATATTGAGATTGAGACATTGAGATTTCGAGATATTGAGGTACTGAGATTTGATGATACAGGCCAGTCCGGATGGCCGGAGCCTGAGGTTTTGAGACATTGAGATTTATGTTTTGTGTCGATGCTAGACACTGTTGATGCTGATTTCATTTATGATACCTCACTTTAAAAATACAAAGGAAATCTCACTAATTTATGAAAACAGTTTCTTCATTTACATGTATTCTGTTTTCATGCATTCATACCTCATTCATATGATATATTGCTACCTGAGGCACTGACACGGGCACATGAGATCACACTCGGGTTAGATATTACCCTAGCCATTGTTATAGGCTGCATGTTATTCATATATTTGAGGATATATTATGATCATTGACCTAGGTTGCGTTATTCATGCGATTTTCTGTTCGTAGATCTTTTTCTACTCACGAGTTGGCAACTCACCCCCGTTGTGCCCCAGTTTCTTGCAGGTGTTGCCGTACGGATTTCATTACGGCTTTGCGGGCACGGTTTCTTTTCCGGTGACTTGCTAGTAGGTGGGTTTATTGTATCTTACCCATCATTATACCTTGTATATTATATTTCAGTTGTATCTAGAAGTTCCATCAACCAAACTTGTATTTTTTGAGATAGAGACCAGTAATGTTATTCTTTCGACCATAGAGTAGCATGTTATTTTTCTTGAGTTTCTTGCTGGTTGAGTTCCATTTCTGTTGTGATCCTCGCCTTTAGGCGTTGTATATTATGTTGCATACAGGTTGATTTGATATGGTTCTTCCTATTCTCTACTACTTCTCTTGGTTTGGATTTCTGGGTTTCGGCTTACTTAGCATACGTACTCCTTGAGACGTTCGTAGTCTAAGTGCCGGTCATGTTCCGTACTTTCGGGTCGTGACAAAGTTGGTATCAGAGCGTTAGGTTTTACCTTCGGAGCGTAGGATGACCCTTGGTTGATGGAATAGGTGACTAAAGTAGAGTGACGTACCGTTGGTATGTTCCGCGGCATATTTACGACACGCCACTCCACTTAAGAAGCCTTAGGATGTACATTTCCTTGTTCAGTATTATATTCCTTCCTGATCTAGCCTCATCGGTACCAGTTTGGTTTTGCTGCCACGATTACGGGCAGGGAGAGCTACGGTTAGAGTTGCGGTCAGCACGAGCTCGGCACGAACGATGACTGACCAGGGCATGATTCCGGCGACACCCGATTATAGAGAGGTGTCTTTTGACTGTGTTTCCACGCCACGAGCGTTTGGCGGATCACCTTTATGAGGTTACTCGGATGTGCTGATCGACATTAGAGGATTGAGCTAATGATAGAGGCCAGCCAGATCTTGATGACCGTTGGTGTGTTGCTTATTCATGATGATCGAGGCATTGTTCGGCGTGCAGACGAGCGAGCCAGTTATTGCTGCGAACGACGAGGTATTGCCCCAGATGCTGGAGTTAGTGCAGAACGAGTTGTACTAAGAGATGATAGAAGGTCGCTAGTCATCGTGGATGAATGACTAGGACATGTGGATCGTTCGCCTAACCCGATGCGAGGTCATCAGATAGATGGATTCCAGCTAGAGACGACTTCACGTGGAGACGTTGGGAGTCGACAGAGACGATCGAATGTCAGAAACCTATTATTCCAAGTTTAAAGTAGTCGGAAAGACATGCAGGCAATTCTATGGTCCCTCTAGAAGAATGAAACCCTAACTCGACTTAATGACCGTGTGAAAGCCTTTGAACCTTCGGGTTTGCGGCAGTTCTACGGCGCCATTAGTGAGGCTTGGGTTTGCCCTTCTACGGCTGGACCACCGATGCTGTGGTATGTACTCGATACTATTAAACTGTGCCCAAGAGGTTGAGCTCTTGGGGGATTGTGAGGTTTTGACGACTCGATCGGATGGCTCGACTTAATTCGGATGCTAGGTGGTGAGATGCATTCTTGGGAGACTCCAGATACGAGGATAGCCGTTGGAGCTCAGTCCATGCAGCCGCGACGAGACGAGTCCAAAGCAGACGACATTAGAGAAAAGTGGAATAAGAGGTTCGCACCAGATCTAGATGAGATGACGTTCCACTCCGCCGACATCAGAGAGGCGATGCGCATGCCGAGGCATGGTACTTGGACTTACCTTCCAGAAGGAGTCGCGATGAGTATGCAGTCGTTCCAGAGCAAGATGCAGATATAGGAAAGGACAATGACTTCCGGACAGTTGGCAGAGACGAGACATGGAAGAGACCGTGAGCAGGATTCCTTCCAGGATACTGCTGCGATGATACTTGCACCCAGGATCAGATGTGTCACGTGCGTTCAGAGAGCCAGAGGCCGACGCCAGTGATATGCTGCCTTGACAGGGCCGATGAGCCGATGGATTGTGAGATTGGTAATCCACGGAGAAGACTTGGACCCAGGAGTGGTCATGTTACGCACACCAGCAGGCCAGAGTTCATGATCATCGACGAGACGTCCCACTAGTGACCGCGACAGTTGGCCCGAGATTCTTAGAGGATGCACTTGAGCGGTACTGTTCCGCCATTATTGATTTCGATGTTTTGGGTGATTTATTCGTATGATTTGATTTTGATGATTGAGGATTTACGATCTTTGCACAGTGTTGCACTTGATATCGTTTTCGTGCTTTAGTTTCACATGTTTGTGATTTTACGGTTTTAAACAGTTGAGTTGATTTTGTGCGTATGCACGCACGTGATTTGGTTCCTGCACTCTGTATAGTTTATATATGCTGGCAGTGCAGTGACATGTATTTTGTGCACTTGGATACACTGGATTTCGATTTCGAGGGTGATGCTCGACATTTTTTTTGTGCATTTTATGCACCGGATTGGATTTTTAGCGCCTGTTGGGCGCCTGTTACGAGATGCGATTTGGTGCACACCAGATGCACTAATTCGAGATTTTTCGTGCATGTCAGATGCACCTGATTTTACTGTCAGGCACACATGTTGCCTACGACAGATGTTTCGTGCACACCTGATGCACTTAGATGTTGTTTCTGTGCGCATGTATGGCACATTCATGGATTTTGATTTCCGTGCGCACCAAACGCACGTAGTATTCATGAGCATATTTTGGGATTGATTTCTTATAGAGCAGTACGTTTTTATGATATTGCTATGTGTTTCCGTACTGAGCAGGACTAGTCAGAGGACAGTACCTAAATACATTTTGCATGCATTGATAGTTATTGAAGGGATTTCCAAAAAGCGAGCTATAGCCTCAGTATTTACCTACGTGTCTGATATGACACGAAATGTTTAAAACAAGGAGACCCTTCTAAATTGTTTCCAAAACGGCGGAACGTACATTTCAAACAAAGGTATATATGTATATAGTTATTTTCTTATGGTAGACGTCCGCCACTGTGCAGTATTATACGCGTTGCACAGCGACTTAAAGAGATTTGGCATGCATTTCCTTCAGATACTTACAGATATAGATTCGATATTTACATTTATAGTTTCGAGTTATATCATATTGGTTTTGATTTGGATTTGGCATTGATGTCTTCTCCACGACTCCGATGATAGCGGGATGCTTGACGGAGTTTTGATTTGAGTTATATACTCATTTTTCAAGCGCATGCGCTGCGCTACGATTTGTTTTATGTATTTACAATTTCGGAGCCCCGACGACTTGATGGTTTTTCTTAGATGTTTTAGTAATTGGGGGAGTTTGAATTTAAATTCGGGGACCGAATTTCTTTAAGGGGGGAAGATTGTAGCGTTTTGAAAATCGTTTCGGTGAAATTTCGGAAAATCGGTAAAATGAGGGGGTTTCTGTAAAAAGTCAAAATACAAATATCTTACTAGAAAAATTAAATATACATATTCTAGCTATATAATTGCTATTATTTGGTGTTTATTGAGCCGCTGGTGAAATTTCAAATTTTCTGAAAAAAATATTATTTTATTATTATTTTAAGCCGTCACTAATACATTTAATTAGGGAAAATTACAAATTGGAATGAGTTGAAACAAATTTTGTGCATCATAATACATTAAATAAAAATTTATCATGTGGTTTTTGGAACGAAATCATTTGCCAAAATGGTTTAGAAATTATTGAAGAAAAAAGGCTTTTTTTAGCGTAAATGGATGTTTGGGGTATTGTATTTATCATTTTTCATCACCCCACACCCGTGCCCACACCCACACACCCCCACTTACTCCTCCCCATGGCTGAATTCAGCACCCACCATATTTTTCCCCACTTGATTTTCAAGGAAAAAGAAATGAAAGAAAAGAAAAGAAAATGAGTGAAGTAGTTAGACTTTTGACTTTGTTTGACCTTGACCTTGTCTCCCCCCCCCCCCATTTTCCTCACCTCCCTCTCTCTCCCCCACCCACTTTTCTGGCCGAAAATTTCCTTCTCCCCACAGCAGCCCCCCCTCCATTTTCCCCTCTCTTTTCCCTTCAAAACTTCATGAAAAATTGCATCAAAAATCCACCAAAAATCCCACAAAATCAAAGTCCTACCCATTTTAGCTTAGCCCGTTTAGCATGGATCCTTGTGAAAAGAGAGCATTTTGGGAGGCCATGGAGTCTTGTGGACCTTCATATATTTTTGGGTATAATTCTAAAACTTTTGTTGCTTAAATTGTTACTAATTTCTTAAGCTAATTTAATTAAGTGTTATTTGGATATGTGAGTTTAATTGCAAGTTTTGGAATTCAAGTTGTGAAATTGAATGCAAGTTAGGGTTTATAAAATTGGTGTATGGTTGTGTGTTATAATTAGGCTTTGTTGTCATGTTAATACAAGTTTAGTAGCTAGTGCTAATGGCTAGCTTTAAAAATTTTGTTATTTTGCTAATTTGCTTACTAGGTTTTTGAAATTTGTTAAATGCTTGGGATTAAAAATGTGATTAGGTTTTTCTTGGCTTCATTAACTTTATTAAGTGTGGTTTAATGCTTTGGATCAAGCAATTCTAAGCTAGATTGTAGTTTGTGAATTTTGCTTTGAAATTGTTAAAAAGGGTATTTTTGGTAAACTAGAATATTAGAATTTTTGGAATTTAATGAGATTAAATTCCGGAAATTGTTTATACGACTTATTTAAGATATTTAATAAATATATTGGCCGCAACATTCATTTAAACATCCTGTTTTGTACAAAAACGGCGAATTGTGCTTGCTAGATTTTCGGAAAAATGACTTTTTAAGCAAAATTGAGGTTTTTGTGAGTTTTAACCTAGTTTATATTAAAATTAGTGTTCGTGAATGTGCAAATGAGTGTGATTGGATTTTTCTCGATGGTTTGACGTTTGTACATCGACATCGAGGGTTGGTTTGACTATTCTTGCATACGTAGGCGATAGGTTTGGACCTATGCGAGATACGCGTGCCGATTTGATTTTCGTATGCCGTTTCGATTTCGAATTTAGTTTTAATGCGATATGGTGCGTTATGATATGTAGGTACCCCCATGTGGACTTCGAGACGACAAGCAAGCGCGTGGCGACGTCGGTACCGGCTAGCGAGGACCAGGTGAGTAGATTTATATCTACGGGGAGAAGTCGGGTGGATGGCGTATAGCACCCCCGCAGTCCGTGGTGATGTATACGGATGCGTATACACACCAACAATTTATGATATGTTGTTAGGATTTATTATTGATGATTTTAGATGGATATTGGTGTTGGATTGGTGCATGGTTACGAAACCTTAGGTAGTGGGTGCACTACACTTACACATACACACATATACATACTTGCATACATTCCTTATTTCATATGTGCGTGTATGGGAATATATTTATATGTTCACATGGGTATGGGACTATGTGTTCATATACGGATTTGAGGAGGATTCTTGGGATTGATCTGAGTCGATGAGATTTGTTTGTGGTTGTGATCTCGGTGATATGGAAGGATTCGTACTTAAGGTACGTCCTGGTGTTATAGCGGATCTTGCGGCGGCGATACGGGTGAATAGTGTTATAAATAAATGGTCGACATGTGATCGTGATATGAGGCATAATATGCTAGGATATTGATATTAGGCCGTATCGGGCGATGTATACCCCTTAATGATGATATGTGCTGACGATATCGGTTTGTACGAGATTGTCGATCACTAGTCAGATCATGAGTATATTGAGGATATTAGTATTGTACTAGACATAGGTCAGTACCCTAGACTATGATCTTGGATAAAGAGGATACCAGAGGAATAGTGTGAGGAATATGATATTGACCCGTACCCAGATTTGGGGATGCCGTACGACGGATTTACGTACGAGCTATATCTTGATGATTGATCCGCACTCTTGACTTGGGATGTCTGATTATAGATATGGTATCGGATATGATATTATTGAGGCGGAATCACCGACTAATATATATACAGGTATGTATATGTATCGACTCAGATGTTAGGCGGTTTCCTTACCTGTTGTCTAGCTTATAGCGTAGCCCTTTAGTTTAGTTAGTTGTTAGATTAGATTCGGTTCCTACCTATTTCAAAGCTTACGAATCGTGCGTATTTTTAAAGACAGCCTAAGGGATCCTACGGATATTTCAAAAAACGTATCTTTTCTTAAAAACACCGTAGCCCCTATTTTCAAAACCCCACGATTCGTGTTATTTCAAAAGGCACCATTGTAGGACTTATATCAGGTTAAAACAGATTAATTATCGTTGCGTCTAGTATTCAGCTCCCGCTCATTATTGTTGTTTGCTCCGCATCACATGCTTATATTATGCTTCATATTCTACTGTTGATATCTTGTGGTTAGGACACCAGCACCATTACCGATGATGCGTATGTACCACGTACACTTACTTGCCGGCTCACACACATCTTCATCGGTAATTGCCATGTCACGTACACCTTAGAAAATATTATTGCTTGACATAGCCTGTTAGCTAATAGTTTAGACATGATATTAGTGTACTTGCCTTATATGTTAGTTTAGACATTATAGTTATTACCTGCTACCTCATGCATACTGTTATTCATTGTTATGCCGCATTCATGGATTCTCATGCATATATTCACTTTTTACGTGCTATGGAGGTTTTGGATTTGGATTTCGATGAGATTTTCTGGATTTGGGGAAAACCGCAAAACATATACAAACTTCTTCTTTCTCTTTTTAAATAAAAAGCGCGGTTTTTCCCATGATGTATGAGTCGTCCACCGTGAGTTTGCTGATAGATTTGGAGACCCGATTCGAGGAGTTGGATGAACCGTTTCGGGTACATGGTGGACCCGGTAAGGTACCCCGGGGCAAGAAGCTCGTGGTGATGACGATGAGCCTGGCAGGGGGAGACTACCTACCGGTGATTTTACCCGACGCGTCGGATATCCGGAGGATACCGTCGTGGTCTTGAGATGGATGGTAGGGGTCGGTCTGGACTGACGGCGCCCTAGATATTGAGATTGAGACATTGAGATTTCGAGATATTGAGGTACTGAGATTTGATGATACAGGCCAGTCCGGATGGCCGGAGCCTGAGGTTTTGAGACATTGAGATTTATGTTTTGTGTCGATACTAGACACTGTTGATGCTGATTTCATTTATGATACCTCACTTTAAAAATACAAAGGAAATCTCACTAATTTATGAAAACAGTTTCTTCATTTACATGTATTCTGTTTTCATGCATTCATACCTCATTCATATGATATATTGCTACCTGAGGCACTGACACGGGCACATGAGATCACACTCGGGTTAGATATTACCCTAGCCATTGTTATAGGCTGCATGTTATTCATATATTTGAGGATATATTATGATCATTGACCTAGGTTGCGTTATTCATGCGATTTTCTGTTCGTAGATCTTTTTTTACTCACGAGTTGGCAACTCACCCCCGTTGTGCCCCAGTTTCTTGCAGGTGTTGCCGTACGGATTTCATTACGGCTTTGCGGGCACGGTTTCTTTTCGGGTGACTTGCTAGTAGGTGCGTTTATTGTATCTTACCCATCATTATACCTTGTATATTATATTTCAGTTGTATCTAGAAGTTCCATCAACCAAACTTGTATTTTTTGAGATAGAGACCAGTAATGTTATTCTTTCGACCATAGAGTAGCATGTTATTTTTCTTGAGTTTCTTGCTGGTTGAGTTCCATTTCTGTTGTGATCCTCGCCTTTAGGCGTTGTATATTATGTTGCATACAGGTTGATTTGATATGGTTCTTCCTATTCTCTACTACTTCTCTTGGTTTGGATTTCTGGGTTTCGGCTTACTTCGCATACGTACTCCTTGAGACGTTCGTAGTCTAAGTGCCGGTCATGTTCCGTACTTTCGGGTCGTGACAGCCTAATGCTCTAGCTAGGCTCTGATACCACTGTAGAGTTACTAGGCACACTAACAAGGCTCTACAAGGCATCGACCATGCCAAAATTAAATTTTTATGTGCCGAACAACCCTAAGCAAGATCGTATACTAGAGTTTAGGCGAAACTAATAGTAAGTAAACAACTTTACTTCTAAGGGAACACTAAATACAACCTTTGTAGATCGGTCCTTCACTTCTATAGCTCCTTGTTGAAGTCCCTTCGCTGCGATCGTGGTACTCCCGGACCCTTGCATGGCTTCACGAGGCGAAAGATGCGACCTTGCTTGAAGTCTCCGAGGCCAAAGATGATCTACGTCGAGGGAATTCCGACTCAAGCTACTACTTCACTAATTTGAGAATTAGTGAAGCAAACACCCTATACTAAAGTGCTAGTCTAGTAGAGGATGGAGAAATAGGAAGTGGGTTCTCTTTAGATTTTTATTTCTCACTTTAGTTCTCACTTTGGATCAAACCCTAGCAAGCTTTTCTTTTGAATAATGAAGAAGATGAACAAAAGAAAAGAGAAGAGGATAATGATCAAGTGTGTGATTTAACCATGGTGAGTGAGTATCATATACTAACTCTTGTAGAGACTTAACCCTAGGCTAATTGTTATGGTTGGGTTAATAAATATCCATAGTAAAATACAAACTCAAGTTGAATTAGTCAATGCATCCACAAGCTTCCACAAGCTTCATGTATTTTCTAATCCTCCACTTAATTTTGTATTTACTTTAAATATTAAAAACCCAAACTAAAAATTAGCATAGTGTAAGTCTCATACACCCATGGATGATGTATCATCAACCATGATACAAAAAGATAACACATTTTAATATATATCATATATATAGTAAAGATGTGTACATGTGAGAAAAAACCCTAAGTGAACATGTGTTAGTAAATGTAAACTAGTATATCTAATATACAAATGTAAACTAGTATATCTAATATACAATTATACACTTAATTATTAAATCAACACTTGACTTAATAATCCGGTCATATCTCATATAACCGACTAACATCCAATGTATCGACTTATCGAATCAACACTTGATTCGATAACCCGGCTATATCATATATAATCGACTGATATATAAAGTCGCGAGAATAGAATACGGTATCACATACACGCAATATTCTTGGTCCTGCACATATCACATACGTGCTCCTATTTCGTTTTACCTGAGCCAGTAAAACCTCTATGTAGGACTCTAAAGACTCGTCAATACGCTGGTAGTAGGTGATGATCACATCAAGCACCCACAAGCCGTCAGCGGTACTAGCTGGACGTAACGGCTACCCGGGTATTGAGCGATCAGAAGATCAGCAAGCAAGCCCGCTCCAACTCCTGTAAAAGCCTGCCGGTAACACTTCCCGTACAGTCCGGTCTCCTCGTCTGATATGTCGCATATCAAGTCTAGGGGTGGTAAATGTCAGACCCCAATAACCGATAAGTCGTGCCGATGTAAGGCTCATAACGGGTCGAGAAACTACTGGTAACACTTACCAGTAAATCTCTAAATCAGCCCTGGCCAGGGACTTCCCTGTTATGGCCAATCGAGCACTGCGCAACATCAACCCCCAATACCGGGAGAGACGAAACCCCTCCTATCGCTCATTGCCTCCATGTGACTCGGGACTGTACCCAAAAACCACCGTTTTGCATGCCCTCATGGATGTGGTAAGGTGGAAATCAAAGCACAGTGGGAATCACACAAAACTCTATAACGATCTCGGGTCTACAGACTAACCTGCACAAGTGTCACCAGAGAACTGCCATCTGACGTGAGGTATAATACCATCTGGGAGTTCTCGGCGAGTCCGTCCAGTGTACCCAGTCTCCACTGAGCACCCGTATACTATCTCTGATGTCAAACATCAATGGATATGGGATCATCCATCGCCCATCTCATGGGTCGAGAAGCGTATACGCTAGTCTACACTGGTATATCGATGCCCCGTCTCGATACACCCACGACTAGGGACCTTGAAGGATGTACTTATGGACTACCATGTCCCCACTAGTATGATCCGCATCATAGTCCAGGTAGTCAACTACACATCCTAAGGGCTTTACCAACATGTAACTATAAGACAGTATAAAGAGACAAGTATACATGTTAAGATAAAGAGCAACCAGATAGCATACTATCATATCGAGCAAGAAAGTCATCTCAATATATGTCCAAGCATCCAATATAATATACATCATCTGTACAATACTGGCCTCTAGGGCATACATACAACTAATAGGGATCTCGGCTCTTTCCTTATCGAATAAGGTGCTGGATGTTCTACAAGGAACACCGCTATGCAAAGCAACAACTAGAGCTACCTGATTTTTGAAATTCGATTCCACAACATCTTTTAGGTTTATTTTCTTTCATTAATCTCATTAATGAACGTCCCATCATTTAAATCCACCTAAACATCACAGATAAATACAACGTAAGCTTATGCCATCCGCATTCGCCTCGATGTCCCGTCATGCACCGTTAGGTTAGGTAACTAACGGCATAGCGGGGTAGGGCTAGCGCGGGTGTAAAACATAAGCAACGTCTATATAATATATCATATATACTATATACAGTATCTATCTGAACATATCACATGATCACATCACAGATAACGCAGCAGAAAATATCATATGAAATATTGGATATACTAGGACGTCCGTGTTTTATTTTGAGCCTGTATAAAACACGGATTCCACGGTCGTGATGAATAGCCAATCCCACACCCCTAGACCCCTACGAGAGCGGCAAGTAACCCTACCAATTCTAGAGTTAGGAGACCCGGACTCGACTCCTCGAGATGGTCTCCCACTGGACCCTAGAACCCGGTTACTTGTGCTCCCCACCTTGGGTCTATCCTAATGTGGAAAAGTAAATAATATACAATGGTGACATCTTCTTCAGCCCGGAAGTGCCCCAATAAAAGAATATTACATACAAGCTTTTACATGAATGAAAAAGAAAAACTCTCATCTCACCTAAAAAAACCCGGCTATTCAAACACGACGATCCAATATAACATATCCAGCAACACATAACATCACATGTCATCAACGTAAGTAAATATGCCCATCCCAATTGTCGTTGACATATAGCAACGAAACCGGCGATATCACATATTACACTTACGGTCGCAGAAAAGAAAGTGTAAAACTACAACAGTTGGAATCCGCAACCTCCTTAGACATCTCATGCCTAACCAAATGAATTCCTTAGACATCGCATGCCTAACAATTATGAACCCCGCATTTCAGTCTCTTTATTGAAAACTCTTTTCAATATCAAGTCGGGCAATTCAACAAGATTCCCGACATCCTGATCGAATGCTCGTCGCAAACTTTAGTAGACGGCCGCACCCCCCCGGATGCCGTCGACGAAGTGCACTAAGGCGGAACACCGCTTCCGCGAGCACCCGAACGGATGCTTTTGGCTACGGGGTTCTCCTACAGTCACTTGGTCGGGGCTATGGGGCGTGGCTATCTATTAAGTTTACCCGGCGGATATCCGCGTACGCTACGTGATTGCAACGGACTTTTGATCACATCAAAATCCCGTGGCAACCGATCAAATGAGACTAAAGTGCTAGATTTATAACATTCAAATTAGTTATTTCATAACTACATGTGGATTCCAAATATTGTATCACATTCCAGATAAATAGACAATGTTAAACTTTCCAATCAAATAAACAAACACCCAAGATTTCCCAAATAGCTCAACACTTGAAATAAGTTTAAAAACATCCATTTCATGCCACAGTACCAACGGTCCAGCCGTAGAAGGGTTAAGCCAACGCCTCACATATGGTAACGTCGTACTGCCCCAAACCCTAAGGTTCAAAAGGCAGTTCAAGACGGTCACATAATCGAGTAAAGGTTTGTTGTCTTCTAGAGGGTCCATCGCGTTACTTGCACGACTTAGAACGTTTTTAAACTATGGAAAACTCCAATACTTGGAAATTTTCCGGCAGGGGAAAAAGTGAGTTATTGATATCCGGTCGAACTTTTTAACACTTTCTAAAATTACCCGGAAAAACTTAAACGAAGTTAAATTACCCGATCGAATATTTGAGTCCCCAATACAACCCAGAAAACTCAACACTTGAGTATAAATTAAAAATTCCCAGAAAACACAGGAATTACATAAGGACATTACTGTGCAAACAGTGAAGCATGAATCTACAGTATGGCCGCGGAACCGCCGCGTACGCCAGGGTACGGCCGCGGTTCCACGGCGCTTTGATGGAGTTAGGAGCACGTGATGAACAGTAATTCCTAGAAAACCCTGCTGATTTTTTTGAGCATTTTTAATGTTGAAAAAATCACGATTTCAAAAAATGTCCAGAGAAGGGTTTAAACGGGGTTATCCGGGTTCGATCGGACTTTTAACTTCGTCTAGACTTCGCCTAAAGCTCTAGCTTGGCTCTGATACCACTGTAGGGTTCCTAGGCACTTTGACAAGGTTCTACAAGGAATCTACCATGCCCGATTCAAAAATTTTAGCCGTGCCGAACAACCCTAACCAAGATCGTATACTAGAGATTATGCGAAAACTAGCAAGTAAACAACTTAACACAAAGTGAGAGGGATTACAACCTTTGTAGATCCGGTCCTTCACTTCATTAGCTCCGTGTAGATGTCCCATTCACTGCGATCGTGAACTCCGCACTTTAGAGAAGCTCCACAAGAAGAATGATCGTGCTTGCTTCGATGACTTCGAGGCCGAAGATGATCTACGTCGGGGAGACACTAACTCAAGCTATTCCTTCACTAGGTCATGAACTTTATGAAGAGAACACACTCTACTACATAGAAAGTGGTAGAGGATGAAGAAGTAGGAGGTGGGCTCACTTTAGAATTGATTTTCTCATATTTTTCCTCATAGCACCATTAGAGCTTGAAAGCTTTTTCAATGAGCTTTATGAAGATGAAGAAGAAAGAATAATCTCATCATATGAATTATATCCTTCTCAATAATGTAACCATGGGTAAGTTAAGCTACCATGCTTAACTCATGTAGAGAATTAACCAAAGTATGAGGTTAAGGGTTAGGTTAACTAAATATCCTAAAGAATGACAAAAGAGTTGACTTTGTCAATGTTTCCACAAGCTTCATGAAAGCTTGAGAACTTTGACAAAGTCTTTCTCTTTTGTTATTCTTAAGATATCAACAAAACCCTAATCTTTATCCTAATCTTGGTATAAGTCTCATACACCCATCTTTGATGTATCATCAAGCATGACACAATCATATGTACACAAATATATATCACATATACACTTATGCACAAACAAGTGAGAAAATAAATCTTAAGTGAGCTAATACTAGTTAATGTAATGTAATATATCAAATATATATAATCATACATTAAATTATTAAATCAACTCTTGATTTAATAACGGCTATAACCGACTAATATCATGTGTAACAACTTATCGAATCAACACTTGATCCGATAACCCGGCTATATCGCATACAACCGATCAATGTCACGAATCGCGAGAATAGAATACGGTATCTCATATCGTATCAATCTCGGTCCCTCACATATCACATATGTGCCCCTACTCCGTTTCTCTTGAGCAGGAAACCCCTGTGTAGGACTCTAAAGACTCGTCAATACGCCGGCAGTAAGTGATGATCATATCAAACACCCACAAGCCGCAAGCGGTCTGCTAAACGTAACGGCCACCCGGGTATTGAGAGATCAGAAGATCAACAAGCAAGCCTGCTCACACTCCTGCGAATCCAATCAGTAACACTTACCGCACAGTCCGGTCTGTTCGTCTGATATGTCGCATATCTCGCCTAGGGGTGGTAAACGTCAGACCCCAGTAGCTTGATAAGTCATGCCGATGTAAGGTCCACAACAAGCGTGAAACTACTGATAACACTTACCAGTAAATCACTGCAACCCTGGCCAGGGATTTCCAGTTATGAACAGTCGAGCATAGCGCAACATCAACCCCCAATACTGGGAGAGACGAATCCCTTCCTATCGCTCATTGCCTCCATGTGAATCGGGACTGTACCCAAAAACCACCTGTTTGCACGACTCAGTGGAGTCGTGGTAGGGTGGAAATCAAAGCACAGTGGGAGACACACAAGACTCTATGACGATCTCGGGTCAACAGACTAAGCTGTACCAGTGTCACCAGAGAACTGCCATCTGACGTGAGGTATAATACCATCTGGGAGTTCTCGGCGAGTCCGTTCAGTGTACCCAGTCTCCACTGAGCACCCGCATACCGTCTCTGATGTCAAACACCAATGGATATGGGATCATCCATCGCCCATCACATGGGTCGAGAAGATATACGCTAGTCTACTCTGGAATATCGATGCCCCGTCTCGATATTCCCACGACTAGGAACATTGAAGGATGTACTCATGGACTACCCAAGCCCCACTAGTATGATCTAAATCATAGTCCTGCAAGTCGAGTACATATCCTAAGGGCTTTATCAACATGTAACAGAGAGACAATTAGTGTACATGTTAAGATAAAGTGCAACCAGATAGCGTACTATCATGTCGAGCAAGAAAGTCCTACCTATATATGTCCCAGCATCCACTACAATATACATCTTATGTACAGTAATGGCCTCTAGGGCATACATATAACTAACTCCGCCTCCCCGCAACTCGTGGGTTGTACAACGTCGACTTACAGAGGGTACGGTTGATATTGGTTCGGATTGAAACTTTGGCTTCTAGCCCTAGCTATATGCTCAGCAATGGACATTCGTCTAGAGGCTTCCTCACTCGGGGTATCAACTGAAACAGGTGTAGAATAAGGGTACAGTTGATATTGGTTCGGATTGAAACTTTGGTTTCTAGCCCTAGCTATATGCTCAGCAATGGACATTCGTCTAGGGGCTTCCTCACTCGGAGTATCAACTGGAACGGATGTGGAATTTGGATACGGTTGATAGGACCTAGACTGAGGTGGCCAACTGTTTCTTCCCGCTTGTTCTATATGATCTCTTAAGGACATGGAAGAGCCGGACGGTATACCGAAGGGATTACGAAAACAAGCAATATCTGATTGTGGACAACAAAGCTCGGCAAGAGTTTTTCTGTTCGGGTCACCCATTATAAGAAGAAAAGAGGGGGAAAAGCGTAAAAAGGGTAAAAAAAATGGGGGGGGGGGAAATAATTGGTTTGTTTTGAAAAAGGACGGATTTTTGAAAATTCACACAAACATGCACAAGCAACCCTATATCTAATGGTCACCTAGGTCAAGTCTCTAGACCGCTCCTAACTGCCAGAAGACAAGTCGCAAGATCAATCCTCTACTGCCTCTTGGTCCCTCCTGTGGCCAGGTAAGTGCCAGGTAAGTGGGAGGTTCTCCACTACGTAAGTAGTGGGCCTAATTAAATAACCACTTGCCTTAGACACACTTGCCTTAGACACCACAAAAGAAACACGGATAAGCAATAGATTACCCACGACCTCCTTCTGTCCTAAGTGAGCGCGACGATCCTTAGAGTCATGTCTAGATATTTTTTTTAATTAATGAGGGTGATGCGGATGCAAGTTTGTGATTTCCGGGGCTTAGGAAGGGTAATGAACTCCCCACCTAATCTGAATTTGGTCTTTGCCCCTTAATTTCCGTATTAAAAATATGCACACAACCAATTTCAAGAATCGCAACGAATTTATTTTTTTAGCGGCGTTGAATTTTGCAAAGAATCCTACAAGAAATTGATTATTGGACAAGATCAGAGAGAAGAAGGGAACACAGAGAGCAGACCTGAGAATTTTGGAACAGTCCAAGCCCTAAACGGCGGTGGTTCTGCCGCAAAAACCTCACAATGGTCGCGGATCCGCGGTGCTCTGGAGGAACTAGGGTTTGGAAATTTTCCTGTAGGTCCATGTGCTTCTCTGAATTCTTAAGATCTTCTCTGAATCTTGATCTCACTGTTGAAATGATTCCAGATTCCCTCGAAAAAATTCAAACACTAATCGTTAAGAAATTGAAGCAAATCTTGGATGAAAATTTGATGGAATAATAATTTTTCAACTCAAATAACAAAAACAAACAAAATAGCACACATCCCCGGCAACGGCACCATTTGATTGAATGATTCTTTTGTTAGTTGTATGTATGCCCTAGAGGCCAGTATTGTACAGATGATGTATATTATATTGGATGCTTGGACATATATAGAGAGGACTTTCTTTCTCGTCATGATAGTATGCTATCTGGTTGCACTTTACTTTAACATGTATACATGTCTCTTTATACTGTCTTATAGTTACATGTTGGTAAAGCCCTTAGGATGTGTACTTGACTACCTGGACTATGATGAGGATCATACTAGTGGGGACATGGTAGTCCATAAGTACATCCTTCAAGGTCCCTAGTCGTGGGTGTATCGAGACGGGGCATCGATACACCAGGGTAGACTAGCGTATATGCATCTCGACCCATGAGATGGGCGATGGATGATCCCATATCCATTGGTGTTTGACATCAGAGATGGTATACGGGTGCTCAGTGGAGACTGGGTACACTGGACGGACTCGCCGAGAACTCCCAGATGGTATTATACCTTATGTCAGATGGCAGTTATCTGGTGACACTTATGCAGGTTAGTCTGTAGACCCGAGATCGTCATAGAGTCTTGTGTGATTCCCACTGTGCTTTGATTTCCACCTTACCACGTCCATAAGGGCGTGCAAAACGGTGGTTTTTGGGTACAGTCCCGAGTCACATGGAGGCAATGAGCGATAGGAGGGGTTTCGTCTCTCCCGGTATTGGGGGTTGATGTTGCGCTGTGCTCGATTGGCAGTAACAGGGAAGTCCCTGGCCAGGGCTGATCAGAGATTTACTAGTAAATGTTACCAGTAGTTTCTCGACCCGTTATGAGCCTCACATCGACACGACTTATCGGTTATTGGTGTCTGACGTTAACCACCCCTAGACTTGATATGCGACATATCAGACGAGGAGACCGGACTGTACGGGAAGTGTTACCGGCAGGCTTTTACAGGAGTTGGAGCGGGCTTGCTTGCTGATCTTCTGATCGCTCAATACCCGGGTAGCCGTTACGTCCAGCTAGTACCGCTGACGGCTTGTGGGTGCATGATATGATCATCACCTACTGTCGGCGTATTGACGAGTCTTTAGAGTCCTACATAGAGGTTTTACTGGCTCAGGCAAAACGAAATAGGAGCGCATATGTGATATGTGCAGGACCGAGAATAATGCGTGTATGTGATACAATATTATATTCTCGTGACTTTTAGTATCGGTCGGTTATATATATGATATGACCGGGTTATCGAATCAAGTGTTGATTCGATAAGTCGATACGATGAATGTTAGTCGGTTATATGAGATATGACCGGATTATTAAGTCAAGTATTGATTTAATAATTAAGTGTATAATTGTATATTAGATATACTAGTTTACATTTACTAACATATGTTCACTTAGGGTCACTTGTACACATTTTTACTATATATATGATATATATAAAAATGTGTTGTATTTTTGTATCATGGTTGATGATACACTACACATGGGTGTATGAGACTTACACTATGCTAATATTTATTTTGGGTTTTTAATATCTAAAGTAATTACAAAATCAAGAGGAGGATTAGAAAATGCATGAAGCTTGTGGAAGCTTGTGGATGCATTGACTAATTCAACTTGGTTTTGTTTTTACTATGGATATTTCTTAACCCAACCATAAAGATAAGCCTAGGGTTAAGTCTCTACAAGGGTTAGTATATGATACTCTCTCAACATGGTTAGCCTTCTCACTTAATCATTATTCTCATATCTTTTCTTTTGTTCATCATCTTCTTCTTCATTGAGCAAGAGAAAAGCAAGCTTAGGGTTTGATCCAAAGTGAGAATCCTTGTGAGAAACAAAATTCTAAAGAGAACCCACTTCTTATTTCTCCATTCTCTACTAGATTAGCACTTTAGTATAGGGTGTTTACTTCACTAATTCTCAAGTTAGTGAAGTAGGAGCTTGAGTCGGAATTCCCTCGACGTAAATCATCTTCGGCCTCGGAGACTTCAAGCAAGGTCGCATCCTTCGCGTCGTGAAGCCATGCAAGAGCCCGGGAGAACCTTGATCGCAGCGAAGGGACTTCAACAAGGAGCAAATGAAGTGGAGGACCGATCTACAAAGGTTGTATATCGCATTGCATTTAGTGTAAAGTTGTTTACTTGCATTAGTTTCGCCTAAACTCTAGTTAACGATCTTGCTTAGAGTTGCGCGGCACATAAAAACTTTAATTTTGGCATGGTCGATGCCTTGTAGAGCCTCGTTAGCGTGCCTAGTAACCCTACAGTGGTATCAGAGCCTAGCTAGAGCATTAGACGATGCGTTAACGAAGTTAAAACTCCGAACGAACCCGAATACGACAAAACGAACCCCTCTCTGGACAATTTTTAAAATCTGGGATTTTTGTTAATTAAAAATGTCTAAAAAATCAGCAGGGTTTTATAAGAATTATTGTGCAAAACAAGGACGTGAATCGTACAGTTGACCGCGGTTCCGCGGCAAATCCCTGCTTGTGCCGCGGAACCGCGGCCGTATTGTGACCGTTGGATCCTCTGTTTGCACAGTAACTCTAGATTCTGTGATTGTTATTTTCTGGGTATTTTAACTTTGACTCAAGTGTTGAGTATTCAGGGGTTCATTTTGTAATCGTCGATTCGATCGGAGAATTTAATTTTGTTTTGTTGTTCCAGATAATTTAGAAAGTATTAAAATGTTCGATCGGATATCCTTAACTCAATTTTTCCCGGCACGAAAAACATTCAAGTGTTGAATTTTTCTCGGGTTTAAATATTTTGGAAAAACATGCATGTGATGCGATGGACCCTCTAGAAGACAACAAACCTTAACTCGATTATGTGACCGTCTTGAACTGCCCTTTGAACCTTAGGGTTTGGGGCAGTACGGCGTGCCACATGTGAGGCGTTGGCTTGACCCTTCTACGGCTGGACCGTTGCTACTGTGACGTATTCTGTAATCTTTAAACTCCGCTCAAGTGTTGAGCTATTATGGAAATCTTGAGTATTTGATTATTCGATCGGAAAGTTTAATAATGTCTATTTATCTGGAATTTGATACAATATGTGGAATTCATACAGTTAGGCATGAAATCCGAAATATGTGATATTTCGGATTTACGATGTCTAAGGAGATTGTGGATTCCAAATGTTGTAGTTTTACACTTTCTTTTCTGCGACCGTAAGTGTAATATGTGATATCTCCGGTTTCGTTGCTATATGTCAACGACAATTGGGATGCGTATATTTACTTATGTTGATGACATGTGATGTTCTGTGTTGCTGGATATGTTATATTGGATCGTCGTGTTCTGAATAGCCGGGGGGTTTTATGTGAGATGAGAGTTTTGTAAGTCTACGTTAGCGCCCCGGCAGTCTACAGACGCCAAATGCGGAACAAAAACTTTTTAACTGGCGCTATCGTATACTTTCACCCAGATCTGCCATTATTGCTAAACTAACAAACAGTAAAGAGTGTAGAAAGGTTGTACCGAACGATCCGAGTCCTTCGTTCTTCAACCATCATCCCACGCGTTGCGGCTGCTCCGATCGCGTCGATCTCCGATATCCTCGTCGAGGTGACACCACATCACCGATTCTTTAAACGGGCTCCCGCCTCTGACTCGAGGCAACTCGATCGTCAAGTTTGCTAAAAGAGACGACCAAGAATGATGTAGAGAATGAGTAGATGACTTTGTCTCACTTCGTCCAAATCCATGGACGATCGGTTAATGAAGTTGCCGAGGGAATTGGGTGATGGAATGAAATGAACTGTAAAATTCCATGCACCCCAAATACTATCATATCTTTTCAACAAAATGAATCATCAAGTGAAGTGAGGAGGAGAGAGAGGGCCGGCCATTTTATATGCAAGAGGGAGGTGACCGTAGGAGGAGGGAGGTAACCTTAAGGGAAAATATCATATGAAAAGATCTTAAGGAAAACAAAATAGCATAATGAAAATGATGACTCATATTAACCTAGTCATCAAGTCTTTAATGCATCCAATAAGAACACTACACCAAATAGCCTAGTCACCTCATCTAGAATCTTCTAGAACACTGACTCACCTCATCTGAAGAAAAGATAAATCCGTTTTTAACAGAATGTTAAAAGACGGCTGATAGAAAACTGGAAAGTGGCAACTTCCAAAAGTGATCCTGAAACGACTTTCAGGATAACCCCGAAACTGTATAAATATACCCGCATTTGTATTACGACCGAATACAAATGCAACTGAGACAAAGATATTATACCTACTCAATATAATACTCGGATCCGGCTTAAACCAAAGCCGACCAGTATTATCTGCCCGAAAAATAACAAGTGCGTAAATGCACGTGCATTTTCCGAACCCTGCCATAAAACCATACGGCCTCTACAACGTTTCGCCCGAACTTGGGAAACTGTCTGTGGGGAACTCTAATGACTCGTCAGTACCCTGGCAGTGGGTTTAACCACAAACCGTCAGCGGCACTAGCAATGCGTAACGGCTGCCCACGGACTGACCTTAAGGGAGACCGATGAGCGCACTCAAGGGAGGCCGATGAGCGAACTCATCCAGAAACCCTACTGAGCCTAACAGTGACAATGTATATACAGTCCGGTCCGTTCGTCTATGAGTATTGCATATCTGCCTAGGGGGCTAGTAACGTCAGACCCCCAATAGCAGTATAAGTCGTGTCGGAGTGAAGCCCAATAACACCCTGAGATACTACTGGAGTACCTACCAGTAAATCTCCTGCCACGGCCGTGGGCTTTGTGTAATGGCTCTCCTAGACACAGCACGATCTCGCCCCCAATACCGGGAGAGACGAATCCCATGCCGATCCGCTCACGTGCCTCCATATGGCTCGGGACTGTACCCAAAAGCTACCTGTTTGCACGACTCCTTTGAGCCGTGGTAGGGTAGAAATCAAAGCACAGTGGGAACTCACACGAGACAAATGATGACCTCAGGTCGATGAACTAACCTGTACACATGTCACCAGGGAACTGCTATCTGACGATAGATATAATACTAACTAGCAGATTCCCGGCGAGTCCTGTCCGGTGTACTCATAACCCAATGAGCACCTGTATACATCTTAGGTGATCCAACTGACACCAGTGGCTTGTGAGACCGGCCACCGCCCCTCGTCGGGGTCTCGACTGTACACACTAGTCTACTCCGGAGTATCGATGCCCTGTCTCGAAACTCCCACGACTAGGGACCACAATTAAGGATATGCATATAAACTACCCAACTCTCACGTATATGATCGCCATCATACTGTTGGTAGTAAAGTAAGATCCTAAGGGCTCTATCAAAGTGTAACATGCAATCAGTCACCTGAACATGTACACGACTGATAAAGGCAAACCAGATAGCATACTATCATCTCGAGTAAGACTGTGCTACCGGGATAGGTCCTCCGCAATCATTGCAATCACGTACCTGCGATCCAATAATTGACTATGAAGGCACTATCTCCAACAAGTTTTTATTTTCATTCTTGTAAAATTTAATAGTATGTAATATTCTTTTATTAGGGCACTTCCGGGTCGAGGTTGCTGTCACCTTTTGTATATTATTTACTTTTCCGCACTAGGATAGACCCAAGGAGGAGAGCACAAGTTACCGGGTTCTAGGGTCCAGTGGGAGACCAACTCGAGGAGTCGAGTCCGGGTCTCCTAACTCTAGAATTGGTAGGGCTGCTTGCCGCTCTCGTAGGGGTCTAGGGGTGTGGGTTTGGCTACTCGTCGCGACCGTGGAATCCGTGTTTTATAGAGGCTCAAAATAAAACACGGACGTCCTAGTATATCCAATGTTTCATATGTTTCTTCTGCTGCGATATCTGTGATGTGATCATTTGATGTTCTGTGATAAATACTGTATATAGTATATATGATATATTATATAGGCGTTACTTATATTTTACACCCGCGCTAGCCCTGCCCTGCTCTGCCGTTAGTTACCTAACCTAACGGTGCACGAGGGGACATCGAGGCGAATACGGATGGCATAAGTGTACGTCGTATTTATCTGTGATGTTTAGGTGACTTAAATGATGGGACTTCATTAATGTGATTAATGAAAGAAAAGAAACCTAAAAGATGTTGTAGAATCAAATTTTCAAATAAAAAGGTAGCTACAGTTTTGCTTTGCATAGCGGTATATATGATATACCCTGCACCTTATTCGATGAGGAAAGAACCGAGATCCCTTCACCGGGAGTGACCTCTTTAGCAAAACTGGCACATGCTACAACACTCGGTTTGCTTTTGACTGCTTTTGGAGTTTTGCTTTGCATAGTGATGTATATGATATATCCTGCACCTTATTCCATAAGGAAAGAGCCGAGATCCCTTCACCGGGAGTGACCTCTTTAGCAAAACTAAGGAAAGCCTCAAAATCACTCCATTTCAAAATTCACTCGATTCTACGACGATATCAAGTTCTTTACACTTATGGTTTTCTGAAAAACCTGCATAGCCCTCCGTCAATTCGGATAAGTAATATTTAGTATTCGTGCTGCGGTAGTTTGGCATGCGTCAAAGCGTAGTGTACGGTAGCTGATTATTACTTATCTGTAGCATGAGATGCGATTGGATTAGGGTATTCGTACGGCGTTTTTTGGTATGCGTCAAGAGTCGTACGGGTGGGTTTAATTCAATCACGAATTGAACGGGTTGAACTTGACTAGCGGACTATGGGTTGTTTGGCATGCGTCAAGGTCATAGCACGCTAGGGGCAAAATATTATCGGGAATTTCAAGTGTTGAGATTTGCAATGAGATTGCATGCCTTCTATGAGATAGTTGGATCCCGATACCCACTGCGAGTAATTGTTACTCCCGGAAGAGTTTTACACTGGACAATTAGCCAATCAAGTAGGTGTCTAGAAAGGTGTCAACGGGGTTACGCCTCTGGGAAAACGAGGTTTACTTTAATTAGGTCCGTGCGAAAGCACGGGGAACCTCCCTCAAAGTACCGACACTGGCCTGGCTGAAAGATCGGTGAAGTTGTAGGGTGTAATTAATCCCGGCTAGTCTTTCCTTTTAGGGTTTGAAGGAAGATTTGATAAAAAACAGTGGGAGTCATCCTGATTAGATAAGATAATAACCAATCTGATTTTGCAAGAGCATACGCTAAAGTGTTTTTCTTCTCTTTCTCTCCAGGTAGCGACCATATCATGCCTTAATAAAGATAATAATATGGATGTATTGACCGAACCCGCATGTTATACTGTGTTGGGGAACGTTGGTTCCGTTCTTTCTTATAAGAGTTATAAGACTGAACAAGATATAGGGGAATACCAGGATTCTCATGCCACCCGAATGAAGAAAGTACATGTTGATGCATTTTCTTCAGGTGTGTTCGTTACAGAGAACTGTTTCTCCATTTCCTCTACGTCCTGGGTATTAGATACCTGGTCAGGATCCCATATATGTAATCAGTTACATGGGCTTAGGAAAGGTAGAGAACTTGGAGAAGGTGATAAAGACATAAGGGTTGGAAATGGTGCAATTGTTGCAGCTAAAACCGTCGGGGAATATCACCTTGTATTGCCAAATGGTAATACATTGATTCTGAACGAATGTTATTTCATGCCGAACCTGATATGCAACATTATATCGGTTTCTTTGTTGAGTAAAGAGGGATATAATTTTGTATTACAGGATAATGTTATGAACATTTTCCTTATCCAAAAGTTGGTTGGATCAGGCACGTTGTGCAATGGCATTTATGTTCTAAATCAATCAACAGTTCTGAGCATAACAAACACACACAAGAGGAAGAGTTCAGAAATGAACGAATCCTTCTTGTGTCATGTAGACTGGGTCACATCAATGCGACACGACTAGCTAAGTTGCATAAGGATGGATATTTATATCCGTTTGAATTTTCATCTTATGACACTTGCCAGTCATGTCTCAAAGGCGAGATGACCAAAACTCCGTTTACGGGACACGGAGAGAGAGTTACCGAACTCTTGGGACTGGTACATAGTGATGTATGCGGTCCCATGTCTACACATGCCAGGGATGGTTCTTCGTACTTCATTACATTCACTGACGATCTCTCTAGATTCAGATATGTGTTCCTGATGAAACACAAATCAGAAGCTTTTGAGAAATTTAGAGAATATAAACAAGAAGTCGAGAACGAAACCGGGAAAAGTATTAAAATCCTTCGATCTGATCGAGGAGGTGAATACTTGAGCAATGAATTCCTGGACTTCCTAAAAGAGAATGGGATTCTCTCTCAGCTAACTCCTCTATATACACCACAGCACAACGGTGTATCGGAACGGAGAAACCGCACCCTATTAGATATGGTGCGCTCAATGATGAGTACAGCTGAGTTACCTATTTCCTTCTGGGGATATGCGCTTGAAACAGCCATAGACCTATTGAATAGAGTTCCTACCAAATCTGTGCCTACCACTCCATATGAGATATGGAAAGGGAAGAGACCACATCTTAATTATATTAAGATATGGGGTTGTCCGGCCTATGTCAAAAGACAAAATTCGGACAAACTCGAGGTAAGATCAGTCTTATGTAAGTTTGCAGGATATCCCAAGAATTCATAAGGGTATATCTTCTACCATCCCGAGGAACAAAAGGTGTTTGTTTCTCGACATGCCACTTTCTTAGAAAAAGGTTTTCTTATGAAACAGATTAGTGGCATTGAGGTAGAACTGGAAGAAGTTCCAGCAACACAAAACACAACAGAAGACTTGGTAGAACCAGAGGATTCGGTAGTTCCCGATGAACCCCAGCCACTCCGCCGATCTAGTAGGGTTCCTCACCCACCTGAGAGATACTACGGTTTTCTCATTGATGGTGGGAGCGAGAATTGCATCATGGTTGATAATGACCCAACTAGCTTCGAGCAGGCCATCACGAGTGGGGACTCAGTGAAATGGCTGGATGCAATGCGGTCCGAGATGGAATCCATGTACACCAACAAAGTATGGACTTTGGAAGTTGCTCCTGAAGGGGTAAAACCCATTGGGAGCAAGTGGATCTTCAAGAAAAAAACTTGGTGTAGATGGGAAAGTAGAGACTTTCAAAGCTAGACTTGTTGCAAAGGGTTTTCGTCAAAGACCAGGTGTGGACTATGACGAAACCTTTTCTCCAGTGGCTATGCTTAAATCCATCCGGATCATACTTGCCATCGTTGCATATCATGACTACGAAATCTGGAAAATGGATGTTAAGACCGCCTTTCTAAACGGTGATTTAGAAGAGTGTGTGTACATGACTCAGCCAGAGGGCTTCGTAAATAGTGGGAGCAGCGGGAAGGTGTGCAAGCTGCTTAAATCCATTTATGGATTGAAGCAAGCATCGCGGAGTTGGAACATCTGCTTTGACGTCGTTATCAAAGAGTTTGATTTCGTCAAAAACGTAGATGAACCTTGTATCTACAAGAAGGTGGCAGAGAGTAAGGTTGTATTCCTCGTATTGTACGTGGACGGCATACTCTTGATAGGAAATGACATTCCTATGCTGCAATCGGTGAAGCTCTTCTTATCACAAAGATTCTCAATGAAAGATCTTGGTGATGCCTCCTGCATATTGGGAATTATGATCTATAGAGATAGATCTAAACGGATATTGGTATTGTCCCAATCCAGGTACATTGACACCATACTAAAGAGGTTTAGTATGGAAGAGTCCAAACGTGGGTTTTTACCCACAATCTCAGGGCTCACTCTCTCCAAAGAGATGTCTCCCAAGACTGATTTGTAGAGAGCTCGCATGCAAGGGATACCCTATGCTTCGGCAGTAGGCTCTATCATGTACACGATGCTATGTACCAGACCCAATGTAGCATACTCACTAAGTGCTGTGAGTAGGTATCAAGCTGATCCTGGAGAGAGTCACTGGACAGCTGTGAAGAGCATTCTCAAGTACTTACGAAGGACTAAAGAGATGCTCTTGGTGTATGGTAACGGATAACTCCAAGTGGAGTCCTTTAACGATTCGAGCTTCCAGAGTGATAAGGACGACTCTAAGTCACAGTCGGGTTTCGTCTTTACCCTTTACGGAGGGGCGGTTAGCTGGAAGAGCTCCAAGCAAGAAACCGTGGCAGACTCGACGATGGAGGCTGAATACATCGCTGCCAACGATGCTGCCAAAGAGGCTGTCTGGATAAAGAAGTTCATCACCGAACTTGGAGTGGTTCCATCCATTGAGCATCCAATACCTTTGTATTGCAATAACAATGGAGCGATGGCTTTGGCCAAGGAACCCAGGTCCCATCAGCGATCCAGGCATATTCTGAGGCGGTATCACCTGATCCGGAAGATAGTTGATCGCCGGGAGATCGAGGTCAGGAGGGTTGACACGAAGAATAACACAGCGGATCCACTCACGAAGGCCATTCCCCAGATACAGTTTGAGAGACTCTTCGGGATGCTAGGTATGCGATACTACAGCAGCTGGCCCTAGTGCAAGTGGGAGATTGTTAGTTGTATGTATGCCCTAGAGGCCAGTATTGTACAGATGAAGTATATTATATTGGATGCTTGGACATATATAGAGAGGACTTTCTTGCTCGTCATGATAGTATGCTATCTGGTTGCACTTTACTTTAACATGTATACATGTCTCTTTATACTATCTTATAGTTACATGTTGGTAAAGCCCTTAGGATGTGTACTTGACTACCTGGACTATGATGAGGATCATACTAGTGGGGACATGGTAGTCCATAAGTACATCCTTCAAGGTCCCTAGTCGTAGGTGTATCGAGACGGGGCATCGATACACCAGAGTAGACTAGCGTATACGCATCTCGACCCATGAGATGGGCGATGGATGATCCCATATCCATTGGTGTTTGACATCAGAGATGGTATACGGGTGCTCAGTGGAGACTGGGTACACTGGACGGACTCGCCGAGAACTCCCAGATCGTATTATACCTTACGTCAGATGGCAGTTCTCTGGTGATACTTGTGCAGGTTAGTCTGTAGACCCGAGATCGTCATAGAGTCTTGTGTGATTCCCACTGTGCTTTGATTTCCACCTTACCACGTCCATGAGGGCATGCAAAACGGTGGTTTTTGGGTACAGTCCCGAGTCACATGGAGGTAATGAGCGATAGGAGGGGTTTCGTCTCTCCCGGTATTGGGGGTTGATGTTGCGCTGTGCTCGATTGGCCGTAACAGGGAAGTCCCTGGCCAGGGCTGATCAGAGATTTACTGGTAAGTGTTACCAGTAGTTTCTCGACCCGTTATGAGCCTCACATCGGCACGACTTATCGGTTATTGGGGTCTGACGTTAACCACCCCTAGACTTGATATGCGACATATCAGACGAGAAGACCGGACTGTACGGGAAGTGTTACCGGCAGGCTTTTACAGGAGTTGGAGCGGGCTTGCTTGCTGATCTTCTGATCGCTCAATACCCGGGTAGCCGTTACGTCCAGCTAGTACTGCTGACGGCTTGTGGGTGCGTGATATGATCATCACCTACTGCCGGCGTATTGACGAGTCTTTAGAGTCCTACATAGAGGTTTTACTGGCTCAGGCAAAGCGAAATAGGAGCGCATATATGATATGTGCAGGACCGAGAATAATGCGTGTATGTGATACAGTATTATATTCTCGCGACTTTTAGTATCGGTCGGTTATATATATGATATGACCGGGTTATCGAATCAAGTGTTGATTCGATAAGTCGATACGATGAATGTTAGTCGGTTATATGAGATATGACCGGATTATTTAGTCAAGTATTGATTTAATAATTAAGTGTATAATTGTATATTAGATATACTAGTTTACATTTACTAACACATGTTCACTTAGGGTTTTTTCTCACTTGTACACATTTTTACTATATATATGATATATATAAAAATGTGTTGTATTTTTGTATCATGGTTGATGATACACTACACATGGGTTTATGAGACGTACACTATGCTAATATTTATTTTGGGTTTTTAATATCTAAAGTAATTACAAAATCAAGAGGAGTATTAGAAAATGCATGAAGCTTGTGGAAGCTTGTGGATGCATTGACTAATTTAACTTGGTTTTGTTTTTACTATGGATATTTCTTAACCCAACCATAAAGATAAGCCTAGGGTTAAGTCTCTACAAGGGTTAGTATATGATACTCTCTCACCATGGTTAGCCTTCTCACTTAATCATTATTCTCATATCTTTTCTTTTGTTCATCATCTTCTTCTTCATTGAGCAAGAGAAAAGCAAGCTTAGGGTTTGATCCAAAGTGAGAATCCTTGTGAGAAACAAAATTCTAAAGAGAACCCACTTCCTATTTCTCCATCCTCTACTAGATTAGCACTTTAGTATAGGGTGTTTACTTCACTAATTCTCAAGTTAGTGAAGTAGGAGCTTGAGTCGGAATTCCCTCGACGTAGATCATCTTCGGCCTCGGAGACTTCAAGCAAGGTCGCATCCTTCGCGTCGTGAAGCCATGCAAGAGCCCGGGAGAACCTTGATCGCAGCGAAGGGACTTCAACAAGGAGCAAATGAAGTGGAGGACCGATCTACAAAGGTTGTATATCGCATTCCCTTTAGTGTAAAGTTGTTTACTTGCATTAGTTTCGCCTAAACTCTAGTTAACGATCTTGCTTAGGGTTGCGCGGCACATAAAAACTTTAATTTTGGCATGGTCGATGCCTTGTAGAGCCTCGTTAGCGTACCTAGTAACCCTGCATCTTTGTGTGTCGTGTTTTGAAAATGTATAAAGATCACAATCAAAGAAATTTATACCGCAATCAATTAACGGTATCGATGTAGCGCGTTAATGAATACGGATCGTCCACTGAGATGTGTGTTTTGCTCGCTTTGGTTTTAGATGAGTCGAAATGAAAATATAAAAGAAAAATTGCAAGAAAATTGATTCAAGAATTTTGAAATTTAGTTTTAACAATTGTAAAGAACTAGATCTAAAGATCAAGAATCAATAAAATTCTAGAAGATGTCCAAATCTAATGAACTATCAAGATTTGTAATGAGGCTCGTAGGAATCGATCGAATCTATAATGAGGATGAAGACTAGTGATTACGTATTTCTATCCATTGATGATTTGTTGCTAGATCGATGATGATCAACGAGGATTAGGGATCTCTTGAAGAAACTAGGGTTTATCCATCATCATCCTGTTGGAGATAGTGCCCTCAGAGTCAATTATTGGATCACAGGCACGTGATTACAATGATTGATGGAGGACCTATCCCGATAGGACAGTCTTACTCGAGATGATAGTATGCTATCTGGTTTATCTTTATCATCATGTACTGCTTTAGGTGACCTGACAGGTCACTATTGCACGTTGATAGAGCCCCTAGGATTCTTGCTTGACCACCAGCAGTATGAAGGCGATCATATACGTGGGAGCTGGTAGTCTATAAGCACATCCTTAAATGGTCCCTAGTCGTGGGAGTTTCGAGATAGGGCATCGATACTCCAGAGTAGACTAGTGTGTACATTCGAGACCCCGACGAGGGGCGGTGACCGGTCTCACAAGCCACTGGTGTCAGTTCGTTCACCTAAGATGTATACAGGTGCTCATTGGGTTATGAGTACACCGGACAGGACTCGCCGGGAACATGCTAGTTGGTCATATACCAGACGTCAGATGGCAGTTCCCTGGTGACATGTGTACAGGTTAGTTCATCGACCTGGAGATCATCATTTGTCTCGTGTGAGTTCCCACTGTACTTTGATTACTACCCTACCACGGCTCAAAGGAGTCGTGCAAACAGGTTTTAGTTGGGTACAGTCCCAAGCCACATGGAGGCAGTGAGCGCATCTTCAGGGGTTCGTCTCTCCCGGTATTGGGGGTGAGGTCGCGCTGTGTCTAGGAGAGCCATTACACGAAGCCCTCGGCCGAGGCAAGGAGATTTACTGGTAGGTATTCCAGTAGTATCTCAGGGTGTTCTAGGCTACACTCCGACACGACTTGTACCGCTTTTGGGGGTCTGACTTTTACCAACCCCCTAGGCCCGCCATGCGATGCTCATAGACGAACGGACCGGACTGTACGGATATTGTCACTGACAGGCTCAGTAGGGTTGTCAGGCTGAGTTCGCTCACAGACGTCCCTTTTAGTCAATACCTGGTAGCCCGTTACGTATTGGCTTATACCTCTGACGTGCTAGTGGTTAAATCCATAACCAAGGTATTGACGAGTCTTTAGAGTCCCCCACATTCAGTTACTCAGCTTTCGGGCGAAACGCTGTAGAGGCTGTATGGAGATATGGCAAGGTCCGATCAGATACGTGTGGTATTGCACGGATCAGGATCGGACAGTTTGTACTACAGGCCGTATGGATATATGGCAGGGTTCGATCAGATACGTGCGGTATTGCACGAATCAGGATCGAACGGATATTACTAGCCGGCTTTGGTTTAAGCCGGATCCTAGTATAGTACAGTGTAGATTTTGTCTCATTGCATTTGTATTTCGGTCGGAATACAAATGTGGGTGTGTATGCACAGTATCGGGGTTTTTCTGTAATTTATTACGGGACCAGTTTTCTGGAGTTTCCAGTTTGCTTTCCGTTTCGGCCAATTTCCTTTGTATCGTTCATTGGCCGAAGATTGGTGGAGGAGGGCTTATTTGCATTTATGCAAATAAGCAATTTGGAAGGGGGTCTTTGAATATTATTGTATCATGATGGTGCACCATCCATTGACTTGACTTTTTGCTTCATGATGGCTTGACCATTTGGAGTCATCATGGTTGTGGTTGAGTGTGGGTTTGGGTTTGTGATGATTTCCTTTCATGATATCTTTTGACCTCTCTCTCTCACTTGGAAGAGGGTATGGCTCCCTTCATTTTGGATACACTCTCACCCTCACATTCTCCTCTCTCCCTCATGGTTTTGGCCTGCCATTCCCTCTTGGGCTGTCCCAATTTTTGGTGTAGGGATTTACACCCATTTGGCTTGGCAAATATCATATTAGCTCCTCCTCCAAAAGCTTGTATCATTTCCTCCACCATATGGCAATTCCTACAACCCCAAAAATGAGACTTGAGCACTACATTCTACAGCAAATCTTGGGCACGTCGACTAGCCAGCTTCGTGCCCGAGTTGCCTCGGTATTGAGGTGGGAGCCCGTAAAAGATGCAGACGATGTGGTGCCCTTCCGGCAAGGAGGCGACGACCGGAGTTTCCGCAGGAGATCGGGACGACGACGAGAAGACCGGAGGACTCGGATCAGTCGGTATATCTCTCTTCCCCATCTTGTAGTTAGCTAGGACTAGTTAATAATTCGATCCGGGTTTAGTGCGCGGTGGTGCCGGTTTGCTAAGTTCGCAAAATTAAAGTTTATCACCGCTTCCGCATTTTGGCCCCTGGATGGAGGCCGGGGCGCCGCCGTGCACTTACAGTGGTATCAGAGCCTCGCCATTAACATAGTCTAGCTTTGTTTAATGTGTTTGCATTTCCGATCGACCAAAATTCCAAAAACCCGCGTTTTCTTCACATCAGTTTTCTGTAGATTTTTTTCTGGCTCGAAAAATTTTTCAGGTTGTAGAAAAGTGATGTACTGGAAATTATAAGCACTCTGTAGAAATTCGACACAGTGAATCGACCACTGAAGCGCGGAACCGCGGCCAAACCCCCCTTTAGGCCGCGGTTCCGCCGCACATTGGTGTTCTCGCTGTATCAAATTTTTTCAGTCGCTTTCTGGGTTAAAAATAGGGGTTTTGGAATATTAATTTTGGGCCCAGAATTTCTTGATGTGCTACAGTAGTACTTGGGGGCCCACTTGATAAAATTTAATCGATCGGAATATTTTAAACACATTAGTTCACAGTATTTACATTATATCTGCGACCGTGAATGTCACTTGATCCGTAAATCCGGTCTAACTGTTATAGCCCGGTTAGACGAATTTGCGAACGTGATTTTCACGTTGATGTTCTGTGTTATGCTGTGATGTTGCGGATTGGTCGTAGGGGATAGCCTGGATGCAATGCTAGTACAGTTGTGGTTGTATCATGTACATTTGATATTGCGGGGCGAGCGTCCGACATGTGGACTGTCGTCACTGCCTGATTGTATTATTATTTTGGGGCACGACCAGGTTGCGGTCGATGTACCCGTTGTATGTATATTTTACTTTCTGTACTAGGATTACCCCGCGGAGGAGTGCACGGATAGCCGGGTTCTAGAGGGCAACGGGCCCGCATCTCATGGCATTGAGACGGAGGGGGCTTCACTCTGGAATTGGCGGGCTATTCGCCGCACCCGTAGGGGGTACAGGTTGACCCAGGAGGGGTGCCCAAGTTACCGGATTCCGTGAAGTGCTGGGTGGTCCATTCACGGTACTGAAAGGGGCTGCCTCGCTTCAGGTTTTGGCGGGTGACTTGCCGCGCCCATAGGGGTCTAGGTTTTCATTGCACAGGCTATCCACACGACCAGGGGAACGTCGGGTTTCAGTAGTGGCTCTGTGAAACCCGGGGATCCCAGATATCTGTATTGTTATGTGATGCTGTACATTTCTGTGATGTTGCATTTCTTATCATGCCTTGAGCGAAATATAATTTATTGGTATATATATTAGTAGATGTTGTATATGTTTTGCATCCGCGCTAGTCCAGTCCCCGCTCTGTCGTTAGTTAGCTAACCTAACGGGTAATGACGGGACCCAGTGGCGAATGCGGATGGCATATACGTACATCGGTATATTTTCGTTCTTTGTGGTGTGATCAATTGATGGGACTGCGTTGATTCGGATCAATGCAAGTTAAAAACAAACCTAATCTGATGTTGTTGGAACACTTTTCAAAAAGCTGTTATTGCAAGGACGTTCACTTTTGTTTTGCATCGTGGTATTCAGTTGGAATATCCTGCTCCTCAGTCGACGAGGCAAGGGCCGAGATCCCTTCACCGGGAGTGACCCCTTGGACAGAATTTTGCGTCAGGGCATTAACTTCACTATAGCCGATTACTTTTGCTTTGCACCGTGGTATTCAGTTGGAATATCCTGCACCTCATTCTACGGGAAAGAGCCGAGATCCCTTCACCGGGAGTGGCCTCTTTAGCAATGGTTTCTGTCACTATATTTTAAAAGCTATCCGTTCCTTCAACGATATCAAGTTCACTACGTTAAAGGTTTTCGCCAGAAACCATTCGTAGCCCTCCGTCGTTTCAGACGGGTAGCACGTAGTATTCATGCTATGTTTGTTGGCCTTCGTCAAGGCATAGTGTATGGTAGCTGCTTGTTACCTTTCTGCTGCATAGATAGATGCGTTGGTTTGGGACAGTCGTATAGCCTTGTTGGCCTTCGTCAAGGGCTTGTACGGGTGGGTTCAAATTAACCTGGACAATGACGGGTAGAACTTGACATGTGACTTATGATTTGTTGGCCTTCGTCAAGGTCATAAGAGCATGGGGCAAAAAAATCACATCGGGAGTTTCTAAAGAAACTGAAACTTGCCAGATATGCGCATACCTTCTGGAGTGTGATGACGTGAGCGGATTCCGTCATGTTATCATGCGATGATAGTTGGATCCCGATTCCCACTGATGAGTTGGTATACTCCTCGGGTGATCCCGACTAATTCTTCTTTCAGGTTTGGAGGAGAATTTGACGGTACAGTGGGAGGTTTCCAGATTAGATAAATTGGTAACCATTCTGATCTAGGTTAGAGTGCACGCTGAGTGTTTCTTTTCTCTCTCTTTTTGGCAGCGACCATTGAGCCGACCCTAAGACAATGACTCTGTGACCAAGTTGACCGAACCTTCTTAACACTGGCTTATGGATTATCAGAGTTGCAAACCTCATTGCCACTCCTACTTTTACCCTTTTCTCCAGGACACCCCGTATTACTACGAACGTCCACTTCCATTGGACAAAACCATCGTATGGTTAGATACGAACTCGAAGGAATTTATTCGAGGATGGTTTCCGGTTCTGGAGAAAACGGATAGGACTATTCAGTTGTCTTTTCTTTTTACCTTCTCTCAGGTTGCGAGTACTCCTTGGTTTAGGAGTAGTACACCTATTACGCAAATTGGATAGTCTTCTTCCAAACCTTAGGCTGGTGCCGACCGGTAGGGAATGAAGAAAACCAATTAGCCTAACGATGGTGTACAGAAGGTATTGAGTTAAGACAAAGCAAGGGATTAGTAAGAGGGCAAAGTAAATTGCGACTGCTATTCACGACCAAACCAAGTATTCCTTCGCCAATCCTAAATCACCTTTGTATTTCTCCAGGACACTCCGTATCACTACGAAGATCCATAGTTTATTGGATACTCCATCGTATGGTTATATACGAACTCGAAAGGAACTTGTTCCAGTTCGGGGATGGATTCTGGTTCAGGAGAAATAGGAATAAGATTTATTCAGGTGTCTTTTATCTTCACCTTCTCTCGCATTGCGAGTGTTCCTAGGATTAGGACAGTACACCCATTATGCTTATTGGATAGTCTTCTTCCAAACCATAAGCTGGTGCCGAACGGTAGGGAAGGAAGAAAACCATTTGGCCTAAAGGGGTGTGCAGAAAGTAATGACTAAAGACATATGAAGGGATTTAGAGAGGTGGCAAAGAATTATACGGTTACAGTCGTGAATCTGGAAGAGGCATTACTAGGAATACCGGGATACCCCATCGAAACATTTCAATGTTTCAGTTTCACTGTGTACTGTTAAAGGAAAACTGATTTCCCAGTTAGACACTTGCTCCAGGGTATGTATTTACCAAGTATGATTCTCACATCTGTATAGTTATACAGATGATGAGTGGGAGTAAGTTATTGGGAATTAGGTGATCATCCTCATTATATCGGGATTCGTTGTAATCGGTGATATTTGAGGAAATCACCTGGGCTGTTTGCCGGTCGGAAAATATTTGGTTTTGAATATCCGTTGTTATGCACCAATTTAAAATCGATATATCTGTACGTCTATTTTCATAGAGTGAGATATACCCTTTTGAAATTATGTCTACGACATTTACCTATATCAGTGGATGGTTAGGTAAGGAGCATTGAACAGCGGTGTAATTCTTCATAACCAAAGGTACAGTTTTCAACCTACGACACACAGTGAATGAGTTATCAGACTCAAGGGACTTATACAGAGTATTGTATGTTGTCCAGGGTCCATCAGGACAGAGGGGTTGGTCCTCGTACTATATTCGGTTTACTTATGACTTCTCTAGTTTTTAGACAGGTGTTTCGTGGAAACACAGGGTCCGAATTTTTGAGAAGTTATAGGTATTTGGATAAAGTAGAGAACCAGGTATTGCAAGTATCGGGATTCTTCAAAGTGATCGAAGATGTAGATACTTGAGTATGGTATTCAGTTGATAGTAATGATTAAGAGAACTTGCTTCTCTTTCAGGTTACTCATAATTGGAAGCATTCCTAAGTTGAGTAACGCTGATCGGCCTCCTTCCATTTAGTTAACATGCACTGGAGACAGCTGCATGATTTGAATCTGGTTCAAATAAATCAGTGCCTCTGGTTCTATATTGGATATAGAACAGTTCATATCTTAACGATGTTAAGGTACGGGGAGTTGTCCGGCCTATACTTAAAACCAGACTCTGGATAACTCAAGGCACGTTTCTGTAATGGCTGTTTGTGGGTTGACCAAGGCTATGACGAGGGTTGATTTTCTACCATCTGGAAGATCAATAGTGATATTGTTCTAGACTCGCCACAGTTTTATTAAAAATGGATTTTTTTTTCAGAAAACAGTAGTGGAAGTATGGTAGAACTGGAAGTGATTCCAGAACCACAAACGATTACTGAAGATTTGATAGGAACCTAAAGATTCAATCTGGCTTGACATTCCATTGGCCACTCCGCAGATAAGGTGGGTAACCTCAGGCACCCGAGAGGTACTCCGGTAGCCTCAAGGACGGTGGCAGGGAGGTTCTTGTTTACCCACACTTGCCATTGCTGCTGTTCCAGGCTGTGAGACCCGGCAGGAGGATGAGTATAGCGTCGTTCTGAACTGGCTTCAGAAGTGTACGTGTATATGACTTTGTCAGAGGGTTGTCGTAGTCAGTGGGAGCAGCGGAAGCATTGGTTGACAGGTAGCTTATGTCTATTTATAGACTAAAGCAGATATAGCGGAGATAGATCATCAATTTCTGATGTGACAGTCATAGGTTTGACTTCATCAGAATAGGGGATGGATCTGTTGAGAAGGTAGTAGGGTGTGATGTCATGGTATTTGGATGACATACACAGAGTAGGAAGTAATATTCCTACACTACAATCGGTTATACTTTGGTCGTCACATAGTGTTTTCTCCACACAGGACTTGGATATTACATCAGACATACTGGTTACTAGATCTATGGTTTTAGATCTAGATTTGGGTGGTTTCCCAATTAAGGGTACTTAGACAGCATTCTAAGAGTATTTAGAATGGACGACTCCTGGCACGGTAGTGTACCTGCAGGTGATGGAGTCACCCTCTCTAAAGGTGTCTTACAGACTAAAGTAGAGAGGGATGTGCATGATTGACAGATCACTTGCTTAGGCAATTGAGTCAATCATGAGATGTCAAGTACCACACCAGATGTTGTTCTTGTACTAAATGCAATAAGTTGATATTGATCCAATCCTGGAGAAGCAGTCGGAAGCAGTTTTAGAACATTAGTGAATGTTCTAGGGATATGATAACGACAGCCTCATTCGGGAGACAGTTATCATTCCAGGCTTCCAAGGTAACATGGACGACAAGGAGGTTGTCGGAGTTATAGTTTTCCTTCTAATGAGGGGCAGTATTTTGGACAGGTGGTCCAAGGCAATACTGAGGGTGGCATAGCGCAGGATACTGATTAAGTTCAGTTGACGATACAGTCTAAGAAGTTTGGATTTGGAGTTCATTTATGAGCTAGGTCCCATCAGACATCCAGACACATTCTAAGACAGGTATTACTCATTTCGGGATATGGGTTTCTCCGCGAACTTGAGATATAGAGAGACATAGAAAGAGACATCAAGGCGGATCCACTCACTAAGGCTATTCCTCGAACGCAATAGTTTCGCAACCGAGCTTTGTGAGACTGACTAGTATAGGAGTTGGGTGTTCGGTATCACACGTGCTGTGAGTATGCGACATCGCGATAATTAGCCTTGAGTGCAAGTGGGAGATTGTTGGAGATAGTGCCCTCAGAGTCAATTATTGGATCACAGGCACGTGATTACAATGATTGATGGAGGACCTATCCCGATAGGACAGTCTTACTCGAGATGATAGTATGCTATCTGGTTTATCTTTATCATCGTGTACTGCTTTAGGTGACCTGACAGGTCACTATTGCACGTTGATAGAGCCCCTAGGATTCTTGCTTGACCACCAGCAGTATGAGGGCGATCATATACGTGGGAGCTGGTAGTCTATAAGCACATCCTTAAATGGTCCCTAGTCGTGGGAGTTTCGAGATAGGGCATCGATACTCCAGAGTAGACTAGTGTGTACATTCGAGACCCCGACGAGGGACGGTGGTCGGTCTCACAAGCCACTGGTGTCAGTTCGTTCACCTAAGATGTATACAGGTGCTCATTGGGTTATGAGTACACCGGACAGGACTCGCCGGGAACATGCTAGTTGGTCATATACCAGACGTCAGATGGCAGTTCCCTGGTGACATGTGTACAGGTTAGTTCATCGACCTGGAGATCGTCATTTGTCTCGTGTGAGTTCCCACTGTACTTTGATTACTACCCTACCACGGCTCAAAGGAGTCCTGCAAACAGGTTTTAGTTGGGTACAGTCCCGAGCCACATGGAGGCAGTGAGCGCATCTTCAGGGGTTCATCTCTCCCGGTATTGGGGGTGAGGTCGCGCTGTGTCTAGGAGAGCCATTACACGAAGCCCTCGGCCGAGGCAAGGAGATTTACTGGTAGGTATTCCAGTAGTATCTCAGGGTGTTCTAGGCTACACTCCGACACGACTTGTACCGCTTTTGGGGGTCTGACTTTTACCAACCCCCTAGGCCCGCCATGCGATGCTCATAGACGAACGGACCGGACTGTACGGATATTGTCACTGACAGGCTCAGTAGGGTTGTCAGGCTGAGTTCGCTCACAGACGTCCCTTTTAGTCAATACCTGGTAGCCCGTTACGTATTGGCTTATACCTCTGACGTGCTAGTGGTTAAATCCACAACCAAGGTATTGACGAGTCTTTAGAGTCCCCCACATTCAGTTACTCAGCTTTCGGGCGAAACGCTGTAGAGGCCGTATGGAGATATGGCAAGGTCCGATCAGATACGTGCGGTATTGCACGGATCAGGATCGGACAGTTTGTACTACAGGCCGTATGGATATATGGCAGGGTTCGATCAGATACGTGCGGTATTGCACGAATCAGGATCGAACGGATATTACTGGACGGCTTTGGTTTAAGCCGGATCCTAGTATAGTACAGTGTAGATTTTGTCTCATTGCATTTGTATTTCGGTCGGAATACAAATGCGGGTGTGTATGCACAGTATCGGGGTTTTCCTGTAATTTATTACGGGACCAGTTTTCTGGAATTGCCAGTTTGCTTTCCGTTTCGGCCAATTTCCTTTGTATCATTCATTGGCCGATGATTGGTGGAGGAGGGCTTATTTGCATTTGTGCAAATAAGCAATTTGGAAGGGGGTCTTTGCATATTATTGTATCATGATGGTGCACCATCCATTGACTTGACTTTTTGCTTCATGATAGTTTTCATGATGGCTTGACCATTTGGAGTCATCATGGTTGTGGTTGAGTGTGGGTTTGGGTTTATGATGATTTCCTTTCATGATATCTTTTGACCTCTCTCTCTCTCACTTGGAAGAGGGTATGGCTCCCTTCATTTTGGATACACTCTCACCCTCACATTCTCCTCTCTCCCTCATGGTTTTGGCCGGCCATTCCCTCTTGGGCTGTCCCAATTTTTGGTGTAGGGATTTACACCCATTTGGCTTGGCAAATATCATATTAGCTCCTCCTCCAAAAGCTTGTATCATTTCCTCCACCATATGGCAATTCCTACAACCCCAAAAATGAGACTTGAGTACTACATTCTACAGTAAATCTTGGGCACGTCGACTAGCCAGCTTCGTGCCCGAGTTGCCTCGGTATTGACGTGGGAGCCCGTAAAAGATGCAGACGATGTGGTGCCCTTCCGGCAAGGAGGCGACGACCGGAGTTTCCGCAGGAGATCGGGACGACGACGAGAAGACCGGAGGACTCGGATCAGTCGGTATATCTCTCTTCCCCATCTTGTAGTTAGCTAGGACTAGTTAATGGTTCGATCCGGGTTTAGTGCGCGGTGGTGCCGGTTTGCTAAGTTCGCAAAATTAAAGTTTATCACCGCTTCCGCATTTTGGCCCCTGGATGGAGGCCGGGGTGCCGCCGTGCACTTACACATCCCTTGTCATTTCGTTGATTATCATTCACAAGCTATCCTCTAGGAAATTCAATCACCGATCGTTGATCTCTAATTAAGAGCGATAACATTCAATAAAGCATCTCGCTCGAAACTAGGTTGTCGATGATTCAATTTACTAGAGTTTACAAAACTCATAGGACTTAAGAATCGTTCAAGAATGTAATCATCATCAACTATCAATTTTCTCGATTCCTCCACGAGCTGAGTTTTTACTCAAACATTATAACAAAGAAATCAATCAAGAATCGAAAACTTAACATAATGCTCAAATATAAAGATAAGCAAGGTAAAGAAATTTCACCTTTTATTATTCAACAATTCCGTTACAATTCGCTCAAGAACTACAAGAATTTGAGGAAAGAACTTGTAACACCCGAGTTCATCAATACCAAGTCCAGTTTCAGTATTTTACTTATCCGTGGTCTATTCTTGGTTTATCGTATTTGGGTACGAATAGTAGTTACTTTTCATTACATTCAACCCGACCCGCTTTCTTGAACTTGTTTGATCTATATTTATAGGTTACCCTGACTCGTTGCATTGACTCATGGATCTAGTATAAACTGCATATTGGTATTTCTTCTGACATCGTATATTTTATCATATAACTTATAAGTCACAGAAAATATTTATTAAAATACTCTGCATGGCCTTCTTGATACCCCTAACCCTGTGGTAGCGTCCTTGCATCGTGTTCTTGTCCCGTTCAGTGAAACGGACGTGTTTGGATGGCTACGCGCACGTACGTGCGTCCGTTTTGGGGGTATGCTTTTTGATCATAAAATACTTCATTTTAAATTTTGAATCCCGCCTAAAATTTTCTTATTTCAATTTCAAATTTATGGACCCGACCCGGGCGCAATTTGGGAATATTTTACATTTGCGCCAAATCCTATTTCTAATATTTTTTACCGTCGCTTATATATTTTATAACCCCAGTATATTTTTCCTTTCCTAAAATCTTTCACAAATCTTATTTTTTCCCAACCAATCAAATCCTCCAAGAGGGTTGCGTTGGCCCACCATTCTTTCCTCTTTCTCTCTCTCTCTCTTTTAATTTCTCCTCCACCAATCAATACCTACCTCTTCTATTCGCTGGGCCTACGTTTCTTTCTCTCTCTCCCCAAAAATCTTTTTCTCTCTCCCCAAGCGCAGCTGGCTCTCTCTCTCTCTCTCTTCTTTCTCTCTCCTCTCGCGCTCTCTCTCTCTTCTCGCGATCACTGTGCGCTCCTCGAGTCACGTCACCGCCTCCCCGCTACGCTCACCTCCCTCCTTCTATCTCCTTCTTCTATTTTTAAAAGAACCCCGAGCCTCTTCCTTCAGCCCTCAACCCTCATCGCCTCTCTCGCACCCTAACCCTAACTCCACCACCTTCTCAACCCCCAACCAAGCCTCGTCACCTCCTCTCCTCCTCCTCTTCATCTCCTCCTCCTTCTTCCTCCTTCCCGAGCCCTCACCAAAAACCTGCACAACCCCCAATTGCTGCAACACAACCTCGAAAACCCTCGTCACCGACGACCTCCTTCACCTCGCGATCACCACTATCATTCTCCTCAGCTCTCTCCGACCTCGACGCCACCAGCACCCACACTTGCAGCCCCGTCGAACCCATCACCAGAGAACCGACAGAAAACCATACCCACGCCTGAGCCCTTCCTCGTCTCTGCCTCGCCGCCGGCGATCGTCCCTCACCGTCGCCACCCCTTGTTCCCTATCTCCCTTCTCTCCTCTACTACTCCAGATCACAAGGCTACCCCCTGCAACTTTGATCCCCAACGGCCAAGAACCCATGCACACCGCTGCTTTTCGCCGGGGAACCCACACGCCGGAGACCTCGTCTTCGTCACCTTTTCATCCCCTCCCTATATCCTCTCTCCAGACTCCCTAACACCAACCCAACACCAGATCATTCCTTACACCAATAAACCCCTGTGCACCGCGGCCACTTCCAGCCGTGGATCCCGCCGTCGATGGCCCAACGTCGTCATCTTCATCTCGCATGCCTAACCTCTGTCATGATACCCCAGAGTCTCACCCAAACCCCAGTCCTCTTCTTTCTCCTCACTCTTTCTTTTTCCTTCTCTTCCTTCGTCATTTCTTTCTTCTCTTTACTTTCTTGATTCCGTTTCCCGGTGATCACCGGAGCCGTGCCATTGCCGACGATCTGAGGAACCCTGTGGACGTCCCCTGCCTGCGTGGTCACATCCTCGCCTTGCTGGGTTCAGTTCTGTACGCCGCATGTGCGTCGCGATATTTACCGACATCGTACACGGCATACGCACCCGTCTGAGATCCGTTCAGGCAAGTTAATCTTGCTACATGCTATTTAAATCATTTTATACATATTCTAATGCATGTAGTTTGAATATAGTACCCCATGCATCGTTTTACATCATTTTGACGTTCCGTGTGCATAAGTTTACATTATTTGAGATCAAGAACTTGACAGGTAATTATTACATACATGATTACATTTAAATGGTAAATCTCATAACTACAATCATATGTTTAATCATATTTTGCCATCGCCTATGGTACCTTTTTATAGTTTTAATCTATCGGACACCTGTACGCACTTAAACCAGTTTTAGCGGTAAATTCATCCAATAAACCTATTTGTATATTATTGCATCCCTGGAAATTCTTAATATTGGTTAACATGATTTAATGACCATGAATGTCACTCTGTACTCATATAATGATGAAACCGTCTCTGAACCACAACTGATAACTGCATTGCTAATTGATTGAATCTATTTTATTGTTTCATTCATTGCTTAGATTACGTTATTGATAACCATGCTTGATTACTTATAACCATGATTATGCTAGCTGAGTATGAGCACACCCATGATATCGTTTACATCTTGACCTGACTTGCTACATACATATTGATTGACCCGACATGGTACCGTATACTGCTTAACTTGACCTGATATACCATGACCTGACCCGTTACCTGATCTTGTGTCTAATGCCAACGAACCTGACATGTAGTCCTCATGGACCGTTCCTGTTGTCTATCCAGACAAACCTGTTTACCTGATCCTGTGTTGGCATTAGTTCTTGATTACGGGATACCTGACTTGACTTACACATATAACTTGGGGGTATGGGGAAATCAAAGGTGAAACCTGACTTGTAACTCAACAGTTCGCTACTTGTTCTGATCAGTTTTAGAGGCTAGGCCAGCCTTGGAATGATGATGCTGACATCATTCATCTGTACACATTCCTGTTTAGTGCCTAGCGGCATGTCTCGGTTTCAGCCCGAGAATCTGGGGCCGTGGTCCCGGGTATGTACGGGATACTATTGAGTTACATCGATGATTCACCAATTTGGTTTCAAAGACTTTAGAATAGAAAACCTGATAGAACAGTTTAATTTACCTACTGCACACTACCCTGCACTGCCCTGATTTATATTACTGTTACCCTTGCTTATTTCATGTTTACATTCGCATCGCCTGTTACACTGTTCATATTTTATTACTTGATGACTTGACGCACTGACGTCTGGGTTTTGCATGGCCCAGATCCTCTACCTTTGTTGCAGACTGATCAGGAGTATTGCCGCTGTTAGACCGAGCGGTGAAGATCCTGTTGGTATGCAGTCTTACTTTCCATGTGTTTCATTTCTTGTATCCTTTGCTTCCGCATATTATCATTATTTCTTGACTCATTCATTCTGGCTCATGGACATGTACTAGATAGTTTAGTTTACTTTCCTGTTCTTGATATCTCTACAGCCGTAATGTGACTGTGGAGGGATTTTTCCTATCCACAGGTAGCATGGTTGGCTATGTCACATGCCTATCTTAGCGTACTCTGGGAAGCGGGGCGTGACATGGTTCTTTTGGTATCAGAGACATAGGATATAGGTTAATCGAGTTTGATTCTTTTGTAGTTAGGTATTGGACCCAATACACGAATCAGAATGCTCGTGATTAGGAACATGTCCTGCCACCTTGCTATCATGATTCTTGAATCATATCTTTCTTTTATCCTTCGCCTTGACGATATGCAAACCACTTTGCATCTCGACTTGAAACCTTTTTGGTTCTCTATTGTTTCTCCCTGTTCTTTGATTCTGATACTAGAATTTGGGCGACTTGAGTAGAGTTATGTAATTGTACCCATGAACTGCAGCATGGTTACAATGCGGTACTCTATTTAAGTAACTTGGAGTCCTAGTCTTGATTCACTTCCTTGTTTCATGGTCGTTGTATCACCTTGCTTCTCTTGCTTACCAGTTCTTGTTTTATCGCCAGCTTGAGTCATGTTTACCGTGGTCAACCCTCTTCAGTATCTTGACTTCGGATGAAGCCATCTCGATATCTTACTTGTTCTTGTTTTCCCCGCATTAGGACTATTCAATCCTAGTGCGTTCCTTTGTTTGTGGTTATCTTGGTAATGGATTTTTTTTCCGCGGCACTTTTCACGCTCATACTGATTGTAAGGAAGGGAAGGTGATTCTCCAGATTCCTGGACGTTCGGAGGTTGTTTTGCTGGAGGAAGCAGTTCTGTCGGGCCAGTCGAGTTTAGGGCTAGGCCGACAAACAATGTTCGTTCGTCAATAGCAGTGGATAAGGAAGAAGCGCCGGCTATATTTGAGAGTTTCATGGACGTGTTTGAAGACATATCAGGTTTACCGCCGAAGCGAGACGTGGAGTTCGCGATCGATCTTGTTCCTGGTACATCACCAATCTCAAAGGCGTACTATCCGAAGGCACCAGTGGAGTTGGAAGAAGTCAAGATGTAGGTTGCCAAATTTCTAGAGAAGGGTTGGATTCGCAGCAGCAATTTAACTTGGGAAGCTCCAGTTCTTCTAGTAAAGAAGAAGTTGACACAGGGAAGACGTGCGTTGATTATCGTGAATTAAACCGGGTGACTATTAGGAACTAGTACCCGATCCCTCGCATTGGCGAAGTGTTTAAGCAGCTTAGTGGCGCGAGGGTATTCTCGAAGCTAGATTTGCGGGTTGGATATCATCAGGTCGAGTTAAATCAGAAGATATTTGCAAGACTGCGTCCCGAACTCAGTATGGACATTACGAGTATTAGTGATGCCCTTCGGAGTAACGAATACACCGGCAATATTTATGGACTTAATGAACGGAATCTTTTCACCATTCTTGGACCAGTTTTAGTAATGGTCATGGAAGATATTCTGGTCTACTCGAGGAGCATTGAAGAGCATGCAGAACACTTGAAGATCGCACTGCAGACTTGGAGGCAAGAAAGATTATATGCAAAGATGAGCAAGGGCAAGTTTTAGCTTGAAGAAGTGAAGTTTTGGGACATATCGTAGCGGGAGATGGAATCACCGTTTACCCAGGGAAGAGTGCAGCAGTTCAAGACCGGCCGATTCCGAAGAACGTTGCAAAGATCAGAAGTTTCTTGGATTCGCAGGATACTAAAGAAGGTTCGCGAAGGATTTTGCTCGTTTGGCTGAGCCTCTGACCAAGCTTACGCACAAGAGAGTACCATTTGTGTGGATGTATAAGTATGCGTCAGCCTTGAGGCGTTGGAGCAAAAATCGATAACCGCTTTGTTTAACCGTACCAGACGGTTCCGGAGGATTAGTGATTCCCAGCGACGCATCTGGGAAAGATTTGGGATGTGGTCCGATACAACATGAGAAGGTTGTAGCTTACGCATCGAGACAGTTGAAGACCCATGAGAAGAATTACCCAACTCATGACTTGGAGTTAGCAGCTGGAACTTTTCGCTTGAAATTTTGTAACACTACTTATTGGGCGAAAAGGGTCGAAGTATTCACCGATCACAAAAGCCTGGAGAATGTGTGCACACAGAAGGAGCTTAACATGAGGCAGCGTAGATGGTGGGAGCTGATGGCTAATTATGATCTGGATCTCAAGTACCATCCGGGAAAGTTAATGTTGTACCGGATGCGCTTAGTCGGCTGCCAGCAATTCAGATGTTGACTGCATGGAAGGAACTTATCGAAGACTTTTTTGGAGGTTGTGCTACCGCATTCTTGGGGGACAGTTGATGCAGCTGCAAATACAGTCGTTGTTGATCAAGAATATTAAAGCAGCACAGTTACAGGACCTTAGGTTGCAAAAGTTTCGAGGACAGATTGGAGCTGGACTTCGAACGGACTTTTAATTCATGAAAATGGTTCGTTGTGTTTTGGTAGCCGTTTGTGTATGCCAAAAGGAACTATTCGCGAAGAAGTTATGAAGGAGGCGTACAGTTCAGCATATTCCATACATCCAGGAGGCACGAAGATGTACCATGATCTACGACAGCATTTCTGGTAGGAAGGTTTGAAACGGGAGATTGCTCGCTTTGTGGCAAAGTGCTTGGTGTGTCAGCAGGTTGAACATCAGAGGGTTACTGGTTTATTGCAACCACTTCCGATTCCTCAATCGAAGTGGGAACATATAAACATGGATTTCGTGACAGCTTTACCGCGGAGTCCAAAAGGCAACTATGCAGTTGGGGTGATAGTTGATCGTTTGACCAAGGCAGCTCATTCCATACCATTTCGAGTTGGTCAATCAACAAAAGTTTTGGCAGAACGGTACGAGCGGGGAATTGCAAGATTACGTGGAATGTCAGTAGGCATCGTGTCCGATCGTGACACTCGTTTCTTAGCACACTTCTGGAGGAGCTTACAGGAAAGTTTGGGGACTCGATGGAAGTTTAGCACAGCTTATCATCTTCAAACAGATGGCCAGTCGGAGAGAACGATCCAAACTCTTGAATACATGTTGAGAGCTTGCATGTTAGACTTCAAGGGATCATGGGAGGATCATCTACACTTGGTAGAGTTCATACAACAACAATTTCCGAGCGACTTTTGAATGGCTCCATTCGAAGCTTTATGAGGTCACAAATGTCGTTCACTTGCTTGTTGGGACGTATCGGTGAACAAAGATTGTTGGGACCAGATTTGGTTGTGCAAACAGTTGATAAGGTTTATTTTATCCGGAATCTTGTGAAAGCATCACAAGACCGACAAAGAGTTGGGCAGTTACATCGAGAAGACCTCCAGAGTTCGCTGTTGGTGATTTTGTATTCTTGGGGATGTCACCGACTAGAGGGGTGATCCGTTACAGAAACCGAGGAAAGTTTAGTCCTCGATTCGTCGGACCTTGTAAGATTTTTGGGGCGTATTGGAGAGGTGACGTATCGTTTGGCGTTACCACCATCATTGGAGAATGTTCATGACAAGTTCTTGTATCTTAACCCCGTAGGTATGCTCGAAATGAAATAAATGTATTGGATCTTTCGGAGATGACTGTACGAGAAGATTTAACCTTTGAGGAGCGACCGATGTAAATTGTGGATCGAAGGGAAAAGGTTCTTAAGAACGAGATTATCACTGTTGTACTAGTTCCTCGAAGTAATCGCTTACATGGAGGATCAACTTGGGAACGAGAAGATGAAGTCCGACAGAAGTTTTCCCATCTATCTTTGCAGTTTCTTGATTGATTATCCTTTCTTGTTCTTGGAATTTCGAGGACGAAATTCTTTTGTAGTTGGGTATAATGTAACACCCGAGTTCATCTATACCAATTCCAGTTTCAGTATTTTACTTATCCGTGGTCTATTCTTGGTTTATCGTATTTGGGTACGAATGGTAGTTACTTTATCATTACATTCAACCCGACCCGCTTGCTTGAACTTGTTTGATCTATATTTATAGGTTACCCTGACTCGTTGCATTGACTCATGCATCTAGTATAAACTGCGTATTGGTATTTCTTCTGACATCGTATGTTTTATCATATAACTTATAAGTCACAGAAAATATTTATTAAAATACTCTGCATGGCCTGCTTGATACCCCTAACCCTGTGGTAGCGTCCTTGCATCGTGTTCTTATCCCGTTCAGTGAAACGGACGTGTTTGGATGGCTACGCGCACGTACGTGCGTCCGTTTTGGGGGTATGCTTTTTGATCATAAAATACTTCATTTTAAATTTTAGATCCCGCCTAAAATTTTCTTATTTCAATTTCAAATTTATGGACCCGACCCGGGCGCAATTTGGGAATATTTTACATTTGCGCCAAATCCTATTTCAAATATTTTTACCGTCGCTTATATATTTTATAACCCCAGTATATTTTTCCTTTCCTAAAATCTTTCACAAATCTTATTTTTTCCCAACCAATCAAATCCTCCAAGAGGGTTGCGCTGGCCCACCATTCTTTCCCTCTTTCTCTCTCTCTCTCTTTTAATTTCTCCTCCACCAATCAAAACCTACCTCTTCTATTCGCTGGGCCCACGTTTCTTTCTCTCTCCCCCCAAAAATCTTTTTCTCACTCCCCAAGCGCAGCTGGCTCTCTCTCTTTCTTCTTTCTCTCTCCTCTCGCGCTCTCTCTCTCTTCTCGCGATCACTGTGCGCTCCTCAAGTCGCGTCACCGCCTCCCTGCTACGCTCACCTCCCTTCTTCTATCTCTTTCTTCTGTTTTAAAAAGAACCCCGAGCCTCTTCCTTCAGCCCTCAACCCTCATCGCCTCTCTCGCATCCTAACCCTAACTCCACCACCTTCTCAACCCCCAACCAAGCCTCGTCACCACCTCTCCTCCTCCTCTTCATCTCCTCCTCCTTCTTTCTCTTTCCCGAGCCCTCACCAAAAACCTGCACAACCCCCAATTGCTGCAACACAACCTCAGAAACCCTCGTCACCGACGACCTCCTTCACCTCGCGATCACCACCATCATTCTCCTCACCTCTCTCCGACTTCGACGCCACCAGCACCCACACTTGCAGCCCCGTCGAACCCATCACCAGAGAACCGACAGAAAACCATACCCACGCTTGAGCCCTTCCTCGTCTCTGCCTCGCCGCCGGCGATCGTCCCTCGCCGTCGCCACCCCTTGTTCCCTATCTCCCTTCTCTCCTCTACCACTCCAGATCACAAGGCTACCCCCTGCAACTTTGATCCCCGACGGCCAAGAACCCATGCACACCGCTACTTTTCGCCGGGGAACCCACACGCCGGAGACCTCGTCTTCGGCACCTTTTTATCCCCTCCCTATATCCTCTCTCCAGACTCCCTAACACCAACCCAACACCAGATCAGTCCTTACACCAAGAAACCCCTGTGCACCGCGGCCACTTCCAGCCGTGGATCCCGCCGTCGACGGCCCAACGTCGTCGTCTTCGTCTCGCATGCCTAACCTCTGTCCTAATACCCCAGAGTCTCACCCAAACCCCAGTCCTCTTCTTTCTCCTCACTCTTTCTTCTTCCTTCTCTTCCTTCGTCTTTTCTTTCTTCTCTTTACTTTCTTGATTCCGCTTCCCGGTGATCACCGGAGCTGTGCCGCTGCCGACGATCCGAGGAACCTTGTGGACGTCCCCTGCCTGCGTGGTCACATCCTTGCCTTGCTGGGTTCAGTTCTGTACGCCGCATGTGCGTCGCGATATTTACCGACATCGTACACGGCATACGCACCCGTCTGAGATCCGTTCAGGCAAGTTAATCTTGCTACATGCTATTTAAATCATTTTATACATATTCTAATGCATGTAGTTTGAATATAGTACCCCATGCATCGTTTTACATCATTTTGACGTTCCGTGTGCATAAGTTTACATTATTTGAGATCTAGAACTTGACAGGTAATTATTACATACATGATTACATTTAAATGGTAAATCTCATAACTACAATCATATGTTTAATCACATTTTGCCATCGCCTATGGTACCTTTTTATAGTTTTAATCTATCGGACACCTGTGCGCACTTAAACCAGTTTTAGCGGTAAATTCATCCAGTAAACCTATTTGTAGATTATTGCATCCCTGGAAATTCTTAATATTGGTTAACATGATTTAATGACCATGAATGTCACTCTGTACTCATATAATGATGAAACCGTCTCTGAACCACAACTGATAACTGCACTGCTAATTGATTGAATCTATTTTATTGTTTCATTCATTGCTTAGATTACGTTATTGATAACCATGCTTGATTACTTATAACCATGATTATGCTAGCTGAGTATGAGCACACCCATGATATCGTTTACATCTTGACCTGACTTGCTACATACATATTGATTGACCCGACATGGTACCGTATACTGCTTGACTTGACCTGATATACCATGACCTGACCCGTTACCTGATCTTGTGTCTAATGCCAACGAACCTGACATGTAGTCCTCATGGACCGTTCCTGTTGTCTATCCAGACAAACCTGTTTACCTGATCCTGTGTTGGCATTAGTTCTTGATTACGGGATACCTGACTTGACTTACACATATAACTTGGGGGTATGGGGAAATCAAAGGTGAAACCTGACTTGTAACTCAACAGTTCGCTACTTGTTCTGATCAGTTTTAGAGGCTAGGCCAGCCTTGGAATGATGATGCTGACATCATTCATCTGTACACATTCATGTTTAGTGCCTAGCGGCATGTCTCGGTTTCAGCCCGAGAATCTGGGGCCGTGGTCCCGGGTATGTACGGGATACTATTGAGTTACATCGATGATTCACCAATTTGGTTTCAAAGACTTTAGAATAGAAAACCTGATAGAACAGTTTAATTTACCTACTGCACACTACCCTGCACTGCCCTGATTTATATTACTGTTACCCTTGCTTATTTCATGTTTACATTCGCATCGCCTGTTACACTGTTCATATTTTATTACTTGATGACTTGACGCACTGACGTCTGGGTTTTGCATGGCCCAGATCCTCTACCTTTGTTGCAGACTGATCAGGAGTATTGCCGCTGCTAGACCGAGCGGTGAAGATCCTGTTGGTATGCAGTCTTACTTTCCATGTGTTTCATTTCTTGTATCCTTTGCTTCCGCATATTATCATTATTTCTTGACTCATTCATTCTGGCTCATGGACATGTACTAGATAGTTTAGTTTACTTTCCTGTTCTTGATATCTCTACAGCCGTAATGTGACTGTGGAGGGATTTTTCCTATCCACAGGTAGCATGGTTGGCTATGTCACATGCCCATCTTAGCGTACTCTGGGAAGCAGGCGTGACAGAACTCGATCGTCGAATTAGCTTCGCATCGTCTCCATGAGTCGCGGATCGTCTTGGATCACTTGCTCGGTTGAAGATCGGCGTCGCTTCTAAAAGGTTGATGGCTTCTTGCTTGAATCGGCACTCGATAGATCTTGATTTCGATCAAATTGTGTCACTCAATTTGATTTGAATTTGATTTGGATCTACAATTTTCCTTCCAAAAATTAACCACTCACTAACTAGCTAACTAAAAATGAACAACCTCAAAACCCTAGGTCTAGATCTCTTTTTATAACCCCCTCTCCTTTTCAATTCAAATTCAAATTTCCCTCCAAAATGAATCACTTTTCCCTCCAAAATGAACAACTTTTCCCTCCAAAATGAACCACCTCATTTGAATTTTCCCTCCAAAATGAACTACCTCATTTGAATTTTCCCTCCAAAATGAGGTTGTTAGAAAGAATCTTCTAGAAGAAGTTTGTTGGAGGGAATATTCTAGAATGAGGTTGTTAAAAGGAGGCTTCTAGAAGAAGGTTGTTATAAGGAGGCTTCTAGAAGAAGGTTGTTGGAGAGAGCCTTCTAGAAGAAGGTTGTTGCAAGGAATATTCTAGAGTGAGTTTGTTATGCAGAGCCTTCTGGAAGAAGCCACGCGGTTTTTGAGAGTCTTCTAGAACCAAGGGTTGTTATAAGAAGCCACGTAGAGAATTGTGAAGCACTGACGTGTCAATTACGCTGCGGATCCGCGGCGGATAGGCCAATTTGGCCACGGATCCGCGGCCATGTGGTTGGATTTGTGCATGCAATTTCCATGGGATTCTTCTGCTGGATTTAGGGTCTTGATCTGATGTCTGGAATCCTATTTTTCTTTCTTGATTTCTGCCAGATCTCAAGTCTTGGACTTGGCGTATTTTTATCCGCACTTTTAACAGTTTCGGCTCTTTTCCTGGAATTTCCTACACAAATTCTCGAGACAAGTGTTGCGCTATACAAAGATTATGCGTGCAATTATAAACACTCAATTTCCCTCAAAGTGCCAGTTATAAAGTATAACACGAGTTATTTGGTATTTTACAGATGTTTTGCTAATATGTGCTATATTTATACCGAACACTTTTAGATGATTGCAATTAGTAGGGAAATTGATGTGTTAAAAATGCAATATTTTCGACTGATCACCTAAGCCAGGAAACCTCTGTGTAGGACTCTAAAGAATCGTCAATACACCGGCAGTAGGTGATGATCATATCAAACACCCACAAGCTGCAAGCGGTCAGCTAAACGTAACTGTAAGTCTACGCTAGCGCCTCGGCAGTCTACAGACGCCAAATGCGGAACAAAAACTTTTAAACTTGGCGCTATCGTATACTTTAACCCGGATCTGCCATTATTGCTAAACTAACAAACTGTAAAGAGCGTAGAAAGATTGTACCGAACGATCCGAGTCCTTCGTTCTTCAACCATCATCCCACGCTCCGTTGCGGCTGCTCCGATCTCGTCGATCTCCGATCTCCTCGTCGAGGTGGCACCACATGATCGGTTCTTTAAACGGGCTCCCGCCTCTGACTCGAGGCAACTCGATCGTCAAGTTTGCTAAAAGAGACGACCAAGAATGATGTAGAGAATGAGTAGATGACTTTGTCTCACTTCGTCCAAATCTGTGGACGATCGGTTAATGAAGTTGCCGAAGGAATCGGGTGATGGAATGAAATGGACTGTGAAATTCCATACACCGATAAAACCTATCATAATCTTTTCTCTCTAAAAATGAAATCAACAAGTGAGAGTGAATGAGAGAGGAGGCCATCCATTCATATATGAAGGAGGAGGGTGAGTGTAGGAGCAAGTGGTGACCTTAAGAAAGCTTCTCACTTTAAAAGATCAAGAAGAAAATATCCTTAAGTAAACAAAAAGCTTTAATGATAATGCATGATTCACAAACCTAGTCATCATGCATTAATGAACCATTAAATGTAACCAATGAAAACTCAACACTAATTAATCCTAGTCACCTCTTCTAGAACCTTCTAGAAGCTTCCACACTCATCTCAAGAAAAGATAAATCCATCTTTAACCGAATGTTAAAAGACGGCTGATAGAAAACTGGAAACTGGCAACTTCCAAAAGTGATCCTGAAACAACTTTCAGGATAACCCCGAAACTGTATAAATATACCCGCATTTGTATTACGACCGAATACAAATGCAACTGAGACAAAGATATTATACCTACTCAATATAATACTCGGATCCGGCTTAAACCAAAGCCGACCAGTATCATCTGTCCGAAAATCAACACGTGCGTAAACGCACGTGCATTTTCCGAACTCTGCCATAAAACCATACGGCCTCTACAACGTTTCGCCCGAACTTGGGAAACTGTCTGTGGGGGACTCTAATGACTCGTCAGTACCCTGGCAGTTGGTTTAACCACAAACCGTCAGCGGCACTAGCTATGCGTAACGGCTGCCCATGGACTGACCTCAAGGGTGGCCGAGGAGCGAACTCAAGGGAGACCGATGAGCGAACTCCTCCGAAAACCCTACTGAGCCTAACAGTGACAATGTATATACAGTCCGGTCCGTTCGTCAATGAGTATCGCATATCTGCCTAGGGGGCTAGTAACGTCAGACCCCCAATAGCAGTATAAGTCGTGTCGGAGTGAAGCCCAATTACACCCTGAGATACTACTGGAGTACCTACCAGTAAATCTCCTGCCATGGCCATGGACTTTGTGTAATGGCTCTCCTAGACACAGCACGACCTCGCCCCCAATACCGGGAGAGACGAATCCCCTGCCGATCCGCTCACGTGCCTCCATATGGCTCGGGACTGTACCCAAAAACTACCTGTTTGCACGACTCCTTTGAGCCGTGGTAGGGTAGAAATCAAAGCACAGTAGGAACTCACACGAGACAAATGACGACCTCAGGTCGATGAACTAACCTGTACACATGTCACCAGGGAACTGCTATCTGACGGTAGATATAATACTAACTAGCAGATTCCCGGCGAGTCCTGTCCGGTGTACTCATAACCCAATGAGCACCTGTATACATCTTAGGTGATCCAACTGACACCAGTGGCTTGTGAGACCGGCCACCGCCCCTCGTCGGGGTCTCGACTGTATACACTAGTCTACTCCGGAGTATCGATGCCCTGTCTCGAAACTCCCACGACTAGGGACCACAATTAAGGATATGCGTATAAACCACCCAACTCTCACTTATATGATCGCCATCATACTGTTGGTGGTAAAGCAAGATCCTAAGGGCTCTATCAAAGTGTAACATACAATCAGTCACCTGAACATGTACACGACTGATAAAGGCAAACCAGATAGCATACTATCATTTCGAGTAAGACTGTCCTACCGGGATAGGTCCTCCGCAATCATTGCAATCACGTACCTGCGATCCAATAATTGACTATGAGGGCACTATCTCCAACAATCTCCCACTTGCACTCAAGGCTAATATTGCGATGTCGACTACTCATTGCCCGTGTGAAACCGAACATCCAACTCCTCTACTAATCAGTTTCACAAAGCCCGTTTGTAAAACTATTGTGTTCGAGAAATAGCCTCGGTGAGTGGATCCGCCTAGAAGTTTCTTTCTGTATCTCTCTTAATCTCAAGTTCGCGGAGAAAGCCATCTCCCGAATTGAGTAGTACCTGTCTTAGAATATGTCTGGATATCTGATGGGACCTTAGTTCATAAATGAACTCCATATCCAAACTTCTTAGACTGAATCGATCACTGAACCTAATTAGTATCGGGCACCATGCCACCCACAGTATCCTCTGGAACCACCTGTCCATAATACTGTCCCTCGTCAGAGGGAAAACTAAAACTCTGACAATCACTCTGTCATCCATGTCACCTTTGAAGCCTGGAATGATAACCGTCTCCCGAAAGAGGCTGCCGTTATCAAATCCGTAGAACATGTACTAATGTTCTAAAACCGCTTCCTTATGTTTCTCCAGGATTGGATTAATACAAACTTATTGCATCTAGTGCAAAACCAACATTTGGTATGGTACTTGACATCTCATGATTGACTCAATTGCCTAAGCAAGTGATCTGCCAATCATGCACATCCCTCTCCCCTTTAGTCTATACGACATCTTTAGAGAGGGTGACTCCATCACCTGCAGGTACACCACCTCGCTAGGAGTCAACTATTCCAAAAACCATTAGAATATCTGTCAAAGTACCCACATTGGGAAACTACCCAAATCCAGATCTAAAACCATAGATCTAGAAACCAGAATGTCAAATATTATATCCATATCCTGTCTGGAGAAACAACTGTGTGACGACCATATTACAACCGATCGTAGTATAGGAATTTTACTTCCCACTCTGTGTATGTCATCCAGATACCATGACATCATACCTACTACCCTCTTAACAGATCCATCCCTTATCCTGATTGAAGTCAAACCCATGACTGTCACATCAAAATCAGATGATCTTTCTCCGCTATAACTGCTCTAGTCTATAAATAGACATTAGCTACTTGCCCACCATACTTCCGTTGCTCCCACTGACTACGACAACCCTCCTACCGGGTCTCATAACCTGGAACAACAGTAGTGTCAAGTCTTGGTAGATAAGAACCTCCCTGTCACCGTCCTTGAGCTTACCGAAGTACCTCTCGGGTGTCTGAGGTTACCCACCAAATCTGCGGAGTGGCTATTGGAATGTCAACCTGATTGAATGTATAGGTCCTATTAAATTTTTCGTAATCGTTCGCGGTTCTGGAATCACTTCCAGTTCTACCATACTCCCACTACTGTTTTCTGAAAAAGATCCATTTTACTAAAACTGTGGCGAGTCAAGAACAATATCACTATTGATCTTCCATATGGTAGAATATCAACCCTCGTCATAGCCAGGGTCAACCCACAAACAGCCATTACAGAAACGTGCCCTGAGTTATCCAGAGTCTGGTTTTAAGCATAAGCTGGACAACTCCCCGTACCTTAGTTTCTTTTAAGGTATGATCCATTCTATATCCAATATAGAAACTTTGGCACTAATTTAATTGGAACCATATTCAAATCATGCAGCTGTCTCCAGTGCATTTCAACTTAATGGAAAGAGGCTAATCAGCATTACTCAACTTAGGAAACCATCCAATTATGAGTAACCTGAAAGAGAAAACTCGTTTCTCAAAACCATCACTATTATCTGAATACCAATCACAAGAATCTACATCTTCGATCTCTTTGAAGAATCCCGATACTTGTGATACCTGGTTCTCTACTTTATTCTTATACCCATAACTTCTCAAAACTTAGACCTTGTATTTCTACGAAACACTCGTCTAAATACTAGAGAAGTTATAAGTAAACAGAACATAGTATGAGGACCTACCCCTTTGTCCTGATGGACACTTGGACAACATACAATGCTCTGTATAAGTCCGCTGAGTTAAACAACTCAAAACCTGTGCGTCGTAGGTAGAAAACTGTACCCTGGCGATTTCCTCAAATATCACCAATTACAACGAATTCCGATATAATGAGGATGATCACCTAATTCCCAATATCTTACTCCCACTCATCATCTGTAAAACCATACAGATATGAGAATGAAACCTGGTAAATACATACCCTTGGAGTAAGTGTCTAATCGGGAAAACAGTTTTTCTTTAACAATGCACTGAAACATGAAAATGTTTCGTAGGGGTATCCTAGTATTCATAGCAATGCCTCTTCCATAATCCAATTCATGACTTCAACCGTATATTTTATTGCCGTCTCTCCAAATCCCTTTATTTGTCTTTAGTCGTTATCTTCTGTACACCATCGTTAGGCTAAATGGTTTTCTTCCTTCCCTACCGTTTGGCACCAGCCTATGGTTTGGAAGAAGACTATCCAGTAAGCATAATAGGTGTACCCTCCTAAACCAAGGAGTACTCGCATCTCGAGAGAAGGTGACGATAAAAGACAACTGAATAATACCCTATTCTTTTAAAGGAAAAATAGGAGCGGCGATGAAGTACGCGGTTTTGGTCGTGAATGATATCAGTCGCAATTTACTTTGCCCTCTTTCTAATCCCTTTTATTTTGTCTTTACATATTACCTTCTGCACACCCTACTTAGGCTAATTGGTTTTCTTCATTCCCTACCTTTCGGCACCAGCCTATGGTTTGGAATAAGACTATCCAATAAGCGTAATAGGTGTACTCTCCTAAACCAAGGAGCTCTCGCAACCTGAGAGAAGGTGATAATAAAAGACAACTGAATAAACCAATTCTATTTCTCCTGAACCTGGATCCATCCCCGAAGAAGTCCCTTCGAGTTCGTATATAACCATACGATGGATCTATCCAATGGAAGTGGATATCCGTAGTAATACGGGTGTTCTGAGAAATTCAAAGGGTAAAAGAAGGAGTGGCAATGACTTATGCAACTCAGACAATCCAAAAGCCAGTATTTTAAGAAGGTTCGGTCAACCTGGTCACTGAGTCATAGTCTAGGGTCGGTCAAAGGTCGCTGCCAAAGAGAGAGAGAGAAAAGAAACACTCTGCGTGCACTCTAACCTAGATCAGAATGGTCATCACTTTATCTAATCCGGAAACCTCCCACTGTCCTGTCAAATTCTCCTCCAAACCTAAAGAAGAATCAATCGGGATCACCCGAAGAGTAAACCAACTCATCAGTGGGAATCGGGATCCAACTCTCATCGCATGTTAATGTGATGGAATGCATCCACGTTACTCATACTCCAGAAGGTATGCGCATACTTGGCAAGTTTCAGTTTCTTTAGAAACTCCCGATATCATTTTCTTGCCCCATGCTCTTATGACCTTGGCGTATGTCAACAAATCATAAGTCACATGTCAAGTTCTGCCAGTCATTATCTTGTTAATTTGAACCCACCCGTACATACCCTTGACGTATGCCAACAAGGTAATACGACTGTCCCAAACCAACTCATCTATCTATGCAACAAATGAATACCCAGCAGCTACCAAACACTATGCCTTGACGTATGCCAACAAACATAGCTTGAATACTACTGACCATCCATAAGAAACGACGGAGGGCTACGACTGGTTTTTGGCGAAAAAACCTTTAGCGTAGTGAACTTGATATCGCTGAAGGAACCTGATAGCTTTTTATAAAAATATAGTGGCGAAAACCTTTTGCTAAAGAGGTCATTCCCGGTGAAGGGATCTCGGCTCTTTCCTCATGGAATGAGGTGCAGGATATTCCACTGAATACCACGATGCAAAGCAACTTGTAATCGACTATAGTAAAGTTATTACCCTGACGCAAACTTCTGTCCAAGGGGTCTTTCCCGGTGAAGGGATATCAGCCCTTGCCTCGTCGAATGAGGTGCTGGATATTCACACCGAATACCGCTATGCATAACAGAAAGAAACGTCTTTGTAATAACACCTTTTTAAAATTGTTCCAACAAATCAAACAGGTTTGTTTTCTTTTGCATTGATCAGAATCAACGCAGTCCCATCATTAATCACACCAGAAAAGAACGAAAATAAAATGTACGTATATGCCATCCGCATTCGTCACTGGGTCCCGTCATCACCCATTAGGTTACTTAACTAACGACAGAACGGGGACTGGACTAGCGCGGGTGTAAAACATATACAACATCTAATAGTATATAAACCAATATACAATAATCGCTCCAGGCGTGATAGTATGCAACATTACAGAAAAGTAATAAGCATCACAGAACAATACAGATAATCTGGGATCCCCGAGTTTCACAGAGCCGCTGCTGAAACCCGACGTTCCCCTGTCGTGTGGATAGCCTGTGCAATGAAACCTAGACCCCTACGGGTGCGGCAAGTTACCCGCCAAAACCTGAAGCGAGGTAGTCCCCACAGCACAGTGAATGGAACACCCGGCACTTCACGGAATCCGGTAAGCTTGGGCACCCCTCCTTGGGTCAACCTGTACCCCCTACGAGTGCGGCGAATAGTCTGCCAATTCTGAAGTGGGGACCCTCTGCCTCTCAAAGCCATAAAATGCGGACCCGTTGCTTTCCCGAACCCGGCTATCCATGCACTCCGTCGCGGGGTAAAACCTAGTACAGTAATGAAAAATAGTACAATAGGTACATCGACCGCAACCTGGTCGTGCCCCAAAAGAATATTATACAACAGGCAGTGACGGCAGTCCACAAGTTGGACGCTCGCCCCGCAATATCAAATGTACAAATAAACACAAACTGTACTACCATTGCACACTGCTATCCACCACGACAAATCCGCAACATCACAGCACAACACAGAACATCATCGCGAATGTCACGTTCGCAAACCCGTCTAAAAGAACTATAGCAATCAGACGCGGTTTACCGATCAAATGACATTCCCGGTCGGAGATATAATGTAAGCACTGTAAACTAACGCGTTTAAATTTCGATCGACCAAAGACCAAATATCAAAAAGTGGGCCCCACGGCTTACTGGTGAACAGTAACAAAACCTGGACGCAAATGATATATACCAAAAATCACAAAATCCCAAATAAAGCCAACTGAGAAAAATTGGTGCACTGTTCCCTCTGAAGCGCGGCGGTTCCGCGGTCAAACCCTAGGTTTGACCGCGGAAGCGCGGCGCTTTAGTGGGATCACGTGACCATTTTTTCTCAGATGTCTTAAAAAACCCTGAACTGATTTTTCAGACATGTAGAATTAAATTTTGAGACCATTTAAAATCGACAGAAACTGTCGGGCATGGATTTTGTGTTTTTCGATTTTCGGTCGGATCGATGTTTTAAACGCGTTAGCACAAGTTAGTATAGCAAAATGGTTAGGCTCTGATACCACTGTAAGTCTACGCTAGCGCCTCGGCAGTCTACAGACGCCAAATGCGGAACAAAAACTTTTAAACTTGGCGCTATCGTATACTTTAACCCGGATCTGCCATTATTGCTAAACTAACAAACTGTAAAGAGTGTAGAAAGATTGTACCGAACGATCCGAGTCCTTCGTTCTTCAACCATCATCCCACGCTCCGTTGCGGCTGCTCCGATCTCGTCGATCTCCGATCTCCTCGTCGAGGTGGCACCACATGATCGGTTCTTTAAACGGGCTCCCGCCTCTGACTCGAGGCAACTCGATCGTCAAGTTTGCTAAAAGAGACGACCAAGAATGATGTAGAGAATGAGTAGATGACTTTGTCTCACTTCGTCCAAATCCGTGGACGATCGGTTAATGAAGTTGCCGAAGGAATCGGGTGATGGAATGAAATGGACTGTGAAATTCCATACACCGATAAAACCTATCATAATCTTTTCTCTCTAAAAATGAAATCAACAAGTGAGAGTGAATGAGAGAGGAGGCCATCCATTCATATATGAAGGAGGAGGGTGAGTGTAGGAGCAAGTGGTGACCTTAAGAAAGCTTCTCACTTTAAAAGATCAAGAAGAAAATATCCTTAAGTAAACAAAAAGCTTTAATGATAATGCATGATTCACAAACCTAGTCATCATGCATTAATGAACCATTAAATGTAACCAATGAAAACTCAACACTAATTAATCCTAGTCACCTCTTCTAGAACCTTCTAGAAGCTTCCACACTCATCTCAAGAAAAGATAAATCCGTCTTTAACCGAATGTTAAAAGACGGCTGATAGAAAACTGGAAACTGGCAACTTCCAAAAGTGATCCTGAAACAACTTTCAGGATAACCCCGAAACTGTATAAATATACCCGCATTTGTATTACGACCGAATACAAATGCAACTGAGACAAAGATATTATACCTACTCAATATAATACTCGGATCCGGCTTAAACCAAAGCCGACCAGTATCATCTGTCCGAAAATCAACACGTGCGTAAACGCACGTGCATTTTCCGAACTCTGCCATAAAACCATACGGCCTCTACAACGTTTCGCCCGAACTTGGGAAACTGTCTGTGGGGGACTCTAATGACTCGTCAGTACCCTGGCAGTGGGTTTAACCACAAACCGTCAGCGGCACTAGCTATGCGTAACGGCTGCCCATGGACTGACCTCAAGGGTGGCCGAGGAGCGAACTCAAGGGAGACCGATGAGCGAACTCCTCCGAAAACCCTACTGAGCCTAACAGTGACAATGTATATACAGTCCGGTCCGTTCGTCAATGAGTATCGCATATCTGCCTAGGGGGCTAGTAACGTCAGACCCCCAATAGCAGTATAAGTCGTGTCGGAGTGAAGCCCAATTACACCCTGAGATACTACTGGAGTACCTACCAGTAAATCTCCTGCCATGGCCATGGACTTTGTGTAATGGCTCTCCTAGACACAGCACGACCTCGCCCCCAATACCGGGAGAGACGAATCCCCTGCCGATCCGCTCACGTGCCTCCATATGGCTCGGGACTGTACCCAAAAACTACCTGTTTGCACGACTCCTTTGAGCCGTGGTAGGGTAGAAATCAAAGCACAGTAGGAACTCACACGAGACAAATGACGACCTCAGGTCGATGAACTAACCTGTACACATGTCACCAGGGAACTGCTATCTGACGGTAGATATAATACTAACTAGCAGATTCCCGGCGAGTCCTGTCCGGTGTACTCATAACCCAATGAGCACCTGTATACATCTTAGGTGATCCAACTGACACCAGTGGCTTGTGAGACCGGCCACCGCCCCTCATCGGGGTCTCGACTGTATACACTAGTCTACTCCGGAGTATCGATGCCCTGTCTCGAAACTCCCACGACTAGGGACCACAATTAAGGATATGCGTATAAACCACCCAACTCTCACTTATATGATCGCCATCATACTGTTGGTGGTAAAGCAAGATCCTAAGGGCTCTATCAAAGTGTAACATACAATCAGTCACCTGAACATGTACACGACTGATAAAGGCAAACCAGATAGCATACTATCATTTCGAGTAAGACTGTCCTACCGGGATAGGTCCTCCGCAATCATTGCAATCACGTACCTGCGATCCAATAATTGACTATGAGGGCACTATCTCCAACAGTAACAGCCACCCAGGTATTGAGCGATCAGAAGATCAACAAGCAAGCCTGTACATTCTCCTATGAATCCAATCAGTAACACTACCGTTCAGTCTGGTCTCGTCGTCTGATATGTCGCATATCCAGTCTAGGGGTGGTAAACGTCAGACCCCAGTAACCGATAAGTCGTGTCGATGTGAGGCTTATAACAGGTCGAGAAACTACTGATAACACTTACCAGTAGCACTCCATATCAGCCCTGGCCAGGGACTTCCAGTTATAGCCAATCGAACACAGCACAACATCAACTCCCTATACCGGGAGAGACGAAACCTCTCCTATCGCTCATTGCCTCCATGTGATTCGGGACTGTACCCAAAACCCACTATTTTGCACGCCCTCTTGGACGTGGTAAGGTAGAAATCAAAGCACAGTGGGAATCACACAAGACTCTATAACGATCTCGGGTCTACAGACTAACCTGTACCAGTGTCACTGGAGAACTGCTATCTGACGATTGGTATAATACCATCTAGGAGTTCTTGGCGAGTCCGTTCAGTGTACTCAGTCTCCACTGAGCACCCGTACACCATCTTTGATGTCAAACACCTATGGATATGGGATCATCCATCGCCCATCATATGGGTTAAGATGCGTATACGCTAGTCTACTCTGGTGTATCGATGCCCTGTCTCGATACACTCTCGACTAGGAACAGTTATAGGATGTACTCGTTGACTACACTGGACCCACCAGTATGATCTCATCATAGTCCCAGTAGTCAAGTACATATCCTAAGGGCTTTATCAACATGTGAGAGTAAGACAGTAAATCAATACAAGTCAATATGTTAAGACAAAGGGTAACCAGATAGCATACTATCATATCGAGCAAGAAAGTCCTCTTTATATATATCCAAGCATCCACTATAATATACATCATATGTACAATAATGGCCTCTAGGGCATATACATAACTAACATGACTGCCATCACAACGCTGGTAGTCAAGCAAAAATCCTAAGGGCTCTATCAATATGTATTAGCGATATGTTAAAAGAAACACATACACATATTAAGATAGATACAAACCAAGTAGTATACTACCATATTGAGCAAGGCTGTTATAAATCCGTGTATATATCCCAAGCTTCCAAAATGTAATATACAAACTAGTACTATACAATAATAGCCTCTAGGGCATATCACACTAACAAAATCCACCTCATTTCCAACATGCATAATTCAATAAACATTTAATTCAAAATGTTTAATACAAATTATGATGTGTCATCTTCTAGAAGTATCTTTGAATAAATTACAAAAACGCCCATCATCCGTATATACATACCCGTATCCGTATTCCGAAAAATACGAATACAAAAGACGAAAACAACTATCCATCAATACAATACTAGGATCCGGCTTAAACCAAAGCCCACTAGTGTTGTCCATCCGAATCATCATCCGTGCACAAGTACACGTACGTGACCGAACCCTGTCGTAAAATCATACGACCTCTACATCTTTTGCCCGATGCAGGGAAACCCTCTGTGTGGGACTCTAAAGACTCGACACTACGCTGGCAGTGGGTTTAACCACAGGCCGCAAGCGGTACTAGCTGTACGTAACAGCCCCCGGGTATATGTCGATGAGAAGGCCGATGAGAATAACCCATCCAAACTCCAACTGAGCCTATCTGTGACAATCTCCGTACAGTCCGGTCTGTTCGTCTAAGAGTATCGTATATCGGTCCTAGGGGGCGGCAAGCGTCAGACCCCTAATAGTGAAATAAGTCATGTCGGAGTGTAGCCCATTACACCCCGAGAAACTACTGGAGTACCTACCAGTAAATCTCGCTTGCCCTGGCTAGGGACTTTTTATAATGGATCTCCAAACACAGCGCGATATCAACCCCTAATACCGGAAGAGACGAATCCTATCTAACCGCTACTGCCTCCAAGTGCTTCGGGACTGCACCCAACTATTACCTATTTGCACACTCCTTTGAGCGTGGTAGGGTAATAATCAAAGTACAGTGGGAACACACTTGAGGCGAAGCAGCGGTGTCAAGTCGACGGACTAAGCTGTACTCATGTCACCTGGGAACTGCTACCTGACGATAGTTATAATACCAACCAACAGTTCCCGACGAGTCATGTCCGGTGTACTCATAACCCAATGAGCACCTGCATACTATCTCCAGTATGACGTACTAATGACTGTGGGACAGACCATCTCCCATGCTGGGATAAGAAGCGTATACACTAGTCTACTCTGGAGTATCGATGCCATGTCTCGATAATCCTACGACTAGGGACCTGTATAAGGATGTGCTTATAGACTACCTAGTCCCCACTAGTGTGACTGCCATCACAACACCGGTAATCAAGCAAAAGATCCTAAGGGCTCTACCAATATGTATAAGCGATATGCTAAAAGAAACACATGCACATATTGAAGTAGAAATAAACCAGGTAGCATACTATCATTTTGAGCAAGACAGTTAATACAACTGTGAATATCCCAAGCTTCCATTAAGTAATATACAAACCAGTGTGATACAATAATGGCCTCTAGAGCATATACACTAACAAACACTTGATTCAATAATCCGGTTATATCATATATAACCCGGCTGATTTCAAAAACGCTAGATTAGAATACGGTATCATATACTCGTATTTAATCAAGCTCCCGTACATATCTCCATACGTGCCCTACTTCGTTTCGCTTGAGCTGGGAAATCTCTATGTGGGACTCTAAAGACTCGTCAATACGCCAGCGGTAGGTAATGGTCACATCAGATACCCACAAGCCGTCAGCGGTATTAGCTGGACGTAGCGGCTACCCAGGTATTGAATGAATAAAAGATCAACAAGCAAACTTGTATAAACTCCAGTAGATCCTATAAGCAACACTTACAGTACAGTCCGGTCTTTTCGTCTGATATGTCGCATATCGAGTCTGGGGGGTGAAATCGTCAAACCCCACTAACTCGATAAGTCATGACGATGTATGGCCTATAACCTTTCGAGAAACTACTGATAACACTTATCAGTAAATCTCATCAGACATGTCCAGGAACTTGTTGTTATATCCAATCGAGTATAGCATAACATCAACTCCCAATACCGGGAGAGACGAAACCCCTCCTAACGCTCACTGTCTCCATATGACTCGGGACTGTACCCAAAAACCACATGTTTGCACGACTCATTTGAACCGTGGTAGGGAGGAAATCAAAGCACAATGGGAACCACACATGACACTATGACGATCTCAGATTTACAGACTAACCTGTACAAGTGTCACCAGAGAACTGCTATCTGACGATAGGTATGGTACCATTTAGGAGTTCTCGGCGAGTTCTGTTCGGTGTACTCATTCTTCAATGAGCACATGTGTACAATCTTTGATGTCAAACACCAATAGTGGTGGGATCAACTATCGCCTCATACATGGTCAAGAAACGTACACACTAGTTTACTCTGGAATATCGATACTCTGTCTCGATATTCTCTCGACTAGAAACTGTTAAGGATGTGCTTATGGACTACACAAGCCCACTAGTATGATCTCCATCATAGTTCTGGTAGTCAAGCCAACATTTTAAGGGTTTTATCAACGTGTATCAAAATAACAATAACTAAAACAAGTGCACATGTTAAGATAAAGAGCAATCAGATAGCATACTATCATTTTGAGTAAGAAAATCATCTATATATATGTCCAAGTATCCACTATAATATACAATAATGGCCTCTGGGGCATAGATATTCCTAACACGAGATACACGGAACCGTTACGGGGCGCTCGGGCTCTGTGCTCCCGGCCAAACAGGGAAGCTGATGAAGCTCAGCTCTGTAATAGCTCGGAGACGATCGAGGAGGCTGGGGAAGCTTGGCTCTGTAATAGCCCGAAGACAAGCTGTCGGCTGGTTGCTAGACGGATAGAGAATGTATTCCGGGGAGGTCTCCAAAAGGTTGGATGCAACCTCAGAGACGAGGTATCGGGGAATGTCCCCAATGCATCATACTTATTCCCACTACGCAGCCCTCAGGAATTTAGCTGGTTTACGTGGACGACATGTTACCTGCTACGTGTCGTAATCCGGGAAATTCCCGCTTACGATCATCATCAATACATTTTGTCTCATTTGAAGAAATATCCTAAATCCGCGGCTGTCTTTATGGATGGTTAACAATGAATTTTTAAGCGTTTTGAGGAGGCGGTTGTTTAAGTTATTGTTTTGTACACTCTTAGCAAAGGATTCGCTAGTAAAAGGGTATTATACAATTAACTGCTAACAATTCATATTTATGTAGCCCCTCGCCCTCCCAATAAAAAACTAAATTGAAGAAGAGCAGGGCCCAAAAGGAGCCTGTTTCATGCATAAATAGAATATTGTGAAAAAAATATATAAACAACTAAAAATGTTCGTAGCAAATATTTATGTCTAGAGATTATCTGAAAATAAAAAAATGTTGGTGTTTTTTTATATTAGATCCTTAAATCTTGGCTAATTCAAAACACACCCATTAAAACATTATGTTTCTGGTTATAACATCAAAACTTGTCCATTAATCAAATAAATCAAATAAGGCCCTTCTCAAGTCAACATGTGTTCATGCTCGGGTTACAGCTGACTTGAGTTTGGTTTTGATAGATATCTACTCTTCTCCCTCCTCCATCAACTAAATTTTCCTCGAAAACTTTGAAACTGCTCCTTTATCCTCTCAAACCTAATCCATCCAAAGTTGTTCAAGATGTTTTTAAGATAATAGTTGGAATAAATTAGTCATCTCCTCATAAATAAGGGAAGCATAAAGGACCGACTACGACCCCATGCTCCAAGCTGTTCAAGATGTTAGAATGCATGTTTGAACTTGTCTCCACATTGCAAGCTCATTGAAGTAGCATCACCAAGAAGTGGCGGTAGCAAGTGAGGAAGGAGGAGAGCTCCACTAATTTGATGCGAAATTAAAGGGAAGAATGTAGTTGCAACGGAATATCCATACCGTCCCATTTAATCTAATTAGAAGCTTAAGGTTGCGGTGTCTAGAAGTAAGATGTTATTGGTTATTAGGGACATGCGGGGACATTATTGCAGTCTCATAACCGCAGTGTCGAGACTGCAGGCCTTATGAGGCCTAGGAGGCTATATGTATCCATGGCCTGCAGTGTCCTTGCAGTCTTTATTTACTCATTTAGATTGGGCTGAAAGCCCACTCTATAGCTCGTTACCAGTGGGCCCCAATGTCTCTATCACGTGCGATGAGGTGCGTACGCTGTCCACGCGTGTGCCCTTCCGCCTAGCGAGCTCCCAACCGTCCGATTCATCGATTCCCATTTGAACGGCCAGGATTCCTAGATTTCCACGGTCTCAAATAAATCCCAAAATTTTCGTTGTATTTCTAATTAGAATCCTTTTTCAATCTCTCTCTCTCTCTCTGTCTCTACGAGATCCTAACGCGACGAAACCCTAGAACGCCATTAAAGACCTCGACGAAGAAGGAAGAGGATGCTTAGGGCAGCAGGAAGAAGGCTCACCTCTCTCTCGTGGAGGCCGGCTCCTGCCTCATCTTCGTTCTTCGCGTCGTCGAGGAACCCGATCCATGGCGCTCGATGCTCTGATGATGATGATAAACCGAGATCTTCGGTGGATTCTTCCATGAGGAGACTGATCGAATCGGGGATTATTGGTTCCGCAAGAGGTTAGGGTTTCGTTTCCCCCAAATTCTACGGATGTTTGATTTTGTTCTTGATGTTTTCCAGCTGATCTAATAGGGTTTCTATCTGCGGTGAATGAATTTGAATAGAATTGTTGGAAAATTATATAGAAATGGAGGGTTCTTATAATGAAAGACTTTACCATGAGCTTTCCTTCGATCCTTGGTATAATCGGTTTTATCCTTGACTGAATTAGGGTGGGTTGGTTTTAATACTGTTGATGTATGAAATCTGGAGAATTTATTAGCTAAAGAAGCTTTCTTTTTTTGTCTGAGCATTTGTTCGGTGAGGCGTTTTATTTGAACTTGGAAAGCTAGTCTGCACGCCCTTTTTGATGTGTGCATATTCATTTATTTATCTGTGAACTGTAAATTTAGGATGTATCCTTTACTGCTGGTTGATAGTGGGTATATTGACATTTCATGTGATGGGTAAACAATTATAAAAATTAGGATCACATCTATCTATTGTTATAAGAATTTTAGATTCCACAAACTATAGGAAGCTTAAGCCAGACTATACGAGCAACGCTTGAGTCTGTGTCTTAGTGTAGGCGTAGAAATATTGGTAAAGCCTTTGCTGTTTTGAGTGGATGTAATTATGTGATTATGCACATTTGCCGATCTAATTAATTCAATTTCATGAGTTCTAAGAGTTGTTCTATTTATAAATTATTTAAATTTGATTGTCTTTATTTATAATTATTAAGCTAGAGTCAATTATGACATGACTGTAAGTTCCATAATTATCACTTTTTGCGTAGCTGTTTCCATCAGTAATTATACGTTGGTTATTTCTATATATTTGGGTATGAGTTTGTTTAATTGTTAAATTTATTTAGTGCTTTATTCCACTCGTGGTAACTTTTGCAATATAGCAATGGTGCTCATGACCTATAGGCTGCAGTTACACATAAAAAAATGGACCTATGGCTTTTTTGTGTGTGTAGGGGGTGGGGTACTGTAGCTTAGGTGTGGATTCAGGATGGATTGTAAAATTTAACGCAGACTGATTTCTTTGGCGTGTCCCAACATAGGAGAAATGTTTAGAAGGGGAAATAAATAATATAGTTGCTATAGAAAATTATGTTCCAACTCTAGGATGGACATAAACACTATAGTGCATCAAACTTTAACTAGATTGGATAAAGCTGGACTAGATAGCAAGTATAAAATTGTGCAAGCATGAAATTTGTTTTGAATGTGACATCATAACTAAGCGCCTTATTTTTCCACAAAAGAAATCATATAACCATGCCTCTTAATCCTGCAATGGAAATGTGAGCAGTGTGCCAATGGGCTTATAGTATGTTATGGAGAGGATTTAGTCATATTTAATATATTTGATTTCTCTATCATAGGGAAGTATTTGGATTCTCTTTAATTGGAGGTTGGATGTGATAGTGAGAAGTAACAATGTGGATGGTTGATTGTTGGCCTTCAAGTCTCGTTATTAGGAATGGCAATGAACAAAACAATACCGATGAAGTTGTTTGTAGCAGGTATTAGAGAATTTTGAGGATTAGACTCAGACCAGAGTAATATTATAAGTGCAAAATTCCCCTTTGTATTTTGGTTAATGCAATTATAATAATGTAGACACCAAATTTTAGTATTCAAATCATGTTTAATTGTTCAAATCCTATCTCTTAGTTTATTCCATTTTATCTATGTCCTATCTCTTAGTTTATTCCATTTTATCTATGTAAATTCTGTTTTGACCTTATGCCAAAAATATATGGAGCCACTTAAATCAATGAATTCAAATTACCACCTCCGATTCACAATGCTAATCTTTTGCCTCTTGCACACTTAAGTAGAGTTCAACTTTTCTAAAATCTAAAAATTATAGATGTGAATTCCCTTATTTAACCCTTCATTTGCTCTCTTGAAACTTTGAATAAGCATAAAGAAAATCCATATCTTCATTAATTTTTTGGGATAGATTTGGAACTCCATGTTTAAAGTGCATTGGTTTTAGAACTATACTGTAAACATGTTTCTTGATTATGTAAAGGGGCAAGTATTTTGAGGGGAAAAGGGGCAAACAAGGGACTGGTATTGTGAAATGGAGGTAGTAACTGATATGCATGTATTTAAATTGAAATAGTTATTTTAGGGAGTCATTACTTAGCGGAAATGGCTTGTATTTGTCTGAAATGACAATCTTGCATGTTTGTCTTACTTGATATGAGTCATTAATCAATTCATAGATGAAACTGTTGGGAGTTTTTACTTTATTGAAGCGTGTTTGATGGGTTATTGTTATGTTCGTTTTTTCAATGAAAGACTGGGCAATAATTGCGTGTTCCATGTAAAGCGACAAATTTTTTAACAATTTTTGAAGCACCTGATAAAGAGCACAAAGGAAATAATTACAACATTGTGGATTAAGTGAACAAAAGCAGCATAGGGAACTGCTAAGCTGAGCTATTACCTAAAGTGAAAAGGAGAACATTTTTTTGTATCTACGTATTCTCTTAGTGATATTCAACTTCTGCAATGATCTAGCGTCACTACAGAGTGTCTTTATAGTTCTTCCTGTCTTCACTGTTCGGTGTCAGTTGTTTGCTTCAAAAGGATGGATAGAATAATATGATGCAAGACCTGTTGTCTTGTTCACTGTCTTGTTTAGGTTTGCATGTGGTGATAAGATTTGAGCAAGAAGAAATAGTCAGGGAGCAAGATCAGTAGGCCGAGTCTAATATCTTAACCTATCCTATCAGCTCATGTATGAGCTATCAAATTTATTGCATTCCGTTTTTTGACTGTAGCAAGAATGTGATACGAGGCTCAACTTATGCATCTGATCGGTAAGGTCTCAATACTCCATTTTTAGGTGGCAGTAAGCTGGTAAACTACCCTACTCTCCCTCCCTCTCCCTCTCTCTCTCTCTCTCTCTCTCACACACACACACACACACACACACACACACAAGAAAAAGAAAATAAAACTCCCTTTATACTGTATGGCCTTGACGAGTACAAAATAGTGATGGCAATGCTGATCATAAAGTTACTGTAGACCACTCAATTATGGAAAATAATGTGTCTTCTTCAGCCCTCTACTGTTAAGTTAATTTTTATATCAAAGTTTCATTCATATGCTACCCTCATTTTGTAAATCTTCACTGGCTACAACTACGCCAATTGATGCTTTTTAAATTTGAAAAGCCTATACTGCACTCTTGTCTCTCTTAGGAAACTTTTATTAACTGTGGATTGCTATTACCGAATTGATGATGCTATATATATTCCTAAATTGTACTTCTAACATCTGGTAGCATTTACATGCCAGTGCTACAGTATAACATTTACATGGTACTCTTTTTGAGTTTACAAATTATCTGATATTAGTAATGTATATATCTTGAAACTGAAATCTGGAGTCTACTTTACATGCTATATGGTAATATTTACATGATACTTTTGACCATTCAATCCTTTAGGCGAAAGTGTCAAAAATTCCCACCTCAGTTGGAAAAGTGGATGTTATTTGACAAACAGGACATATTTTTGCAAAAAATTTATGCTTGAATGCTTCTAAATCATATTGCTTATTTTAAAGAGGGGAAAATGAGATCTGGCTTTTCAAATATGTTCCCTCTTTTGGCCTCTGATACATAGGGAAGAAACGTCTGAAACTTGTTAAGCTTTTAGGTATATCAGATGCTATAGATAGTTCAATCCTACTCCTACATGTACTGTATTTTCATCTTGTTGAAAGATTTAACTCTAATGGAATTGGGTTTTGATGAATGACAAATTAGTTTCCACCACTCCTTCCAATATTTAGGGTTTTCTTATGATTGTTTGAGAATGTTTTAATGCTTCTAAATAAAAATAGAAAAATCTTTGCTTAAAAACTCAATGAAAATCATCTGGCTCTTCAAATATCCCTTCTTAACCCCATGAAATGCGATGCATAGGAAACCTCTGAAATGTGTAAACCTTCCAGGTATATCATATGTATAGATTATCAGCACCACTGTTTTTTTTAAAGCTCTACTGTATGTTTACTTTGTATAGTTACCTTATAAACTGCTTTATCATCTTGTCGAATCATATATCACTAACGAAATTTGATGGATGTCTTACTACTATAATTTTGATATCTAGGGTTTGCCACCGATTCCCTGGCGCCAAAACAAACTCAAGACTTCAGCCTCCCTGACCTCCCCGCCACTGTGGCCGCCATCAAGAACCCGAACTCCAACATCGTGTATGATGAATATAACCATGAGCGCTTCCCCCCTGGTGACCCATCCAAGCGTGCCTTCGCCTATTTTGTCCTTACCGGGGGCCGCTTCGTCTACGCATCCCTCCTCCGTCTCCTTGTCCTCAAGCTCGTCCTCTCCATGTCCGCCTCAAAAGATGTCCTTGCCCTTGCTTCCCTCGAGGTCGACCTCTCATCCATTGAGCCGGGGTCCACCGTTACCGTCAAATGGCGTGGCAAACCCGTGTTCATCCGGAGACGTACTGAGGAGGATATTAAGCTTGCTAATAGTGTCAATTTGGGGTCGCTGCGGGACCCGCAGGAGGATTCAGCTAGGGTTAAGGACCCCGAATGGCTTGTGGTGGTTGGTGTTTGTACTCATTTGGGGTGCATTCCTCTGCCCAATGCTGGGGATTTTGGGGGTTGGTTCTGCCCGTGCCATGGGTCCCACTACGATATTTCTGGAAGGATCCGGAAGGGGCCTGCGCCGTTTAATCTTGAGGTGCCGACCTATACCTTTTTGGAGGAGAACAAGTTGCTCATTGGCTGAGTTTTATGAGTAGTAGGTAAATTTCCACCTTTTTGTTCCCCTCCTATTTTATTTTGTTCATCCTCAACTATGAATATTGCAAGTGCCAGAGTTTCTCTGGCTGTTTGGACTGTACTTGAAATAATTTTCTGAAACTTTAGTTACTTTGTCACACGGTTTTGATGTGCTGTGTATTTGCAACAATGGAATGTCTTAAGCAGGTAATTTATTTGTAATAAAGATGCTTTCTTAAGGTTGCTTGTTTTGTAATTGCTTCTATGATTTTGTATAGAAAAGGATCATGCCTCAGAATCCTCAGTTTTGGAATTTCTCCCTTTTGTGTGATTTAGGATGCTCCCTTCAGAAGTGTAGCTGCAGGCCTTAGTGCTGTACCGTACTGTTAATTAGGGAACTGCTTCCCATTTTTCCTTTTTCTTCTCTCTCACTCGTTTTTGGGTATGGCTTGAATCTGAGGTGCTGCTCTCTTTCTCTCTCTGAGGTATCTGGAGCTGATACCGGGTTTCGGATTTTCTTTTGGAGATTCGGTTGCAAGAGTCAGCTGTCTTCTTGATGAGCTTTTCTTGTTTGTGATAAAATCAAATATAAGGCCGCTTGAGAGAATAAAGCCCATTTATGATTCGGCCCTTGAACGAACTTGAATTATCAACTGCATGAGGCTTATTTTAATTATTTGCCATAATCAATTATAAGTGATTATTTCTGGTAAAAATGTAAAATTCATTTATACCTTATTATAGAAAATAAGTTGTTAAAGTGTATGGATTATTTTGTATGAAAGTGATTATAAGTAGATAGCGTGTTTGGATGAAAAGATAGATAAGTGGTTATTGAGTGTAAAATGACCAAAATGACGTATCATTAATGCCATCTTAAAATTTGGATGAAAACATAAGAGGTATTATAATATATTACTTGGTCAACTCTAGTATTACATAATCACTTATGGAATAAATTAGGAATTCCTAGCTTATTTTAAGTGGGAAAAGATACCATTATTAAGCTAGTCATGGTGGGATCCATGATAAAATAATCACTTATTGAATAGTAAAAAAAAGAGCCAAACACACTATCTACTTGGATCCATCTTGATGTGATTTTTAATCAATTGTTGACAAAAAAATAATTCAATCCAAACAGGCCCTAAGATCTGTGCTATTTGGTAAGGCCGATATGGAAATATGAAAGATTACGACTTTCGCATCAAGCAAACACATAACGGAAAGATCTTTGCGAGAATCTTGGGAAATCTTAATAAATGATAAGTTAGAATCTGCGGAAATCTAAGGAATTAGCTGTTTGTAACAAATCCCCTTGTTTGTGCAAAAAATAATTCGGCCCTTAAGAGGCTGAGGCTGCCGATATAGAAAGAAATCAAGAAATTGTGCGGTTTAAGTATTAAGCAAGCGCGTAATTGATATCGGAATTGAAGAGAATTTACGGTTTTGAGCCGGTTCCTAATAAATCCTAGTCCTGTAAGCTGGAGTTCAAGATTAAGTGATCCCTCTCCAATCAATCAAAATTATTATCCGTTTTTTTTTGTAAATCTTAGCGTGCTTATAACCATTTATCGTAGTTAATGATAAAGTACGACTCCAGTGGATCTTCGTTAGCATCCATTGAGGCTCTGTTAAGATCGAGAAGTCTAATCCTCCTCGGCTGATATGCCTTTGTCATCTTCTCCGAAAAAAGTAAAAGAACTTGATCGGAATATGGCCGAGGCTTGAGGGTGCGTATGACCGGTTTTGGTTTAAGATCGCTTGCACAAACGACTTAGATGTTCATCCCTGCGTTCGTACCTCGACGGGGACCTGATCTCGATCAATGCAGGTTGTCGGCTTCACTCGGTAGGAATTCGTTAGGACAAACGATCTAGATGTTCAATCCCGCGCCCGGTTAGGTGACCCAAATGCACAACCTTGTGCATGAACTAATGAAGACATAGCGAGCAAACTTAGCCGACGAACCCTGACTCGGTTTAAGGCTCGTGTCGCATGTGCCCCAGATGTCCAACTGATGATGCTCGATATCGGTGACTCCCCAGATTATGACACGTGGCAGATGACGTGTCCTAGGGCTTATAAGAAAGGATCAAGAACGGTACGTTGGAAGCATACCCCGGGCCTGTGACCCGGGGATATTACCGACCTTCGGTGGCCTTCCAGACCACCCCCAGCTCGCCTCTGAGTTATCACAGAACCAAGATGCCTCGGCCTCCCGCTCGTTCCCAAGCCTCCCGCCGAGCTTATCTTCCTCGGGCTTACCGAACGACCCACAGTACCGATCATAGGCGACGGCTCCACGAATCTCGCCAGGCGCGAGATATCCGTAGCCCATGATCTCGCGTTCACGCCATCACGATTCCCCATTAACGAGCATATCTCGTCATTAATGGGAATCCCACCTAACGCCAGGGGCGTAACGGCCGGCGTGAATCTCGCGCCTGCCTGTCCATTGCTGCCACTACATAAACCCCTCTCCCAGATGACTCAGGTAAGCCATTTTGACCCCAATAGGCCGTTACTCTGCCAAAATACCCCGTCTAACTTGATCGTCGGAGGGTCCTCGGTGGTACAACCACCCCGGGACTTCCTTGCAGGTACCTCGGCCTCAACCACATAAAACCCATTGAGATCCACACGCTTCAGGAGGCAATCCTCCAACTCAACCTCAGCCATCCATCAGCGCTCGCAGCAGATCAACGGAAGGTAACATCTGAAGGAGATCCAGAGATCCATCAGTTGGCGCCGTCTATGGGAACGCTAGTTCCACTCAACGAAAGTTCATCTTCCGATCTCGACTTCATGGAGAGCGGCCACCGCGACGATCCAAGCACCAGCCGTTGCCCTCCCCGCGGTGGGGACGAGGGAGAATCCCCTCCTCCCCCGAACGCCATTCACGCCCTATCCGCTCGGATAGATCGGCTCGCGTCCGTCATGGATGCACTCGTCCGTGTCCGAACGGCCGGGCAAGCTCCCCAGGTCACCGCTCCCCCACCTTGGCATCGGGACCCCTACAGAGGGAGAGAAGACTCTGCCCGCGTCGGCACGATCGGACACCACCTCGCTGTCTCCGGCGGCCGCAGATCCCCGGGCCAACGTATTCAATGACCCGCTGGGCGCCGCACAGCTCAACGCCGAGGTCTTTCGCTAGAGCACCTCGCCGCGAGCCCTATCGCTCCCCTGTCCCTCCCGAGGAGGTGTTGGTCAGCTCGCCTGCACCCAGGCATGACCGCTACCCCCTCCCTCGACGGGGTCGCGCGGACGGGACTCACCACGGTAGCTCGAAGACGACCTCACCAGGGGACCTAAGGAACCTCATAGAACGGAACCGGGGCTGTGGCCAGGCGCAGGTCTCCGGCAGCAGAGGCCAAAAATCAGAATGTTCCAAATCATCGGGATACCACGGCCGACTCGACGCCCTCGAAAAGAAGACGAAGTCATGCATCGGGAAAATCGTCCTTCAAGCGACGGGGCTAAATATGCCGCCGACTCGCTCACGAAGCCATTCACCAAAGAGATACTCGCCGTCTACGTCTCCTCCCGGAACAAGCCCCCGAAAGTCTTACTCTTCGACGGGAAGTACGACCCGGAGGTCCATTTGGACGCGTTCATAGCCAGGATGAGTTTCCAGGACTGTTCCAATGCCGCTCAATGCCGCGCTTTTCCTGCCACTCTCATCCACTCCGGACGATACTGGTTTTGAAGACTCGCACCACGCTCAATCTCTACCTTCGATGAGCTGGCCACCCAATTCCTCGGCCACTTCGTCGGGAACAGACGGCAGAAGCGGACCGTTGATCATCTCTTCACTATAAAAAGCGGGGACAAAGAATCCTTCAAAGGATACGTCACCCGCTTCTACAACACCCTCCTTGAGGTCCCAGAACACCGAGACGAGAACGTCATTACGGCCCTTAGGTCGGGTCTTAGGCACAAGGAGTGGTTACGCTCCTTTGCATTAGCGCAACCTAAGACCATGGCCGAGGTAAAGTCCTGGACCGAACGTGAGATCCATCTTGAGTCCGAGGTGAACGCCAATCTGCCCCGGACAGAGCAACTCGATCAGAAGAAAAGGGCCAGGGAGGAGAAAAAGATTGAGCGGCCGAAGCCCTACTCCCCGAAGTTTCAAGAGTACACCCCGCTCAACGTCTCCCAAACGGTACTGCTGGAGGAGGCTAAGGGCGAGAGATTCTTCAAACTCCCCCAGTCTCAAATAAGGCGGAAAAGCATACCCAGGGCCCCCACCGCGCTTTCCACAGGTCGCAGGGCCACTCTACCGAGAACTGCAAGCAGCTCCGAGAATACATCGAGGAGTTAATTCGCTCGAGGCACCTGGCAACGTACTTGCGAGACAAGCAGCAAGACGATCATGAACAAGAGCACCACCCCCTCCCGGTGAGTTGACAATCGGCCAAATCATGGTCGTGTCAGCGGGGAGTATGACGAGGACCAACGGGACGCGACACCCCTTACCGATCAAGGAGACTAGCGGCCACCCAAGGAAGAGAGCTAAAGCTGCTGAGCCGATCATATTTACCGACAAGGACCTCCACGAGATATCCCCACACTCAGATAGATCGGCTCGTCGAAAGCTTGACAGGCCATGAGCTACTTAGCTTCATGGATGCTTTCTCCGGCAACAACCAGATCCGTATGAATCCGGCGGACGAGGATCTCTGTTAGTTATATATATGCCATAGAGGCCATTGTTGTACATATGATGTATATTATAGTGGATGCTTGGATATATATAGAGAGGACTTTCTTGCTCGTCATGATAGTATGCTATTTGGTTTCACTTTATCTTAACATGTTGACTTGTATTAGTTTACTGTCTTGTTCTCACATGTTGATAAAGCCCTTAGGATATGTACTCGACTACTGGGACTATGATGAGATCATACTAGTAGGGCCAGGGTAGTCGACGAGTACATCCTATAACTGTTCCTAGTCGAGGGTGTGTCGAGACAGGGCATCGATACACTAGAGTATACTAACGTATACGCATCTTGACCCATATGACTGGCGATGGATGATCACATATCCATCGGTGTTTGACATCGAAGATGGTGTACGGGTGCTCAGTGGAGACTGGGTACACTGGACGGACTCGCCGAGAACTCCCAGATGGTATTATACCTCACGTCAGATGGCAGTTGTCACGACCCAAAGTTTGGCCCATGACCGGCACTTAACCACGTAACGTCTACAGGCGTAATGCGACTAAGTGAACCGAAAACCCAGAAATCAAACCAGTAAAAGTATAGAGTGTTTTAAGTTTAAAATGGAAGCATTTATTAAATGTTAAGAGCTCCAAGTAAACAATTACCAAGATAGCAATATACGACGCCGTAGCGAAGATCAAGAGCAACAAGTGGGAACAACACAGATAGAATAAACTGCAAAGTACAGTCGGCTCACAACGAGCTCGACACCAGAATACAAATAATATTCATCATCGTCCTCACACTGTCTCTAAGTCGAATACATATATGGTAGATGGAGAATACTAGATACAACAATGTACATAACTGAAAGATAAACAGATACCGCACAAAACCCACCTATCCGCAAAAGAGCTAGTACACCAACTGTGGGGGTATCTGTGTCAAAAGATGCAAGAATGCAGCCTGCCGCGACTACTCCGAGGGCAACCTGCAATACTGTGGCACAACGGGGGTGAGTTGCCAACCCGTGAATAGAAATAACATATAAAGGTAATCGCGAGCATGCACGTACTGCGCTACTCTAAACATATGCCAGCAGGTGATATCAATGCGGGATAAGCAGTATGTGCAATAATCATGCAAGTGCTCTATCAGGTAATATAACTACAGGATGAGATACAATAATGAATGGTGAGCATGGGAACATAACATCTACACGGAATGTCAATGTGGAATATATAATCGGTGTCCATCAATGCACCCAGATCCCCCAAATAGCTCAGGCGCCGGCACTCTCATCGGCCCTCCAATCCTGTAAATCTCTGAGAATCACGAGTGCCCAACATCGGCACCCAAATATCATAAATACTCGTATCTAGCATCGACACGCAAATCTTCCTATATCGGGCATCCGTCAGTCCGGGTCAGCCCCTTCTCTCATATATCTATCGGGCATCCGTCAGTCCGGGTCGGCCCTCTCTCTCATATATATATCGGGCATCCGTCAGTCCGGGTCAGCCCACTCTCTCATATATATCTATCGGGCATCCGTCAGTCTGGGTCAGCCCCCCCTCTCTCATATATCGGGCTTTAGCACCGAGAAAACATATGGTGGACGCACTGAAATATCATATCAAGGGAAACCGGGTTTTTTAATAATTACTTATTCTCTTTTGAAATATCCACGGTTCCCAAATCCAGAAATAACATGGAAACAACATATCTCAATGCGTAATCTATGCAGGTATGAGGATATCAATATATATATGGCACATGTATGAATATGTGATGTAGATGTGTCCATGTATGAATATAACATCTGCTGATATGCGGCAATTCATGGCAATCATCAATAATACGGGAAAAATCTGACGTATGATGTAGCAATCCTATATTGTGAGTGTCATGGCAATCACTAACGGTGTGAGTGTAGCATACAAATCGTGCTCGTGCAACTTGAACCGTTAGTAATAGTGCGGTGTTCTATCAATTCTAGTTTATATACATATAGCAGGGTATGCAGTATGCACTAAATAGTAGCCATGCACAGTCGATGTATGTAAATGTAAAATGCTGCTACAAGATCCTATCGGCCCTGACGCATAACGCCATGCGGGCGATATCCCCGTAGATGTTAAATCTACTCACCGTAGTCTCTCGCTAGGTATAGCCGATGACTTGTTTCCCCTTCTTCGCGGCGTCCGTCGCACTCGCCTGCGAACCTAGAATTTCATAATAAATCACACATAAGCTCAAAACCATACAAACATGACATTTAAAGTCAACTAGAAACCCGTGCCGCAAACCAAGCGCGCGTGTGCGCGATACGCTAAAACGTGCGATTGCGCGCTTGAAGTCACTCCGACGCGTCGCGATACGCAGAAACCCCAAACCCACACACACGTATCACGCGTGTCGCGAAAGATTAAAAATACGAGAAATAGGGTATTCTACTCCAGATTTTGATACAGAACAGATATTATAAAAATAGATATACCAAAATACTCCACATAGCAGCAGACTCCAGTGGACCAAACCCCAAACCCCAACTCACCCATCCGGCCGTAAATTGCGGCCAGAATGAATATTCCGGCAGCCTGTCTGGGGAATTGGGCTCCCAGGTTGTGTGTGTGCACTCTATACCCCCTATACATGCTACAGTAAATCCAATTTTATTCTGAAACACCCCGGGTAGAAGCAGGTTGCACAGAGCCCTAAATCTAGTTAAAAATCACACTTTTACACTAAAATGATACTTTAGGGTATTTCTGTGCAAACTGAAACTTAAACCTGGGTTAAATAGCTCTAATAGCACCTAAAAGAGTTAACCAAACCAACAAAATCCCAATTTAACAGATGCATCACAAATATCCTTTAATATCACTAAAAAGCACATAAAAACATGATTTTTGCTAAGAATACTACAAGTTTATGGAAAAAGGAGTGCGAACATGAGTTAATACCTTCAAAAGACCCTATGAAACACCAAAAATCCCAGCTCCAGCATCAAGTGTGCAGATTTGCCTCCAAACACCTCAAAAAGCTCACTTTTCCATGGTTTTGCGATGAAAATATGTTGATTTGTGTAGGGTTTTTGTGTAGGGATCAAAGAGAAGTGAAAAGGAGAGGGAAAGATGAAGGAAAGCTAGGGTTTTCTGCTGGAAAATTGCAGAATTTCTGAAGTGAGGAGAAGAGAGAGAGAAGAGAAGGCAATGGGGTCAAAAGTCAACCTCTTTCACCTAACACCATGCTCTGTGTAGGGTGTTTTTCGTCACCCTATTGAGATGGGAATACGCGAGCGCTTGTCAGGCGCACTACAGATTCCCCCTGCCTAGGGTATGCCGGGGTTTAATGATTGTGGGGTTCTGAATCTCCGACAGCCGCGGACTAAGCTGCCGTTAATTACCCCTCGCCTTTGGGGCAAGAGAACCTCCGATTAACGGGTTAAATTGGTCATGCGAACTCAATGTGCAGTGTGCGTGTGTTTTGTTCTGAAAGGGGGTTTTGGATATATCGGGAGCCACGCAGAGTTTTTACGGGAGTCCCGCTACCCGGATAGCGGGCTGGGGGTCAAGGGGGCTAGCAGCCCCCTTGCGGGGTTCGGGGCAGCGCCCAGGCCCGAAAATTTTTTGGAGGGGGAGAATGTGGCGGAGTATGTATATGTGTGAATTTGTATACATATGTATATGTATATGTATGTACATAAAAAGAGGGGGAAAAGGCATCCAAGGGATGCGTGGGGGCCAGCGCCTTGAGCGCTGTGCGCTTAGGTGCTGTACGCTCAGGCGCAAGCGCGCCACGTGTCGGCACGTGGGCGCTTTGCGCATGAGCGCTGCGTGCAGGTGCGCAAGCGCGCGCGCCACGTGTCGGCACGTGGGCGTTTTGCGCAATGCGCGTTGCGCGCAGGTGCGCAAGCGCGCGCGAGCCACGTGTCGGCACGTGGGCGCTTTGCGCAATGCGCGTTGGAGCGCAAGCGCGCGCGCCACGTGTCGGCACGCGGGCGCTTTGCGCGCTTGCGCAAGCGCGCAGGTGCGCAAGCGCGCGCGCCACGTGTCGGCACGCGGGCGCTTTGCGCGCTTGCGCAAGCGCTGGAGTGGACAAGAGGCTTTTAGCCTGAAAAAAGATTTCTCAAAAGAGAAATCAGAGAGGAGTCGGGCTCCTGAATGTGTTTTGGGTTTAATGGAAGTGGTTCTTCTTCTTCCTCCTGTTGCTTGCTAGATCTTGAAGATCAAGAGATGTGAAATCTCAAAATCTCTCCTTTTTAAGATCTGATGACAGATCCAAGTTCCCCTTGATGGGTTTTGTGGTGAAAAACTAATTTGTTTTATAAAAAGGAGAGTAGAACTCTTGATTTAATTCAAAAGAAAGAAGAAGGTTTTGGAACCTTGAAGAAGAAGGAGGCACAAAAGATCTCAGATCTAAAAATTTTGTGGAGAGAATGAAGGGTATATATTTTTTTATTCATCATGTTGCCTTTTATAGGCTTACATATTTGCATATAGCCCCTTGGGCTTCACAAAAATGGCATTTTAGCCATCCCATGGCTCATGTGCCATTTCATTTTTGCACATAAGCCATGGGCTTACAAAATATTGGCTTTATGCCCATTTTGCATACATTCATGTATAAAAAATTACATAAAAAAAATATTTATTATATGATCTATATTTTAGCATGGAGGAGGCTGGCCGCGGGCTCGACTTGGGCGTGGGCCCGCTTGACCTGGGCTTGGGCCCACCTGGCTTGGGGTTGACCTTGACTTTGACTCGGTCAACGGGGGTGTAAATTTTTACCCCAACAAAGTGCCCCCCATCAATAAATGCACACCGCACATTTGAGTTGTGTGCATGAAATTGATAGATCTTGAAGCTGAACTTCGAGGTGGAACATCATTCCGGAGGCGAAGCATCATCCCGGGGAGCATGATTCCCGAGGATCGGAGTATCATTCCGATTCGCGGAGCATAATTCCAATGTCAGAACATCATTCCGAAGCGCGGAGCATAAGTCCAGGGTCGGAGCATAAGTCCAGGGTCGGAGCATCATTCCGATTTGCGGAGCATAATTCCAGAGTTCGGAGCATCTTTCCGAAGCGCGGAGCATAATTCCAGGGTCGGAGCATCATTCCAGAGATCGGAGCATTATTCCGATGATCGGAGCATAATTCCAGGGTTCGGAGCATCTTTCCGAAGAGCGGAGCATAATTCCAGGATTCGGAGCATCATTCTGAAGGGCGGAGCATCATTCCAGGGGATCGGAGCATCATTCCGGAGTTCGGAGCATCTTTCCGAAGAGCGGAGCATGATTCCAGAGTTCGGAGCATCTTTCCGAAGAGCGGAGCATGATTCCAAGGATCGGAGCATCATTCCGGTGAGCGGCAAACATTCTGACCGAAGCATGATTTCGATGCAGAGGTAGATTCCTAGGCGAAGTATAATTCCGACAAGGAAGGCAGATATTCCGAGGCGAAGCATTGATTTCGACACGGGATACATTCTGAGACGGAGCATGATTCCGGCACAGAGCTTGTTGGCTGACTTGATTCCAGGACGAAGCATAATTTCGACAGGGAAGGAAGATACACCGAGGTGAAGCATCATTTCGACACGGGGTGCACATTCTGAGACGAAGCTTGATTCCGACGCAGAGCTGGTTGGTTGATTTGATTCCGAGGCGGAGCATAATTCCGGCAAGGAAGGTAGATATCCCAAGGCGAAGCATGATTTCGACACGGGGTAAATTCTGGGACGGAGCATGATTCCGCCGTAGAGGTTGTTGGTTTGATTTGATTTGGGTTGACATCAGCATCGCTACACTGGAATATGGTACCAGGAGCGAATCATCATTTGTCAAGAGAGGATTTGGGGATTGGTTTTTTTTGTTTGGCATCAGCATCGCTACACCGGAATATGGTACCAGGAGCGAATCATCATTTGCGTTTGCTTATTAGGAAACGATGGCTTAGGAGACAGGTTTTAGGTCCCTATCGCCTAAGACTTTTCAACTTTGTGAGCCGTAAGGGTCTCATAAAGCATTTTCTCCCTACAGGTCGTAAGGATCCCGTAAGTGCATTTTCTCCTTGGGAGTCGTGGGGACTCCCAAGTGTGTTGCTCCTTTGTGAGTCGTAAGGATCTCACGCGGGAATTTTCTCCTCACAAAGTCGAGAGGACCTTGTGAGTGCATTTCATCTCTTTCTCACGAGTTTGTTGTTAGTGTTTATGCCCTAGAAGGCCATTACTGTATCATACTAGTTTGTATATTACTTAATGGAAGCTTGGGATATTCACATGTATATAATGTAAGCCTACGTTAGCGCCCCGGCAGTCTACAGACGCCAAATGCGGAACAAAAACTTTTAAACTGGCGCTATCGTATACTTTAACCCGGATCTGCCATTATTGCAAAACTAACATACTGTAAAGAGTGTAGAAAGATTGTACCGAACGATCCGAGTCCTTCGTTCTTCAACCATCATCCCACGCTCCGTTGCGGCTGCTCCGATCTCGTCGATCTCCGATCTCCTCGTCGAGGTGGCACCACATGATCGGTTCTTTAAACGGGCTCCCGCCTCTGACTCGAGGCAACTCGATCGTCAAGTTTGCTAAAAGAGACGACCAAGAATGATGTAGAGAATGAGTAGATGACTTTGTCTCACTTCGTCCAAATCCGTGGACTATCGGTTAATGAAGTTGCCGTGGAAATCGGGTGATGGAATGAAATGAACTGTAAAATTCCATACACCCCGAATACTATCATAATCTTTTCTAATCAAAATGAAATATCAAGTGAGAGAGAGAGTGAGGAGAGAGAGAGGGCAAGCCATATATAGCAAGAGGGAGGTGACCGTAGGAGAAGGGGGTGACCTTAAGCAAAAGCTTCTCACTTTTAAAATATCTTTAGCTAAATAAAAGATCTTAACCAAAACAAGAAAGTGGTTAAAATCAAAGCATGAGTCACTCGACACCTCACCCAATCTAGAACCTTCTAGAACCTTCTAGAAGCATGGCTCACTCTCATCCAAGAAAAGATAAATCCGTCTTTAACCGAATGTTAAAAGACGGCTGATAGAAAACTGGAAACTGGCAACTTCCAAAAGTGATCCTGAAACGACTTTCAGGATAACCCCGAAACTGTATAAATATACCCGCATTTGTATTACGACCGAATACAAATGCAAAGAAGACAAAGATATTATACCTACTCAATATAATACTCGGATCCGGCTTAAACCAAAGCCGACCAGTATCATCTGTCCGAAAATCGACACGTGCGTAAACGCACGTGCATTTTCCGAACCCTGCCATAAAACCATACGGCCTCTACAACGTTTCGCCCGAACTTGGGAAACTGTCTGTGGGGGACTCTAATGACTCGTCAGTACCCTGGCAGTGGGTTTAACCACAAACCGTCAGCAGCACTAGCAATGCGTAACGGCTGCCCATGGACTGACCTCAAGGGATGCCGATGAGCGCACTCATCCGGAAAACCCTACTGAGCCTAACAGTGACAATGTATATACAGTCCGGTCCGTTCGTCAATGAGTATCGCATATCTGCCTAGGGGGCTAGCAACGTCAGACCCCCAATAGCAGTATAAGTCGTGTCGGAGTGAAGCCCAATTACACCCTGAGATACTACTGGAGTACCTACCAGTAAATCTCCTGCCATGGCCATGGACTTTGTGTAATGGCTCTCCTAGACACAGCACGACCTCGCCCCCAATACCGGGAGAGACGAATCCCCTACCGATCCGCTCACGTGCCTCCATATGGCTCGGGACTGTACCCAAAAACTACCTGTTTGCACGACTCCTTTGAGCCGTGGTAGGGTAGAAATCAAAGCACAGTGGGAACTCACACGAGACAAATGACGACCTCAGGTCGATGAACTAACCTGTACACATGTCACCAGGGAACTGCTATCTGACGATAGGTATAGTACTAACTAGCAGATTCCCGGTGAGTCCTGTCCGGTGTACTCATAACCCAATGAGCACCTGTATACATCTTAGGTGATCCAACTGACACCAGTGGCTTATGAGACCGGCCACCGCCCCTCGTCGGGGTCTCGACTGTACACACTAGTCTACTCCGGAGTATCGATGCCCTGTCTCGAAACTCCCACGACTAGGGACTACAATTAAGGATATGCATATAAACTACCCAACTCTCACGTATATGATCGCCATCATACTGTTGGTAGTAAAGCAAGATCCTAAGGGCTCTATCAAAGTGTAACATGCAATCAGTCACCTGAACATGTACACGACTGATAAAGGCAAACCAGATAGCATATTATCATCTCGAGTAAGACTGTGCTACCGGGATAGGTCCTCCGCAATTATTGCAATCACGTACCTGCGATCCAATAATTGACTATGAGGGCACTATCTCCAACAATCTCCCACTTGCACTCAAGGCTAATATTGCGATGTCGACTACTCACAGCCCGTGTGAAACCGAACATCCAACTCCTCTACTAATCAGTTTCACAAAGCCCGTTTGTAAAACTATTGTGTTCGAGAAATAGCCTCGGTGAGTGGATCCGCCTAGAAGTTTCTTTCTGTATCTCTCTTAATCTCAAGTTCGCGGAGAAAGCCATCTCCCGAATTGAGTAGTATATGTCTTAGAATATGTCTGGATATCTGATGGGACCTCAGTTCATAAATGAACTATATATCCAAACTTCTTAGACTGTGTGGATCACTGAACCTAATCAGTATCCGGCACCATGCCACCCACAGTATCCTCTGGAACCACCTGTCCATAATACTGTCCTTCGTCAGAAGGAAAACTAAAACTCTGACAATCACTCTGTCATCCATGTCACCTTTGAAGCCTGGAATGATAACCGTCTCCCGAAAGAGGCTGCCGTTATCAAATCCATAGAACATGTACTAATGTTCTAAAACTGCTTCCTTATGTTTCTCCAGGATTGGATTAATAAAAACTTATTGCATCTAGTGCAAAAACAACATCTGGTGTGGTACTTGACATCTCATGATTGACTCAATTGCCTAAGCAAGTGATCTGCCAATCATGCACATCCCTCTCCCCTTTAGTCTATACGACACCTTTAGAGAGGGTGACTCCATCACCTGCAGGTACACTACCATGCTAGGAGTCAACTTATTCTAAAAACCATTAGAATATCTGTCAAAGTACCCACATTGGGAAACTACCCAAATCCAGATCTAAAACCATAGATCTAGAAACCATAATGTCTGATATTATATCCATATCCTGTCTGGAGAAACAACTGCGTGACGACCACAGTACAACCGATCGTAGTATAGGAATTTTACTTCCCATTCTGTGTATGTCATCCACATACCATGACATCACACCCTACTACCTTCTTAACTGATCCATCCCCTATTCTGATTGAAGTCAAACCCATGACTGTCACATCAAAATTAGATGATCTATCTCCGCTATAACTGCCTAAGTCTATAAATAGACATAAGCATCTTGCCCACTATGCTTCTGCTGCTCCTACTGACTACGATAACCCTCCTACCGGGTCTCATATCCTGGAACAACAGTAGTGTCAAGTCTGGGTAGATAATAACCTCCCTGTCACCGTCCTTGAGCCTACCGAAGTACCTCTCGGGTGTCTGAGGTTACCTACCAAATCTGCGGAGTGGCTATTGGAATGTCAAACCTGATTGAATGCATAGGTCCTATTAAATTTTCCGTAATCGTTCGCGGTTCTGGAATCACTTCCAGTTCTACCATACTCCCACTACTGTTTTCTGAAAAAGATCCATTTTTACTAAAACTGTGGCGAGTCAAGAACAATATCACTATCGATCTTCCAAATGGTAGAATATCAACCCTCGTCATAGCCAGGGTCAACCCACAAATAGCCATTACAGAAACGTGCCCTGAGTTATCCAGAGTCTGGTTTTAAGCATAAGCTGGACAACTCCCCGTACCTTAATTTCTTTTAAGGTACGATCCATTCTATATCCAATACAGAAACTTTGGCACTTATTTAATTGGAACTATATTCAAATCATGCAGCTGTCTCCAGTGCATATCAACTTAATGGAAAGAGGCTAATCAGCATTACTCAACTTAGGAATCCATCCAATTATGAGTAACCTGAAAGAGAAACACGTTTCTCAAAACCATCACTATCATCTGAATACCAATCACAAGAATCTACATCTTCGATCTCTTTGAAGAATCCCGATACTTGTGACACCTGGTTCTCTACTTTATTCTTATACCCACAACTTCTCAAAACTTAGACCTTGTATTTCTACGAAACACTCGTCTAAATACTAGAGAAGTTATAAGTAAATAGAACATAGTACGAGGACCTACCCCTTTGTCCTGAAGGACACTTGGACAACATACAATACTCTGTATAAGTCCGCTGAGTTAAACAACTCAAAACCTGTGCGTTGTAGGTGGAAAACTGTACCCTGGAGATTTCCTCAACTATCACCAATTACAACGAATTCCGATATAATGAGGATGATCACCTAATTCCCAATATCTTACTCCCACTCATCATCTGTAAAACCATACAGATATGAGAATGAAACCTGGTAAATACATACCCTTGGAGTAAGTGTCTAATCGGGAAAACAGTTTTTCCTCTAACAATGCACTGAAACATGAAAATGTTTCGTAGGGGTATCCTGGTATTCATAGCAATGCCTCTTTCATAATCAAATTCATGACTTCAACCGTATATTTTATTGCCATCTCTCTAAATCCCCTTTATTTGTCTTTAGTCGTTACCTTCTGTACACCATCGTTAGGCTAACTGGTTTTCTTCCTTCCCTACCGTTCGGCACCAGCCTATGGTTTGGAAGAAGACTATCCAGTAAGCATAATAGGTGTACCCTCCTAAACCAAGGAGTACTCGTATCTCGAGAGAAGGTGACGATAAAAGACAACTGAATAATACCTTATTCTTTTTAAAGGTGAAATAGGAGCGGCGATGAAGTACGCGGTTTTGGTCGTGAATGATATCAGTCGCAATTTACTTTGCCCTCTTTCTGATCCCTTTATTTTGTCTTTACATATTACCTTCTGCACACCCTACTTAGGCTAATTGGTTTTCTTCATTCCCTACCTTTCGGCACCAGCCTATGGTTTGGAATAAGACTATCCAATAAGCGTAATAGGTGTACTCTCCTAAACCAAGGAGCTCTCGCAACCTGAGAGAAGGTGATAATAAAAGACAACTGAATAAACCAATTCTATTTCTCCTGAACCTGGATCCATCCTCGAAGAAGTCCCTTCGAGTTCGTATATAACCATACGATGGCTCTATCCAATGGAAGTGGATATCCGTAGTAATACGGGTGTTCTGAGAAATACAAAGGGTAAAAGAAGGAGTGGCAATGACTTATGCAACATAAACAATCCAAAAGCCAGTATTTTAAGAAGGTTCGGTCAACCTGGTCACTGAGTCATAGTCTAGGGTCGGTCAAAGGTCGCTGCCAAAGAGAGAGAGAGGAAAGAAACACTCTGCGTGCACTCTAACCTAGATCAGAATGGTCATCATTTTATCTAATCCGGAAACCTCCCACTGTCCTGTCAAATTCTCCTCCAAACCTAAAGAAGAATCAATCGGGATCACCCGAAGAGTAAACTAACTCATCAGTGGGAATCGGGATCCAACTCTCATCGCATGTTAACGTGATGGAATGCATCCACGTTATTCATACTCCAGAAGGTATGCGCATACTTGGAAAGTTTCAGTTTCTTTAGAAACTCCCGATATCATTTTCTTGCCCCATGCTCTTATGACCTTGGCGAAAGTCAACAAATCATAAGTCACATGTCAAGTTCTGCCCGTCATTATCTTGTTAATTTGAATCCACCCGTACATACCCTTGACGAAAGCCAACAAGGTAATACGACTGTCCCAAACCAACTCATCTATCTATGCAACAAATGAATACCCAGCAGCTACCAAACACTATGCCTTGACGAAAGCCAACAAACATAGCTTGAATACTACTGACCATCCATAAGAAACGACGGAGGGCTACGACTGGTTTTTGGCGAAAAACCTTTAACGTAGTGAACTTGATATCGCTGAAGGAACCTGATAGCTTTTTAAAATATAGTGGCGAAAACCTTTTGCTAAAGAGGTCACTCCCGGTAAAGGGATCTCGGCTCTTTCCTCGTGGAATGAGGTGCAGGATATTCCACTGAATACCGCTATGCAAAGCAACATGTAATCGACTATAGTAAAGTTATTACCCTGACGCAAACTTCTGTCCAAGGGGTCCTTCCCGGTGAAGGGATATCAGCCCTTGCCTCGTCGAATGAGGTGCAGGATATTCCACTGAATACCGCTATGCATAACAAAAGAAAACGTCTTTGCAATAACACCTTTTAAAATTGTTCCAACAACTGCAAACTGGTTTGTTTTACTTTGCGTTGATCAAAATCAACACAGTCCCATCATTCAATCACACCAGAAAAGAACGAAAATAAAATGTACGTATATGCCATCCGCATTCGTCATTGGGTCCCGTCATCACCCGTTAGGTTACTTAACTAACGACAGAGCGGGGACTGGACTAGCGCGGGTGTGAAACATATACAACATCTAATAGTATATAAACCAATATACATAATCGCTCCAGGCGTGATAATATGCAACATTACAGAAAAGTAATAAGCATCACAGAACAATACAGATAATCTGGGATCCCCGGGTTTCACAGAGCCGCTGCTGAAACCCGACGTTCCCCTGTCGTGTGGATAGCCTGTGCAATGAAACCTAGACCCCTACGGGTGCGGCAAGTTACCCGCCAAAACCTGAAGCGAGGTAGTCCCCACAGCATAGTGAATGGAACACCCGGCACTTCACGGAATCCGGTAAATTGAGCACCCCTCCTTGGGTCAACCTGTACCCCCTACGAGTGCGGCGAATAGTCTGCCAATTCTGAAGTGGGACCCCTCTGCCTCTCAAAGCCATGAGATGAGGACCCGTTGCCCCCCAGAACCCGGCTATCCGTGCACTCCGTCGCGGGGCAAAACCTAGTACAGTAATGAAAAATAGTACAATAGGTACATCGACCGAAACCTGGTCGTGCCCCAAAAGAATATTATACAACAGGCAGTGACGGCAGTCCACAAGTTGGACGCTCGCCCCGCAATATCAAATGTACAAATAAACACAAACTGTACTACCATTGCACACTGCTATCCACCACGACAAATCCGCAACATCACAGCACAACACAGAACATCAACGCGAATGTCACGTTCGCAAACCCGTCTAAAAGAACTATAGCAATCAGACGCGGTTTACCGATCAAATGACATTCCCGGTCGGAGATATAATGTAAGCACTGTAAACTAACGTGTTTAAATTTCGATCGACCAAAGTCCAAATATCAAAAAGTGGGCCCCACTGCTTACTGGTGAACAGTAACAAAACCTGGGCCAAAAATATATATACCAAAAATCACAAAACCCAACAGAGAACCCACTGACCAAATTTGGGAGCACGTGCTCCCCACGTGGCCGCGGATGGGCGGCCAAACCATGGGTATGGCCGCTCTTCCGCGGCAGCCTGGAGGGATCACGACCCCAAATTTTGTCGTGGTTCTTAAATATGCCTGCACGGATTTTTAAGATATACAGAAATGAATTTTGAGACCGTTTAAAATTAACAGAACTGTCGAGCTAGGATTTTGTGTTTTTCGATTTTCGGTCGGATCGATGTTTTAAACACGTTAGCACAAGTTAGTATAGCAAAATGGTTAGGCTCTGATACCACTGTAAGCCTACGTTAGCGCCCCGGCAGTCTACAGACGCCAAATGCGGAACAAAAACTTTTAAACTGGCGCTATCGTATACTTTAACCCGGATCTGCCATTATTGCTAAACTAACATACTGTAAAGAGTGTAGAAAGATTGTACCGAATGATCCGAGTCCTTCGTTCTTCAACCATCATCCCACGCTCCGTTGCGGCTGCTCCGATCTCGTCGATCTCCGATCTCCTCGTCGAGGTGGCACCACATGATCGGTTCTTTAAACGGGCTCCCGCCTCTGACTCGAGGCAACTCGATCGTCAAGTTTGCTAAAAGAGACGACCAAGAATGATGTAGAGAATGAGTAGATGACTTTGTCTCACTTCGTCCAAATCCGTGGACGATCGGTTAATGAAGTTGCCGTGGAAATCGGGTGATGGAATGAAATGAACTGTAAAATTCCATACACCCCGAATACTATCATAATCTTTTCTAATCAAAATGAAACATCAAGTGAGAGAGAGAGTGAGGAGAGAGAGAGGGCAAGCCATATATAGCAAGAGGGAGGTGACCGTAGGAGAAGGGGGTGACCTTAAGCAAAAGCTTCTCACTTTTAAAATATCTTTAGCTAAATAAAAGATCTTAACCAAAACAAGAAAGTGGTTAAAATCAAAGCATGAGTCACTCGACACCTCACCCAATCTAGAACCTTCTAGAACCTTCTAGAAGCATGGCTCACTCTCATCCAAGAAAAGATAAATCCGTCTTTAACCGAATGTTAAAAGACGGCTGATAGAAAACTGGAAACTGGTAACTTCCAAAAGTGATCCTGAAACGACTTTCAGGATAACCCCGAAACTGTATAAATATACCTTCATTTGTATTACGACCGAATACAAATGCAACTGAGACAAAGATATTATACCTACTCAATATAATACTCGGATCCGGCTTAAACCAAAGCCGACCAGTATCATCTGTCCGAAAATCGACACGTGCGTAAACGCACGTGCATTTTCCGAACCCTGCCATAAAACCATACGGCCTCTACAACGTTTCGCCCGAACTTGGGAAACTGTCTGTGGGGGACTCTAATGACTCGTCAGTACCCTGGCAGTGGGTTTAACCACAAACCGTCAGCAGCACTAGCAATGCGTAACGGCTGCCCATGGACTGACCTCAAGGGATGCCGATGAGCGCACTCATCCGGAAAACCCTACTGAGCCTAACAGTGACAATGTATATACAGTCCGGTCCGTTCGTCAATGAGTATCGCATATTTGCCTAGGGGGCTAGCAACGTCAGACCCCCAATAGCAGTATAAGTCGTGTCGGAGTGAAGCCCAATTACACCCTGAGATACTACTGGAGTACCTACCAGTAAATCTCCTGCCATGGCCATGGACTTTGTGTAATGGCTCTCCTAGACACAGCACGACCTCGCCCCCAATACCGGGAGAGACGAATCCCCTGCCGATCCGCTCACGTGCCTCCATATGGCTCGGGACTGTACCCAAAAACTACCTGTTTGCACGACTCCTTTGAGCCGTGGTAGGGTAGAAATCAAAGCACAGTGGGAACTCACACGAGACAAATGACGACCTCAGGTCGATGAACTAACCTGTATACATGTCACCAGGGAACTGCTATCTGACGATAGGTATAGTACTAACTAGCAGATTCCCGGCGAGTCCTGTCCGGTGTACTCATAACCCAATGAGCACCTGTATACATCTTAGGTGATCCAACTGACACCAGTGGCTTGTGAGACCGGCCACCGCCCCTCGACGGGGTCTCGACTGTACACACTAGTCTACTCCGGAGTATCGATGCCCTGTCTCGAAACTCCCACGACTAGGGACTACAATTAAGGATATGCATATAAACTACCCAACTCTCACGTATATGATCGCCATCATACTGTTGGTAGTAAAGCAAGATCCTAAGGGCTCTATCAAAGTGTAACATGCAATCAGTCACCTGAACATGTACACGACTGATAAAGGCAAACCAGATAGCATACTGTCATCTCGAGTAAGACTGTGCTACCGGGATAGGTCCTCCGCAATCATTGCAATCACGTACCTGCGATCCAATAATTGACTATGAGGGCACTATCTCCAACATATAACAGTCTTGCTAAACATGGTAGTATGCTACTTGGTTTTTCTATCTTAATATGTGAGTGTACGTATTGATAGAGCTCTTAGGATCTTGCTTGTCTACCAGCGTTGTGATGGCAGTCACACTAGTGGGGGCTGGGTAGTCTACAAGCACATCCTCATTCAGGTCCCTGGTCGTTGGATTATCGAAACAGAGCATCGATACTCCGGAGTAGACTAGTGTGTACGCTTCTCATCCCAGTTGGGGAGATGGTCTGTCCCACAGCCGTCAGTACGTCGTACTGGAGATAGTATGCAGGTGCTCGTTAGGTTACGGGTACACCGGACAGGACTCACAGGGAACTGTTGGTTGGTTTGATACCAGTCGTCAGTGAACAGTTCCCAGGTGACATGAGTACAGCGTAGTCCGCAGACTTGACACTGCTACTTCGCCTCGAGTGTGTCCCACTGTTCTTAGATTGCTACCCTACCACGGCTCAAAGGAGTCGTGCAAACAGGTAGCAGTTGGGTGCAGTCCCGAGCACTTGGAGGCAGTGGCGGTTAGACAGGATTCGTCCCTCCCGATATTGGGAGTAGATATCGTGCTGTGTCAGAGAGCCATTACGCAAAGTCCCTGGCCAGGGCAAGCGAGATTTGCTGGTAGGTTCCAGTAGTTTCTCAGGGTGTAATGGGCTTCCCTCCGACACGACTTATACCGCTATTAGGGGACTGACGCTTGCCGCCCCCCTAGGCCCGATATGCGATAGTCTTGGACGAACGGACCGGACTGTATGGAGATTGTCACATCAGACTCAGTAGGAGTTCGGATGGGTTTTCTCATCGGCCTTCTTATCGACAACTACCTGGGGACCGTTACGTACAGCTAGTGCCGCTTGCGGTCTGTGGTTAAACCCACTGCCAGCGTAGTAGTCGAGTCTCTAGAGTCCCACACAGAGAGTTTCCTACTCCAGGCGAAATGATATAGAGGTCGCATGGTTTTGCGACAAAGGGTTCGGACGCATACGTGCGTTAACGCACGTACGACTTTCGGACAGTTTTTACCAGTCGGCTTTGGTTTAAGCCAGTTACTGGTATCCGGTTATTGGATTTTTACAGTCTAAAGTTTTTCCGTATTTTTGCGGATTGGAGGGGCGTTCTCGTAATTGTACGAGAAGCTTCTAGAAGATGTGACTAAGGAGGTTAAGGTGACATAAGCTTTGGATAAGATTAGTGAGTCATGAGGGTGATTCATCATGATCATTAATGCACCATAAATGCTTAATGACTCATGTTAATGAATCACCTCTTTTCATTTATGAAGCATGCTTATTCATTTCTATTATTCATTATTCTTTAATAAGAATGTTTCATAATATATTATGATACACTCTCTCTCATCTCATTATCTTATCTCACATTCTCTCTCCTCAAGCTCTCATTTTCAAGAGACTAATCCTTAATCCTCATGTGTTGAGATCAAAGGTTTAGTTAGACTTAAACATCCATTACCTTCACTCTATATCATCCTTTCTTCTTTGATTAGCAATCAAAGTAGATTAGTTACCTCAAGTTAGAGGTGTAGCTTGGTGTTTTGCTCTCGGGTGGATCGTCTACTACCTAGAGAAGGTCGAGGAGAACAAAGGAGGACACAAAGACGAAGGACCGGTTTCATTAGGTATAATCCCTAAACACAATTGATAAGAAACTCTTTGTGTACGGTTATTTATAGTTTAGCTTCGATTCAAGCGGTTAGTCGATGTTCGTTCTTTAAACTTGATCGATTTTGAAAATTCCGCCTCCCCACAAGTACTGGGGTGTACTATATCGACTTAAAGTGGTATCAGAGCCTCGCTAAACAATAAATAACTTAATTGCAAATTTGTACGAATTTCGAACGGAAAAACGAAGCCGAAAAACCCTAATTCTGTCAAGTTTCTGTCGAAGTTAAAATGATGTCCAAAAATTTTTCAGGCGTGTTCAGAGAGCTTGACATGACACCAGTAGAACACCCAAGAAAAACAGTCGCCTGAATCGTCTAACTCGCCGCGGAAGCGCGGCCTCAGCCTACTGAGTCGCCGCTCTTCCGCCGCCGAGTTGGCGAGTCAGGAACCGAGTTTTCTTCTGTTGCTTCTCTGTGTAATTAGGGGTTTTCTGGAATATTTAATATTTGCTCAGGTTACTGTTTAACAGAGCAGATTTTGGAGCAATATTGATGTTGTTTAATCGATCGAAATTGTACAGTATTTGCATATTGGATTATATCTGTGATTGTTTAATGTGTTCGTAAACCTCCCCTAACTGCTAGTATGTCGGTTGGCAGGGGGTTGCACATTTCTGAAATGGTTATATCTGTTTGTGCATATAAACTGTATTGGACTGTTGTGGTGTATAGCCGGGGTTAGCAATGGGTTATTGTTTAATTCATTTGTTGTAAATGTAATTTGTTGTAATATTATTTTTGCGGGGCACTTCCAGGTTGCGGTCGTAGCCACCGTTGTATTATTTCATTTTACTGTTTTTGCTCCTAGGACTGACCCAAGGTGGGGTACACAGACTGCCGGGTGGGTAGTTTGCCATACCCGTAGGGGTCGAGGGTGGGGTAACGGCTATTCATCACAACTGTGTAATCTGTCTTTTCTTGCAGGCTCAAAAGAAATACAGATTGCTTGCAAATCCAATATTGTTTATCTGTGTTCTGGAATGAATATCATTGCGTCAGACGAATGTAAAATATCTATATATATTGTAGCTATTTAGACGTCACTTATGTTTTACACCCGCGCTAGCCCAGCCCCCGCTCTGTCGTTAGTTAAGTAACCTAACGGGTGATGACGGGACCCCGTGGCGAATGCGGATGGCATAAGAGGACGTTGTATTTTCGTTGTTTTCTGCAATGATAGGTTAATGATGGGACGCATTATCTATAATGCAAAGAAAATAAACCAAAGTTTTAATCGTTGGAACAATTTAAAAGAAACCACTCGGTTAATTTTAAAACAGATATTTTTAAAACGCGGAGCTTTAACCACTCCTTTTAAAAGCTATCAGGTTCCTTCGGTTATATCAAGTTCACTACGTTCACGGTTTCGCCAAAACCAGTCGTAGCCCTCCGTCATTTCATTTGGGTATTCAGTAGTATTCAAGCTATGCATTTTGGCCAAAGTCAAGGCATAGTGTTTGGTAGCTGCTGGGTTTTCATTTGTTGCATAAGATAGATGAGTTGTTTTGGGACAGTCGTATTACCATTTGACCAAAGTCAGGGGTATATACGGATGGGTTCAAATTGACAAGATAATGACGGGTAGAACTTGACATGTGACTTATGACATTTTGACCAAAGCCAAGGTCATAAGAGCATGGGGCAAAAACTTATATCGGGAATTTCTAAAGAAACTGAAATTTGCAAAGAGATGCATACCATTTTGAGTTTGATGAATGTTGGTAGCATTCCTACAACATTATCAGACGATGATATTTGGATCCCGATCCTACTGTGAGTATATGCTACTTATCAGGATATTCGTCACTTAACGATCAATGCTATAAACCTAGTAGGTGTCCAGAAAAGTGTCAGCGGGGTTACGCCCTAGAGAAAAGAGGTTATTTAATTAAGGAACTTCGCGAAAGCGTTGGAAAACCTCCCTCGAAGTATCGACACCGGCCTGGCTGAACGGTTAAGCAAGTATTGTACGGTGAGAATAGTCTTGACTAATTCTTCTTTTATGGTTTGAGGAAGGATTCGAGAAACAGTGGGAGCCATCCAGTTTAGATAAACTAAAAACCACTCTAAACTTGCAAGAGCATCATGCTAAAGAGTTTTCTTCTCTCTCTCCTAATTGCAGCGACCCTGAAAATGACTGGACTTAAGTTACTTTTAGAGAAAAATATACTGACGGGGCCAAACTATAAAGATTGGCTGCGGAATGTCAAAATAGCTTTGACCTATGACAAACTGGGGTACGTCCTCACCGCTACGGCACCTGCTGTCCCTGGTCCCAAATCCAGCAATGCGGATAAGGAAATCCGCAAAACCTGGGATTTAGATTGCGCGAGAGCCAAGTGCATCGTGCTTGCCTCGATGAACAATGAACATCAGAGGAGGCACGAGGATATGTCCCTAGATGGCATATTTCTCCATACAAAGGAACTTTATGGAGAGCAATCTCGTATAGCAAGATACGAGACCTCTAAGAACTTGTTTCGAGCAAGGTTGGCTGTCGGGTCATCGGTAGGTGAACATGTCCTACAGATGATCGGCTATATTGAAGAGCTCGCAGACCTTGGGACGACTTTGGATAATGAGCTCTATACAGACCTTATTCTCCAGTCCCTTCCTCACACCTACGCCCAGTTTATCCTGAACTTCAACCTTCAAAGAAAAGAAGTTGAACTTCCGGAACTCCTGAACATGTTAAGGAGTGCAGAGGGCACCTTGAAGACATCAAGGGAAACACCCGCTATGTTTGTTGGCGGTTCATCTTCTTCCGGGTCCAAGGCTAGGGCCAAAGGAAGGAAGAAGAAGGCCGCACCCAGACCTAGAGGAGGTGTTAGTAAGGTGGGAGGGAAGGGAAAGAAAAAGAAAGCAGTACCGATAGTTGGCCAGGATGAGTGCTTCCATTGTCACAGGAAAGGGCACTGGAAGAAGGATTGCAAGGCGTGGAACGCCAAGAACCAGGAACCGAAGCAAGCTGTGGCTTCGACTTCAGGTGTGTTTGTAATTGAGAATTGTCTGTCGATCAACTCTACTTCCTGGGTATTGGATACCGGATCAGGATCTCATATTTGCAATTCATTGCAGGCACTGAGAAACCGTAGAGTGCTGAAGGAAGGTGATATGATCCTCAGGGTTGCTAACGGAGCTAGCGTGGGAGCTGCGTCCGTCGGGGATTATCACCTAGGATTGACGAGTGGACACATTTTGGTTTTACATAACTGTTATTTTGTACCCAGCTTAACGTGTAATATCATATCAGTTTCCTTGTTATCAAATAAAGGTTATGATTTCACGTTTGTAAGAGATGTTGTCAAGATCCACCTTAATCATGGTTTGATTGGGTCCGGTACTCTAAATAACGGCATATATGTTTTAAACCAACTCCAAATTTTCAATGTCCAGAACACACTAAAAAGAAAGTCTCCAGATTTAAATAAAGCTTTCTTATGGCATTGTAGACTGGGTCACATCAATGAGAGAAGGTTGACTAAGTTGCATAGAGAAGGATATTTGGACTTGTTCGAATATCAATCTTATGACACTTGTCAATCTTGTCTCAAAGGAAAGATGACAAAGACTCCATTCACTGGACAAGGAGTAAGAGCGAGCTCGCTCTTAGGACTCATACACAGCGATGTATGCGGTCCAATGTCTACACATGCGAGAGGTGGTTATTCCTACTTCATTACTTTCACGGATGATTACTCAAGATACGGATTCATTTATCTGATGAAAGATAAATCCGAGGCTTTTGAGAAATTCCAGGAGTATAAGAATGAAGTGGAAAACCAAACCGGCAAAAGTATCAAGACACTTAGATCTGATCGAGGTGGTGAATACTTGAGTGCCGAGTTCCTAGGTTACCTAAAAGAGAAAGGAATTCTCTCTCAGCTTACTCCTCCGTACACTCCACAGCATAACGGTGTATCGGAGAGACGGAATCGAACCCTATTAGATATGGTACGATCCATGATGAGTAATACTGAGTTACCGCGATCTTTCTGGGGTTATGCGCTAGAATCAGCGGCATATCTTCTGAACAGGGCTCCTACCAAGACTGTGCCTACCACTCCATATCAGATGTGGACTGGGAAGAAACCCCATCTTCAGCATATGAAGATCTGGGGATGTCCAGCTTTTGTTAAGAAGCAGCATGTGGACAAGCTCGAGGCACGATCAGTAAAATGTATGTTTGTGGGATATCCAAAGAACTCCAAGGGATATTATTTCTATTACGCAGAGGAACAAAAGGTTTTTGTTTCTCGTAATGCCCATTTTCTGGAAAATCAGTTTTTAGAAAAGGAAATAAGTGGGAGCGAAATAGAACTGGAAGAAATTCCAGAACCACAAACTGCTACTGAAAGTATGGTAGAACAAGACGTTCAAGAAGAACAGAACATTCCCGCACCCCTCCGTCGAAGTAGTAGGCCGTCTCATCCGCCTGAGAGATACTACGGTTTTCTCATAGATGGGGATAGAGAGGATTGCATCATAGATGATGATGAACCTACTGACTTCCAGCAGGCCATCCAGAGCGGCGACTCGGTACGATGGCTAGATGCAATGCGGACCGAGATGGAGTCCATGTACACCAACAAAGTATGGACTTTGGACTTTGCTCCAGATGGGGTAAAACCCATAGGATGCAAATGGATCTTCAAGAAAAAGATTGGTGTAGATGGACAGGTGGAAACCTATAAGGCTAGACTTGTTGCAAAGGGTTTTCGTCAAAGACCTGGTTTGGACTATGACGAAACTTTTTCTCCAGTGGCTATGCTCAAATCCATTCGGGTCCTTCTTGCTATTGCTGCCTTCCATGATTATGAAATCTGGCAGATGGACGTAAAGACGGCTTTTCTGAATGGAAATTTAGAAGAGAGCGTCTATATGGATCAGCCAGAGGGTTTCAATCAGAGTGGGAGCAGCGGGAAAGTATGCAAGCTGCTTAAGTCTATTTATGGACTAAAGCAGGCATCGCGGAGTTGGAACATCTGTTTTGATGAGACAGTCAAAGAATATGACTTTATCAAAAATCCAGATGAGCCGTGCATATATAGTAAAGTTGTAGCCAGAAGTGTCGTATTCCTCGTCTTGTACGTGGATGACATTCTATTGATAGGAAATGACATTCCTATGCTACAATCTGTCAAAGGATTCTTGTCACACAGGTTCTCCATGAAAGACCTGGGTGATGCCTCTTACATTCTGGGGATCCGGATCTATCGTGATAGATCCAAGAGGATGTTGGGACTTTCGCAGTCCAGGTATATCGACACTGTACTGAAAAGATTCAGTATGGAAGATTCTAAGCGCGGTAATCTACCGGCTTGTCACGGAATCACCCTCTCCAAAGAGATGTCTCCCAAGACTGATTTGGAAAGGGAACGCATGTCTATTATACCCTACGCTTCTGCGGTAGGCTCTATAATGTATGCGATGTTGTGTACCAGACCAGATGTAGCTTACGCACTGAGCGTGGTAAGCCGGTATCAGTCAGACCCAGGGGAGAAGCACTGGATAGCAGTAAAGAACATTCTCAAGTACCTGAGGAGGACTAAGGAGATGTTCTTGGTTTACGGCGCAAAAGACCTCAGGTTGGAGGCCTTTGCTGATTCCGGCTTCCAGAGTGATAAGGACGATTCCAAGTCCATGTCGGGTTATGTCTTTACCCTCAATGGAAGGGCGGTGTGCTGGAAGAGCTCCAAGCAGGACACTGTTGCTGACTCGACGATGGAAGCGGAGTATATAGCTGCTTGCGATGCCGCAAAAGAAGCAGTCTGGATGAAGAAGTTCCTAACAGAACTTCAGGTTGTTCCTACCATAGTTGATCCAATACCTCTGTATTGCGACAACAACGGAGCTATAGCTTTAGCGAAGGAACCAAGGTCCCATCAGAAGTCTAGACACATCTTGAGGCGGTATCACCTGATCAGGGAGATCATTGATCGTCAGGAGATCGAGGTTCGGAGAGTTGCTTCAGAAGAGAACATTGCTGATCCATTCACGAAGGCCCTTCCTCAGATTCAGTTCGAGAGGCTGCTCGAGATCATTGGTCTACGATATGCCAGTACATGGCCCTAGTGCAAGTGGGAGATTGTTAGTGTTTATGCCCTAGAAGGCCATTACTGTATCATACTAGTTTGTATATTACTTAATGGAAGCTTGGGATATTCACATGTATATAACAGTCTTGCTAAACATGGTAGTATGCTACTTGGTTTTTCTATCTTAATATGTGAGTGTACGTATTGATAGAGCTCTTAGGATCTTGCTTGTCTACCAGCGTTGTGATGGCAGTCACACTAGTGGGGGCTGGGTAGTCTACAAGCACATCCTCATTCAGGTCCCTGGTCGTTGGATTATCGAGACAGAGCATCGATACTCCGGAGTAGACTAGTGTGTACGCTTCTCATCCCAGTTGGAGAGATGGTCTGTCCCACAGCCGTCAGTACGTCGTACTGGAGATAGTATGCAGGTGCTCGTTAGGTTACGGGTACACCGGACAGGACTCACAGGGAACTGTTGGTTGGTTTGATACCAGTCGTCAGTGAACAGTTCCCAGGTGACATGAGTACAGCGTAGTCCGCAGACTTGACACTGCTACTTCGCCTCGAGTGTGTCTCACTGTTCTTAGATTGCTACCCTACCACGGCTCAAAGGAGTCGTGCAAACAGGTAGCAGTTGGGTGCAGTCCCGAGCACTTGGAGGCAGTGGCGGTTAGACAGGATTCGTCCCTCCCGGTATTGGGAGTAGATATCGTGCTGTGTCAGAGAGCCATTACGCAAAGTCCCTGGCCAGGGCAAGCGAGATTTGCTGGTAGGTTCCAGTAGTTTCTCAGGGTGTAATGGGCTTCCCTCCGACATGACTTATACCGCTATTAGGGGACTGACGCTTGCCGCCCCCTAGGCCCGATATGCGATAGTCATGGACGAACGGACCGGACTGTATGGAGATTGTCACATCAGACTCAGTAGGAGTTCGGATGGGTTTTCTCATCGGCCTTCTTATCGACAACTACCTGGGGACCGTTACGTATAGCTAGTGCTGCTTGCGGTCTGTGGTTAAACCCACTGCCAGCGTAGTAGTCGAGTCTCTAGAGTCCCACACAGAGAGTTTCCTACTCCAGGCGAAACGATATAGAGGTCGCATGGTTTTGCGACAAAGGGTTCGGACGCATACGTGCGTTTACGCACGTACGACTTTCGGACAGTTTTTACCAGTCGGCTTTGGTTTAAGCCAGTTACTGGTATCCGGTTATTAGATTTTTACAGTCTAAAGTTTTTCCGTATTTTTGCGGATTGGAGGGGCGTTCTCGTAATTGTACGAGAAGCTTCTAGAAGATGTGACTAAGGAGGTTAAGGTGACATAAGCTTTGGATAAGATTAGTGAGTCATGAGGGTGATTCATCATGATCATTAATGCACCATAAATGCTTAATGACTCATGTTAATGAATCACCTCTTTTCATTTATGAAGCATGCTTATTCATTTCTATTATTCATTATTCTTTAATAAGAATGCTTCATAATATATTATGATACACTCTCTCTCATCTCATTATCTTATCTCACATTCTCTCTCCTCAAGCTCTCATCTTCAAGAGACTAATCCTTAATCCTCATGTGTTGAGATCAAAGGTTTAGTTAGACTTAAACATCCATTACCTTCACTCTATATCATCCTTTCTTCTTTGATTAGCAATCAAAGTAGATTAGTTACCTCAAGTTAGAGGTGTAGCTTGGTGTTTTGCTCTCGGGTGGATCGTCTACTACCTAGAGAAGGTCGAGGAGAACAAAGGAGGACACAAAGACGAAGGACCGGTTTCATTAGGTATAATCCCTAAACACAATTGATAAGAAACTCTTTGTGTACGGTTATTTATAGTTTAGCTTCGATTCAAGCGGTTAGTCGATGTTCGTTCTTTAAACTTGATCGATTTTGAAAATTCCGCCTCCCCACAAGTACTGGGGTGTACTACATCGACTTACATTTGTGCCCTTTCGGGTTTTCACAAACTCGCCGGTAGTCCTGCTGTTTTTACTCACGGAGCCCTTTCGGGTTTTCATCCGTGCCCATTTTGCTTGTGGACATACCCTTTTTTTTTGAATCTTCACCGCCGGTGGGACTTTGAATGTGGTCTCACCGGTAGGACTTGGGAGGAATTGGAATTGTTTTACGCCCGTGGATTGTATACGGTTTTGCAGGATGTATGATCCAGACCGTAGGGCCATACAAATTTCGGGACTTTGTTGGCGTCTGCATCGCTGCACTGGAATATGGTACCAGGAGCGACTCATCATTCGCCATTGGGGCATGGGATTGGAATTTGGTTGGCGTCTGCATCGCTGCACTGGAATATGGTACCAGGAGCGACTCATCATTCGCCATTGGGGTATGGGATTTGGAATTTGGTTGGCGTCTGCATCGCTGCACTGGAATATGGTACCAGGAGCGACTCATCATTCGCCACGTGGGGATTGGGGAGTGATGGCTTAGGAGACAGGTTTGGATCCCTATCACCTAAGGCTTTTCAATTCTATGGGCCGTAAGGGTCCCATAAAGTATTTTCTCCCTACGGGTCGTAAGGATCCCGTAGGTGTATTTTCTCCTTAGGAGTCGTGAGGACTCCTAAGTGTGTTTTTCCTTCGTGAGTCGTAAGGATCCCACAAAGGTTTGTTCTCCTCATGTATCGTGAGGACACATGAGTGGGTCTCTTCAATGGAGCATAATTCCACAGGCGGAGACCAGCCGCGTAACTGGTGATTGCGGTGGGATATGGGTATGATGAGAATTATTTGAGCCCATGGATTGTATACGGTAGTCAATTTGGGGACTGGCCGTAGGGCTGGAAGAATTTTGGGAAATTGGATTTTGGTTGGCGTCTGCATCGCTGCACTGAAATATAGCACCAGGAGCGACTCATCATTCGCCGTTTTTTTTTTGTTTTTATTTTACCGCGATTGCTCTTATCATTTTAGCTTTTCTTATCGCGAAGGTCGCGATTGCCCTATCATTTCGGCTATTTATTCGCGGTTGCCCCATCATTTCGGCTTTATTTTCATTTTCATTTTCATTTTTGCTCGCTGATTTTTATTGCGAGTTGCCCCATCATTTTGGCTTTTCTTTATTTTTTCTTTTATTTACACATTTTTTTTTGTTTACATTTTTTTTTCATATTCCCAGTTTAACGACTTAGAGGTCGACTGTTCCAGTTTAATGACGTGGTGGTCGACTATTCCCAGTTTAATGACGTGGTGGTCGACTGTTCCCAGTTTAATGACGTGGTGGTCGATTTTTTTCAGAGAGAGGTGGATATCTAAGAGAATCCGTTTCGCGAAGAACTTCAGTCTCCGTTTGTATGAAATTGGCGGTCGCATCTTGACTGTTTACTAACACGTCTTTGGACAGTTCTATCTCTCCTGCCTTATATTGCTTTTCGACCCAATCTTTGAAGACGAAGCAGTCCTCTATGGCATGACCTATCACTCTGTGATAGGGGCAGTATTTGGGGTCGTCGGTCCTATTCGCTTCCTGCGGTCTTTTTGACTCTGGCAGTTGTAGACCGTTCTTCAGGGCGTCTTTGAATATTTTACGGATTTTGTCCCTTCTGAAGGAATAGACCTTATCCAGCTTCTCTTTCAGTGGAGATTCTCCTCCCTCTCCGAACATTGGCTTCCGAGGCTGGTTGGCACTAGGTCCGCTCATCCCTTGCTTATTTCGGTTAGCCGAAGTGTTGAAAGATTCAGAATCATCGGAGTTTCCGCCTTTGCGATTATCGTCCTTTCGGTTTCTCCAGGACCTATTATTATTTTGGGAATCCGAGAAGGACTCCTGTTTTGAGCGCTCCAGCATCTGAACTTTCCTGGTCAACTCTTGGAATGTTTTGAGACCCGCGGTGCATAGAAACGGGGCCATCCAATTGTTGAGATTTCCGACGAGGAGACTGACAGATTGGTCCTGCTCTATCGGCGGTTCGCATTTGACGGAGAGATTACGCCATCGGGTTATAAAATCCGTGCTGCTTTCGTCGCTCTTGGGCTTGATCCTTACGAGCTCGGCAATGGTAATCTTATCGCTGACGCTCATGAACCTCTGCCGAAACAGAGACTCCATTTGGACAAAAGTTGTGACGGAGCCATCCGGTATGCTCGCGTACCAGTCGAAAGCAACATCGGTCAAGCTATTAACGAACTGGCGGAGGAGAAGCGCATCATTGCCCCCAGTATTTCTGCATGAGGCTTTGAAGTGGGCGATATGCTGATTCGCATTTCCCGTCCCATCGAATCTTCCGAATTTGGGGATGACATAGCCGCTAGGAAATTCTACCAGATCATACTGAGCAGGATATGGTCTCCCACTACTGCTGATATCTTTTCGCGCTTCGGCTTCGGCCACCAATGTTTTGACTTTGCTGGCAACCAAATCCATGATTTGATCTTGAGTTAGCGGGCTACTGTCATCGGTAGCCAAGACATTTCCTGAGATAGGATGCGATTGACTTTCATGCGGTCCGGCCACTTTTGGATTTGAGGGAATAGGCGTCGGCTGCTTTGGGACACCATTTCCCGGTTCATGAGAGCCCTGCGCCTGATTGGGCGGCTGAGAGGCAAGTTGGGCCGTAAGACGACATTTGTCAAGTCGTCGATCTTTGAGTAGAGTTTGGCCATCTCCTTGTCTTTGCTTCTGAGCTGCTTTCGGAGCTCTTGGAGAAGTTGTTGCTCTGCGGTCTTAGGACGGAAAGTTGGCTCATCTTCGCTTTCCGAGCCTAACTCCTCATGAATTGAGGGCTCTCTTTGCCTATCAGCCTCATCGAGAGGGTTTTCATCATCCAGCGGAGGCGGCTGTTCTTGGGAAGCGGCCACCACATTCAAGCCAGATTGGGTTTGAGATGTGGTGGCCCCGTCCTTGCTCTTGCTGCGCGTGCCTACCACGTAGACAGTGTGGATAACACATTCAGCCATCCCCTCATCTTTGGCGGGGTAACCCTGTTCTTCGAACCTCATGAGGTTTAGCCTGGCAGGAGCCCTAGCCCTTTTGTTGGCTCTATATCTGAGCCTTTTCTCCCTCAGCTTCTCGATTTTGAAGGCTTGGCGGGCATCCACTACCCGGGGAGCCATTGTGAGTTGATCAGAGGGGAGCTTAGAGAAGACACCCGATCGAGCAGTGGTCAAGGGCACCGCTGGAGCTTGCTCGGGACGCGTTGTAGCTTTGTTGGTGTTGATGGCCTTGCCCCCAGCTAGAGCCAAGGAAATTCGTTCAGACACCGACTTGCGTTTGGGTTGGGGCGCCCTTGAGATCACCACATTTGGTCTCCTGCCTTTTGAGACCGGTTTGTCTGTCACCGGGGCTTGAGGAGCTGGGATGACGCCAACTGGCATGAACGTAATAGAGCAAAATGGTAGCAGCGGCTCCTCCCATTGTCGCCCGAGACTGGCCGGAAGGACCGTCCTAGAGTCTATCCTCATCGTGTAGGAGACGGGAGCTGAGTTCATCATCGAAGACATCGTCGGAAGGTGATTGCTTGAAAATCTGCATGAAAAAAACATTATTTTTAGTATAAATATAGGTATGTATATTGATTGAGTTCGCATGAACGCTTAACCCAAAATATGGGAGGAGAGATTGGTCCCACCGGGCGTGCCAGAATCTGTAGGGTGTTTTTCGTCACCCCATTGAGATGGGAATACGCGAGCGCTTGTCAGGCGCACTACAGATTCCCCCTGCCTAGGGTAGGCCGGGGTTTAATGATTGTGGGGATCCGAATCTCCGGCAGCCGCGGACTAAGCTGCCGTTAATTACCCCTCGCCTTTGGGGCGAGGGAACCTCCGATTAACGGGTTAAATTGGTCATGCGAACTCAATGTGCAGTGTGCGTGTGTTTTGTTTTGAAAGGGGGTTTTGGATATATCGGGAGCCACGCAGAGTTTTTACGGGGGTCCCGCTACCAGGATAGCGGGCTGGGGGTCAAGGGGGCTAGCAGCCCCCTTGCGGGGTTCGGGGCAGCGCCCCGGCCCGAAAATTTTTTGGAGGGGGAGAATGTGGCGGAGTATGTATATGTGTGAATTTGTATACATATGTATATGTATATGTATGTACATAAAAAGAGGGGGAAAAGGCATCCAAGGGATGCGTGGGGGCCAGCGCCTTTAGCGCTGTGCGCTTAGGTGCTATGCGCTCAGGCGCAAGCGCGCCACGTGTCGGCACGTGGGCGTTTTGCGCATGAGCGCTGCGCGCAGGTGCGCAAGGGCGCGCGCCACGTGTCGGCATGTGGGCGTTTTGCGCATGAGCGCTGCATGCAGGTGCGCAAGCGCGCGCGCGCCACGTGTCGGCACGTGGGCGCTTTGCGCAAGAGCGCTGCGCGCAGGTGCGCAAGCGCGCGCGCGCCACGTGTCGGCACGTGGGCGCTTTGCGCAATGCGCGTTGCGCGCAGGTGCGCAAGGGCGCGCGCGAGCCACGTGTCGGCACGTGGGCGCTTTGCGCAATGCGCGTTGGAGCGCAAGCGCCCGCGCGCCACGTGTCGGCACGCGGGCGCTTTGCGCACTTGCGCAAGCGCGCAGGTGCGCAAGCGCGCGCACCACGTGTCGGCACGTGGGCGCTTTGCCTACTTGCGCAAGCGCTGGAGTGGACAAGAGGCTTTTAGCCTGAAAAAAGATTTCTCAAAAGAGAAATCAGAGAGGAGTCGGGCTCCTGAATGTGTTTTGGGTTTAATGGAAGTGGTTCTTCTTCTTCCTCCTGTTGCTTGCTAGATCTTGAAGATCAAGAGATGTGAAATCTCAAAATCTCTCCTTTTTAAGATCTGATGACAGATCCAAGTTCCCCTTGATGGGTTTTGTGGTGAAAAACTAATTTGTTTTATAAAAAGGAGAGTAGAACTCTTGATTTAATTCAAAAGAAAGAAGAAGGTTTTGGAACCTTGAAGAAGGAGGAGGCACAAAAGATCTCAGATCTAAAAATTTTGTGGAGAGAATGAAGGGTATATATTTTTTTATTCATCATGTTGCCTTTTATAGGCTTACATATTTGCATATAGCCCCTTGGGCTTCACAAAAATGGCATTTTAGCCATCCCATGGCTCATGTGCCATTTCATTTTTGCACATAAGCCATGGGCTTACAAAATATTGGCTTTATGCCCATTTTGCATACATTCATGTATAAAAAATTACATAAAAAAAAATATTTATTACATGATCTATATTTTAGCATGGAGGAGGCTGGCCGCGGGCTCGACTTGGGCGTGGGCCCGCTTGACCTGGGCTTGGGCCCACCTGGCTTGGGGTTGACCTTGACTTTGACTCGGTCAACGGGGGTGTAAATTTTTACCCCAACACTCTCATTTTCTATTGCTAAAAGAATTTTAAAAAGGGTTTTGACTAGATTAAAATGGTGGGGAAAAATAACCATGAACCAAATGAAATGGTTAACATGTTACACTAAAAGACCTAAGTCACAAAATTGACTAAGTGTGCAAGTGTACACTACAAAGGAAATTTTTTCAATTAGGGTAAACCCGACTAAAATAACTAATAATCCTATGTACACATATATAATAACACACACAATTTCTAATTAACACGAAAAACATTAAAACGAAATTTCAAAGTGTTACAATCTACCCCCTTAAAGAAATTCGGTCCCCGAATTTCAAAATCTAACTACACGTACCTTCAAAAAGGTGGGGATACCTCTTTCTCATCTCGTTCTCGGTCTCCCAAGTGACCTCCTCTCTGCTCGGACCACACCAAAGTACCTTGACGGACGGTATCTCTTTCGACCTCAATTTCTTCACTTGTCGATCCAAGATCATCACCGGCTGCTCTGCATAGGAAAGGTCGCGCTCAAGCTGGATCGTCGGGTGCTGAATCGCATGCGAAGGATCATGAAGATATCTGTGGAGCATCGACACATGAAATACGGGGTGCACGTCTGGAAAACTGGGCGGAAGGGCTAACCGATACGCAACTGCACCAACACGCTCGAGGATCTCGAAGAGGCCCACAAATCTGGTACTAAGCTTCCCCTTCTTCCCAAATCTCATCACACCTTTCATTGGGGAGACCCTCAAGAAAACATGGTCACCAACAGAAAACTCAAGTCTGCGCCGCCGACGGTCCGCATAAGATCTCTGCCTACTCTGGGTTGCTCTCATCCTGTCGCGAATCAACTGGATCTTCGCGGTCGTCTCCTCCACAATCAGTGGCCCTAAGATACTGCTCTCACTGAGCTCTGTCCAACAGGTGGGCGATCTGCATCTCCTCCCATAAAAAGCCTCAAACGGTGCCATCTGAATGGTCTCCTGGTAGCTGTTGTTGTAGGAGAACTCTACTAAGGGTAAATGATGACCCCAGCTACCTCCTGTAAGTCCATGCTACCTCTCCCGGTACTTTCGGGCATGCGGAATTTGGTGAAAAACAATTTTCTAGAGGCGGTAACATGGACTCAAAACCGGATCTTTGTTAAACTATCTACCTAACAACCTAACTAGGAGTTGTTAACTACTCGGTTAGGGGGTTATACCTTTCTTTCTTGAACTCCTTCATCTTTGACTCTCGATGGTGTACGGATTGGCTTCACTCCGTCGTCTCCTTGCGCCGAAGATCGATCCACCCGAAAGCTTCTACCTTTGGCTTCTTCTTCGAGCTTTGAAGAAACTAGTTCACTCGGTTTGCTGAACCTTGTGAACTAGAGTGAGTAGAGGAGAGTGTGTTGGGATTTTTCACTATGGTTCTTGGTTCTCAACACATGAGACAAGTGAACCATAGACTGAAGAGAGGGAGAGAAAGAGGAAGAAGATGAGAGCTCAAGAACACAAGAGAGAGAAAGGAAAATGAAAGAATGAGCAAGACTTTTCTCTCTTGGCTCTCATAATCCAAAACCATCATAACCAATAATAGCAATCAAGTATTAGTGATGGTTTAAGCTATAATAGCCATATCATTTCATGCACTCATTTTGCACAAGAGAACAAGCAAGCAAAAGTCTTTGCCATGAAATGATAGCCATTGTCATCATGATGGTCAACTAGTCCAACCTAGTCAACCGGTCAAGAAAGTCAACAAGTCAACAAAGTCAACCCCTCAACAACCATGTCACTATAATACTTAATCAATATTATTGTTAATCACATATCATATTCTCAATAGGGTTGAGCAAAAAGTCAATAGTCAACAGTCAACGGTCAACAACTCTAATGAGAATCCTCTGCCTCTGTTTCTCCGTCAACTGTGCATACACACCCGCATCCGCGTTCCGAGGAACACGAATACATACTGGATAAAACCAATCCCAAAACGTACACTAGGATCTCGCTTAAACCAAAGCCCGCTAGTGTTAACTGTCCGGACACTGTACGTGCATAAGTGCACGGATGTGACCGAACCCTGTCGCAAAACCATGCGACCTGTCGCAAAACCATGTGACCTCTACTCTTTTGCCTAAAGGCGAATAGCTTTCTGTGTGGGGCTCTAAAGACTCGACACTACGCTGGCAGTGGGTTTAACCACAGACCGCAAGCGGCACTAGCTGTGCGTAACGGTCCCCAGGTAGATGCCGACAAGAAGACTGACGAGGTGAAACCCATCTGAACTCCTACTGAGCCTGAATGTGACAGTCTCCGTACAGTCCGGTCTGTTCGTCTGATACATCTCATGGCGGGCCTAGGGGGGCGGTAAATGTCAGTCCCCTAATAGCGGTACAAGTCGTGTCGGAGTGAAGCCCAAAACACCCTGAGATAACACTGGAAGCCTACCAGTATATCTCGATTGCCCTGGCCAGGGACTACTCGTGTAATGGCTCTCCTAGACACAGCGCGATGTCAACCCCCAATACCGGGAGAGACGAATCCTGTCTAACCGTCACTGCCTCCAAGTGCTTCGGGACTGCACCCAACTACTACCTGTTTGCACGACTCCTTTGAGCCGTAGTAGGGTAGTAATCAAAGTACAGTGGGAACACACTCGAGGCGAAGTGACAGTGTCAAGTCAGCGGACTAAGCTGTACTCATGTCACCTGGGAACTGATAATTGACGATAGGTATAATATCAACCGGTCAGTTCCCGACGAGTCCTGTCCAGTGTACTCGTAACCTAACGAGCACCCGCATACTATCTCCAGTACGACGTACTGATGGCTGTGGGAAAGACCATCTCCCACTCTGGGATGAGAAGCGCATGCGCTAGTCTACTCCGGAGTATCGATGCCCTGTCTCGATAGTCCTGCGACTAGGGACCTGCATAAGGATGTGCTTATAGATTACCCAGCCCCCACTAGTGTGACTGCCATCACAACGCTGGTAATCAAGCAAAGATCCTAAGGGCTCCACTAATGTGTATAGGTGATATACTAAAATAAACACATGTACACATTGAAGTAGAAACAAACCAAGTAGCATACTACTATTTTGAGCAAGATTGTATATACAACTGTGAATATTCCAAGCTTCCATTAAGTAATATACAAACTAGTATGATACAGTAATGGCCTCTAGGGCATATACACTAACAATCTCCCACTTGCACTAAGACCATGTACTGGCGTATCGAAGACCTATCATCTCGATCAGCTGCTCGAACTGAGTCTGGGGCAAGGCCTTGGTGAATGGATCTGCGGTGTTATCTTCTGAAGCGACCCTCCGAACCTCGATCTCCGGGCGATCCACGATCTCCCTGATCAGGTGATACCGCCTCAAGATGTGTTTGGATCTCTGATGGGACCTGGGTTCCTTCGCTAAAGCTATAGCCCCGTTGTTGTCGCAATACAGAGGTATTGGATCAACAATGGACGGAACCACCTGAAGTTCTTTCAAGAACTTCCTCATCCAGACAGCTTCTTTTGCGGCATCAGATGCAGCGATGTATTCCGCTTCCATCGTCGAGTCTGCAACGGTTTCCTGTTTGGAACTCTTCCAACACACCGCCCCTCCATTGAGGGTAAAGACAAAACCCGACATGGACTTGGAATCATTCTTGTCACTCTGGAAGCTGGAGTCAGCAAAGGCCTCGATCTGGAGGTCTTTTCCGCCATACACCAAGAACATCTCCTTAGTCCTTCTCAGGTACTTGAGAATGTTCTTTACCGCTATCCAGTGTTTCTCCCCAGGGTTTGACTGATACCGGCTTACTACACTCGGTGCATAAGCTATATCCGGTCTGGTACACAACATCGCATACATTATAGAGCCTACCGCAGAAGCGTAGGGTATAATAGACATGCGATCCCTTTCCAAATCAGTCTTGGGAGACATCTCTTTGGAGAGGGTGATCCCGTGACAAGCCGGTAGATTACCGCTCTTGGAATCTTCCATACTGAATCTTTTCAGTATGGTGTCGATGTACCTGGACTGTGAAAGTCCTAATATCCTCTTGGATCTATCACGATGGATCCGGATCCCCAGGATGTATGAGGCATCACCCAGGTCTTTCATGGAGAGCCTGTGTGACAAGAACCCCTTGACAGATTGTAGCATAGGAATGTCATTTCCTATTAAGAGAATGTCATCCACGTATAAAACGAGGAATACTACAGTTCTCGCTACAAATCTACTATAGATGCATGGTTCATCTGGATTTTTGATAAAGCCAAATTCCTTGACCGTCTCATCAAAACAGATGTTCCAACTCCGCGATGCCTGCTTTAGTCCGTAGATGGACTTAAGCAACTTGCACACCTTTCCGCTGCTCCCACTCTGAATGAAACCCTCTGGCTGGTCCATATAGACACACTCCTCTAAATTTCCATTTAGAAAAGCGGTCTTTACGTCCATCTGCCAAATCTCATAATCGTGGAAGGCAGCAATGGCAAGAAGGATCCGAATGGATTTCAGCATAGCTACTGGAGAAAAGGTCTCGTCATAATCCAAACCAGGTCTTTGACGAAAACCCTTTGCAACCAGTCTAGCTTTATAGGTCTCAACCTGTCCATCTACACCAATCTTCCTTTTGAAGATCCACTTGCATCCTACGGGTTTTACCCCGTCTGGAGAATGTCCAACGTCCATACTTTGTTGGTGTACATGGACTCCATTTCGGTCCGTATTGCATCCAGCCATTTTACCGAGTCGACGCTCTGAACGGCCTGCTGGAAGCTAGTAGGCTCATCATAATCTATGATGCAATCCTCTCTATCCCCGTCTATGAGAAAACCGCAGTATCTCTCGGGCGGATGAGACTGCCTACTACTCCTGCGGAGCGGCGTAGGAATGTCCTGTTCTTTTGAACCCTCTGGTTCTACTAAGCTTTCAGTAATAGTCTGTGGTTCTGGAATTTCTTCCAGTTCTATTTCGCTCCCACTTGTTTCCTTTTCTAAGAACTGGTGTTCTAGAAAATGGGCATTACGAGAAACAATGATCTTTTGTTCCTCTGCGTAATAGAAGAGATACCCCCTGGAGTTCTTTGGGTATCCCACAAACTTGCACAGTACTGAGCGTGCCTCGAGTTTGTTCGCATGCTGCTTTTTGACAAAAGCCGGACATCCCCAGATCTTCAGATATTGAAGATAGGGTTTCTTCCCACTCCATATCTCATATGGTGTGGTAGGCACAGTCTTAGTTGGAACTCGGTTCAAAAGGTATGCAGCTGATTCTAGCGCATACCCCCAGAATGATCGCGGTAACTCAGTGTTACTCATCATGGATCGTACCATATCTAATAGGGTTCGGTTCCGTCTCTCCGATACACCGTTATGTTGCGGAGTGTATGGAGGATTAAGCTGAGAGACAATTCCGTTCTCTTTTAAATAGTCCAGGAAATCGGCACTCAAGTATTCACCACCTCGATCCTATCTTAGAATCTTGATACTTTTGCCGGTTTGTTTTTCTACTTCATTCTTATATTCCTGGAATTTTCCAAAGGCTTCAGATTTATGTTTCATTAAGAAGACATAACCGTACCTTGAAAAGTCATCCGTAAAAGTAATGAAGTAAGAATAACTGCTTCGCGCATGTGTAGACATTGGACCGCATACGTCGCTGTGTACGAGTCCCAAGAGCTCGCTTGCTCTTACTCCGTGTCCAGTGAACAGAGTCTTTGTCATCTTTCCTTTGAGACAGGATTGACAAGTGGCAGACGATTGATATTCGAACGGATTCAAATATCCTTCTGTATGTAACTTCGTCAACCTTCTCTCATTGATGTGACCCAGTCTACAATGCCATAAGAAAGTCTGATTTATTTCCGGAGACTTTCTTTTGTGTGTATTCTGGACATTGAAAATCTGTGGTTGGTTTAATACGTATATACCATTGCTTAATGTACCTGACCCAATCAGAACTTGATTAAGGTGAATGTTCACAACATTACTTACAAATGCAAATTCATAACCTTCTTTAGATAATAAAGATACAGAAATGATATTACAAGTTGCATTGGGTACAAAATAGCAATTACACAAAACCAAAACATGTCCATCTGACAAGCCCAGGTGATAGTCCCCCACGGACTCAGCATCCATGCCAGCTCCGTTTGCAACTCTGAGGGTCATATCACCTGCCTTCAAAACCCTACGCTTTCTCAGTGCCTGCAAAGAATTACAGATATGAGATCCTGATCCGGTATCCAATACCCAGGAAGTAGAGTTTATTGAAAGACAGTTTTCAATAACATACACACCTGAAGCTGAAGCCGCAACTTGCTTCAGTTCCTGTGTTCTGGCTTTCCAAGCCCTGCAATCATTCTTCCAGTGTCCCTTCTTATGACAATAGAAGCATTCTTCTTTATCCACAAGCTGCCCCGCTTTCTTTGTTGCCTTTGCCTTTCCCTTCGTATCCACTTTACTAACACCGCCCCTTGGTTTGGCGGGGGCTTTCTTCTTCTTTCCCTTGGCTTTCGTCTTGGACCTAGAAGAGGAAGATCCTCCTACAAACAAAGTGGATGTTTCCCTACCTTTCTGTAGGGTGCCCTCTGCGCTCCTCAGCATGTTGAGGAGTTCTGAAAGTTCAACTTCCTTTTCTTGTAAGTTGAAGTTCAGGATAAACTGGACGTAAGTGGAAGGAAGGGACTGGAGAATCAAGTCCGTATAGAGCTCATTCTCCAACGTGGTCCCAAGGTCCGCGAGCTCTTCTATGTAGCCAATCATCTTAAGCACGTGTTCCGCTACCGATAATCCGACGGCCAATCTTGCCGAAAATAACTTCTTCGACACTTCGTATCTTGCGATACGAGATTGCTCTCCATACAGTTCTTTTGTATGGAGAAATATGGATTCGAGGTCCATATTCTCGTGCCTCCTCTGATGTTCGTTGTCCATAGAGGCAAGCACGAGGCACCTGGCCTTCGCGCAATCAATCTCCCAAGTCTTACGGATTTCCTTATCCGCGACGCTGGAGGTAGGACCTGGGACGGGGGGAACTTTGGTGGTAAGAAGATACCCCAGCTTGTCGTAAGTGATTGCCATTTTGACATTCCTGAGCCAATCTTTGTAGTTTGGCCCTGTCATTATGTTTTTATCTAGAAGTAACTTAAGTCCAGTCATGTCGATTGGTCGCTGTAATTAGGAGAGAGAAGAAACACTCAGCATGACGCTCTTGCAAGTTTAGAGTGGTTTTTAGTTTGTCTAAACAGGATGGCTCCCACTTTTTCTCGAATCCCTCCTCAAACCAAAAAGGAAGAATTAGTCAGGATCAATCTCACCGTACAATACTTGCTTAACCGTTCGGCCAGGCTGGTGTCGGTACTTCGAGGGAGGTTTTCCAACGCTTTCGCGAAGTTCCTTAATTTAAGAACCTCTTTTCCCTGGGGGCGTAGCCCTGCTAACACCTTTCTAGACACCTACTTGGTTTATAGCATTGATCGTTAAGTGAGAAATTTCCCGAGGAGTAGCATATACTCACAGTAGGATCGGGATCCAAATTTCATCGCGTGACAAAACTGAAGGAATCCTACCAGAATCATCACACTCCAAATGGTACGCAGTGCTAGCAAGTTTCAGTTCTTTTGAAACTCCCGATGTAGATTTTTGCCCCATGCTCTTATGACCTTGGCGTGAGGTCAAAATGTCATAAGTCACATGTCAAGTTCTTCCCATCATTATCCAGGTTAATTTGAACCCACCCATACCTACCCTTGACGTAGGCCAAAATGGCAGTACGATTGTCTCAAACCAACGCATTCTATCTATGCAACAGATAAATATCCGGCAGCTACCAATCACTATGCCTTGGCGTGAGGTCAAAATACATAGCTTGAATACTACCGAATATTTAACTGAAATGATGGAGGGCTACGGATGGTTTTGGAAAAACCGTGAACGTAGTGAACTTGATATGATCGATGGAACGAGATAGCTTTTAAAAGGAGTGGCTCAAGCTCCGCATTTAAAAGTTGGTTTTGAAAAGAACCGAGTGGTTTTTCGAAAGTGTTCCAACGACTTTTACTTGGTTTATTTTTCTTGCATTAGTTCTTTTAATGCGTGATATTCTTGCATTAGTTCTTTTAATGCGTCCCATCATTTAATCCCACCATTGCAGAAAACAACCAAAATACGACGTACGCTTATGCCATTCGCATTCGCCACGGGGCCCCGTCATTACCCGTTAGGTTACTTAACTAACGACAGAGCGGGGGCTGGGCTAGCGCGGCTGTAAAACATAAGCAACGCCTAAATAATATCATATATAGATATATTGCAATGATAGCCATTTCAGATCACAGATGAACACATTGGATATACTAGGAACCCACAATTCGTACGAGCCTGTAACGAAAAGCAGATTACACGGTCGCGGTGAATAGCCAATACCCCACCCAAGACCCCTACGGGTGCGGCAAACTACCCGCCAAGTACCCGAAGCGAAGCAACCTCTCTCAACTCCGTGAGTAGGCCACTCGGCACTTCGGGATACCCGGTAGTTTGTGCACCCCCTCCATGGGTCTATCCTAGGAGCAAAAACAGTAAAAAGAAATTATACAATGACGGCTACAACCCCGACCCGGTTGTGCGGCCATACAAATAATTATTACATCAATTTACAAATTTACATGAATTTAAAGAAAAGAAAACTCTCGTCTCACAACCCCCGGCTATTCACCCGCGACAATCCAATGAATTCATATACACATTCCAATGACATTACAGATCACAGATTTGTATAACCCCCACTAATCGACATATAACGATTAGCAGACGTTCAATACAAATATCACATCACAGATAAAAACCCGTCAGCTTAAGTCTTTAGAAGTTCGATCAAAATTACGGATTTTTAGGCCCCAAACACAAAATTTTCGTTCTGGAAAATCTGGGCTGAAAAGACATATTCCAAAAATCCCAAAACAACCCCAGAAATACACTGCACAAAATTTGGACCTCGGCCGAGTCAACTCGGCCGCGGAACCGCGGCGGGAGCGTGCTCCCGCCGCGTTTCCGCGGCGCTTTGATCGGTTCGTGGGACCAAATTTTGTGGTTATTTAATAAAAAGCCTGAGCCGATTTTTAAGATGAAATTTATCAGTTTTTGAACAGAAAAAAAATCGGCAGAAACTTGACATATCGGGTTCATTTCGTGACTTTTTCTTTGATCGATCTTCTAGTTACTTTGCTAACATGTTAGATAGAGTTTAACTAGGCTCTGATACCACTGTAAGTCCATGCTACCTCTCCCGGTACTTTCGGACGTGCGGAATTTGGTGAAAAACAATTTTCTAGAGGCGGTAACATGGACTCAAAACCGGATCTTTGTTAAACTATCTACCTAACAACCTAACTAGGAGTTGTTAACTACTCGGTTAGGGGGTTATACCTTTCTTTCTTGAACTCCTTCGTCTTTGACTCTCGATGGTGTACGGATTGGCTTCACTCCATCGTCTCCTTGCGCCGAAGATCGATCCACCCGAAAGCTTCTACCTTTGGCTTCTTCTTCGAGCTTTGAAGAAACTAGTTCACTTGGTTTGCTGAACCTTGTGAACTAGAGTGAGTAGAGGAGAGTGTGTTGGGATTTTTCACTATGGTTCTTGGTTCTCAACACATGAGACAAGTGAACCATAGACTGAAGAGAGGGAGAGCAAGAGGAAGAAGATGAGAGCTCAAGAACACAAGAGAGAGAAAGGAAAATGAAAGAATGAGCAAGACTTTTCTCTCTTGGCTCTCATAATCCAAAACCATCATAACCAATAATAGCAATCAAGTATTAGTGATGGTTTAAGCTACAATAGCCATATCATTTCATGCACTCATTTTGCACAAGAGAACAAGCAAGCAAAAGTCTTTGCCATGAAATGATAGCCATTGTCATCATGATGGTCAACTAGTCCAACCTAGTCAACCGGTCAAGAAAGTCAACAAGTCAACAAAGTCAACCCCTCAACAACCATGTCACTATAATACTTAATCAATATTATTGTTAATCACATATCATATTCTCATTAGGGTTGAGCAAAAAGTCAATAGTCAACAGTCAACGGTCAACAACCCTAATGAGAATCCTCTGCCTCTGTTTCTCCGTCAACTGTGCATACACACCCGCCTCCGCGTTCCGAGGAACACGAATACATACTGGATAAAACCAATCCCAAAACGTACACTAGTATCTGGCTTAAACCAAAGCCCGCTAGTGTTAACTGTCCGGACACTGTACGTTCATAAGTGCACGGATGTGACCGAACCCTGTCGCAAAACCATGCGACCTGTCGCAAAACCATGCGACCTCTACTCTTTTGCCTAAAGGCGAATAGCTTTCTGTGTGGGACTCTAAAGACTCGACACTACGCTGGCAGTGGGTTTAACCACAGACCGCAAGCGGCACTAGCTGTGCGTAACGGTCCCCAGGTAGATGCCGACAAGAAGACTGACGAGGTGAAACCCATCTGAACTCCTACTGAGCCTGAATGTGACAGTCTCCGTACAGTCCGGTCTGTTCGTCTGATACATCGCATGGCGGGCCTAGGGGGCGATAAACGTCAGTTCCCTAATAGCGGTACAAGTCCTGTCGGAGTGAAGCCCAAAACACCCTGAGATAACACTGGAAGCCTAGCAGTATATCTCGATTGCCCTGGCCAGGGACTACTCGTGTAATGGCTCTCCTAGACACAGCGCGATGTCAACCCCCAATACCGGGAGAGACGAATCCTGTCTAACCGTCACTGCCTCCAAGTGCTTCGGGACTGCACCCAACTACTACCTGTTTGCACGACTCCTTTGAGCCGTGGTAGGGTAGTAATCAAAGTAAAGTGGGAACACACTCGAGGCGAAGTGACAGTGTCAAGTCAGCGGACTAAGCTGTACTCATGTCACCTGGGAACTGATAACTGACGATTGGTATAATACCAACCGGTCAGTTCCCGACGAGTCCTGTCCAGTGTACTCGTAACCTAATGAGCACCCGCATACTATCTCCAGTACGACGTACTGATGGCTGTGGGACAGACCATCTCCCACTCTGGGATGAGAAGCGCATGCGCTAGTCTACTCCGGAGTATCGATGCCCTGTCTCGATAGTCCTGCGACTAGGGACCTGCATAAGGATGCACTTATAGATTACCCAGCCCCCACTAGTATGACTGCCATCACAACGCTGGTAATCAAGCAAAGATCCTAAGGGCTCCACTAATGTGTATAGGTGATATACTAAAATAAACACATGTACACATTGAAGTAGAAACAAACCAAGTAGCATACTACTATTTTGAGCAAGATTGTATATACAACTGTGAATATCCCAAGCTTCCATTAAGTAATATACAAACTAGTATGATACAGTAATGGCCTCTAGGGCATATACACTAACACCTCCAAAGTCTAAGACGCACGCTCTGAGCATGTCCTCGAGAGTCTGAATAGTCCGCTCTGACTGTCCGTCGGTCTGCGGATGAAATGTTGTGCTGAAACTCAAGCGAGTGCCCAAAGCCTCCTGAAGTCTCTGCCATAGCCGGCTGGTAAACTGGGTGCCTCTGTCGGACACGATACATGTCGGAACTCCGTGCAGTCGTACAATCTCGTCGATGTAAATCTGGGCATACTGAGCAAATCCGAAAGTCGTCTTCACCGGTAGGAAGTGAGCCGCTTTCGTCAAACGATCCACGATCACCCAGATGGAGTCATACCCTCGAATAGTCCTGGGTAGACCCACAATGAAGTCCATAGAAATCTGCTCCCATTTCCACTCCGGAATGGGTAACGGTTGTAGCTCTCCCGCGGGCCTCTGGTGCTCAGCCTTGACTTCCTGACAAGTCAGGCATCTCGACACAAAATCTGCGATGTCTCACTTCATTCCGTCCCACCAGTAAACACCTCTCATATCATGGTACATCTTGGTGGAACCGGGATGAACACTGTATACCGATCGATGTGCCTCCTCAAGAATCTCGCGCCGCAATCCCTCAGCATCTGGTACGCACAGTTTAGACCCAAATCGTAGTATCCCCTAATCATCGATCACGAACTTGGAAAATCTGCCATGTCCCATCTGTGTCCTGATCTCTGAACATCGGTCATCATTGTGCTGTGCCTCATGTATACGGTCAAGCAACTATGGGCGTGCATGAACATGCACAATCTGTCCTCCGATCGGCGTAAACTCGAACTGTACCCGGCTGTCGCATAAAATCTGCCAATCCGCCGCCGACTGCCTCTGTACTGCGCTCAAACAAGATAGACTACCCCCGGGCCTCCTGCTCAAAACATCCGCCACTACATTAGCCCTGCCCGGGTGATACAAGATCTCACTATCGTAGTCCTTCACTAACTCCATCCATTGGCGCTGTCTCAAGTTCAGGTCTCGCTGCTGAAATATATACTTTAAGCTCTTGTGATCAGTGAATATCTGGCACGACTCGCCGTATAGGTAATGTCGCCAGATCTTAAGTGCAAAGACCACTGCAGCCATCTCCAAATCGTGAGTGGGGTAGTTCTGTTCATGTTTCTTTAATTGCCGCGAAGCATACGCGATCACCCTGTCATGCTGCATCAATACGCACCCTAGCCCCACTCGTGAAGCATCACAATATACCACAAATCCGCCTGATCCTGAAGGCAATGATAATACTGGTGTCGTAGTCAGTAGAGCTCGTAGCTGCTGAAAACTATCCTCGCACTCCTCTGTCCAATCGAAATGAACTCCCTTCCGGGTCAACCCGGTCAAAGGTGCAGCAATGCGAGAGAAGTCCTGCACGAATCGCCTGTAGTAGCCTGCCAGCCCTAGAAAGCTGCGGACCTCAGTAACTGACGTGGGTCTAGGCCAACTCCGAACGGCCTCAATCTTCCTCGGGTCTACACATATACCATCTCGTGTATTCACGTGCCCCAAGAAGTCTACGCTGTCCAGCCAGAAAGCACACTTTGAGAATTTGGCGAAAAGCTGATGCTCTCTCAAGGTCTGCAGTGTAATCCGCAGGTGCTGCTCGTGCTCCTCTCTACTCTGAGAATACACCAAGATATCGTCAATGAATATGATGATGAACAGATCAAGATACGGCCGGAAAATACGGTTCATCAAGTCCATAAATGCTGCTGGCGCGTTGGTGAGTCCGAACGACATCACCAAAAACTCATAATGGTCGTAACGCGTGCGGAAAGCTGTCCTAGGAATGTCCTCCTGTCAAACCCGCAGCTGATGGTAGCCTGATCGCAAATCGATCCTCGAAAAGTATCCTGCCCCCTGAAGCTGGTCAAACAAATCGTCGATGCGTGGCAAAGGATACCTGTTCCGCACTGTCACCCTGTTCAGCTGACGGTAGTCGATACACAAACGCATACTGCCGTCCTTCTTCTTGACAAACAGGACTGGAGCACCCCAAGGAGAAACACTGGGTCGAATAAGTCCCTTATCCAGCAAATCTTGCAACTGGCCCTTCAATTCTCTAAGTTCCGCCGGGGCCATCCGATAAGGCGGTACAGAAATAGGCCCCGTGCCAGGAACCAAATCAATACAGAAAGAAATATCACGCTCGGGCGGTAGCCTAGGAAGCTCGTCAGGGAATACATCAGGGAACTCGCTAACAACTGGAACCTGATCCATCGGAACCTCTGTAGCTCTATTATCGCAAACATAGGCGAGAAATCCCTGACATCCCTTCCTCAAAAGCTGTCCAGCGCGAAAAGAAGAAATCACACTGTGAGGGGTGGCACCACGGTCCCCCAACACAACAAAAACCGACTCGCCGGGAAAACAAAATCTAACTGTCTTCTCGCGGCAGTCAACAGAAGCATAGCACGTGGCTAACCAATCCATGCCCAAAAGAACGTCTAAGTCCAACATCTCAAGAAGGATCAAATCGACCGACAACTCTCTCTCGCCAATACGGACAATACAGGATCGGAATACGTGCCTAGCAACAAACGACTCTCCCACAGGAGTAGTCACAACAAGCGGCTGATCAAGCAAACCGGACTCTCTACCCAAACTCGGCACAAAGTGTGTGGATACGTACGGGTGCGTGGATCCGGGATCGAATAACACATGTGCATCAACAGAACATATTGGAAGGATACCTGAGACCACCGCATTGGACGCCTGCGCGTCCTGATGCATCAAAGCAAAAACTCGCGCCTGTCCTCCACCTGCGACTGACTGTCCTCTGCCGGCCGCTGGCTGTCCTCTGCCTCGATCACCTCGTCCTCTATGAACAAATCCTCCGCGACCATGACCTCTCTGTGCATGAGTCTGACGCGGAGTAACGGTAGGTACAATAGGCAACACCGTCTGGGATGGTGAAGGTGGTAGTGTGACGTGCGGTGCTGCTGCCTCCCTCCGGGGTATCTCAGGACAATCTCGTACACGATGGTAAGAACTCCTGCAACGGAAACATCCCGATGATGGTCGCTGACCCTCCTGGGGATACGAGCTAAACAACTTGCCTCGCCCCAAATCTCTGCTACCTGCAAGACGTCTATCACGGCGCCGAAAAGGCTGTCTCTGCGCTGATGTATCCGCACGAACTCTCTTCGGCTCTGGAACTACCGAAGTCTCAGCAAGGCGCTCCTCGACTAATAGGGCTGCGTCTACAGCTGCTGCATATGTCTCGTAATGCTGTGCGCTGATCGCTAGAAACAGTGGTGTAAGCAAGCCTCAGACAAATCTCTTGACTCGCAACTCCTCAGTAGCCACTAGGTACGGAGCATACACTGATAGCTCGGTGAACATGATATCATACTCTGCCACTGACATCTCCGGAGTCTGACGTAAGGACTCGAACCTGCATGCTCTAGCATCGCTGACGCTCAGTGGAAGAAAACGGGCAAGGAATAGCGCCACGAACTCTGTCCAGGTCATAGGAGGAAGACCTGCTGCTCTACCCTTCTCGACTGATTCACACCATTTCTGCGCGAGACCTTCCAGGCGAAAGCTCGCGAACTCAACCCATCTCGCATCTGCGCATCTAAGTGAACGACATATCCGCGCCATCCTATCAATGAAAGACTGTGGGTCCTCAGCCACATCGGTGCCTGTGAAGACCGGAGGCTTCAGCCTCATAAACTCTGACAGCGATACTGAGATGACCTCTGTAGCGGTAGGGACAACTGCCTGTACTGTGGGTACCACCGCGGTCTCTGCAACGGGTGGAACTACCTCTGGTCGCTGCGCTCGAAGTGTCTCAACTAGAGATCCCATCATCTGGCGCATCTCCTGCATACTGGATCCCATCGTCTGGCGCATCTCCTGCACACCAGCCCCTAACATAGCAATCTGATCTGTCACGGCAGGAACAGCCTGCTAGGGCACAACCGGTGTACTATCCGGATCAGTCCTCGTCTCGGACGAGTCAACTCGAATCTCGGCCCTCGCGGCCGCTCTTTGCGCCCTCGTAGTCTTTGGCGGCATAATGGCTGAAAGGAAAAGTAGGATTCGATAAGGATACGGAAATCAAATCGCACGAATGTTTATACTCAAGAAGGAATTCTAAATCAACAAGTCCTAAGGTCTCCTTGGCGGAGTACCGTGTCGTGAGTATGCCGCGGAACATACGCACGCTACGCCACTCTGCTTCAGCTACCTACTCCATCATACCAGGGTCATCCTAGGAACACTCCGAAAGGTGAAACCTACGCTCTGATACCAACTTTGTCACGACCCAAAGTTTGGCCCATGACCGACACTTAACCACGTAACTTCTACAGGCGTAACGCGACTAAGTGAACCGAAAACCCAGAAATCAAACCAGTAAAAGTATAGAGTGTTTTAAGTTTAAAATGGAAGCATTTATTAAATGTTAAGAGCTCCAAGTAAACAATCACCAAGATAGCAATATACGACGCTGTAGCGAAGATCAAGAGCAACAAGTGGGAACATCACATATAGAATAAACTGCAAAGTACAGTCGGCTCACAACGAGCTCGACACCAGAATACAAATAATATACATCATCATCCTCACACTGTCTCTAAGTCGAATACATATATGGTAGATGGAGAATACTAGATACAAAAATGTACATAACTGAAAGATAAACAGATACCGCACAAAACCCACCTATCCGCAAAAGAGCTAGTACACCAACTGTGGGGGTATCTGTGTCAAAAGATGCAAGAACGCAGCCTGCCGCGACTACACCGAGGGCAACCTGCAATATTGTGGCACAACAGGGGTGAGTTGCCAACTCGTGAATAGAAATAACATATAAAGGTAATCACGAGCATGCACGTACTGCGCTACTCTAAACATATGCCAGCAGGTGACATCAATGCGGGATAAGCAGTATGTGCAATAATCATGCAAGTGCTCTATCAGGTAATATAAGTACAGGATGAGATACAATAATGAATGCTGAGCATGGGAACATAACATCTACACGGAATGTCAACGTGGAATATATAATCGGTGTCCATCAATGCACCCAGATCCCCCAAATAGCTCAGGCGCCGGCACTCTCATCGGCCCTCCAATCCTGTAAATCTCTGAGAATCACGAGTGCCCAACATCGGCACCCAAATATCATAAATACTCGTGTCTAGCATTGACACGCAAATCTTCCTATATCGGGCATCCGTCAGTCCGGGTCAGCCCCCTCTCTCATATATCTATCGGGCATCCGTCAGTCCGGGTCAGCCCTTTCTCTCATATATATCTATCGGGCATCCGTCAGTCCGGGTCAGCCCTCTCTCTCATATATATCTATCGGGCATCCGTCAGTCCGGGTCAGCCCTCTCTCTCTCTCATATATCGGGCTCTAGCACCGAGAAAACATATGGTGGACGCACTGAAATATCATAACAAGGGAAACCGGGTTTTTAAATAATTACTTATTCTCTTTTGAAATATCCACGGTTCCCAAATCCAGAAATAACATGGAAACAACATATCTCAATGCGTAATCTATGCAGGTATGAGGATATCAATATATACATGGCACATGTATGAATATGTGATGTAGATGTGTCCATGTATGAATATAACATCTACTGATATGCGGCAATTCATGGCAATCATCAATAATGCGGGAACAATCTGACGTATGATGTAGCAATCCTATATTGTGAGTGTCATGGCAATCACTAACGGTGTGAGTGTAGCTTACAAATCGTGCTTGTGCAACTTGAACCGTTAGTAATAGTGCGGTGTTCTATCAATTCTAGTTTATATACATATAGCAGGGTATGCAGTATGCACTAAATAGTAGCCATGCACAGTCGATGTATGTAAATGTAAAATGCTGCTACAAGATCCTATCAGCCCTGACGCATAACGCCATGCGGTCGATATCCCCGTAGATTTTAAATCTACTCACCGTAGTCTCTCGCTAGGTATAGCCGATGGCTTGTTTCCCCTTCTTCGCGGCGTCCGTCGCACTCGCCTGCGAACCTAGAATTTCACAATAAATCACACATAAGCTCAAAACCATACAAACATGATATTTAAAGTCAACTAGAAACCCGTGTCGCAAACCAAGCGCGCGTGTGCGCGATACGCTAAAACGTGCGATTACGCTCTTGAAGTCACTCCGACGCGTCGCGATACGCAGAAACCTCAAACCCACACACACGTATCACGCGTGTCGCGAAAGATTAAAAATACGAGAAATAGGGTATTCTACTCCAGATTTTGATATAGAACAGATATTATAAAAATAGATATACCAAAATACTCCACATAGCAGCAGACTCCAGTGGACCAAACCCCAAACCCCAACTCACCCATCCGGCCGCAAATTGCGGCCATAATGAATATTCCGGCGGCCTGTCTGGGGAATTGGGCTCCCAGGTTGTGTGTGTGCACTCTATACCCCCTATACATGCTACAGTAAATCCAATTTTATTCTGAAACACCCCGGGTAGAAGCAGGTTGCACAGAGCCCTAAATCTAGTTAAAAATCACACTTTTACACTAAAATGATACTTTAGGGTATTTCTGTGCAAACTGAAACTTAAACCTGGGTTAAATAGCTCTAATAGCACCTAAAAGAGTTAACCAAGCCAACAAAATCCCAATTTAACATATGCATCACAAATATCCTTTAATATCACTAAAAAGCACATAAAAACATGATTTTTTCTAAGAATACTACAAGTTTATAGAAAAAGGAGTGCTAACATGAGTTAATACTTTCAAAAGACCCTATGAAACACCAAAAATCCCAGCTCTAGCATCAAGTGTGCAGATTTGCCTCCAAACACCTCAAAAAGCTCACTTTTCCATGGTTTTGCGATGAAAATGTGTTGATTTGTGTAGGGTTTTTGTGTAGGGATCAAAGAGAAGTGAAAAGGAGAGGAAAAGATGAAGGAAAGCTAGGGTTTTCTGCTGGAAAATTGCAGAATTTCTGAAGTGAGGAGAAAAGAGAGAGAAGAGAAGGGAATGGGGTCAAAAGTCAACCTCTTTCACCTAACACCATGCTCTCATTTTCTATTGCTAAAAGAATTTTAAAAAGGGTTTTGACTAGATTAAAATGGTGGGGAAAAATAACCATGAACCAAAAGAAATGGTTAACATGTTACACTAAAAGAACTAAGTCACAAAATTGACTAAGTGTGCAAGTGTACACTACAAAGGAAAATTTTCCAATTAGGGTAAACCCGACTAAAATAACTAATAATCCTATGTACACATATATAATAACACGCACAATTTCTAATTAACACGAAAAACATTAAAACGAAATTTCAAAGTGTTACAGCAGTTCTCTGGTGACACTGGTACATGGTAGTCTGTAGACCCGAGATCGTCATAGAGTCTTGTGTGATTCCCACTGTGCTTTGATTTCCATCATACCACGTCCAAGTGGGCGTGCAAAACGGTGGCTTTTGGGTACAGTCCCGAATCACATGGAGGCAATGAGCGATAGGAGGGGTTTCGTCTCTCCCGGTATAGGGAGTTGATGTTGTGCTGTGTTCGATTGGCTATAACTGGAAGTCCCTGGCCAGGGCGGATATTGAGTACTACTGGTAAGTGTTATCAGTAGGTTCTCGACCTGTTATGAGCCTCACATCGACACGACTTATCGGTTAATGGGGTCTGACGTATACCACCCTAGACTAGATATGCAACATATCAGACGAAGAGACCGGACTGTACGGTAGTGTTACTAATTGGATTCACAGGAGAATGTACATGCTTGCTTGTTGATCTTCTGATCGCTCTATACCTGGGTGGCTGTTACGTTTAGCTGACCGCTTGCAGCTTGTGGGTGTTTGATATGATCATCACCTGCTACCGGCGTATTGACGATTTTTTAGAGTCCTACACAGAGGTTTCTTGACTCAGGCAAAACGGAGTAGGAGCACATATGTGATATGTGCGGGATCGAGGATAATACGATATGAGATACCGTATTCTATTCTCGCGATATTTGATATCGGCCGGGTATATGTGATATAGCCGGGTCATCGGATCAAGTGTTGATTCGATGAAATGATACATTTTATATTAGTCGGTTATTTGAGAAATAGCCGGATTGTCGGATCAAGTGTTGATTCGATAATTTAATGTATAATTATATATGTGATATATTACATTACATTATCTAATATTGGCTCGCTTTATTGATTCATTTTCTCACCGGATAATACATTGATATATATGCGATATATGTTAATTGTATTATTTTCTTTTGTTACAAAAATATATTATATATGTGATATATAATATTGTAACAAGTTATGATTACAAATGCAACATGATTAGTAGAGATTAAACATGGTTAGGGTTTGATTTGGGTTAATCTTTTCTAGATGCTTCTAGAAGCTTTTCTTTTGTTTTGAGCAAAGATATTATGTGTTGATATTTTGGAGATATTTTCTTAACCCAACCCACATCCTTTAACCCTAGTTAAATCTCTACAATGGTTAAGTCTTTTTTGACTTAACTATGGTTGCAATTGTAATTATAATAACAATTCATTATTCATCACAAAAGATTATTCATTCATTCTTCTTCTTCCTTGAGCTCTTGAAAAGCTTTCTAGGTTTTTCTTTTGTGATGTATTAGTGTGAGAAATTGATAATAAAAGAGAGCATAAATCCTACTTCATCATCCTCATCTAATCTAGCCAATTAGATTAGGGTGTTCACTTCATTAATACTTGATTAGTGAGCGAGAGCTTGAGTTAAAGAAATTTCAAAGTAGATCATCTTAGGAAAGGAAGACTTCAAGCAAGTATGGATCATTCGGGTTGTGGAGCTTCTCTTGAGTCTGAGAGATCATGGATCGCGGCGAAGGGACTACTACTCGGAGCTTATGAAGCGAAGGAGCGGACTACAAAGGTTGTAATCCCTCTCTCTTTGTTGTAAAGATGTTTACTTGCATGTTTAACCCTAATTATCTAGCAAAGATCCTCGCTTTAGGTTGTTTGGCACGTCTAAATTTTAAATCGGGCATGGTTGATGCCTTATAGATCCTTGTGACAGTGCCTAGTAACCCTACAGTGGTATCAGAGCCTAGCTAGAGCATTAGGCGACGTGTTTACGAAGTTAAAAGTCCGATCGAACCCCGAAACATTAATATTTAACCCCTTTCTGGAAATTTTTTAAAAATATGATTTTTTCTGTATTAAAAATACTCAGAAAATTCAGCAGGTGATTATAAGAATTACTGTGCAAAACGACAAACTAATACCTTTAAAGTGCCGCAGAACCGCGGCAATACCATGCCTTGCGCGGCGGTTCCGCGGCCGTACAGGGGTATTAGGGTTAGTTTTTGATACAGTAACATCCGTAGGCACTTTTTCATACTTCTGGGAATTTTTAATGTTTCTCAAGTGTTGAGTGTTCTGGAGATCTTCAATATTCGTTGATTCGATCGGAAAGTTTAATTTCGTTTAGTTTTTCGGATAATTTAGAACGTGTTAAAATGTTCGAACGGATATCAATAACTCACTTTTTCCCGACACGAAAAACTTTCAAGTGTTGAATTTTTCTTGAGTTTAAAACTTTCGGAAAAACATGCATGCATATCTGTGGACCCTCTGGAAAAACGCAACCTTAACTCGATTATGTGACCGTCAAAACTTCCACTGAACCCTAGGGTTTGTGGTAGTTTGGCGTTGCCACATGTGAGGCGTTGGTTTGGCCCTTCTACGGCTGGTTCATTGGGGCGGTGGCATGTTCTGGGTTTTTTGAACTCCGCTCAAGTGTTGAGCTATTTAGGAAATCTTGGGTATTTGATTATTCGATGGGAAAGTTTAATACTGTCTATTTATCTGGAATGTGATACAATATGTGGAATTCATATAGTTAGGCATGAAATGCGAAGTATGTGATATTTCGGATTTACGATGTCTAAAGTGATTATGGATTCCAAATGTTGTAGTTTTACACTTTCTTTTTTGTGACCGTAAGCGTAGTATGTGGTGTATCGCCGGCTTCGTTGCTATACATCAACGACAGTCGGGATACGCGTACTTGCTTACGTTGATGATATGAGATATTATGTGTTGCTGTGATATGTTATATTGGATCGTCGTGTTCTGAATAGCCGGGGGTTTTATGTGAGATGAGGGTTTTTATTTTCATTCATGTAAAATTCATTTGTATGTAATATTCTTTTATTGGGGCACTTCCGGGATGAGGATGATGTCACCATTGTATATTATTTACTTTTCCGCATTAGGTAGACCCGAGGAGGGGAGCACAAGTAACCGGGTTCTAGGGTCCAGTGGAAGGCCATCTCGAGGAGTTGAGACCGGGTCTCCTAACCCTAGAATTGGCAGTGTTGCTTGCCGCTCTCGTAGGGGTCTTTGGCTATTCATCTCCACCATGGGTTTGGCTATTCATCTCGACCGTGGAATCCGTGTTTTATACAGGCTCGATGTAAAACACGGACATCCTAGTATATCCAATATTTCATATGTTATCTTCTGCTGCAATGTTCTGTGATGAGATCATATTACTGCCTGAGACGAATGCTTATACTATATATATGATATATAAATATTACAGCTTTCGTTTCTTCTATGATGCTTAGAAAGCATAATTGATGGGATTTATTAATGAGATTAATAAAAGAAAAGAAACCTAAAAGATGTTGTAGAATCAAAACTTTATAAAAAGGGTAGCTACAGTTTTGCTTTGCACAGCGGTATATATGATATACCCTGCACCTTATTCGATGAAGAAAGAGCCGAGATCTCTTCACCGGAAGTGACCTCTTTAGCAAAACTGGCAGATGCTACAAACTCACGGATTAGTTTTTGATTGCTTCTATAGCTTTGCTTTGCACGCGGTATATATGATATACCCTGCATCTTATTCGATGAGGAAAGAGCCGAGATCCCTCCACCGGGAGTGACCTCTTTAGAGAAACTGGAAAAGCCTCAAAGGCACTCCTTTTTCAAAATCACTTGTTTCTACAACGATATCAAGTTCATTACGCTCATGGTTTTCTGAAAAACCTGCGCAGCCCTCCGTTATTTCAGATAGGTGCTATTTTAGTATTCGTGCTACGGTAGTTTGGCCTCCGTCAAGGCGTAGTGTACGGTAGCTGATTTAGTACTTACCTAATGCATGAGATGCGACTGATTAGGGTATTCGTACGACGTTGTTTGGCCTCCGTCAAGGGTTGTGCGGGTGGGTCTAATTCAATCAGGAAATAACGAGTTGAACTTGACTAGCGCCTTATGGGTAGTTTGGCCTCCGTCAAGGTCATAAGACGCTAGGGGTAAAAACATTATCGGGAATTTCAAGTGTTGAAATTTGCAATGAGATTGCATACCTTCTATGAGATAGTTGGATCCCGATACCCACTGCGAGAAAGAGTTACTCCTGGGAGAATTTTACACAGGACAATTAGCCGATCAAATAGGTGTCTAGAAAGGTGTTAACGGGGTTAAGCCTCTGGGAAAACGAGGTTTATTTTAATTAGGTCCGTGCGAAAGCACGGGGAACCTCCCTCAAAGTACCAACACTGATCTGGCTGAAAGATTGACGAAATTGTAGGGTGTAATTAATCCCGACTAATATTACCTTTTAGGGTTTGAAGGAAGATTTGATAAAAACAGTGGGAGACATCCTGATTAAATAAGATAATAACCAATCTATTCTTGCAAGAGCATACGCTAAAGTGTTTCCTTCTCTCTCTCTTCAGGTAGCGACCATGTCAGGCCTTAATCAAGATAATAATATGGATGTATTGACTGAAGCCGCTTATATCGAGCAGGGGAACGTTGGTCCCGTTCTTTCTTATAAGTGTTATGAGACTGAGCAGGGAATAGGACAATATCTGGATTCCCACGCCGCCCAAACGAAGAACAAGCATGTTGATGCATCTTCTTCGGGTTTGTTAGTTATTGAGAACTGTTTCTCAGTTGACCCTACGTCCTGGGTATTAGATACCGGATCGGGATCCCACATATGTAAATTGTTACGTGGGCTACGTAAAGGTAGAGAACTGGAAAAGGGTGATCATTCCGTACAAGTAGGGAATGGTACAAATATTGCAGCCAAAGCAGTTGGCGAATATCACCTTGTATTACCAAGTAGTAATACATTGATTCTGAATGAGTGCTATTATATACCGAACATGAAGTGCAACATTATATCAGTTTCTTTATTAAGTAAAGAAGGGCATAATTTTGTAATACAGGATAATGTTATGAATATCTTCCTAAATCAAAAGTTGATTGGATCAGGCTCGTTACATAATGGCATATTCATTCTCAATCAAAATACAGTCCTTAATATACAAAATACACACAAGAGGAAAAGTTCAGAAATGAACGAATCCTTCTTGTGGCATTGTAGACTTGGTCATATCAATGCGACACGGCTAGCTAAGTTACATAAAGATGGATATTTGAATCCGTTTGAATTATCATCTTATGATACTGTCACGACCCAAAGTTCGGCCCGTGACCGACACTTAACCACGTAACGTCTACAGGCGTAACGCGACTAAGTAAGCCGAACCCAGAAATCAAAACCATTTGAAGTAGCGAGTGTTTAAAACATTTATTAGAACATTTGTTAAAACGTTTAGAAAATCTTAAGTAATTTAGTAAAATTCTTTAAAGTTCAAGTTATTATCTTAAAAAATTTGGCAGCATTTCCTTTGTAAAAACTAGCCCCAAAATCGGGTACAAGACAATATATGAATAAAATGATATACAATAAGAATAAAGCATCCCAAATGGGAGCAATCACGCCCAACGGCGGAAAAAATCACCACAATATAATATACGACGCCGTAGCGAAGAAATGTGCAGTATAAGTGAAAACAAATATCATGAAAGATAAGGCTGCATAAATAAAGTCGGCTCATAACGAGCTCGACACCAGAGTACAAAATAATATACATCGTCCTCACAACTGGTCTCTAAGTCAATACATGAAAGTAGATGGAGAGTACTAGATACAGCAGTGTATACAACTGGGAAATAAACAGATACAGCACAAAAACCCACATATCAGCAAAAAGGCTCGCACGCCAACAGTAGTGGTATCTGTATCAAAAGATGCAAGAAAGCAGCCTGCCGTGACTACTCCGAGGGGCAACCTGTAAACACTGTGGCACAACGGGGGTGAGTTGCCAACTCGTGAATAGTAGATAACATATAAAGGTAATCGCCAGTATGCACGTGCTGCGCTACTCTAACCTATGCCAACAGATAACGTCTATAAGATGAACTATATGAGCAATAAATCATGCAACAAGTGCGATCTAATAACATCTCTATATGATAAGCAGGGTATGCAATAATCGTGCATAACAAATGCAATCTAATAACATTTCTATATGATAAGCAGGGTATGCAATAATCGTGCATAACAAATGCAATCTAATAACATCTATATGATGAGCAGGGTATGCAATAATCGTGCATAGCATGTGTACTCTATCAGGTACAACAGATACAGGATGAGATGTATAATACTAAATGCTGAGCAGGGAAATAAATAACATCTACACGGAAGGTCAACGTGGGAAATAATCGGTGTCCATCAATATACCCAAATCCCAGTAAAACTCAGGCGTCATCATGCTCATCGGCCCTCAAATCCTGTAAATCTCATGGAATCGTGAGTGCCTAGCATCGGCACACGAAAATATCATGAAATCATCGTGTCTAGCATCGACACGCAAATCCTCAAGTATCGGGCCCCGTCGGTACGGGTCGGCCTGTCTCCATCTCTCAGCTCTGGTCAGTATCCTCCGGATAACCGCCAGGCTCAACCAATCACCAGTAGGTAGTAGTCCCTCCGCCGGGCTCACCGTCTAACAATACGAGTCTTCTTGCCTCGGGGTACCATACCGGGTCCACCATGTACCCACAATCGGTGCCTACCGCTCCTCGAATCGGGTATACTCACACAAGCTCTCTGGAACCGAGAAAACTCATGGTGGACGCACTGAAATATCATATCAAGAGAAACCGGGTTTTTAAAACAGTGCGTAATTTTCTTAAAATAATACCATGGTTCTCAAATCCAGAAATCCCATAAATCCAAACTCAATGCGTAAATCCATGCAATGTGTCGTATGACACTAAGAGTAAAAAGGGAAAAACCACTCTTTTAAAAGAATCCAGTTTTGAAAATATCTCATGCGGTCCCTATTTGCATGAAATCAAATCAATATCATCCATGTATGTGACATATGTATGTATGTAGGTATGGATGTGCAAATGGATATATACGCGAATATGAGTGTAGCACTAGTATGAATATACAGTGTGCATGTACGCAAGTATGAAAATATCAATATATATGTGCACTGGTATGAATATACAGTGTGCATGTGCGCAGGTATGAAGATATCAATATATGTGTGCACTGGTATGAATATATACTGTGCATGTGCGCAGGTATGAAGATATCAATATATGTGTGCACTGGTATGAATATACAGTGTGCATGTGCGCATGTATGAAGATATCAATATATGTGTGCACTGGTATGAATATACAGTGTGCATGTGCGCAGGTATGAAGATATTAATATATGTGTGAATATGCGATAAGTCATGACAATCATCAATGATGCGGCAATCAAACGATATGTAATTCGTAGCAATCCTATAATGCAAGTGTCATGGCAATCACTAACGGGGTGAGTGTATCATACAAATAGTGCTCGTGCATCTTTAACCGTTAGTGACAGTGCAGTGTTATATACTACCAAATCTATATGCAACAAGAAGGTATGCTACAAAAGTCCATATGTACATCTACGACTAAATATCCTATCACGCCCTGACGCTTAACGCCATACGGGTGATTTCCCCGTAGATGTTAAATATACTCACCTGGTCGCGTGCTAAGTGTAGCCGACCACCTGCTTTCCCTTCTTTGCGGCGTCCGACGTACCCGCCTGCGAACCTAGAATTTACACATAGAAAATCCACATAAGCAAATATCTCGCAAAACACGATATCGAAATCAAACGAGAAACTCGCGTCGCGAACTAAACGCGCGTGTGTCCGATACGCTTGTGTAAGTGCACGGCGGCGCCCCCGCCGTCAATCCGATGCCGGAATGCGGAAGCGATGCTTTTCTTTAACTTTTTAAACCGGCACCACCGCGCACTATAAACCCGGATCGTGCCATTAATCTAGTCCTAGCTAACAAGAGAAGGGGTAGAGAGATATACCGAGCGATCCGTGTCCTTCGGTCTTCTCGTCGTCGTCCCGATCTCCTCGCGGAATCTCCGGTTTCCACCTCGTCGCCGGAAGGGCACCACGTCGCCGGCTTCTTTTACGGGCTCCCACCTCCGGACCGAGGCAACTCGGGTACGAAGCTGGCGAGTCGACGTGCCCAAGATTTGCTGTAGAATATAGTGTAGAAAGCTATGTCTCATTTGGGGTATTGGAAGTTGCCTTTGGTGGAGGAAATGAACTTGTAAGCTTTTGTGGATGAACTTTGGAATTCTGTAGCATGAAAAGAGCAAAAATTCCCACACCAAAATAATGGGCAGCCCCTCCCTCTATCATGGCCGGCCTTGGCTAGAGAGAATGAGAGGAGAGAGAATATGAGAGAGGGAGTGAGTATAAAAAAGAATGAGAGTCTATCATAATCCAAGAGAGAGAAAAGGTGATGATGTAAAGAAATGATCACAAGACAAAACCAACACTCCACCAACCTCATCATCTCATCACAAAGTCAAGCTATCATGAACCATCATGAACAAAGGAAAGTCAAGGGTGGTAGAATCATCATGAAACAACAAGATGCAAATAACACCCTCCACAAATGCTTATTTGCACAAATGCAAATTTTTAGTTATATGTATGCCCTAGAGACCATTACTGTACATTGGATGTATATTGTAGTGGATGCTCGGACATATATAGGTAGGACTTTCTTGCTCGACATGATAGTACGCTATCTGGTTGCTCTTTATCTTAACATGTATACTTTCTGTCTCTCTGTTACATGTTGATAAAGCCCTTAGGATGTGTACTCGACTTCCAGGACTATGATGCAGATCATACTAGTGGGGCCTGGGTAGCCAATGAGTACATCCTTCATTGTTCCTAGTCGTGGGAATGTCGAGACGGGGCATCGATATTCCAGAGTAGACTAGCGCATATCTTCTCGACCCATGCGATGGGCGATGGATGATCCCATATCCATTGGTGTTTGACATCGAAGATGGTATGCGGGTGCTCAGTGGAGACTGGGTACACTGAACGGACTCGCCGAGAACTCCCAGATGGTATTATACCTCACGTCAGATGGCAGTTCTCTGGTGACACTGGTACAGCTTAGTCTGTTGACCCGAGATCGTCATAGAGTCTTGTGTGTCTCCCACTGTGCTTTGATTTCCACCCTACCACGGCTCTACTGAGTTGTGCAAACAGGTGGTTTTTGGGTACAGTTCCGATTCACATGGAGGCAATGAGCGATAGGAGGGGATTCGTCTCTCCCGGTATTGGGGGTTGATGTTGCGCTATGCTCGACTGGCCATAACAGGAAATCCCTGGCCAGGGTTGCTGTGATATACTGGTAAGAGTTATCAGTAGTTTCACGAGAGTTATGGACCCTACGTCGGCATGACTTATCGAGCTATTGGGGTCTGACGTTTACCACCCCTAGGCGAGATATGCGACATATCAGACGAACAGACCGGACTGTATGGTAAGTGTTACTGGTTGGATTCACAGGAGTGTGAGCGGGCTTGCTCGTCGATCTTCTGATCGCTCAATACCCGGGTGGCCGTTACGTTTAGCAGACCGCTTGCAGCTTGTGGGTGTTTGATATGATCATCATCTGCTGCCGGCGTATTGACGAGTCTTTAGAGTCCTACACAGTGGTTTCCTGGCTCAAGCGAAACGAAATAGGAGCGCATATGAGATATGTGCGGGACCAAGAATAATGCGTGTATGTGATACCGTATTTCATTCTCGCGATGAATGTGTCGAATGGTTGTATGCGATATAACCTAGTTATCGAATCAAGGATTGATTCGATAAGCCGATACATTGGATACTAGCCGGTTATATGCGATATGACCGGATCATTGAATCAAGTGTTGATTTAATGATTTAATGTATAATTATATATTTGATATATTACTTTGCATTAACTAGTATTGGTTCACTTTAAATGGATTTACTCACTTGGTTTGTGCACATTGTATATGTGATATATTTTTTTGTGCACATGATTGTATCATGTTTGATGATACATTCTAGCTTGGTTTTGTGTAAAGTATTAAACCATGGTTAGTTAGTGGTTAGGGTATCATTTCTTTTCTTTATTCATTTATCTATTTATTTGTTTTATTTATTTCATTTAGAAAAGATAAAGAGATAAGAATGGTTGCTAGTTTTGTTTTTAGTTGAAGATTCATGAAGCATTGACTTAGTCACCATTCTTGTCTCATGCCTAACCCTAACCACTCATCTAACCTTAGTTAAATCTCTACACTAAACCATGGTTGAAGAAATGATAACTATTCATTTTATTATCTATTTTTAAAGACTTATCATATCTTCTTCTTCTTCTTCATCTTCTTCTTCCATGAAGAAAGCTAGTGACCATCAATGGCAACTAGTGAAATCAAGTGAGAAATCCAATTCTAAAGTCTACCCACTTCCTATTTCTTCATCCTCTACCTCTTGCCAAGTTGTATAGGGTGTTTCCTTCACAAGTTTTCAAGGCTTGGTGAAGTTGGAGCTTGTTCTTGTGATGCCTCGACGTAGATCATCTTCGGCATCGAACCGACGATCAAGCCCGCCCATTCTTCGATGATGCCAATGCTAGAGTCAAGGGTTCGATTTGGACAGCGGAGGGAGATCATCACGGAGCTTAGGAAGTGGTGGACCGGATCTACAAAGGTTGTTGTCATTTTCCCTTAGCATTTAATTCGATTACATGCTTGCTTCGCCTATACTTCTAGCCAACGATCCGTTCTAGGGTTTCTCGGCACCGTAATTTTTAGAAATTGGCATGTTTGATGCCTTGTGAGACTCCATTAGAGTGCCTAGGAACCCTACAGTGGTATCAGAGCCTAGCTAGAGCCTTAGGCGAAGTCCTGACGGAGTTAGAAGTCCGATCGACCCAAAACCCCGACTTTAAAATGCTCTCTGGACATTTCTGTAAAATGTGGATTTTTGTGAATTAAAAATATTCAGAAAATTCAGCAGGAAGATCTAAGGGTTACTGTAAAATTCGATGGCCTGATTCCTTAAAGTCACCGCGGATCCGCGGCATGAGCATGCTCATGCGGCGGTTCCGCGGCTAATTTGTCGTTTTGTGCATCGAAGTTTGCACAGTAATTCTTAGTAAGTAGTGCTGGTTTTCCTGGGAATATTTTAATATTTGTTCCAGAGTTTTATTTTCTGGGTTGTATTGGGAACTCAGTGTATCGATCGGATTGTCTAATTTTGTCAGTGTGTTTTTCCGGATAAATTTTAGAATATGTTAAAAAGTTCGACCGGATATAAATACCCAATTTTTCCCCTGTCGGGAAATTTCCAAGTGTTGGATTTTTCCGTAGTTTAACGACGTTCTAAGTAGTGCAAGTAACGCGATGGACCCTCTAGAAGACAACAAACCTTAACTCGATTATGTGACCGTCTTGAATTGCCCTTTGAACCTTCGGGTTTGGGGCAGTACGGCATGCCACATGTGAGGCGTTGGCTTGACCCTTCTACGGCTGGACCGTTAGTACTGAGGCACGAACTGAATGCTGTTAGACTTATTTCATGTGTTGAGCTGTATCGGGAAAACTTGGGTGTTCGATTGTTCGATCGAAAAGTTTAACATTTTCTATTTATCCGGAATATGATACAATACTTGGAATTCGCAAAAGGTTATGAGATAACTGAATGAATGTTATAAATTTAGCGGTTTAGTCTCATATGATCGGTTGCCACGGAATTTTGATGTGATCAAAAGTCCGTAGCAATCACGTAGCGTACGCGGATACTCGCCGGGTAAACTTAATAGACAGCCTCACTCCATTGCCCCGACCAAGTGACTGCAGGAGAACCCCGTCGCCGAAAGCATCCGTTCGGGTGCTCGCGGTAGCGGTGTTCCGCCTTGGTGCACTTCGTCGACGGCATCGGGGGTGCGGCCGTCTACTGAAGTTTGCGACGAGCATTCGATCAGAACGTCGGGAATCCTGTTGAATTGCCCGACTTGATATTGAAAAGTGTTTTCGATTTTGAGACTAAAATGCGGGGTTTATAATTGTTAGGCATGCGATGTCTAAGTAATTCATTTGGTCAGGCATGCGATGTCTGAGGTGGTTGCGGATTCCAACTGTTGTAGTTTTACACTTTCTTTTCTGTGACCGTAAGTGTAATATGTGATATCGCCGGTTTCGTTGCTATATGTCAACGACAATTGGGATGCGCATATTTACTTACGTTGATGACATATGATGTTATGTGTTGCTGGATATGTTATATTGGATCGTCGTGTTTGAATAGCCGGGGTTTTTTTTATGTGAGATGAGTGTTTTCCATTTTCATTCATGTAAAAACTTGTATGTAATATTCTTTTATTGGGGCACTTCCAGGTTGCGGAAGTTGTCACCGTTGATGTATATTATTTACTTTTCCGCATTAGGATAGACCCAAGGAGGGGAGCACAAGTAACCGGGTTCTGGGGTCCAGTGGGAGACCAACTCGAGGAGTCGAGTCCGGGTCTCCTAACCCTAGAATTGGTAGGGTTGCTTGCCGCTCTCGTAGGGGTCTAGGGGTGTGGGATTGGCTATTCATCACGACCGTGGAATCCGTGTTTTATACTGTCTCGTATTGAAAACACGGACGTCCTAGTATATCCAATATTTCATATGATTCTTTCTGCTGCGTTATCTGTGATGTGATCATGCGATGTTCTGTGCTCTGTTTAGATAGATGTAGTATATAGTATATATGATATATTATATAGACGTTACCTATGTTTTACACCCGCGCTAGCCCTGCCCCGCTCTGCCGTTAGTTACCTAACCTAACGGTGCACGAGGGGACATCGAGGCGAACGCGGATGGCATAAGTGTACGTCATATTTATCTGTGATGTTTAGGTGATTTAAATGATGGGATATTCATTAATGAGATTAATGAAAGAAAATAAACCTAATAGATGTTGTGGAATCGAATTTCAAAAATAAAACAGGTAGCTACAGTTCTTGCTTTGCATCGCGGTGTTCCTTGTAGAACATCCTGCACCTTATTCGATAGGGAAAGGACCGAGATCCCTTCACCGGGAGTGACTCCTTTAGCAATAACTGGCAGATGCTACATCACTCGGTTTGTCTTTTGATAGCTTCTATAGTTTCTGCTTTGCACAGTGATATATATGATATATCCCACACCTCATTCGACGAGGAAAGGGCCGACGATCCCTTCACCGGGGGTGACCCCTTTAGCAAAACTAGAAAAGCCTCAAAAACATTCCATTAAAAAACCATTTGATTCTGCAACGAGATCAAGTTCAAAGCGTTAAAGGTTTTCATAAAAACCAGCCGCAACCCTCCGTCATTTTAGGAAGTAGAGTACTTAGTATTCGTACTGTGTTTGTTGACTTTAGTTAAGGCACAGTGTACGGTAGCTAAGTGATGTCTTCCTACACCGCATATGATGGGATTAGTTAGGACAGTCGCGTGACTTTGTTGACCTTAGTTAAGGGTCATGTGGGTGGGTCTAATTAATCACGAAATGACGGGTAGAACTTGACTAGTACTTATGATTTGTTGACCATAGTTAAGGTCATAGGTGCTAGGGGTAAAAACCTTTATCGGGAGTTTCAAGTGTTGAAATTTGCAATGAGATTGCATACCTTCTATATGATAGTTGGATCCTGATACCCACTGTGAGTAATTGTTACTCCTGGGAGAGTTTTGCACTTTGCAATTACTTGATCAAGTAGGTGTCTAGAAAGGTGTCAACGGGGTTACGCCTCTGGGAAAATGAGGTTTACAGTAATTAGGACCGTGCGAAAGCACGGGGAACCTCCCTCAAAGTACCGACACTGGCCTGGCTGAAAGATTGGCGAACTTGTAGAGTGTAATTAATCCCGGCTAGTCTTTCCTTTTAGGGTTTGAAGGAAGATTTGATAAAAACAGTGGGAGTCATCATGATTAGATAAAATATATAACCAATCTGATCTTGCAAGAGCGCACGCTGAGTGTTTTCTTCTCTCTCTCTCCAGGTAGCGACCATATCACGCCTTAATCAAGATAATAATATGGATGTATTGACCGAACCCGCTTGTTATACTGAGCTGGGGAACGTTGGTCCCGCTCCGACTTATAATTGTTATAAGACCGAGCAGGAAATAGGGGAATACCAGATTTCCTATGCCGCCCAAACGAAGAAAGTGCATATGATGCATCTCCTTCGGGTATGTTCATTACAAAGAACTGTTTCTCAGTATCCTCTGAATCCTGGGTATATGATACCGGATCAGGATCCCAGATATGTAAGCTGTTACATAGGGCTACAAAAAGGTAGAAAAACTGAGAACGGGTGATAAGTTTCATGAGACAGAAACCGGGGCAAGTGTTGCAGCCAAGTCTGTTGGTCACTGTCACCCTGTATTACCAGTACATTGATTCTGAACAAATGCTATTAGATACCGAACCTGATATACAAAATCATATCAGTCTCTTTATTAGTAAAGAAGGATATAATTTTGTATTGTTGGATAATGTTTTGAACATTTCCTATATCAAAAGTTGATCGGTTCAGGCACGTTATCTAAAAGCATTGACGTTCTAAATCAAACTGCAGTTCCTAGTATACAGAACACACACAAGAGGAAGAGTTCAGAAATGAACGAATCCTTCTTGAGGCATTGTAGACTAGGTCACATCAATGCGACCCGACTGGCTGAAGTTACATTTTAGATGCATATTTAAATCAGTTTGAATTTACATCTTGTGAAACTTGCCAGTCATGTCACAAAGATTAGATGACCATATCTCTGTTTATTAGAAACAGAGAAAGAGTTAGTAAACTCTTGGGACTGATACATGATGATGTATGTAAAGTCTCCTGTCTACACATGCCAGGACTGGTTCTTCATACTTCATTATATTCTCTGATAATCTCTCAAGATTCAGTCATATGTTCCTGTTGAAACATAAATCCGAACCTTTTGAGATATTCACAGAATATAAGTTAGAAGTAGAGAACCAAAAAACGGGTATAAGTATTATGTCCTATGATAAGATCAGGGAGGAGAATACTTGTGCATAGAATTCCTGGACTATTCTAAAGGAGAATGAGATTTTCTCTCAGTGTTACTCCTCTGAATACACCACAGCACAACGGTGTATCAGGGCGGAGCAATTGCACAATATTAGATATGGTGTGCTCTATGATGAGTATTACTGAGTTACCTATTTCCTTTTGGGGTTATGCACTTGAGAAGCTGCATACCTATTGAATTAGGTTTGAATCAAATCAGTGCCTACCACTCCATATGAGATATGGTATGGGAAGAACCCATCTCTTAAGAGAGTTAAGATTTAGGGTTGTCCGGCCTGTGTTTAAAGCAAAATCCGGATAAGATCGAGGCAGGATCAGTTCTGTAGAACTGGAAATGTTCCAGCTATACAAAACTGCAGTTGATGATTTGACAGAACCATAAGATTCTATAGTTCCCGACGAACCTCAGCCTCTCCGCCGATCTAGTAGGGTTCCTCATCCGCCTGAGAGATACCTCGGTTTCTCGATGACAGTGGGAGCAAGGAATGCATCATGAGATGATGACCCAACTAGTTTCGAGCAGGCCATCAAGAGTAGGGACTCTGTAAGAATGGCTGGATGCTTAGCGATCTGAGATGGAAACCATGTACACCAGCAAAGTATGGACTTTGGTTGCTATATCTAAAGGGTTAAATCCCCATCAGGAGCAAGTATATCTTGAGAAGATTACTTGGTGTAGATGGAAAAGTTGAGACTTTCAAAGCTAGGCTTATTAAAGGTTTTAGTCATCAACCAGGCATGGATAATGATGAAACCTTTTCCAAGTGACTATGCTTAAGTCCATCCGGATCCTACTTAACATTGCTACATACCATGACTACGATATCTGGTGGTTGGGTGCCCTGACTGCTTTTCTAAATACTAATTTAGAAGAGAACGTCTATAAGAACACAGCCAGAGGTCTTCGTAAACAGTGGGAGCAGCGGAAACGTGTGCCAGTTGCTTTACATAATGAAGCAGGCATCGCGGAGTTGGAACGTCTGTTTTGATGTGATAGTCAAAGTGTTTGACTTCATCAAAATGGTAGACGAACCTTGTATATACAAAAGGGTAGTAGAGAGTAAGGTGGTCATCTTCGTATTGTACGTAGACAACATACTCTTGATAGGAAAAGAGTTTCCTATACTACGATCGGTCAATCTCCTATTATCACAAGGATTCTCCAAAAAGGATAAAGATGATACCTCCTAAATCCTGAGTTTTCATCTATGAGATAGATGTAATTGGATGCTAGGATTCTCACTAGATGTAGTGAGATGGTATCAATCGATCCTGGGGAGAATCACTGGAAGAGTTCCAGGGTGATAAAGACGACTGAATGTCAGTCACGGGCATTGTCTTTACCCTCAGTAGAGGGACGGTATGTTGGAAGAGTTCCAAGCTAGATACCGTGGCAAACTAGACGATAAAGGCTGGTAACATCGCTATTGAAGATACTACCAAAGAGGAAGTTTGGGTGTATATTGGTTCATAAGATGAACTTGGTTCCTGCCATTGTATGACAATGGAAGTGTGGCTTCGGCCCTGGAACCCTGGTCCCATCAGTGACCCAGACAAATTCTGAGGCAGCATCACCTGATCATGGAGATAGTTGATCTCCAGGTTGATCGAGGTTAGGAGAGTAGATTCAGAGGACAACACGGCGGATCCACTCACGAAGGCCTTTTCCCAAAGAGAGACTTTTAGGGGATGGTTGAGTATGTGATACTGCAACCACTGCTACAGATGGCCCTAGTGCAAGTGGGAGATTGTTAGTTATATGTATGCCCTAGAGGCCATTACTGTACATTGGATGTATATTGTAGTGGATGCTCGGACATATATAGGTAGGACTTTCTTGCTCGACATGATAGTATGCTATCTGGTTGCTCTTTATCTTAACATATATACTTTCTGTCTCTCTGTTACATGTTGATAAAGCCCTTAGGATGTGTACTCGACTTCCAGGACTATGATGCAGATCATACTAGTGGGGCCTGGGTAGCCAATGAGTACATCCTTCATTGTTCCTAGTCGTGGGAATGTCGAGACGGGGCATCGATATTCCAGAGTAGACTAGCGCATATCTTCTCGACCCATGCGATGGGCGATGGATGATCCCATATCCATTGGTGTTTGACATAGAAAATGGTATGCGGGTGCTCAGTGGAGACTGGGTACACTGAACGGACTCGCCGAGAACTCCCAGATGGTATTATACCTCACGTCAGATGGCAGTTCTCTGGTGACACTGGTACAGCTTAGTCTGTTGACCCGAGATCGTCATAGAGTCTTGTGTGTCTCCCACTGTGCTTTGATTTCCACCCTACCACGGCTCTACTGAGTTGTGCAAACAGGTGGTTTTTGGGTACAGTCCCGATTCACATGGAGGCAATGAGCGATAGGAGGGGATTCGTCTCTCCCGGTATTGGGGGTTGATGTTGCGCTATGCTCGACTGGCCATAACAGGAAATCCCTGGCCAGGGATGCTGTGATATACTGGTAAGAGTTATCAGTAGTTTCACGAGAGTTATGGACCCTACGTCGGCATGACTTATCGAGCTATTGGGGTCTGACGTTTACCACCCCTAGGCGAGATATGCGATATATCAGACGAACAGATCGGACTGTACGGTAAGTGTTACTGGTTGGATTCACAGGTGTGTGAGCGGGCTTGCTCGTCGATCTTCTGATCGCTCAATACCCGGGTGGCCGTTATGTTTAACAGACCGCTTGCGGCTTGTGGGTGTTTGATATGATCATCATCTGCTGCCGGCGTATTGACGAGTCTTTAGAGTCCTACATAGAGGTTTCCTGGCTCAAGCGAAACGAAATAGGAGCGCATATGAGATATGTGTGGGACCGAGAATAATGCGTGTATGTGATACCGTATTTCATTCTCGCGATGAATGTGTCGAATGGTTGTATGCGATATAACCTAGTTATCGAATCAAGGATTGATTCGATAAGCCGATACATTGGATACTAGCCGGTTATATACGATATGACCGGATCATTGAATCAAGTGTTGATTTAATGATTTAATGTATAATTATATATTTGATATATTACTTTGCATTAACTAGTATTGGTTCACTTTAAATGGATTTACTCACTTGGTTTGTGCACATTGTATATGTGATATATTTTTTTGTGCACATGATCGTATCATGTTTGATGATACATTCTAGCTTGGTTTTGTGTAAAGTATTAAACCATGGTTAATTAGTGGTTAGGGTATCATTTCTTTTCTTTATTCATTTATCTATTTAATTGTTTTATTTATTTCATTTAGAAAAGATATAGAGATAAGAATGGTTGCTAGTTTTGTTCTTAGTTGAAGATTCATGAAGTATTGACTTAGTCACCATTCTTGTCTCATGCCTAACCCTAACCACTCATCTAACCTTAGTTAAATCTCTACACTAAACCATGGTTGAAGAAATGATAACTATTCATTTTATTATCTATTTTTAAAGACTTATCATATCTTCTTCTTCTTCATCATCTTCTTCCATGAAGAAAGCTAGTGACCATCAATGGCAACTAGTGAAATCAAGTGAGAAATCCAATTCTAAAGTCTACCCACTTCCTATTTCTTCATCCTCTACCTCTTGCCAAGTTGTATAGGGTGTTTCCTTCACAAGTTTTCAAGGCTTGGTGAAGTTGGAGCTTGTTCTTGTGATGCCTCGACGTAGATCATCTTCGGCATCGAACCGACGATCAAGCCCGCCCATTCTTCGATGATGCCAATGCTAGAGTCAAGGGTTCGATTTGGACAGCGGAGGGAGATCATCACGGAGCTTAGGAAGTGGTGGACCGGATCTACAAAGGTTGTAGTCATTTTCCCTTAGCATTTAATTCGATTACATGCTTGCTTCGCCTATACTTCTAGCCAACGATCCGTTCTAGGGTTTCTCGGCACCGTAATTTTTAGAAATTGGCATGTTTGATGCCTTGTGAGACTCCATTAGAGTGCCTAGGAACCCTACACAAATAAGCCCTCCTCCACCAATCTTCAGCCAATGAAAGATACAAAGAAATATGGCTGAAACGGAAAACAAACTGGCAACTCCAAAAAACTGATCCCGTAATAAATTACAGGAAAACCCCGCTACTGTATATACATACCCGCATTTGTATTCCGACCGAATACAAATGCAATGAGACAAAGTCTACACTGTACAATACTAGGATATGGCTTAAACCAAAGCCCGCTAGTATTAACCGTCTGATCCTGATCCGTGCAATGCCGCACGTATCTGATCGAATCCTGCCATATCTCCATACGGCCTCTACAGCATTTCGCCCGAAAACTTGAGCAACTGAATGTGGGGGACTCTAAAGACTCGTCAATACTTTAGTTGTGGGTTTAACCACTAGCACATCAGAGGTATTAGCCATACGTGACGGGCTACCAGGTATTAACCAAAAGGGATGTCGATGAGCGAACTCATCCTGACACCCTACTGAGCCTGACAGTGACAATATCCGTAAAGTCCGGTCCGTTCGTCTATGAGCATCGCATGGCGGGCCTAGGGGGTTGGTAAAAGTCAGACCCCCAAAAGCGGTACAAGTCGTGTCGGTGTGTAGCCCAGAACACCCTGAGATACTACTGGAATACCTACCAGTAAATCTCCTGCCTTGGCCTAGGACTTCGTGTAATGGCTCTCCTAGACACAGCGCGACCTCACCCTTAATACCGGGAGAGATGAACCCCTGAAGATCCGCTCACTGCCTCCATGTGGCTCGGGACTGTACCCAACTAAAACCTGTTTGCACGTCTCCTTTGAGCATGGTAGGGTAGTAATCAAAGTACAGTGGGAACTCACACGAGACAAATGACGATCCTCAGGTCGATGAACTAACCTGTACACATGTCACCAGGGAACTGCTATCTGACGTCAGGTATAAGACCAACTAGCATGTTCCCGGCGAGTCCTGTCCGGTGTACTCATAACCCAATGAGCACATGTATACATCTTAGGTGAACCAACTGACACCAGTGGCTTGTGAGACCGTCCACCGCCCCTCGTCGGGGTCTCGACTGTATACACTAGTCTACTCTGGAGTATTGATGCCCTGTCTCGAAACTCCCACGACTAGGGACCTTTTAAGGATATGCTTATAGACTACCAGCTCCCACGTATATGATCGCCCTCATACTGCTGGCAGTCAAGAAAGAATCCTAGGGGCTCTATCAACGTGCAATAGTGACCTGTAAGGTCACCTGAAGCAGTACACGATGATAAAGGTAAACCAGATAGCATACTATCATCTTGAGTAAGACTGTCCTACCGGGATAGGTCCTCTCTCAATCATTGCAATCACGTGCATGTGATCCAATAATTGACTCTGAGGGCACTATCTCCAGCAATCTCCCACTTGCACTCAAGGCTAATTATTGCGATGTCGCATACTCACAGCCCGTGTGATACCGAACATCCAACTCCTCTACTAGTCAGTCTCACAAATCCCGTTTGCGAAACTATTGCGTTCGAGGAATAGCCCCAGCGAGTGGATCCGCTATGATGTATCTTTCTATGTCTCTCTATATCTCAAGTTCGCGGAGAAAGCCATCTCCCGAAATGAGCAATACCTGTCTTAGAATGTGTCTGGATGTCTGATGGGACCTAGCTCATAAATGAACTCCAAATCCAAACTTCTTAGACTGTATCGTCAACTGAACTTAATCAGTATCCTGCGCCATGCCTCCCTCAGTATCCTCCTGGACCACCTATCCATAATACCGCCCCTCGTCAGAGGGAAAAACTCTGACAACCTCCTTGTCGTCCAGGTCACCTTGGAAGCCTGGAATGATAACTGTCTCCCGAATGAGGCTGTCGTTATCATATCCCTAGAACATCCACTTATGTTCTAAAACTGCTTCCGACTGTTTCTCTAGGATAGGATCAATGTCAACTTATTGCATTTAGTGCAAGAACAACATCTGGTGTGGTACTTGACATCTCATGATTGAATCAATTGCCTGAGCAAGTGATCTGCCAATCATGCACATCCCTCTCCCCTTTAGTCTGTAAGACACCTTTAGAGAGGGTGACTCCATCACTTGCAGGTACACCACCATTCCTGGAGTCATCCATTCTAAATACTCTTAGAATGCTGTCTAAGTACCCTGATTGGAAAACCACCCAAATCCAGATCTAAAACCATAGATCTAGTAACCAGAATGTCTGATACAATGTCCAAGTCCCATGTGGAGAAACCAATGTGTGACGACCAAAGTATAACCGATCGTAGTATAGGAATATCACTTCCTACTCTGTGTATGTAATCCAAATACCATGACATCACACCCTACTACCTTCTCAACAGATCCATCCCCTATTCTGATGATGTCAAACCTATGACTGTCACATCAGAAATAGATGATCTATCTCCGCTATATCTGCTTTAGTCTATAAATAGACATAAGCCACCTGTCCACCAATGCTTCCGCTTCTCCCACTGACTATGACAACCCTCTGGCAGAGTCATATACACGTACACTTCTAAAGCTAGTTTAGAACGACGCTATACTCATCCTCCTGCCGGGTCTCGCAGCCTGGAACAACAGAAATGGAAAGTCTGGGTAAACAAGAACTTCCCTGTCACCGTCCTTGAGGCTACCGGAGTACCTCTCGGGTGCCTGAAGTTACCCACCATATCTCCGGAGTGGCCAATGGAATGTCAAACCAGATTGAATCTTTAGGTTCCTATCAAATATTCAGTAATCGTTTGTGGTTCTGGAATCACTTCCAGTTCTACCATACTCCCACTACTGTTTTCTGAAAAAAATCCATTTTTGTTAAAACTGTGGCGAGTCAAGAACAATATCACTATTGATCTTCCAGATGGTAGAAAATCAACCCTCGTCATAGCCTGGGTCAACCCACAAACAGCCATTACAGAAACGTGCCTTGAGTTATCCAGAGTCTGGTTTTAAGCATAAGCCAGACAACTCCCTGTACCTTAACATCGTTAAGATATGAACTGTTCTATATCCAATATAGAACCAGAGGCACTGATTTAATCGAACCAGATTCAAATCATGCAGCTTTTTCCAGTGCATGTCTACTAAATGGAAGGAGGCCGATCAGCGTTACTCAACTTAGGAATGCTTCCAATTATGAGTAACCTGAAAGAGAAACAAGTTTCTCTTAAACATTACTATCAACTGAATACCTTACACAAGTATCTACATCTTCGATCACTTTGAGGAATCCCGATACTTACAATACCTGGTTCTCTACTTTATTCATATACCTATAACTTCTCAAAATTCGGACCCTGTGTTTCCACGAAACACCTATCTAAAAACTAGAGAAGTCATAAGTAAACCGAATATAGTACGAGGACCATCCCCACTGTCCTAATGGACGCTGGACAACATACAATGCTCCGTACAAGTCCTTTGAGTCTAATAACTCATTTCCTGTATGTCGTAGGTTGAAAACTGTACTTATGGTTAAGAAGAATTACACCGCTGTTTAATGCTCCTTACCTAACCATCCACTGATATAGGTAAATGTCATCGACATAATTTCAAAAAAGTATATCTCACTCTATAAAAATAGACGTACAGATATATCAATTTGAAATTGGTGCATGACAGCGGATATTCAAAACCAAATATTTGCCGACCGGCAAACAACCCAGGTGATTTCGTCAAATATCACCAATTACAACGAATTCCGATATAATGAGGACAATCACCGAATTCCCAATAACTTACTCCCACTCATCATCTGTAAAACCATACAGATGTGAGAAGCATACCTGGTAAATACATACCCTGGAGCAAGATTTGATTGGGAAATCAGTTTTCCTTTAACAGTACACAGTGCAACTGAAACTTTGAAAAATTTCGTAGGGGTATCCTGGTATTCCAAGTAATGCCTCTTCCATTATCCAGATTCACAACTACAACCGTGTAATTCTTTGCCATCTTTCCAAATCCCTTTATATGTCTTTAGTCATTACCTTCTGTACACCCCTTTAGGCCAAATGGTTTTCTTCCTTCCCTACCGTTCGGCACCAGCCTATGATTTGGAAGAAGACTATCCAATAAGCATAATGGGTATACTGTCCTAATCCTGGGAGCACTCGCAATGCGAGAGAAGGTGAAGATAAAAGACAACCGAATAAACCTTATTCCTATTTCTCCTGAACCAGAATCCATCCCCGAACTGGAACAAGTTCCTTTCGAGTTCGTATATAACCATACGATGGAGTATCCAAATAAACTGTGGATCTTCGTAGTGATACGGAGTATTCTGGAGAAATACAAAGGTGATTTAGGATTGGCGAATAAATACTTGGTTTGGTCGTGAATAGCAGTCGCAATTTACTTTGCCCTCTTACTAATCCCTTAATATGTCTTTACTTAATACCTTCTGTACACCATCGTTATGCTAATTGGTTTTCTTCATTCCCTACCGGTCGGCACCTGCCTATGGTTTGGAAGAAGACTATCCAATTTGCGTAATAGGTGTACTATCTCCTAAACTAAGGAGTACTCGCAACCTGAGAGAAGGTAAAAGGAAAAGACAACTGAATAGTCCTATCCGTTTTCTCCATAACCGAAAACCATCCTCGAATTCTTTCGAGTTCGTTTATAACCATACGATGGTTTTATCCAATGGAAGTGGACGTTTGTAGTAATACGGGGTGTCTTGGAGAAAAGGGTAAAAGTAGGAGTGGCAATGAGGTTTGCAACTCTGACAATCCAAAAGCCAGTGTTTAAGAAGGTTCGGTTAACTTGGTCACTGAGTCATAGTCTTAGGGTCGGGTCAATGGTCGCTGCCATAAAGAGAGAGAAAAGAAACACTCAGCGTGCACTCTATCCTAGATCAGGATGGTTACCAATTTATCTAATCTGGAAACCTCCCACTGTACCGTCAAATTCTCCTCCAAACCTGAAAGAAGAATTAGTCGGGATCACCCGAGGAGTAAACTAACTCATCAGTGGGAATCGGGATCCAACTATCATCGCATGATAACGTGACGGAATCCGCTCACGTCATCACACTCCAGAAGGTATGCACATATCTGGCAAGTTTCAGTTTCTTTAGAAACTCCCGATGTGGATTTTTGCCCCATGCTCTTATGACCTTGGCGTGAGGTCAAAATATCATAAGTCACATGTCAAGTTCTGCCCATCATTATCCAGGTTAATTTGAGCCCACCCGTACATACCCTTGACGTAGGCTAAAATAGTAGTACGACTGTCCCAAACCAACACATCTATCTATGAAACAGATAAATATCCGGCAGCTACCAATCACTATGCCTTGGCGTGAGGTCAAAATACATAGCTTGAATACTACCGAATATTTAACCGAAATGATGGAGGGCTACGAATGGTTTCTGGCGAAAACCTTTAACGTAATGAACTTGATATCGTTGAAGGAACCGGATAGCTTTTTTAAAATATAGTGGCGAAAACCATTGCTAAAGAGATCACTCCTGGTGAAGGGATCTCGGCTCTTTCCCCGTAGAATGAGGTGCAGGATATTCCAACTGAATACCACGATGCAAAGCAAAAGTAATCGGCTATAGTGAAGTTATTTCCCTGACGCAAACTTCTGTCCAAGGGGTCACTCCCGGTGAAGGAATCTCGGCCCTTGCCTCGTCGACTGAGGAGCAGGATATTCCAACTGAATACCACGATGCAAAACAAAAGAGAACGTCCTTGCAATAACAGCTTTTTGAAAAGTGTTCCAACAACATCAAATTAGGTTTGTTTTTAACTTGCATTGATCCGAATCAACGCAGTCCCATCAATTGATCACACCAATAAAGAACGAAAATAATGATGTACGTATATGCCATCCGCGTTCGCCACTGGGTCCCGTCATTACCCATTAGGTTACTTAACTAACGACAGAGCGGGGACTGGACTAGCGCGGATGCAAAACATATACAACATATACTAGTATATATATCAATATATAATATTTCGCTCAAGGCGTGATAAAATGCAACATCACAGAAATGTACAGCATCATAGAACAATACAGATATCTGGGATCCCCGGGTTTCACAGAGCCGCTACTGAAACCCGACGTTCCCCTGGTCGTGTGGATAGCCTGTGCAATGAAATCCTAGACCCCTACGGGCGCGGCAAGTTCCCGCCAAAACCTGAAGCGAGGCAGCCCCCTTCAGCAACGTGAATGGACCACCCGACACTTTACGGAATCCGGTAACTTGGGCACCCCTCCTGGGTCAACCTGTACCCCCTACGAGTGCGGCGAATAGCCCGCCAATTCTAAAGTAAAGCCCCCTCCGTCTCAATGCCATGAGATGCGGGCTTGTTGCCCTCTAGAACCCGGCTATCCGTGCACCCCTCCTTGGGGTAATCCTAGTACAGAAAGTAAAATATACATACAACGGGTACATCGACCTCGACCCGGTCGTGCCCTAAAAGAATATACAAACAGGCAGTGACGGCAGTCCACATGTCGGACGCTCGCCCCGCAATATCAAATGTACATAATACAACCAAAACTGTACTAGCATTGCATCCAGGCTATCCCCTACGACCAATCCGCAACATCACAGCACAATCACAGAACATCAACGTGAATGTCACGTTCGCAAATCCGTCTAACCGGGCTATAGCAGTTAGACAGGATTTACCGATCAAGTGACATTCACGGTCGCAGATATAATGTAAATACTGTGAACTAATATGTTTAAAATATTCGATCGATCAAATTTACCTAAGTGGGCCCTAAGCACTACTGTAGCACTCACAGAAAATCTGGGCCAAAAAAGAACATTCCAAAACCCCCATTTCCAACCCAAAAGCCCACTGGAAAAAATTGGCACGATGATAACATATTACTGCCGCGGAACCGCGGCCAGAAGGGGGTTTTGGCCGCGGTTCCGTGGTCTTCCTAATGAATCATGGTGTCGAATTTTTACAGTAAGCTTAAAAGTCCCTGCACATAGTTCTGCAATACACTGAAAAAAATTTCGAGCCAGAAAAAAATCGACAGAAAACTGATGCAATGAAAAACGCGGTTTTGGAACATTTGTTCGATCGAAGCTTTAAACATACTAGACAAAGCTAGACTAGGTTAATGGCGAGGCTCTGATACCACTGTAAGTGCACGGCGGCGCTCCGGCCGTCAATCCGACGCCGGAATGCGGAAGCGATGCTTTTCTTTAACTTTTTAAACCGGCACCACCGCGCACTATAAACCCGGATCGTGCCATTAATCTAGTCCTAGCTAACAAGAGAAGGGGTAGAGAGATATACCGAGCGATCCGTGTCCTTCGGTCTTCTCGTCGTCGTCCCGATCTCCCCGCGGAATCTCCGGTTTCCACCTCGTCGCCGGAAGGGCTCCACGTCGCCGGCTTCTTTTTCGGGCTCCCACCTCTGGACCAAGGCAACTCGGGCACGAAGCTGGCGAGTCGATGTGCCCAAGATTTGCTGTAGAATATAGTGTAGAAAGCTATGTCTCATTTGGGGTATTGGAAGTTGCCTTTGGTGGAGGAAATGAACTTGTAAGCTTTTGTGGATGAACTTGGGAATTTTGTAGCATGAAAAGAGCAAAAATTCCCATACCAAAATAATGGGCAGCCCCTCCCTCTATCATGGCCGGCCTTGGCAAGAGAGAATGAGAGGAGAGAGAATATGAGAGAGGGAGTGAGTATCAAAAAGAATGAGAGTCTCTCATAATCCAAGAGAGAGAAAAGGTGATGATGTAAAGAAATGATCACAAGACAAAACCAACACTCCACCAACCTCATCATCTCATCACAAAGTCAAGCTATCATGAACCATCATGAACAAAGGAAAGTCAAGGGTGGTAGAATCATCATGAAACAACAAGATGCAAATAACACCCTCCACAAATGCTTATTTGCACAAATGCAAATAAGCCCTCCTCCACCAATCTTCAGCCAATGAAAGATACAAAGAAATATGGCTGAAACGGAAAACAAACTGGCAACTCCAAAAAACTGATCCCGTAATAAATTACAGGAAACCCCGCTACTGTATATACATACCCGCATTTGTATTCCGACCGAATACAAATGCAATGAGACAAAGTCTACACTGTACAATACTAGGATCCGGTTTAAACCAAAGCCCGCTAGTATTAACCGTCCGATCCTGATCCGTGCAATGCCGCACGTATCTGATCGAACCCTGCCATATCTCCATACGGCCTCTACAGCGTTTCGCCTGAAAACTTGAGCAACTGAATGTGGGGGACTCTAAAGACTCGTCAATACTTTGGTTGTGGATTTAACCACTAGCACGTCAGAGGTATTAACCATACGTGACGGGCTACCAGGTATTGACCAAAAGGGATGTCGATGAGCGAACTCATCCTGACACCCTACTGAGCCTGACAGTGACAATATCCGTACAGTCCGGTCCGTTCGTCTATGAGCATCGCATGGCGGGCCTAGGGGTTGGTAAAAGTCAGACCCCCAAAAGCAGTACAAGTCGTGTCGGAGTGTAGCCCAGAACACCCTGAGATACTACTGGAATACCTACCAGTAAATCTGCTGCCTTGGCCAAGGACTTCGTGTAATGGCTCTCCTAGACACAGCGCGACCTCACCCCCAATACCGGGAGAGACGAACCCCTGAAGATCGGCTCACTGCCTCCATGTGGCTCGGGACTGTACCCAACTAAAACCTGTTTGCACGTCTCCTTTGAGCGTGGTAGGGTAGTAATCAAAGTACAGTGGGAACTCACACGAGACAAATGACGATCCTCAGGTCGATGTACTAACATGTACACATGTCACCAGGAAAGTGCTATCTGACGTCAGGTATAAGACCAATAAGCATATTCCCGGCGAGTCCAGTCCGGCGTACTCATAACCCAATGAGCACCTGTATACATCTTAGGTGAACCAACTGACACCAGTGGCTTGTGAGACCTGCCACCGCCCCTCGTCGGGGTCTCGACTGTATACACTAGTCTACTCTGGAGTATCGATGCCCTGTCTCGAAACTCCTACGACTAGGGACCTTTTAAGGATATGCTTATAGACAACCAGCTCCCACGTATATGATCGCCCTCATACTGCTGGCAGTCAAGCAAGAATCCTAGGGGCTCTATCAACGTGCAATAGTGACCTGTAAGGTCACCTGAAGCAGTACACGATGATAAAGGTAAACCAGATAGCATACTATCATCTTGAGTAAGACTGTCCTACCGGGATAGGTCCTCCCTCAATCATTGCAATCACGTGCCTGTGATCTAATAATTGACTCTGATGGCACTATCTCCAACAGCTAGATCGTGTGTATACGCGTCTAAAACTACCCCGACACGCCGCGACACGCTGGATCACAGAACCTACTCACGTTTCGCGCGTATCGCGCAAACAAAACATACTAGAAAAACGATATATCATCCCAGATTTTGATACAGGTGAAATCTTACAAAATTGCACATGCCAAAACACTGGAAAACACAGCAGACTACCCTAACCCCTAAATCCCATGTCTGGCCGCAATTTGCGGCCAGAACGATTAAACTGGCGGCCTGGGTTGGGTGTTTGGGGTTCTTGCTCTGGTGGTGTGATCAAGGTCTACCAAACATGCTCCAGTTAACTCAATTTTTATCTGAAACCCCCGGGTCTAAAGCAGATCACAGAAAGACAAGAATTTACTTTAAAACGTTAATTTTAGCACTAATTGAAACCCTATGATATTTTAGTGAAATCTGGGGTTAATCTCAGTTTATGTGGCCCTGATAACACTTAACTTGGTTAGGCTAACCAATAAAATCATCCCCTAACCAAAAGTCCACACAATTCACCATATTTAGCACAAAAACTCACTTTTACACTAACCGATGCTAATTCTACACATAAGCTTAGCAAAAAGGAATTGAGTTCAGAAATTATACCCTAATAGACCGTAGGAAGCAGGAGGAAGGAGAAGAGGAAGAAGATGAGGTGTTGCAGCTGCTGCTGGAGCTGATGCTGATGCTGCTGGAGCTGATGCTGCTGCTGTTGCTGAAGCTGGTGCTGCTGCTATGCTGATGCTGATGCTGCGGCTGCTGCTGTTGCTTCTTCTGCTGTTGCTGCTGCAGCTGCTGCAGCTGCTTGTAGTGTGTGTGTGTGTGTGTGTGTGTGTGAGTTAGAGAATGAGAGAAGTGAGAAAAAAATGAGAGGCAAGGAAAAGATAGCACACTAGTCAAACCCCCCCTCTCTCTTTCTTCATTTAATGAGCATGGCTCATGCCATGAAGCTCATACTCTCTCTCTCTCACCAAGTCAACACAAGAAATTCAACCATTTCCATTTAAAAAAAGAAACACACACATAATTAAAACCCCAAATAACTTAATTCAAATGGGTTAACCCACCATGGTTGCTAATCATGGTTTAACTCCAATTAAACCCTAGTTTACATGCACATGTGTGTGCAAGCTTAGAAAAAATTCTAATAAAATATTCATTAAATAGGATAAAGTATTTCAAAATCGATTTGGTAAACTTTTATTTAAAAAACCATATATTAAAGTATAATTAGCCACTAATCACATCCTATGGTGTTACAATCTTCCCCCCTTAAAGAAATTCGTCCCCGAATTTAAAAATATACTGCTACGCGTACCTCCAAAGAGATGAGGGAACTCCTTCCGCATCTCGCCCTCGGCCTCCCAAGTGATCTCTTCACCATTCGGGCTGCGCCAAAGCACCTTCACTGATAGCAAGACCATCGATCGAAGTTTCTTCACCTGCCGGTCCAATATCACGACTGGCTGCTCGGTGAACGAAAGTTCGCGCTCGAGATAAATGGTCTGGTGCTGAATCATGTGAGAAAGGTCATGAAAGTAATTGCAAAGTATCGACACAAAATACGGGATGAATACTCAATAATCTGGGCGAAAGTGACAAATTAAAGGCAACGAAACCAACTCGCTTTAAGGATCTTAAAAAGACCTACAATCCTGGGATAAGCTCCCCAAAACTTAACACGTCATTTATCGGAAAAATCCGTAGGAATACATGATCTGCCACTGCGAACTCGAATCTGCGACCATCTCGGTCGGCATATGACCTCTGTCCGAAATGGAAAATTTTCATCCTGACCTAAAACAACTGGATCATCTCCGAAATCTCTAGACTAGCTGGGGTCCAAAAATCCTACAACGCAGAGTCAGAAAAACAGACTGGTGATCGACACGACCTAACCCCTAAACCTAAAGGTTGCCAATTGGAGTGTCTCCTGATAACAGCTATCGAAGGAGAACCCTAACAATGGCGAGTGACGATCCCCAATTGCCGACAACAATTAATACGTACGCACAAACTTAACAAAGAACAACTGAACAAACTGAGTATAACCGGACGACAAGCATCCGAATGGAGTCACACCCTGACTAAACCTGGGTAGACACCATAACGAAATTTATGGAGACCTGCTCCCATTCCCACTTCGGAACGGTTAAAGGTTACAACTCTCCAGCCGGTCTAGTTGCTCAACCCAAGCACACAACAAGACAGACACCTTGAAACAAAACCCGAGACTTCTCTTTACATCCCTGTCCACCCGTAACTATCTCACAAGTCACGTTAAATGTTGGTGGAACTTGAATGAGTACAAAGAGTTGACCGATGTGCCTGCTCTAGGATTTCACGTCTCTACCCAATAATATCAGGTACACAAATGCGTCCCTAAACTTAGCACACCCTTGTCACAAATCAAGGACTCCGAATCATTACCCAGCCGAATAGGCTCAAGTATCTCTGACGAACGAGCGTCGGCGGCAGTGTCTCACGAAAGCGATTAAAGAAAAGTGGTTGGGCGTGGACATGAGTAAGCTGTCCCCTCAGTAGAGACGAACTTAAGCCGTACTCAACGATCGCACAAGAACTGTAAATCTGCAGATGACTATCACAACAATAAAAATCCGCTGTAGGAAGATGTACATTAAGCTCTGGTGGTCCGTGAAAATCTGACATGACTCTCGAACAAGTAGTGTCTCCAAATCTCCAACGCAAAACCACCGCGGCCATCTCCAGATCATAAGTGGAATATCCTTCTCATACTTCCTCCAAATGTAGGGAAGCAAAAGCGATAACTCCATAGTGTCACCTCAGTACACACTCGAGCTCCACTCACGAAACATCACAGTTAAACTACAAAGTCGCCCGAACCAAAAGCAAAGAAAGAACTGATGCGGTTGTTAACCGAATCTTCAACTGCCGAAACTCCGCACACATGCCTCAGTCCAAAGAAAAGAAACCTCCATTCCGGTCAATTCAGTCAACGGTGCAGCACTACACTAGCAATCCTGCATGAAACGGCGGTAAAAACCTGCTAAGCCTAAAAATCTGCGGACCTCCGTCCTGCTCACAAGTCTGGGCCTAAGCTGTACGGCCACGATCTTCCTCGGAACCATACAAAACCGTCTCCCGTAACTACAAGACCTAGGAGTCAACACAAACAAGCCTGAAGGAACACTCCGAGAATCTAGCAAACCGTTGGGGCTCTCCCAGTATCTGCAAAACAAATCCTCAAGTGCTACTCCGGCCCCTCAAGACACATTAAATAGACCAGAATGTCGTAAATAACACAACCATAACTGGTCGAGGAACGGCCTGAAGAAATCCGGTTCATCATATCCATGAATGCTGCTGGGGCATTGGTGAATCCAATGACACACCAATACACACAAAGCCCGTAGCACGCACAAGGCAGTCTTCGGAATGTCATCACTCTGAACGCGCAACAATGATTACCTGATCCCAAACAAACTTAGAAAATGTCTCGCACTCTGGAGCTGATCGAAGAAATCGTCAATGCGAGGTAAAGGATACCTATCCGCACCGTAAGCCGGTTCAATTGACGATCCATCAATACACAACCTCAATCTGTCATCTTTCTCCTTGAAGAACAGAAATAGGACCTTCCTAATGCGAAACACTCAGACGCACGAAACTCCCCCCAACAAACAACTCTGCAGCATATCCTTAAGCCCCTTAAGCTTCGCCGGCTCATCTGGAACAACGTCGGAAAACTCTCGCACGATAGAAAACCGGTCCAACAAACCAACTGTGGCTACGGTATCACGAATGAACGCCAAGAATCCACGACATCTCCTCAAAAGCTGACTAGAGAAAAAGGCTGAATTCAAGCTGTGAGGGGCGGCGCAACTATCCACCTGCACAACAAGAACTGACTCGCCGGGGAAAACAAAACCTGACTGTTTCCTCACGGTAGTCCACAAACTCCTAGCACGTAGCTAACCAGTCCGTGCCCAGGAGAACGCCAAATCCAACATCTCTAGAAGGATCAAACGACAGACGAATCTCTATCTCCTATCCGATTGGCACACGACCGAATTACGTGTCGCGCAACTAAAGAATCGCTGACAGAAGTTAACACAACAAACGGCTGATCTACCTAACACGACTCTCGTCCCAACCACGTCACAAGTGTGAAAACAAACAATACATCAAAAGAACATATGAATTAAGTATACCTGAAAACTCTGCATTGGACGCCCTCGCGTCCCGATGAGTAGGAGCAAACTCTCATGTCTGCCCTCTACCCGCAACAGGACGAACTCCTCCTCTGCTAGACTGACCCCTCTGAGCGAACCCTCCGCATCCATGACGTCTCAGAATATGACCCTAACGTGGTGCTAAGGAACAATGTCTGACGAAGTGTTGAAGGATTCCGCATCGAAAATATCCACGCGCTGACTACTGACCCTCCTGGGGATGAGAGCCGAACGACTGACCTCGTCCTAAGCCTCTGCTACTCCCGCAACGGTCACGAAATCTGTCTCGACGACTAAGCCTCTGTCTCTGGGTTGGTACACCAGTACGATTCCTCCACAGTTCCAGAACTCTCAAAGTCTCTGGAAGACATGTCTCGTAAACTGGGGCTGCATCTACGGGTGCTATGTAGGTGACGAAATGCTACATGCTGATCGCAAGGAACAACTGGGTAACAGGGGTGACAACCTCCTGTCGCTGCGCTCGAACGGTCTCAACCAATGAGCTCATCGTCTGGCGCAAGTCCTGCATCTCTGCCACTAGTCTAGTGATCTGGTCTGTCGGAGGTGGAACAGGCTGCTCTGGTACAACGGGTGTACTACCCGGATCAGTCCTCGTCTCGAACGAGTCAACTCGAATCTCGGCCCTCGCGGCCGCTCTCTACGCCCTCATAGTCTTTGGCGGCATAATGGCTGGAAAAAAAGTAGGATTCGATAAGGATACGGAAATCGAATCAAAAGAATGTATACAATCATGAAGGAATTTCCAATCAATAAGTCCTAAGGTCGCTTAGGCGGAGTACCGTGTCGTGAGTATGCCGCGGAACATACACACGCTACGCCACTCTGCTTCAGCTACCTACTCGATCATACCAGGGTCATCCTACACTCCGAAGGTAAAACCTACGCTTTGATACCAACTTTGTCACAACCCAAAGTTCGGCCCGAGACCGGCACTTAACCACGTAACGTCTACAGGCATAACGCGACTAAGTAAGCCGAACCCAGAAATCAAAACCATTTGAAGTAGCGAGTGTTTAAAACATTTATTAGAACATTTGTTAAAACGTTTAGAAAACCTTAAGTAATTTAGTAAAATTCTTTAAAGTTCAAGTTATTATCTTAAAAATTTTGGCAGCATTTCCTTTGTAAAAACTAGCCCCGAAATCGGATACAAGACAATATATGAATAAAATGATATACAATAAGAATAAAGCATCCCAAATGGGAGCAATCACGCCCAACGGAGGAAACAATCACCACAAATATAATATACGACGCCGTAGCAAAGAAATGTGCAGTATAAATGAAAACAAATATCATGAAAGATAAGGCTGCATAAATAAAGTCGGCTCACAACGAGCTCGACACCAGAGTACAAAATAATATACATCGTCCTCACAACTGGTCTCTAAGTCAATACATGAAAGTAGATGGAGAGTACTAGATACAACAGTGTATACAACTGGGAAATAAACAGATACCGCAGAAAAACCGACCTATCAGCAAAAAGGCTCGCACGCCAACTGTAGTGGTATCTGTATCAAAAGATGCAAGAAATCAGCCTGCCGCGACTACTCCGAGGGGCAACCTGCAAACACTGTGGCACAACGGGGGTGAGTTGCCAACTCGTGAATAGTAGATAACATATAAAGGTAATCGCGAGTATGCACGTGCTGCGCTATCCTAACCTATGCCAACAGATAACGTCTATATGATGAGATATATGAGCAATAATCATGCAACAAGTGCGATCTAATAACATCTCTATATGATAAGCAGGGTATGCAATAATCGTGCATAACAAATGCAATCTAATAACATTTCTATATGATAAGCAGGGTATGCAATAATCGTGCATAACAAATGCAATCTAATAACATCTATATGATGAGCAGGGTATGCAATAATCGTGCATAGCATGTGTACTCTATCAGGTACAACAGATACAGGATGAGATGTATAATACTGAATGCTGAGCAGGGAAATAAATAACATTTACACGGAAGGTCAACGTGGGAAATAATCGGTATCCATCGATACACCAAAATCCCGGTAAAACTCAGGCGTCGTCATCCTCATCGGCCCTCGAATCCTGTAAATCTCATAGAATCGTGAGTGCCTAGCATCGGCACACGAAAATATCATGAAATCATCGTGTCTAGCATCGACACGCAAATCTTCAAGTATCAGGCCTCGTTGGTATGGGTCGGCCCGTATCCATCTCTCAGCTCTGGTTAGTATCCTCCGGATAACCGCCAGGCTCAACCAATCACTGGTAGGTAGTAGTCCCTCCGCCGGGCTCACCGTCTAACAATACGAGTCTTCTTTCCCCGGGGTACCATACCGGGTCCACCATGTACCCACAATCGGTGCCTACCGCTCCTCGAATCGGGTATACTCACACAAGCTCTCTGGAACCGAGAAAACTCATGGTGGACGCACTGAAATATCATATCAAGAGAAACCGGGTTTTTAAAACAATGCATAATTTTCTTAAAATAATACCACGTATCTCAAATCCATAAATCCCATAAATCCAAACTCAATGCGTAAATCCATGCAATGTGTCGTATGACACTAAGAGTAAAAAGGGAAAAACCGTTCTTTTAAAAGAATCCAGTTTTGAAAATATCTCATGCGGTCCCTATTTCCATGAAATCAAATCAATATTATCCATGTATGTGACATATGTATGTATGTAGGTATGGATGTGCAAATGGATATATACGCGAATATGAGTGTAGCACTAGTATGAACATACAGTTTGCATGTGCGCAAGTATGAAAATATCAATATATGTGTGAATATGCGATAAGTCATGACAATCATCATTGATGCGGAAATCAAACGATATGTAATTCGTAGCAATCCTATAGTGCAAGTGTCATGGCAATCACTAACGGTGTGAATGTATCATACAAATAGTGCTCGTGCAGCTTTAACTGTTAGTGACAGTGCAGTGTTATATACTACCAATTCTATATGCAGCAAGAAGGTATGCTACAAAAGTCCATATGTACATCTACGACTAAATATCCTATCACGCCCTGACGCTTAACGCCATACGGGCGATTTCCCCGTAGATGTTAAATCTACTCACCTGGTCGCGTGCTAAGTATAGCCGACTACCTGCTTTCCCTTCTTTACGGCGTCTGTTCAGTTGATAAAACTGCACACTTGTATTACATTTTTCCTACCATTTTCATATTAAAAAAGGACTATATTATAATATATTATACATATGAGGGTTTATGTGTAAAAACATTATTTTCCATGTGTTAATATATGTTAATTATCATTTGATAGGAAAATGTATGCAAATAATATTATTGATCTAATCCTAGTAGAACAAAGTCTACTAAAATCTTATTTGAGTTGTTGTGCAGAATATTTCCAAGTTGTTTTGAAGGATTTAACAAACAAATCAATTTGTTGAAGAAAACTTGCCAAATTAAGAAGCAAACTTGGAGACCAAGTCTGGAAGCAACAGAGAAATGATTTTCAGATTCTGAAGATGCCTAGGATTGCCACATGTCACCAGATGAAAGCCCAAGAAAAATAAGCAATTGATCACATCCCTTGAGCGCGGATCCGCGGCCAAACACACATTTGGGCCGCGGATCCGCCGCAATAATGATGAGTTGGAAGGCAATATTTTGGGAGATTGACAACTGCTGAATTTTACCAACTTCTCAACAATAAGATTCTGGGTTTGCACTATATAAAGGCACCGAGAGCCTCTTGGAAAAGCCATCAAGCCGAAGAGATCACGAAGTCCAAGACGGCTCACGCATCCAGGCTGATCATCAACGGTTCATCTACCTCCTTGGAAGAGATCGAGAAGCAACTAGTTTTGTAATCATTTTCTAAGGAATCAAAGTGTAGATTGTTCAAGTTGATTAATAAAGGTAGTTGTTTTATTTAATTCTTTTGCATTTTACATTATGTTTTTCCTCTCTTTCTTTTCATCTTCTTCTCCCAACATGCGCGAGTAATTCTCCGCTTGTTAGGGTTCGTAGGATTAGGGTAGGCTAATGAACGATGAAAATAATTAAACCCTTTTTAAGTCCTATAAAGTTTAGGAACTTTATCAAAAGAATCATTAACATCCTAATCGGGTGCGCTAGCAATTCTTTGCTAGTTCCGACCGCGATTAGAGATTAGATTAATGATTGTTTTGGTAAAGGCTAGATATGAACGGAGTTCCGTGTCGAGATAAGGGTTACGAGTGGGATTCCTTTTCCCTCCAGAAACCCTAATCTACACGCATCACCGTCGTTCTAGTTCTAAATCTATTAATGGATAAAAAGGGTAACTTTTAATTAATCGTCCATAACTACTAAATCCTAACGAACCCTACAAGCCTTCTTATTATATTTACTACATCTTTAAAATAATCTAGATCTATATTTTACATTCTTCTTTAACGTAGATCTAGAAACCTTTCCACAAAATTCTTTATTCCTCCTCTCTTTTTCAACACATCTAAAGTAAGAGTAAAAGGTTCAACGTTTCCCTGAGGACGACCCGTACTCACCTCGGTCTAGCTACATGCGACACCGTTCTGATTGCGGTTAACTACAAACACAAATTTTCGAGATCAATTAAATGGCGCCGTTGCCGGGGATACGTGCGTAATTTTTTATTTTTACTATTTGTGTTGAATTCTTAGACGAGTCATATCATTAACACAAAACTGCAAATTGCATATTTAACGATTTGTGCGTGAATTTTGCGAGGAAATCTGGAGACACAGAATTAAGGAGAACAGGAAACAGAGACATTTTTAGAAATCCAGAGGAGCACATAAGGCTATACAAAAATTTTCATCAAATGATCCCTCTTCCACGCGGCGGAACCGCGGCATAAAAGCACTTTGTGCGGCGGAATCACGGCAGGAAAGAAGAGTTAGGGCCACAGAATTCTCTGGTATCTTTCTCAACTCCTCTCTCTCCTCAAATCCAATAAAATCTATTTTCTGCAGGATTCTTTGCAAAATTGCGCCGCTCAAAAATCTTTTTGCAAAAGTTTTGTGATTAGTTTTGTTTTGCATATTTAATACGGATTTCTAAGGGGAAAAGACCAAATCAAGATTAGGTGGGGATTTCATCACCCTTCCTAAGCCCCACAAATCACAAACCGAGCATCTGCATCAACCCTACAATAATTTAAAAAATATCTAGACCAGACTCTAAGGACTGTCGCGCTCAATAAGGACAGAGGAAGGTCGTGGGTAATCTATCGTTTATCCGCATTACTTTTGTAGTGCCTAGGCAAGTGTGACAAAGGCTAGTGGTTTTTAATTAGGCCCACGACGTGGTTCCTTCCCACTTACCTGGCACTTATCTGGCTACAAGGGTAGTACGGAGGCGGTAGAGGATTTATCCTGCGGCTTGTCCTTTGGAAGTCTAGGAGCGGTCTAGAGACTGACCTAAGTAACCTTAGTTCTAGGGTTGCTTGTGCATCTTAGCGAGATTTGTCTTGAGTCCCACTTTTTCAAAACAAACCAATTTTTAAACCACACACACGCTGCCACTTGCACTAAACCCGCTTAGTGCATGCTCGGCTGGACACGGGATCCTAGTGCCCGTCTTGTCCGCGTTCCTGCTATCGACGCCGAAGTCGGTACTTCTTCATCTTCTTTTCCCCCACCACACACCACATCGACCGTGATGGACGGCACTCCATCAAATTATAACACCACGCTGCCACCGCCCGAAGGTGCGCAGAATCCACCGCGCATTTCTCTCCAAGAGAGATGCTATCCTATCCGTGGTCCTCTTCCTACTTGTCTATCTCTTCCACCACCTAACGGGGATAATTTCGAAATTAAACCCCACTACATCAACCTGCTGCCCAAATTTCACGGGCTTGAGTCAGAAGACGCGTACGTTTTCATCACTAAATTCGAAAACGTATGCGCAATGATGGGTACTTCACAATTGACCTTAGATGCTATGCGCTTACGTCTTCTCCCATTCACACTGTGCGACTTGGCAGAAAAATGGTTTTATAATACTGCCGCACACTCTATCGCTAATTGGGATGAATTCGTCGTAGCATTTCTTAAGAAGTTTTACCCAAACCAAAAGACTGCACATGTTAGGAGCGAGATCAACCAGTTCACCCAGCTTCCCAATGAACCATTTTGGAAGTGCTTTGAACGTTTCAAAGATCTGCTTGTCCAATGCCCCCATCACGGAATACAAAGATGGGATTTATGTCGGATTATATATGAGGGCATTAATCCAGCGACAAAGCAGATGCTTGAAACAATGTGTCAATGCAATTTCATGTCTAAAGATGACGGTGAAGCATGGAAATATCTGGAAGACCTTGCTGAACACACGTTGCAGTGGGAAAGCGTAAGACCACCTTCAACTAAGGGAGGTATTCATCAGCTCGACGTTTCTATCGCAGTAAAAGCCGAAATGGCAGCGATTCAAAAGAAACTCGATGCTATTGAAAACAAGTTCTCAACATTCTCCCTAAATCAGGCCACGCTTCCTAAGACTGTCTGTGGTTGCTGTTCGGATCCTTCACACTTAACGGAAGAATGTCCTATGAATGCATCGTTTCAAGCGAATGCTGCTTTTCAGCAGCGACCTAGAAATGATCCTTATTCTTCCACATATAATCAAGGATGGAGGAATCATCCTAATTTTGCTTGGAATCAAAACCAACAAAGTAATTATCAAAGACCTTCTCCACAGCAACCACAACCACAGAATCAGCCCCCCTTTCAGTCACAAAATTTCCAAAATCCGGCCAACATTTCTACACCACAAGTGGCCGGTACTGACAACTCACTTGCACAAACTTTGGATATGTTCATGAAACAATCCATGCACAATTCGGCTGAGATAAGGTCTTCTATTGATACCCTAACGAAAAACTCCTCCTCCCATGGTGAGAGTATTAAATCAATAGAAAACCAAATCGCACAGTTAAACGCCGCAATGAGTGCGAGAGAGAAAGGGAAACTCCCATCTCAACCCCTACCGAATCCTGGCCATTCACAAAGTCATAATGTGAATTCCATTACTACGTTGAGATCGGAAAAAGTGCTGAATGACCGAGTGGGTGAGCAATGTGATGATAGTGACACCAATGATACCCCAGCTTCTTCTTCTTCCCCTAATTCGTCTAGTCTCCCACCTTCACCCGAGCCTATTCTCCATTTTCCCCAAGGCTCGAACCCTTCGCCCAGTTCGCCAAATCTATCTAAGTCGATTCCCACTCCAGTTTTGGGATCGAATCCATCCCCACAGTCTTCTCCACAAACATTGGACCCAAAACTTATTGATCAAGCACCTTATCCAAACAGGTTGAGGGGCAACAGACCAAGTCCACAAATGGAGAAGATTGTGGAAATTTTTAAGCAAGTTAACATAAACATTCCTCTCCTAGATGATATTCAACAAGTTCCGTCATATGCAAAAATCTTAAAGGACTTGTGCACTAGGAAGCGAAAAGTTCAAGTACCTAAAAAAGTTTTCCTTGCGAGTAATGTGAGCACTGCTTTTACACAACAACTACCCAAGAAACGAAAGGACCCCGGAAGTCCTACAATTTCTATTTCCATTGGGGGTAAAAATATTAATCGTGCTCTACTCGATCTTGGTGCTAGTGTTAACTTGCTTCCGTATTCTGTGTATGAGCAATTAGGGATCGGAGAGTTAAAACCTGCGCATTGCACTCTTCAGATGGCCGATCGATCTATCACCCAACCAAGGGGTGAGCTAGAGGATGTGTTAATCAAAGTCGGGGAATTCATATTCCCTGTGGAATTTATCGTTATAGATACACAACCTGTAGCAAACCCACGCAATCAAATCCCGGTGATACTCGGTCGACCCTTTTTGGCCACTTCCAACACAGTAATTAATTGTAGAAACGGCTCTATGACCCTATCCTTTGGAAAGAAGTCAATTGAGCTTAATATTTACAAGTTGGGAAGTGAACCCTCCGAACCCTATGCTCATGTGTGTTCTGTCGAATTAATGGATGTCGACAGCAGCGAATTTGATCAACCTCATGATACAGACTCTTTTCATATGTTGTTGTTTGACCCAACCATTTACTCTTCCACCTAGTTGTCCGGGTCAACATCTAATGAGGAACCTTATATTGAGTCTGACGATCACCCCATTTTTTCTGATGACATTATTTTTCGGGGTATCGATGAAAGCTTTGAGGAAATTTTCGCTGATGAACTCGCATTTTTACAAGACACGGGTGTCGAGATGAATCAACTCCAAGATGAAGAAATTGGACCTCCACCCCCTCTTTTGGACAATCATGATAATGCGAGTAATCCATCATCACTATCACTGTGTCGTCTCTCCAAATTGAGACGCAATCCTTTTCCATTACACCTCTTGTCACCTCCACACTTCTTCACATCAAAAGGTGACATGTTCTTCCACCAACCTTGGTACTTCATTGATAAAATTTTTGAATGGTTGGTGTTGACCTTCGGTCTTTGCAAAGCTTGGCATTGACCAATAACCTTGACCCCCTCAAGTGATTTTAAAAGATTAAAAATGTTTAACTCAAGTTTGGGGGAGGGGTGGTATATTTTGGCTCTTGAAAGAAAATGATTTTTACAAAATTGTGAGCCTAAAATAAGTTTGGGGGAGGATTTTCACTTTCATATATTGTTGCCCCCATTAATAATTTCCTCCCAAGTCTACAGGTTATTTTTTCTTAATGGATGACATCAGTGAGGACACTGCTGTAAACAGGTTTGGGGGAGGTTTGTGCTTATTTACACATCAATTTGCATCATATTTTGCATAAGCACAATATTTTCAAAAATATTTCAAAAATTTTCTTTTATAACAAAAGAGTAGAAAGTGAAAAATTACATCCAAAAGATAGGAATAGTTTAAGAAAACCAAGAAATTTAGAAGTTTTCTTAAACGAACTAGTAATAAGTAGTTATGAGCTGTTGTCCCAAGGGTTAGTAAGATGAAGGAAGTCACTAATCTGAGGATAAAAATAAGTCTGAAAAATAGTTTCTATTCTGGAAGCCGAACATTTGAATGTTGATACCCTACTATATGCACTTACACACGTCTTGAAACTCGGGATAGTAGAGGATACCTTGAAATGCTCTTGTCTAAAAGCCAAAGTATGAAGGAAGTAAAAAAAAAATGAAGAAAATATAAAAATGGTGAAAAGAAAAAAAATGAACACTGGTTTTGTATCGCCAAGGCAGCAATAAAAAAATATAGCGAGGGTGCCTCTTTACCTAGTGCCTTAAGGCCAACTGGTCTGGGAGTCACTGCTAAGCCTTAGGTGGTGCAAGACGAGGAAAATATTATCACCTAATCAGCAAGCACATGAGTAATTGGTTGGTTAGTACCTCAAGAAGTATTAACGGTCGCATGAAAATGTGTGAGCGAATTTTAGTATTCATAAAATTAAAAAGTACTGAGGTAGATGGACAAGAGTATGATAGCTTGAATTGAATTCTCCGAGTGTAGGGATGTTCTTTACACACACGTGGGGTTATATGATCAATGTTTGGATGAAAGGTAGGAATGAAGAATAAAGACGATGTTTTATTGAGGGATGATGTGATTTCTAACATTTTTTCATGACTATTAAGATAGGGCTCATGACAACTGAAAAGCTAGTATAGTTGGAAACTCTTCTTTTCAAAGTATTTCTTTTATGGTTCTTGTCTTTATATGTAAATTTCACCATCTTTCTTTTGTTATAGGATTTTGTGGGTGTAATCCGCTGAAAAACCCTCAGGAGACAACACTCCTCCTACTAGGGACACCTAGAGGTTTAACGGCTTGTTGCACGTGCTCAGTGCAATCGTGTCTGCCTACGAAAGTGTGCTTAGTTTTCTCCTTTCTTTTTCTCCTCTTAAATAAACTAGTTTGCTCGGGACGATCAAAGATAAGTTTGGGGGTATTTGTTCAGTTGATAAAACTGCACACTTGTATTACATTTTTCCTACCATTTTCATATTAAAAAAGGACTATATTATAATATATTATACATATGAGGGTCTATGTGTAAAAACATTATTTTCTATGTGTTAATATATGTTAATTATCATTTGATAGGAAAATGTATGCAAATAATATTATTGATCTAATCCTAGTAGAACAAAGTCTACTAAAATCTTATTTGAGTTGTTGTGCAGAATATTTCCAAGTTGTTATGAAGGATTTAACAAACAAATCAATTTGTTGAAGAAAACTTGCCAAATTAAGAAGCAAACTTGGAGACCAAGTCTGGAAGCAACAGAGAAATGATTTTCAGATTCTGAAGATACCTAGGATTGCCACATGTCACCAGATGAAAGCCCAAGAAAAATAAGCAATTGATCACATCCCTTGAGCGCGGATCCGCGGCCAAACACACATTTGGGCCGCGGATCCGCCGCAATAATGATGAGTTGGAAGGCAATATTTTGGGAGATTGACAACTGCTGAATTTTACCAACTTCTCAACAATAAGATTCTGGGTTTGCACTATATAAAGGCACCGAGAGCCTCTTGGAAAAGCCATCAAGCCGAAGAGATCACGAAGTCCAAGACGGCTCACGCATCCAGGCTGATCATCAACGGTTCATCTACCTCCTTGGAAGAGATCGAGAAGCAACTAGTTTTGTAATCATTTTCTAAGGAATCAAAGTGTAGATTGTTCAAGTTGATTAATAAAGGTAGTTGTTTTATTTAATTCTTTTGCATTTTACATTATGTTTTTCCTCTTTTTCTTTTCATCTTCTTCTCCCAACATGCGCGAGTAATTCTCCGCTTGTTAGGGTTCGTAGGATTAGGGTAGGCTAATGAACGATGAAAATAATTAAACCCTTTTTAAGTCCTATAAAGTTTAGGAACTTTATCAAAAGAATCATTAACATCCTAATCGGGTGCGCTAGCAATTCTTTGCTAGTTCCGACCGCGATTAGAGATTAGATTAATGATTGTTTTGGTAAATGCTAGATATGAACGGAGTTCCGTGTCGAGATAAGGGTTACGAGTGGGATTCCTTTTCCCTCCAGAAACCCTAATCTACACGCATCACCGTCGTTCTAGTTCTAAATCTATTAATGGATAAAAAGGGTAACTTTTAATTAATCGTCCATAACTACTAAATCCTAACGAACCCTACAAGCCTTCTTATTATATTTACTACATCTTTAAAATAATCTAGATCTATATTTTACATTCTTCTTTAACGTAGATCTAGAAACCTTTCCACAAAATTCTTTATTCCTCCTCTCTTTTTCAACACATCTAAAGTAAGAGTAAAAGGTTCAACGTTTCCCTGAGGACGACCCGTACTCACCTCGGTCTAGCTACATGCGACACCGTTCTGATTGCGGTTAACTACAAACACAAATTTTCGAGATCAATCAGCGTCCGACGTGCCCGCCTGCGAACCTAGAATTTACACATAGAAAATCCACATAATAAAATATCTAGCAAAACGCGATATCGAAATCAAACGAGAAACTCGCGTCGCGAACTAAACGCGCGTGTGTCCGATACGCTAGATCGTGTGTATACGCGTCTAAAACTACCCCGACACGCCGCGACACGCTGGATCACAGAACCCACTCACGTATCACGCGTATCGTGCAAACAAAACGTACTAGAAAAACGATATATCGTCCTAGATTTTGATACAGGTGAAATCTTACAAAATTGCACATGCCAAAACACTGGAAAATACAACAGACTACCCTAACCCCTAAATCCCCTGTCTGGCCACAATTTACGGCCAGAACGATTAAACTGGCGGCCTGGGTTGGGTGTTTGGGGTTCGTGCTCTGGTGGTGTGATCAAGGTCTACCAAACATGCTCCAGTTAACTCAATTTTTATCTGAAACCCCCGGGTCTAAAGCAGATCACAGAAAGCCAAGAATTTACTTTAAAACTTTAATTTAGCACTAATTGAAACCCTATGGTATTTTAGTGAAATCTTAGTTAATCTCAGTTTATGTGGCCCTAATAACACTTAACTAGGCTAGGCTAACCAATAAAATCATCCCCTAACCAAAAGTCCACACAATTCACCATATTTAGCACAAAAACTCACTTTTACACTAACCAATGCTAATTCTACACATAAGCTTAGCAAAAGGGAATTGAGTTCAGAAATTATACCCTAATAGACCCTAGGAAGCAGGAGGAAGAAGATGAGGTGCTGCTGCTGCTGGAGCTGCTGTTGATGTTGTTGGAGCTGATGTTGCTGCTGTTGCTGAAGCTGGTGCTGCTGCTATGCTGATGTTGCTGCTGTTGCTGATGTTGTGGCTGCTGCTGTTGCTTCTTCTGTTGTTGCTGCTACAGCTGCTTGTAGTGTGTGTGTGTGTGTGTGTGAGTGAGAGAATGAGAGAAGTGAGAAAAAAAATGAGACGCGAGGAAAAGATAATACACTAGTCAAACCCCCCTCTCTTTCTTTCTTCATTTAATGAGCATGGCTCATGCCATGAAGCCCATACTCTCTCTCTCTCTCTCACCAAGTCAACACAAGAAATTCAACCATTTCCATTTAAAAAAAGAAACACACACATAATTATTGTTGGAGATAGTGCCCTCAGAGTCAATTATTGGATCGCAGGTATGTGATTGTAATGATTGCGGAGGACCTATACCGGTAGGACAGTCTTACTCGAGATGATAGTATGCTATCCGGTTTACCTTTATCAGTTGTGTAAAGGTTCAGGTGACTGATCACTGTTACACTTTGATAGAGCCCTTAGGATCTTGCTTTACTACCAACAGTATGATGGCGATCATATACGTGAGAGTTGGGTGGTTTATAAGCATATCCTTAATTGTGGTCCCTAGTCGTGGGAGTTTCGAGACAGGGCATCGATACTCCGGAGTAGACTAGTGTATACAGTCGAGGCCCCGACGAGGGGCGGTGGCCGGTCTCACAAGCCACTGGTGTCAGTTGGATCACCTAAGATGTATACAGGTGCTCATTGGGTTATGAGTACACCGGACAGGACTCGCCGGAAACCTGCTAGTTGGTATTATACCTATTGTCAGATAGCAGTTCCCTGGTGACATGTGTACAGGTTAGTTCATCGACCTGAGGTCGTCATTTGTCTCGTGTGAGTTTCCACTGTGCTTTGATTTCTACCCTACCACGGTTCAAAGGAGTCATTCAAACAGGTAGTTTTTGGGTACAGTCCCGAGCCATATGGAGGCACGTGAGCGGATCGGCAGGGGATTCGTCTCTCCCGGTATTGGGGGTGAGATCGTGCTGTGTCTAGGAGAGCCATTACACAAAGCCCACAGCCTTGGCAGGAGATTTACTGGTAGGTACTCCAGTAGTATCTCAGGGTGTTATTGGGCTACACTCCGACACGACTTATACTGCTATTGGGGGTCTGACGTTATTAGCCCCTTAGGCAGATATGCGATACTCATAGACGAACGGACCGGACTGTATATACATTTTCACTGTTAGGCTCAGTAGGGTTTCCGGATGAGTTCGCTCATCGGCCTCCCTTGAGGTCAGTCCATGGACAGCCGTTACGCATAGCTAGTGCCGCTGACGGCTTGTGGTTAAACCCACTGCCAGGGTACTGACGAGTCATTAGAGTCCCCCAAAGACAGTTTCCCAAGTTCGGGCGAAACGTTGTAGAGGCCGTATGGTTTTATGGCAGGGTTCGGAAAATGCACGTGCGTTTACGCACGTGTCATATTTCGGGCAGATAATACTGGTGGGCTTTGGTTTAAGCCGGATCCGAGTATTATACTGTGTAGATATAATATCTTTGTCTCAGTTGCATTTGTATTCGGTCGTAATACAAATGCGGGTATATTTATACAGTTACGGGGTTATCCTGAAATTCATTTCGGGATCGCTTTTGGAAGTTGCCAGTTTCCAGTTTTCTATCAGCCGTCTTTTAACATTCGGTTAAAGACGGATTTATCTTTTCTTTGGATAAGTGTGGATCCTTCTAGAAGGTTCTAGAAGAGGTGATTAGGCTTGTGACTCACTTGTTCATTAATGGTGCTTTAATGGTGCATTTATTGTGTTCATACTTTGTGTTCACACTAGATATTTCTCTTATTGTCACCTCCCCATCTCCTACACTCACCCCCCACCTCCTTATATATGGCCGGCCCCCTCTTCTCTCTCATACACTTGATTGATTCATTTTGGTGAAAAGATTATGATAGTTTTGGGGTGTATGGAAATTTCATAGCTTATTTCATTCCATCACCCGAATTAATTGGCAACTTCATCAACCGTTCGTCCATGGCTTTGGACGAAGCGAGACAAAGTATTCTACTCATTCTCTACATCAATCTTGGTCGTCTATTTTAGCAAACTTGACTACCGAGTTGCCTCGGGTCAGAGGCGGGAGCCCGTTTAAAGAATCGTTGACGTGGTGCAACCTGGACGAGCAGATAGGAGATCGAAGAGATCGGAGCAGCCGCAACGGAGCGTGGGATGATGGTTAAAGAACGAAGGACTCGGATCGTTCGGTATAACCTTTCTACTCTCTTTACAGTTTGTTAGTTTAGCAATAATGGCAGATCCGGGTTAAAGTATACGATAGCGCCAGTTAAAAAGTTTTTGTTCCGCATTTGGCGTCTGTAGACGGCCGGGGCACTACCGTAGACTTACAGTGGTATCAGAGCCTCACCATTTTGCTTTACTAACTTGTGCTAACGCGTTTAAAATATCGATCGGGCCGAATATAAAAAACTACAACTTTTCAATTCTGAGTTTCTGTCGATTTTAAAATGGTTCTAAAATTAATTTTACACATCACAGAAAATTCAGCAGGCTTTTATAAGCACGTGGTAAAAATTTGGGCACGTGATCATTCAAGAGCGCCGCGGAATCGCGGTCAAACCTAGGGTTTGACCGCGCATCCGCGGCCATTCTATTGGATCACTGCTCCAAATTTGCACAGTGACTTCTTGACTGGAAATTGTAGTTTTTGGGATATATGTTTTGGGCCCAGATTTTGTTACTGTACAGAAGATGTTCGTGGGGCCCACTTCGTGTTTTTTAGTCGATCGAAATTTAAACATGTTAGTTTACAGTACTTACATTATATCTCCGACCGTGAATGTCATTTGATCGGTAAACCGCGTCTGATTGCTATAGTTCTTTTAGACGGGTTTGCGAACGTGACATTCGCGTTGATGTTCTGTGTTGTGCTGTGATGTTGCGGATTTGTCGTGGTGGATAGCAGTGTGCAATGGTAGTGCAGTTTGGATTTATTTGTACATTTGATATTGCGGGGCGAGCGTCCAACATGTGGACTGCCGTCACTGCCTATTGTATAATATTCTTTTGGGGCATGACCGGGTTGAGGTCGATGTACCCGTTGTACATATTTTTCATTTCTGTACTAGGTTTTACCCCGCGACGGAGTGCACGGATAGACGGGTTCTGGAGGGCAACAGGTCCGCATCTCATGGCTTTGAGAGGCAGAGGGGCCTCACTCTAAAATTGGCAGACTATTCGCCGCACTCGTAGGGGGTACAGGTTGACCCAAGGAGGGGTGCTCAAGCTACCGGATTCCGTGAAGTGCAGGGTGGTCCATTCACTTTGCTGTAGGGGGCTGCCTTGCTTCAGGTTTTGGCGGGTAACTTGCCGCACTCGTAGGGGTCTAGGTTTCATTGCACAGGCTATCCACACGACCAGGGGAATGTTGGGTTTCAGCAGCGGCTCTGTGAAACTCGGGGATCCCAGATTATCTGTATTGTTCTGTGATGCTTATTACTTTTCTGTAATGTTGCATATTATCACGCCTGGAGCGATTATTGTATATTGGTAAATATAATATTAGATGTTGTATATGTTTTACACCCGCGCTAGTTCAGTCCCCGCTCTGTCGTTAGTTAAGTAACCTAACGGGCGATGACGGGACCCAGTGACGAATGCGGATGGCATATACGTACATTTTATTTTCGTTCTTTTCTGGTGTGATTAATGATGGGACTGCGTTGATTCTGATCGATGCAAAGTAAAGCAAACCTGTTTACAGTTGTTGGAACAAATTTAAAAAGTGTTATTGCAAAGCCGTTTCCTTTTGTTTTGCTTAGCGGTATTCAGTGGAATATCCTGCACCTCATTCGACGGGGCAAGGGCCGATATCCCTTCACCGGGACTGACCCCTTGGGCAGAAGTTTGCGTCAGGGTAATAACTTCACTATAGTCGATTACAAGTTGCTTTGCATAGCGGTATTCAGTGGAATATCCCGCACCTCATTCCACGAGGAAATAGCCGAGATCCCTTCACCGGGAGTGACCTCTTTAGCAAAGGTTTTCGCCACTATATTTTTATAAAAAGCTATCAGGTTCCTTCAGCGATATCAAGTTCGTTACGTTAAAGGTTTTTCGCCAAAAACCAGCCGTAGCCCTCCGTCATTTCTTTTGGGTATTCAGTAGTATTCAAGCTATGTATTTTGACCAATGCCAAGGCATAGTGTTTGGTAGCTGCTGGGTATTCATTTGTTGCATAGATAGATGAGTTGGTTTGGGACAGTCATTCTGCCATTTTGGCCAACGTCAAGGGCATGAGCGGGTGGGTTCAAATTGACAAGATAGTAACGGGTAGAACTTGGCATGTGACTTATGACATTTTGACCAACGCCAAGGTCATAAGAGCATGGGGCAAAAATCTTATCGGGAGTTTCTAAAGAAACTGAAACTTGCCAAGTATGCGCATACCTTCTGGAGTGTGAGTAACGTGAGTGGATTCCGTCACATTATCATGCGATGAGAGTTAGATCCCGATTCCCACTGATGAGTTGGTTTACTCTTCGGGTGATCCCGATTGATTCTTCTTTCAGGTTTGGAGGAGAATTTTACAGTATAGTGGGAGGTTTCCGGATTAGATAAAGTGATAACCATTCTGATCTAGGTTAGAGTGCACACAGAGTGTTTCTTTTCTCTCTCTCTTTGGCAGCGACCTTTGACCGACCCTAGACTATGACTCAGTGACCAAGTTGACCGAACCTTCTTAAAATACTGGCTTTTGGATTGTCCGAGTTGCATAAATCATTGCCACTCCTTCTTTTACCCTTTGCATTTCTCATAACACCCCGTATTACTACGGACATCCACTTCCATTGGATAGATCCATTGTATGGTTATATACGAACTCGGAGGGATTTCTTCGAGGATGGATCAAGGTTCAGGAGAAATAGAATTAGTTTATTCAGTTGTCTTTTATTATCACTTTCTCTCAGGTTGCGAGGGCTCCTTGGTTTAGGTGAGTACACCTATTACGCTTATTGGATAGTCTTCTTCCAAACCATAGGCAGGTGCCGAAAGGTAGGAAATGAAGAAAACCAATTAGTCTAAGTAGGGTGTGCAGAAGGTAATATGTAAAAACAAAATAAAGGGATTAGAAAGAGGGCAAAGTAAATTGCGACTGATATCATTCACGACCAAACCGCGTACTTCATCGCCACTCCTATTTTACCTTTAAAAGAATAAGGTATTATTCAGTTGTCTTTTATCATCACCTTTTCTCAAGATACGAGTACTCCTTAGTTTAGGAGGGTACACCTATTATGCTTACTGGATAGTCTTCTTCCAAACCATAGGCTGGTGCCAAACGGTAGGGAAGGAAGAAAACCATTTAGCCTAACGATGGTGTACAGAAGGTAAGGACTAAAGACAAATAAAGTGATTTGGAGAGAAGGCAAAGAAATATACGGTTAAAGTCATGAATTGGATTATGGAAGAGGCATTACTAGGAATACCAAGATACCCCTACGAAACATTTTCATGTTTCAGTGCATTGTTAAAGGAAAACTGTTTTTCCGATAAGATACTTACTCCAAGGGTATGTATTTACCATATTTCATTCTCATATCTGTATGGTTTTACAGATGATGAGTGGGAGTAAGTTATTGGGAATTAGGTGATCATCCTCATTATATCGGAATTCGTTGTAATTGGTGATATTTGAGAAAATCGCCAGGGTACAGTTTTCCACCTACAACGCACAGGTTTTGAGTTGTTCAACTCAGCGGACTTATACAGAGTATTGTATGTTGTCCAAGTGTCCATCAGGACAAAGGGGTAGGTCCTCGTACTATGTTCAGTTTACTTATGACTTCTCTAGTTTTTAGACAAGTGTTTCATAGAAATACAAGGTCTAAGTTTGAGAAGTTATGTGTATAAGAATAAAGTAGAGAACCAGGTGTCACAAGTATCGGGATTCTTCAAAGAGATCGAAGATGTAGATTCTTGTGATTGGTATTCAGATGATAGTAATAGTTTTGAGAAACTTGTTTCTCTTTCGGGTTACTCATAATTGGATGGATTCCTAAGTTGAGTAATGCTGATTAGCCTCTTTTCATTAAGTTTATATGCACTGGAGATAGCTGCATGATTTGAATTTGGTTCCAATTAAATAAAGTGCCAAAGTTTCTATATTGGATATAGAATAGTTCGTACCTTAAAAGATGTTAAGGTACGGGGAGTTGTCCAGCTTATGCTTAAAACTAGACTCTGGACAACTCAGGGCACGTTTCTGTAATGGCTGTTTGTGGGTTGACCCTGGCTATGACGAGGGTTGATATTTTACCATTTGGAAGATCAATAGTGATATTGTTCTTGACTCGCCACAGTTTTAGTAAAATGGGTTTTTTCAGAAAACAGTAGTGGGAGTATGGTAGAACTGGAAGTGATTCCAGAACCGCAAACGATTACGGAAAATTTAAAAGGACCTAAAGATTCAATCAGGTTTGACATTCCATTAGCCACTCCGCAGATATGGTGGGTAACCTCAGACACCCGAGAGGTACTCCGGTGGCCTCAAGGACGGTGACAGGGAGGTTCTTGTTTACCCAGACTTGACACTACTGTTGTTCCAGATTGTGAGACCCGGCAGGAGGTTAAGTATAGCGTCGTTCTAAACTAGCTTTAGAAGTGCACGTATATATTATTCTGCCAGAGGGTTGTCGTAGTCAGTGGGAGCAACAGAAGCATAGTGGGCAAGTAGCTTATGTCTATTTATAGACTAGAGCAGATATAGCGGAGATAGATCATCTAATTTTGATGTGACAGTCATGGGTTTGACTTCATCAGAATAGGGGATGGATCTGTTAAGAAGGTAGTAGGGTGTGATGTCATGGTATTTGGATGACATACACAGAGTAGGAAGTAAAATTCCTATACTACGATCGGTTGTACTGTGGTCGTCACACAGTTGTTTCTCCAGACAGGATATGGATATAATATCAGACATTCTGGTTTCTAGATCTATGGTTTTAGATCTGGATTTGGGTAGTTTCCCAATGTAGGTACTTTGACAGTATTCTAATGGTTTTTAGAATAGATGACTCCTGGCATGGTGGTGTACCTGCAGGTGATGGAGTCACCCTCTCTAAAGGTGTCTTACAGACTAAAGGGGAGAGGGATGTGCATGATTGGCAGATCACTTGCTTAGGCAATTGAGTCAATCGTGAGATGTCAAGTACCACACCAAATGTTGTTTTTGCACTAGATGCAATAAGTTTGTATTAATCCAATCCTGGAGAAACATAAGGAAGCAGTTTTAGAACATAAGTACATGTTCTACGGATTTGATGACGACAGCCTCCTTCGGGAGACGGTTATCATTCTAGGCTTCAAAGGTGACATGGTTGACAGAGTGATTGTCAGAGTTATAGTTTTCCCTCTGACGAGGGACAGTATTATAGACAGGTGGTCCAAGAGGATACTGTGGGAGGCTTGGTGCAGGATACTGATTAGGTTCAGTGATCAATACAGTCTAAAAAGTTTGGATTTGGAGTTCATTTATGAACTAGGTCCCATCAGATATCCAGACATATTCTAAGACAGGTATTACTCAATTCGGGAGATGGCTTTCTCCGCGAACTTGAGATTTAGAGAGATATAGAAAGAAATATCTGGGCGGATCCACTCACTGGGGCTATTTCTCGAACACAATAGTTTTACAAACGGGCTTTGTGAAACTGATTAGTAGAGGAGTTGGATGTTGGGTTTCACACGGGCTGTGAGTAGTCGACATCGCAATAATTAGCCTTAAGTGCAAGTGGGAGATTGTTGGAGATAGTGCCCTCAGAGTCAATTATTGGATCGCAGGTACGTGATTCCAATGATTGCGGAGGACCTATACCGGTAGGACAGTCTTACTCGAGATGATAGTATGCTATCTGGTTTACCTTTATCAGTTGTGTACAGGTTCAGGTGACTGATCACTGTTACACTTTGATAGAGCCCTTAGGATCTTGCTTTACTACCAACAGTATGATGGCGATCATATACGTGAGAGTTGGATGGTTTATAAGCATATCCTTAATTGTGGTCCCTAGTCGTGGGAGTTTCGAGACAGGGCATCGATACTCCGGAGTAGACTAGTGTATACAGTCGAGACCCCGACGAGGGGCAGTGGCCGGTCTCACAAGCCACTGGTGTCAGTTGGATCACCTAAGATGTATACAGGTGCTCATTGGGTTATGAGTACATCGGACAGGACTCGCCGGGAACCTGCTAGTTGGTATTATACCTATCGTCAGATAGCAGTTCCCTGGTGACATGTGTACAGGTTAGTTCATCGACCTGAGGTCGTCATTTGTCTCGTGTGAGTTCCCACTGTGCTTTGATTTCTACCCTACCACGGTTCAAAGGAGTCATGCAAACAGGTAGTTTTTGGGTACAGTCCCTAGCCATATGGAGGCACGTGAGCGGATCGGCTGGGGATTCGTCTCTCCCGGTATTGGAGGTGAGATCGTGCTGTGTCTAGGAGAGCCATTACACAAAGCCCACGGCCGTAGCAGGAGATTTACTGGTAAGTACTCCAGTAGTATCTCAGGGTGTTATTGGGCTACACTCCGACATGACTTATACTGCTATTGGGGGTCTGACGTTACTAGCCCCCTAGGCAGATATGCGATACTCATAGACGAACGGACCGGACTGTATATACATTGTCACTGTTAGGCTCAGTAGGGTTTTCGGATGAGTTTGCTCATCGGCCTCCCTTGAGGTCAGTCTATGGGCAGCCGTTACGCATAGCTAGTGCCGCTGACGGCTTGTGGTTAAACCCACTGCCAGGGTACTGACGAGTCATTAGAGTCCCCCACAGACAGTTTCCCAAGTTCGGGCGAAACGTTGTAGAGGCCGTATGGTTTTATGGCAGGGTTCGGAAAATGCACGTGCGTTTACACACGTGTCATATTTCGGGCAGATAATACTGGTGGGCTTTGGTTTAAGCCGGATCCGAGTATTATACTGTGTAGATATAATATCTTTGTCTCAGTTGCATTTTTATTCGGTCGTAATACAAATGCGGGTATATTTATACAGTTACGGGGTTATCCTGAAATTTGTTTCGGGATCGCTTTTGGAAGTTGCCAGTTTCCAGTTTTCTATCAGCCGTCTTTTAACATTCGGTTAAAGACGGATTTATCTTTTCTTTGGATAAGTGTGGATGCTTCTAGAAGGTTCTAGAAGAGGTGATTAGGCTTGTGACTCACTTGTTCATTAATGGTGCTTTAATGGTGCATTTATTGTGTTCATACTTTGTGTTCACACTAGATATTTCTCTTATTGTCACCTCCCCCTCTCCTACACTCACCCCCACCTCCTTATATATGGCCGGCCCCCTCTTCTCTCTCATACACTTGATTGATTCATTTTGGTGAAAAGATTATGATAGTTTTGGGGTGTATGGAAATTTCATAGCTTATTTCATTCCATCACCCGAATTAATTGGCAACTTCATCAACCGTTCGTCCATGGCTTTGGACGAAACGAGACAAAATATTCTACTCATTCTCTACATCAATCTTGGTCGTCTCTTTTAGCAAACTTGACGACCGAGTTGCCTTGGGTCAGAGGCGGGAGCCCATTTAAAGAATCGTTGACGTGGTGCAACCTGGACGAGCAGATCGGAGATCGAAGAGATCGGAACAGCCGCAACGGAGCGTGAGATGATGGTTAAAGAACGAAGGACTCGGATCGTTCGGTATAACCTTTCTACTCTCTTTACAGTTTGTTAGTTTAGCAATAATGGCAGATCCGGGTTAAAGTATACGATAGCGCCAGTTAAAAAGTTTTTGTTCCGCATTTGGCGTCTGTAGACGGCCGGGGCGCTACCGTAGACTTACAATTAAAGCCCCAAATAACTTAATTCAAATGGGTTAACCCAACATGGTTGCTAATCATGGTTTAACCCCAATTAAACCCTAGTTTACAAGCACATGTGTGTGCAAGCTTAGAAAAATTCTAATAAAATATTTATTAAATAGGATAAAATATTTCAAAATCGATTTGGTAAACTTTTATAAAAAAACTCATATATTAAAGTATAATTATCCACTAATCACATCCTAAGGTGTTACAGATACTTGTCATTCATGTCTCAAAGGTAAAATGAACAAAACTCCGTTTAGTGGACACGGAGAAAGAGTTGAGGAACTCTTAGGACTGGTACATAGTGATGTATGCGGTCCCAAGTCTACACACGCCAGGAATGGTTCTTCCTACTTCATTACATTCACTGACGATCTCTCAAGATACGGACATGTGTTCCTGATGAAACACAAGTCTGAAGCTTTTGATAAATTCAGAGAATATAAGCACGAAGTAGAGAACCAAACGGGCAAAAGTATTTAGATCCTTCGATCTGATCGAGGAGGAGAATACTTAAGCAATGAGTTCCTGGACTATCTAAAAGAGAATGGGATTCTCTCTCAGCTTACTCCACCTTATACACCACAGCACAACGGTGTATCGGAGCGAAGGAATCGCACCCTATTAGATATGGTGCTCTCTATGATGAGCACCGCTGAGTTACCTATTTCCTTTTAGGGTCATGCGCTTGAGACAACATCATACCTATTGAATAGAGTTCCAACTAAATCAGTGTCTACCACTCTATATGAGATCTGGAATGGGAAGAGACCATGTCTTAATTTTATTCAGATATGGGGTTGTCCGGCCTATGTAAAAACACAAAATCCGGACAAGCTCGAGGCAAGGTCTGTTCTGTGCAAGTTTATTGGATATCCCAAGCATTCGAGAGGGTATATCTTCTACCGTTCCGAGGAACAAAAGGTGTTTGTTTCTCGACATGCCACTTTTTTATAAAAGGGATTTCTTGCAAAAGAAATTAGTGGCAAGGAGGTAGAACTGGAAGAAGTTCCAGCGACACAAACTGCAACTGAAGATTTAGTGGAACCAGAGGATTCAGTGGTTCCCGACGAACCCCAGCCTCTCCGCCGATCTAGTAGGGTTTCTCATCCACCTGAGAGATACTACGGTTTTCTCATTGATGGTGGGAGTGAGGATTGCATCATGGAAGATGATGACCCGACTAGTTTCGAGCAGGACATCACGAGTGGTGACTCTGTGAAATGGCTGGATGCAATGCGATCTGAGATGGAATCCATGTACACCAACAAAGTATGGACTTTGGAAGTTGCTCCTGAAGGGGTAAAACCCATTGAGAGCAAATGGATCTTTAAGAAGAAACTTGGTGTAGATGGAAAAGTTGAGACTTACAAAGCTAGACTTGTTGCAAAGGGTTTTCGTCAACGACCAGGTGTGGATTATGACGAAACCTTTTCTCCAGTGGCAATGCTTAAGTCCATCCGGATCTTACTTGCCATTACTTCATACCATGACTACGAAATCTGGCAAATGGATGTTAAGACCACTTTTCTAAATGGTGATTTAGAGGAGTGCGTGTACATGACTCAGCCAGAGGGCTTCATAGATAGTGGGAGCAGCGGAAAGGTGTGCAAGCTGCTTAAATCCATTTATAGGTTAAAGCAAGCATCGCGGAGTTGGAACATCTGCTTTGATGTTGTTGGAGATAGTGCCCTCAGAGTCAATTATTGGATCACAGGCACGTGATTGCAATGATTGAGGGAGGACCTATTCCGGTAGGACAGTCTTACTCAAGATGATAGTATGCTATCTAGTTTATCTTTATCATCGTGTACTCCTTTAGGTGACCTTACAGGTCACTATTGCGCATTGATAAAGCCCCTAGGATTCTTGCTTGACTGCCAGCAGTATAAGGGCGATCATATACGTGGGAGCTGGCAGTCTATAAGCACATCCTTAAAAGGTCCCTAGTCGTGGGAGTTTCGAGACAGGGCATCGATACTCCAGAGTAGACTAGTGTATACAGTCGAGACCCCGACGAGGGGCGGTGGCCGGTCTCACAAGCCACTGGTGTCAGTTGGTTCACCTAAGATGTATACATGTGCTCATTGGGTTATGAGTACACCAGACAGGACTCGCCGGGAACATGCTAGTTGGTCTTATACCATAGGCAAGTGCCGAACGGTAGGGAAAGAAGAAAACCATTTGGCCTAAAGGGGTGTACAGAAGTTAATGACTAAAGACATATAATGGGATTTGGAAAGATGGCAAAGAATTACACGGTTACAGTTGTGAATCTGGATAATGGAAGAGGCATTACTAGGAATACCAGGATACCCCTACAAAACATTTCAATATTTCAGTTTCACTGTGTACTGTTAAAGGAAAACTGATTTCCCGATTAGATACTTACTTCAGGGTATGTATTTACCAGGTATGATTCTCACATCTGTATGGTTTTACAGATGATGAGTGGGAGTAAGTTATTGGGAATTAGGTGATCATCCTCAATATATCGGGATTCGTTGTAATCAGTGATATTTGAGGAAGTCACCTGAGTTGTTTGCCGGACGACAAATATTTGGTTTTGAATATCCGCTGTTATGCACCGATTTCAAATTGATATATCTGTACGTCTATTTTTATAGAGTGAGATATACCTTTTTGAAACTATGTCTATGACATTTACCTATATCAGTGGATGGTTAGGTAAGGAACATTAAACAGCGGTGTAATTCTTCTTAACCATAAGTACAGTTTTTAACCTACGACACACAGGGAATGAGTTATTAGACTCAAAGGACTTGTACAGAGTATTGTATGTTGTCCAGCGTCCATTAGGACAGAGGGGTTGGTCCTCATACTATATTCGGTTTACTTATGAATTCTTTAGTTTTTAGACAAGTGTTTCGTGGAAACACATGGTCCGAATTTTGAGAAGTTATAGGTATAAGAGTAAAGTAGAGAACCAGGTATTGCAAGTATCGGGATTCTTCAAGGTGATCGAAGATGTAGATACTTGTGTATGGTGTTCAGTTGAAAGTAATGATTAAGAGAACTTGCTTCTCTTTCAGGTTACTCATAATTGGAAGCATTCCAAAGTTGAGTAACGCTGATAGGCCTCCTTCCATTTAGTTGACATGCACTGGAGAAAGCTGCATGATTTGAATCTGGTTCAATTAAATCAGTGCCTCTGTTTCTATATTGGATATAGAACAGTTCACATCTTGACATTGTTAAGGTACGGGGAGTTGTCCGGCTTATGCTTAAAACCAGACTCTGGATAACTCAAGCCATGTTTCTGTAATGGCTGTTTGTGGGTTGACCCAGGCTATGACGAGGGTTGATTTTCTACCATCTGGAAGATCAATAGCGATATTGTTCTAGACTCGCCACAGTTTTAAGTAAAATAGATTTTTCAGAAAACAGTAGTGGGAGTATGGTAGAACTGGAAGTGATTCCAGAACCGCAAATGATTACTGAAGATTTGATAGGAACCTAAAGATTCAATCTGGCTTGACATTCCATTGGCCACTCCGCAGATACGGTGGGTAACCTCAGGCACCCGAGAGGTACTCCAGTAGCCTCAAGGATGGTAACAGGGAGGTTCTTGTTTACCCATACTAGCCATTGCTGTTGTTCCAGACTGTGAGACCCAGCAGGAGGATGAGTATAGCGTCGTTCTAAACTGGCTTTAGAAGTGTACGTCTATATGACTCTGCCAGAGGGTTGTCGTAGTCAGTGGGAGCAGCGGAAGCATTGGTGGACAAGTGGCTTATGTCTATTTATAGACTAAAGCAGAAATAGCAGAGATAGATCATCTATTTCTAATGTGACAGTCATAGGTTTGACTTCATCAGAATAGGGGATGGATCAGTTAAGAAGGGAGTAGGGTGTGATGACCTGGTATTTGGATGACATACACAGAGTAGGAAGTAATGTTCCTATACTACGATCGGTTATACTTTGGTTGTCACACAGTGGTTTCTCCACATGGGACTTGGATATTATATCAGACATTCTGGTTACTGGATCTGTGGTTTTAGATCTAGATTAGGGTAGTTTCCCAATCAGGGTACTTAGACAGCATTCTAGAGGTGCTTTAGAATGGATGACTCCTGGCATGGTGATGTACCTGCAGGTGATGGAGTCACCCTCTCTAAAGGTGTCTTACAGACTAAAGGGGAGAGGGATGTGCATGATTGGCAGATCACTTGCTTAGGCAATTGAGTCAATCATGAGATGTCAAGTACCATACCAGATGTTGTTTTTGCAATAGATGCAATAAGATGACATTGATCCAATCCTGGAGAAACAGTCGGAAGCAGTTTTAGAACATAAGTGGATGTTCTAAGGATATGATAACGACAGCCCCATTCGGGGGACAGTTATCATTCCAGGCTTCCAAGGTGACCTGGATGACAGAGAGGTTGTCAGAGCTATAGTTTTCCTTCTGACGAGGGGCAGTATTATGGACAGGTGGTCCAGGTGGATACTGAGGGAGGCATGGCGCAGGATGCTGATTAAGTTCAGTTGACGATACAGTCTAAGAAGTTTGGATTTGGAGTTCATTTATGAGCTAGGTCCCATCAGACATCCAGACACATTCTAAGACAGGTGTTGCTCATTTCGGGAGATGGCTTTCTCCGCGAACTTGAGATATAGAGAGACATAGAAAGAAACATCAAGACGGATCCACTCACTGAGGCTATTCCTCGAACGCAATAGTTTCGCAAACAGGTTTTGTGAGACTGATTAGTAGAGGAGTTGGATGTTCGGTATCACACAGGCTGTGAGTATGCGACATCGCAATAATTAGCCTTGAGTGCAAGTGGGAGATTGTTGGAGATAGTGCCCTCAGAGTCAATTATTGGATCACAGGCACGTGATTGCAATGATTGAGGGAGGACCTATTCCGGTAGGACAGTCTTACTTAAGATGATAGTATGCTATATGGTTTATCTTTATCATCGTGTACTGCTTTAGGTGACCTTACAGGTCACTATTGCGCATTGATAGAGCCCCTAGGATTCTTGCTTGACTGCCAGCAGTATGAGGGCCATCATATACGTGGGAGCTGGTAGTCTATAAGCACATCCTTAAAAGGTCCCTAGTCGTGGGAGTTTCGAGACAGGGCATCGATACTCCAGAGTAGACTAGTGTATACAATCGAGACCCCGACGAGGGGCGGTGGCCGGTCTCACAAGCCACTGGTGTCAGTTGGTTCACCTAAGATGTATACAGGTGCTCATTGGGTTATAAGTACACCGGACTGGACTCGCCGTGAACATGCTAGTTGGTCTTATACCTAACGTCAGATAGCAGTTCCCTGGTGACATGTGTACAGGTTAGTTCATCGACCTGAGGATCGTCATTTGTCTCGTGTGAGTTCCCACTGTACTTTGATTACTACCCCACCACGCTCAAAGGATACGTGCAAACAGGTTTTAGTTGGGTACAGTCCCGAGCCACATGGAGGCAGTGAGCGGATCTTCAGGGGTTCGTTTCTCCCGGTATTGGGGGTGAGGTCGCGCTGTGTCTAGGAGAGCCCTTACACGAAGTCATTGGCCAAGGCAGGAGATTTACTGGTAGGTATTCCAGTAGTATCTCAGGGTGTTCTGGGCTACACTCCGACACGACTTGTACCGCTTTTGGAGGTCTGACTTTTACCAACCCCTAGGCCCGCCATGCGATTCTTATAGACGAACGGACCAGACTGTACGGATATTGTCACTGACAGGCTCAGTAGGGTGTCAGGATGAGTTCGCTCATCGATGTCCCTTTTGGTCAATACCTGGTAGCCCGTCACGTATGGCTAATACCTCTGACGTGCTAGTGGTTAAATCCACAGCCTTAGTATTGACGAGTCTTTAGAGTCCCCCACAGACCAGTTGCTCAAGTTTCGGGCGAAACGCTGTAGAGGCCGTATGGAGATATGGCAGGGTTCGATCAGATACGTGCAGTATTGCACGGATCATGATCGGACGGTTAATACTAGCGGGCTTTGGTTTAAGCCGAATCCTAGTATTGTACAGTGTAGATTTGTCTCATTGCATTTGTATTCCGGTAGGAATACAAATGCGGGTATGTATATACAGTAGCGGGGTTTTCCTGTAATTTATTACGGGACCAGTTTTTTGAAGTTGCCAGTTTGCTTTCCGTTTCGGCCATTTTCATTTGTATCTTTCCTTGGCCGGAAATTGGTGGAGAGGGGGTTATTTGCAAGTATGCAAATTTGATTTGTGGAGGGTGTTATTTGCATTTTGTTGTGTCATGATGGTTCTACCACCATTGACTTCATAAGTTCATGATTGCTTGACTTTTTGGAGTAATCATGGTTGTTGATTAGTTGATGGAGTGTGGGTTTTAGTTGGTGATCATTTCTTTTCATCATCACCTTTTCTCTCTCTTGTTTGATATTGGAGCTCACTCCTTTTCCATTCTAATTTCACTCCACTCACTCACTCCACACAATTGAGGCCGGCCACATTTGATGAGGGGCTGTCCCAATTTTTGGTGAAGGGATTTTTGATCTCTTGATGCTTGCAAAAATCCCTTTGTTCATCTTAAAAAGCTTTCACTTCATTCCCTCCACCAATAAGGCAACTTCATAACCCCAATGAGACATTGCACTACACTTATTCTACAGCAAATCTTGGGCACGTCGACTCTCCAATTTCGTGCCCGAGTTGCCTCGGTCCAGAGGTGGGAGCCCGTAAAAGAAGCCGACGATGTGGTGCCCTTCTGGCGACGTGGTGGAGACCGGAGATTCCGTGGGGAGATCGGGACGACGACGAGAAGACCGAAGGACACGGATCGCTCGGTATATCTCTCTACCCCTTCTCTAGTAGCTAGGATTAGTTTAATGGCCCGATCCGGGATTTTTGTGCGCGGTGGTGCCGGTTCAAAAGTTAAAGTAAATTATCGTTTCCGCATTTTGGCCTCGGATTGACGGCCGGGGCGCCGCCGTGCACTTACAGATGTTGTAGTCAAAGAGTTTGACTTTATCAAAAACGTAGATGAACCTTGTATTTACAAGAAGGTTGCAGAGAGTAAGGTCGTCTTCCTCGTATTGTACGTAGATGACATACTCTTGATAGGAAATGATCTTCCTATACTGCAATCGGTCAAGCTCTTCTTATCACAAAGATTCTCAATGAAAGATCTTGGTGATGCCTCCTGCATACTGGGAATTATGATCTATAGAGATAGATCTAAGCGGATACTGGGATTGTCCCAATCCAGGTACATTGACACCATACTAAAGAGGTTTAGTACGGAAGAATCCAAGCGTGGGAACCTACCCACGATCTCTGGACTCACTCTTTCCAAAGGGATGTCTCCCAAGACTGATTTGGAAAGAGCTCGCATGCAAGGGATACCCTATGCTTCAGAAGTAGGCTCTATCATGTATGCGATGCTATGTACCAAACCCGATATAGCATACTCACCAAGTATAGTGAGTAGGTATCAAGCAGATCCTGGATAGAGTCACTGGATAGCTGTGAAGAACATTCTCAAGTACTTGAGAAGAACTAAAGAGATGTTCTTGGTGTATGGTAACGGAGAACTCCAGGTGGAGTCCTTAACAGATTCGAGCTTCCAAAGTGATAAGGACAACTCTAAGTCGCACTCGGGTTTTGTCTTTACCCTCAATGGAGGGGCGGTGTGTTGGAAGAGTTCCAAACAGGATACCGTTGCAGACTCGATGATGGAAGCTGAATACATCGCTGCCAACGATGCTGCCAAAGAGGCTGTCTGGATAAATAAGTTCATTACTGAACTTGGTGTGGTTCCGTCCATTGAGCATCCAATACCTTTGTATTGTGATAACAATGGAGCTGTGGCTTTGGCCAAGGAACCCAGGTCCCATCAGAAGTCCAGACATATTCTGAGGCGGTATCACCTGATCCGGGAGATAGTTGATCGCCGGGAGATCGAAGTCGGGAGAGTTGATACGAAGGACAACACTGCGGATCCACTCACGAAGGCCATTCCCCAGACACAGTTTGAGAGACTCTTCGGGATGCTGGGTATGAGATACTACAACAGCTGGCCTTAGTGCAACTGGGAGATTGTTAGTTATATATATGCCCTAGAGGCCATTGTTGTAAATATGATGTATATTATAGTGGATGCTTAGATATATATAGAGAGGACTTTCTTGCTCGTCATGATAGTTGCTATTTGGTTTCACTTTATCTTAACATGTTGACTTATATTAGTTTACTGTCTTGTTCTCACATGTTGATAAAGCCCTTAGGATATGTACTCGACTATCGGGACTATGATGAGATCATACTAGTGGGGCCAGGGTAGTCGATGAGTACATCATATAACTGTTCCTAGTCGAGGGTGTGTCGAGACAGGGCATCGATACACCAGAGTAGACTAGCGTATACGCATCTTGACCCATATGATGGGCGATGGATGATCCCATATCCATCGGTGTTTGACATCGAAGATGGTGTATGGGCGCTCAGTGGAGACTGGGTACACTGGGCGGACTCGCCGAGAACTCCCAGATGGTATTATACCTCACGTCAGATGGCAGTTCTCTGGTGACACTGGTACAGGGTAGTCTGTAGACCCGAGATCGTCATAGAGTCTTGTGTGATTCCCACTGTGCTTTGATTTCCATCATACCACGTCCAAGAGGGCGTGCAAAATGGTGTCTTTTGGGTACAGTACCAAATCACATGGAGGCAATGAGCTATAGGAGGGGTTTCGTCTCTCCCGGTATAGGGAGTTGATGTTGTGCTGTGTTCGATTGGCTATAACTGGAAGTCCCTGGCCAGGGCGGATATTGAGTACTACTGGAAAGTGTTATCAGTAGGTTCTCGACCTTTTATGAGCCTCACATCGACACGACTTATCGGTTACTGGGGTCTGACGTATACCTCCCCTATATTAGATATGCAACATATCAGACGAAGAGACCGGACTGTATGGTAGTGTTACTGATTGGATTCATAGGAGAATCTACAGGCTTTCTTGTTGATCTTCTGATGCTACCGGCGTATTGACGATTTTTTAGAGTCCTACACAGAGGTTTCTTGACTCAGGCAAAACGGAGTAGGAGCACATATGTGATATGTGCGGGATCAAGGATAATACGATATGAGATACCGTATTCTATTCTCGCGATATTTGATATCGGCCGGGTATATGTGATATAGCCGGGTCATCGGATCAAGTGTTGATTCGATGAAATGGTACATTTTATATTAGTCGGTTATTTGAGAAATAGCCGGATTGTCGGATCAAGTGTTGATTCTATAATTTAATGTATAATTATATATGTGATATATTACATTACATTATCTAATATTGGCTCGCTTTATTGATTCATTTTCTCACCGGATAATACATTGATATATATGCGATATATGTTAATTGTATTATTTTCTTTTGTTACAAAAATATATTATATATGTGACATATAATATTGTAACAAGTTATGATTACAAATGCAACATGATTAGTAGAGATTAAACATGGTTAGGGTTTGATTTGGGTTAATCTTTTCTAGATGCTTCTAGAAGCTTTTCTTTTGTTTTGAGCAAAAATATTATGTGTTGATATTTTGGAGATATTTTCTTAACCCAACCCACATCCTTTAACCCTAGTTAAATCTCTACAATGGTTAAGTCTTTTTTGACTTAACTATGGTTGCAATTGTAATTATAATAACAATTCATTATTCATCATAAAAGATTATTCATTCTTCTTCTTCTTCCTTGAGCTCTTGAAAAGCTTTCTAGGTTTTTCTTTTGTGATGTATTAGTGTGAGAAATTGATAATAAAAGAGAGCATAAATCCTACTTCATCATCCTCATCTAATCTAGCCAATTGGATTAGGGTGTTCACTTCATTAATACTTGATTAGTGAGTGAGAGCTTGAGTTAAAGAAATTTCAAGGTAGATCATCTTAGGAAAGGAAGACTTCAAGCAAGCATGGATTATTTGGGTTGTGGAGCTTCTCTTGAGTCCGGGAGATCATGGATCGCGGCGAAGGGACTACTACTCGAAGCTTATGAAGCAAAGGAGCGGACTACAAAGGTTGTAATCCCTCTCTCTTAGTTGTAAAGATGTTTACTTGCATGTTTAACCCTAATTATCTATCAAAGATCCTCGCTTTAGGTTGTTCGGCGCGTCTAAATTTTAAATCGGGCATGGTTGATGCCTTATAGACCCTTGTGACAGTGCCTAGTAACCCTACAATCTCACCGCATTCAAAACGGACCGGGGGGTATACTGCTATAAGGTGATGCCCTTCGACCTCAAAAACACAGGGGCTACGTACCAACGCTTGGTTAATCGAATGTATATTTCTTCTTTAACAAAAGCGAGGTAAATCTTTCTTGGGTTCTTCTTATTTAACAATAAGAAGGAAACAATAGAACATCGCAAAAAGGAAAATCTTATTTATTCAAAGGTATTGTGGGCTCCTCAGCCTTGGAAGGGGGTGCAGGAAACATTGTTCGTGGTGCTCCGAGGATATTTCCGCCAGCCGAGCCCTTGCCGTCTTGGACCTTTGCCTCTGATGTTGTCCGCGAACCCTCGTGGCCACAGATGGGCCAGAAAGCTCCATGGGCGGGCGCCCATCTGCGAGATGCCTCAATTGGTAACACTTAAGGAAGAGTGCCACCGATCGATCCCGCAGACTTATCGAGATCAGGCCGAAGCGGCATAGCGATCTCAGCTTACCAACCGCCTCGTCCTTCAGTTGCTCGGACATGAAGTTGTGCAGCCCCGGCTACGCCCTCCAGATCGAGTACATCAGCAGCTGAAGCAGGGGTGATCTGTAAGTCGATGTGCAACACCCCACGAGTTGCGGGGAGGCGGAAATATGAAAAACGATCTTGTTTTGTAGCATACATCGACTAACCGAAGATCTTTTCTAAACGATAATTAACAATAAGCATAGAGTTCTAAGCTACTATGTGAAGAGATTATACCAAACGATTCTAGTCCTTCGTCTTTGTGATCTCTACGCCTTCCTCGGCCTCATATCCATGATAGATGATCCACCCGAGTACCCTAATCCAAGCTACACCTCAAGACTTAGGTAACTTTGTTTCTCTAGTTGCTAACCAAAGTAACTAAGATGATGTAGAGTTAGGTTATGGAGTGTTTAGTCTTTACTAATCCTTGTACATAACTCATGAGTGGTAGGATTAGGGTTTGGAGAAAGAGAGAGAGAGCTTGAGGGGAGAGAAGGTGGAGATGATAAAATGAGAAGAGAAAAGCTTCTCACTTGAATATATCAAACATAATGAATTATCAAATAAAATCAATTAAATGATTATTCACCATGCTTCATTTATTCAAGAAGAGTGATTCATTATGTGAGTCATTAGATCATTAATGATGCATTTAATGATATGATGAATCATATAAATGAGTCACAAAAGCAATTAATGAAAATGCCACCTTAACCTCCTTAGTCACCCTCCTTCTAGAAGATTCTCGGATAATTACGAGAACGCCCTTCGCATCCGTGAAAACACGGAAAAACTTTAGACTGTATAAATCCAATAACCCGATACTAGAATCTGGCTTAAGCCAAAGCCGTCTAGAAAAAACTGTCCGAATGTCGTACGTGCGTTTAAACACGTATTCGTCCGAATCCTTGTCGTAAAACCGTACGACCTCTATATCATTTCACCTGGAGTTAGGAAAACTCTGTGTCGGACTCTAAAGACTCGACTACTACGCTGGCAGTGGGTTTAACCATAGACCACAAGCGGCACTAGCTGTACGTAACGGTCCCCAGGTAGATGTCGATAAGAAGGCCGGTAAGGATACCCATCCGAACTCCTACTGAGCCTGTGCGTGACAATGTCCGTGCAGTCCGGTCTGTTCGTCTAAGAGTATCGCATGTATGGTCTAGGGAGGTGGTGAACGTCAGACCCCTAATAACCGTACAAGTCGTGTCGGTATGGCTCTATAACCATCCGAGAATCTACTGATCAATCTATCAGTAATTCTCAATCAGCCCTGGCCAGGGACTTATGGTAATGACCAACCGATCACCGTGCGATATCAACTCCCTATACCGGGAGAGACGAATCCCTAACAGTCACTCACTGCCTCCATGTGGCTCGGGACTGTGCCCAACTAAAACCTGTTTGCACGACTCCTTTGAATCGTGGTAGGGTAGTAATCAAAGCACAGTGGGAACTCACACGAGACAAATGACGACTTTAAGTCAACGGACTATCTGCACACATGTCACCTGAGAACTGCTATCTGACGTTAGGTATAAATACCATCCAGTCAGTTCTCGGCGAGTCATGTCCGGTGTACTCACACCCAGTGAGCATCTGTATACAATCTTAGGTGCACTCCACCAATGGCTGTGGGACCAATCCATTGCCCCTCCTCGGGGTCTAGATATGTATACACCGGTCTACTCCGGAGTATCGATGCCCAGTCTCGATACTCCTGCGACCAGGGACATCTAAGGATGTGCCTATTGACTATCCAGCTCCCACTAGTATGACTGCCATCATAACGCCGGAAGTCAGGCATACACCCTATGGGCTTCATCAACACGTATATATATAAATACCAAGTAAAACATATCATACGTTAAGATAAAGACAAACCAAATAGCGTACTATCATATTAAGCAAGACTGTTATGTACATATATATCCCCAGTATCCTATACAATGAAGGCCTCTAGGGCATATATATCCAACAATCTCCCACTTGCACTAGGGCCTATAATTGGCGCAATGAGTACCCACTGTCTTCACTATATCCAGTTGCTGGAGTACCGCATGCCCAACATCTCAAATAGCCTCTCGAACTGAACTTGAGGAATGGTCTTTGTGAATGGATCTGCCGTGTTGTCTTTTGTATCCACTCTCCGTACCTTGATCTCCCGACGATCAACGATCTCCCTGATCAGGTGAAAACGCCTTAAGATATGCCTGGATTTCTAATGGGACCTGGGTTCCTTTGCCAATGCTACGGCCCCATTGTTATCACAATACAAAGGTATTGGATTGGCAATGGACGGAACCACCTGAAGTTCAGAAATGAACTTCCTCATCCAGACAGCCTCTTTTGCGGCTTCACTAGCAGCTATATACTCAGCCTCCATAGTTGAGTCTGCGACGGTATCCTGTTTGGAACTCTTCCAACATACCGCCCCTCCATTGAGGGTAAACACAAAACCCGAAATGGATTTAGAATCATCTTTGTCACTTTGGCAGCCGGAGTCGGCAAAAGCCTCTACCTGCAGGTCTCCATTACCGTAAATCAAGAACATCTCCTTAGTCCTTCTCAGGTACTTGAGAATGTTCTTTACCGCTATCCAATGTTTCTCACCTGGGTCAGACTGATACCTGCTTACCACACCAAGTGTGTAAGCTGCATCCGGTCTTGTACATAACATCGCATACATTATAGATCCTACCGCCGAAGCGTAGGGTAAAATGCTCATGTGATCCCTCTCTTCATCAGTCTTTGGAGACATCTCTTTGGAGAGGGTGGTCCCGTGACAAGCGGGCATGTTACCGCGCTTGGAATCTTCCATACTAAATCTCTTTAGTATAGTGTCAATATACCTGGACTGTGAAAGTCCCAACATTCTATTAGATCTATCACGATAGTTCTTAATGCCCAAAATGTAGGTTGCATCACCCAAGTCTTTCATGGAGAATTTCTGTAACAAGAAGAGCTTTACTGATTGTAGCATAGGGACATCATTCCCTATCAGTAGTATGTCGTCGACGTACAAAACGAGGAAGACTACTTCTCCTTCTACAATTTTCCTATAAATACATGGTTCATCTACATTTTTGATAAAGTCAAACTCTTTGACTATCTCATCAAAGTAGATGTTCCAACTTCGCGATGCTTGCTTTAATCCATAAATGGATTTAAGCAACCTGCACACCCTTCCGCTGCTCCCACTGTCTAAGAAACCTTCTGGTTGATCCATGTAAACACTCTCTTCTAAATGTCCATTTAGAAAAGCTGTTTTTACGTCCATCTGCCAGATTTCATAGTCATGGAAGGCAGCAATGGCAAGCAGGATCCGAATGGATTTAAGCATAGCTACAGGTGAAAAGGTTTCATCATAGTCCAGTCCTGGTCTTTGACGAAAACCTTTTGCAACGAGTCTAGCTTTGTAGGTTTCCACTTGTCCAAGTGCACCAATCTTCTTTTTGAAGATCTATTTGCATCCAACTGGTTTAACCCCAGGAGGAGCAACTTCTAAAGTCCATACTTTATTAGTGTACATGGATTCCATTTCGGATCTCATAGCATCCAGCCACTTCATTGAGTCAATACTCGTGATAGCCTGCTGAAAACTAGTAGGCTCATCATCATCGATGATGCAATCCTCTCGATCCCCATCTAGAAGAAAACCATAGTATCTCTCTGGAGGATGAGAAAGCCTACTAGATCTGCGAAGTGGCGTTGATTCGTCATGTTCTATTGAAATCCGAGGTTCTTCTAAGTCCTCGGTAGCAGTTTGAGGTTCTGGAATTTCTTCCAGCTCTACCGCGTTCCCACTAATTTCTTTTGCAAGAAATTCGCTCTCTAAGAAGACAATGTGGCGAGCGACAAACACCTTTTGTTCTTCAGTGTGGTAGACCATGTACCCCCTTGAATGTTTGGGGTATCCTACAAACTTGCATAAAACCGATCGTGACTCGAGCTTGTCCGGTTTATGCTTTTTAACATATGCCGGACATCCCCATATCTTGATGTACTTAAGATATGGTCTCTTCCCGCTCCACATTTCATATGGAGTGGTAGGCACAGACTTAGTTGGAACTCTATTCAATAAGTATGCTGCTGATTCTAGAGCAAATCCCCAGAAGGAAAGTGGTAACTCAACACTACTCATCATTGAACGCACCATATCTAATAGCGTGCGATTTCTGATACACTATTATGCTGAGGTGTATAAGGCGGAGTAAGCTGAGAGAGAATTCCATTCTCTTTTAAGTATTCAAGGAAACTGGTACTTAAGTATTCTCCACCTCGATCAGATCGAAGTGTCTTGATGCTTTTACCAGTTTGTTTCTCTACTTCATTTTTATACTCTTTAAACTTCTCAAAGGTCTCTGATTTATGTTTCATTAAGAACACATGTCGATACCTAGAGAAGTCATCAGTAAAAGTGATGAAGTAGGAGTGACCGCTTCGCGCATGTGTAGACATTGGACCACATACACCACTGTGTACAAGTCCCAAGAGTTTGGTAGCTCTTGCTCCGTGTCCGGAGAACGGAGATTTGGTCATTTTTCCTTTGATACATGATTGACAAGTTGCATATGATGAATATTCAAACGGATCTAGATATCCATCTTTATGTAACTTAGTCAACCTTGTTTCGTTTATATGACCAAGTCTACAATGCCATAAGAAGGCTTGATTTGAATCTGGAGCCTTTCTTTTATGTGTGTTTTGAATATTGAAAATTCGAGGTTGATTAAGTATGTATATGCCGTTTTCCAGTGTGCCATACCCAATCAGTTCTTGATTTAGGAGAATGTTCATGACATTACTTTCAAGTGCAAAATTATATCCTTTATTAGATAACAAAGATACTGATATAATATTACACAGCATACTGGGAATACAAAAACAGCTGTACAACACCAAAACGTGCCCACTAGTCAACCCTAGGTGATACTCCCCTATTGCAACAGCATCTACATGCATTCCATTGCCCATCCGGAGAGTCATATCACCTGCCCTCAGTACTCTACTATTTCTTAGATCCTGCAATGAATTACAGATGTGAGAACCAGAACTGGTATCAAGTACCCATGATGTAGAGTTTACTGAAAGACAATTTTCGATTACGAACACACCTGAAGCTGAAGCAACCGCTTGCTTCGTGTCCTTTGCCTTGAAGGTCATACAGTCCTTCTTCCAGTGCCCTTGCTTGTGACAATAAAAGCATTCGTTTATATCCGCTTTCACCCTTCCTGCCTTGTTCTTTCCCTGCACCTTCTTGACCCCACCTTTCGGTTTGGTGGCTTTCATCTTCTTCTTCCCTTTAGCTTTCGCTTTAGATTTAGAAGAGGATGATTGGCCAACATACAGAATGGGGGTCTTCTCCTTTTTCAAGGAGGTCTCTGCTACCCTCAACATGTTAAGGAGCTTTGGAAGATCAGCTTACATTTCGTGCATGTTGAAGCTAAACACGAACTGAGAGAAGGTGTTGGGAAGGGACTGCAAAATCAAGTCGATATACAAATCATTCTCTAGTACGCATCCCAGTTTTGCGAGTTCCTCAATGAGTCTGATCATTTTGAGGACGTGCTCTCCTACAGGTGATCATGGAGCTAACCTCATCTGGAAGAGTTTCCTTGAGGTCTCGTACCTTGCGATACGGGAGTGTTCTCCATATAAATCCTTTACATGGAGGAAGATGGATACAACATCCATACTCTCGTGCTGTTTCTGGAGTTCATTGTTCATGGACGCCAGCACGATACACTTAGCTCGCTCACAATCCAGATCCCAAGTTTTGCGAACTTCCTTTTCCACAACTGAGGAATCTGGTCCAGGGATAAGGGGAGGAACAACGGTGGTAACATATGCTACTTTGTCATAAGTCAGCGCAATGTTGACGTTCCTTAGCCAATCTTTATAGTTCTGTCCAGTCAGTATATTTTTCTCAAGTAATAGTTTTAATCCTGTCATAGTAGCTGCTAGAGAGAGAGAGAAAAGAAAACACTTAGCATATGCTTCTTGCAAGTTTAGATTAGTTATTAGTTTATCTAAACATGATGGCTCCCACTGTTTCCTCAAATCCTTCTTCAAAACCTAAAATAAGAACTAGTCAGGATTTAATCACACGTCACAATACTTGCTTAACCTTTCAGCCAGGCTGGTGTTGGTACTTCAAGGGAGGTTTTCCAACGCTTTCGCGAAGTTCCTTAATTAAATAACCTCTTTTCCCTGGAGGCGTAGCCCCTCTAACACCTTTCTGGACATCTACTTGGTTTATAGCATTGATTGTTAAGTGAGAATGTTTCCCGAGAGTAATCCTACTCATCAGTGGGATCGGGATCCAACTATCCTTTCACGATGCACTAGATGGAAGCCACTCTAGTCACCACACTCCAGAAGGTATGCTTAATCTGTAAGTTTCCTTTATGTTTGAAACTCCCGATGTGATTTTTACCCCAAGCTCTTATAGACCTTGACGTAGGCCAACAAGTCATAAGACGCAAGTCAAGTTATACCCGTCGTTGTCCTGATCAATTTAAGTACATCGTACAAGCCCTTGACATAGGCCAACAAGGTGTACGTCTGTCTTAAACTAATGCATCTATCTATGCAACAAATAGGCACACACACTGCTACCATACACTATGCCTTGACGTAGGCCAACAAGCATAGCATGAATACGATGTGCTGTCTATTTGAAACGGCGGAGGGTTATGGCTGGTTTTTGGCAAAAAACCGTTAACGTAGTGAACTTGATTTGATCGAAGGAACCAAGATAGCTTTAATTAAAAGGAGTGGTTTAAGCTCCGCATTTAAAGTTTTGCTTTTTCAAGAAAACCGAGTGGTTTTTAGAAATTGTTCTAACGATTCAGTTTAGGTTTTATTTTTCTTTGCATTAAAAATAATGCGTCCCATCTTTAACCTATCATTACAGATAACAACGAAAATACAACGTCCTCTTATGCCATCTGCATTCGCCATGGGGTCCCGTCACCACCCGTTAGGTTACTTAACTAACGGCAGAGCGGGGGCTAGGCTAGCGCGGGTGTAAAACATAAGTGACGTCTAAATAGCTATCATATATAGATATTGTACATTCGTCAGACGCAATAATAGGCATTCCAGATCACAGATAAACAATATTGGATTTGCAAGCAATCCGCGTTTCTTTTGAGCCTGTAAGAAAAGACGGATTACACAGTTGTGATGAATAGTCATTACCCCACCCTAGACCCCTACGGGTACGGCAAACTACCCGCCAAGTACCCGAAGTGAAGCTGTCTCCCTCAACGACATGAGTAGGCCACTAAACACTTCGAAATACCTGGTAGTTTGTGCACCCCACCTTGGGTCTATCCTAGGAGCAAAAACAGTAAAAAGAAATAATACAACGGTGGCTACAACCGCAACCTGGATGTGCCCCGCAAAATAATATTACAACTTATTACAATTATATCGAATGAATTAATACAATAACCCATCACAAAACCCGGCTAATCATCACAACAGTCCAATACAGTTTATATACACAAACAGTTATAAATAACATCACAGATATGTGCAACCCCCTGCCAACCGACATACTAGCAGTTAGGGGAGGTTTACGAACACATAATACAAAACAGATATAATCAAACAAGGAAACATCGTATAATTTCGATCGATTAAACACTTTAAATTCTACTCCAAATCTTCTCTGTAAATTTGAAACCTTAGCAGAAAATAAAAATACAAGAAAATACAAAATATCACAACAGATGCACAGAAGAAAACTGGGCTGAATCGGCCCCAACTCGGCCGCGGATCCGCGGCGGATCGGTGGGATCGGCCGCGGTTCCACGGCTCTTTGGTCGATTCAGGAGCCCATTTTTCTTGTGTGTTCTTATATTTTCATGCTGGTCATCTGGAGGTCCCTGAAAAATTTTTGGACCTCATTTAAAAAATGACAGAAACTATGCAATATCGGTGTATTTTCCGGTTTGTTTTCCGTTCGAAATTCATACGACTTTGCAAGTGAGTTAATTATTGTTTAGTGAGGCTCTGATACCACTGTACGTCGATGTGCAACACCCCACGAGTTGCGGGGAGGCGGAAATATGAAAAACGATCTTGTTTTGTAGCATACATCGACTAACCGAAGATCTTTTCTAAACGATAATTAACAATAAGCATAGAGTTCTAAGCTACTATGTGAAGAGATTATACCAAACGATTCTAGTCCTTCGTCTTTGTGATCTCTACGCCCTCCTCGGCCTCCTATCCGTGATAGATCATCCACCCGAGTACCCTAATCCAAGCTACACCTCAAGACTTGAGGTAACTTTGTTTCTCTAGTTGCTAACCAAAGTAACTAAGTTAATGTAGAGTTAGGTTATGGAGTGTTTAGTCTTTACTAATCCTTGTACTCAACTCATGAGTGGTAGGATTAGGGTTTGGAGAAGGAGAGAGAGCTTGAGGAGAGAGAAGGTGGAGATGATAAAATGAGAAGAGAAAAGCTTCTCACTTGAATATATCAAAAATAATGAATTATCAAATAAAATCAATTAAATGATTATTCACCATGCTTCATTTATTCAAGAAGAGTGATTCATTATGTGAGTCATTAGATCATTAATAATGCATTTAATGATATGATGAATCATATAAATGAGTCACAAAAGCAATTAATGAAAATGCTACCTTAACCTACTTAGTCACCCTCCTTCTAGAAGCTTCTCGGATAATTATGAGAACGCCCTTCGCATCTGTGAAAACACGGAAAACTTTAGACTGTATAAATCCAATAACCCGATACTAGAATCTGGCTTAAAGCAAAGCCGTCTAGAAAAAACTGTCTGAATGTCGTACGTGCGTTTAAACACGTATTCGTCCGAACCCTTGTCGTAAAACCGTACGACCTCTATATTATTTCGCCTGGAGTTGGGAAAACTCTGTGTGGGACTCTAAAGACTCGACTACTACGCTGGAAGTGGGTTTAACCACAGACCGCAAGCGGCACTAGCTGTACGTAACGGTCCCCAGGTAGATGTCGATAAGAAGGCCGGTGAGGATACCCATCCGAACTCCTACTGAGCCTGTGCGTGACAATATCCGTGCAGTCCGGTCTGTTCGTCTAAGAGTATCGCATGTATGGTCTAGGGAGGTGGTGAACGTCAGACCCCTAATAACCGTACAAGTCGTGTCGGTATGGCTCTATCACCATCCGAGAATCTACTGATCAATCTATCAGTATTTCTCAATCAGCCCTGGCCAGGGACTTATGGTAATGACCAACCGATCACCGTGCGATATCAACTCCCTATACCGGGAGAGACGAATCCCTAACAGTCACTCACTGCCTCCACGTGGCTCAGGACTGTGCCCAACTAAAACCTGTTTGCACGACTCCTTTGAACCGTCGTAGGGTAGTAATCAAAGCACAGTGGGAACTCAAACGAGACAAATGACGACTTTAAGTCAACGGACTATCTGCACACATGTCACCTGAGAACTGCTATCTAACATTAGGTATAAATACCATCCAGTCAGTTCTCGGCGAGTCCTGTCCGGTGTACTCACACCCAGTGAGCATCTGTATACAATCTTAGGTGCACTCCACCAATGGCTGCGGGACCAATCCATCGTCCCTCCTCGGGGTCTAGATATGTATACACCAGTCTACTCCGGAGTATCGATGCCCAGTCTCGATACTCCTGCGACCATGGACATCTAAGGATGTGCCTATTGACTATCCAGCTCCCACTAGTATGATTGCCATCATAACGCCGGAAGTCAGGCATACACCCTATGGGCTTCATCAACACATATATATATAAATACCAAGTAAAACATATCATACGTTAAGATAAAGACAAACCAAATAGCGTACTATCATATTAAGCAAGACTGTTATGTACATACATATCCCCAGTATCCTATACAATGAAGGCCTCTAGGGCATATATATCCAACATGATCGCCGAGGAAGCAATCGGCCAAGATGATCCTCAACGCACCGGATCACCGCCTGTCGCGCCTCCTCGGAGCACAGCTGGTCGTACAAGTATACGTCCTCGAAAGAGATGATCTCGGGGATGGAGAAAGGGAATTGATCCATTCTTACATTTTGAAGATGGAGAAAGGAATGATCAACATGCCTCTCTATTTTATAGCACCACAGCGCCCCCAAGAGTCCAATATTCGCTCGTTTCTTCCAGTACTGTACCCCCACGCGGCGGGTATCCCGTCTTTTTCGGCGAACCAAAATCGGAACGACGCGGCTCTTACGCTTCTCCCCCCATGCGTTCATGACACGTGTCGCCCATGACGGTCACTCTTCCCGATGTTCACACACCAGGAAAGGTCGGACAGAACCTCACAAAACCGAGCAGCAACCCTGCTCGGTCCATTCTTGGCTGGTAACTTCTTACCGCACGACGCCAAGGATCAAAGCCCTCATCAAGAGGCCACCGAGCAGCTACCTTGCTCGGTCCATCCTTGGCTGGTAATTTCTTACCCCACGACGCCAAGGATCAAAGCCCTCATCAAGAGGCCACTGAGAAGCTACCCTGCTCGATCCGTACTTGGCTGGTAACTTCTTACCCCACGACGCCAAGGATCAAAGCCCTCATCAAGAGGCCACCGGGAAGCAACCCTGCTCGGTCCATCCTTGGCTTGTAATCTCTTACCCCACGACGCTAAGGATCAAAGCCCTCATTAAGAGGCCAACGAGCAGCTACCCTGCTCGGTCCATCCTTAGCAGGCCTCTCAATGCCCTCCCGCGCTAAAGATCAAAGCCCTCACCAAGAGGCCACCAGGCAGCAACCCTGCTCGGTCCATCCATGGCTGGTAGTTCACTACCCACCGACGCTAAGGATCAAAGCCCTCATCAAGAGGCCACCGGAGCAGCTACCCTGCTCGGTCCGTCCTTGGCCGGTAATCTCTTACCCCACGAAGCCAAGGATCAAAGCCCTCACCAAGAGGCCACCGAGCAGCAACCCTGCTCGGTCCATCCATGGCTGGTAGTTCGATACCCACCGACGCCAAGGATCAAAGCCCTATCAAGAGGCCACCGAGCAGCTACCCTGCTCGGTCCATCCTTGGCTGGTAATTTCTTACCCACGAAGCCAAGGATCAAAGCCCCCATTAAGAGGCCACTGAGCAGCTACCCTGCTCGGTCCGTCCTTGGCTGGTAACTTCTTACCCCACGACGCCAAGGATCAAAACCCTCATCAAGAAGCCACTGAGCAGCTATCCTTCTCAGTCCATCCTTGGCCGGTAATCTCTTACCCCACGACGCCAAGGATCAAAACCCTAATCAAGAGGCCACCGAGCAGCTACCCTGTTCGGTCTATCCTTAGCAGGCCTCTTAATGCCCTCCCGCGCTAAAGATCAAAGCCCTCACCAAGAGGCCACCGAGCAGCTACCCTGCTCGGTCCATCCTTAGCAAGCCTCTCAATGCCCTCCCATACTAAGGATCAAAGCCCTCACCAAGAGGCCACCGGGCAGCAACCCTGCTTGGTCCATCCATGGCCGGTAGTTCACTACCCACCGACGCCAAGGATCAAAGCCCACACCAAGAGGCCACCGGGCAGCAACCCTGCTCGGTCCATCCATGGATGGTAGTTCACTACCCACCGACGCCAAGGATCAAAGCCCTCATAAGAGGCCACCGGGCAGCAACCCTGCTCGGTCCATCCATGGCTGGTAGTTCACTACCCACCGACGCCAAGGATCAAAGCCCTCGCCAAGAGACAACTGGGCAGCAACCCTGCTCGGTCCATCCATGGCTGGTAGTTCACTACCCAACGACGCCAAGGATCAAATCCCTCACCAAGAGGCCGCCGGGCAGCAACCCTGCTCGGTCCATCCATGGATGGTAGTTCACTACCCACCGACGCCAAGGATCAAAGCCTTCATCAAGGGGCAACCGAGCAGCTACCCTGCTCGGTCCATCCTTGGCTGGTAGTTTACTACCCACCGACGCCAAGGATCAAAGCCCTCATCAAGAGGCCACCGAGCAGCTACCCTGCTCGGTCCATCCTTGACTGGTAATTTCTTACCCCACGACGCCAAGGATCAAAGCCCTCATCAAGAGGCCACCGAGCAGCTACCCTGCTCGGTCCATCCTTGGCTGGTAATTTCTTACCCTACGACGCCAAGGATCAAAGCCCTCATCAAGAGGCCACCGGCAGCTTCACTGCTCGGTCCATCCTTGGCTGGTAATTTCTTATCCCACGGTGCCAAGGATCAAAGTCCTCATCAAGAGGCCACCGAGCAGCTTCACTTCTCAGCTTCCTACACGTTTTTACTAAGCAATCTCCACCTCGACTTTGGGGCTATGGAGATGCCGACCTTTCACCGGTCTTTGCACACTTGGCAAACGGTCGAATTCAACCCGACGCATGACCCCGGGAAGCATGACTAACCCTAACTTTCCGGGGGGACTCCGACTCAGACGAGGAAGAGGAAGAAGCTGAAGAAGAAGAGGAGGAGGAAGCTACAGAGGACTCCCTAGACTCTTCCTGGACTATTTCTACAGACTCCTCGGTAGATGACATCTAACCTGATCAAAAGGATGAGTCCTCGGAAGAGAAAACGCAAGGAATCCGACCTGAGGAGAAGAGCACCGAGCTAACACGACTAGGGACGAGGAGATTATGATGAGGTATGGACCCTGATGGGGATCCCACCTCTATTTATAGCTGCCGGCGTACACATCCTACGGCTTCGATCGCCTCCCGCCAAGACAGTGCTTCGCAACCAACTTCCGACAATATTCCACCTGTCGCACTCACATTGGGCGCGTCCCATCGTGCGCGGGAACGCCGCAGCCCGTCTCGTCAGCCAACCAGCGCAAGACACGTGGGCTGGCATTTCGACGAACATACGCACAAACCGACGCTTCCTCTTTAATGCGAGATCTCTCCCCTGATCTGCTGACGTCATCAAGAAAATACGACTAATTTCCCGGGAATACGCACCGAAGATATCTTCAAATAAGAGCTCACCCCGGGTGACCGGTCAGACCACTCTCGACCCGACCCAGAAACGGGTCGAGACGAGAATGGGGGGCTAATGATGATGCTCAATATCGGTGACTCCCCAGATCATGACACGTGGCAGATGACGTGTCCCAAGGCTTACAAGAAAGGATCGAGAACGGTGCGTTGGAAGCATACCCCGGGCCTGCGACCCGGGTATGTTACCGACCTTCGATGGCCTTCTAGACCACCCCCAGCTCGCCTCCGAGCTATCACAGAACCAAGATGCCTCGGCCTACCGCTCGTTCCTGAGCCTCCCGCCGAGCTTATCTTCCTCGGTCTCACCGACCGACCCACAATACCGATCATAGGCGCCTTTGCCACGGCTCCGCGAATCTCGCTAGGCACAATATATCCACCGCCCATGATCCCGCGTTCCACGCCATCACGATCTCCCATTAACGAGCATATCTCGTCATTAATGGGGAATCCCGCCTATCACGTGGGCGTAACGCCAGGGGCGTAACGGCCGGCGTGAATCTCGCGTCCGCCTGCCTATTGCTGCCACTACATAAACCCCTCTCCCAGACGACTAAGGTAAGCCATTTTGACCCCAATAAGTCGTTACTCTGCCAAAATACCCCGTCTAACTTGATCGTCGGAGGGTCCTCGGTGGAAAACCCATCACGGGACTTTCTTGCAGGTACCTCGGCATCAACCACATAAAACCCATTGAGATCCACACGCTTCAGGAGGCAATCCTCCAACTCAATCTCAGCCATCCATCAGCGCTCGCAGCAGATCAACGGAAGGTAATATCTGAAGGAGATCCAGAGATCCATCACCAGCCCAGCGTGTGCATGCGATCTTTAGATCGAGTCTTGGTTGATGATCGATGAAGCAATGATTCCAAGGTAACAATTTAATTGTTTTCTCTGCTTCAAATATTTTATAAAGACTCGGCCTTAGATCAAGTTATGAGCATGCCTAAGTTCATGTACTGTTGTATCATGTGTAATTTCATATTTTAATATGATCAATTTAAGTTTTTATGTTATTTCATACATGTCTCTTTATGTTACATAATCTATATGCGGGACCCATTCTTTTTGGGGAAGGCCGTGTTCTCTTCTTGCCCATGATCCGATTTTAGGAGACGTATGTTCGCTTTTTTAGCTGCGAGTGCCAATATCATATAATTATAAGAAAGGGGCATCTTCTGGCATGCCTAGTTGGACCCACTGTTGTTTATGGTTATAAAGACTAGGGTATAAAATTTTGGGTTTTTTTTTGAATTATTATACTTTTAAAATTAAATTATAAAAAGAGGGGGGATAAATTTTATTTACGAAAATAGGGTGGTTTCACCCACCCCCCTGGCCCACCCCCCACCCCCAGTATAGGGGGCGGGTTCCCAGAACCCGCCCTTTTTTTTAAATTAAATTAATTTTTAATTATAATTATTAACGAATATAATTATAATTATAATTATAATTATAATTATAATTATAATTCTTAAAAATAAAATAAAATTAAATAGACAAAAAAAAAATTTAAATTAAATAATAAAATTTCACTATATCAAATTTTTTTTACAGAATGAATCCGTCAAAATTTACAATACCAAAAAATCCTATCTATTTGTAAAATGTAAATGCTATATCGACGGTCGACGATGATGCCGTCAGTGCCAGTGGATATGACTATACACAACATTATTCAAATCTTCAAGCACATGGGTAAACATTTTATAAACCCATATTTAAACATTTTAGTAATACCTATATACTAATATTCAAACATTTAATAAAATGCATAAATCCAGGTTTCCCCAGTCGACTGCTGCAGTTACATGCACCCCAGAAGAACAGCAAGAATTACCATACACAGCCTTCCACAGGTAAATAAATTTGAAACAAGTGATGATTTAGTTACGAAAATATTAAGGAATAATATTATAATAACAATTTATATACTAAACGCAGATTTCCCCATACCTCCGCATCATTCCAACACGATCCAAGCAGCGCATTCCAAGCATGTCCGTCCACATCTTTCCGGTCTTCTCACCCCGAACCATCCACATTACACCGACCACAACCATCATATATTGCACCCGAGCCTTATGTTGCTACGGGTGATATTGATATGTGTAGCAGTGATGATGATGAAACCGGTGAAGATCATCAGGGGGAGGATAGCGTGGAATATGCTGCTGGATTGAATGAGGTAGCATTCTTTGATGGTATGGTTGCGAATAACGATTTTGTCGAACTAGAAGATCCCGGCCTCGATCTGCTGGAAGATGATGGTTGGGTAGACTTAGCCATTGCAGAAGTAAATACGGCACCCTATTTGGACGCGACAGCAGCAAGCGAAGATTGCATCAGCGTCGGGGATTTATTTCAGGAAAAAGAAGATCTTATTTGTAAGCTGAAGTCGTGGTCCATTCAGCAAAACGTTACATTTAAAACCGAAGAGTCAAATAAGACGTACTATACTGTGGTATGTACGAAAGCTCCTGAATGTCAGTGGAGATTGCATGCATGTTGTTCCAAAAGAGCCAAGGCTTGGAAGGTCACGAAATACAACCAAGAACACACTTGCATCAATTCTATCATGTTACAGGATCAGCGGAATTGCACTTAATCTTACATTTGCTCGCTAATCATGCCCCTGATCCGTACAGATGTGGCGATGACTCCCCGAGAGATACGGCTCTTGGTAAGCGGAGAGCATGAAATTCAGATTTCGTATGTGAAGGCATGGGATGCTCGTAGAAAGGCTTTGTGCAAGATATTCGGGGACTGGGAAAGCTCGTACAACTCACTAGTCCCTTTTATGGAAGCCATGAAAGCATCAAATCCGGGGACCGTATACCGGTTAAAAACCACAGAAACAGACGTCGAGGGCTCTGTCAAGTTTCAAAGAATTTTCTGGTGCTTTGGTCCATGTGCGGCTGGTTTCACACACTGTCGGTCGGTATTGTGCGTTGATGGTACGTATCTATACGGTAAGTACAGAGGCTGCATGTTAATTGCTACAGGTGTTGATGCTAATAACGGTATATTTCCGTTGGGATTTGCTATTGTCGAGGGTGAAAATACATCATCCTGGTCATGGTTTTTCCGCAACCTCAAAAATATCCCATCTGTTCTTCATAGAACGGATTTATGCATCATATCTGATAGACATCTGGGAATACTAGCTGCAATGAGATCTGTATTTCCGACGACCCCACATAGGTTTTGCCTACGACACTTCAGGCAAAATTTTGATCGAAAATTTAAAAATTCAGATCTACATAAACTTATGTACAGAGCCGGTGAAACGCCTGACCCTAATGTTCACGACATATACATGACGAAAATTGGGGAGATGAGTCAAGCCGCGAAAACGTGGTTAGATGAGTATCCAGTACGCATATGGTCACAAGCACATGATGATGGGTGCAGATATCTCCTAATAACGACTAATATGTCTGAAAGCTTCAACGGGGTCCTTAAAGGGGTTAGAGGCTTACCGATACAGGGGTTGATTGTTCGAACATTTTTCCGGATGAATACTTATTTTTTGCACAAAAGAGAAAAGTCCTTGGTGATGGACACTCCGCTCACCGCGTATTACGAAGATATCTTTCGGAAAAGAGAGCGCAGAGCACAATACTACAGATCCGAAAGGTTTGACACGGCGGAGTTTCAGGAGACGGGCGGTAATGGGAATCAATATACCGTGAACTTTAGAGATGAAGGGCTCTCTTCGTGTACATGCGGTCTTTTCCAGCAACAACATTTACCTTGTGCCCACGCAATTGCTGCTGCGAGCAGTATGCATACCTCACATTACAATTTTGCTTCCCATTACTATACAGTTTCTAATTACCAAGGTGCATACGATCCAAAATTTCATCATATACCGGACAGTCTCTATTGGCACTATTATACTGCCAACAGACAAACACCGACTGTATTACCGCCGGAAAAAAATATAAGGCCCGGAAGACCTAAGGTACGTCGAGATCGAATGACAATGGATGCTGATCCTCAGCAAAGGCAATCCAGATGTAGCCTATGCAAACAACCAGGCCATTATAGGACCAGATGTCCAGGATATGCATCAGGGGCGGGACCTTCAGGATCGTGACAAGTGCACTCAGATTTTTTTGTATTATAAATTTGACGGATTCATTTTGTTATTATAAATTTGACCGTCGATATAGCATTTACATTTTACAAATAGATAGGATTTTTTGGTATTGTAAATTTTGACGTATTCATTCTGTAAAAAAAAATTTGATATAGTGAAATTTTATTATTTAATTTAAATGTTTTTTTGTCTATTTAATTTTATTTTATTTTTAAGAATTATAATTATAATAATAATAATAATATTATTATAATTATATTTGTTAATAATTATAATTAAAAATTAATTTAATTTAAAAAAAAGGGGCGGGTTCTGGGAACCCGCCCCCTATACAAATGTATAGGGGGCGGGTTCCCAGAACCCGCCCTCTATAGAAAACTATAGAGGGCGGGTTCTGGGAACCCGCCCCCTATACATTTGTATAGGGGGCGGGTTCTCAGAACCCGCCCCCTATACTGGGGGTGGGGGGTGGGCCAGGGGGTGGGTGAAACCACCCTATTTTCGTAAATAAAATTTATCCCCCCCTCTTTTTATAATTTAATTTTAAAAGTATAATAATTCAAAAAAAACCCTAAAATTTTAGAGACTTATCTGCGTTGACTGATCTACCAATGTAGACCGATCTCGCATGTCAAATTGGTCTTTCAATAAAAAAAAGCAAAAATGTGTTAAGGCCGAACCACGACCATTGCATCATGACAAAAAAGAAAAAATTTCAATCGCCAAAATTGTTGCAAAATCTTTTACGGCTATACTGGATTAACGGCCGAATCCATGGCCGTAAAAAATACTCAACTTATTATAGCCATATTTAATCGAGGTTACTGTCGTGCTAAAGAAATTAAATTTTTGAAACTTGTTTGCACGATGTTGACAGATTTTAAAATTTGACCGGTGTAAACTCCTAACAAGTTTGGACCAGAATTACAAAATTATCATTACCTTTGAAATGATAATTGCTAAATAGCAGGAATACGCCTAACATTTACCCCTATAGCAGGAAATACCTCTGTATTTCTAAAACAAGCATTTTACCCCCTCAACTTTAATTGATTCCCTAAACACACTTCATTTAAATATTTAATTAAAATATTTATATCAAGGGTTTTTTGAAATACCCCTAAACTTAAATGCAAATTTGATGTACCCTCATTATTCTTCAATATAACCTGTGCCTCAAAAAATTATTTAACTTTTTTTTTAAATACATCATCATTAAATGGTTAATTTTGACATAAATCGATAAAAATATATAAATATCCTTGTATTCCATTCTTATTCCGTAGATGCTTTCACATTCCCAAAAATAATATTGCGTGACCGAGTTAGATTTTTTCTTATAAAATTTGATTGATTTATGTGTTCTATTTTGTAAGTGTTGATTAATTTGGTTTTCCTTTTATGTTAGTATGCATAATTCTAGTTTACTTTTTAGTTAGATTTTTCTAAAATTTGAGTTCTTTTACATTAGGATTTTTTAATTTGGAAGTAAATATAAGAGAAAAGAAGAGGAGAAAAAACAAAGAGCTTATGAGACCAAAAAGAAAGAGAAGCGAACTAGATGTTGTATATAGATGTCCTGAAGGCAATAATTGTAATTGTACATGGACCTATATGGATAGAACATTCTTGTTCGTGATGATAGTATACTATCCGGTTTGTCTTTATCATTCATGTGTATATCTTTTACTATTACGTATCGGTAATACATGTTGATAAAGCCCATAAGATCTTTGCTTGATTGCCAGAATTATAATGTGGTCAGACTAAGGGGGCATCGGTACTCCATAAGCACATCCTTAAATGTTCCCAGTCATGAGAGTATCGAGACTGGGTATCGGTATTCCAGAGTAGACTAGTGTATACGTTTCCTGACCCCGACCAGGGTGATAGTTGGTACTACAACCATTAGTATTTGACACCAAAGATTGTATACAGGTGCTCATTAAAGAATGAGTATACTGAATAGATTTACCGAGAAGTCCTAGATGGTATTATACCTATTGTCAGATAGCAGTTCTCTAGTGACAATTGTACAGAGTAGTCTTTTGCCCTGAGATCGTCATAGTGTCTTGTGTGTATTCCCACTATATTTTGATTACTACCCAACCACGGCTTTAAAGGGTTGTGCATACATGTTTTACTTGGGTATAGTACCAAAGCACATGAAGGCGGTGAGTGGTTGAAGAGATTCATCACTTCCGATATAGGAAGTTGATGTCGCGCTATGCATGACATAACTATAACTAGAAATCTTTGACCATGGTAGTTGAGTTAAACTGATAAATGTTATTAGTTGTATCTCGGTTGATTATGAGTTCGACATCTGCATGACTTATTGGGTTAATGGGGATTTGACGGTTTCTACCCCCAGACCCGTTATGCGATACTCTCTGACGAAGAGATCTGACTTTACGGTGATTGTCACCGATAGGCTCTGTTAGGTACGGATGAGCTTGCTTGTCGACTTTTCTTTTGATATATATCTGGGTAGCCGTTACGTACAGCTAGTGCCGTTGATGTGCTCATGGATTATAGATATGATCTAGTAACTCACTGCCAGCGTATTTTTGAGTTTTTAGAGTTCCACGCAGAGGGTTTCCCCGCTCATGTGAAACGATATAGTGTGTGTATGATGATATGTGCGGAAGTTCGATTAAACACGTGTATATGATACATGTACATTAATCGAACGTTTGATAATGTTAGCCGATTTATTATAAATCCGGATTATTAAATCAAGTGTTGATTTAATAATAAAATATATATTATATGTATTCTAGTATTATATTTACTCCCCCTCTCTCTCATTTGCTATTTGTATGTGATACAAATATATGTATATGTATATGATACATATACTAAAATATTTTGTGTATATGATATGCATGCCCTTCTAGGAGGGACACCTCGTTCTTTATGGGGGCGTCCGGGGGAGTGGCGCTGCGCTCGCCGCTGCGGAGGACGCCGCTCAGCGCATGACCGCTCCCTGTTCGGAGGAGCAATCATACGGTTCCCACCGCTCGATTCGAGTGATGAGAAAAGCGACCCCCTGGAGCTTTTCCCACCGCTCAGTGAGCGATGGGAACGAAGGAATGGGCTTCCCATTTCAATTCAAGTGAAAGACTATTGTACCCTCATCTCTAATGATGTGGTTAAGGATAAGGTTGGGGTTGGGATCGATGGGGATAATTGGAGACTTGCGCTTGACAGGTGCTTGTGCTTGGGATTTGATCGAAATAGAGGTGAGGTGAGACCACGATGGAAAGAGAAGAGAAATGGAAAATGTGGGGAAAGAGAGAGAGAGAGAGCAGCAAAATCAAAGGCCCTTTTCAAGACTTTTATAAAAAATTATATTTACACATTATTTTATTAATATTTATTACATTATTGTATTATTTATTACTGTTCAAAGTAAATAAAAACATTAGCAACACATTATAATACATGTATGTCATTTTTGGTAATTTACATTTAAAATCATGGTTTATATTATCCAAACACCCCATAATTATAAGACCATGGTTTCACACCACTCCCCTGAACACACCTCAAAATATAGTTTGGTTACAAAACCATGGTTTTGAACCGCTCACCCGAACGGAGCCATAAGGGCGTCTCATACTCTATATTGATAAAGACATGAGAACATATTATTTATATTAATAAAGAATGTGGCATGGGTAGAGAGGTATGGGTTTCTTAGAATGAGTATTATTTTATTAGAAATAATATTCTATTCTAACATGATTCCCTCTCTTTTCTCTACCCCATTCCTTCATGCATTTTCTCTCCTTATCTTTTAAGAGAAAAAAGAGAAAAATGAGAGAAAAATAGAGAGTATGCTTACTGCATATTCTTCCTCTCCAATTTAGCAAATTATGAGAGAAAGTTGATTCACAAAGAAGTGTTTTTTGGTAAAGTTGAAACTTGGGTTGGGTTTTCTTCGAAGTGGATCATCTTCGGAAAGGAGGTCCGCATGCAAGCTCGATCCTTACGACATGGAGTCTAGTTTGGGTCTTCCACTAGAGAGTGGACACGCTACAAAGGTTTTAGCCCCATTAAACTCCTTGTTATTCTCTCTTGAGTTTTGCAATTGTTAGTATTTGAATGATTTTGGGTATAGTGTTCGATGCTATGTTTTAGAATTTTTGTTCTATGTTTCCGCCGCGGTCCGCAAGTGTTGTAACCCTACCACCACACACTTACATAGTATTAGAGCCGATCTATTTTCTAGTAGTTTCATATATGGCCAATTGAATTAAAAAAAACCATTTTGTAAAAACCTTGTTTCCAAATTTTCTAGAAAAAGCTCTCATGTTTGCGTGTGCCCGAGTACCGGGGTTCTTGGTTTGGACCAAGAACTTAATAGGGCTCAGGAGGAATCCCAAACCCATTCCTATCATGGCCGATTCATCCCCGAATTCGGGTCTGAACAGAGGTCGATTCAGCCCCGAATCGAGGGCTGAATCAGCCCTAATTCAGCCTCGAATCGGGGCTGAATCGACCTCTATGAAAGCTCTGTGTAGGACTCTAAAGACTCATCAATACGCCAGCAGTAGGTAATGATCACATTAGTTACCCACAAGTCGTCAGCGGTACTAGCTGGACGTAACGGCTACCCAGGTATTGAGCGATTAGAAGATCAACAAGCAAGCTTGTCCAAACTCCCATGAAGCCTATAAGTAACACTTACCATACATTCCGGTCTCTTCATCTGATATGTCGCATATCGAGTCTATGGGTGGAGTCAGACCCCAGTAACTTGATAAGTCATGCTGATATATAGCTCATAATGGTTCGAGAAACTACTAATAACACTTACTAGTAAATCTCATCAGCCCTGGTTAGGGACTTACTGTTATAGACAATCGAGCATAGCGCAACATCAACTCCCAATACCGGGAGAGACGAAACCCCTCATATCGCTCACTGCCTCCATGTTACTCGAGACTGTACCCAAAATCCACCTGTTTTCACGACTCCTTTGAGCCGTGGTAGGGAGAAAATCAAAGCACAGTGGGAGCCACACAAGACACTATGATGATCTCGGTCTACAGACTAACATGTACCAGTGTCACCAGAGAACTACTATCTGACGATAGGTATAGTACCATCTAGGAGTTCTCGGCGAGTCATGTTCGGTGTACCCATTCTCTAATGAGCACATGTGTACAATCTATGATGTCAAACACCAATGGTTATGAGATCAACCATCGCCCCCTACAGGGTCAAGAAACGTACAGACTAGTCTACTCTGGAATATCGATGCCCTATCTCGATACTCCCTTGACTAGGAACAGTTAAAGGATGTATGATCTGCATTATAGTCCTGATAGTCAAGCAAACATCCTAAGGGCTTTATCAACATGTATCAGAGAAACAGTATAATAATACAAGTGTCCATGTTAAGATAAAGAGCAACCAGATAGCATACTATCATGTCGAGCAAGAAAGTCCTCTATATATATGTCCATGCATCCACTATATCATACAATAATCGCCTCTAAGGCATACGTATTCCTAACAGATATAGGGCATGTATAGGGATACATGCAGGAGTTCGATTAAACACGTGTATTTGATATACGTATTTTAATCGGGTGTTTATTGATATTAACCGGTGTATATATGATATAGAAGGATTATTAAATCAAGTGTTTATTTAATAATTAAATATATATTTATGTATTGATATATTTATATATGAGAATAATGGAGGAAAGATGCCATAGGAGGGAATTTCCTCCTATGGCGTCGAAAAAATACCCCCTCTATCATTTTTTTTCGACGATCGGCACCCACCATCTTCATCGTTATCATCTAAAATGTGGGTACACCATGTTGGGGTCGAAAATTACACCCTGATTAACCAAGTCAAAGTCAACCCCATGTAAGCGGGCCCAAGCCCAGATCAAGTGTGCCCATGCCCAAGTCGAGCCCCGCGGCCGGCCTCCCTCATGCTAAAATAAAAATCATGTAATAAATAATTTTGATATAATTTCTATGGGCATAAATCCAAATTTTTGTAAAGCCCATGGCTCATGTGCAAAAGAAATGAGCACATGAGATGGGCAAAATGTCATTTTGTAAAGCCCAAGGGGCTATATGTAAATGTGTAAGCCTATATAAGGCAACATGATGAAGAAATAAAGGAGAACTTTTCATTTCTCTAAAATTCTAGGGTTTGTGCATCCTTCCCCTTTCTCAAGGGTCTAAAACCTTCTTCCCCTTTTTGAATTAAATCAAGAGTTTAACTCTTCCTTCTTAAAAAAGAAGTAGTTTTTCACTATAAAACCTACAAAGGGGAGCTCGGATCTCCCATCAGATCTTTAAAGGTGAGATTTTGAATCTCACTCCCCTTTTTCCTCAAGATCCGGCCAACCGAAAGGAGGAAGAAGGAGACTCATCTCCAAAAATCCCACATTGGGAGGATCCAAAGCTCAAAAGAAGAGCCAAACATTTCTAGGAGTTTAACTCCATTCAAGATCTATTGGAGTTCAACTCTATAACTTAATCTATTTTTAGGAGTTTAACTCCAGAAGTCAAATCGGGAGCACCGCTCCTAGTGCAGGGACCAAGTCCCTTTTTCTGCTGGCGCCCAGCACGCGTGCCAAGCAAGTAGTGCGCTGGTGCCCGGCGCCCGCGGGCCTAGCACGCGAGCGCCCACGTGCCAAGCACGTGAGGCGCCAGCGCCCACCGCCTGCGCCCACTGCCTGCGTGCCGTGCACGTGAGGTGCTGGCCCCACGCGTCCTTTGGACGCTTTTTCCTCTTTTTATATATATGTATATGTGTGTGTGTGTGTGTCTAGACACACACTCCACGACACTGTCCCTGTTAGAAAAAAATTTCTAACGGGGCGCTGCCCCGCACCCCGCAAGGGGCTGCTAGCCCCCTTGACCCCCAGTCCGCTATCCGGGAAGTTGGACCCCCGTAAAAACTCTGCGGGGCCCCCGATATACTCAAAACCCCTTCAAAACACAACACTGCACATTGAGTTCGCATGACCTGTTTGACCCATCAATCGGAGGTTCTCTCGCTCCAAAGGAGAGGGGTAATTAACGGCAGCTTAGTCCGCGGCTGTCGGAGATTCGGATCCCCACAATCAATAAACCCCAACCTACCCTAGGCAGGGGTAATCTGTAGTACGCCTGACAAGCACGCGCGTATTCCCATCTCAATGGGGTGATGAAAAACACCCTACAGATTCCGGCACGCCCGGTGGGACCAATCTCTCCTCTCATATTTCGGGTTAAATATCCATGCGAACTCAATCAACATATACATTGATTGCCTGTACTGAAATCATGCTTCTATTTGCAGGTTAACGACTTTCGACTGCAATCTTCAGATGCAACAAAATGTCTCCAAGGCCAAACTTAGCTCTCGACACAGCTCCTATCTCTTACACGATAAAAAGGGATGCCAGGACGGTCCTCACGGACGGTCTCGGGCGACAGTGGGAGGAGCCGCCACTACCATTCGGCTCTATTCTGTTCATACCAGCTAACACCATCTCTGCTCCTCAAGCCCCGGTAATCGACAAACCGGCCTCGAAAGGCAAGAGGCCAAATGTGGTGATCTCGAGGGCGCCCCAACCTAAACGCGAGTCGGTGTTCAAACGGCTCTCCTTGGCCCCAGCTGGGGGCAAAGTCGTCAGAACAAAAGAAGTTGCCAGACGTCGCGGGCAAGCCCAGGCGATACCTTCGACGGACACGCGGGCGAATGTCTCCTCAAGACTCCCCATCACTCGGCCTATGGCGGCTTCCCGAAGAGCAGAAGCCTGCCAAGCGCTCAAGGCAGAGAAGCTGAGGCAGAAGCGGCTCAGATACAGAGCCAACAAAAGGGCTAGGGCTCCGGCCATGTTAAAATTTATGAACTTCCAAAGCCCGGACTGCTCCGCGAAACTAGCTGCCAGTGATGAAAGGATAGCTGAATATGTTATCCACATCGTCTACATGGTGGGCACGCCAATCTGGTGTGAATATAGTGTTCATATCATAATTTTGCATTATTATATTCCCCATTCTTATTCATTTTGCAAATAAATAGGTACTTTTGATCCATGTCTGCTAAATAGTTGCAGGTTATAGGTTCTCGGAACAATACAGTGTAAATGGTGAAAAAAACGCTACAAAAGTGAGACTACGACCAACAAATAGAAGAATCTTTATGATGCCGCCTACAGTTTAAGGAACAAGTGAAGATCAATGAACAGTTCAATTGCATAAAGGCAGCACAAAGACTTCAACACGAAGCGAACGGTAAAAGTCCACAACATTCTGCACTGTGGAAATCTGGAAGAAACTAGAAGGCATTCTGACGAACCAAGTAAGGAAAGTAGAAGGAAAATGCAACTTAAAGCTACACTGAAGATTTCAGCCCAAGAACCCACAATATGGCCGCGGAACCGCGTCCAAACATGCCTTCTGGCCGCGGATCCGCGGCCATATAGAACACATGTCGGTGCATTTTTGACGGTGGGTGGCGGTGTGTTGACCAGGCTTCTCAGGGTAGTTTTGTAAATGTAAATAAGGATCGGATGTAAACCTTAGGGTTTCTATAATCTATAAATAGGAATCCTACAGCTCTTTTTGGAGCATGCCTTTTCCTATGCCTCTTTTTATTTATCAAAATTCAGAATTTTAATTCTTGTAATGTTTGAAGGGTGCATCAGATAAAAAGTAAGTTTTCTTTTCTATGCCCTAGTTTAATTTTCTTTTCTTCCCTAGTATAGATTTTATTTATCTGCCCTAGTTATAACTTTTATTTAATTGCCGTAGTTGTTAAATTAAAATCATAAAAATGTCTCTTTGTATCAATTCCCTAATGAGTGAGTAGTTCCTCTCTTGTTAGGGTTAGGAATGGGAAAGGCTTGAGAGATGAAAATCTCTCACCCCTTTCTTGCCCGTCATACATTTTAATAGGAATCTATGCATACATACACACACCGCTCACTATGGCACCCTATCCCACGAGGTAGCGGTGATACCATAGTTAAAGACCGGTTGTGTATGCTTTCTATGGAGGTTAGGGTAAGAGTTAAGAAAGGACGGACAAGGACCTAGAGGAAGAAACCTAGTTTCTTCCCGATGGTACTAATCCACTTTGTTAATTATTACCTTAACACCTAAATAGATCTTAATTAGGGTATAGAAAGCGGTGAGAAATATTGAATTTCCAAACTTAACCTAAACCTAACCCTAGCAAGGTTTTAATCCTATTCAAACTCATTTCAGTTTTTAGTGATAATCAATCCTACCACAATTGGAATTAACTCGTTAGAACAATTATAAAATACACAATATCCATGTGGACCGACCCGTACTCAACCGGCTAGCTACTAAGCGACACCGTTTTTTATTGTGGTTAATATTCTTTGATTCATCTTTAAAAAGCGAAAGCGCATTAAAACCTCGAACAATCAAATGGCGCCGTTGACGGGGATGGCGTAGTTATTTTCTTTTTGTAATTTCGGGTTAATATAAAAATTTAAAAAAATCATAAAAAACTGAAAAATTAAAAAATATAAAAATTTATCATCTTGTTATTTTTTGAAGGGTGTTTCGTTTGAATTGTGCAGGATCGACGAACGGATTCAGATCTGGAAAATTTCAGTGAGCAAAACAGCAAACATCAGATCTGAACAGACAGAGGAAAATCAGAACAGAGAAACAGAAAAATATTTGGGATCTGAACCGACGATTTGACCGCGTTTCCACCGCATAAGCATCCCTTTGACCGCGGAACCGCGGCTACTTGGTTACGTCAGCGCGTGGAAAACTCTCTGTAAGCATCTTTTCTTCTTCTGAACCCCCTGATCTCCTCTGAAAAATTTTCCTGTAGGGTTCTTTGCGCAAAAACATCTCTCCCTTCTCCAATAACTTGATCTTGTGCAGGATTCTTTGCGCCGCAATAAAAAGAAATTTTTTTTGCAAGTGTTTGTGTGTTTTACTGCTTTGCGTCTTTAAAACTGACTTTAAGGGGCTTTAACACCAATCCAGATTGGGTGGGGATTTCATTACCCTTCCTAGGACCCCAAAAATCACAAAAAGCATTTTTGCATTGACCATCGAGTTAATTAAAAAAGATTATACTCAGCCTATAAGGACTGTTGCGCTCGATAGGACAAAGGAATAGTTGTAGGCATCGATCGTTTATCTAAACAAGACTTTATTGTGCCTAGGCTAGACAAGTAGGAAAAGGTAATTTTAAAAGGCCCGTCTCACGGTGATTCGTAAGCGGATCCCTCCTTTCTTTACTTATACTTACCTGGCCACAATTGGCGGTGAAGAGGCGATTTGAGGTCCTCACAACTTGCCCTTTGGAACAGTTAGGAGCAGTCTAGTTGACCTAGGAGACCCTAGATCTAGGCTTGATTGTGCATATTGTGATTGCTTGAACGTGTGTCTAAACTTCTTATAAAAATCTTTTTTGCAAAAGCTCCTTATAAAAAATACAAAACAGAAAATTTTTACAAAAACTTGCCACTTGTCGCTAAGAAATCCATTGCACCCCACTTGCACCCACTTTCCTTCCATTGACGTTTTCTTACCTCCACCTTCTGCTTTTACCTTTTGACTACACTACCTCTTTAGTGTATGTCCAATTGGACTAGGGACACTAGTGCCCGTTTAGTCTCTGTCTCGTTAGTGCCGACTGACGACGCTTTCGACTCCGAAGTCGAAATTCCATCCACTTCTTTACCTTCATCATCAAATTCTTCGTCTTCTAAGGAGATGTCGGGATTCAATCCTAACAACCTCTTACCCGCGGGACTGATTCCACCTCCACTAGGTGCGAATAACCCACAACACCCACCTATTGAAGCGCCCCAACGAATCGCGCTCCAGGATCTTTTCTACCCTATCTGCACCGCTTTACCAACTTGTCTTTCACTTCCACTGGCTAATAGGGATAACTTTGAGATTAAACCCCACTTCATTAACATGTTGCCCAAATTTCACGGGCTGGAGTCCGAAGATGCCTACATCTTCATAAACAAATTCCAGAATGTTTGCGGAATGATGAAGACAACACAACTTTCTGATGATGCTATAAGGCTACGTGTCATTCCATTCACTCTATGTGACCTAGCCGAAAAATGGTTATATAGCACAGCATCACACTCGATAAAAAATTAGGAAGAGTTTGTTAAGGCTTTTCTAAAAAAGTTTTACCCACACCACAAGACCGCGAGAATTCGCAACGAAATTATTCAATTTTCCCAGCTTCCTTCCGAACCTTTTTGGAAGTGTTTTGAAAGATTTAAAGACCTACTTGTTCAATGCCCTCACCACGGTATCGAGAATTGGCAACTTTGCCAAATTTTATACGAAGGATTGAACCCAGCAACTAAGCAATTGTTGGAAACCATTTGTCAAGGTCACTTTCTTACAAAATCTAGCGAGGAAGCTTGGCAATTTCTCGACGATCTTGCTGAACTAACACTTCAGTTAGAAAGCACTAAGACCACCTCATCTACTTCATCAGGTCAGTCTATGGCATGCATACATCAACTAGATATGTCGATTGCAATGAAGGCCGAAATGGCCGCACTTATGAAAAAGCTAGAAGCAATTGAGAGCAAATTCTCATCGCCTTCTCCTGCCCCTGCTTTACCCCCACTCACTGTTTGCGCTTGTTGTTCGGACCCGTCCCATCTTACTGAAGAGTGTCCTTACAATCCACCTGTTCAAAGAAAAGATCAAGCCAATACTGCCTTTCAGCAAAGACAAAGAAATGATCCATACTCTTCAACTTACAATCCTGGTTGGAGGAGCCACCCAAATTTTGCTTGGAATCAAAATCAATAATTATAAGGCAATAACAACTTTCAAAGGCCTCCTCCTCCACAACAACAAAAACCTCAACAAACTCAATATCAGCAACCTTTCCAACCCCAACCTTACCCAAACGAAATGAACAATTTTGTACCCAACAACTCTTATCCTCAAAACAATTTTGTTCAACAGAATAACGATAAGGTTTCCTCGCTAGAAAGAAGTCTAGATGCGTTTTTAAAACAATCTACACAATCCGCAGCAAGGTTGGAAACTTCCATTCAATCTTTGGTGCAAAACAGTGCTTCACATGATCAAAGCATCAAATCCATTGAGGCCCAAATTGCACAACTAAATGCTGCGTTGAGCGAGCGAGAAAAGGTAAAGCTTCCATCTCAACCATTACCAAATCCCGGTCACACACACAACGCACATGTTGCTTATGAACAGCAAAATCATAATGTAAATGCTATGACCACGTTGAGATCTGGAAGAGTGTTGCACAATAATGTAGGTATTAGTGATGAAACCCCTGCCGGTGCTTCTTCTTCATCTTCTTCTTCCACTTATTCTTCTTCATCTTCTTCGTCAGAGCCTATTCTTCATTCTTCACAAGGCACTACTTCTTCTAATTCGAATGGAACCACATCTCACTTCATGAACACACCAACACTGGGATCCGTTCCAACTCCGCAATCTACTCCACAAACATTGGACTCAACAAATTTTTAAAATATTCCATTTCCAAACAGCTTGAGATCCAATAAACCAACTCTCCAAACGGAGAAGATTGTGGAGTTATTCAAACAGGTTAGCATTAACATACCTCTCTTGGATGCAATCCAACAAGTCCCTTCTTACGCTAAAATCTTGAAGAACTTATGCACCAAGAAGAGAAAGTCCCAGGTACCCAAGAAAGTGCTCGTAGCTAGTGCCGTGAGCAATGCTATCACCCAACCTTAACCTTTGCCCCAAAAACGAAAGGACCCTGACTGTGTAAGGTTGCTAGGCACGCGTACAAGGGTCTACGAGGCATCAACCATGCCCGATTAAAATTTTAGCCGTGCCGAACAACCCTAAGCCGGATCTTTAAACTAGAGATTAGGCGAAAACTAACATGTTAAACAGTTTAACACTAAGTGAGAGGGATTACAACCTTTGTAGATCCGGTCCTTCACTTCGTAAGCTCCGTGTTGTGGTCCCTTCGCTGCGATCATCGGGTTCCGGACTCTCGAGAGGTTCCACGAAGAGAAAGATGCAGTCTTGCTTCCGATCTTCGATACAAAGATGATCTACCTTGAAGTTTCATTAACACAAGCTAACACTCACTAAAATTGAGTGAACACTCTCATCTAAAGGGCAAGGGAAGATGAGGATGATGAAGTAGGATTTTTGCTCTCTTTATTTATCTTTTTCTCACATTTATTCATCACTTGGAAAAAGCTAGTAAGCTTTTTCCATGAAGAAAGAAGAAGGAAGAAGATGAAGAATAATAGAATTCCTTTTGTGATGAATAGTAATCAAGAATATATGATTGATTATCAAACCATGGTCAAGGATGAGAGGCTAAACCAATGTAGAGAATAAACTAGAGTTAGGGTTTGGTTAGGTCAAAGCATGAGTCATAACAAAATATCTTTATCATGACAAAATAGAATCCTTCTAGAATGAACAAGAAGGTGCTAACCCTAATCAAACCCTAATCCCTTTATATCATCCTTAAACATGTTTTATAATAAATCATATCATGTCACAATAATATATATCACATATATATTATATATTTGCAACAAAAGAAAATAATACAATTAACATATATCGCATATATATCAATGTATTAATCCGGTGAGAAAAAGAATCCTTTTAGTGAGCAAATATTAGTTAATATAATTTAATATATCATATATATTATTATACATTAAATTATCGAATCAACACTTGATCCGACAATCCGGCTATATCGCATATAACCGACTAATATTTATCCGTACCGATTCATCGAATCAACACTTGATCCGATGACGCGGCTGATATCAAATATCGCGAGAATAGAATACGGTATCACATATCGTAATATCCTCGGTCCCACACATATCACATATGTGCTCCTACTCCGTTTTGCCTGAGCCAAGAAACCTCTGTGCAGGACTCTAAAGAATCGTCAATACGCCGGCAGTAGGTGATGATCATATCAAACGCCCACAAGCTGCAAGCGGTCAGCTAAACGTAACAGCCACCCAGGTATTGAGCGCTCAGAAGATCAACAAGCAACCCTGTAACTTCTCCTGTGAATCCAAACAGTAACACTCCCGTACAGTCCGGTCTCGTCGTCTGATATGTCGCATATCTCGCCTAGGGGTGGTAAACGTCAGACCCCAGTAGCTTGATAAGTCGTGTCGATATGAGGTCTATAACAGTTCGAGAAATTACTGATAACACTTACCAGTAAATCTCAGCAACCCTGGCCAGGTATTTCCGGTTATAGCCAATCGAACACAGCACAACATCAACTCCCTATACCGGGAGAGACGAATCCCCTCCTATCGCACATTGCCTCCATGTGATTCGGGACTGTACCCAAAAGCCACCTTTTTGCATGCCCTCTTGGACGTGGTATGATGGAAATCAAAGCACAGTGGGAATCACACAAGACTCTATGACGATCTCGGGTCAACAGACTACTCTGTACCAGTGTCACCGGAGAACTGCCATCTGACGTGAGGTATAATACCATCTGGGAGTTCTCGGCGAGTCCGTCCAGTGTACCCTGTCTCTACTGAGCACCCGTACACCATCCTTGATGTCAAACACCGATGGATATGGGATCATCCGTCGCCCATCATATGGGTCAAGATGCGTATACGCTAGTCTACTCTGGTGCATCGATGCCCTGTCTCGATACACCCTCGATTAGGAACAGTTATAGGATGTACTCGTCGACTACCGTGGCCCCACTAGTATGATCTCATCATAGTCCCAGTAGTCGAGTACATATCCTAAGGGCTTTATCAACATGTAACATAGAGACAATCAGAGTACATGTTAAGATAAAGTACAACCAGATAGCGTACTATCATGTCGAGCAAGAAAGTCCTCCATATATATGTCCAAGCATCCATTACAATATACATCGTATGTACAGTAATGGCCTCTAGGGCATACATATAACTAACAATCTCCCACTTGCACTAGGGCCATCTGTTGTGGTATCACATACCCAACAATTAGCTGTGGTTGATGTATCTCATACTCAACCATCCCATAAAAGTCTCTACTGGGAAAAAGGCCTTTGTGAGTGGATCCGTGCTGTTGTCCTCTGTGTCTACTCTCCTAACCTCGATCTCCCTGGAGATCAACCATCTCCATGATCAGGTGATACTGCCTAAGAATTATATCTGGATTTCTGATGGGACGGTAGTTCCTTGGCTAAAGCCACAACTCCATTGTCACACAATGGTAGGAACGAAGTTCATCTCATGAACTTATATATATCCAGACTGCCTCTTTGGTAGCATCCTTGGTAACGATGTATCTTGCCTTTAATCGTCTAGTATGTCACGGTATCTAGCTTAGAACTCTTCCAACATACCGTCCCTCCACTAAGGGTAAAGACAATGCCTGCGACTGACATTCAGTCGTCCTTATCACCCTGGAACCTTTCCACTGATTCTCCCCAGGATCGATTGATACCATCTCACTACAACTAGTGAGTATCCTAACATCCAATTAGATCTATCTCATAGATCCAAAACCCAGGATTTAGGAGGTATCACTTTGATCCTATATGGAGAATCCTTGTGATAAGCGGAGATTGACCGAGCGTAGCATAGGAAACTCCTTCCCTATCAAGAGTATGTCATCCACGTACACTACGAGGATCACCACCATACTCTCTACTACCTTTTTGTATATACAAGGTTCATCTACCATTTTGATGAAGTCAAACTCTTTGACTACCACATCAAAACAGATGTTCCAACTCCGCGATACCTGCTTTATCATATAAAACATCTTGCACACGTTTCCGCTGCTCCCACTATCTACGAAGCCCTCTGGCTATGTACTTATAGACGCTCTCTTCTAAAACATCATTTAGAAAAGCAGTCATGACACCCAACCACCAGATATCGTAGTCATGGTATGTAGCCATGGCAAGTAGGATCTAGATGGACTTAAGCATAGCTTTGAAAGTCTCAACTTTTCGATGTACACCAAGTAATCTTCTCAAGATATACTTGCTCCTGATGGGGATTTAACCCTTCAGATAAAGCAACCAAAGTCCATACTTTGTTGGTGTATAAGGATTCCATCTCAGATCGCTAAGCATCCAGCCATTCTTACAGAGTCCTACTCCTGATGGCCTGCTCGAAACTAGTTGGGTCATCATCTCATGATGCAATCCTCGCTCCCACTGTCATAGAGAAACCGAAGTATCTCTCAGGTGGGTGAGGAACCCTACTAGATCGGCGGAGAGGCTGAGGTTCGTTGGAAACTATTGAATCCTTTGGTTCTACCAAATCATCAGCTGCCGTTTGTATAGTTGGAACATTTCCAGTTCTACATAACAGACCTTGCCTCGAGCTTGTCCGGATTTTTCTTTTAGACATAGGCCGGACAACCCCAAATCTTAACAAACATAATATATGGGGTCCTCCCTTTCCATATCACATATGAAATGGTAGGCAACTAATTTGATTTGAACCCTATTCAATAGGTATGCAACTTCACAAGTGCATAACTCCCTAAAGGAAATAGGAAACTCAGTAGTACTCATCATGGAGCACACCATATCTCATAGGGTGATATTGCTCCGCCCTGATACACCGACGTGCTGTGGTGTATACGGAGGAGTAATGCTGAGAGAGAATCTCATTCTCCTTTAGAATAGTCCAGAAATTCCGTGCTCAAGTATTCTCCTCCTTGATCACATCAAAGGACATAATACTTTTACCCGTATTTTAGTTCTCTACTTCTAACTTATATTCTGTGAATATCTCAAAAGCTTCGGACTTATGTTTCAACAGGAACACATGTCTGAATCTTGAGAGATTATCAGAGAATGTAATGAAGTAAAAAGAACCGGTCTTGGCATGTGTAGACAGGGGACTTTCATACATCAGCATGTATCAATCCCAAGAGTTCACTAACTCTTTCTCTGTTTCCAATAAACAGAGCTATGGTCATCTTTTCTTTGTGACATGACCGGCAAGTTTCATAAGATGTAAATTCAAACAGATTTAAATATGCATCTAAATGTAACTTAGCTAGTCGGGTCGCATTGATATGACCTAGTCTACAATGCCTCAAGAAGGATTTGTTCATTTCTGAACTCTTCCTCTCGTGTGTGTTCCGTATACTAAGAACTGTAGTTTGATTTAGAACGTCAATACTTTTGGATATCGTGCCTGAACCGATCAACTCTTGATATAGGAAATGTTCAAAACATTATCCAACAATACAAAATTATATCCTTTCTTTACTAATAAAGAGACTGATATGATTTTGTATATCGGGTTCGGTATCTAATAACATTCGTTCAGAATCAATGTATTCAGGTAATACAGGGTGATAGTGACCAACAGACTTGGCTGCAACACTTGCACCGTTTTCTGTCTCATGAAACTTATCACCTGTTCTCAGTTCTCTACCTTTCTGTAGCCCATGTAACAGATTACATATGCGGGATCCTGATCTGGTATTACATACCCAGGACGTAAAGGATACTGAGAAACGGTTCTTTGTAATGAATACATCCGAAGATGATGCATCAACATGCACTTTCTTCGTTTGGGCGGCACGGGAAATCTGGTATTCCCCAATTTCCTGCTCTGTCTTATAACAATTATAAGTTGGAGCTGGTACCAACGTTCTCCAGCTCAGTATAACAAGTGGGTTCGGTCAATATATCCGTATTATTATCTTGATTAAGGCGTGATATGGTCGCTACCTGGAGAGAGAGAGAAGAAAACACTCAGCGTATGCTCTTGCAAGATTAGATTGGTTATCTAATATATCTAATCAGGATGTCTCCCACTGTTTTAATCAAATCTTCCTTCAAACCCTAAAAGGAAAGACTAGCCGGGATTAATTACACACTACAAGTTCACCAATCTTTCATCCAGGCCAGTGTCGGTACTTTGAGGGAGGTCCCCCGTGCTTTCGGACGAACCTAATTAATGTAAACCTCGTTTTCCCAGAGGCGTAACCCCATTGACACCTTTCTAGACACCTACTTGATCGACTAATTGTAATGTATAAAACTCTCCCAGGAGTAACTCTTACTCGCAGCGGGTATCGGGATCCAACTATCTTATAGAAGGTATGCAATCTCATTGCAAATTTGAACACTTGAAATTCCCAATAATATTTTGCCCCAAGCGATCTATGACCTTGACTGAGTCAACAAACCATAGACCGCAAGTAAAGTTCAACCCGTCATTTCCCGATTGAATTAAACCCACCCGCACGACCCTTGACTGAGTCAACAAGGCCGCACGACTACCCTAATCCAATCGCATCATATTCTTTGCAGATAAGCACTAATCAGCTACCGCACACTACGCATTGACTGAGTCAACAAACGCAGCACGAATACTAACTATTACTTATCTGAAATGACGGAGGGCTACAACAGGTTTTTAAGAAAACCCTTTGCGTAATGAACTTTATATCGTTGTAGAATCGAGTGATTTTAAATGGAATGTTTTTGAGGCTTTTCTAGTTTTGCTAAAGGGGTCACTCCCGGTGAAGGGATCGTCGGCCCTTTCCTCATCGAATAAGGTGCAGGATATATCATATATACTGCTGTGCAAAGCAAGAACTATAGAAGCAATCAAAAGACAAACCGAGTTTGTAGCATCTGCCAGTTATTGCTAAAGGAGTCACTCCCGGTGAAGGGATCTCGGTCCTTTCCTTATCGAATAAGGTGCTGGATGTTCTTCAAGGAACACCGCTATGCAAAGCAAGAACTAGAGCTACCAGTTTTTAAAACAAGTTTCTACAACATCTTTAGGTTTCTTTTATTTCATTAATCTCATTAATGAAGTCCCATTTTAATTATGCTATGCAAGCATCACATTTGAAACGAAATCTGCAATATAACATATATCTCATATATATAATATAAACATTCATCTCAGGCAGTAATATGATCTCATCAGATGCTATGTGGTTTTATCCGTCTACCTCTCCGAAGATGCCAAGTTGATTTATGGCACCGTGTATCGGAGGTTTAGAAGGATGCGGCCGATGTAGCAGACTTCGTCAGATTCCCCCTCAGGGTGAGGGGTTTTTGATTGTGGGGACGCTCTTCCCTGCAGGCGCAAGCCCCTACAGTTAATTACGCTACCGCATCGCGGTAACAACTTTCTCCTTCTCCAGAATTTCACTTCGTGTCGTGTGTGTTTGTTTTGTTTGTGGTTGCCCGTGGATTGTATACGGAGACTGAGTAATGCCGTCGCCCGTAGGACGTGGATTAGTCCAAATCCGTATTTACTTAGATTTGGGTTTGGTGTTTTTAGTTTAAGGATGCATTAGTCGCGTTGCGACTAAGATCAACTTAAACGTTCGTCAAGGATACGTTAGTCCTGTTTTGGACTAAGATCAACTTGACGTGATGATCGATTTAATATCTGGCCATCGGGACTCGTCACATCTCTAACGTCGTTGAAGGATTACAACGGCAGATGTCAGAGGAGTTCAGAGATGTACCGTGGAACCCAGGTTGATTTGGAGTTTTATGGTCCGTTTGAATGTTTAAGGATACGTTAGCCGTGCTTGGGGGCTAAGATCAACTTAAACGGGATCGTTTAGATCCGGCAAAAGAGCATTTTGAGGCTCTATTGTTCCAGTTTAGGGACGTAGTGGTCCATAGGTAGTTTAGGGACGTCTCGGTCCGATATTAGTTTAAGGACGTCTCGGTCCGATATTAGTTTAAGGACGTTTCGGTCCGATATTGATATGTGGTTATCGGGACCCGTCACCTCTCTGATGTCGTTGAAGGATTACAACGGCATATGTCAGAGGAGTTCAGAGATGTACCCTTGAACCCGTAGTAAATTGATTTAAGAGAGCAATCTTGCTCAGTCAATTTAATTTAAGGACTTATGGCCAAAATTGGGCTAAGTCCAGTTTCAACATTTTTTGCCTTTGGCCTGTGCTAGGGCTTTACCCCTTTTTAGTAATGCACTGCATTATTCTTGTTTTGGTTGGGCTTTGCCCTTTTATAAATGATGCAGAGCATCTATTTTTTTTGTTTGGGCTTTGCCCCCCCTTTTAAAATGCATAGCATTTTTTATTAGGCCTGTTAGGCCTTTTAATTGGGCTCTGTCCCTTTTCTTTAATAATGCAGAGCATTAAATACTCTGACAGTGCCCCACGTGGCCTGTCAGGCGTTTTGCGCTAAGTAATGAGCGCAAACTCATATGGTGGTGACACGTGTCGCGCTCTAGTGAGCGCAAGCGCAATAGCGCAGTTTCAAGAGCGCCGACACGTGGCAATAGCGCTGCGCTGTTGCGCTGCCGACACGTGGCGTGCTCTGGTGAGTTGCGCCAATTCCAGAGAGCAAAGCTCTATTTCAAGAGCGCGTAGCGCAAGTGGTTCTATAGCTGACACGTGGCGCTCTCTTAAGAGTGCAACAGCGCAGTTTGTAAGTGCAGAGCACTAAGAATCTTTTAGATTCAAGAACAGAAGTGCAAAGCACTATTTAATTTCTTGATCTAAATTAGATCAAAGAAAAATAAATTTTTCTTTTTTGTTTCAAGAACCAGAGGTTCATAAAAATGCAAAGCACTATTTTTTTTATTTTGTTGTTTTCTTGTTTTTTTTAAAGAACCAGTGGTTCAAAAAGAAGTGCAAAGCACTGTTATGTGAAAAACATTGATCTGGTTTTTAGATCAATGATTTATTTAAAAGAGATTTCTTCTCTCTCGTGAAGGTTTTTTACCTCTTTCTTGAAATTTTCTCAGAGTTCTTTCTGTTTGAAGTTCTTGACTTTTTTCAAGAAAAATGTTGATCCCCTTTTTTTATTTTAGAAAGAAGGATCATTGGTCGTTGGGACCCACCACCTCTTCGACGACACTGAGAGATTACAGTGCCATATATCGAAGGTGTGGAGGGATGTACCCTTTGAACCATGTCTCACTCATTAGGGGGGAAGAACAGGCTGGAGCTTAAGCTTATCGCTACTGAAAAAGGCTTCTTTGTGTTCGCGCACGTGCGTCGCACGTGTGTCGCACGTGTTGGGCCCTCATATTTGCACGTAGCGCACATGGATCTTGCGCATATGCGCATTATGGGGGGAGCAAGCTCTTATGGAGAACGAGTCTCCTTTGAATATTCTCATGTGGTGCGCACGTGCGTTGCACGTGATGCGCACGTGGCGGGCACACGTGCGTTGCACGTGGCGCACATGCGCATTATGAGGAGAATCAAAGCTTCTATATATGGAGAACATGCTCCTTTTAATATTATTAAATGTTCTCATGTGGTGCGCACGTGCGTTGCACGTGGTGCCGCATGGCGGGCACACGTGCATTGCACGTGGAGCACATGCGCATTATAAGAAGAAGCAGAGGTTCTATATATGGAGAACAAGCTCCTTTTAATATTTAAATGTTCTCATGTGGTGCGCACGTGCGTTGCACGTGGTGCCGCATGGCGGGCACACATGCGTTGCACGTGGCGCACATGCGCATTATGAGGAGAAGCAAAGCTTCTATATATGGAGAACAAGCTCCTTTTAATAGTATTAAATGTTCTCATGTGGTGCGCACGTGCGTTGCACGTGGTGCCGCATGGCTGGCACACATGCGTTGCACGTGGCGTACATGCGCATTATGAGGAGAAGCAAAACTTCTATATATGGAGAACAAGCTCCTTTTAATATTATTAAATGTTCTCATGTGGTGCGCACGTGCGTTGCACGTGGTGCCGCATGGCGGGCACACGTGCGTTGCACGTGGCGCAAATGCGCATTATGAGGAGAAGCAAAGCTTCTATATATAGAGAACAAGCTCCTTTTAATATTATTAAATATTCTCATGTGGTGCGCGCATGCGTTGCACGTAGTGCCGCATGGCGGGCACACGTGCGTTGCACGTATCGCACATGGCGCTTGCGCATATGCGCATTATGGAGGAGCATGCCCCTATCTTGGAGAACTAAGCTCCTTTGGAGAACTAAGCTCCTTTGAGTATTGAATCCTTTGAGGATTTAACTCTACTCTTTCTAAGAGGTATCCCTTCTTATTTATATGGGAGTGGTAGAGAAGTCATCTCTCCTTTTCCCGATGTGGGACTAAAAAATGCATTTCACATGTAGTAGAGCATTACTTTAAATTACACGTGCATAACACATTTGCTCATAACTTTTGATCTCGGATGAATTATGAGGCCCATAATATCTCAAATTGAAGGTCTTTACGAGATGCTTTCAATATCATCATAATCTATCTGTTTCTCATTCCGGAGTTTGTCAAAATACAACTCGGAAAATACTGGTTCGCATCTTCTTCCTTAGTTCACATGTGCATAGACATTTGCTCATAACTTTTGATCCCGGATGAATTATGAGGCCCATAATATATCAAATCGAAGGTTTTTTCGAGATGCTTTCAATACCATCATAATTTAACAGTTTCTCATTGGGGAGTTTATTAAAATACAGGACGGAAGATACTGGTTCGCATTTTCTTAAGCGTACCGCTGCCATTTGATACCTTGGACTCTTTTGCGCAGAAATTTTTGGCGGGAACAAATGCCCCCCACTACTTTGCCCACGTAAGTATATATGTGAGTGAAGTTGTGCAGAGTAATGCATAGCGTATGACCAGTTTCTGGTTGGTATATAACTTTCAGAATCTTGATCTGAGAAGATAACGAGCGGACACGAGCGTCGTCATTTATCATTGACTCAAATCTCGACTTTTAAAAGTTATAGTTCCAAACTCTCAATTCCATGAGCCGCACCCTTCTATTTCTTTATGTTTTACTCTGGTGTGAAGTAGTTTATATGCTCATGAGTAACTTCTCCATTTTAGTGGCATGTAGCTTTAGTAAGTGTGACTCATAGATGGTCCATCTTAACCTCTTTGTAGGGCAGTAATGGCTTAAAAGACAGGGGTAGGATCTGCCACCTAAGACTTTTCAACTTTATGAGCCATGAGGGTCTCATAAAGACTTTTCTCCCTATGGATCGAGAGGATCTCGTAGGTGTATTTTCTCCTTAGGAATCGTGAGGATTCTTAAGTGCGTTTTCTCTTATAAGTCGTAAGGATTTTATAAGAGAATTTTCTCCCTTACAAGTCGAGAAGACTCGTAAGTGGTTCTTTCCCTCCTTGTCGAGATTCGACTTTGGAGAGTGAGACCCGTGAATAGTATGCAAGAGATCTTTTTGGATCGACTTGCAGGGTCCCATTGTTCAGGAAGCAAGTTTTTTTAGTCCCTGCTGCCTGAGGCTTCATTTGCAAGTTGAGACGAATCGGGAATTTTCCGCGGAGACACTGGTTTCTCTGCGAGTCGACGCGAATCAGGAGGCTCTCGTCAAGGAGTGTTTGTATCCGTGAGTCGAGGAGTTTGCTAGGGATTATTTGTTTTCCAAGCACCAAGGATTATTTGTTTCCTTGGGGTTTGAAACGAGTCGAGGATTTCCCACGGAGGCACTGGTGGCTCTGCGAGTCGACGCGGATCAGGAGGCTCTCGTCAATGAGTGTTTGTATCCGTGAGTCGAGGAATTTGCTAGGGATTATTTGTTTCCCAAGCGCCAAGGATTATTTGTTTCCTTGGGGTTTGAAACGAGTCGAGAATTTCCTACGGAGGCACTGGTGGCTCTGCGAGTCGACGCGGATCAGGAGGCTCTCGTCAAGGAGTGTTTGTATCCGTGAGTCGAGGAATTTGCTAGGGATTATTTGTTTCCCAAGCGCCAAGGATTATTTGTTTCCTTGGGGTTTGAAACGAGTCGAGGATTTACCAGAGAGGCACTGGTGGCTCTGCGAGTCGACGCGGATCAGGCGGCTCTCGTCAAGGAGTGTTTGTATCCGTGAGTCGAGGAATTTGCTAGGGATTATTTGTTTCCCAAGCGCCAAGGATTATTTGTTTCCTTGGGGTTTGAAACGAGTCGAGGATTTCCCACGGAGGCACTGGTGGCTCTGCGAGTCGACGCGGATCAGAAGGCTCTCGTCAAGGAGTGTTTGTATCCGTGAGTCGAGGAATTTGCTAGGGATTATTTGTTTCCCAAGCACCAAGGATTATTTGTTTCCTTGGGGTTTGAAACGAGTCGAGGATTTCCCACGGAGGCACTGGTGGCTCTTCGAGTCGACGCGGATCAGGAGGCTCTTGTCAAGGAGTGTTTGTATCAGTGAGTCGAGGAGTTTGCTAGGGATTATTTGTTTCCCAAGCGCCAAGGATTATTTGTTTCCTTGGGATTTGAAACGAGTCGAGGATTTCCCACGGAGGCATTGGTGGCTCTGTGAGTCGACGCGGATCAGGAGGTTCTCGTCAAGGAGTGTTTGTATCCGTGAATCGAGGTATCTGCTGAAGACACTGGTTTCTTCGGAGTTGGACTGAACCGTCGAGATTTGGCTTCGTCTTCTGGCGGAGCCTGTTAGGAAAGTATGGTTCCCTCTTTGTTTACGCCCTTGGATTGTATACAGGGATCGATGTGATCTTAACTGTAGGGCCAAAGTTTTATCATCATTTTTTGTTTTATCTCCGCGATGCTCTATCATTTCAGCTTTTATATCGCGAAGGTCGCGATTGCCCAATCATTTCGGCTATTTTTCGCGGTGCCCAATCATTTCGGCTATTTATTTTATTTTTACTCGCTGCTTTTTATTGCGAGTTGCCCAATCATTTTGGCTATTTTGCATGCATACATTTTTACTTGCTGCTTTTTATTGCAAGTTGCCCCATCATTTCGGCTATTTCGTATGCATGTGCGGCCTATCGGATTTTCGCCGTAAACCTGAAATTAGACACCGATTTCGGCATCAGCACCGCTACAACTGGGATATTGCCAAGAGCGAATCATCATCTGCCTCTGTCAATATCGAACAAAGGTGGCTTAGCGAACAGGGTTAGGGTCCTGTCGACTAAGGCTTTTAACTTCATGAGCCGTAAGAGTTTCACGAAGTTATTTCTCCCTACAAGTCGTGAGGATCTTGTAGGTGTATTTTCTCCTTAGGACTCGTGAGGATTCCTAAGTGTTCGTTTCCTCTGTAAGTCGTAAGGATCCTACAGGAGGGTTTTCTCCTCATAAATCGAGAGGATTTACAAGGGTTGTTTACCATGCGAACATATCCCCAGTCACGGATGAGACTTGGTTAGGAAAATGTTTATTCGCGTCCGTGGATTGTATACAAGGGTCAGTATTGAGCCACTTGTAGGGCAGTATTGGAAGTTGTGGGGGTTGCTCAAGCACAGGTTTAGGTCTCTGTAACTTAAGACTTTCAAATCTTATGAGCCGTGAGGGTCCCATAAGAGAGTTCTCCTTACGAGTCGTCAGGATCTCGTAAGTGTATTTTCTCCTTAGGAATCGCGGGGATCCCTAAGTGTGCTGCTCCCTTGTGAGTCGTAAGGATCTCACGCGGGTGGTTTCTCCCTACAAGGTCAAGGGGACCCTGTAAGTGTCTTTTGACGAGGTTGCGCCCTTTCGGGTTTTCACAAACACTCGCCCGTAGTCCTGCTGTTTTTACTCACGGAGCCCTTTCGGGTTTTCATCCGTGCCCATTTTGCTCATGGACGTACCGTTTTTTTTGTTTTTTTTTATTATTCTTTTTATTTTCTTTTTCTCTCTTTTTTTTACGAGGTCGCGCCCTTTCGGGTTTTCACGAACACTCTCCGGTAGCCCTGCTGTTTTTACTCACGGAGCCCTTTCGGGTTTTCATCCGTGCCCATTTTGCTTATGGACATAGCGTCTCTTTTTTTTTTATATATTTATCATTTTTTTTTATCTCATCAGCCTAAAAGATGCTGCGGTATTAGTTTAAAGACGTTTCGGTCTGCTATTAGTTTAAGGACATTTCAGTCCGTCGCTAGTTTAAGGACGTTTCGGTCCGTCATGGAGAAGGCCGGCTACTTTTTATAAAGCTTGAGCTTAGGAAGATAGAGAGCGGATATAGTCATCGTCATCTATCGTTGACCTAGGCTGTGGCTCATTAAGCGTAGTATTTCTTTAGGAAGCGACCGTTTATTGGCCTGAAAGGCCTTTCACCGTGCATATCTATGAGTAGATAGGCTCCACCATGGTAGACCTTGTCTATGATGTACGGGCCTTCATAGTTCGGCTCGAATTTTCCCCGCTTGGTGCGATTGGGGATCATAGGCCTTTTGACCACTAACACAAGTTCGCCTTGGCGGAATGTCCTCGGCCGGATCAATCTTTCATATGAGTGCGTCATCTTTGCTTTATAAGCTTCCAGATTTTGCTGTGCTATGAGCCGGGTTTCATCAAGGGCTCAAGCTCCTCAAGCCGAAGGTGAGCATTTTCTTCGTCCATTAGCTCGTAGTGGACTGCCACTCGTAGAGAGGGTAACTCTATCTCGAGGGGGAGTACTGCTTCTGTACCGAACACCAACGCGTACGGCGTTGTGTTTGTGGCCGTTTTGAATGCAGTTCGATATGCCCAAAGAGCTTCTTGCAGTCTTTCGTGCCAGTCTTTCTTATTTCGGGACACCGTTTTCTTTATGATTTTTGTCAAGGTCATGTTGAAGGCTTCAGCTAGTCCGTTGGCTCGCGGATTATAAACCGAGGAATATCTCTAGTCTATATTATGCTGTTGCGCGAAGCGACTGATCTTGTGGCTTCTGTAAGCTAGCCCGTTATCGGAGATGATCCGTCGCGGAGTTCCAAACCGATATATGACATGCGTCTTGAAGAAGTGAAGGATATTCTCCGCCTTTACTTCCCTCAGCGGTACCGCTTCTGCCCACTTAGAGAAGTAGTCAGTCGTCGCTAGGATGAAACGATGTCCTCTAGACGATGCTAGTTTGATGGGGCCGACTATATCAGTCCCCCACATTTCGAATGGCCAGCTAGCCACAGTTGGATGTAATGGATTTGGATGCTCATGGATGAAATCCCTATGAATTTGACATGAGTGACACTGCTTCGCATATTCGAGGCAGTCCTGAATCATCGTGGGCCAGTAGTAGCCCATCCATTTTATCTTCAATTTCATTTTTGGGCCTTCTTGGTGAGAACCGCAGAGTCCATCATGAACTTCCCGGACAACCCTTTTCGCTTCGTCAGGTCCTAAACATCTCAGCCACAGAGAATCAAATGACCTCTTGTACAGGGTATCATTGACGAAGGCGAAAGACAGGGCTCGTTTCATGAGCTGATGTCTTGTGGACGCTTCTTCAGGCATTCGGTGGGACTTGAAGTAATCTATGAAGACTTCTCTCCAATCCTCGGTATTCTCCCAATCTTTTACTTGCAGGGTTGTCTGCTCGCTCGCTCCCTTTTCTTCGGATAATTCCGGAGATATTTCTGCCGGGGCATGCACTCGACGGCTTTGTACCACGATTCTAACGTCATTGAGGTTCTCGTCAGCCAGTTCTTTAGCAAGTTTGGCCAACGCGTCTGCTTTGCTGTTTTCCGCGCGCGGTATGTTCTCCAAAGTATAGGAGGGAATTTGGGTCAACAGTTGTTGCACTTTTTTGCCGTACTTTACCAATACTGGTTTGCACGTTTGGTAGTCGCCGTTTACTTGACTAACGACCAGTTGAGAATCTCCGTATATGAGGAGGTTTTCAATTCCCATGTCAATGGCGATCTCGAGGCCTGCTATCAGAGCTTCATATTCGGCTTCATTGTTTGTTCTCGGCTCTGTCAGGGAGAACGCGTAGCGCATTATCCCTCCTTGTGGAGTTACAAAGATGAGTCCTACCCCTGATTTAATTATAGGGGTACTTTGTTTGCGCTTCTTCACGGAAGATGCTCCGTCGAAATAAAGTTCCCATCGGATATTATCACCGTCGATCGCATCAAACGCATGTTCGTCTGGAAGATCTCAATTCAGAGGAGAATCGGCGGGTATCGGATGTTCAGCGAGGAAGTCGGCGATGGCCTGGCCTTTCACTGCCTTGAGAGGTTGATATGTTATCGAGAACTCCATCAAGAGCAGGGCCCATTTAGCGAGTCGTCCCGTCAATATGGCCTTTGACATTAAATACTTAAGAGGGTCTACCTTTGAAATGAGACGGACCTCATGCGCCAACGCATAGTGCCTGAGCTTTGTTATAGCGAAGATCAACGCCAGGCAGTGTTTTTCAATGGGGAAGTAGTTGCTTTCTGCCCCCAGCAGAACTTGACTTAAATAGTAGAGTGCTCTTTCCTTCCCTTGATCGTTCTCTTGTGCCCATAATGCGCCTAAGGAACCTTCGAGGGCGGTCGTGTAAAGAATAAGAGGCTTTCCCTTAACTAGAGCAGCCAATACTGGAGGGTTCTGCAGGTACTGCTTGATCTCGTCCAGTGCGTCTTGGCATTTGTGATCCCAGACAAATGGGGTTCCCTTCTTCATCAGGTGGCTATAGGGACAGCACTTGCCAGAAAGATTGGCTATAAATCGCCGTATGTATGCGAGCTTCCCTTGGAGAGATCGCAACTGTTTGAGAGTTCTCGGCGGAGGCATTTCCATGATCGCTTTGATATTTGACGGATCTATTTCAATACCTCGGTGTCGAACAATGAATCCCAGGAATTTGCCTGAGGAAACTCCGAATGCACATTTGTGCGGGTTCATCTTCAAGTTGTATTGCCGAAGGCGTTGAAATACGGTCTTCAAATGCTCGAGATGTTCCTCGTATGATTTGCTTTTAACCACGAGATCGTCGATATAGCATTCGACGATTTCGTGTATAAGGTCATCGAAGATCTTCGTCATGGCCCTTTGGTAGGTGGCACCGGCGTTCTTTAAACCGAATGGCATCACCTTGTAACAAAATATTCCCATAGGAGTCCTGAAGGCGGTGTGCTTCTGGTCTTCGGGATGCATCTTTATTTGATTATACCCTGATGAGCCGTCCATGAAGGAGAAAACCTCATGAGTGGACGTATTGTCTATCATCAGTTCGGTGACTGGCACTGGGAAATCGTCTTTCGGACAAGCTTTATTAAGATCCCGAAAGTCTACGCATATACGCACTGTCCCATTTTTCTTCATCACCGGGACGATGTTGGCGATCCATTCAGGGTATTGAACTTCCTGGATGAAGCCAGAGTCGATTAACTTTTTGACCTCGGCGTTGATACTCATCTCAAGCTCGAGCCGCATTCTCCTCGGCGCCTGTTTGAATGGCTTGATGTTCGGGGATATCGCCAATTTGTGTACAGCAATTTCTGGATCTAGTCCCGACATTTCGGAATAGTTCCACGCGAAGCAATCTTTATGCTGTAGAAGCACATCTTTTAACGCGGCCACCCTTTCTTCAGATAGTAGCTCGCTGATGAATGTCGGTCGCGGGTCATTCGCCGTTCCCAATTCAATCTTCTTGAGGTTATCTGCAGTGGTAAGGATTCCATCTTCCAGCTCTTTTGGCGCTGGTGGGAATTCTGAGATTATCTCGTCGCTGCTGTTTTCGAAGCACCAGGGAAGGTCATCCATGTTCTCGGGCTCCTCTTTTAATATTGTAATCGCGTGACAGGTGCGAATTCGCTTCCAATCCCGATATGGAACCGGTTCTTCTTTCCTCGTGGCTTTGGGTTCGTACTTCTGTGGCGGCGCTACCCTCCAGTTGTCAGACAGGGCGAACTTGCCGAGCTGGTACTGATCTTCAACCCAATTTTTGAAGGTGAAGCAATCTTCAAGAGGATGCCCTATTACTCAATGGTAAGAGCAATAGTTTGGGTCAGAGACTTCGCCTGCTTGTTCGAGGTTCTTAGACTTCGGCAGTGTAAGCATCTGATGTTTTAGAGCGAGGTCAAGTATCTTCTTCGTCTTGTCCCGAGGAAACGAGTACGCTCGACCCATTTTCTTCATAAGGGATAAATCAATAACGCTCGACTCCCGTTTGCGTGGCTTCTTAGCCCTGCTTTGTTGTTGTTGGACGCCTTTTTGGCCCTTCGACTTATTTCTGCTTTTGCGCCGAGCCTTCTTTATAACAGGTTGACAGGGAGCAGCCTTTTCATCTTTCACGGCCTGTTGGAGAAGGCGTTGCGTTTTGGCTTTCTCGTAGATGACTATTTCGCGGTTATGATCGTCTCGGACTTTTTGACCTGCTTCCCTTATAAGCTTGTCCATTTGTTCTTCGAACGACGGACTGGGCACTTTTGCATCCGGAACTTTCATTGTCTCAGGATTAGCGTCCTCCCATTGAGCATCTGCTTCTTCATCGAAGTCATACATGACGTAACAGCTGTTTAGTAGCTCTCGTTTCTTTGACCGGATGTATCCAAGCCCTCTTGCTTCCATTCTCCCGTTAGGCAGTTTGCGTTGAGTCCCGGGGACGTTCCAGACCCTGTCATAGAATTTGGCCTTTCTAACGGTTTGTTTGAAGGATATCCCCTGGCGTTTCAGGAGCTTCTTCAAACCTTCTGTATAATATCTGGGAAGACGGATAGGCTGAAACCTGTCGAGCGTAGGATCCGCGCCATGCCAGATTTCTTTTTCTACCTTGGTTTCTTTAGAGCGGTAAAACAGAATTGCTTTCTCGATCTCTCTCCTGGGAGGGATGTAGAATGTTTGTAGCTCTTCTACATTGTAAATATTAAGTGCATCCAGTTCCTTATGGTGTTTAAGCGGCACCATGGCGACTTGCAGACTTTGCTCTTCATCAGGGAACATTTGTACTGAAGGTCGAGCAGAGAATACGGCATGGATTTCATCTTCTGAGTCGCTACCGAAGATCAACGTAGGGGTGGACGGCCCTGGCTTGTTGTGTTGGGGCGGACCCGAATACACTATCTCCTCTTCCTCCTCGGTATCACTGCCGAAGACAGGGATGGTAGCGTTAGTTTTATTCTCCGGCTTGTGACACTTCTCCGTATCTTCGAAATCTGGTAAGAAGTATTTGGCATCTTCGTATTTGCGGACTTCGTTCACAGAGAACGGGTTCAGTTCTCCCGTCACGGTATACTCGAAACCATCCTTAAAATACTTCATACACTGATGTTGTGTAGAAGGGATGATGTTGTACTCGTGTAACCATGGTCGGCCGAGCAAAGCGTTGTAGCATGTCTTGGCATCTATGACATGGAACTTAATGTCCGTGACGAGTAGCCCGAAGCGTAGCGTCAGTATCACAGATCCAAGAGTCTTTGACGATTGGGAGTCGAACCCGGAGATGGTGATCTTGTCACGAGCAAGGTGCTGGACGCTCATGCAGATTTCTTTTAACACCCGCACGTTGAGGAGATTAACAGAGGATCCATTGTCGATCAGGATTTTACCTATCTTAATATCGTGGCAGTATCCTGAGACATAGAGAGGGCGATTGTGTTCGCACGTCCCAAGGAGAAGGTCTTCATCGCCGAAAGTGACATCGGCCGTGTGCACTTCCTCCAACTCATCCTTCATCTTTTCCTCGGCCAGGCATGCTTGGAATTGTTCCGGATCTTGTAGTGCCTTGATCAACGAATCTCTCGCCTCTTTTGATAGCAAAAGGGCGTCAAAAATGCTGAGTTGTGAGGGCAGCTTTCTCAGATGTGCTAAGACGTTGTAATCCACCTTATTCTTCTTCGGCGGGTTGTTGGCGTTTAGCTCTTCCAGAACTTGGTCATCTAAGACGATATCTTCAAAGACCTTTTCTTTCCCTTTATCTTTTCTGTTTGAGGGTCCGAGGTTCTTTTCAGGCAGCGTCCGATTCCGCAGCCGAATATTTTCGCAGACCTTCGGTTCTTCTTCTTTTCCCGAAGTGGACTCTTTAAAGAGAGGGGCAAGTTCCAGCTCCTCATCAGAATCGCTCCCGAATGTAGGCACTTGTGGCCCGCCAGTGTTAACCATGCGACAATCGCCGGTAGTTCTTTCAAGCCCTTCGGTCGTGTTTCTTTGCTCCCGACGAGTTTTGCGCTTTTCTCGCTTAAAGCGTTGTCGATGAGCAATGTATCCTTGCCACCATCTATCGAAAGCTTTGCACTCTTGAGTGGGGTGCGAAATCTTTTGATGATATAAGCAATAGGAGGGGTGCGTTTCCATTTCACCAGTAATTTTTTCTTCAGAGGATGGTAGCTTCATGCCCATTGACATGGCCTTAGCAAACCTTTTCTTTATCTTGAATTGATTTTGTCGGTAGCGAAGGTGTTTTGCTCCAGCGAGATCGTCTCAGCTTTTTCATCAAGTCGCTGGCGCTTGGCCCTTTCAAATATAGCCATCTCGCGTTCTCGGTCAGCTTTACTTTTCAGTCGAGCTTCGTTAAGGAACGCATCAATCATTTCATCTGATAGCTCCGGAATTTTTGATTCGGTATCTGCCCCCAGCTTTTCGGTGCAAGGAGTCTCCTCATCGTTCGTGATCGAATGGGAAATCATATGACAGCTCGCCACATATTCCTCGGATTCATCCGATGAACTTTCTCCCCCATCTTCTTCTTGAAAGACGTGATTGAGGAACTCTTGGAGCGTAATGGGAGTCCGTGCCTTTTGGTTGTATTCATCCAGCGCGTCAATTTTCTTTTGTAAATCCGTGCGCTTGTCGCCAGGCTTCACGTGCTTCTTAGATTTCTTCTTCTTCTTTTTCAAGGATTTTGACGGCTGGTTGCGAGTGCTTGAGCCACCACCATCGATCTTCGGAGTTGGACGTGGCTTCAACATCCCCTCAATGACCTACGGTTCCAACGGGTTCTTCCACTTGATCGCTGGACATGCCTGAAGATCGTTTAGCATCCTCTTTGTCTTGGCTGATAATACAACCTCCCTAGGAGCTTCTTCAATGACGGAGCATGTTGCCCCCGGCGTATTCGTCCCCTTAGAGGTGTGGGGCTGTGGGGGATTCACCTTCCATTTGTCAGATAACGCAAACTTGCCTTGTCGGTATTGGTTTTCAAGCCAATTCTTGAAAACGTAACAATCTTCGATCGGATGGCCTAGTACTCGATGATAAGGACAGTAGTTGGGCTCGTTGACGTCATTTGGTTGCAACGGACGTTTTGGATCCGGCAGATTTATGAGTCTGTTGCGCAACGCCAGCTCGAATAACCTCCTCGTTTTATCGCGGGGAAAGGAATAAGGACGTCCCATCCTATCCTCAAGGGGTACGTACGGGCGCATATTATTTTAACGAGCCACCGGCTTCGAGTCGCTCGATTGTTGTTGAGCATTAGCGACGACGATCGCTTTTCCCTTCCCTTTGTCATTTCGGGAGTCCGGCCTTGGGAGAGGAGGTTTATGGCCCATCTGATCCATCTATGCTAGTTTGTCGATCAAGGCTTGGAAGGTAGTTGGCTTGAAGAACATCATGAATTGTGAGATGGTTGCTTGCGGATCAAGGGTCCCCACAAACATACCCACCGCGGGAGCTTCTTCAATGTGTTGTTCACACTTTGACCATAAATTCCGCCATCGTATAGCGTACTGAACCCATGTCTCGCCGGGTTTTACCCTGGCGTTAATCAGTGCTGTCATCGGGGTACGCTCACTGGCACTTGCAAAACGCTGAGTAAACAGTAGCTCCATCTCCGCGAAGGTTTTGATAGAGTCGTTCGGAAGTTCAGAGTACCACTCAAACGCCGTATCCGATAAACTTCCAACAAACTGGCGCAGTAAAAGCTTGTCATCACCGCCGGTATTGCCGCAGAGTGCCCTGAACTGGGCAACATGCTGGTGTGGATTGCCTGTCCCCTTGTAGACATGGAACTTGGGAATCGTATAACCGGGTGGGTACTTGATTTGATCGTACCAACTTGGATATGGCCGCCCCGTTTTTACGACCTGACCGGCCACTTCGGTCGCATGATGCACCCGTATTTGCTGGGCGATGTATTCATCCAAATCAGTTTTTGAGATTGTATCCTCCTTAGCTGTGGATAGAGCCGGTGGAGGATTCGACGTCTCTCCCCTATCGTCTTCAAGAATGATCGGGGGATCTTCAGCAGGTGGATCTTGTTGAATCGTCATACCCACCATATCCTGGAACAGGAGGGCCATTTTCTTTATGTTGGCTGCCTGCTCCGCAGCTTCTTTATCTTTCTTCTCTAGTACGCGCCGAAGGAATTCGGTGTCCGTTTCTTGTTCTTGACGGTCGTCTGAGGACGTTTCCGGGATTTCTTTTGGCCCCGTAATTGCGGCCATAGCGTTCATCATTTCTTGGAGCTTCTGCTGCTGCTCCTGAGCCTTGGTCACTGACCTCGTGTGCAGTCTATGACCTGTTGAAATGCGGCTATCTTCTTTTCCCGATGCCATGTAAACCGTATGAACTGTTATGCCCCCTGTCTTGGGGCGTTTAGGTTCACCATTTTTAACTTTTGTTGCTGACGCGGGAGTTTTCTCTGGCCTCCTTCTTTTGTGGGCCGTTGAGGTTGAAGGGGCTGTTGCAGTGGGCACCCTAGCGATTGTTGTCCCCTGCTGTTTAATGGAACGGTCCTTGTCTCTTTGCACCTTCATCTTCTTTCGTTGACGGGAGTGATCCGTGTCGATCACGGAGTCTTGAACCCTCCTCCAAACTTTATAAATTCTTGAGGACAGCCGTTGAGGGGGCTGTTCTTGCTTTGTTTCTGGGACTCTCTCCGCAGGCGGAGGAGATCTTTTCAATGTAGCGGTTGGAGAATTCTTCCGTACCCTCCTCAGCAATTCAAAGCTATTCCCAGTTGGAACAGCAGCGTTGACTTCCACCACTGGAGCTGGTGGAGTTAGCCCTGAGGGAGAGTTGCCCCCTGCCTTCCTTACTCATTGCCAATGGCGACGTCGAGCACGACGAGCCGTTGGGACTGGCTCGGAGATAGAGATAGCTTCTTTTTGCCCCCTGTTTGAATGAGGCGACGCCGGTGTTAACCTTTTAAAAACTGAGGTTGTCTTTTGAGGGGTGATATCCAACCTGTCGAAGACAGATCCTTGAGTAGGAGGAGGAGCAGGAATCGTCAGCCTTGAAAAGACTGACTCTTTGACAGGGGAAGCCGCCTTGACGACTTCTGGAGCAACAGTTATTGCCTTCCTCGGGACAGCCAGTTTAGAGTTCCGATTTAGCCTGGTGAAAACAGAGGCTGTCGGTTTGGTAGTGGGCGACCCGTTGACAGGGGCCGTCGTAGCAGTGAGCCGGTCGAAGACCGACTTTTTGTTCACTTCCGGTGCAGGTATTGGCGTAGGAAAGCTTGTAGGTAGGATCATGGTCCCAAAGAACATGCCAGTGGTGGCTTGGGTCACCTGGTCTACCAGCAGAGCGAGGAAGGAAGCCGCTTGGGGCCCATATGCTACACCTCCCGGTGAGGTGGAGCGTCCGTTGCAGTGGCACTTCAAGCAGTTGGTGCAGTTAGAGGCCATTGAATCTTGAGTTCTGCGCCAGGCAAGAGACCAAATCTTAGTAACTTGAAATCCGAAGGCAACCATTTAACAAACCGCGATTGGTTCGCGAAGACGACACATGAAGTGTGGAGTGGAAAGAGGAAAAAGTCCCACCGGGCGTGCCAGAATCTGTTCCCCTCCGAATGGCGGCCTAGACTTTACGTCTTGCCTGAGATTCGGGGCAGATGCTATGTGGTTTTATCCGTCTACCTCTCCGAAGATGCCAAGTTGATTTATGGCACCGTGTATCGGAGGTTTAGACGGATGCGGCCGATGTAGCAGACTTCGTCAGATTCCCCCTCAGGGTGAGGGGTTTTTGATTGTGGGGACGCTCTTCCCTGCAGGCGCAAGCCCCTGCAGTTAATTACGATACCGCATCGCGGTAACAACTTTCTCCTTCTCCAGAATTTCACTTCGTGTCGTGTGTGTTTGTTTTGTTTGTGGTTGCCCGTGGATTGTATACGGAGACTGAGTAATGCCGTCGCCCGTAGGACGTGGATTAGTCCAAATCCGTATTTACTTAGATTTGGGTTTGGTGTTTTTAGTTTAAGGATGCATTAGTCGCGTTGCGACTAAGATCAACTTAAACGTTCGTCAAGGATACGTTAGTCCTGTTTTGGACTAAGATCAACTTGACGTGATGATCGATTTAATATCTGGCCATCGGGACTCGTCACCTCTCTAACGTCATTGAAGGATTACAACGGCAGATGTCAGAGGAGTTCAGAGATGTACCCTGGAACCCAGGTTGATCTGGAGTTTTATGGTCCGTTTGAATGTTTAAGGATACGTTAGCCGTGCTTGGGGGCTAAGATCAACTTAAACGGGATCGTTTAGATCCGGCAAAAGAGCATTTTGAGGCTCTATTGTTCCAGTTTAGGGACGTAGTGGTCCATAGGTAGTTTAGGGACGTCTCGGTCCGATATTAGTTTAGGGACGTCTCGGTCCGATATTAGTTTACGAACGTCTCGGTCCGATATTAGTTTAGGGACGTCTCGGTCCGATATTAGTTTAAGGACGTCTCGGTCCGATATTAGTTTAAGGACGTTTCGGTCCGATATTGATATGTGGTTGTCGGGACCCGTCACCTCTCTGACGTCGTTGAAGGATTACAACGACATATGTCAGAGGAGTTCAGAGATGTACCCTTGAACCCGTAGTAAATTGATTTAAGAGAGCAATCTTGCTCAGTCAATTTAATTTAAGGACTTATGGCCAAAATTGGGCTAAGTCCAGTTTCAACATTTTTTGTCTTTGGCCTGTGCTAGGGCTTTACCCCTTTTTAGTAATGCACTGCATTATTCTTGTTTTGGTTGGGCTTTGCCCTTTTATAAATGATGCAGAGCATCTATTTTTTTTGTTTGGGCTTTGCCCCCCCGTTTAAAATGCATAGCATTTTTTATTAGGCCTGTTAGGCCTTTTAATTGGGCTCTATCCCTTTTCTTTAATAATGCAAAGCATTAAATACTCTGACAGTGCCCCACGTGGCTTGTCAGGCGCTTTGCGCTAAGTAATGAGCGCAAACTCATATGGTGGTGACATGTGTCGCGCTCTAGTGAGCGCAAGCGCAGTGCGCTGCGCTGTTGCGCTGCCGACACGTGGCGCGCTCTGGTGAGTTGCGCCAATTCCAGAGAGCAAAGCTCTATTTCAAGAGCGCGTAGCGCAAGTGGTTCTATAGCTGACACGTGGCGCTCTCTTAAGAGCGCAACAGCGCAGTTTGTAAGTGCAGAGCACTAAGAATCTTTTAGATTCAAGAACAGAAGTGCAAAGCACTATTTAATTTCTTGATCTAAATTAGATCAAAGAAAAATAAATTTTTCTTTTTTGTTTCAAGAACCAGAGGTTCATAAAAATGCAAAGCACTATTTTTTTTATTTTGTTGTTTTCTTGTTTTTTTTAAAGAACCAGTGGTTCAAAAAGAAGTGCAAAGCACTGTTATGTGAAAAACATTGATCTGGTTTTTAGATCAATGATTTATTTAAAAGAGATTTCTTCTCTCCCGTGAAGGTTTTTTTATCTCTTTCTTGAAATTTTCTCAGAGTTCTTTCTGTTTGAAGTTCTTGACTTTTTTCAAGAAAAATGTTGATCCCCTTTTTTTTATTTTAGAAAGAATGATCATTGGTCGTTGGGACCCACCACCTCTTCGACGACACTGAGAGATTACAATGCCATATATCGAAGGTGTGGAGGGATGTACCCTTTGAACCATGTCTCACTCATTAGGGGGGAAGAACAGGCTGGAGCTTAAGCTTCTCGCTACTGAAAAAGGCTTCTTTGTGTTCGCGCACGTGCGTCGCACGTGTGTCGCACGTGTTGGGCGCTCATATTTGCACGTAGCGCACATGGATCTTGCGCATATGCGCATTATGGGGGGGAGCAAGCTCTTATGGAGAACGAGTCTCCTCTGAATATTCTCATGTGGTGCGCACGTGCGTTGCACGTGATGCGCACGTGGCGGGCACACGTGCGTTGCACGTGGCGCACATGCGCATTATGAGGAGAAGCAGAGCTTCTATATATGGAGAACATGCTCCTTTTAATATTATTAAATGTTCTCATGTGGTGCGCACGTGCGTTGCACGTGGTGCCGCATGGCGGGCATACGTGCATTGCACGTGGAGCACATGCGCAATATAAGAAGAAGCAGAGCTTCTATATATGGAGAACAAGCTCCTTTTAATATTATTAAATGTTCTCATGTGGTGTGCACGTGCGTTGCACGTGGTGCCGCATGGCGGGCACACATGCGTTGCACGTGGCGCACATGCGCATTATGAGGAGAAGCAAAGCTTCTATATATGGAGAACAACCTCCTTTTAATAGTATTAAATGTTCTCATATGGTGCGCACGTGCGTTGCACGTGGTGCCGCATGGCTGGCACACATGCGTTGCACGTGGCGTACATGCGCATTATGAGGAGAAGCAAAGCTTCTATATATGGAGAACAAGCTCCTTTTAATATTATTAAATGTTCTCATGTGGTGCGCACGTGCGTTGCACGTAGTGCCGCATGGCGGGCACACGTGCGTTGCACGTGGCGCACATGCGCATTATGAGGAGAAGCAAAGCTTCTATATATAAAGAACAAGCTCCTTTTAATATTATTAAATATTCTCATGTGGTGCGCGCATGCGTTGCACGTAGTGCCGCATGGCGGGCACACGTGCGTTGCACGTATCGCACATGGCGCTTGCGCATATGCGCATTATGGAGGAGCATGCTCCTATCTTGGAGAACTAAGCTCCTTTGAGTATTGAATCCTTTGAGGATTTAACTCTACCCTTTCTAAGAGGTATCCCTTCTTATTTATATGGGAGTGGTAGAGAAGCCATCTCTCCTTTTCCCGATGTGGGACTAAAAAATGCATTCCACATGTAGTAGAGCATTACTTTAGATTACACGTGCATAACACATTTGCTCATAACTTTTGATCTCGGATGAATTATGAGGCCCATAATATATCAAATTGAAGGTCTTTACGAGATGCTTTCAATATCATCATAATTTATCTGTTTCTCATTCCGGAGTTTGTCAAAATACAGCTCGGAAAATACTGGTTCGCATCTTCTTTCTTAGTTCACATATGCATAGACATTTGCTCATAACTTTTGATCCCGGATAAATTATGAGGCCCATAATATATCAAATCGAAGGTTTTTTCGAGATGCTTTCAATACCATCATAATTTAACAGTTCCTCATTGGGGAGTTTATTAAAATACAGGCCGGAAGATACTGGTTCGTATTTTCTTAAGCGTATCGCTACCATTTGATACCTTGGACTCTTTTGCGCAGGAATTTTTGGCGGGAACAATCCCTAGACCCCTACGAGAGCGGCAAGCAACACAGCCAATTCTAGGGTTAGGAGACCGGGTCCCGACTCCTCGAGATGGTCTCCCACTGGACCCTAGAACCCGGTTACTTGTGCTCCCCTCCTTGGGTCTATCCTAATGCGGAAAAGTAAATAATATACAACGGTGACATCTTCCGCAACCTGGAAGTGCCCCAATAAAAGAATATTACATACAAATGAATTTTACATGAATGAAAAAGAAAAAAACTCTCATCTCACATAAAACCCCCGGCTATTCAGACGCGACGATCCAATACAACATATCACAGCAACACATAATATCTCATATCATCAACGTAAGCAAGTATGCGTATCCCGATTGTCGTTGATGTATAGCAACGAAGCCGGCGATACACCACATACTACGCTTACGGTCACAGAAAAAAAAGTGTAAAACTACAACAGTTGGAATCCGCAACCTTTTTAGACATCGCATGCCTAACCAAATGAATTCCTTAGACATCGCATGCCTAACAATTATAAACCCCGCATTTTAGTCTCTTTATCGAAAACTCTTTTCAATGTCAAGCCGGGAATTCAACAAGATTCCCGATATTCTGATCTAATGCTCGTCGCAAACTTTAGTAGACGGCCGCACCCCCAGATGCCGTCGACGAAGTGCACTAAGGCGGAACACCGCTGCCGCGAGCACCCGAACGGATGCTTTCGGCGACGGGGTTCTCCTACAATCACTTGGTCGGGGCTATGGGGAGTAGCTGTCTATTAAGTTTACCCGGCGAGTATCCGCGTACGCTACGTGATTGCGACAGACTTTTGATCACATCAAAATTCCGTGGCAACCGATCATCTGAGACTAAACTGCTATGTTTATAACATTTAAATTAGCTATCTCATAACTACTTGTGGATTCCAAATATTGTATCACAATCCAGATAAATAGACAAAGTTAAACTTTCCGATTGAATAATCAAACACCTAAGATTTCCCCAATATATCTCAACACTTGAAATCAGTTTAAAAACATCCATCACATGCCACAGTGCCAATGGTCCAGCCGTAGAAGGGTCAAGCCAACGCCTCACATGTGGCACGCCGTACTGCCACAAACCCTAAGGTTCAGAGGCAGTTCAAGACGGTCACATAATCGAGTTAAGGTTTGTTGTCTTCTAGAGGGTCCACCGCGTTACTTGCACGACTTAGAACGTTCTTAAACACGAGGAAAAATCCAACTTTTGAAAAAAATTTCGACAGGGGAAAAAGTTAGTTATTGATATCCGCCCGAACTTTTTAACAGTTTCTAAAAACTACCCGGACAAACTAAACAAAGTTAAAATGTCCGATCGAAACAATGAGTCCCCAATACAACCCAGAAAACTCAACACTTGAGTAAAAATACAAATTCCCAGAAGAATCAGGAATCACATACGGAGGTTACTGTGCAAATTTGGAAAAATGAAGCAACTTTTTGGCCGCGGAACCGCCGCCAATACCATGGTACGGCAGCAGTTCCGCGGCGCTTTAGAGGAATTGGAGGCACGCGCTTCACAGTAACTCATGTAATTCCCTGCTGATTTTTTTGAGTATTTTTAATATGAAAAAAATCACAGTTTTGAAAAATTTCCAGAAACTAGGGTATATCGGGTTTTCCGGGTTCGATCGGACTTGAAACTTCGTCTAGACATCGCCTAAAGCTCTAGCTTGGCTCTGATACCACTGTAGGGTTGCTAGGCACGCGCACAAGGGTCTATGAGGCATCAACCATGCCCGATTAAAAATTTAGCCGTGCCGAACAACCCTAAGCCGGATCTTTAAACTAGAGATTAGGCGAAAACTAACATGTTAAACAGTTTAACACTAAGTGAGAGGGATTACAACCTTTTTAGATCCGGTCCTTCACTTCATAAGCTCCGTGTTGTGGTCCCTTCGCTGCGATCATCGGGTTCCGGACTCTCGAGAGGTTCCACGAAGAGAAAGATGCAGTCTTGCTTCCGATCTTCGATACAAAGATGATCTACCCTGAAGTTTCATTAACACAAGCTAACACTCACTAAAATTGAGTGAACACTCTCATCTAAAGGGAAAGGGAAGATGAGGATGATGAAGTAGGATTTTTGCTCTCTTTATTTATCTTTTTCTCACATTTATTCATCACTTGGAAAAAGCTAGTAAGCTTTTTCCATGAAGAAAGAAGAAGGAAGAAGATGAATAATAGAATTCCTTTTGTGATGAATAGTAATCAAGAATATATGATTGATTATCAAACCATGGTCAAGGATGAGAGGCTAAACCAATGTAGAGAATAAACTAGAGTTAGGGTTTGGTTAGGTCAAAGCATGAGTCATAACAAAATATCTTTATCATGACAAAATAGAATCCTTCTAGAATGAACAAGAAGGTGCTAACCCTAATCAAACCCTAATCCCTTTATATCATCCTTAAACATGTTTTATAATAAATCATATCATGTCACAATAATATATATTACATATATATTATATATTTGCAACAAAAGAAAATAATACAATTAACATATATCGCATATAACCGACTAATATTTATCTGTACCGATTCATCGAATCAACACTTGATCCGATGACGCGGCTGATATCAAATATCGCGAGAATAGAATACGGTATCTCATATCGTAATATCCTCGGTCCCGCACATATCACATATGTGCTCCTACTCTGTTTTGCCTGAGCCAAGAAACCTCTGTGTAGGACTCTAAAGAATCGTTAATACGCCGGCAGTAGGTGATGATCATATCAAACACCCACAAGCTGCAAGCGGTCAGCTAAACGTAACAGCCACCCAGGTATTGAGCGCTCAGAAGATCAACAAGCAAGCCTGTAACTTCTCCTGTGAATCCAAACAGTAACACTCCCGTACAGTCCAGTCTCGTCGTCTGATATGTCGCATATCTCGCCTAGGGGTGGTAAAGGTCAGACCCCAGTAGCTTGATAAGTCGTGTCGATATGAGGTCTATAACAGTTCGAGAAACTACTGATAACACTTACCAGTAAATCTCAGCAACCCTGGCCAGGGATTTCCAGTTATAGCCAATCGAACACAGCATAACATCAACTCCCTATACCAGGAGAGACGAATCCCCTCCTATTGCTCATTGCCTCCATGTGATTCGGGACTGTACCCAAAAGCCACCTTTTTGCACGCCCTCTTGGACGTGGTATGATGGAAATCAAAGCACAGTGGGAATCACACAAGACTCTATGACGATCTCGGGTCAACAAACTACTCTGTACCAGTGTCACCGGAGAACTGCCATCTGACGTGAGGTATAATACCATCTGGGAGTTCTCGGCGAGTCCGTCCGGTGTACCCAGTCTCTACTGAGCACCTGTACACCATCCTTGATGTCAAACACCGATGGATATGGGATCATCCATCGCCCATCATATGTGTCAAGATGCGTATACGCTAGTCTACTCTGGTGCATCGATGCCCTGTCTCGATACACCCTCGACTAGGAACAGTTATAGGATGTACTCGTCGACTACCGTGGCCCCACTAGTATGATCTCATCATAGTCCCAGTAGTCGAGTACATATCCTAAGGGCTTTTTCAACATGTAACATAGAGACAATCAGAGTACATGTTAAGATAAAGTACAACCAGATAGCGTACTATCATGTCGAGCAAGAAAGTCCTCCCTATATATGTCCAAGCATCCATTACAATATACATCGTATGTACAGTAATGGCCTCTAGGGCATACATATAACTAACAGACTGTCCTACAATTTCAATAACAATTGGGGATAAGAATATCAATCAAGCACTTTTAGATCTTGGTTCCAGTATTAACCTGCTTCCCTATTCCGTTTATAAGCAATTAGGTGTTGGAGAGTTGAAAACCACTCATTGTACTCTCCAAATGGCTGATCGATCCATCACCCATCCTAGGGGTGAGTTAGAGGATGTGTTGATAAAAGTACGGGACTTCATATTCCCCGTTGATTTCATTGTTATGGACACACAGCCTGTGGCTAAACCACGGAACCAAATTCCGGTGATCCTCGGTCGACCATTTTTGGCCACTTCCAATGTTGTAATCAACTGTCGCAATGGCTCTATCACTCTATCCTTCGGGAAGATGTCAAGTGAGTTCAACATTTACAAGGTAGGAAGTCTGCCCTCCGAGCCTAAAGCTAGTATACTTAATGTTTGCTCGATCCAAGAGATCACGCAGGAGGACTGTGAGCTCGAAAAATTTATGTTCGATCACAGCAGATTTGACGCCGCTAGTGCGTTCCTCCTTGAATCTGACACAGCTTTTACACCCGATAGCGATTACGAGTGTTTCACTTTTTCGGACGATTTTGAAGACTCACCACCCGAGTTTGAGTCCTTTGATTTTTCGGATGAGTTAGCTAAACCATCCGACTCGATTGATTACACTTGCTTTGAACCATTGATGGAATCCTTCGAGTTCGAGACAGTTTCACCAATTTTACCTTCAATTGTTTCGCCTCCAAAACTCGAACTCAAGCTATTGCCGTCTCACCTTAAATACGCTTACTTAGGTGAGAATGAGACCTTTCCTGTTATCATATAGGCATCTCTAGCCCTCGGGCAAGAGAAAGCCCTTTTAATGTTCTTACAAAACAATCGGCAAGATTTTGGCTGGACTATGGCGGACATCAAGGGGATTAGTCCCCTCATAGTTGAACATCATATACATATGATGGATGATGCCAAGCCAGTAAAGAATCCACAGAGACAACTCGAGGATTTTGTGGTTAATCGACCTCCACCTATAGAAGTTGAACCACCACCTTTTCTTCTAATAAAATACGAGAATGCCAATATTCCACTCATTTCTGATCATTCTCATTCTCGTTTTTATTTATCATCACATTCACATTCACGCAAACCCTTTTCATACCACCACTTATCCCTTCCCCACTTTTTCTTCTTGGCTCTATACAACATACTCTTCCACCAACCGCTGTGTTTCACTGATAAATTCTTCGAATGGTTGGTATTGACTTTTGGCCTTTGTAAAGCTTGGCATTGACTTGTAATTTTGTTTAAATCAAGTTTGGGGGAGATTATGTTGGGGTATTTTTGTAAAATTCCAGTTTTTTTAAAAATAAATAAATTAATTAAAATAAAATAAAATAAAAAATAAAAATAAAAAATAAACAGGGGAGTGCCGACAATTTTGACCCTCTTGGTGTAGCCTGACAGTGAGGACACTGTCAAGTTTAAGTTTGGGGGTGTGCTCGGTAAGGTTTCTTCCTTCGCATTCATATGTATATTTTTGCATTTGCATACTTATTTTAAAATCAAATAAAAACTGAAAAATTATAAAAATTGAAAAATTCAATTTTGGCCATAATTGACTTAAGTTTGACAAGATGGTTAACTAGCTAGAAAAAACTAGATCCTAAACTTAGTAAATTAAAAACCGTAAAAATAACCTTTCTTAAAATTTAACAGTAGAAAATATATGTCCTTGTAGTTTACTTAGAAATAGGCAAATTTTGAGTTCACTTCTTGGGCTAAGTCAAAATAAGGGAAGGATATTGATATTTATATTAAAGTGTAAGTCTGAAAAATAATTCCTAAGCTTAAGTCTAAATTCTGAAAATATATACCCTACAACTTGCACAAACACGAACCTTGAAACTTGGAATAGTAGAGGATACCTCGAAATGCTCTTATCTAAAATCCTTAGTATGAAGGAAAATGAAATTATAAGTTGAATAAAGAGATATAAAAAAATGAACACTGGTTTTGTAATTACTTAAGGTTGCGTAAAATAAAAAAATATATAGCGAGGGTGCTTTATCACCTAGTGCCTTAGACCAACTTGTTTGGGAGTCACTGCTAAAAGCCTTAGGTATTACAAGACGAGGAATTACGCCTTAATGCGCAAACACATTTTGTAATCGGTCGTTAGTACCTCAAGAAGTATTAACGGTTGCATGAAGTATGTGTGAGCAATTTCATCTAAAAATTCAGCAACTAAAAGTACATTGGACGATGGACAAGAGTATGAGAGCTTGAATTGAATTTACAAGTGTAGGGGTGATACATACACACATGTAGGGGTATATGATTGGGGTTTGGATGAGAGATAGGAATGAAAAATAGGATTTATATCTTTAGTAGAGATGATAAAAATTCCTAAGTTAAGATGGAACCTTAGAAGGAAAATTCAAAAGATGCTAAAAACTAAGTAAATTTACAAAACATATACAATCTTAAGTTAAATGATAAGGAAGCGTGAAAAATATGGGTTGATAATTTCTAAGTTAAGGATAATATAATTTCTTGCTAGAACACCGAATTGAAGAATAAAAGTCAATAGGCCAAATTGATAGGATTTTGTGGGTAGTATCCGCTGAAAACACTTAGGAGACAACACTCCTCCTACTAGGGACACCTAGAGGTTTAACGGCTTGTTGCACGAGCTCAGTGCAATCGCGTTTCCCTGCAAAAGTGAGGTTAGGTCTTTTTCGAGAATAAACTAGTTTTGCTCGAGGACGAGCAAAAGATAAGTTTGGGGGTATTTGTTCATATCATAATTTTGCATTATTCTATTCCCCATTCTTATTCCTTTTGCAAATAAATAGGTACTTTTGATCCATGTCTGCTAAATAGTTGCAGGTTACAGGTTCTCGGAATAATACAGTGTAAATGGTGAAAAAACGCTACAAAAGTGAGACTACGACCAACAAATAGAAGAATCTTTATGATGCCGCCTACAGTTTAGGGAACAAGTGAAGATCAATGAACAGTTCAATTGCACGAAGGCAGTACAAAGACTTCAACACGAAGCGAACGGTAAAAGTCCACAACATTCTGCACTGTGAAAATCTGGAAGAAACTAAAAGACATTCTGAAGAACCAAGTGAGGAAAGTAGAAGGAAAATGCAACTTAAAGCTACACTGAAGATTTCAGCCCAAGAACCCACAATATGGCCGCGGAACCGCGGCCAAACATGCTTTCTGGCCGCGGATCCGCGGCCATATAGAACACGTGTCGGTGCATTTTTGACGGTGGGTGGCGGTGCGTTGACCAGGCTTCTCAGGGTAGTTTTGTAAATGTAGATAGGGATCGGATGTAAACCTTAGGGTTTCTATAATCTATAAATAGGAACCCTACAGCTCTTTTTGGAGCATGCCTCTTCCTATGCCTCTTTTTATTTATCAAAATTCAGAATTTTAATTCTTGTAATGTTTGAAGGGTGCATCAAATAAAAAGTAAGTTTTCTTTTCTATGCCCTAGTTTAATTTTCTTTTCTGCCCTAGTATAGATTTTATTTATCTGCCCTAGTTATAACTTTTATTTAATTGCCATAGTTGTTAAATTAAAATCATAAAAATGTCTCTTTATATCAATTCCCTAATGAGTGAGTAGTTCCTCACTTGTTAGGGTTAGGAATGGGAAAGGTTTGAGAGATGAAAATCTCTCACCCCTTTCTTGCCCATCATACATTTTAATAGGACTCTATGCATACATACACACACCGCTCACTATGGCATCCTATCCCACGAGGTAGCGGTGATACCATAGTTAAAGACCGGTTATGTATGTTTTCCATGGAGGTTAGGATAAGAGTTAAGAAAGGACGAACAAGGGCCTAGAGGAAGAAACCTAGTTTCTTCCCGATGGTACTAATCCACTTTGTTAATTATTACCTTAACACCTAAATACATCTTAATTAGGGCATAGAAAGCGGTGAGAAATATTGAATTTCCAAACTTAATCTAAACTTAACCCTAGCAAGGTTTTAATCCTATTCAAACTCATTTCAGTTTTTAGTGATAATCAATCCTACCACAATTGGAATTAACTCGTTAGAACAATTAGAAAATACACAAAATCCATGTGGACCGACCCGTACTCAACCGGCTAGCTACTAAGCGACGCCGTTTTTGATTGCGGTTAATATTCTTTGATTCATCTTTAAAAAGCGAAAGCGCATTAAAACCTCGAACAATCATATAGCTGCCACATTCCCGGACCAGCCTCCTCTGGAAGGTAATGAAGACCCTTCCAGTGAGGCTGATAAGCAGAGAGAGCCCTCAGTTCATGAGGAGTCGGGCTCGGAAAGCGAAGAGGAGCCAATATTTCGTCCCAAGAATGCAGAGCAGCAACTTCTCCAAGAGCTCCGAAAACATTTTAGAAGTAAAGACAAGGATATGGCCAAGCTCTACTAAAAAATTGACGACTTGACAAACGTCGTCTTATGGCTCATGGCCCAACTTGCCTCTCAGCCGCCCAATCAAGCGCAGGGCTCTGCTCATGAACCGGAAACGGTGCCCCGAGACAGCCGATGCCTATTCCCTCAAATCTAAAGGTGGGCGGACCGCATGAAAGTCAGTCACATCCTATCTCAGGAAATGTCTTGGCTACCGATGACAGTAGCCCGCTAACTCAAGATCAAATCATGGATTTGGTTGCCAACAAAGTCAAAACATTGATAGCCGAAGCTGAAGCACAAAAAGATATCAACAGCAGTGCGAGACCATATCCTGCTCAGTATGATCTGGTAGAATTTCCTAGCGACTATGTCATCCCCAAATTCGGAAGATTTGATGGGACGGGAAATGCGAATCAGCACATCGCCCATTTTAAAGCCTCATGTGGGAATACTGGGGGCAATGATGCGCTTCTCCTCCGCCAGTTCGTTAATAGCTTGATCGATGTTTCTTTCGATTGGTACGTGAGCATACCGGATGGCTCTATCACAACTTTCGTTCAAATGGAGTCTCTGTTTCGGCAGAGCTTCATGAGCGTCAGCGATAAGATCACCATTGCCGATCTCGTAAGGACCAAGCCAAAGAACAACGAAAGCAGCACGGATTTTATAACCCGATGGCACAATCTCTCCGTCAAATGTGAACCGCCGATAGAGTAAGACCAATCTGTCAGTCTCCTCGTCGGAAATCTCAACAATTGGATGGCCCCGTATCTATGCACCGCGGGTCTCAAAACATTCCAAGAGCTTACCAGGAAAGTTCAGATGCTGGAGCGCTCAAAGCCGGAGTCCTCCTCGGATTCCCAAAATAACAATAGGTCCTGGAGAAACCGAAAGGACGATAATCGCAAAGGCGGAAATTCCGACGATACTGAATATTTCAACACTTCAACTAACCGAAATAAGCGAGGGATGAGCGGGCCTAATGCCAACCAGCCTCGGAAGCCAGTGTTCGGAGTGGGTGGAGAAGCTCCACTGAAAAAGAAGCTGGATAAGGCCTATTCCTTCAGAAGGGACAAAATCCGTAAAATATTCAAAGACGCCCTGAGGAACGGTCTACAATTGCCAGAATCAAAAAGACCGCAGGAAGCGAATATGATCGACGACCCCAAATATTTCCCCTATCATAGAGTGATAGGTCATGCCATTGAGGACTGCTACGTCTTCAAAGATTAGGTCGAAAAACAATACGAGGCAAGAGAGATATAACTGTCTAAAGGCGTGTTAATAAACAGTCAAACTGCGACCGCCAATTTCATACAAATGGAAACCGAAGCCCTTTGGGAATCTGCTGCTCTTAATCGACCACCACGTCGTTAAACTGGGAACCGCTGACCACCATGTCATTAAACTGGGAATAATCGACCTCTAAGTCGTTAAACTCGGGATGTAAGAATGTGTAAATAAAACAAAAAAATAATAATAAAAATCCGAAATGATAGGGCAACTTGCAATAAAAATCAGCGAGTAAAATAAAAATGAAAATAAATAGCCGAAATGATAGGGCAACCGCGAAAAAAAAGCCGAAATGATAGGACAATCGCGACCTTCGCGATAAGAAAAGCTGAAATGATAGAGCAATCGCGGTAAAAAAAAATGAAATGGCGAATGATGAGTCGCTCCTGGTACCATATTCCAGTGCAGCGATACAGACACCAACCAAAACTCAAATCCCCGAATACCATAACGGCGAATGATGAGTCGCTCCTGGTACCATATTCTAGTGCAGCGATGCAGACGCAATCCAAAACTCAAATTCCTAATGGCGAATGATGAGTCGCTCCTGGTACCATATTCCAGTGTAGCGATGCAGACGCCAACCAAATTCCAAATTCCAAAACGGCGAATGATGAGTTGCTCCTGACATTATTCCAGTGCAGCAATGCAGACGCCGACCAAATTCCAAATCCCAAAACGGCGAATGATGAGTCGCTCCTGGTACCATATTCCAGTACAGCGATGCAGACGCCAACAAAAATTCAAATTCCCAAAATTCTCCCAGCCCTATGGTTGGTCTCCAAACTGGCTACCGTATACAATCCACAGGCTCAAATAATTCTCATCATACCCATGCCCCACTACAATCACCCGACTAACGGCCGGTCTCCGCTCTTGGAATTATGCTCCATTTGGGAAGACCCACTCATGTGTCCTCACGATGCATGAGGAGAACAAACCTTACGGGATCCTCACGACTCGTAAGAAAACACCTTCGTGGGATCCTTACGACTCACAAAGAAAAACACACTTAGGAGTCCTCACAACTGCTAAGGAGAAAGTACACCTACGAGATCCTTTCGACTCGTAGGTAGAAAATACTTTTATGGGACCCTTACGGCTTATAAAATTGAAAAGTCTTAGGTGATAGGGACCTAAACCTGTCTCCTAAGCCATCGCTCCCCCATAGGAAAAGGCAAATGATGAATTGCTCCTGGCACATGTGCTTCAGTGTTAGCAATGCTGATGCCTACCCTAATACCAAAATTTCAAACTCCAATCCAATAGACCCCTAAGTCTTTAAACTGGGAATAGATGACCTCTAAGTCGTTAAACTGGGAACAGATGACCCCTAAGTCGTTAAACTGGGAACGAGGGAAATCTCCTCATGGCAAAATGATGATTCGCTCCTGGTACCATATTCCAGTGAAGCGATGCTGATGCTGAACCAAAACCAAAATCCCAAATCCTCTCATGGCAAATGATGATTCGCTCCTGGTACCATATTCCAGTGTAGCGATGCTGATGTCAACCCAAATCAAATCAAACCAAAAACCTCTGCGGCGGAACATGCTTCGGCTCAGAGTGTACCACGTGTCGAAATCATGCTTCGCCTCGGAGTATCCACCTTCCCTGTCGGAATTATGCTTCGCCTGGGAATCATCCTCTACATCAAAACCAGTGACACTCCGTGCCGGGGAAACGTCGACCACAGATACACCATTCCAGGGAAAAGTCAACCAGCAACCTCCTCGTCGGAATTATGCTCCGCCCTGGAATCAAGTCAACAAGCGACCTCCTCTTCGGAATTATGCTCCGTCCTGGAATCAAGTCAACCAACGACCTCCTTGTCGGAATTATGCTTCGCCCTGGAATCAAGTCAACAAGCGACTTCCTTGTCGAAATTATGCTCCGCCCTGGAATCAAGTCAACAAGCGACCTCCACGTCGGAATTATGTTCCTTCCTGGAATCAAGTCAACCAACGACCTCCTCGTCGGAATTATGCTCCTCCCTGGAATCAAGTCAATAAGCGACCTCCTCGTCGGAATTATGCTCCGTCCTGGAATCAAGTCAACCAACGACCTCCCCGTCGGAATTAAGCTCCGCCTCGGAATCAAGTCGAGTAACAAGCTCTGCTTCGAAATCATGCTTCGTCTCAGAATGTACCACGTGTCGAAATCATGCTTCGCCTCGGAGTATCTTCTTTCCCTGTCGGAATTATGCTTCACCTGGGAATCAACCTCTGCATCGAAATTATGCTTCGGTCAGAATGTTTGCCGCCCATCGGAATTATGCTCTGACCCTTTTGGAATCATGCTTCGCTCTTCGGAATCATGCTCCGATCCCTGGAATCATGCCTCTACTCTTCGGAATTATGCTCCGATCCACGGAATTATGCTCCGATCCTCAGAATTATGCTCCGATTCTTCGGAATGATGCTTCGATCCATGGAATCATACTTCGATCTCGGAATTATGCTCCAATCTCAGAATTATGCCCCGCTCTCCGGAATTATGCTCCGACCTCTGGCATTATGCTCCGCAAATCGGAATTATGCTCCCGGAATGATACTCCGCCCCCGGAAGGATGTTTCACCTTGAAGTCCAACTCCAGGATCCATCAATTTCATGCACACAACTCATGTGCGATGTGCATTTATTGATGGGAGCACTTTGTTGGGGTCGAAAATTACACCCCGGTTGACCAAGTCAAAGTCAAAGTCAACCCCAATTAAGCGGGCCCAAGCCCAGATTAAGTGGGCCTATGCCCAAGTCGAGCCCCGCGGCCGGCCTCCCTCATGCCAAAATAAAAATCATGTAATAAATAATTTTGATGTAATTTTTATGGGCATAAAGCCAAATTTTTGTAAAGCCCAAGACTCATGAGCAAAAGAAATGAGCACATGAGACATGCGATGGGCAAAATGTCATTTTGTAAAGCCCAAGGGGCTATATGTAAATGTGTAATCCTATATAAGGCAACATGATGAAGAAATAAAGGAGAACATTTCATTTCTCTAAAATTCTAGGGTTTGTGCCTCCATCCCCTTTCTCAAGGGTCTAAAACCTTCTTCCCCTTTTCGAATTAAATCAAGAGTTTAACTCTTCCTTCTTCAAAAAGAAGTAGTTTTTCACCATAAAACCCACAAAGGGGAGCTCGGATCTCCCATCAGATCTTTAAAGGGGAGATTTTGAATCTCACTCCACTTTTTCCCCAAGATCCGGCCAACCGAGCAGAAAGAAGGAGACCCATCTCCAAAAATCCCACTTTGGGAGGATCCAAAGCTCAAAAGAAGAGCCAAAAATTTCTAGGAGTTTAACTCCATTCAAGATCTGTTGGAGTTCAACTCTATAAATTAATCTATTTTTAAGAGTTTAACTCCAGAAATCAAATCGGGAGCATCGCTCCTAGTGCAGGGACCAAGTCCATTTTTCTGCTGACGCCCAGCGCCCGCGTGCCAAGCACGTGGGGCGCTGGCGCCCAACGCCCACGTGCCAAGCACGTAGGGCGTTGGCGCCCCGCGCCCGCGGGCCCAGCACGCGAGCGCCCATGTGCCAAGCACGTGAGGCGCCAGCGTGCCACGCATGTGAGGCGCTATCCCCCACGCGTCCTTTGGACACTTTTTTCCCCGTAAAAACTCTGCGGGGCCCCCGATATATCCAAAACCCCTTCAAAACACAACACTGCATATTGAGTTCGCATGACCTGTTTGACCCGTCAATCGGAGGTTCTCTCGCTCCAAAGGCGAAGGGTAATTAATGGCAGCTTAGTCCACGACTGCTGGAGATTCGGATCACCACAATCAATAAACCCCAGCCTACCCTAGGTAGGGAAAATCTGTAGTACGCCTGATAAGCGCGCGCGTATTCTCATCTCAATGGGGTGACGAAAACACCCTACACACCAAATTTCATATGATTCTACAACTTTTTCACCGTTGATTTAGTAATGTAAAAAGTTCTATTGTCGGTAAACCATTAATTTTGAACCCACTAAATCAACGGTGAAAAAGTTGTAGAATCACATGAAATTTGGTGTACCCACATTTTAGATGCTAACGATGAAGTTGGTGGGTGCCGATCGTCGGAAAAGACGGGGGAGGGTGTATTTTTTCGACGCCATAGGAGGAAATTCCCTCCTATGGCCTCTTTCCTCCATTATTCTCTTTATATATTGATATATTTATGCCCACTTTATAATTTTCTTCTCTTTGTTAATATATTTATATTTGATATAATTATTGTGTTATGTATGATGATACATTGGAGATGAGTGTATGAGAATTATATAGAAAATAAGAACACTTTTATATGAGAATGAGTAATAAAAATTAGATGGTTGTAGACTTGATGAGGCGTTTTTCTTTGATGTCTCATTTGTGATGACTCATTTTATATATGAATTATTCTCATCTTCATCTTCTTCTTCATCTCATCTCCCTATGGCTATCCTCTCTTAATTTTTTTCAAGTGAGGAATGGAAAAAGAAAAGAGAAAAATTAAGTGAGCTAATTATTCTATATCTTTTACTAATCACTCTTAGAAAGTTTAATTTTGTTTTATTTTGATGAGATCAATTTGAAGCTAAAGCTTGTGTTGGAGTTATCTCAAGGTGGATCATTTTCGATGAGAAGATCATCGAGCAAGCTTGTTCCGGGGTTTGTGGAGACTAGCCGGAGTCCAAGGAGAGGTGGCTAACGCACTACAAAGTGTTGGATATATGTATACCCTAGAGGCCATTATTTGTATAGTGGATGCTTGGACATGTATATATATAGAGGACTTTCTTGCTCGACATGATAGTATGCTATCTGGTTGCTCTTTATCTTAACATGTTCACTTGATTATATTTACTGTTCATTTGATACATGTTGATAAAGCCCTTAGGATATTAGCTTGACTACCATGAATATGATGCAGATCATACTAATAGGGCATGTGTAGTCTATAAGCATATCCTTAACTGGTTCCTAGTCGAGGGAGTATTGAGACAGTGCATCAATATTCCAGAGTAGACTAGTGTATACGTTTCTTGACCCAGTATAGGGGCAATGGATGATCCCATATCCATTGGCGTTGACATCAAAGATTGTATACAGGTGCTCATTGGAGACTGAGTACACTGAACGGACTCGTCGAGAACTCCTATATGGTATTATACCTATCGTCGAATAGCAGTTCTCTGGTGACACTTGTACAGGTTAGTCTGTAGACCCGAGATCGTCATGGAGTCTTGTGTGTTTCCCACTATGCTTTGATTTCCACCCTACCACGGCTCTATTGAGTCGTGCAAACAGGTGGATTTTGGGTACAGTCTCGAGACACATAGAGGCAGTGAGCGATCGAAGGGGTTTCGTCTCTCCCAGTATTAGGAGTTGATGTTGTACTATGCGCGATTGGCTATAACTGCAAGTCCCTAGCCAGGGCTGATGAGATTTACTATTAAGTGTTATCAGAAATTTCTTGACTTGTTATATGCCACACATCGGCATGACTTATTGAGTTATTAGGGCTTGACGATTCCATACCCAGACTCAATATGCAACATATCAGACGAAGAGACCGAACTGTACGGTAAGTGTTGCTTGTTGGCTCTACGAGAGTTTGAACAAGTTCGCTTGTTGTTCTTCTGTTCGTACAATACCTGGGTAGCCGTTACGTCCAGCTAGTACCGCTGACGACTTGTGGTTATCTGATATGATCATTACCTACTTCTAGCATATTGACGAGTCTTAAGAGTCCTACATAGGGGTTTCCAAGATCAAGCGAAACGAAGTGGGGTACATATGGAGATATGTGCGGGTGCTTGATTAAATACGAGTATTTGATACCGTACTTTGATCTAGCAGGCTTTATTAGTCGGATTATATGTGATATGACCGGATTATTAAATCAAGTATTGATTTAATAAAATGACTAATTACTCATTTATAATTCCTTTCTTTATGTGAGTACATATATGTATATATATATTTATATATGTATATATATGTATATGTATATGTATATGTATATATATATATATATATGTATATGTATGTATCATGGTGGAGGATACATTGGACATGGCTATGCTAGAATCACATGGAAATATATTAGATATTTAAATGTTTTTAAGAAAATGGAAATTGAAGTAATGAGTCATGGTTTCTACACTCTTCTAAAAATATCTCAACCATGGTTCATTATTTTAATCTCCACTCACATCTTAAATATCTAAGATATTTTCTAAGAAATCATTATCTTTCTTAAGCTAAGCCATTAGTTTATCTTCTTCCTCTGAGCACTCTAGCTTTTCCTAGAAAGAAAAAGAAAGGTCTTTTAGTGAGAAAAATCCCACTTCATCAATCTATAGTAGTTTACTTCACTTCTACTTAGTTTAAGTGAAGCAAGAGTTTGAGTGTAAGATTCTCCGTGGTGGATCATCGTAGACATCGAATACTTCAAGCGGAGTTGTTCCAAACTTCAAGTGGAGCCAAAAGGAGCTGAGGGATTTCTATACGGAGCCATTGAAGAGAAGGAGCAGTCTATAAAGGTTGTAGTTCTCTTTATCTTAGGTTTTTACACTTTTAGTTTTTTATAGTAACCTTAATCTCTAGTTCGATTCGTGGGCAAGTATGTTTTAGCTCTCTAATTTTTAAAATTCATCACATATTGTTGTTTAAACTAAAGTAGAGGTGCTAAGACACACTTACATGGTATCAAAGCTACTGGGTATTGGATGTCGACCTATGGGGGGTTCTCACTGTGTGACAGTGTGACGAAGCATGGGCTCTTACCCCCAGGGTGTCCTGAGACCGGAAGGTGTTCCGGTGGGTTGTAATCCTCGCGAGGGGGCATGCGTAAAAAGTAGCTGCTGAGAGACCTGTAGGTGCCACGGTGACCCCATTGGATGGGGTCGCTGCCTGACTTACAAGGTATCAGAGCCAAGCTAAAGCATTTGGGTAGTTTAGACGACGTTAAAAGTGTTCGATCGAAATCAAAAATACGGATTTTTGAAAGTTTCTGTATATTTTTTCAAAAGTTGGTATTTTACAGATTAAAAATGTTCAAAAAATTATACAGGTAAATCTATCGAACCCCAAGAAATACGAACACCTAACTCAATTAAATGGCCGCGGAACCGCGGAAGAAAATTAGGTTTAGCCGCGGTTCCGCCGCATATTTAGTGAGTTAGGGTATCTTGTTTCTTATGCTGCTCCATTGAAACATTTGTGACTTTCTAGATATTTTTGTTGAAGCTCAAGGTGTTGAGGTCTCTGTGGTTTGAAGAAATTTGTGAAGTCGATCGAAATGTTTAATATCGTCTAGACAGTTACTATATGTGATACAATACTTGAAATCTACACTAATTAGTTTTGTGAAAATTAATTGTTAGTTTGTAAATCTAACATTTCAGTCTCATTAATGAAATCGGGAATCCTGTTGAATTACCCGACTTTTTTTTGAAAAAGGTGTTTTCAATTCGAGACTTAAATATAAGATTTATGAGGTTAGGCATGAAATCTGGAATATGAGATAATCCGGGTTTGCGATGTCTAAGGATAGTACGGATTCCAACTATTGTAGTTTTTCATTTCTTTTCTGCGTCCGTAAGTGTAATATGTATATCCCTAATCTCGTTGCTATACGTCGACGACATTAGGAATACGCATATTTACTTACGTTGATGATCTGTAATGATTATTCTGTTGCTGTACTGATATGTTATATAGGATTGTCGTGATTGAATAGCCGGGGGTTTTATATGAGATGAGAGATTTTATTTTTCATTCATATAAATCAATGTATGTAATATTCTTTTATTGGGACACTTTCAGGTTGGGGTTGATGTCACCATTGATGTATATTATTTACTTTTCCGCATTAGGATAGACCCAAGGTGGGGAGCACAAATAACCGGATTCTAGAGTCCAGTGGGAGGCCATCTCGAGGAGACGAGACCGGTCGCCTAACTCTAGAATTGGCAGGGTTGCTTGCCGCTCTAGTAGGGGTCTAGGGGCGTGGGCTTGGCTATTCATCACGACCATGGAATCCGTATTTTTTATCATTGGCTTAATCTAAAATACGGACCTCCTAGTATATCCTATACATTCATATATCTGCTTCTGCTGCTGTTACTCTGTGATGTGATCATATTAACTGCGTGAGACGAATGCTATTTATGTATATGATAAATAATAAAAGTTGCTTATGTTTTGCACCCGCACTAGTTCTGCCCCCGCTCTATTTATATATACGAAAATAGAACATACGCACTATTTATGCATGCCCTAGAGGCCTGCATTGTATATGATGCTAAGAATATATATGTACAGAAACAATCTTGCTCAATATGATTGTACGCTATTTGGTTTATCTTCATCTTAACATATGATGTATTGTATTTCATATCTTATATACATGTTGATGAAGCCCTTAGGATATAGCTTTGACTACCAGGATTATGATGTAGATCATACTAGTGGAGCTTGTGTAGTCTACAAGCACATCTTTTAACAGTTCCTAGTCGAGTGAGTATCGAGACAGGGCATCGATATTCCAGAGTAGACTAGTGTGTACGTTTCTTGACCCTGGGGGCGATGGTTGATCCCAAAACCATTGGTGTTCGAAATCAAAGATTGTATACAGGTGCTCATTGGAGAATCGGTACACCGAACAGGACTCGCCGAGAACTCCTAGATGGTATTTATACATATCGTCAAATAACAGTTCTCCGGTGACACTTGTACATGCTAGTCTGTAGACCCGAGATCATCATAGAGTCTTGTGAGATTCCCACCGTGCTTTGATTTCCTCCCTACCACGGCTCATCAGAGTCGTGCAAACAGGTGGATTTTGGGTACAGTCCCGAGTCACATGGAGGCAGTGAGCGATAGGAGGGGTTTCATTTCTCCCAGTATAGGGAGTTGATGTTGCGCTATACTTGATTGGATATAACAGAAAATCCCTGGCCAGGGTTGATGAGATTTACTGATAAAAGTTATCAGTAGTTTTTCGAAGCGTTATGAGCCACACATCGGCATGACTTATCAAGTTACTAGGGTCTGAAGTTTACCACCCCTAGACTTCATATGCGACATATCATACGAAAAGACCGGACTGTACGGTAAGTGTTACTCATAGGCTCGTTGGGGTTAGGATGAGTTCGCTCGTCGGCCACCTCTTTCGACATGTACCTGGGTAGCCGTTACGTACAGCTAGTGCCGCTGACGGGCTTGTGGTTAACCCCACTGCCAGCGTGCTGCCGAGTCTTTAGAGTCCCACACAGAGGGTTCTCTGGTTCAGGAAAAACGATGTGGAGGCCGTAAGGTGTTACGGCAGGGTTTCGATCATGTTCGTGTACTGGATACACGAATGATGATCGGAAGGATAATACTGGTAGGCTTTGGTTTATGCCGGATGTAGGGTTCCTAGGCACTCTAAAAAGGTTCTACAAGGCATCAACCATGCCCGATTCAAAAAAATAGCCGTGCCGAACAACCCTAACCAAGATCGTATACTAGAGATTATGCGAAAACTAGCAAGTTAAACATTTTAACACTAAGTGAAAAGGGATTACAACCTTTGTAGATCCGGTCCTTCACTTCTAAAGCTCCGTGTTGACGTCCCTTCGCTGCGATCATCGAGATCTCGGACTCGAGTGATGGTTTACTCGGAGAAATGAGCGGGCTAGGTCGTTGACTTCGAGGCCGAAGATGATCTACGTCGAGGAGACTCAAACTCAAGCTCCATCTTCACTAGGTCAAGAACTTTGTGAAGAGAACACCCTAAACTAAATGGCAAGTAGTAGAGGATGATGAAATAGAAAATGGGTTCACTTTAGATTTGGATTTCTCACTCTAAATCTTCACTTGAAAAATTCTAGAAAGCTTTTCTTCACTTGAAGAAGAGGAAGAAGAAGAAAAGAATATGAATGAATTTATTTTAAATGAATAATCAAGTGAAGTCTATCATAATGCAACCATGGGTGAGCTAACCTTTGTAGAGACTAAACCATAGTTTATTATAATGGTTTGGTTAATGAATATCTTAATCAAGACAAAATGAGTGGACTTTGTCAAAGTTGCTTCAAGCTTCATGAACCTTCAAGCCATGACAAAAGAAGCCACCATTTTGAATAATTAAGATAAATAAAAATCTAAATTATAATTAACATGGTGTATGTCACACACCCACCCATGTTTGCATGTATCATCAATAATGATACAAACTAGTGCACAAACATATATCACATATACAACTTGTGCACATCAAGTGAGAAAATCAATCTTAAATGAACCAATACTAGTTAATGTAAAATAATATATCAAATATATAATTATACATTAAACCAACACTTGATTTAACGATCCGGTCATATCATAACCGACTAATATCTAGTGTATCAATGTATCGAATCAACACTTGATTCGGTAACCCGGCTATATCTCATATAACCGTCCGATGATACAAATCGCAAGAGTAGAATACAGTATCACATACTGGTATTATTCTCGGTCCCGCACATATCTCATATGCGCTTCTATTTCGTTTCGCTTGAACCAGGAAACCTCTGTGTAGGACTCTAAAGACTCGTCAATACGCCGGCAGTAGGTGGTGATCATATCAATCACCCACAAGCCGCAAGCGGTCTGCTAAACGTAACGGCCACCCGGGTATTGAGCGATCAGAAGATCAACGAGCAAGCCTGCTCACACTCCTGCGAATCCAATCAGTAACACTTACCGCACAGTCCGGTCTGTTCGTCTGATATGTCGCATATCTCGCCTAGGGGTGGTAAACGTCAGACCCCAGCAGCTTGATAAGTCATGCCGATGTCAGGTCCATAACAAGCATGAAACTACTGATAACACTTACCATTAAATCAGTGCAACCCTGGCCAGGGATTTCCAGTTATGGCCAGTCGAGCATAGCGCAACATCAACCCCCAATACCGGGAGAGACGAATCCCCTCCTATCGCTCATTGCCTCCATGTGAATCGGGACTGTGCCCAAAAACCACCTGTTTGCACGACTCAGTAGAGCCGTGGTAGGGTGGAAATCAAAGCATAGTTGGAGACACACAAGACTCTATGACGATCTCGGGTCAACAGACTAAGTTGTACCAGTGTCACCAGAAAACTGCCATCTGACGTAAGGTATAATACCATCTGGGAGTTCTCGGCGAGTCCGTTCAGTGTACCCAGTCAGCACTGAGCACCCGCATACCATCTCTGATGTCAAACACCAATGGATATGGGATCATCCATCGCCCATCACATGGGTCGAGAAGATATACGCTAGTCTACTCTGGAATATCGATGCCCCGTCTCGATATTCCCACGACTATGAACAATGAAGGATGTACTCATGGACTACCCATGCCCCACTAGTATGATCTGCATCATAGTCCTGCAAGTCGAGTACACATCCTAAGGGCTTTATCAACATGTAATCAGAGAGACAGTAAGTATACATGTTAAGATAAAGAGCAACCAGATAGCGTACTATCATGTCGAGCAAGAAAGTCATACCTATATATGTCCCAGCATCCACTACGATATACATCTCATGTACAGTAATGGCCTCTACGACATACATATAACTAACAATCTCCCACTTGCACTAGGGCCATCTGTAGCAGTGATTGCAGTATCTCATACTCAACCATCCCATATAAGTCTTTCTCTGGGAAAAGGCCTTTGTGAGTGGATCCGCCGTGTTGTCCTCTGAGTCTACTCTCCTAACCTCGATCACCCTGGAGATCAACTATCTCCATGATCAGGTGATACTGCCTTGGAATATGTCTGGGTCACTGATGGGACCGTGGTTCCTGGGCCAAAGCCTCACTTCCATTGTCATACAATGGTAGGAACCTAGTTCATCTCATGAACTAATATACACCCAAACTTCCTCTTTGGTAGTATCTTTGATAGCGATGTCACCAGCCTTTATCGTCTAGTGTGCCACGGTATCTAGCTTGGAACTCTTCCAACATACCGTCCCTCCACTGAGGGTAAAGACAATGCCTGTGACTGACATTCAGTCAACCTTACCACCCTGGAAGCTGTCCATGATTCTCCCCAGGATCGATTGATACCATCTCACTACATCTAGTGAGAATCTTAACATCCATTTAGATCTATCTCATAGATCAAAAACCCAGGATTTTTGGGAGGTATCACCTTTATCCTATTTGGAGAATCCTTGTGATAAGAGGAGATTGACCGTGCGTAGCATAGGAAACTCTTTTCCTATCAAGAGTATGTTGTCCACGTACAATACGAGGATGACCACCTTACTCTCTACTACCTTTTTGTATGTACAAGGTTCATCTACCATTTTGATGAAGTCAAACACTTTGACTACCACATCAAAACAGACGTTCCAACTCCGCGATGCCTGCTTTATCCTGTAAAGCAACTTGCACACGTTTTCGCTGCTCCTACTGTCTACGAAACCCTCTGACTGTGTACTTATAGACACTCTCTTCTAAATCATTATTTAGAAAAGCAGTCATGACACCCAACCACCAGATATCGTAGTCGTGGTATGCAGCAATGGCAAGTAGGATCCGGATGGACTTAAGCATAGGCACTTGAAAAGGTTTCATCATTATCCACGCCTGGTCGATGACGAAAAACTTTAACAAGTCTAGCTTTGAAAGTCTTAACTTTTCCATCTACACCAAGTAATCTTCTCATGATATACTTGCTCCTGATGGGAATTTAACCCTTCAGATATAGCAACCAAAGTCCATACTTTGTTGGTGTACGTGGATTCCATCTCAGATCGCTAAGCATCCAGCCATTCTTATAGAGTCCCACTCTTGATGGCCTGCTCGAAACTAGTTGGGTAATCATCTCATGATGCAATCCTCGCTCCCACTGTCATCGAGAAACCGAAGTATCTCTCAGGCGGATGAGGAACCCTGCTAGATCGGCGGAGAGGCTGAGGTTCGTCGGAACCTATTGAATCCTTTGGTTCTACCAAATCATCTGCTGTAGTTTGTATAGATGGAACTCCTTCCAGTTCTACCTCATAACCACTAATTTCTTCATAAGAAATTCCCTTTCACAAAGGTGGTATGTTGAGAAACAAAACATATTTTGTTCCTCTGTTAGGTAGAAGATATTCCTTTGCGAATGCTTGGGATATCCAACAAACTTCTACAGAACAGACTTTGCCTCAAGCTTGTCCGGATTTTGCTTTTAGACATAGGCTGGACAACCCCAAATCTTAACAAACTTAAGATATGGGCTCTTCCCATTCCATATCACATATGAAATGGTAGGCAATGGATTTGATTGGAACCCTATTCAATAGGTATGCAGCTTCTTAAGTGCATAACTCCCAAAAGGAAATAGGAAACTCAGTAGTACTCATCATAGAGCGCACCATATCATATAGGGTGTGATTGCTCCGCCCCGATACACCGACGTGTTGTGGTGTATACGGAGGAGTAATGCTGAGAGAGAATCTCATTCTCCTTTAGAATATTCCAGGAATCCCGTGCTTCAGTATTCTCTTCCCTGATCACATCAAAGGACATAATACTTATACCCGTTTTTGGTTCTCTACTTCTAACTTATATTCGGTGATTATCTCAAAAGTTTCGGACTTGTGTTTCAACAGGAACATGTGTCCGAATCTTGAGAGATCATCTGTGAATGTAAAGAAGTACAAAGAATCAGTCCTGGCATATGTAGACTGGGGACCTTCATACATCAGCATGTATCAATCTCAAGAGTTCACTAACTCTTTCTCTGTTTCCAATAAATAGAGCTATGGTCATCTTGTCTTTGTGACATGACCGGCAAGTTTCACAAGATGTAAATTCAAACAGATTTAAATATGCATCTAAATATAACTTAGCTAGTCGGGTCGCATTGATATGACCTAGTCTACAATGCCTCAAGAAGGATTCGTTCATTTCTGAACTCTTCCTCTCGTGTGTGTTCTGTATACTAAGAACTGTAGTTTGATTTAGAACGTCAATGCTTTTAGATAACGTGCCTGAACCGATCAACTCTTAATATAGGAAATGTTCAAAACATTATCCAACAATACAAAATTATATCCTTTCTTTACTAATAAAGAGACTGATATGATGTTGTATATCAGGTTCGGTATCTAATAACATTCATTCAGAATCAATGTATTCTGGTAATACAGGGTGATAGTGACCAACAGACTTGGCTGCAACACTTGCACCGTTTTCTGTCTCATGAAACTTATCAACCGTTCTCAGTTCTCTACCTTTCTGTAGCCCATGTAACAGATTACATATGCGGGATCCTGATCTGGTATCTAATACCCAGGACGTAGAGGATACAGAGAAACAGTTCTTTGTAATGAACACACCCGAAGAAGATGCATCATCATGCACTTTCTTCGTTTGGGCGGCATGGGAATCCTGGTATTCCCCTATTTCCTGCTCGGTCTTATAACAATTATAAGTTGGAGCGGGACCAACGTTTCCCAGCTCAGTATAACAAGCAGGTTCGGTCAATACATCCATTTTATTATCTTGATTAAGGCGTGACATGGTCGCTACCTGGAGAGAGAGAGAAGAAAACACTCTGCGTGCGCTCTTGCAAGATTAGATTGGTTATATATTTTATCTAATCAGGATGGCTCCCACTGTTTTTATCAAATCCTCCTTCAAACCCTAAAAGGAAAGACTAGCCGGGATTAATTACACTCTACAAGTTCGCCAATCTTTCAGCCAGGCCAGTGCCGGTACTTTGAGGGAGGTTCCCCGTGCTTTCTCACGGACCTAATTAAAATAAACCTTGTTTTCCCAGGGGCGTAACCTCGTTGACATCTTTCTAGACACCTACTTGATCGGCTAATTGTAAAGTGCAAAACTCTCCCAAGAGTAACAATTACTCGCAGTGGGTATCGGGATCCAACTATCTCATAGAAGGTATGCAATCTCATTGCAAATTTCAACACTTGAAACTCCCGATAAAGGTTTTTACCCCTAGCACTCATGACCTTAACTATGGTCAACAAATCATAAGCACTAGTCAAGCTCTACCCATTATTTCGTGATTAATTAGACCCACCCACATGACCCTTAACTAAGGTCAACAAAGTCACGCGACTGTCCTAACTAATCGCATCATATGCTATGTAGGAAGACATCACTTAGCTACCGTACACTGTGCCTTGACTATGGTCAACAAACACAGCACGAATACTAAGTACTCTACTTCCTAAAATGATGGAGGGTTGCGGATGGTTTTTAAGAAAACCTTTAACGCTTTGAACTTGATCTCGTTGCGGAATCAAATGGTTTAAAATGGAGTGTTTTTTAAGCTTTTGCTAGTTTCGCTAAAGAGGTCACTCCCGGTGAAGGGATCTCGGCTCTTTCCTCGTCGAATGAGGTGCAGGATATTCACAATACCACTATGCAAAGCAAGAACTAGAAAAGCAGTCAAAAGACAAACCGAAGGTTGTAGCATCTGCTAGTTATTGCTAAAGAGGTCACTCTCGGTGAAGGGATCTCGGCTCTTTCCTTATCGAATAAGGTGCTGGATGTTCTACAAGGAACACCGCTATGCAAAGCAACAACTAGAGCTACCTGATTTTTGAAATTCGATTCCACAACATCTTTTAGGTTTATTTTCTTTCATTAATCTCATTAATGAATGTCCCATCATTTAAGTCCACCTAAACATCACAGATAAATACAACGTACACTTATGCCATCCGCATTCGCCTCGATGTCCCGCCTGCACCGTTAGGTTAGGTAACTAACGGCAGAGCGGGGCAGGGCGCGGGTGTAAAACATAAGCAACGTCTATACAATATATCATATATACTATATACAGTATCTATCTGAACATATCATATGATCACATCACAGATAACGTAGAAGAAAACAACATATGAAATATTGGATATACTAGGACGTCCGTAATTTATTTTGAGCCCCTATAAAACACGGATTCCACGGTCGTGATGAATAGCCAATCCCACACCCCTAGACCCCTGCGAGAGCAGCAAGCAACCCTACCAATTCTAGAGTTAGGAGACCCGGACTCGACTCCTCGAGATGGTCTCCCACTGGACCCTAGAACCCGGTTACTTGTGCTCCCCTCATGGGTCTATCCTAAAGCGGAAAAGTAAATAATATACAATGGTGACATCATCCTCAGCCCGGAAGTGTCCCAATAAAAGAATATTACATACAATGAATTTTACATGAATGAAAAAGAAAAACTCCCATCTCACATAAAAAAAACCCTGCTATTCAAACACGACGATCCAATATAACATATCCAGCAACACATAACATCACATGTCATAAACGTAAGTAAATATGCATATCCCAATTGTCGTTGATGTATAGCAACGAAACCGGCGATACTCCACATATTACACTTACGGTCGCAGAAAAGAAAATGTAAAACTACAACAGTTGGAATCCGCAACCTCCTCAGACATCGCATGCCTAACCAAATGAATTTCTTAGACATCGCATGCCTAACAATTATAAACCCCGCATTTTAGTCTCATTATCGAAAACTCTTTTCAATATCAAGTCGGGCAATTTAATAAGATTCCCGACATCCTGATCGAATGCTCATCGCAAACTTTAGTAGACGGCCGCACCCCCGGATGCCGTCGACGAAGTGCACTAAGGAGGAACGCCGCTGCCGCGAGCACCCGAACGGATGCTTTTGGCTACGGGGTTCTCCTACAGTCACTTGGTCGGGGCTATGGGGCGTGGCTATCTATTAAGTTTACCCGACGAGTATCCGCGTACGCTACGTGATTGCAACGGACTTTTGATCACATCAAAATCCCGTGGCAACCGATCAAATGAGACTAAAGTGCTAGATTTATAACATTCAAATTAGTTATCTCATAACTACTTGTGGATTCCAAATATTGTATCACATTCCAGATAAATAGACAATGTTAAACTTTCCGATCGAATAATCAAACACCCAAGTTTTCCCAAATAGTTCTCAACACTTAAGGTAAGTTTACAAGCATCCATTTCATGCCACATTACCAACGGTCCAGCCGTAGAAGGGTCAAGCCAACGCCTCACATGTGGCCGTACTGCCCCAAACCCTAAGGTTCAAAAGGCAGTTCAAGCCGGTCACATAATCGAGTTAAGGTTTGTTGTCTTCTAGAGGGTCCATCGCGTTACTTTCATGACTTAGAACGTTCTTAAACTTCGGAAAAATCCAACACTTGGAAATTTTCCGGCAGGGGAAAAAGTGAGTTATTAATATCCGGTCGAACTTTTTAACACATTCTAAAATTACCCGGAAAAACTTAAACGAAGTTAAATAATCCGATCGAATCAATGAGTCCCCAATACAACCCAGAAAACTCAACTCTTGAGTAAGAATTAAAAATTCCCAGAAGAATCAGGAAACAACTATGGAGGTAACTGTAGAAAATGGAGCGCCTAATCATCACATACAGCCGTGGAACCGCCGCTAGAAGTAGGGTAAGGCCGCGGTTCCGCTGCGCTACTGTAGTGTTAGGTTGTCGTTTTCTGCAGTTATTCTTAGAATTCCCTGCTCTATTTTCTGAGCATTTTTAATTCATAAAAAATCACGATTTCAAAAAATGTCTAGAGAAGGGTATTCGTCGGGGTTTACGGGTTCGATCGGACTTCAAACTTCGTCTAGACTTCGCCTAAAGCTCTAGCTTGGCTCTGATACCACTGTAGGGTTCCTAGGCACTCTAACAAGGTTCTACAAGGCATCAACCATGCCCTATTCAAAAAAATAGCCGTGCCGAACAACCCTAACCAAGATCGTATACTAGAGATTATGCGAAAACTAGCAAGTTAAACATTTTAACACTAAGTGAAAAGGGATTACAGCCTTTGTAGATCCGGTCCTTCACTTCTAAAGCTCCGTGTTGATGTACCTTCGCTGCGATCATCGAGATCCCGGACTCGAGTGATGGTTTCCTCGGAGAAATGAGCGGGCTAGGTCGTTGAATTCAAGGCCGAAGATGATCTACGTCGAGGAAACTCAAACTCAAGCTCCATCTTCACTAGGTCAAGAACTTTGTGAAGAGAACACCCTAAACTAAATGACAAGTAGTAGAGGATGATGAAATAGGAAATGGGTTCACTTTAGATTTGGATTTCTCACTCTAAATCTTCACTTGAAAATTCTAGAAAGCTTTTCTTCACTTGAAGAAGAGGAAGAAGAAGAAAAGAATATGAATGAATTTATTTTTAAATGAATAATCAAGTGAAGTCTATCATAATGCAACCATGGGTGAGATAACCTTTGTAGAGACTAAACCATAGTTAATTATAATGGTTTGGTTAATGAATATCTTAATCAAGACAAAATGAGTGGACTTTGTCAAAGTTGCTTCAAGCTTCATGAACCTTCAAGCCATGACAAAAGAAGCCACCATTTTGAATAATTAAGATAAATAAAAACCTAAATTATAATTAACATGGTGTATGTCGCACACCCACCCATGATTGCATGTATCATCAATAATGATACAAACTAGTGCACAAACATATATCACATATACAACTTGTGCACATCAAGTGAGAAAATCAATCTTAAATGAACCAATACTAGTTAATGTAAAGGAATATATCAAATATATAATTATACATTAAACCAACACTTGATTTAACGATCCGGTCATATCGCATATAACCGACTAATATCTAGTGTATCAATGTATCGAATCAACACTTGATTCGGTAACCCGGCTATATCTCATATAACCGTCCGATAATACAAATCGCAAGAGTAGAATACAGTATCACATACTGGTATTTTTCCCGGTCCCGCACATATCTCATATGCGCTCCTATTTCGTTTCGCTTGAGCCAGAAAACCTCTGTGTAGGACTCTAAAGACTCGTCAATACGCCGGCAGTAGGTGGTGATCATATCAATCACCCACAAGCCGCAAGCGGTCTGCTAAACGTAACGGCCACCCGGGTATTGAGCGATCAGAAGATTAACGAGCAAGCCTGCTCACACTCCTGCGAATCCAATCAGCAACACTTACCGCACAGTCCGGTCTGTTGTCTGATATGTCGCATATCTCGCCTAGGGGTGGTAAACGTCAGACCCCAGCAGCTTGATAAGTCATGCCGATGTCAGGTCCATAACAAGCATGAAACTACTGATAACACTTACCAGTAAATCAGTGCAACCCTGGCCAGGGATTTCCAGTTATGGCCAGTCGAGCATAGTGCAACATCAACCCCCAATACCGGGAGAGACGAATCCCCTCCTATCGCTCATTGCCTCCATGTGAATCGGGACTGTACCCAAAAACCACCTGTTTGCACGACTCAGTAGAGCCGTGGTAGGGTGGAAATCAAAGCACAGTAGGAGACACACAAGACTCTATGACGATCTCGGATCAACAGACTAAGCTGTACCAGTGTCACCAGAGAACTGCCATCTGACGTAAGGTATAATACCATCTGGGAGTTCTCGGCGAGTCCGTTCAGTGTACCCAGTCACCACTGAGCACCCACATACCATCTCTGATGTCTAACGCCAATGGATATGGGATCATCCATCGCCCATCACATGGGTCGAGAAGATATACGCTAGTCTACTCTGGAATATCGATGCCCCGTCTCGATATTCCCACGACTAGGAACATTGAAGGATGTACTCATGGACTACCCAGGCCCCACTAGTATGATCTGCATCATAGTCCTGCAAGTCGAGTACACATCCTAAGGGCTTTATCAACATGTAACAGAGAGACAGTAAGTATACATGTTAAGATAAAGAGCAACCAGATAGCGTACTATCATGTCGTGCAAGAAAGTCATACCTATATATGTCCCAGCATCCACTACGATATACATCTCATGTACAGTAATGGCCTTTAGGGCATACATATAACTAACACCGGATACCGGTATTATATTATTAGATTATTGGTATCTCATTGTATTCGTATTTTTCGGAATACGAATACAGGTATATTTATATGGTATACAGTGAGGGGGCATTCTTATAATTGTACAAGAATACATTCTAGAAGGAGACACTTCATATATGGATTTTTATTTTGTGAAAATAAAAACGATGAGGTGGAATTTGGAGACTTTTCCAAGCATGGTTGAAAGCATGGTTAAATGAATATTGTATTCATTTGGATGAACTATTGAAGTATGGTTGATTATATTTGATAAAAATAATCCATGCTTCAATAATTCATTTTCCTTAGCCATTCTTTCATTACCTTTGACTTAGTTCATTATTCTCTCATTCTAACATACGCATTCTCTCTCCAAATTTTCTCTTCCCCTCAAGCTCAAACTTAACCATCCACATGAGTTGTGAAACATAAGTTTTGAAATCAAAATAATCCACTACATATTCTCGACATCATCTAAGTAGTCTTTCTTAGCAATCTAGACTTCTTAGTTATCTCCATAGTGGAGGTTGAAACTTGATCCAAAGCTCTCGGGTGGATCATCTGTCACTTTGTGGTGACCGGAGATCGAGATCATTCCAAGCATCCAAGGAGTTTACAAACGCAGTGGAGAGAAGACCGAAGGACCGGTTTCCAAAGGTATAATCCCTATCATAGTAGCTAAAAACTCCTATATAGGGTACTAGTTATGGTTTAGTATAAGATTCGGGGATAAAAGTCGATGTTGCATGCTACAAAATTATTGTTTGCTACTTCCGCCTCCTCACAAGTGTTGTGAGGGTGTGCAACATCTACTAACATAGTATCAGAGCCTAACTAAACCATAACTAGCTTGTTAGCAAATTGTTAAAACTTCGATCGATGGAATTTTTGCCCGAAATCAATTTTTTGTCCATGCATGATGTCGATTTTTTAAAGTGTTCAAAAAATCTTTTCATAGGCCTTAAAAATACAAGCAGGGTTTTTTAAGAAGGCTGTAGAAAAACGATGACCCAACTCGCCAAGAACACCACGGAACCGCAGCCAAACTCAGTGTTTGGCCACCGTTCCGCGGTCGAGTCGAGGCCAAGTCGACTCATTTTTCTCCAGTATGTCTTAAATGTGGAAATATGGTTTCTGGCATATGTGGTTTTTATATAAAGTTGTTTGTATACTGGATTGTGCAAAGCGTTGACACGGTTTTAGATCATCGATCGAAATTCTAAGTATTTGGCTAATCGGGTTCTCTATGTTTGTTTGATATGTGTTTGAAACGTACACTAATTGCTATACAACGATTAGTGGGGGTTGCACATATGTGTATCATGTGATAGTATGTGTATATGAATGTGTTGGATCGTCATGAATGAATAGCCGGGGGATGTGAAAAGAGTGTTTTCTTTTCTTTCATTCTTGTAATTTGTAAAAGTGATGTAATATTATTTTGCGGGGCACATTCGTGTTGAGGTTGTAGCCACCGTTGTATTATTTCTTTTTACTGTTTTTGCTCCTTGGATAAACCCAAGGTAGGGTGCACAAACTACCGAGTTCTTGAAGTGCCGAGTGGCCTACTCATTTTATTGAGGGAGGTTGCTTCACTTCGGGAATTTGACGGGTAGTTTGCCGCACCCGTAGGGGTCAAGGGTGGGGTTTGGCTATTCATCACGACCGTGGAATCTGTCTTTCGTTCAGGGCTTAAACGAAACACGGAATTCCTAGTATATCCAATGATTCATCTATGATCTGGAATGCTTATTATTGCGTGAGACGAATGGCTATTTATATATGAGATATGTATTAAACGTTGCTTATGTTTTGCACCCGCGCTAGTCTAGCCCCCGCTCTACCGTTAGTTAAGTAACCTAACGGTGTATGACGGGGCCCCGTAGCGAATGCGGATGGCATAAGCGTACATTCTATTTTCGTTTCTTTTTCTGCAATGATAAGGTTAAATGATGGGAAAACATTGATGAGATTAATGTTAATAAAAGAAACCTAAAGATATTGTAGAATAAAAAACTTTCAAAAAGGGTAGCTCTAATTATTGCTTTGCATAGTGGTATGCCTTGATGAATATCCAACATCTCATTCGATGAGGAAAGAGTCGAGATCCCTTCACCGGGAGTGATCTCTTTAGCAAAATTAGCAAATGCTACAACCCACTCGGTTTATCATGATAGCCTCCCTAGTTCTTGCTTTGCATAGTGGTATTCCTTAATGAATATCCAGCATCTCATTCGATGAGGAAAGAGCCGAGATCCCTTCACCGGGAGTGACCTCTTTAGCAAAAGCTATTCGGTTTGTTTTTGAAAAACTACTCGATTTTTAAGCAGAGTTTAAACCACTCCTTTTCAAATCACTAGATTCTACAACGATATCAAGTTCATTACGTTAAAGGTTTTCATCAAAACCATTCGTAGCCTTCCGCCATTTTAGGAAGTAGAGTACTTAGTATTCGTGCTACGTTTGTTGATTATAGTTAAGACGTAGTGTACGATAGCTAAGTGATGTCTTCCTACAAAGCATATGATGCGATCGATTAGGACATTCGTATGACTTTGTTGACCATAGTTAAGGGTTATACGGGTGGGTCTAAATCAATCACGAAATGACGGGTAGAACTTGACTAGTGCTTATGATTTGTTGACCATAGTTAAGGTTATAAGACACTAGGGGTAAAAACCATATCGGGAATTTCAAGTGTTGGAATTTGCAATGAGATTGCATACCTTCTATTTGATAGTTAGATCCCGATCCCACTGTGAGTAATAGTTACTCCAAGGAGAGTTTTACACTTTACAATTAGGTAATCCAGTAGGTGTCTAGAAAGGTGTCAACGGGGTTATGCCTCTAGGAAAACGAGATTTATTTTAATTAGGTCCGTGCGAAAGCACGGGAAACCTCTCTCGGAGTACCAACACTTGCCTGGTTAACCGGTTAGCGAACTTGTAGAATGTAATTAATCCTGGCTAATTTTCTTTTTAAGGTTTGAAGGAAAATTTGATAAAAAGCAGTGGGAGACATCAATTAGATAAGATTAATAACTAATCTAATCATGCAAGAGTAATCGCTGAGTGTTTTCTTTTCTCTCTCCTAATAGCAAATACCAATGTCGAGACTTAAGCTTCTATTAGACAAAAATAAACTCACTGGACCAAACTATAAAGAATGGCTGAGGAATGTAAATATTGTCCTTACATATGACAAGATTGCATATGTCCTTACTGCTCCAACCCCTCCCTTCCTAGGCCCTGATTCCTCTATTGCGGATAAGGAAATCCGCAAAACATGGGATATAAATTGCGCCACAGCCAAATGGCTTGCGCTTGCTTCGATGGACAACGAACATAAGAAGCAACACGAGAAGATGGATGTACAATCCATCTTTCTCCATACAAAGGATATATATGGGGAGCAATCTCGCACTCTTCGTTACGAGGCATCTAAAAAGTTGTTTCGGATGAGGATGGCTGCTGGCACGTCTGTAGGTGATCATGTGTTGATGATAATATGTCTTATTGAAGAACTAGAGGACCTGGGATGGACAATGGAGAATGGACAGTATGTTGATATAGTTCTACATTCTCTCCCCCTGCCTTTGCTCAGTTCATAGTGAACTTCAACATGCACAATCTGGAAAAGTCACTTCCTAAACTTCTCAATATGTTGAGGAGTGCAAAGAGCACGCTAAAAATAGCAAAAAATCTCTCTCTTGTTGCCGGGCCATCTTCCTCTTCCGTCCCAAAAGCTAAAGCTAAGAGAAAGAAAAAGAAGAAACCCATCAAACCGAGAGGTGGAGTTAAAAAGGCACCTGGGAAAGAAAAGTCAGGGGCTGCGGCATCAGGAAAAGGGGAATGCTTCTACCGCCACAAGACTGGGCATTGGAAGAGAAACTGCGTTGGGTACCTCTCTGATCTCAAGAAGGAGAAGCATGCTGATGCTTCTACTTCAGGTGTGTTTGATACCGAAAACTATTTTTCAATCAACTCTGCTTCCTGGGTATTAGATACCGGGTCAGGATCTCATATCTGCAATTGTTTGCAGGGATTGAGAAATAACAAGGTATTGAAGAAAGGTGATCACACTCTCCGTGTAGGGAATGGTTCGAATGTACATGTTGTATCAGTGGGAGAGTATCACCTTGGTTTACCTTCAAGATGTATATTTGTTTTGAACCCGTGTTATTTTGTGCCTTCAATGTTATGTAACATAATATCTATATCTCTATTGGATAATGAAGGATATAGTTTTGTGTTGCAAAGTAATGTTATGAACATTAACCTAAATCAACAGTTGATTGGGTATGGAACATTAAATAACGGGATCTACGTCCTAAATCAACACACGGTTTTTTAAAATACAACATACAAAAAACAGAAAGATTTTAGACATAAATGAAGCTTTCATTTGGCATTGTAGACTTGGTCATATTAACGAAACAAGACTAACCAAGCTACATAAAGATGGATATTTAAACCCATTTGAATATAAACTTATGCGACTTGTCAGTCATGTATCAAGAGTAAAATGACCAAAACTCTGTTTACTGAACACACAGAGAGAGCTACTGAACTCTTAGGCCCCATACATAGTGATGTATGTGGACCAATGTCTACACATGCAAGAAGCGATTATTCCTACTTCATAAACTTTTACTGATGATTTCTCGAGATTTGGACACGTGTTCTTGTTGAAAAATAAGTCTGAAACTTTCGAAAAATTCAAGGAGTACAAAATTGAAGTAGAAAACAAATTGGGTTGAGTATCAAGAAACTTCGATCAGATCGAGGAGGAGAGTACCTAAGTACAAATTTTCTAAATTTCCTGAAAGAGAATAGGATTCTTTCTCAGCTCACTCCTCCGTACACACCACAGCACAACGGTGTGTCAGAATGGAGAAATCGCACCCTATTAGATATGGTACGTTCGATGATGAGTGATGCCGAGTTATCACTTACATTCTGGGGGCATGTATTAGAGACTGCAATATATCTATTAAACAAGGTTCCGACCAAAACCGTGCCTATCACTCCATATGAGATATGGTATGGGAAAAGACCATCTCTTAAACGAGTTAGGATATGGGGTTGCTCTGCTTTTGTTAAAAAGCAGAATCCAGACAAACTCGAGACACGATCGGTTTTGTATAAATTTGTGGGGTATCCCAAATATTCATATGGGTATCTTTTCTACCATAAGGTGGAACAAAGAGTGTTTGTTTCTCAGTACGCCACATTTTTAGAAAATGAATTTTTTACAAATGATACTATTGGTAATACGGTAGAGCTGGAAGAAATTTCAGAGCCACAAACAAATACTAACGATTTGGTTGAACCCGAAGTTTCAATAGAACCCAACGAGCCTTAGCCACTCCATAGATCTAGTAGAACTTCCCGTCCACCAGATAGTTACTATAGTTTTCTAATTGATGGTGATGGAGAATATTGCATCATAGATGATGATGATCCTACTAGTTTTCAGCAAGCTATCACGAGTAGTGACTCAATGAAATGGCTGGATGCCATGCGATCCGAAATGGAATCCATGCACACCAACAAAGTATGGACTTTGGAGGTTGCACCTTCTGGAGTAAAACCCATAGGGTGCAAGTGGGTCTTTAAGAAAAAGATTGGTGTAGATGTAAGTGCACGGCGGCGCCCCGGCCGTCAATCCGACGCCGGAATGCGGAAGCGATGCTTAACTTTAATTTTTCTTGAACCGGCACCACCGCGCACTATAAACCCGGATCGTGCCATTAAACTAGTCTTAGCTAACTACAAGATAGGAAGAGAGATATACCGAGTGATCTGTGTCCTCTGGTCTTCTCGTCGTCATCCCGATCTCCCGCGGAATGTCCGGTCTCCACCTCGTCGCCGGAAGGACACCACGTCACCGGCCTCTTTTACGGGCTCCCATCTCTATACCGAGGCAACTCGGGCACGAAGCTGGCGAGTCGACGTGCCTAAGATTTGCTGTAGAATAGTGTAGAGATCTATATCTCATTTGGGGTTTGTATGGAGTTGCCTTTTGATATGGTGGAGGAATGGAGTTTTGGAGATGGAGCTAAATGGATTTTGTGCAATACAAATGAACCAAAAACCCCACCCAAAATTTTGGGACAGCCCCTACCATATGATGGCCGGCCATGGTCATGGGAGAGGGGAGAAAAAAATGAGAGAGAGAGTGAGTGAGAGGAATGGTATGTGATTATGCAAGAAAGAGAAAAGCTCATCATGATGAATAATCATCACACTAAACCAACACTCCAAATCAACCATCATCAACAACCATGATCACACAAAAGTCAAAACATGATGACTAAAGAAAGTCAAGCAATGATGGTGCAAGTATCATGATACAATAATATGCAAAGACCCCCTCCACAATTGCTTATTTGCACAAATGCAAGTAAGCCCTCCTCCACCAATCTTCGGCCAATGAAAGATACAAAGAAATATGGCCGAAACGGAAAGCAAACTGGCAACTCCAGAAAACTGGTCCCGTAATAAATTACAGGAAAACCCCGATACTGTGTATACACACCCGCATTTGTATTCCGACCGAAATACAAATGCAATGAGACAAAATCTACACTGTACTATACTAGGATCCGGCTTATACCAAAGCTGGCTAGTATTATCCGTCCGATCCTGATCCGTGCAATACCGTACGTATCTGATCGAACCCTGCCATATCTCCATACGGCCTCTAGTACAAACCGTCCGATCCTGATCCGTGCAATACCGCACGTAACTGATCGAACCCTGCCATATCTCCATACGGCCTCTAGTACAAACTGTCCGATCCTGATCCGTGCAATACCGCACGTATCTGATCGAACCCTGCCATATCTCCATACGGCCTCTAGTACAAACCGTCCGATCCTGATCCGTGCAATACCGCACGTATCTGATCGAACCCTGCCATATCTCCATACGGCCTCTACAGCGTTTCGCCCGAAAACTTGAGTAACTGAATGTGTGGTGGACTCTAAAGACTCGTCAATACTATGGCTGTGGATTTAACCACTAGCACGTCTGTCACGTCCCGAAAGTACGGAACATGACCGGCACTTAAACTACGAAACGTCTCGAGACGTACGTAATCTAAGTAAACCGAAAACCCAGAAATCCAAACCAAGAAAAGAAGTAGAATGAAGGAAAACCAATTTAAAACAAGTAGTTTTAATAGCATAAGCCGAATTATACGGTTTTTAAGAACATCAAAATTTACTGAAAATTTCGGCAGAGTCTCCTTTGAAAATACTGGCTCCCAAACGGGATACAACATGAATAGTATACGAAATCAATAAAAAGGCATCCCCAAGCGGGAGCTAGCTCTTCGTCAATCGACGGTCACAACCACACAAACAATATAATATACAACGCCAACGGCGAGGATCAAAACTCAAAAGGAAACTCAAAACCACCAGAAATAAAACGAGCGACTCTAAGGTCGAAAGAATAAACAACACTGGTCTCTATCTCAATAAATACATGTTTGGTTGATGGAATTTACTAGATACAACGGAATAATATTATACAAGGTAATATGATGGGTACGATACAAGAAAAACCCACCTACTAGCAAATCACCCGAATGAAACTGAGCCCGCAAGCCGTAAAGAAACCTGTACGGCAAACCTGCAAGAAACTGGGGCACAACGGGGGTGAGTTGCCAACTCGTGAATAGAAAAACATCTACGCACAGAAATCGCATAAATAACGCAATCCTAGGTCAATGATCATAATATATCCTCAAAAATGTATATAACATGCAGCCTATAACAATGGCTAGGGTAAATATGTAACCCGAGTGTAAACTCATGTGCCCGTGTCAGTGCCTCAGGTAGCAATATATCATATGAATGAGGTATGCATGCATGAAAACAGAATACATGTAAATGAAGAAACTGTTTTCATAAATTAGTGAGATTTCCTTCGTATTTTTAAACTGAGGTATCATAAATGAAATCAGTATCAACAGTGTCTAGCATCGACACAAAACATAAATCTCACTGTCTCGAAATATCAATGTCTCAATCTCAATATCTAGGGCGCCGTCAGTCCAGACCGGCCCCTACCATCCATCTCAAGACCACGACGGTATCCTCCCGATATCCGACGCTTCGGGTAATATCACCGGTAGGTAGTGCTCCCCAGCCAGGCTCAACGTCAACACCACATTCCTCTTGCCCCGGGGTACCATACCGGGCCCACCATATACCCGAAACGGTTCCTCCACTCCTCGAATCGGGTCTCGAAATCCATCAGCAAACTCATGGTGGACGACTCATACATCATGGGAAAACCGCACTTTTTATTTTAAAAGGGAGAAAAGGTTTATTTATGTTTTTGCGGTTTTCCTCCAAATCCAAGAAATCTCATGAAATCCGAATCCAAGTCATCAATAGCATGTAAGCAGTGAATATTGGCATGAGAATCCATGAATGCGACACAACAGTGAATAATAACATGCATGAAGTAGTAGGCAATAACTACAATGTCTAACCAGCATATAAGGCAAGTACACTAATATCATGTCTAAACTATTAGCTAACAACCCATGTCAAATGAAATAGTATTTTCTAAAGTGTTCGTGACATGTCAATTACCGATGAAGATGTGTGTGAGCTGGCAAGTAAGTGTACGTGGTACATACGCGTCATCGGTAATGGTGCTGGTGTCCTAACAGCATGATATTAATAATGCAATAAGAAATTATAATATAAGTATGCGATGCGGAGCGAACAGTAAAAATGAGCGGGAGCTGAATACTAGACGCAACTATAACTAATCAGTATTAATCTAATATAAGTCCTACAAATGGTGCCTTTTGAAATAACACGAATCATGGGGTTTTGAAAATAGGGGCCACGGTGTTTTTATGAAAAGATACGTCTTTTGAAATATCCGTAGGATCCCTTGACCTGTCTTTTAAAATACCCACGATTCGTTAGTTTTGAAATAGGTAAGAATCGAATCTAATCTAACAACTAAACTAAACTAAAGGGCTAAGCTAACGAGCTGGACTACAGGTAAGGAAACCGCCTAACATCTGAGTCGATGTATATACATACCTGTATATATATTAGTCGGTGATCCCGCCTCAATAATATCATATCTGATACCATATCTATAATCAGACATCCCAAGTCAAGAGTGCGGATCAATCATCAATATATAGCTCATACGTAAATCCGTCGTACGGCATCCCCAAATCTGGGTACGGTCAAAGTCACATCAATCACACTATTCATTTGGTATCTTCTTTATCAAATATCATGATCCGGAATAATGTCCTACGTCTAGTACAATATTGATACCATCTATGTACGCATGCATGTATAAGAATCACTACGTCAAAAGACCCGCTAAAACATCATGTCGTATCTCAATACGAACCAAAACACATCACGGATCTTCTGGCCTCAAGCCCAATATCATCGACTCATCTCAAATCCCAATTACTATCCTCAAATATAGTATATAAACACATAGTCCCATACCCATGTGTAAATATACACATCAATATATAATCCCATGTACGCACATAAGAAAGAAGAATGTATGCAAATATGGGTGTGTATGTATGTATGGTGCAACCACTACTCTAGGGTTTCGCAACACTAAACCAATCCAATCACACCAAGGATCCATCTCTATCATCAATAATCTCAAACAATATATAAACAATATTTATATATGTGTGCATACGTATTCGTATGCATCACCACGAACTGCGGGGGTGCTATACGCCATCCACCCGACTTCTCCCCGTAGATATAAATCTACTCACCTGGTCCTCGCTTGCCGGTGCCGACGCCGCCACGCGCTTGCTTGTCGTCTCGAAGTCCACATGGGGTACCTACATATCATAACGCACCGTATCGCATTAAAATCCGTCTCATGACCAAAACGACGCACGAAACTCACATAGGTCAAAACCTATGGTTGCTTCACAAATCGACCCAAAAACCCTCGATGTCGGCGTACAAATGCCTAACCATCGAGAAAAACCCAATCACACTCATTTGCACATTCACGAACACTAATTTTAATATAAACTAGGTTAAAACTCACAAAAACCCCAATTTTACTTAAAAAGTCATTTTTCCGAAAATCTAGCAAGCACAATTCGCCGTTTTTGTACAAAACATGATATTTAAATGAATGTAGCGGCCAATATACTTATTAAATATCTTAAATAAGTCATAGAAACAATTTCCGGAATTTAATCTCATTAAATTCCAAAAACCCTAATATTCTAGTTTACAAAATACCTAAAATTTAACAATTTCATAGCAAAAAAATGCGCAAACTACAATTTAGGTTGGATTTGCATGAACTAAAGTGTTAAACTACACTTAATAAAGTTAATAATATGATAAAAACCCTAACCATATTTTTAATCTCACATATAAATGCATTTCATAAAACCCTAGTTTGCACAAAAAAGCTTAATTTGGACATTTTTCAAGTAACAACTTGTAATATGCAACTAGATAAATTTTAACAAGTTTTCAAGATGTTAGCTCACATCACAAACCATGCACAAGTGATCACAACCAAATTTCAAAACAAAACCCTAACTAGAATTCCTTAATCATACAATTGAACCCACATAAAACCAAATTAACACTTAATTAAGCTAACTACAAGCAATTAACAACAATTTAAGCAAAAGGGTTAGAATTTACCCAAACAAATTGAAGATCCCACAAGCACACATAGCCCTCCAAAATGCTCCCTTGTCACCAAAATCCATGCTACAAGGGCTAAGCAAAAATGGGTAGGAGTTGGATTTGGGTTTTGGGATTTTTTTTGATGGATTTGAGGCAATTTTGATGAAGTTTGAAGAGAAAAGAGAAGGGAAAATGGGGGGGCTGCTGCTGTAGGAAGGTCGGCTGGAATGGAGGGGAGATGAGAGAGAGTGAGGTGGAGAAACTAACAAGTAAGGAAGTCCAAGTCAACACAAAGTCAAAAGTCCAACTCATTTATCCATTTTCTTTTCTTTTCTTTCATTTCTTTTTCTTTGAAATCCAAGTGGGGACAAAAGAGGGGGCTGCTGAATTCTTCAAGGGGATAAGTGAATGGGGGTGTGTGGGTGTGGGTACGGGTGTGGGGTGATGAAAAATGATAAATACAATACCCCAAACATCCATTTACGCTAAAAAAAAGCCTTTTTTCTTCAATAATTTCTAAACCATTTTGGCAAATGATTTCGTTCCAAAAACCACATGATAAAATTTTATTTAATGTTTTATGATGCACAAAATTTGTTTCAACTCATTCCAATTTGTAATTTTCCCTAATTAAATGTATTAGTGACGGCTTAAAATAATAATAAAATAACATTTTTTTCAGAAAATTTGAAATTTCACCAGCGGCTCAATAAACACCAAATAATAGCAATTACATAGCTAGAATATGTATATTTAATTTTTATAATAAGATATTTGTATTTTGACTTTTTACAGAAAACCCCCTTATTTTACCGATTTTTCGAAATTTCACCGAAACGATTTTCAAAACGTTACAATCTTCCCCCTTAAAGAAATTCGGTCCCCGAATTTAAATTCAAACTCCCCCAAATACTAAAACATCTAAGAAAACCCATCAAGTCGTCGGGGCTCCGAAAGTGTAAATATATAAAACAAATCGTAGCGCAGCGCATGCGCTTGAAAAATGAGCATATAACTCAAATCAAAACTCCGTCAAGCATCCCGCAATCATCGGAGTCATGGAGAAGACATCAATGCCAAATCCAAATCAAACCAATATGATATAACTCGAAACTATACATGTACACATCGAATCTATATCTGTAAATATCTGAAGGAAATGCATGCCAATCTCTTTAAGTCGCTGTGCAACGCGTATAACACTGCACAGTGGCGGACGTCTATCATAAGAAAATGACTATATACATATATACCTTTGTTTGAAATGTACGTTCCGCCGTTTTGGAAACAATTTAGAAGGGTCTCCTTGTTTTAAACATTTCGTGTCATATCAGACACGTAGGTAAATACTGAGGCTATAGCTCGATTTTTGGAAATCCCTTCTATAACTATCAATGCATGCAAAATATATTCAGGTACTGTCCTCTGACTAGTCCTGCTCAGTACGAAAACACATAGCAATATCATAAAAACGTACTGCTCTATACGAAATCAATCCCCAAAATATGCACATGAATGCTACGTGCGTCTGGTGCGCACGGAAATCAAAATCCATGAATGTGCCATACATGCGCACAGAAACAACATCTAAGTGCATCGGGTGTGCACGAAACATCTGTCGTAGGCAACATGTGTGCCTGACAGCAAAATCAGGTGCACCTGACATGCACGAAAAATTCTCAATTTAGTGCCTCTGGTGTGCACCAAAATCACCCTTCAAAACATGCGCCCAACATGCGCGAAAATCCAAATCAGGTGTATCCCTCGTGCACGAAATCATGAAATCCAATATCAAGCGCCGAACGTGCGCAAAATCAATCAGGTGCACAAGGTGCACAAAACAAATATCGAGTATCACAATCGAAATCGAAGTCCAGTGCATCTAAGTGCATGGAAGGCGTATCGCTGCACTGCAAGCATATAATAACTATACAGAGTGCAGGAACCAGTTCGTGTGCATGCATACGCACAAAACGAACTCAACTGTTTGAAACCGTAAAATCACAAACATGTGAAACTAAAGCACGAAAACGATATCAAGTGCAACACTGTGCAAAGATCGTAAATCCTCAATCATCAAAATCAAATCATACGAATAAATCACCCAAAACATCGAAATCAATAATGGCGGAATAGTACCGCTCAAGTGCATCCTCTAAGAATCTCGGGCCAACTGTCGTGGTCACTCATAGCATGTCTCATCGACGATCCTGAACTCTGGCCTGCTGGTGTGCGTAACATGACCGCTCCTGGTTTCAAGTCTTTCTTGTGGATTACCAATCTCACGATCCACCGGCTCATCGGCCCTGTCAGGTGTGCTAACGGGGACGATTCCGTTTTGGCACTTTTCTGGTCATCTCTCGGTCAATCCGCACAACCACTCGTAAAGCAACCTATCACTGGAGTCGGCCTCTGGCTCTCTAAATGCACGTGACACGTCTGATCCTGGGTGCAATTATCATTGCAGCAGTGGCCTGGAAGGAATCTTGCTCACGGTCTATTCCATGCCTCGTCTCTGCCAACTGTCCGGAAGTCATCGTCCTTTCCTATATCTGCATCTTGCTCTGGAACGACTGCATACTCATCGCGACTCCATCTGGAAGGTAAATCCAAGTACCATGCCTCGGCATGCGCATCGCATCTCTGATGTCGGCGGAGTGGAACGTCATCTCATCTAGATCTGGTACGAACCTCCTACTCCACTTTTCTCTAATGTCGACTGCTTCGGACTCGTCTCGTCATGGCTGCATGGACTGAGCTCCAACGGCTATCCTCGTATCTGGAGCCTCCCAAGAATGCATCTCACCACCTAGTATCCGAATGAAGTCGAGCCATTCGATCGAGTCGTCAAAACCTCATAATCCCCCAAGAGCTCAACCTCTTGGGCACAGTTTAATAGTATCGAGTACATACCACAGCATCGGTGGTCCAGCCGTAGAAGGGCAAACCCAAGCCTCACTAATGGCGCCGTAGAACTGCCGCAAACCCGAAGGTTCAAAGGCTTTCACACGGTCATTAAGTCGAGTTAGGGTTTCATTCTTCTAGAGGGACCATAGAATTGCCTGCATGTCTTTCCGACTACTTTAAACTTGGAATAATAGGTTTCTGACATTTGATCGTCTCTGTCGACTCTCAACGTCTCCGCGTGAAGTCGTCTCTAGCTGGAATCAATCTATCCGATGACCTCGCATCGGAGTAAGCGAACGAACCACCTGTCCTAGTCATTCATCATCGGGTGACTAGCGACCTCCTATCATCTCTTAATACAACTCGTACTGCAATAGCTCCAACATCTGGGGCGATATCTCGTCTTTCGCAGCAACAACTGGCTCGCTCGTCTGCATGCTGAACAGTGCCTCAATCATCATGAATAAGCAATACACCAACGATCATCAAAATCTGGCTGGCCTCCATCATTGGCTCAATTCTCTAGTGTCGATCAGCACCTCCGAGAAATCTCGTACAGCGATCCATCCAAACGCTCGTGGCGTGGAAACACAGTAAAAAGACACATCTCTGCAATCATGTGTGGCCGGAATTTCGCCCTGGTCAGTCCTCGTTCGTGACGAGCTTATGCTGACCGCAACTCTAGCCGTAGCCCTCCCTGCCCGTAACCGTAGCAGCAAAACCAAACTGGTACCGATGAGGCTAGATCAGGAAGGAATATAATACTAAACAAGGAAATGTACATCCTAAGGCTTCATAAGTGGAGTGGCGTGTCGTAAATATGCCGCGGAACATACCAACGGTACGTCACTCTACTTTAGTCACCTATTCCATCAACCAAGAGTCATCCTACGCTCCGAAGGTTAAAACCTAACGCTCTGATACCAACTTTGTCACGTCCCGAAAGTACGGAATATGACCGGCACTTAAACTACGAAACGTCTCGAGGCGTACGTAATCTAAGTAAACCGAAAACCCAGAAATCCAAACCAAGAAAAGAAGTAGAGTGAAGGAAAACCAATTTAAAACAAGTAGTTTTAATAGCATAAGCCGAATTATGCGGTTTTTAAGAACATCAAAATTTACTGAAAATTTCGGCAGAGTCTTCTTTGAAAATACTGGCTCCCAAACGGGATACAACATGAATAGTATACGAAATCAATAAAAAGGCATCCCCAAGCGGGAGCTAGCTCTTCGTCAATCGACGGTCACAACCACACAAACAATATAATATACAACGCCAACGGCGAGGATCAAAACTCAAAAGGAAACTCAAAACCACCAGAAATAAAACGAGCGACTCTAAGGTCGAAAGAATAAACAACACTGGTCTCTATCTCAATAAATACATGTTTGGTTGATAGAATTTACGAGATACAACGGAATAATATTATACAAGGTAATATGATGGGTACGATACAAGAAAAACCCACCTACTAGCAAATCACCCGAATGAAACTGAGCCCGCAAGCCGTAAAGAAACCTGTACGGCAAACTTGCAAGAAACTGGGGCACAACGGGGGTGAGTTGCCAACTCGTGAATAGAAAAACATCTACGCACAGAAATCGCATAAATAACGCAATCCTAGGTCAATGATCATAATATATCCTCAAAAATGTATATAACATGCAGCCTATAACAATGGCTAGGGTAAATATCTAACCCGAGTGTAAACTCATGTGCCCGTGTCAGTGCCTCAGGTAGCAATATATCATATGAATGAGGTATGCATGCATGAAAACAGAATACATGTAAATGAAGAAACTATTTTCATAAATTAGTGAGATTTCCTTCGTATTTTTAAACTGAGGTATCATAAATGAAATCAGTATCAACAGTGTCTAGCATCGACACAAAACATAAATCTCACTGTCTCGAAATATCAATGTCTCAATCTCAATATCTAGGGCGCCGTCAGTCCAGACCGGCCCCTACCATCCATCTCAAGACCACGACGGTATCCTCCGGATATCCGACGCGTCGGGTAATATCACCGGTAGGTAGTGCTCCCCAGCCAGGCTCAACGTCAACACCACATTCCTCTTGCCCCGGGGTACCATACCGGGCCCACCATGTACCCGAAACGGTTCCTCCACTCCTCGAATCGGGTCTCGAAATCCATCAGCAAACTCATGGTGGACGACTCATACATCATGGGAAAACCGCACTTTTTATTTTAAAAGGGAGAAAAGGTTTATTTATGTTTTTGCGGTTTTCCTCCAAATCCAAGAAATCTCATGAAATCCGAATCCAAGTCATCAATAGCATGTAAGCAGTGAATATAGGCATGAGAATCCATGAATACGACACAACAGTGAATAATAACATGCATGAAGTAGTAGGCAATAACTACAATGTCTAACCAGCATATAAGGCAAGTACACTAATATCATGTCTAAACTATTAGCTAACAACCCATGTCAAATGAAATAGTATTTTCTAAAGTGTTCGTGACATGTCAATTACCGATGAAGATGTGTGTGAGCCGGCAAGTAAGTGTACGTGGTACATACGCGTCATCGGTAATGGTGCTGGTGTCCTAACAGCATGATATTAATAATGCAATAAGAAATTATAATATAAGTATGCGATGCGGAGCGAACAGTAAAAATGAGCGGGAGCTGAATACTAGACGCAACTATAACTAATCAGTATTAATCTAATATAAGTCCTACAAATGGTGCCTTTTGAAATAACACGAATCATGGGGTTTTGAAAATAGGGGCCACGGTGTTTTTATGAAAAGATACGTCTTTTGAAATATCCGTAGGATCCCTTGACCTGTCTTTTAAAATACCCACGATTCGTTAGTTTTGAAATAGGTAAGAATCGAATCTAATCTAACAACTAAACTAAACTAAAGGGCTAAGCTAACGAGCTGGACTACAGGTAAGGAAACCGCCTAACATCTGAGTCGATGTATATACATACCTGTATATATATTAGTCGGTGATCCCGCCTCAATAATATCATATCCGATACCATATCTATAATCAGACATCCCAAGTCAAGAGTGCGGATCAATCATCAATATATAGCTCGTACGTAAATCCGTCGTAAGGCATCCCCAAATCTGGGTACGGTCAAAGTCACATCAATCACACTATTCATTTGGTATCTTCTTTATCAAATATCATGATCCGGAATAATGTCCTACGTCTAGTACAATATTGATACCATCTATGTACGCATGCATGTATAAGAATCACTACGTCAAAAGACCCGCTAAAACATCATGTCGTATCTCAATACGAACCAAAACACATCACGGATCTTCTGGCCTCAAGCCCAATATCATCGACTCATCTTAAATCCCAATTACTATCCTCAAATCCAGTATATAAACACAGTCCCATACCCATGTGTAAATATACACATCAATATATAATCCCATGTACGCACATAAGAAAGAAGAATGTATGCAAATATGGGTGTGTATGTATGTGTGGTGCAACCACTACTCTAGGGTTTCGCAACACTAAACCAATCCAATCACACCAAGGATCCATCTCTATCATCAATAATCTCAAACAATATATAAACAATATTTATATATGTGTGCATACGTATTCGTATGCATCACCACGAACTGCGGGTGTGCTATACGCCATCCACCGGACTTCTCCCCGTAGATATAAATCTACTCACCTGGTCCTCGCTTGCCGGTGCCGACGCCGCCACGTGCTTGCTTGTCGTCTCGAAGTCCACATGGGGTACCTACATATCATAACGCACCGTATCGCATTAAAATCCGTCTCATGACCAAAACGACGCACGAAACTCACATAGGTCAAAACCTATGGTTGCTTCACAAATCGACCCAAAAACCCTCGATGTCGGCGTACAAATGCCAAACCATCGAGAAAAACCCAATCACACTCATTTGCACATTCACGAACACTAATTTTAATATAAACTAGGTTAAAACTCACAAAAACCCCAATTTTACTTAAAAAGTCATTTTTCCGAAAATCTAGCAAGCACAATTCGCCGTTTTTGTACAAAACATGATATTTAAATGAATGTAGCGGCCAATATACTTATTAAATATCTTAAATAAGTCATAGAAACAATTTCCGGAATTTAATCTCATTAAATTCCAAAAACCCTAATATTCTAGTTTACAAAATACCTAAAATTTAACAATTTCATAGCAAAAAAAATGCGCAAACTACAATTTAGGTTGGATTTCCATGAACTAAAGTGTTAAACTACACTTAATAAAGTTAATAATATGATAAAAACCCTAACCATATTTTTAATCTCACATATAAATGCATTTCATAAAACCCTAGTTTGCACAAAAAAGCTTAATTTGGACATTTTTCAAGTAACAACTTGTAATATGCAGCTAGATAAATTTTAACAAGTTTTCAAGATGTTAGCTCACATCACAAACCATGCACAAGTGATCACAACCAAATTTCAAAACAAAACCCTAAATAGAATTCCTTAATCATACAATTGAACCCACATAAAACCAAATTAACACTTAATTAAGCTAACTACAAGCAATTAACAACAATTTAAGCAAAAGGGTTAGAATTTACCCAAACAAATTGAAGATCCCACAAGCACACATAGCCCTCCAAAATGCTCCCTTGTCACCAAAATCCATGCTACAAGGGCTAAGCAAAAATGGGTAGGTGTTGGATTTGGGTTTTGGGATTTTTTTTGATGGATTTGAGGCAATTTTGATGAAGTTTGAAGAGAAAAGAGAAGGGAAAATGGGGGGGGCTGCTGCTGTAGGAAGGTCGGATGGAATGGAGGGGAGATGAGAGAGAGTGAGGTGGAGAAACTAACAAGTAAGGAAGTCCAAGTCAACACAAAGTCAAAAGTCCAACTCATTTATCCATTTTCTTTTCTTTTCTTTCATTTCTTTTTCTTTGAAATCCAAGTGGGGACAAAAGAGGGGGCTGCTGAATTCTTCAAGGGGATAAGTGAATGGGGGTGTGTGGGTGTGGGTACGGGTGTGGGATGATGAAAAATGATAAATACAATACCCCAAACATCCATTTACGCTAAAAAAAAGCCTTTTTTCTTCAATAATTTCTAAACCGTTTTGGCAAATGATTTCGTTCCAAAAACCACATGATAAAATTTTATTTAATGTTTTATGATGCACAAAATTTGTTTCAACTCATTCCAATTTGTAATTTTCCCTAATTAAATGTATTAGTGACGGCTTAAAGTAATAATAAAATAATATTTTTTTCAGAAAATTTGAAATTTCACCAGCGGCTCAATAAACACCAAATAATAGCAATTACATAGCTAGAATATGTATATTTAATTTTTATAATAAGATATTTGTATTTTGACTTTTTACAGAAAACCCCCTTATTTTACCGATTTTTCGAAATTTCACCGAAACGATTTTCAAAACGTTACAACGTCAGAGGTATTAGCCATACGTAATGGGCTACCAGCTATTGACCAAAAGGGACGTCGTTGAGCGAACTCATCCTGACACCCCACTGAGCCTGTCAGTGACAATATCCGTACAGTCCGGTCCGTTCGTCTATGAGCATCGCATGGCGGGCCTAGGGGGTTGGTAAAAGTCAGACCCCCAAAAGCGGTACAAGTCGTGTCGGAGTGTAGCCCAGAACATCCTGAGATACTACTGGAATACCTACCAGTAAATCTCCTGCCTCGGCCGAGGGCTTCGTGTAATGGCTCTCCTAGACACAGCGCGACCTCACCCCCAATACCGGGAGAGACGAACCCCTGAAGATCCGCTCACTGCCTCCATGTGGCTCGGGACTGTACCCAACTAAAACCTGTTTGCACGTCTCCTTTGAGCGTGGTAGGGTAGTAATCAAAGTACAGTGGGAACTCACACGAGACAAATGACGATCCTCAGGTCGATGAACTAACCTGTACACATGTCACCAGGGAACTGCTATCTGACGTCAGGTATAAGACCAACTAGCATGTTCCCGGCGAGTCCTGTCCGGTGTACTCATAACCCAATGAGCACCTGTATACGTCTTAGGTGAACCAACTGACACCAGTGGCTTGTGAGACCGGCCACCGCCCCTCGTCGGGGTCTCGACTGTATACACTAGTCTACTCTGGAGTATCGATGCCCTGTCTCGAAACTCCCACGAATAGGGACCTTTTAAGGATGTGCTTATAGACCACCAGCTCCCACGTATATGATCGCCCTCATACTGCTGGCAGTCAAGCAAGAATCCTAGGGGCTCTATCAACATGCAATAGTGACCTGTCAGGTCACCTAAAGCAGTACACGATGATAAAGATAAACCATATAGCATACTATCATCTTGAGTAAGACTTTCCTACCGGGATAGGTCCTCCCTCAATCATTGCAATCACGTGCCTGTGATCCAATAATTGACTCTGAGGGCACTATCTCCAACAGTAGATGGACAGGTGGAGACCTATAAAGCTAGGCTTGTGGCGAAAGGATTTCGTCAAAGACCAGGATTGGACTATGACGAAAGTTTTTCTCCAGTTGCAATGATTAAATCCATTCAGATCCTGCTTGCTATTGCTGCTTACTACGACTATGAAATCTGGCAGATGGACGTTAAAACAGTATTTTTAAATGGTGATTTAGATGAATGTGTTTTTATGGATCAGCCAGAGGGCTTCATTGACAGTGGGAGCAGCGAAAAGGCATGCAGATTGCTTAAATCCATCTATGGATTAAAGCAGGCTTCATGGAGTTGGAACATCTGCTTTGATGATACAATCAAAGAGTTTGATTTTATCAAAAATGTAGATGAACCTTGCATTTATAAAAAGATTGTAGGGAGTATAGTCACATTCCTCATATTGTACGTGGATGACATTCTCCTGATAGGAAATGACGTTCCTATGCTACAATCGGTCAAACTATTCTCATCGCAAAGGTTCTCCATGAAGGACCTAGGTGATGCCTCATGCATTCTGAGCATTAAGATCTATAGAGATAGGTCTAAGATATTGTTAGGATTGTCCCAATCGAGGTATATAGATACCATACTAAAGATATTTAGTATGGAAGATTCCAAGCGAGGAAATTTACCCGCTTGTCACGAGATCACCCTCTCCAAAGAGATGTCTCCAAAAAATGATGAAGATAGGGCTCGCATGAGCATTATACCCTATGCTTCGGTTGTAGGATCTATAATGTATGCGATGTTATGTACTCGCCCAGATGTAGCTTACGCACTCAGTGCAGTAAGTAGGTATCAATCCAATCCAGGGGAGAAACACTGGACTGCTGTGAAGAACATTCTTAAGTACTTGCGAAGGACTAAAAAAATGTTCTTGGTGTATGGTAACGGAGATCTCCAAATGGAGGCCTTTACCGATTCCAGTTTCCAGAGCGATAAGGATGACAACAAGTCCATCTCAGGGTTTGTATTTACCCTTAATGGAGGGGCGGTATGTTGGAAGAGTTCCAAGCAAGGTACCGTCGCTGACTCTACGATGGAAGCTGAGTATATTGCTGCTAATGATGCCACAAAAGAGGCAGTCTGGATGAGGAAGTTCATTTCTGAACTTCGGGTGGTTCCATCCATTGCTAATCCAATACCTTTGTATTGCGATAACAATGGAGCCATGGCTTTGGCAAAGAAACTGCGGTCCCGTCAGAAATCCAGACATATCTTGAGGCGGTATCACCTCATCAGGGAGATAGTGGATCGCCAGGAGATCGAGGTACGGAGAGTGGACACGAAAGACAACACAGTCGATCCATTCACCAAGGCTATCCCTCAAGTTCAGTTCGAGAGACCGTTCGAGATGTTGGGCATGCGGTACACCGGCAACTGGTTCTAGTGTAGACAATGTGTACTTATTGCACCAACTAAAGGCCTTAGTGCAAGTGGGAGATTGTTGGATATGTATGCCCTAGAGGCCTGTATTGTATAAAATGCTAGGGATATATATGTACAGAAACAATCTTGCTCAATATGATAGTACGCTATTTGGTTTATCTTCATCTTAACATGTGATGTGTTGTATTTCATATCTTGTATACATGTTGATGAAGCCCTTAGGATGTAGCTTTGACTACCAGGATTATGATGTAGATCATACTAGTGGGGCTTGTGTAGTCTACAAGCACATCCTTTAACAGTTCCTAGTCGAGGGAGCATCTGTAAGTACACGGTAGCGCCCCGGCCGTCTAACAGACGCCAAATGCGGAACAAAAACTTTTACAACTGGCGCTATCGCGTACTATAACCCGGATCTGCCATTAAAGCTAAACTAACAAACTACAAAGTGGGTAGAAATGTTATACCGAATGATCCAAGTCCTTCGGTCTTCAACCATCATCCCACGCTTTGTTGCGGCTGCTCCAATCTCCTGAATCTTCAGTCTTCTCGTCCAAGTGGCACCATATCGACGGATCTTTAAACGGGCTCCCGCCTCTGAACCGAGGCAACTCGATCATCAAGTTTGCTAAAAGAGATGACCAAGATTGATGTAAAGAATGAGTAGAACACTTTATCTCGTTACGTCTAAAGCTATGGACGAACGGTTAATGAAGTTGCCTTTTGGATCGGGTGAAATGAGAAATGAGGCTATCTAATTTCCATGAATCCAAAACTATAATCTTTTTCCCAAAAAATCAATCAACAACCATATTCTTTCACCAAGAGGTGGCCGGCCACTTATAGGGAAGGAGGAGGGTGAGTGTAGAAGGAAGAGAGTGACCATAAGCAAAGCTTCTCACAAAAGATCAAGAAGAAATATCTTAGCAAGAACAAAAAACCATTAATGAAAAGACGACTCACTAATAACACCTCACCATTAAATTAATGCATAATGGTGACTCACTAATCTAGTCACCACAACATGAAGCTTCCACTCATGACTCACCACATGACTTACCCTCAAGAAGAAAAGATAAATCCGCATTTAACCGAATGTTAAATACGGCTGATAGAAAACAGGAAACTGGCAACTTCCAAAAGTGATTCTGAAATGAATTTTAGGATAACCCCATAATAGTATAAACATGCCCGCATTTGTATTACGACCGAATATAAATGCAACTGAGACAAAAATATTATATCTACACAGTATAATACTCGGATCCGGCTTAAACCAAAGCCCACCAGTATTATCTGCCCGAAATATGACACGTGCGTAAACGCACGTGCATTTTCCGAACCCTGCCATAAAACCATACGGCCTCTACAACGTTTCGCCCGAACTTGGGAAACGGTCTGTGGGGGACTCTAATGACTCATCAACACACTGGCACTGGGTATATCCACTAGCATGTCAGAGGTACAAGCTGTACGTAACGGTTGCCTATGTATTGATTGGAAGGGAAGCTGACGAGCGAACTCATCCAGAAACCATACTGAGCCTGACAGTGACAATAACCGTACAGTCCGGTCCGTTCGTCTAAGAGTATCGCATATCGAGTCTAGGGGGGCGGATAAAGTCAGACCCCTAATAACGCGATAATTCGTGTCGGTATGAAGCCCATCACCACCTGAGAAACTACTGATCCAAATCAGTAATTCTCCACTACCTCGGCCGAGGATTTATAGTGATGGCCACCCGTGCACTGTGCGTCATCAACCCCCAATACCGGGAGAGACGAATCCCCGACAATCCGCTCACTGCCTCCATGTGGCTCGGGACTGTACCCAAAAAATATATGTTTGCACGTCTCCTTTGAGCGTGGTAGGGTAGAAATCAAAGCACAGTGGGAACTCACACGAGACAAATGACGATCTCAGGTCGACAAACTAACCTGTACACATGTCACCAGGGAACTGCTATATGACGATATATATAAAACCAACTAGCATGTTCCCGGCGAGTCCTGTCCGGTGTACTCATAATGCAATGAGCACCTGTATACATCTTAGGTGAACCAACTGACACCAATGGCTTGTGAGACCGGCCATCGCCCCTCGTCGGGGTCTCGACTGTATACACTAGTCTACTCTGGAGTATCGATGCCCTGTCTCGAAACTCCTACGACTAGGGACACTTCAAGGAAGTGCTTACAGACCCCAGCTCCCACGTATATGATCGCCATCATACTGCTGGCAGTCAAGCAAGAATCCTATGGGCTCTATCAACATGCAATAGTGAACTAAAGCATGTATACGATGATAAAGACAAACCAGATAGCATAGTATCATCTCGAGTAAGACAGTCATGTCGGTATAGGTCCTCCCTCAATCATTGCAATCACGTACTTGCGATCCAATAATTGACTTAGAGGGAACTATATCAAACAGTATCGAGACAGGGCATCGATATTCTAGAGTAGACTAGTGTGTACGTTTCTTGACCCTGGGGGCGATGGTTGATCCCACAGCCATTGGTGTTTGACACCAAAGATTGTACACATGTGCTCATTATAGAATCGGTACACCGAACAGGACTCACCGAGAACTCCTAGATGGTATATATACCTATCGTGAGATAGCAGTTCTCCGGTGACACTTGTACAGGTTAGTCTGTAGACCCGAGATCGTCATAGAGTCTTATGCGATTCCCACTATGCTTTGATTTCCTCCCTACCACGGCTCATCAGAGTCGTGCAAACAGGTGGATTTTCTAGAATATCAGTTTTTAGAAAAGGAAACAAGTGGGAGCGAAATAGAACTGGAAGAAATTCCAGAACCACAAACTACTACTGAAAGTTTGGTAGAACCAGAAGTTCAAGAAGAACAGGACATTCCCGCACCCCTCCGCAAGAGTAGTAGGCCGTCTCATCCGCCTGAGAGATACTACGGTTTTCTCATAGATGGGGATAGAGAGGATTGCTTCATTGATGATGATGACCCTATAGCTTCCAGCAAGCCATTCAGAGCGGTGACTCGGTAAAATGGCTGGATGCAATGCGGACCGAAATGGAGTCCATGTACACTAACAAAGTATGGACTTTGGACATTGCTCCAGATGGGGTAAAACCCGTAGGATGCAAATGGATCTTCAAAAAGAATATTGGTGTAGCTAGACAGGTTGAAACCTATAAGGCTAGACTTGTTGCAAAGGGTTTCCGTCAAAGACCTGGTTTGGACTATGACGAAACCTTTTCTCCAGTGGCTATGCTCAAATCCATTCGGGTCCTTCTTGCTATTGCTGCCTTCCACGATTATGAGATCTGGCAGATGGACGTAAAGACGGCCTTTCTAAATGGTAATTTGGAAGAGTGCGTCTATATGGATCAGCCAGAGGGATTCATTCAGAGTGGGAGCAGCGGTAATGTATGCAAGTTGCTTAAGTCCATTTATGGACTAAAGCAGGCATCGCGGAGTTGGAACATCTGTTTTGATGATGCTGTCAAAGAATTCGACTTTATCAAAAATCCAGATGAACCATGCATATACAGTAAGATTGTAAGATTGTAGGGAGAGCTGTAGTATTCCTCATCTTGTACGTGGATGACATTCTCCTAATTGGAAATGATATTCCTATGTTACAGTCAGTCAAAAGATTCTTATCACAGAAATTCTCCATGAAAGACCTGGGTGATGCCACCTACATTCTGGATATCCGGATCTATCATGATAGATCAAAGAGGATGTTGGGACTTTCGCAGTCCAGGTACATAGACACCATAGTGAAGAGATTCGGTATGGATGATTCTAAGCGCGATAACCTACCGGCTTGTCACGGAATCACCCTCTCCAAAGAGATGTCTCCCAAGACTGATTTGGAAAAGGATCGCATGTCGATTATACCCTACGCTTCTGCGGTAGGCTCTATAATGTATGCGATGTTATGTACCAGACCAGATGTAGCATACGCATTGAGCGTTGTAAGCCGGTATCAGGCAAACCCAGGGGAGAAGCACTGGATAGCAGTAAAGAACATTCTCAAGTACCTGAGGAGGACTAAGGAGATATTCTTGGTGTATGGCGGAAAAGACCTCCAGATGGAGGCCTTTGCCGACTCCAGCTTCCAGAGTGACAAAGATGACTCCAAATCCATGTCGGGTTATGACTTTACCCTCAATGGAGGGGCGGTCTATTGGAAGAGTTCCAAGCAGGAGACCGTTGCTGACTCAACAATGGAAACGGAGTACATAGCTGCTTGCGATGCTGCAAAAGAAACTGTCTGGATGAAGAAGTTCCTTACAGAACTTCAGGCGGTTCCTACCAGTGTTGATCCAATACCTCTGTATTGTGACAACAACGGCGCTATAGCTTTAGCGAAGGAACCCAGGTCCCATCAGAAGTCCAGACACATTTTAAGGCGGTATCACCTGATCAGGGAGATTGTACATCACCGGGAGATCGAGGTGAAGAGAGTAGAGACGGAGAATAGCATTGCTGATCCATTCACAAAGTCCATTCCTCAGACGCAGTTCGAGAGGCTATTCGAGATGATAGGTCTTCGATATGCCAGCTCATGGCCCTAGTGCAAGTGGGAGATTGTTAGTGCATATGCCCTAGGGGCCATTATTGTATCATACTAGGTTGTATATTACTTAATGGAAGCTTGGGATATTCACAGTTATACAACACTCTTGCTAAAAATGGTAGTATGCTACTTGGTTTGTGTCTACTTTAATATGTGCATATGTTTCTTGTAACGTATCACTTATACATATTAGTAGGGCCTATAGGATCTTTGCTTGATTACCAGCGTTGTGATGGCAGTCACACTAGTGGGGGCTGGGTAGTCTATAAGCAGCATCCTATACTTGTCCCTAGTCGTAGGATTATCGAGACTGGGTATCGATACTCCAGAGTAGACTAGTGTGTACGCTTCTCATCCCAGTTGGGGAGATGGTCTGTCCCACAGCCATCAGTACGTCGTACTGGAGATAGTATACAGGTGCTCGTTAGGTTACGGGTACACCGGACAGGACTCGCAAGGGGACTGTTGGTTGGTATTATACCCGTCGTCAGTTAACAGTTCCCAGGTGACATGAGTACAGTATGGTCCGCAGACTTGACACTGCTACTTCGCCTCGAGTGTGTCCCACTGTTCTTAGATTGCTACCCTACCACGGCTCAAAGGAGTCGTGCAAACAGGTAGCAGTTGGGTGCAGTCCCGAGCACTTGGAGGCAATGGCGGTTAGACAGGATTCGTCTCTCCCGGTATTGGGAGTTGATATCGCGCTGTGTCAGAGAGCCATTACGCAAAGTCCCTGGCTAGGGCAAGCGAGATTTACTGGTAGGTTCCAGTAGTTTCTCAGGGTGTAATGGGCTACGCTCCGACACGACTTATACCGCTATTAGGGGACTGAGGCTTGCTGCCCCCTAGGCTCGATATGCGATAGTCTTAGACGAACAGACCGGACTGTACGGAGATTGTCACATCAGGCTCAGTAGGAGTTCGGATGGTTTTCCTCATCGGCCTTCTTATCGACATCTACCTAGGGACCGTTACGTACAGCTAGTGCCGCTTGCAGTCTGTGGTTAAACCTACTGCCAGCGTAGTGTCGAGTCTTTAGAGTCCCACACAGAGTGTTTCCCTGCTCCAGGCAAAACGATATAGAGGTCGTATGGTTTTACGACAAGGGTTTGGACGCATACGTGTTTAAACGCACGTATAACATTCGGACAGTTTTTACTAGTCGGATTTGGTTTAAGCCAGATTCTAGTATCAGGTTATTGGATTTATACAATCTAAAGTTTTTCCGTGTTTTCACGGATTGGAGGGGCATTCTCGTAATTTTCCGGGAAGCTTCTAGAAGCATGGTGACTTGGGGGTTAAGGTGGCATTAGCATTAATTGCTTAATGACTCATTTGTGTGATTCATCCTTGGTATTAAATGATGCATTAATTAGTTAATGAGTCATATGATGAATCACACAAGGTGAATGCATCAACCATGATGATTAATCATTTATATTATTTATTTGATAAATTGTTATGGTTGTTATATTCTAATGAGCTCATTATTCATATTCATTCTCATCATCACCTTCTCTCTCCTCAAGCTCTATCATTCTTGAAACCCTAACCCTAACCTCTCATGTGTTGAGATCAAGGGTTAGCTAGACTAATACATCCATAACCTCACTCTATATCCCCTAGGTAGCTTAGATTAGCACTTTGAGCAACCTAGTTATCTCAAGTTAGAGATCAAGCTTGGCGTAGGAGCTCTCGGGTAGATCGTCTTTGACTCGAGGAGGCCGTTGAGATGCCGATGTTCCAAGGAGCCTATGAGGAGTGGAGGACAGCGATGAAGACCCGAAGGACAAGTAACGTGAGGTATAACTTCGAATCCGAGTAGTTAAACCTCTCGTAGTTTGCTAGTAACGGTTTAGACACGATTCATGCGCTCAAGTCCGTGTTACGAAGCTTTGATAATCGTTTTTCATATATTTCGCCTGCCCGCAAGTTCATGGGGTGCGTGACATGGACTTACAACTATAACCCGGATCTGCCATTAAAACTAAACTAACAAACTACAAAATGGGTAGAAATGTTATACCGAACGATTCGAGTCCTTCGGTCTTCAACCATCATCCCACGCTTTGTTGCGGCTGCTCCAATCTCCTGAATCTCCAGTCATCTCGTCCAGGTGGCACCACGTCGACGGATCTTTAAACGGGCTCCCGCCTCTGAACCGAGGCAACTCGATCATCAAGTTTGCTAAAAGAGATGACCAAGATTGATGTAGAAAATGAGTAGAACACTTTGTCTTGTTATGTCCAAAGCTATGGACGAACGGTTAATGAAGTTGCCTTTTAGATCGGGTGAAATGAAAAATGAGGCTATCTAATTTCCATGAATCCAAAACTATAATCTTTTTCCCAAAAAATCAATCAACAACCATATTCTTTCACCAAGAGGTGGCCGGCCACTTATAGGGAAGGAGGAGGGTGAGTGTAGAAGGAAGAGAGTGACCATAAGCAAAGCTTCTCACAAAAGATCAATAAGAAATATCTTAGCAAGAACAAAAAACCATTAATGAAAAGGCGACTCACTAATAACACCTCACCATTCAATTAATGCATAATGGTGACTCACTAATCTAGTCACCACAACATTAAGCTTCCACTCATGACTCACCACATGACTCACCCTCAAGAAGAAAAGATAAATCCGCATTTAACCGAATTTAAATACGGCTGATAGAAAACAGGAAACTGGCAACTTCCAAAAGTGATCCTGAAATGAATTTCAGGATAACCCCGTAACAGTATAAACATGCCCGCATTTGAATTACGACCGAATACAAATGCAACTGAGACAAAGATATTATATCTACACAGTATAATACTCGGATCCGGCTTAAACCAAAGCCCACCAGTATTATCTGCCCGAAATATGACACGTGCGTAAACGCACGTGCATTTTCCGAACCCTGCCATAAAACCATACGGCCTCTATAACGTTTCGCCCGAACTTGGGAAACAGTCTGTGGGGGACTCTAATGACTCATCAACACACTGGCACTGGGTATAACCACTAGCACGTCAGAGGTACAAGCTGTACGTAACGGTTGCCTATGTATTGATTGGAAGGGAAGCTGACGAGCGAACTCATCCAGAAACCCTACTGAGCCTGACAGTGACAATATCCGTACAGTCCGGTCCGTTCGTCTAAGAGTATCGCATATCGAGTCTAGGGGACGGATAAAGTCAGACCCCTAATAAGGCGATAATTCGTGTCGGTATGAAGCCCATCACCACCTGAGAAACTACTGATCCAATCAGTAATTCTCCACTACATCGGCCGAGGATTTCTAGTGATGGCCACCCGTGCACTGTGCAACATCAAACCCCAATACCGGGAGAGACGAATCCCCGACGATCCGCTCACTGCCTCCATGTGGCTCGGGACTGTACCCAAAAAATACCTATTTGCGCGTCTCCTTTGAGCGTGGTAGGGTAGAAATCAAAGCACAGTGGGAACTCACACGAGACAAATGACGATCTCAGGTCGACAAACTAACCTGTACACATGTCACCAGGGAACTGCTATCTGACGATATATATAATACCAACTAGCATGTTTCCGGCGAGTCCTGTCCGGTGTACTCATAATGCAATGAGCACCTGTATACATCTTAGGTGAACCAACTGACACCAATGGCTTGTGAGACCGGCCATCGCCCCTCGTCGGGGTCTCGACTGTATACACTAGTCTACTCTGGAGTATCGATGCCCTGTCTCGAAACTCCTACAACTAGGGACACTTCAAGGATGTGCTTACAGACCCCATCTCCCACGTATATGATCTCCATCATACTGCTAGCAGTCAAGCAAGAATCCTATGGGCTCTATCAACATGCAATAGTGAACTAAAGCATGTATACGATGATAAAGACAAACCAAATAGCATACTATCATCTCGAGTAAGACAGTCATGTCGGTATAGGTCCTCCCTCAATCATAGCAATCACGTACCTGTGATCCAATAATTGACTTAGAGGGAACTATATCCAACAGTATCGAGACAGGGCATCGATATTCTAGAGTAGACTAGTGTGTACATTTCTTGACTTTGGGGGCGATGGTTGATCCCACAACCATTGGTGTTTGACACCAAAGATTGTACACATGTGCTCATTGTAGAATCGGTACACCGAACAGGACACACCGAGAACTCCTAGATGGTATATATACCTATCGTCAGATAGCAGTTCTCCGGTGACACTTGTACAGGTTTGTCTGTAGACCCGAGATCGTCATAGTGTCTTATGCGATTCCCACTGTGCTTTGATTTCCTCCCTACCACGGCTCATCAGAGTTGTGCAAACAGGTGGATTTTGGGTACAGTCCCGAGTCACATGTAGGCAGTGAGCGATAAGAAGGGTTTTGTCTCTCCCGGTATAGGGAGTTGATGTCGCACTATGCTTGATTGGCTATAATAGCAAATCCTTGTCCAGGGTTGATAAGATTTACTGATAAGAGTTATCAGTAGTTTCTCGAAGCGTTATGAGCTACACATCGGCATGACTTATCAAGTTACTAGGGTCTGACGTTTACCACCCCTAGACTTCATATGCGACATATCAGACGAAGAGACCAGACTGTACGGTAAGTGTTACTCATAGGCTCATTGGGGTTGGGATGAGTTCGCTCGTCGGCCACCTCTTTCGACATGTACCTGGGTAGCCGTTACGCACAGCTAGTGCCGCTGACGGGCTTGTGGTTAAACCCATTGTCAGCGTACTGTCGAGTCTTTAGAGTCCCAAACAGGGGGTTCCCTGGTTCAGGCAAAACGATGTAGAGGCGGTAAGGTGTTACGGCAGGGTTTCGATCATGTTCATATACTGGCTACACGAATGATGATCGGAAGGATAATATTGGTAGGCTTTGGTTTAAGCCGGATATCGGTATTATATTATTGGATTATTGGTATCTCATTGTATTCGTATTTTTCGGAATACGAATACGGGTATATTTATACTGTATACAGTGAGGGGGCATTCTTGTAATTGTACAAGAATACATTCTAGAAGGAGACACTTCATATATGGATTTTTATTTTGTGAAAATAAAAACGATGAGGTGGAATTTGGAGACTTTTCCAAGCATGGTTGAAAGCATGGTTAAATGAATATTGTATTCATTTGGATGAACTATTGAAGTATGGTTGATTATATTTGATAAAAATAATCCATGCTTCAATAATTCATTTTCCTTAGCCATTCTTTCATTACCCTTGACCTAGTTCATTATTCTCTCATTCTCCAAATTTTTTCCTCCCCTCGAGCTCAAACTTAACCATTCACATGAGTTGCGAAACATAAGTTTTGAGATCAAAATAATCCACTACATATTCTCTACATCATCTAAGTAGTCTTTCTTAGCAAGCTAGACTTCTTAATTATCTCCATAGTGGAGGTTGAAGCTTGATCCAAAGCTCTCGGGTGGATCATCTGTGACTTTGTGGTGACTGGAAATCGAGATCATTCCAAGCATCCAAGGAACTTACAAACGCAGCGGAGAGAAGACCCGAAGGACCGGTTTTCAAAGGTATAATCCTTATCATAGTAGCTAAAAACTCCTAAATAGGGTACTAGTTATAGTTTAGTATAAGATTCATGGATAAAAGTCAATGTTGCATGCTACAAAATTATTGTTTGCTACTTTCGCCTCCCCACAAGTGTTGTGAGGATGTGCAACATCTACTAACAAAGCGTACGTTCTATTTTCGTTTCTTCTGTGATGTTTAAGAAATTTAAATGATGGGACTACATTAATGAGATTAAAGTAAAGAAAAGAAGCCTAAAGATGTTGAAGAATCAAATTTGAAACTCACTCGGCCTTTTTACGAAAATGCAAATTTAAAAATGCGAAGCTTAAGCCACTCCTTTTCAAATTATTCGGTTCTACAACGATATCAAGTTCAAAACGTTAAAGGTTTTCATCAAAACCATTCATAGCCCTCCGTCATTTTAGGAAGTAGAGTACTTAGTATTCGTGCTACGTTTGTTGACTATAGTTAAAGCGTAGTGTACGGTAGCTTAGTGATGTCTTCCTATACTGGATATGATGAGATTAATTAGGACATTCATATGACTTTGTTGACCATAGTTAAGGGTCATATGAATGGGTCTAATTAATCATGAAATGACGGGTAGAACTTGACTAGTGCTTATGATTTGTTGACCATAGTTAAGGTCATAAGACGCTAAACCGTATCGGGAATTTCAAGTGTTGAAATTTGCAATGAGAATGCATACCTTCTATATTGATAGTTGGATCACGATCCCACTGTGAGTAAAAGTTACTCTCGGGAGAATTTTACACTTTACAACTGGCTGGTCTAGTAGGTGTCTAGAAGAAACGTGTCAACGGGGTTATGCCTCTAAGGAAACAAGGTTTATTTTAATTAGGTTCGTGCGACAGCACGGGGAACCTCCCTCGGAGTACTGACACTGGCCTGGCTGACCGGTTAGCAAACTTGTAGAATGTAATTAATCCTGACTAATTTTCTTTTTATGATTTGAAGGAAAATTTGATAAAAGCAGTGGGGGGCATCGATTGGATAAGATAAATAACCAATCTAATCTTGCAAGAGCTTTCACTAAGAGTTTTCTTTTTTCTCTCTCCTAATGGTAGATACCAATGACGGGACTTAAGTTTTTATTAGAGAAAAATAAACCGACGGGGCCCAATTATAAAGACTGGGTGAGGAACGTGAACATTGCCCTTACGTACGATAATGTAACGTTTTGGAAAATTTAGAATATTTAATTATATTTTTATTATAAAAATAATGAAATCGATAAGTTTATGAAAATGATATCGCTTATAAATTTGGGTATCAGAATTATATCCGAAAAATGTAATTATTTTCATAAATATGAATAAAGTGGGTGATATCAAGAAAATGATATTTTAATTATATTATCATGACATTGTATTTATCATTTAGCCAATGATAGTTAAGTGATAGATTTATCATTTCATATCTTTTATGTTTTATGAATTTGGATTTATGATATGAAGGTTTTACTTATTGTTATATTTTTATCATAGATGGCATATATCATTATATGTTAACTTTCACACAAACACCTCATTTTCACCCTTACTTATAACCTTACACTTCCTCCTTCATAGCTTTATGTTAGTTATATGTATGCCCTAGAGGCCATTACTGTACATAGGATGTATATTGTAGTGGATGCTTGGACATATATAGGGAGGACTTTCTTGCTCGACATGATAATATGCTATCTGGTTACTCTTTACCTTAACGTGTATACTGGATGTCTCTCTGTTACATGTTGGTAAAGCCCTTAGGATGTGTACTTGACTACCTGGACTATGATGCAGATCATACTAGTGGGGACATGGTAGTCCATAAGTACATCCTTCAAGGTCCCTAGTCGTGGGTATATCGAGACGGGGCATCGATATACCAGAGTAGACTAGCGTATACCTTCTCGACCCATACAGATGGGCGATGGATGATCCCATATCCATTGGTTTTTGACATCAGAGATGATATACGGGTGCTCAGTGGAGACTGGGTACACTGGACGGACTCGCCGAGAACTCTCAGATGGTATTATACCTTACGTCAGATGGCAGTTCTCTGGTGACACTGGTACAGAGTAGTCTGTTGACCCGAGATCGTCATAGAGTCTTGTGTGATTCCCACTGTGCTTTGATTTCCACCTTACCACGTCCAAGAGGGCATGCAAAATGGTGGTTTTTGGGTACAGTCCCGAATCGCATGGAGGCAATGAGCGATAGGAGGGGATTTGTCTCTCCCGGTATAGGGAGTTGATGTTGCGCTGTGTTCGATTGGCTATAACCGGAAATCCCTGGCCAGGGTTGCTGAGATTTACTGGTAAGTGTTATCAGTAGTATCTCGAACTGTTATAGACCTCATATCGACACGACTTATCGAGCTACTGGGGTCTGACGTTTACCACCCCTAGGCGAGATATGCGACATATCAGACGATCAGACCGGACTGTACGGTAAGTGTTACTGGTTGGATTCACAGGAGTGTGAGCGGGCTTGCTCGTCGATCTTCTGATTGCTCAATACCCGGGTGGCCGTTACGTTTAGCAGACCGCTTGCGGCTTGTGGGTGTTTGATATGATCATCATCTGCTGCCGGCGTATTGACGAGTCTTTAGAGTCCTACACAGAGGTTTCCTGGCTCAAGCGAAACGAAATAGGAGCGCATATGAGATATGTGCGGGACCGAGAATAATGCGTGTATGTGATACCGTATTCCAATTCTCGCGATGAATGTATCGATTGGTTGTATGCGATATAACCTAGTTATCGAATCAAAGATTGATTCGATAAGCCGATACATTGGATACTAGTCGGTTATATGCGACATGACCGGATCATTGAATCAAGTGTTGATTTAATGATTTAATGCATAATTATATATTTGATATATTACTTTGCATTAACTAGTATTGGTTCACTTTAAATGGATTTTCTCACTTGATGTGCACATTGTATATGTGATATACTTTTGTACATTTGATTGTATCATGTTTGATGATACATGATAGTTTGGGTGTATGTTAAGATTAAACCATGGTTATGTAATGGTTAGGGTTTTGATTATTTAGTTACTTATTTATTTATTTATTTATTTTGGAAAAGAAAATGATATGGTGGCTTTCTTTGTTTGCTTGTTGAAGCTTCTTGAAGCTTTGAACAAGTCCACCATATTTGTCTCATGCTTAACCCTAACCATTCCCACTAACCATAGTCTATTCTCTACACTTGACCATGGTTAGTATATGATAAGTATTCATATTATTTTTATTTTGTAGAATAACTTATCATATTCTTTCTTCTTCTTCTTCTTCTTCAAGAAGAAAAAGCTTGATAGCTTCAATGGTGATTTGTGAAAATGAGTGAGAAATCCAATTCCAAAGTGAACCCACCTCCTATTTCTTCATCCTCTACCTCTTGCCAAGCAGTATAGGGTGTTTTCTTCACAAGTTTCATGACTTGGTGAAGTTGGAGTTTGATCTTGAGTTGCCTCGACGTAGATTATCTTCGGCATCGAAGCCGACGACCTAGCCCGCCCATTTCTCCGATGAAGCCGATGCTAGAGTCCGGGATTCGATTTGGACAGCAGAGGGACGTCATCATGGAGCCTAGGAGGTGGAGGACAGGATCTACAAAGATTGTAGCCCCTTTCCTTTAGCTATAATTCGTTTATTTGCATCGCATCGCCTATACATCTAGTTAACGATCCGTATTAGGGTTTCTCGGCACTTGTAAAATTTTAATTGGCCATGTTTGATCACTTGTGAGACCTCATTAGTGTGCCTAGGAACCCTACAGTGGTATCAGAGACTAGCTAGAGCCTTAGGCGATGCGTAGACGGAGTTAGAAGTCCGATCGAACCAAAACCCAAACCCAAAAAATGCTCTCTGTACATTTTTGAAATTCGGGGATTTTTTAGAATTAAAAATATGCAGAAAACTAAGCAGGAATTTCTAAGAATTACTGTGAAATTCGATCACATGATTCCATTAAAGTGCGGCGGAACCGCGGCATTAGCATGCCTAATGCGGCGGTTCCGCGGCAACTTTGTCGCTTCTCCTCTTGGTTTTTACACAGTAACTCTTATATTTTGTTCCTGTATTTTCTGGGAATTTTTATATCTAACTCAAGAGTTGAGTTTTCTGGGGTGTTTTGGAGCTTAGATGATTCGATCGGATTATCAGACTTTGTCTATGTGGCTTTCCGGATATTTTAGAATATGTTAAAAAGTTCGACCGGATGTAAATACCCAATTTTTCCCCTGCCGGAAAATTTCCAAGTGTTGGATTTTTCCGTGGTTTAAAGACGTTCTAAGTAGTGCAAGTAACGCGATGGACCCTCTAGAAGACAACAAACCTTAACTCGATTATGTGACCGTCTTGAACTGCCCTTTGAACCTTAGGATTTGGGGCAGTACGGCGTGCCACATGTGAGGCGTTGGCTTGACCCTTCTACGGCTGGACCGTTGGTACTGAGGCATGAACTGGATGTTTTTAAACCTATTTCATGTGTTGAGCTATATCGGGAAAACTTGGGTGTTCGAATGTTCGATCGGAAAGTTTAACATTTTCTGTTTATCTGGAATGTGATACAACAATTGGAATTCACAAGTGGTTATGAGATAACTGAATGAATGTTATAAATCTAGCAGTTTAGTCTCACTTGATCGGTTTCCATGGAATTTTGATGCGATCAAAAGTCCGTCGCAATCACGTAGCGTACGCGGATACTCGCCGGGTAAACTTAATAGACAGCCTCACCCCATAGCCCCGACCAAGTGACTGTAGGAGAACCCCGTCGCCGAAAGTATCCGTTCGGGTGCTCGCGGTAGCGGTGTTCCGCCTTAGTGCACTTCGTCGACGGTATCAGGGGTGCAGCCGCCTACTAAAGTTTGCGTCGAGCATTCGATCAGGATATCGGGAATCTTGTTGAGTTGCCCGATTATGTATTGAAAAGTGTTTTCGATTTTGAGACTAAAATGCGGGGTTTATAATTGTTAGGCATGCGATGTCTAAGGAATTCATTGGATTAGGCATGCGATGTCTAAAGAGGTTGCGGATTCCAACTGTTGTAGTTTTACACTTTCTTTTCTGTGACCGTAAGTTTAATATGTGATATCGCCGGTTTCGTTGCTATATGTCAACGACAATTGGGATACGCATGTTTACTTACGTTGATGACATGTGATGTTATGTGTTGCTGGATATGTTATATTGGATCGTCGCGTTTGAATAGCAGGGGGTTTTTATGTGAGATGAATGTTTTTCATTTTCCTTCATGTAAAATAAAATGTATGTAATATTCTTTTATTGGGGCACTTCCAGGTTGCGGAAGTTGTCACCGTTGTTGTATATTATTTACTTTTCCGCACTAGGATAGACCCAAGGAGGAGGGCACAAGTAACCGGGTTCTGGAGTCCAGTGGGAGACCAACTCGAGGAGTCGAGTCCGGGTCTCCTAACTCTAGAATTGGTAGGGTTGCTTGCCGCTCTCGTAGGGGTCTAGGGGTGTAGGTTTGGCTATTCATGGCGACCGTGGAATCCGTGTTTTATACTGGCTCGTATTCAAAACGCGGACGTCCTAGTATATCCAATATTTCATATGTTTCTTCTGCTGCGATATCTGTGATGTGATCATGTGATGTTCTGCGATAGATACAGTATATAGTATATATGATATATTATATAGGCGTTACTTATGTTTTACACCCGCGCTAGCCCTGCCCTGCTCTGCCGTTAGTTACCTAACCTAACGGTGCACGAGAGGACATCGAGGCGAATGCGGATGGCATAAGTGTACGTCGTATTTATCTGTGATGATTAGGTACTTAAATGATGGGACTTCATTAATATGATTAATGAAAGAAAAGAAACCTAAGATGTTGTGGAATCGAATTTCAAAATAAAACAGGTAGCTACAGTTTTGCTTTGCATAGCGGTATATATGATATACCCTGCGCCTTATTCGATGAGGAAAGGACCGAGATCCCTTCACCGGGAGTGACTCCTTTAGCAATAACTGGCAGATGCTACACACTCGGTTTATATTTTGATTGCTTTTAAGAGTTCTGCTTTGCACAGTGATATATATGATATATCCCGCACCTCATTCGACGAGGAAAGGACCGACGATCCCTTCACCGGGAGTGACTCCTTTAGCAAAACTAGAAAAGCCTCAAAGACACTCCATTTCAAAATTCATTCGATCCTACAACGATATCAAGTTCATTACGCAATAGGTTTTCAGAAAAACCTGTCGTAGCCCTCCGTCATTTCAGATAAGTAGTAGTTAGTATTCGTGCTACGTTTGTTGGCCTGCGTCAAGGCGTAGTGTGCGGTAGCTAGCTAGTATTTATCTGTTTATGCATATGATGCAGATTGGATTAGGGTAGTCGTGCGACTTTGTTGGCCTGCGTCAAGGGTCGTGCGGGTGGGTTTAATTCAATTAAGAAATGACGGGTTGAACTTGACTAGCGCACTATGGTTTGTTGGCCTGCGTCAAGGTCATAGGACGCTAGGGGCAATATTATCGGGAATTTCAAGTGTTGAAATTTGCAATGAGATTGCATACCTTCTATGAGATAGTTGGATCCCGATACCACTGCGAGTAAGAGTTACTCCTGGGAGAGTTTTACACATTACAATTAGCCGATCAAGTAGGTGTCTAAAAAGGTGTCAACAGGGTTTGCCTCTGGGAAAACGAGGTTTACATTAATTAGGTTCGTGCGAAAGCACGGGGGACCTCCCTCAAAGTACCGACACTGGCCTGGCTGAAAGATTGGCGAACTTGTAGCGTGTAATTAATCCCGGCTAATCTTTCCTTTTAGGGTTTGAAGGAAGATTTGATAAAAAGCAGTGGGAGCCATCCTGATTAGATAAAATAATAACCAATCTGATCTTGCAAGAGCATACGCTGAGTGTTTTCTTCTCTCTCTCTCCAGGTAGCGACCATGTCACGCCTTAATCAAGATAATAACACGGAAATATTGACCGAACCCGCTTGTTATACTGAGCTGGGGAACGTTGGTCACGCTTCAACTTATAAATGTTATAAGACAGAGCAGGAAGTAGGGGAATACCAGAATTCCTATGCCGCCCAAACGAAGAAAGTGCATATGATGCATCTCCTTCGGGTGTGTTCATTACAAAGAACTGTTTCTCAGTATCCTCTGCATCCTGGGTATTTGATACCGGATCAGGATCCCAGATATGTAATCTGTTACATAGGGCTACAAAAGGGTAGAAAACTGAGAAAGGGTAACAAGTTTCATGAGACAGAAAACGGGGCAAGTGTTGCAGCCAAGTCTGTTGGTCACTGTCACCCTGTATTACCAATACATTGATTCTGAATAAATGCTATTAGATACCGAACCTGATATACAAAATCGTATCAATCTCTTTATTTGTTAAAGAAATGATAGAATTTTGTATTGATGGATAATGTTTTGAACATTTCCTATATCAAAAGTTGATCGGTTCAGGCACGTTATCTAAAAGCATTGATGTTCTAAATCAAACTACAGTTCCTAGTATACAGAACACACACAAGAGGAAGAGTTCAGAAATGAACGAATCATTCTTGAGGCATTGTAGACTAGGTCATATCAATGCGACCCGACTGGCTGAAGTTACATTTTAGATGCATATTTAAATCAGTTTGAATTTACATCTTGTGAAACTTGCCAGTCATGTCATAAAGATTAGATGACTATAGCTCCGTTTACTGAAAACAGAGAAAGAGTTAATGAACTCTTGGGACTGATACATGATGATGTATGTAAGGTCTCCTGTCTACACATGCCAGGACTGGTTCTTTATACTTCATTATATTCTCTGACAATCTCTCAAGATTCAGTCATATGTTTCTGTTGAAACATAAGTCCGAAGCTTTTGAGATATTCACAGAATATGATTTAGAAGTAAAGAACCAAAATACGGGTATAAGTATTATGTCCTATGATGAGATCAGGGAGGAGAATACTTGTGCATAGAATTCCTGGACTATTCTAAAGGAGAATGAGATTCTCTCTCAGTGTTACTCCTCTGAATACACCACAGCACAACGGTGTATCGGGGTGGAGCAATCGCACAATATTAGATATGGTGTGCTCTATGATGAGTACTACTGAGTTTCCTGTTTCCTTTTGGGAGTTATGCGCTTGAGAAGCTGCATACCTATTGAATTAGGTTCGAATCAGATCACTGCCTACCATTCCATATGAGATATGGTATGGGAAGAGCCTATCTCTTAAGTAAGTTAAGATTTGGGGTTGTCCGGCTTATGTCTAAAGCAAAATCCGGACAAGATCGAGGCAAGATCAGTTCTGTAGAACTGGAAAGGTTCCAGCTATACAAAACTGCAGCTAATGATTTGACAGAACCAAAGGATTCAATAGTTCCCGACGAACCTCAGCCTCTCCGCCGATCTGGTAGGGTTCCTCACCTGCCTGAGAGATACCTCGGTTTCTCGATGACAGTGGGAGCGAGGAATGCATCATGAGATGATGACCCAACTAGTTTCGAGCAGGCCATCAAGTGTAGGAACTCTGTAAGAATGGCTGGATGCTTAGCGATCTGAGATGGAATCCATGTACACCAACAAAGTATGGACTTTGGTTGCTATATCTGAAGGGTTAAATCCCCATCAGGAGCAAGTATATCTTGAGAAGATTACTTGGTGTAGATGGAAAAGATGAGACTTTCAAAGCTAGACTTGTTAAAGGTTTTCGTCATCGACCAAGAGTGGAAAATGATGAAACCTTTTCCACGGACTATACTTAAGTCCATCCAGATCCTACTTACCATTGCTACATACCATGACTGCGATATCTGGTGGTTGGGTGTCATGACTGCTTTTCTAAATACTGATTTAGAATAGAAAGTCTATAAGTACACAGCCAGAGGGCTTCGTAAACAGTGGGAGTAGCGGAAACATGTGCAAGTTGCTTTACAGGATAAAGCAGGCATCGCGGAGTTGGAACATCTGTTTTGATGTGGTAGTCAAAGAGTTTGACTTCATCAAAATGGTAGATGAACCTTGTATGTACAAAAGGGTAGTATGGAGTATGGTAATGATCCTCGTAGAGTACGTGGATGACATACTCTTGATAGGAAAGGAATTTCCTATGCTACGATCGGTCGATCTCCTCTTATCACATAGATTCTCCATATAGGATCAAAGTGATACCTCCTAAATCCTGAGATTTGGATCTATGAGATAGATCTAAATGTATGCCCTAGAGGCCATTACTGTACATAGGATGTATATTGTAGTGGATGCTTGGACATATATAGGGAGGACTTTCTTGCTCGACATGATAATATGCTATCTGGTTACTCTTTACCTTAACATGTATACTGGATGTCTCTCTGTTACATGTTGGTAAAGCCCTTAGGATGTGTACATGACTACCTGGACTATGATGCGGATCATACTAGTGGGGACATGGTAGTCCATAAGTACATCCTTCAAGGTCCCTAGTCGTAGGTATATCGAGACGGGGCATCGATATACCAGAGTAGACTAGCGTATACCTTCTCGACCCATACAGATGGGCGATGGATGATCCCATATCCATTGGTGTTTGACATCAGAGATGATATACGGGTGCTCAGTGGAGACTGGGTACACTGGACGGACTCGCCGAGAACTCCCAGATGGTATTATACCTTACGTCAGATGGCAGTTCTCTGGTGACACTGGTACAGAGTAGTCTGTTGACCCGAGATCGTCATAGAGTCTTGTGTGATTCCCACTGTGCTTTGATTTCCACCTTACCACGTCCAAGAGGGCGTGCAAAATGGTGGTTTTTGGGTACAGTCCCGAATCACATGGAGGCAATGAGCGATAGGAGGGGATTCGTCTCTCCCGGTATAGGGAGTTGATGTTGCGCTGTGTTCGATTGGCTATAACTGGAAATCCCTGGCCAGGGTTGCTGAGATTTACTGGTAAGTGTTATCAGTAGTATCTCGAACTGTTATAGACCTCATATCGACACGACTTATCGAGCTACTGGGGTCTGACGTTTACCACCCCTAAGCGAGATATGCGACATATCAGACGATCAGACCGGACTGTACGGTAAGTGTTACTGGTTGGATTCACAGGAGTGTGAGCGGGCTTGCTCGTCGATCTTCTGATCGCTCAATACCCGGGTGGCCGTTACGTTTAGCAGACCGCTTGCGGCTTGTGGGTGTTTGATATGATCATCATCTGCTGCCGGCGTATTGACGAGTCTTTAGAGTCCTACACAGAGGTTTCCTGGCTTAAGCGAAACGAAATAGGAGTGCATATAAGATATGTGCGGGACCGAGAATAATGCGTGTATGTGATACCGTATTCCAATTCTCGCGATGAATGTATCGATTGGTTGTATGCGATATAACCTAGTTATCGAATCAAAGATTGATTCGATAAGCCGATACATTGGATACTAGTCGGTTATATGCGACATGACCGGATCATTGAATCAAGTGTTGATTTAATGATTTAATGCATAATTATATATTTGATATATTACTTTGCATTAACTAGTATTGGTTCACTTTAAATGGATTTTCTCACTTGATGTGCACATTGTATATGTGATATACTTTTGTACATTTGATTGTATCATGTTTGATGATACATGATAGTTTGGGTGTATGTTAAGATTAAACCATGGTTATGTAATGGTTAGGGTTTTGATTATTTAGTTACTTATTTATTTATTTATTTATTTTGGAAAAGAAAATGATATGGTGGCTTTCTTTGTTTGCTTGTTGAAGCTTCTTGAAGCTTTGAACAAGTCCACCATATTTATCTCATGCTTAACCCTAACCATTCCCACTAACCATAGTCTATTCTCTACACTTGACCATGGTTAGTATATGATAAGTATTCATATTATTTTTATTTTGGAGAATAACTTATCATATTGTATCATATTCTTTCTTCTTCTTCTTCTTCTTCTTCAAGAAGAAAAAGCTTGATAGCTTCAATGGTGATTTGTGAAAATGAGTGAGAAATCCAATTCCAAAGTGAACCCACCTCCTATTTCTTCATCCTCTACCTCTTGCCAAGTAGTATAGGGTGTTTTCTTCACAAGTTTCATGACTTGGTGAAGTTGGAGTTTAATCTTGAGTTGCCTCGACGTAGATCATCTTCGGCATCGAAGCCGACGACCTAGCCCGCCCATTTCTCCGATGAAGCCGATGCTAGAGTCCGGGATTCGATTTGGACAGCGGAGGGACGTCATCACGGAGCCTAGGAGGTGGAGGACAGGATCTACAAAGGTTGTAGCCCCTTTCCTTTAGCTATAATTCGTTTATTTGTATCGCATCGCCTATACATCTAGTTAATGATCCGTATTAGGGTTTCTCGGCACTTGTAAAATTTTAATTGGCCATGTTTGATCACTTGTGAGACCTCATTAGTGTGCCTAGGAACCCTACACTTTACACCTCATTCTTCAAATCCAACACCTCCTCCTTGCATGAATCCCTCATGCTTCATCAAGTAACACCACCTTCTTCCTCTCATACCACCTTCACCTCTTCATCCACACATCATGCTTTCTCTACAAACCTCCTCACTTCATTTACACATAACACTTAGAATTTCAGTAACAATCCCAACTGAAAACAATTCATTCTTCAGCCCAAAACCAAGAAACTCCTAAGTATTCTTAAATCCAAGTGAAAATATTTAAGTCCATTCATCAACTTGTGCACATCATCAAGCTTGATCTATTACCAATCCTAGATGGTTCAACATACAAATTAAGAGCTGGTGTTCTACTATACACAAATATCCATAGGTATATCTTCCTCTCCTTTAAAATTATTCAGCTCTGTTCAATTCAGTTTTTGTTTGAAATTGTATATCGTATTTTGATAAGTTGAGTCTCTGTTTGAATCTGCTCTAGTTTAAATAATAAATAGATTGATCAAACAGTATATGGACCTTATAATCTAGACCTAGAACTAACCATAAGAAAACAAACCCCAGTGCTCGGATTTTGGCCGGCGACCATCAAGGAAAATCTGATCTCGCCGGATTTGTAGAAGAATTGGGTGTTTTGGGTTTTTGGGGTATCTTTCTGTAGGTGTTTAGGTATGTTTGGTATTGTTTAAATAAGTTAGTTTTTCAGTGGGTTAAATCTGTAAGCTAATATCAGTTTAGGAGTAAAATTATATATACGACACATAGCATATTTAGTGTTTGTGATAACTTAACTACAGAAAGTGAATCTGGAACTAATAGGAATAATCACTAGAAAAACTAACAAGACCAAAAGTATAATGAGCAAACTAGAAGATTACATTGAAAACCAGAGCCCAAACTCACCATAAAAATCCGGCGACCCACCTTAAAATTCCGGTGACGCCGGCCATTCCTTAGCTTTTGGTGTTGATTCTCCTTCTGTAACTTTGAGTTGGTATTTTACAAGTCTCTGTATTGTTTGTGTTGTCTAATTAATTACACAAGTCTCTGGTTTATCAAATTTCAGATATTTACGATACGGAGTTTTCGTATTTTGATGTTGCAGCTGAACCGTTGGCGTTTATACGTTAACGACAGAGTTTTGGTGTCGTTTTTGAGTTAAGTGTACTGTAGGTTCTAACCTACGGGCGCTTAACTTGTTATTTTGGTTTTCGATATGATATTTACATCAATGCGATTTAAATACGAATATAGGTACGATTCGAGGATTCCGAGACGGAGTTGGCGATGTAGCAGCGTGGATTCAGCGAGTTTTTAAGTTGGTGAGTAGATTTACATCTACTGGGGAAGTCGGGTGGATGGCGTATAGCACCCCCGCAACCTTATATGTATTATTATGATATATAGTTAGTTTAGCATTTATTCAAAATATTTATATAGTATCGTATCTAGTATGTCCTTAAATTTCATACAATTTCATGCATAGTTATAGATGAGATACAGTGATACGATATGGATATGGTTTGGTGGATTTGTACGAGGGATCATGCCATACTTGTGATGATACAGATACAGTGATACAATATGGATATGGCTGGATGGATTTGTATGAGGGATCACGCTAGACTTGAAATGATACAGATATAGCGATATGATGAGATATAATACAAGGATTTATACGTATTGGAAATGATGAAATTTGTATGCCGAATAACAGCCAAATTATCCTTTGACTCGTAGAGTTAGATTAGATTCTGTTAGGATGTAATACTTGTGTGAGCTATATTCTTTTAAAAACTACGATTCGTTTGTCTTTTAAATAAAATACTAGGATGCGTGTCAGTTTCTAAAACGGGTATCTATTTTAAATTTAGGGCAGCTTCCTTATTTCAAACTTAACGTTTCGATCATTTCTAAAGATAACGGTATAGCTCATAGCAAATAATTACAATAGTTACGTTTAGGTTACTTTACATGTTGCATTATATTATCCATATTATATGTTTCTGCATTTCGCACACTCTGATAGAACACTGCACAAATACCAATGAGTACTATGCTGCACAAGCACGTGAATATATGTTACACTATACCTCATTGGTACTGCCATAACACTGTAGAACCGTGCTGTTATATATGTATTAAAATAAATAGGTTGTTACACCATAGAACACTTGCACAAATACTAATGATTGCCATGTTGCACAAGCACAGACGCGTATACTACACTACACATCATTTGTAGTACCATGACACAGTAGAATTGAAATCTATAATTATGTGATATAATTACGCAGTCTTCTTTATTCCTGTTGTAAATTATGAATATGACTAATATAAATGCTATATTTGATTCTTTGGATTTTCTGGGTATTTTACTCCTGATGATATATATCGGTGGTATGGGACACTGTTATATATGTATATATATAATATATCATCAATACAATCTATGCAAGTTTCTTATTCCTCATTTGATATTTTTATATGATGAGTAAACGTCCACCATGAGATTTGTGTTTTCTGATTTTGATATCCAAACCGAGTCGGGGGTTATACGGTTTCGGATTTGTATACTATCCAGACTGAGTCGGTGGGGATACAGTTGGATACATGGAGGACCCGGTCAAGACCGAGGGGCAGGATAGCCGCATTCTAGGCGGGGAGCCTAACGAGGTAACTCGATTCCGGAGATAGAGATGGGCACGGCAGATATCCAGGGGATACTGACCGGAGATAGAGGCGAGCACGACAGATATCCAGAGGATACTGACCGGGGTTCGATTGGGAACGGCAGATATCCAGGGGATACTGATCGTAGCCAGGATATCGGTTGGCGATCATCTATTGAGGTGGTGTCGACGATATCTGTATTTACGTGTCGATGATAGACACGAGAGATTTCGGATTTCGATGTCGATGCTGGACATCTATATATATATATATATTGATATGATCATTATCATGAGGTACACAGTTAGATATTATTTAGTGGATTCAACCAGGACTGATCCGGAGGACAATACCTGTATCTAATTATACAGAGATTCATATACAAAAAAGGATTCCAACACGAACTATAGATTCATGATTTTGACTCATATGGCATTGAGATATTATACTTGGGATTGCATGATAGTTAGTATTGCACATATGCATATCATGTAGTATATTGGTACCGATTATAATAGGACTATATATATGACCTAGGTATAGTAGTGCATTTCGATTTCTACCTTTAGATGTACTTTTATTCACTGAGTTGGCAACTCATCCCCGTTGTGCCACAGTTTCTTGCAGGTTTCACCGCTTGTATTATCAGCGGCTTGGGCACACATTCTTTTCGGGGATTGATTGGTGAGTGGGTTATTATTGTATCATACTCACTCTTGATTATTCATATATTCTTGTATCTAGTGGAAACTCCATCAACTTAGAAGTGGTATATTATGGACTTAGAAGTAAGACTTAGAGTTTATGTGTGGTGATGTTGCACTCTTTGGAGTCGACTTCTGATTTAGATTGATTGGTTGCTCCATCGTTTGGACATAGAGACTAGCTTCTGTTGGGATGCTATTTCATTATGTTGTATCGGGTTTTTATAAAAATGTAAAGGAGGTGATGTCAAGTTTCAAAACGTCATAAATGCTTTTCAACATACTTAGTTAAATTTAGATGTTATTTTAAATTGATTTTATAGGATGATTACTAAAACCTCACCTCCAACATTTTAAAAAAAAGGTTTAGATTCCAGGTTTTCGGCTTACTTGGATTGCGTCGACGTCTTTAGATGTCACGTGAATTAAGTGCCGGTCATGTGCCACATTTGGGTCGTGACAGATAAGGTTGCATACGTCCTCACTACTCCGGCCCCTCCCCTCCCGGGCCCTGATTCCTCTATTGCGGATAAGGAGATCCGCAAGACATGGGATATTGATTGTGCCACAACTAAATGCCTCACGTTAATTTTGATGGACAATAAACAACAAAACCAACATGAGAAGATGGATATACAATCCATCTTTTTCTATACAAAGGAGTTGTATAGGGAGCAATCTCGTGCTCTTCGTTATGAGGTATCAAGAAAGTTGTTTCAGATGAAAATGGTTGCTGGTACATCGGTAGGAGATCATGTCTTGAAGATGATAGGACTTATTGAAGAACTTGAGGAACTGGGATGGACTATGGAGAACGAAAAATATATTGATATAATTCTACAGTCTCTCCCCCCTGTCTTTGCTCAATTCATAGTGAACTTTAATATGCACAACATGGAGAAGTCACTTCCTGAACTTCTTAATATGTTGAGAAGTGCAGAGAGCTGCTCAAGCCAGCGAAAAATCCCTCTCAAATTATTGAGCCAACTTCTCTTTTCGTCCCAAAAGCCAAGGCTAAGGGAAAGAAGAAGAAAAACCCACTAAACTGAGAGGTGGAGTTAAAAAGGCAAAGGGGATAAGACAAATCAGGGGCCGCAGTATCGGGAAAGGAAGAATGTTTCTACTGCCATAAGTCGGGACACTGGAAGCAAAATTGTACTGAGTACCTCGCTGATCTCAAGAAGAAGAAGCATGGTGATGTTTCCGCTTCAGGTGTGTTCGTCGCTGAAAACTGTTTTTCTATCAACTCTGCATCCTGAGTATTAGATACCGGTTTGGGTTCTCACATCTGCAATTATGTGCAGGGCTTGAGAAATAGCAAAGTTTTGAAGATAGACGATCACACTCTCCGTGTTGGAAATGGTTTAAATGTACATGCTGTATCAGTGGGAGAGTATCACCTAGGGTTGCCTTCGGGATGTATATTGGTTTTGAACCTATGTTATTTTGTACCAAGCATGCTATGTAATATAATATATGTTTCTTTGTTGGACAATGAAGGATATCATTTTGTGTTGCAAAGTAATGTTATGAACATTAACCTAAATTAACAGTTGATTGGGTATGGTACACTAAATAATAGTATTTACGTCCTAAATCAACACACAGTTTTCAACATACAACACACAAATAAAAGAAAATTTTCAGATATAAATGAAGCTTTTGTATGGCATTGTAGACTTGGTCATATTAACGAAACAAGACTAACCAAGCTACATAAAGATGGATATCTAAATCCTTTTGAATATAAATCATATGCGACTTGTCAGTCTTGCATCAAGGGTAAAATGACCAAAACTCCGTTTACTGGACACGGAGAGAGAGCTGCTGAACTCTTAGGCCTCATACATAGTGATGTATGTGGACTAATGTCTACACATGCTAGTGTTGGTGTGTAGTGGCACCTCTAGTTGGGTTACAACATCATAAAGTAATGAACTTTTAAATTTCTAGAGCGCTATTACAAACAAACTCCGAATCGTAACTAGAGATTAGGGTAAAAGCAACAATATAATAAGTCTAAGCTGAAAGGAAAGGAACTACAACCTTTGTAGCCAACTCCTTCACTCTCTTTGGACTCCAACGGTTTTGCTCGAAGCTCGGATCAACTCCGCTCAAGGTCCGTTGATGTCTACGATGATCCACCCAGAGATTCTTAGCTCAAGCTCTTTGCTTCACTAGATCAAGAAGAAGTGGAGCAAAACACCCTACACAAATGGGCTAGAGAAGTGTAGAATGATGATGTGGTTTGTATTCTCAATTAAAAACCCTTTCTTTTTAAGTTCCTCATTCAAATGAAAAATCAAGAGAGCATGAAGGAGGAAGAAGAAGAAGATGGCCATGTGAATCTTGCATTTCCATCTCCTATGTATCATCTACCATGATACATATGTATGTATGTATGTATGTGTGCATTCACATCATCATGTGTATGTATAAATATATATGCATACATGCATGCATGCATACATCCGAAAGAAAATGTTTAATTAAAAGTGAGCTAAAAGTCAATATTAAATCAACACTTGATTTAATAAACCGGTCATATCACATACGAACCGACCAATAGTAAATTCCCGATTGAAATACGGTATCGCATACTCGCGTTTAATCGAGCTCCCGTGCATATCTCATATGATGCACACCACATCGTTTCGCCTGAGCTAGGAAAACTCCTGTGTGGAACTCTAAGACTCGTCAATACGCCGGCAGTAGGTGATGATCATATCAAACACCCACAAGCCGCAAGCGGTTAGCTAAACGTAACGGCCACCCGGGTATTGAGCGAACAAAAGAACAACAAGCGAACTTATCAAAGCTCTCGCAGAGCCATAGGTAACACTTGCCGTACAGTCCGGTCTCTTCGTCTGATATGCTACATATCAAGTCTAGGGATGGAATCTTCAAGCCCTAATAACTCAATAAGTTATGTCGATATGGACTATGACCGGTCGAGAAACTACTGATAACACCTATCAGTAAATCTCATCAGCCCTGGCCAGGGACTTCAAGTCAAAGCCAATCGCCCATAGCACAACATCAACTCCCAATACCGGGAGAGACGAAACCCCTCCTATCGCTCATTGTCTCCATGTGTCTCGGGACTATACCCAAAAGCCACTTGTTTGCACGACTCGGTAGAGCCGTGGTAGGGTGGAAATCAAAGTACAGTGGAAAAACATACAAGACTCTATGACGATCTCGAGTCTACAGACTAACCTGTACCAGTGTCACCTGAGAACTGCTATCCGACGATAGATATAATACCATATAGGAGTTCTCGGTGAGTCCGTTCAGTGTACCCAGTCTCCACTGAGCACCCGTATACAATCTTTGATGTCACAACACCAATGGATATGGGACCATCCACCTCCCATCATATCGGTCAAGAAACGTATATGCTAGTCTACTCTAGAATATCGATACCATGTCTCGATATACCCTCGACTAGGAACATTTAAGGATATGCTTATAGAGCACACATGCCCCACAAGTATGATCTCCATCATAGCCATGGAAGTCAAGCAGATATCCTGAGGGCTTTATCAACATGTATTAAATGAACAGTATAACACAATCAAGTAAACATGCTAAGATAAAGTACAACAAGATAGCATACTATCATGTCGAGCAAGAAAGTCATCTGTATATATATATACATGTCCAAGCATCCACTATACATATAATGGCCTCTAGGGCATACATATATCCAACAGCCAGAAGCGATTATTCATACTTCATAACTTTTACTGATCTCGAGGTTTGGACACGTGTTCTTGTTGAAACATAAGTCTGAAGCTTTCAAAAAATTCAAGGAGTATAAAATTGAAGTAGAAAAACAAACTGGTTTGAGTATCAAGAAACTTCGATCAGATCGAGGAGGAGAGTACTTAAGTACAGAGTTTCTATATTTCTTAAAAGAGAATGGGATTCTCTCTCAGCTCACTCCTCCTTACACACCACAACACAATGTGTCAGAACGGAGGAATCGTACCTAATTAGATATGGTACTGTCACGACCCGCAGGGTACGGAACGTGACTGGCACTTAAGTTTACGAAACGTCTAAAGGCGTCCGTAAAATAAGTAAGCCAAAGCCCAGAAAACAAAACCAATTAAGCAAAAGAGTGAAGAAAACCCAACATTTGAAAGCAAGTTTATCAAATAAGTCATGTGAAACACTTTTTAAAAACAATACCAACTTTTCCCGAAAATTTCGGCAGAGTCTCCTTTGTAAATACTGGCCCTCAAAATGGGTACAACAAAATATATATGAATCCAACAAAATAGGGCATCCCCAAGCGGGAGCTAGCTCTTCGCCACAAGGCGGTCACAAATCCCACGCAATGTAAATGACAACAAGCATAATAAAGCATAAGGAAGCATGAAAAAGTAGCATGTCGGCTCAAGTGAGCTCGACCCCAAAATACAGCATAAAATTCACAAACCTCACTGTCTCATCTCTAGGTCAATATACAATAATCTGGTGGAAACAGTAGATGGAGTACACTAGATACAAAGAATATACAAGGTGGTACAAAATAATAACATAACCCACCTATGAGCAAATCTCGAGCTCAGGCAAAAAAGCAAAAGCACAAGTGCGCCCGCCGCTACTGAACTGACGGAGCGGACCTGCAAAAGACTGTGGCACAACGGGGGTGAGTTGCCAACTCGTGAGTAATAAATAGCATCTACAAAGGCTATCGTATGCATGCACACAAGCATCCTAGCATCTAAAATACAGGTATGACTGGATGCACTAGCAGGTGTGTATACAACATCAGTGTGCTAATATGTATGCAACATGGAAATCTGGGGTCTCAATAGGTATATATAAGAAATATTTTATCTCTTTTTGTTCTTGAAACTCTTTTAGAATGCCAGCATAATGTCAATGAATCGACGAAAATCGGTGTCCAGCAACGACACCCAAAAGCTGTCTCAAATCTCATAAATCCATGTCATAGTGTCTCTGGCCTCAGCCATCCGGCTGACCCAACTCAGTATCAATATATCATCCTCTCGCGGCCCCGGTCGGTACCCTCTGGATATCCGCCGTGCCCAATGAAGTCACCGGTAGGTAATCCGTCCCCTGCCAGGTTCAACGTCATCACCACATTCCTCTTGCCCCGGGGTACCTTACCGGGCCCACCATGTACCCGTACCGGTTCCTCCACTCCTCGACACGGATTTCCAAATCCACAGCAAACTCATGGTGGACGACACTTACATCACTAGAAAACCGCAATTTACATATTTTAAAAATATAATAAGTTTAGAAATTTTGCGGCTTTCCCCCGAAATCCAGCAATATCATAAAATCCCAAGAAATCCTCATAAGTGCATATATCAATGATAATGAATGCGTATGATATCAATAATCAAGATGCGATGTGTGATTAATGTATTAAGCATGAACAATTAATATGATGAAGTACATGCACATGACTAGCAATACTACGGTTTCATTTTTTAAGGAATTAAAGGCAATAGTACCAGTTTAAGTACCAATTAGTAAAAGGTTTCAATTTAAAAGTTATTTAGTGTGGTGGCATGGCAATTAACAGGGTGTGTGTGTAAACATGAATAGTGCTCGTGCTGCATATAAAACCTGGTAATGGTGCATGTGTCCTACAATTGAGTTTGCATATATGGGTATAACATATTGATCTAATTGCAGCAATTATCATGCCAGTATTATTATTCTAATGTCACAAGTGATTATCCAATTTACTATTTTCCAGTTTACTAAATCTATCGGGCGACTTGCGCCATCCAAACGATCGTCCCCCGTAGATGTTAAATCTACTCACCGGGATCCCTGGCTAGCTGTGTCCAATCACCGCCTTTCCCTTTCGCGCCGCGTCTGACGTTTCCTCGACCGAACCTGGAATTTACATCAATACCAAATATAAGGTTACACATTCAAGAACGACGCAAAACCCCCAACGAAACTACTAAAGTTCGCTAGCTAGGTACAACGTGCACAAAGTGTGCGGAACACACGCGAAAATCGCAAAAACTGCCAAAAAACGCCGATTTGGTCGCCCGGCAAAACTAAAACCCGACTACCCAAAAACCGCACTCACGCATCCTAAAAGTCGTAGGACAAGCCATTACAATCATCAAGATATCAAAAATAGTCCATTACATAATTTATATAAAAATCTAGTAAGCATAGCGTCCCAAAATCGGTGCAAAAATCGCCGATTTGCGACAAAACGACTACAATAAAGCATACTCACCCAAGCACACTACAAGTAATCCACACCCACTAATTACAACACATTAACCATGCTCCAAAACCTATATTCCACAACCAAACCCTTTCTTGATTTTTATAAATAGCAATTGCAAATCAAAATCCACACTTGAAAAACTTAATTAACACTAATTTCAAACCCAATTAGCAAGTTCACCTCTTAGATTTAGGTTAGCAAAATACTAGATAACAAATTAGGTTTAACCAACTAAATAATGGTTTCTAAAACTTAATCAACTCACTAATCATGTTTCAAATACCATTTCCATACAAAATCCTTTTCTTGAAAATCCTAAAAAGCAATTTCACACTTCTAAATTTAACCAAATTAGCATAATTGGAAACTATATCAACAAGATAACTATATAGGTTAGTTCATTAACAACTAACTTAACTATAAACAACTTAATTAACCACCATGGTTCAAACCCTAGTTTAGACAAACTACTTCTTTTAAACTAGATTAGAAATAAGCTAACTTTTAACACTAACCATACAATTAAAAGAATTTTTAGCAAAAGAAAGCAACTTGATGAGAATTATACCTCTTGATCAATGGATCAAGCAAGAGAATTTGCTCCAAAAATGCCTCCTTTCCACATGTTTTCAACTATAATAGGCTTGAGAAGAGGTAGCACAAGGATTTGTTTTGGTTTTGTAAACAAATTTGTGGATTTAAATGGATTTTTGTAGCAATTTTGATGAAATTTTGGAGGAAATGAAAAGAGGAAGGTGAAGGGGGAGGGCTGCTGGAATTTTCGACCAGAAGAGGGATGGGGGAGGGTGTGGGCAAGTGGGGAAGGTCATGGGTCAAGTCTCCAAGTCAATGTATCATACTTTATTCAAAAAAATCAAAATAAATTACTAAAAATTCATGTTATCACTAGAATATAATTATCATAATTTTAGAGATTAAAATTAGCCCGGAAAAATTTGTATTTATCGCTTATTTAATGTATTTTCTTACCGGCTTAAAATAATATTAAAAAAATGAAAAATAGGGAAAAATTTTTAAATGACCAAAATTTCATAATTAACTCATTAGCTACTAAAAACAAGTAATTACCTATCCATTTAAGGTATAATTAGCCCTAAACTGCAAAATATCGAGAAAGACGGTTTTCGGAAAAATACCGAATTTTCACCGAATTTCAAGAAAACACCAAAACGACTTTTCAAGACGCTACAATCTTCCCCCCTTAAAGAAATTCGGTCCCCGAATTTAAAAATATAGCTACGCGTACCTTCAAAGAGGTGGGGATACTTCTTCCTCATCTCGCCCTCGGTCTCCCAGGTAACCTCCTCGCTGCTCGGGCTACGCCAAAGGACCTTGACGGTTGGTATACTCTTCGACCTTAACTTCTTCACCTGCCGATCTAGGATGGCCACCGGCTGCTCTGCAAAAGAAAGGTCGCGCTCTAGCTGGACTGTCGGGTGCTGAATCGCATGCGAAGGGTCGTGAAGGTACTTGCGGAGCATCGAAACATGGAAGACGGGGTGAAAATCGGGAAAGCTGGGAGGAAGAGCCAAACGATACGCAACGGCGCCAACCCGCTCGAGGATCTCGAAGGGACCAACGAATCTAGGGCTAAGCTTCCCCTTTCGCCCAAAACGCATCACGCCCTTCATCGGAGAGACTTTCAGAAAAACATGGTCGCCAACTGCGAACTCTAATCTGCGACGGCGCCTGTCTGCATACGATTTCTGCCTGCTCTGAGCCGCTCTCATCCGGTCTCGGATCATCTGTATCTTCGCTGTCGTCTCCTCAACAAGCTGCGGCCCCAAAATGCTGCTCTCGCTGAGCTCTGTCCAACAAACGGGCGATCTGCATCTCCTCCCATACAATGCCTCGAAAGGTGCCATCTGAATAGTATCCTGGAAGCTGTTGTTGTAGGAGAACTCCACTAGAGGTAAATGATGATCCCAGCTACCACCAAAGTCTAAAACGCACGCTCTGAGCATGTCCTCGAGAGTCTGAATGGTCCGCTCTGACTGTCCGTCTGTCTGCGGATGAAACGCTGTGCTGAAGCTCAAACGAGTGCCCAAAGCCTCCTGAAGTCTCTGCCAAAGTCGGCTGGTGAACTGAGTGCCTCGATCTGACACGATACAAGTCGGTACGCCATGTAGTCGCACGATCTCGTCAATATAGAGCTGAGCATACTGAGCGAAGCTGAAAGTCGTCTTCACTGGAAGGAAGTGAGCCGCTTTCGTCAATCTATCCACGATCACCCAGATGGAGTCGTACCCTCGACTGGTCCTGGGTAGACCCACAACGAAATCCATCGAAATCTGCTCCCATTTCCACTCTGGAATGGGTAACGGCTGTAGCTCTCCTGCGGGCCTCTGGTGCTCGGCCTTGACTTGCTGACAAGTCAGGCATCTCGAAACGAACTCCGCAATGTCCCTCTTCATCCCGTCCCACCAGTAGGTCTCTCTCATATCATGGTACATCTTGGTGGAACCGGGGTGGACACTATACACTGATCGGTGTGCCTCCTCAAGAATGTCGCGCCGCAATCCATCAGCATCTGGTACGCACAGTCTAGATCCATATCGTAAAATCCCCTGATCGTCAACCATGAACTCGGAAAATCTGCCCTGTCCCATCTGTGCCATGATCTCTGAGCAACGGTCGCCACTGCGCTGTGCCTCATATATACGGTCAAGCAACTGTGGGCGTGCACGAACATGCGCGAGCTGTCCCCCTGTCTGAGTGAACTCGAACTCAACTCGGCTGTCGCATAACATCTGCCAATCTGCTGACGATTGCCTCTGCACTGCGCGCAAAAAGGATAGACTACCCCCGGGCCTCCTGCTCAACGCATCTGCCACCACATTTGCCTTGCCTGGGTGATATAAGATCTCGCAGTCGTAGTCTTTCACCAACTCCATCCAACGACGCTGTCTGAGGTTCAGGTCTCGCTGCTGAAATATGTACTTTAAGCTCTTGTGATCGGTGAATATCTGACACGACTCGCCGTATAGGTAATGTCGCCAAATCTTCAGTGCAAAGACCACTGCAGCCATCTCCAAATCATGAGTGGGGTAGTTCTGTTCATGCTTCTTCAACTGCCGAGAAGCATAAGCGATCACCCGGCCATGCTGCATCAAAACGCATCCTAATCCCACTCGCGAAGCATCACAGTAGACAACAAATCCGCCTGATCCCGAAGGCAAAGATAATACCGGCGCCGTAGTCAAACAAGTCCGTAGCTGCTGAAAACTGCGCTCGCACTCCTCTGTCCAGACGAAAGGAACTCCCTTCCGGGTCAAACTGGTCAACGGTGCAGCTATACGGGAGAAGTCCTGAACAAAACGCCTGTAGTAGCCCGCCAAGCCTAGAAAACTACGGATCTCAGTAACCGATGTAGGTCGGGGCCACTGCTGAACAGCCTCAATCTTCTTCGGGTCCACACAAATGCCGTCCCTCGTAACCACGTGACCCAAGAATCCGACGCTGTCCAGCCAGAATGCACACTTGGAGAACTTCGCGAACAGCTGGTGCTCCCTCAGAGTCTGTAACGTAATCCGCAAGTGCTGCTCGTGCTCCTCTCTGCTCCGGGAGTACACCAAGATATCGTCGATAAACACGATGATGAACAAGTCAAGATACGGCCTGAATGTACGGTTCATCAAATCCATAAATGCTGCTGGGGCGTTGGTGAGTCCGAACGACATCACCAAAAACTCGTAGTGGCCATAGCGTGTACGGAAAGCTGTCCTCGGTATATCCTCCTGTCGAACTCGCAGCTGATGGTATCCTGATCGCAAGTCGATCCTCGAAAAATACCCCGCACCCTGAAGCTGGTCGAACAAATCATCAATGCGCGGCAACGGATATCTGTTCCGAACGGTAACTTTGTTCAGCTGGCGGTAGTCGATACATAAGCGCAAACTTCCATCCTTCTTCTTGACAAACAGGACCGGAGCACCCCACGGAGAAACACTCGGTCGAATAAGCCCCTTGTCCAACAAATCCTGCAACTGATCCTTCAGCTCTCGAAGCTCTGCCGGGGCCATCCGATAAGGCGGTATAGAAATAGGCCCCGAACCGGGAATCAAATCAATGCAGAACTCAACATCGCGCTCAGGCGGTAGCCCGGGTAGCTCATCAGGGAAAACATCAGGGAACTCACAAACTACCGGGACCTGGTCCAACGGAACCTCTGTAGCTCGAGTATCACAAACAAACGCTAAGAATCCCTGACATCCCTTCCGCAAGAGCTGACCAGCGCGAAGAGACGAAATTAAGCTGGGAAGGGCGACACTGCGGTCTCCCTGAATAACAAGGACTGGCTCTCCCGGAAAGCTAAATCTGACTGCCTTCTCACGGCAGTCCACCGAAGCATAACAAGTGGCTAGCCAATCCATGCCCAGAAGCACATCAAAGTCCAACATATCGAGGAGTATCAAATCAACTGATGAATCCCTCTCCCCGATACGAACGGAACACAAACGAAATACAAACCGAGCGACAAACGACTCGCCTACCGGAGTAACAACAACAAGCGGCTGGTCTAACGACGACGACTCACGGCCCAACATCGGTGCAAAGTGTGTAGAGACGTACGAATGTGTGGAACCTGGGTCGAATAATACCCGTGCGTCGAAAGAACAAACTGGCAAGGTACCTGTCACGACGGCATTGGATGCCTGCGCATCCTGCGGTGTCAAAGCAAAAACTCGGGCCTGTCCTCCACCGATAGCGGGCTGACCTCGACCTCGGCCTCTGCCTCCTCGTCCTCTCTGAACAGGACCGCCACGTCCTCGGCCTCTCGGTGCACCTAACTGGCGTGGAGCATCGCCTGGGGTAGGAAGTAGGGCTCTCTGAGGAGGGGGTGGTGATGGTGGTAGGGTCACGTGCGGAACTGTCGCTGCTCCCTGTCGTCTCACCGGACAGTCTCTGACAAGATGGTGCAGACTCCCGCACCCAAAACATCCTGGCGACGGCTGCTGCCCCTGGGGATAAGAACCATATAACTGTCCCCGTCCAAATCCTCTGCCAGGCCTATCTCTCGGAAAGAATCTGGCGTGCTGCCTCTGAGGCGGTACATCGGTGCGCATCCTCTTCGGCCCAGAAACGGCCGAAGTCTGTGATATGCGTGCCTCCATCCGCAATGCCGTATCCCTAGCAGCTGAATAAGTGTCGTAGCGCTGGGCGCCAATGGCAAGATATAGCTGGGCATCAAGTCCCTGTACGAACCTCTTCACCATCTTCTCCTCGGTATCCACCAAATACTGAGCATATCGGGACAACTATGTAAACTGGATGTCATACTCAGACACCGTCATCCCAGGTGTCTTGACTAAGGCCTCGAAGCTGCGTGCTCTGGCGTCACGAACGCTCTCTGGAAGGAAACGGGCTATAAAGACCGCTGTAAACTCGGCCCAAGTCATAGGCGGCAGATCTGCAGCTCGACCTCTCAAGACTGACTCCCACCATGTCTGCGCGAGACCCTCTAATCGGAAACTCGCGAGCTCTACCCATCGATCATCCGAACATCTCAGCGAACGGCAGATCCTGGCTAAACTGTCAAGGAACGTCTGTGGGTCCTCCGCTGCCTCGGTGCCGGTGAATACTGGAGGTCTCAGCCTCATGAAATCCTGTAGTGAAACCGGGATGGTCACGTGGTAGTAGTAGGAACAGGTATCATGGTCGTCTGTGATGTAATAGGTACGTCATCCGGCCTCGGTGTACGACTGGCTGCAACTAGGGATCCTACCATCTGACGTAGCTCCTGCATGCCTCCCATCATCTGTCGCAACTCCTCCATACCGGTCTCGAGCCTATCCATACGGCCTGGGGAAGGTGGATCGGTCTGTCCCTGCGGCGTAGGCATACCACCCTGCTCAGTCCTAGTCTCGGACGAGCCAGCTCGAATCTCGTCTCTGGCGGCAGCCCTCTGTGCCCTCGTAGCCTTCGGCGGCATAGTGGCTGTCACAGGAAAACGGATAGTAAGGACAGTGCAATAGGATCATAGGATACACGGAATTGAAGAAGGAATTTTTCAAGCAAGTATATCCTAAAGTCACTTAGGCGGAGTACCGTATCGTGAGTATGCCGCGGACATACGCACGCCACGTTACCCTGCTTAAGTCACTTACTCCATCTACCAAGGGTCATCCTACACTCACAAAGGTAAAACCTACCGCTCTGATACCAACTTTGTCACGACCCGCAGGGTACGGAACGTGACTGGCACTTAAGTTTACGAAACGTCTAAAGGCGTCCGTAAAATAAGTAAGCCAAAGCCCAGAAAACAAAACCAATTAAGCAAAAGAGTGAAGAAAACCCAACATTTGAAAGCAAGTTTATCAAATAAGTCATGTGAAACACTTTTTAAAAACAATACCAACTTTTCCCGAAAATTTCGGCAGAGTCTCCTTTGTAAATACTGGCCCCCAAAATGGGTACAACAAAATATATATGAATCCAACAAAATAGGGCATCCCCAAGCGGGAGCTAGCTCTTCGCCACAAGGCGGTCACAAATCCCACGCAATGTAAATGACAACAAGCATAATAAAGCATAAGGAAGCATGAAAAAGTAGCATGTCGGCTCAAGTGAGCTCGACCCCAAAATACAGCATAAAATTCACAAACCTCACTGTCTCATCTCTAGGTCAATATACAATAATCTGGTGGAAACAGTAGATGGAGTACACTAGATACAAAGAATATACAAGGTGGTACAAAATAATAACATAACCCACCTATGAGCAAATCTCGAGCTCAGGCAAAAAAGCAAAAGCACAAGTGCGCCCGCCGCTACTGAACTGACGGAGCGGACCTGTAAAAGACTATGGCACAACGGGGGTGAGTTGCCAACTCGTGAGTAATAAATAGCATCTACAAAGGCTATCGTATGCATGCACACAAGCATCCTAGCATCTAAAATACAGGTATGACTGGATGCACTAGCAGGTGTGTATACAACATCAGTGTGCTAATATGTATGCAACATGGAAATCTGGGGTCTCAATAGGTATATATAAGAAATATTTTATCTCTTTTTGTTCTTGAAACTCTTTTAGAATGCCAGCATAATGTCAATGAATCGACGAAAATCGGTGTCCAGCAACGACACCTAAAAGCTGTCTCAAATCTCATAAATCCATGTCATAGTGTCTCTGGCCTCAGCCATCCGGCTGACCCAACTCAGTATCAATATATCATCCTCTCGCGGCCCCGGTCGGTACCCTCTGGATATCCGCCGTGCCCAATGAAGTCACCGGTAGGTAATCCGTCCCCTGCCAGGCTCAACGTCATCACCACATTCCTCTTGCCCCGGGGTACCTTACCGGGTCCACCATGTACCCGTACCGGTTCCTCCACTCCTCGACACGGATTTCCAAATCCACAGCAAACTCATGGTGGACGACACTTACATCACTAGAAAACCGCAATTTACATATTTTAAAAATATAATAAGTTTAGAAATTTTGCGGCTTTCCCCCGAAATCCAGCAATATCATAAAATCCCAAGAAATCCTCATAAGTGCATATATTAATGATAATGAATGCGTATGATATCAATAATCAAGATGCGATGTGTGATTAATGTATTAAGCATGAACAATTAATATGATGAAGTACATGCACATGACTAGCAATACTACGGTTTCATTTTTTAAGGAATTAAAGGCAATAGTACCAGTTTAAGTACCAATTAGTAAAAGGTTTCAATTTAAAAGTTATTTAGTGTGGTGGCATGGCAATTACCAGGGTGTGTGTGTAAACATGAATAGTGCTCGTGCTGCATATAAAACCTGGTAATGGTGCATGTGTCCTACAATTGAGTTTGCATATATGGGTATAACATATTGATCTAATTGCAGCAATTATCATGCCAGTATTATTATTCTAATGTCACAAGTGATTATCCAATTTACTATTTTCCAGTTTACTAAATCTATCGGGCGACTTGCGCCATCCAAACGATCGTCCCCCGTAGATGTTAAATCTACTCACCGGGATCCCTGGCTAGCTGTGTCCAATCACCGCCTTTCCCTTTCGCGCCGCGTCTGACGTTTCCGCGACCGAACCTGGAATTTACATCAATACCAAATATAAGGTTACACATTCAAGAACGACGCAAAACCCCCAACGAAACTACTAAAGTTCGCTAGCTAGGTACAACGTGCACAAAGTGTGCGGAACACACGCGAAAATCGCAAAAACTGCCAAAAAACGCCGATTTGGTTGCCCGGCAAAACTAAAACCCGACTACCCAAAAACCGCACTCACGCATCCTAAAAGTCGTAGGACAAGCCATTACAATCATCAAGATATCAAAAATAGTCCATTACATAATTTATATAAAAATCTAGTAAGCATAGCGTCCCAAAATCGGTGCAAAAATCGCCGATTTGCGACAAAACGACTACAATAAAGCATACTCACCCAAGCACACTACAAGCAATCCACACCCACTAATTACAACACATTAACCATGCTCCAAAACCTATATTCCACAACCAAACCCTTTCTTGATTTTTATAAATAGCAATTGCAAATCAAAATCCACACTTGAAAAACTTAATTAACACTAATTTCAAACCCAATTAGCAAGTTCACCTCTTAGATTTAGATTAGCAAAATACTAGATAACAAATTAGGTTTAACCAACTAAATAATGGTTTCTAAAACTTAATCAACTCACTAATCATGTTTCAAATACCATTTCCATACAAAATCCTTTTCTTGAAAATCCTAAAAAGCAATTTCACACTTCTAAATTTAACCAAATTAGCATAATTGGAAACTATATCAACAAGATAACTATATAGGTTAGTTCATTAACAACTAACTTAACTATAAACAACTTAATTAACCACCATGGTTCAAACCCTAGTTTAGACAAACTACTTCTTTTAAACTAGATTAGAAATAAGCTAACTTTTAACACTAACCATACAATTAAAAGAATTTTTAGCAAAAGAAAGCAACTTGATGAGAATTATACCTCATGATCAATGGATCAAGCAAGAGAATTTGCTCCAAAAATGCCTCCTTTCCACATGTTTTCAACTATAATAGGCTTGAGAAGAGGTAGCACAAGGATTTGTTTTGGTTTTGTAAACAAATTTGTGGATTTAAATGGATTTTTGTAGCAATTTTGATGAAATTTTGGAGGAAATGAAAAGAGGAAGGTGAAGGGGGAGGGCTGCTGGAATTTTCGACCAGAAGAGGGATGGAGGAGGGTGTGGGCAAGTGGGGAAGGTCATGGGTCAAGTCTCCAAGTCAATGTATCATACTTTATTCAAAAAAATCAAAATAAATTACTAAAAATTCATGTTATCACTAGAATATAATTATCATAATTTTAGAGATTAAAATTAGCCCGGAAAAATTTGTATTTATCGCTTATTTAATGTATTTTCTTACCGGCTTAAAATAATATTAAAAAAATGAAAAATAGGGAAAAATTTTTAAATGACCAAAATTTCATAATTAACTCATTAGCTACTAAAAACAAGTAATTACCTATCCATTTAAGGTATAATTAGCCCTAAACTGCAAAATATCGAGAAAGACGGTTTTCGGAAAAATACCGAATTTTCACCGAATTTCAAGAAAACACCAAAACGACTTTTCAAGACGCTACAGGTACGTTCAATAATGAGTGATACTGAGTTACCACATTCCTTTTGGGAGCATACATTGGAGACTGCAGTGCATCTATTGAACAGGGTTTCGACCAAAACCATGCCTACCACTCCATATGAGATATGGTATGGGAAGAAACCATCTCTTAAACGAGTTAGGATATGGGGTTATCCTGCTTTTTTTAAAAAGCAGAATCCAGACAAACTTGAGACACGATCGGTTCTATGTACATTTGTGGGATATCCAAAATATTCATATGGATATCTTTTCTACCACAAGAAGGAACAAAGAGTGTTTGTTTCTCAGTATGCCACATTTTTAGAAAATGAATTTTTTATAAATAATACTGATGGCAATGCGGTAGAACTAGAAGAAATTCTAGAGCCACAAATAACTACTGACGATTTGGTTGAACCTGAAGTTGCAATAGAACCCCACGAGCCTCAGTCACTCCGTAGATCTAGTTAAACTTCTCGCCCACCAGAGAGATGCTATGGTTTCCTCATTGATGGTGATAGAGAAGATTGCATCATAGATGATAATGACCCTACTAGTTTTCAGCAAGCTATCACGAGTAGTGACTCGGTGAAATGGCTGGATGCCATGAGATCCGAAATGGAGTCCATGCACACCAACAAAGTATGGACTTTGGAAGTTGCACCTTCTGGAATAAAACCCGTAGGGTGCAAATGGATTTTTAAGAAAAAGATTGGCGTGGATGAACAGGTGGAGACCTATAAAGCAATACTTTTAGCGAAAGGATTTCGTCAAAGACCAGGATTAGACTATGATGAGACTTTCTCTCCAGTCGCAATGCTTAAATCCATTCGAATCCTACTTGATATTGCTGCTTACTACGACTATGAAATCTAGCAGATGGACGTTAAAACTGCATTTCTAAATGGTGATTTAGAAGAATGTGTTTTTATGGATCATCCAGAAAGCTTCATTGATAGTTGGAGCGGCGAAAAAGCATACAGGTTGCTTAAATCCATCTATGGATTAAAGCAGGCTTCATGGAGTTGGAACATCTGCTTTGATGATACAATCAAAGAGTTTGATTTTATCAAAAATGTAGATGAACCTTGCATTTATAAGAAGATTGTAGGAAGTACTGTCACATTCCTCGTATTGTACGTGGATGACATTCTCTTGATAGGAAATGGCGTTCATATGCTACAATCGGTCAAACTATTCTTATCACAAAGGCTCTCCATGAAGGACCTGGGTGATGCCTCATACATATTGGGTATTAAGATCTATAGAAATAGATCTAAGAGATTGTTGGGATTGTCCCAATCTAAGTACATTAACACCATCCTAAAGAGGTTTAGTATGGAAGATTCCAAGCGAGGTACTTTACCCGCTTGTCACGGAATCACCCTCTCCAAAGACTTTTGTCCAAAGTCTGATGAAGAGAGAGCTTGCATGAGTGTTATACCCTACGCTTCTGCTGTAGGATCTATCATGTATGCGATATTATGTACTCGCCCTGATGTTGCTTATGCACTTAATGTAGTAAGCAGGTATCAATACAATCCAGGGGAGAGACACTGGACAGTTTTGAAGAACATTCTTAAGTACTTGCGAAGGACTAAAGAAATGTTCTTGGTGTATGGTAATGGAGATCTCCAAATGGAGGCCTTTATTGATTCCATCTTCCAAAGTGATAAGGATGATAGCAAATCTATCTCGGGTTTTGTATTTACCCTCAATGGAGAGGCAGTTGTTTTTGGAAAAGTTCCAAACAGGAAACCGTTGCAGACTCAACAATTAAAGCTGAGTACATTGCTAAAAATGATGTTGCCAAGGAAGCCGTCTGGATGCGGAAGTTCATCTCAGAACTTGGAGTAGTTCCCACCATTATTGATCCAATACCATTGTATTGTGATAATAATGGGGCTATGGCATTGGCCAAAGAGCCCAGGTCCCATCAATGTTCCAGACATATCCAGAGGCGATATCATTTGATCCGGGAGATAGTTGATCGCCGCGAGATCGAGATTCGGAGAGTAGACACAAAGAATAACACCGCGAATCCACTCACCAAGGCCCTTCCACAGGCGCAACATGAGCGATTTTTAGAGATGTTGGGTATGAGATACGCCAATAATTGACCTTAGTGCAAATGGGAGATTGTTGGATATATGTATGCCCTAGAGGCCATTATTTGTATAGTGGATGCTTGGACATGTATATATAGTGAGGACTTTCTTGCTCGACATGATACTATGATATCTGGTTGCTCTTTATCTTAACATGTTCACTTGATTATATTTACTATTCATTTGATACATGTTGATAAAGCCCTTAGGATATTAGCTTGACTACCATGACTATGATGCAGATCATACTAATGAAGCATGTCTAGTCTATAAGCATATCCTTAACTGGTTCATAGTCGAGGGCGTATTCAGACAGGGTGTTTATTATAGAAAACTGCATTTCAATACCACTCATTTATTATCTGTTTTGTTATAGATCGGTACTATTAACCAATGTCTGCTCAGTAAATACAGATTACAGGTATCCGTGACACAATACTGGAAACACACTCAAAATCACGGATATAACGTTTGTGAGCCGACACTACAACCAGAACTGCTAACCGATCAATACCGAAAGAGTTCCTTAGCAAATAAATGCGTGTACACAATTTTGCTCCACCACAATACAAGTGTGCACACAACTCTTTGGCATTGACCATGGTGGGGCAGTCCATGGCACATGGTAGGCACACATGGGGGACAACAATGTTAAATGCAAAAAGTGGTGATGTGATATAAAGCATCAAGTCTCCCTCCAATCTACTGAGTACAACCCAGGCTTCTACAAAGAAATCAAGCAATACCAGTGGAATTGTGTGTAAGTCGATGGCATGCACCCCGCGAGTCCGCGGGGAGGAGGAAAGTGTAAATAACAATAATTTTAGCATTGTAACATCAACTATTAGCCAAGATCGTAATCTAAACCATATCTAGCATCTAACCTATGAAGTATAAACTAAAGTACAGAAGTTATACCTCATGAATCCGGTCCTTCTATGCTTCTCCCGCTGTCCTCCTCTCCTGCACAAACCCTTCAGAGTGATACAGTTGTCGCCTCCTCGTCGGCTTCCTTGAATCCAGATGATCCACCCGAACGTTTGTGTACCGAACTTTCTCTTCTATACCAAAGAAACTAGATCAACTAGTGTGCTAAACTAGAAGACCTAGAGTGTGTAAATGATGTAGATTGATTGAGGAGTCTTCTATTGCTCAAGGTTACTTAACTCATGAGTGTTCTTGAGCTTGAGGGTATTGGAGATGGCTATGGAAAAAATCAAGTGAGCTAAAAGATGATGAAGGAAAAGGGTTTTTCTCTCTATTTTCTAAACTGAACTCTTCTAATTATATCATAGATAAATCTATATCAATAATTAAAAAGAGGTTCAATTTACAATAGAATGACTCATGGGTCAAATGAGCACCATGTGTCCAAAGCTCCCAAGTCCTTATTCATGCAATATCCACATAATTTCCATTTACATAAAATGTATTAATTATTTAAACCAAAATGATTAATACAATTATGTCATGCCATCTACAAAATCATTTTTGTACAAATTAAAAAAACGCCCCTCGTCCGTATATATATATATATATATATATATATATATATATATATATATATATATATATATATATATATATATATATATATACACCCGTATCCTTATTCCAAAAAAATACGAATACAAAAGACGAAGACAATCCATCAGTACAATACTAGGATCCGGTTTAAACCAACCCCCACTAGTATTGTCCGTCCGAATCATCATTCCTGCATAAGTACATGCACGTGTTCGAACCCTGTCGTAAAAACCATACGACATCTACACGTTTTTCCCGATGCAGGGAAACGCTCTGTGTGGGACTCTAAAGAATCGACTTCACGCCGGCAGTGGGTTTAACCACAGGCCGCAAGCGGTACTAGCTGCACGTAACGGCCCCCAGGTATTGTCGATAAGAAAGCCGATGAGAATAACTCATACGAACTCCTACTGAGTCTATCCAAGACAATTTCCGTACAGTCCGGTTTGTTCGTCTAAGAGCATCGCATATCGGGCATAGGGGGCGGTAAACGTCAGACCCCTAATAGTGGTATAAGTCGTGTCGGAGTACAGTCCAATACACCATGAGAAACTACTGGAGTACCTACCAGTAAATCTCACTTGCCCTGGCCAGGGACTATGTAAAATGGCGTTTCGAATACAGCGCGATATCAACCCCCAATACCGGGAGAGACGAATCATATCTAACCGCCACTGCCTCCAAGTGCTTCAGGACTGTACCCAACTACTACCGGTTTGCACGACTCAGTAGAGCCTATTAGTGTATATGCCTTAGGGGCCATTATTGTATCATACTGGCTTGTATATTACTTAATGGAAGCTTGGGATATTCACAGTTATATTAACAGTCTTGCTAAACATGGTAGTATGCTACTTGGTTTATATCTATCTTAATATGTGTGTACGTATTGATAGAGCCCTTAAGATCTTGCTTGACTACCAGCTTTGTGATGGCAGTCATACTAGTGGGGGCTGGGTAGTCTACAAGCACATCTTTTTTCAGGTCCCTGGTCGTAGGATTATCGAGATAGGGCATCGATACTCCGGAGTAGACTAGTGTGTACGCTTCTCATCCCAGTTGGGAAGATGGTCTGTCCCACAGCCATCAGTACGTCGTACTGGAGATAGTATACAGGTGCTCGTTGGGTTACGGGTACACCGGACAGGACTCGTAGGGAACTGTTGGTTGGTATTATACCCATCGTCAGTTAACAGTTCCCAGGTGACATGAGTACAGCATAGTCCGCAGACTTGACACTGCTTCTTCGCCTCGAGTGTGTTCTCACTGTTCTTAGATTGCTACCCTACCACGGCTCAAAGGAGTCGTGCAAACAGGTAGCAGTTGGGTGCAGTCCCGAAACACTTGGAGGCAGTGGCAGTTAGACAGGATTCATCTCTCCCGGTATTGGGAGTTGATATCGCGCTGTGTCTGGAGAGCCATTACGCAAAGTCCCTGGCCAGGGCAAGCGAGATTTACTGGTAGGTTTTCCAGTAGTTTCTCAAGGTGTAATGGGCTTCGCTCCGACACGACTTATACCGCTTTTAGGGGACCGACGCTTGCCGTCCCCCTAGGCCAGATATGCGATAGACCTAGACGAACAGACCGGACTGTACGGAGATTGTCACATCAGGCTCAGTAGGAGTTCGGATGGGTTTCCTCATCGGCCTTCTTATCGACATCTACCTGGGGACCGTTACGTACAGCTAGTGCCGCTTGCGGTCTGTGGTTAAACCCACTGCCAGCATAGTAGTCGAGTCTTTAGAGTCCCACACAGAGAGTTTCCCTGCTTCGGGCGAAACGATATAGAGGTCGTATGGTTTTACGACAGGGTTCGGACACGCACGTGCATTTATGCACGTACGTTGTTTGGACAGTTTTTACTAGCGGGCTTTGGTTTAAGCAAGATTCTAGTATCGGATTATTGGATTTATACAGTCTAAAGTATTTCCGTGTTTTCACGGATAGGAGGGGCGTTCTCGTAAATTGTCGAGAAGCTTCTAGAAGGATGATGACTTAGAGGTTAAGGTGGCATTTGCATTTATTGGATTAATGAGTCATGGTGTGATTCATCCATGGAGTTAATGTTGCATTAATGATTTAAATGACTTATGAGATGAATCACTATGTGAGTTAATGAAGCATGAAGATATTTTTTATTTGTTATTCATTTAATAAATATGTTATGCTTCATATATATCACAATGATTTCATTATTCCAAAAGGATTATCACCCTCACCTTCTCTCTCCTTAAGCTCTCTCTCTTCAAACCCTAACCCTAACCTCTCATGTGTTGAGATCAAGGGTTAGCAAGACTTATTAATCCCTAATCCTACTCTATATTCCCTAGGTTGCTTAGATTAGCACTTTGAGTAACCTAGTTACCTCAAGTTATAGGTCAAGCTTGGAGTAGCAGCTCTCGGGTGGATCTTCTATTACAAAGAGGAGGCCGACGAGGAGGTGGTCAAAGAGAACAAGAAGGACTTGGTTCATTAGGTATAATCTTCTTTCATAGTAGCTAATGTCTTCTATGGTTTTGTTAGTTAAGGTTTGGCAAAGATCCGTAAGTTAGTCGATGTTTGTTTTAAACAAAATGATTGTTTTACCTATTCCGCTTCCCCGCAATACGTGGGGTGTCTTACGTCGACTTACAGTGGTATCAGAGCCTCCCTAAACCATAACTAACTTGTTAGCAAATTCGTTAGAAATTCGATCGCGAAACGAACCGGAAAAATCATCATTTTCACACAGTTTCTGTCGATTTTAAAACGGGGTCTAAAAATTTTTCAGGGACCCTTAAAATTACAAGCAGAGAATTATAAGAATACTGGAGAAATTTGGGTTCCTGACTCGGCCAAACAGCCGCGGAACCGCGGCCGATCCAAGCGATTCGCCGCGGAACCGCGGCCGAGTTGAAGCCGGGTCACCCCAAAATTCCAGTAACTCTTCTGTGTTAATTTTGGTATTTCTGGGATATTTTGTTTCTGCTCAAGTCTCAGGTGCACAGAGAAGTTTTTGGAGTAGATCCATTTGCGTTTGCTCGATCAAAATTCTACGATGTTTGGCTAAATAGATTATATCTGTGATTTGTATAATGTGTTCGTAAACCTCCCCTAACTGCTAGTATGTCGGTTTGTAGGGGGTTGCACATTTCTGTAATGTTATTACTGTTTGTGTTTGTGGACTTGTTGGATTGTCGTGAATGGATAGCCGGGGATGTGAGACGAGCGTTTCTTTCATTCAAATATAATTTGTAAATTATTGTAATATTCTTTTGCGGGGCACATCCAGGTTGCGGTTGTAGCCACCGTTGTATTATTTCATTTACTGATTTATGCTCCTAGGATAGACCCAAGGTGGGGTGCACAAACTACCGGGTACTTTGAAGTGTTTAGTGGCCTACTCACGTTGTTGAGGGAGACCGCTTCACTTAGGATACTTGGCGGGTAGTTTGCCGTACCCGTAGGGGTCTAGGGTGGGGTTTTGGCTATTCATCACGACTGTGTAATCCGTCTTTCTTTGCAGGCTCAAAAGAAATGCGGATTCGTAGAAAATCCAATTTGTTCATCTATGATCTGGAATGCCTATTATTGCATCTGACGAATGTACAATATCTATATATGATAGCTATTAGGCGTCACTTATGTTTTACACCCGCGCTAGCCCAGCCCCCGCTCTGTCGTTAGTTAAGTAACCTAACGGGTGATGACGGGACCTAGTGGCGAATGCGGATGGCATAAGAGGACGTTGTATTTTCGTTGTTTTCTGCAATGATAGGTTAATGATGGGATGCATTACATTAATGCAAAGAAAATAAACCAAAGTTGAATCGTTGGAATAGTTTAAAAGAAACCATTCGGTTATTTTAAAACAGAGGATATTTTTTAAATTGCGGAGCTTTAACCACTCCTTTTAAAAGCTATCAGGTTCCTTCGGTCATATCAAGTTCACTACGTTCACGGTTTCGCCAAAACCATTCGTAGCCCTCCGTCATTTCATTTGGGTATTCAGTAGTATTCAAGCTATGTATTTTGGCCAAAGTCAAGGCATAGTGTTTGGTAGCTGCTAGGTATTCATTTATTGCATAGATAGATGAGTTAGTTTGGGGCAGTCATATTCTCATTTGACCAACGTCAGGGGTATGTACGGATGGGTTCAAATTAACAAGATAATGATGGATAGAACTTGACATGTGACTTATGACATTTTGACCAACGCCAAGGTCATAAGAGCATGGGGCAAAAATTTATATCGAGAATTTCTAAAGAAACTGAAATTTGCAAAGAGATGCATACCATTTGGAGTTTGATGAATGTTGGTAGGATTCCTTCAGCATAATCACACGATGATATTTGGATCCCGATCCTACTGTGAGTATCCGCTACTCATCAGGAGATTCGTCACTTAACGATCAATGCTATAAACCAAGTAGGTGCCGAGAAAGGTGTCAGCGGGGCTACGCCCCCAGAGAAAAGAGGTTATTTAATTAAGGAACTTCGCAAAAGCGTTGGAAAACCTCCATCGAAGTACCGACACCGGCCTGGCTGAACGGTTAAGCAAGTATTGTACGATGAGAATAGTCCTGGCTAGTTCTTCCTTTTTGGTTTGAGGAGGGATTCGAGAAACGGTGGGAGCCATCCGGTTTAGATAAACTAAAAACCACTCTAAACTTGCAAGAGCATCATGCTAAAGTGTTCCCTCTCTCTCTCATTGCAGCGACCCAAAACATGACAGGCCTTAAGTTACTATTAGAGAAAAATATATTGACAGGGTCAAACTATAAAGATTGGCTGCGGAATGTCAAGATGGCTTTGACTTATGACAAATTGGGGTATGTCCTTACTGCTAAAGCACCTGCTGTCCCTGGTCCTAAATCTAGTAATGCGGATAAGGAAATCCACAAAACCTAGGAGTTAGATTGTGCGAAGGCCAAGTGCATCGTGCTTTCCCTCTATGAATAATGAACATCAGAGGAGGCACGAGGATATGGATCTTGAATCCATATTTCTCCATACAAAGGATCTGTATGGGGAGAAATCTCGTATAGCAAGATACGAGACCTCGAAGAACTTGTTTCAGTCGAGGTTGGCCGTCGGATCGTCTGTAGGAGAACATGTCCTAAAGATGATTGGCTATATAGAAGAGCTCGCAGACCTCGGGATGACTTTGGAGAATGAGCCCTATATAGACTTAATTCTCCAGCCCCTTCCTTCCACCTACGCCCAGTTTATTCTAATTTCAACATTCAAAGAAAAGAAGTTGAACTTCCAGAACTCCTTAACATGTTTAGGAGTGCAGAGGGCACCTTGCAAAAGGTAAGGAAAACACCCGCTATGTTTGTTCGTGGTGCTTCTTCTTCCGGGTCCAAGGCTAGTGCCAAAGGAAGGAAGAATAAGGCCGCTACCAAACCTAGAGGAGGTGTTAGTAAGGTGGGAGCTAAGGGAAAGAAAAAGATTGCGGTGCCAGTAGTGGCAAAGGACGAGTGCTTCCACTGTCGTAGGAAAGGGTACTGGAAGAAGGATTGCAAAGTTTGGAATGCCAAGAACCAGGAACCGAAGCAAGCTGTGGCTTCGACTTCAGGTGTGTTTGTAATTGAAAAATGTCTGTCAATCAACTCTACTTCCTGGGTATTGGATACCGGATCAGGATCTCATATATGCAATTCATTGCAGGCACTGAGAGACCGTAGAGAGCTGAAGGTTGGTGATATGACCCTCCAGGTTGCTAACGGAGCTAGCGTGGGTGCTGTGTCCATAGGGGATTATCACCTAGGATTGACGAGTGGACATATTTTGGTTTTGCATAACTGTTTTTGTGTACCCAGTTTAACTTGTAATATCATATCGGTTTCGTTGTTATCAAAAGAAGGTTATGATTTCACGTTTGTAAGCGATGTTGTTAACATCCACCTTAATCATGGTTTGATTGGGTCTGGTACACTAGATAACGGTATATATGTCTTAAACCAATTACAGATTTTCAATGTCCAGAACACACTAAAAAGAAAGTCTCCAGATTTAAATAAGGCTTTCTTATGGCATTGTAGACTGGGTCACATCAATGAGACAAGGTTAACTAAGTTACATAGAGAAGGATATTTGGATTCGTTCGAATATCAAACTTATGCCACTTGCCAATCATGTCTCAAAGGAAAGATGACAAAGACTTCATTCACTGGACATGGAGTAAGAGCGAGCGAGCTCTTAGGACTCATACACAGCGGTGTATGTGGTCCAATGTCTACACATACAAGAGATGGTTTTTCCTATTTAATTACTTTTACGGATGATTACTCTAGGTACGGATTCATTTTCTTGATGAAACATAAATACGAGGCTTTTGAGAAATTCCAAGAGTATAAGAATGAAGTAGAAAACCAAACCGGCAAAAGTATCAAGACACTGAGATCTGATCGAGGTGGTGAATACCTAAGTGCCGAGTTCCTAGGTTACCTAAAAGAGAAAGGAATTCTCTCTCAGCTTACTCCTCCATACACTCCACAGCATAACGGTGTATCGGAGAGACGGAATCGAACCCTATTGGATATGGTACGTTCCATGATGAGTAATGCTGAGTTACCGCGATCTTTCTGGGGTTATGCGCTAGAATCAGCGGCATATCTTTTGAACATGGCTCCTACCAAGACTGTGCCTACCACGCCATATCAGATGTGGAGTGGGAAGAAACCCTATCTTCAGTATCTGAAGATATAGGGATGTCCAGCTTTTGTTAAAAAGCAGCATGCGGACAAACTCGAGACATGATCAGTACAGTGTAAGTTTGAGGGATATCCAAAGAACTCCAAGGGATATTTCTTCTATTACGCAGAGGAACAAAAGGTTTTTGTTTCTCGTCATGCTCATTTTCTAGAACAGCTGTTTTTAGAAAAGGAAACAAGTGAGAGCGAAATAGAACTGGAAGAAATTCCAGAACCACAAACTACTACTGAAAGTTTGGTAGAACCAGTAGTTCAAGAAGAACAGGACATTCCCGCACCCCTCCGCAGGAGTAGTAGGCCGTCTCATCCGCCTGAGAGATACTACGGTTTTCTCATAGATGGGGATAGAAAGGATTGCATCATTGATGATGATGAACCTACTAGCTTCCAGCAGGCCATCCAGAGCGGCGACTCGGTACGATGGCTAGATGCAATGCGGACCGAGATGGAGTCCATGTACACCAACAAAGTATGGACTTTGGACTTTGCTCCAGATGGGGTAAAACCCATAGGATGCAAATGGATCTTCAAGAAAAAGATTGGTGTAGATGGACAGGTGGAAACCTATAAGGCTAGACTTGTTGCAAAGGGTTTTCGTCAAAGACTTGGTTTGGACTATGACGAAACTTTTTCTCCAGTGGCTATGCTCAAATCCATCCGGGTCCTTCTTGCTATTGTCGCCTTCCATGATTATGAAATCTGGCAGATAGACGTAAAAATGGCTTTTCTAAATGGTAATTTGGAAGAGTGCGTCTATATGGATCAGCCAGAAGGCATCAATCAGAGTGGGAGCAGCGGGAAAGTGTGCAATTTGCTTAAGTCCATTTATGGACTGAAGCAGGCATCACGGAGTTGGAACATCTGTTTTGATGAAACGGTCAAAGAATATGGCTTTATCAAAAATCCAGATGAACCATGTATATATAGTAAAATTGTAGCACGAATTGTCGTATTCGTAGTCTTGTACGTGGATGACATTCTATTGATAGGAAATGACATTCCTATGCTACAATTTGTCAAAGGATTCTTGTCACACAGGTTCTCCATGAAAGACCTGGGTGATGCCTCATTCCGAGCTAGGCCAGTCAGAAATTATATTCTGGGGATCCGGATCTATCGTGATAGATCCAAGAGGATGTTGGGACTTTCGCAGTTCAGGTATATCAACACTGTACTGAAAAGATTCAGTATGGAAGATTCTAAGCGCGGTAATTTACCGGCTTGTCACAGAATCACCCTATCCAAAGAGATGTCTCCCAAGACTGATTTAGAAAGGGATCGCATGTCAGTTATACCCTACGCTTCTGCGGTAGGCTCTATAATGTATGTGATGTTGTGCACCAGACCAGATGTAGCTTACACACTGAGCGTGGTAAGCAGGTATCAGTCAGACCCAGAGGAGAAGCACTGGATAGCAGTAAAGAACATTCTCAAGTACCTGAGAAGAACTAAAGAGATGTTCTTGGTTTACGATGGAAAAGACCTCAAGATAGAGGCCTTTGCTGATTCCAGCTTCCAGAGTGATAAGGATGACTCCAAGTCCATGTCAGGTTATGTCTTTACCCTCAATGGAGGGGAGGTGTGCTGGAAGAGTTCCAAGCAAGACACCGTTGCTGACTCGACGATGGAAGCGGAGTATATTGCTGCTTGCAATGCCGCAAAAGAAGCGGTTTGGATGAAGAAGTTCCTAACAGAACTTCAGGTGGTTCCTACCATTATTGATCCAATACCGCTGTATTCAACAACAACGGAGTTATAGCTTTAGTAAAAGAACCCAGGTCCCATCAGAAGTCCAGACACATCTTAAGGCGGTATCACCTGATCAGGGAGATCATAGATCGCCGGGAGATTGAGATCCGGAGAGTTGCTACAGAGGAGAACACTGCTGATCCATTCACGAAGGCCTTACCTCAGATTCAGTTCGAGAGGCTACTCGAGATGATCGATCTTCGATATGCCAGCGATGGCCCTAGTGCAAGTGAGAGATTGTTAGTGTATATGCCCTAGGGGCTATTATTGTATCATACTGGCTTGTATATTACTTAATGGAAGCTTGGGATATTCACAGTTATATTAACAGTCTTGCTAAACATGGTAGTATGCTACTTGGTTTATATATATCTTAATATGTGTATACGTATTGATAGAGCCCTTAGGATCTTGCTTGACTACCAGCGTTGTGATGGCAGTCACACTAGTGGGGGCTGGGTAGTCTACAAGCACATCCTTATTCAGGTCCCTGGTCGTAGGATTATCGAGACAGGGCATCGATACTCCGGAGTAGACTAGTGTGTACGCTTCTAATCCCAGTTGGGGAGATAGTCTGTCCTACAGCCATCAGTACGTCGTACTGGAGATAGTATACAAGTGCTCGTTGGGTTACGGGTACATCGGACAGGACTCGCAGGGAACTGTTGGTTGGTATTATACCCGTTGTCAGTTAACAAGTCCCAGGTGACATGAGTACAGCATAGTCCGCAAACTTGACACTGCTGCTTCGCCTCGAGTGTGTTCCTATTGTTCTTAGATTGCTACCCTACCACGGCTCAAAGGAGTCGTGCAAACATGTAGCAGTTGGGTGCAGTCCCGAAACACTTGGAGGCAGTGGCAGTTAGACAGGATTCGTCTCTCCCGGTATTGGGAGTTGATATCGCGCTGTGTCTGGAGAGCCATTACGCAAAGTCCCTGGCCAGGGCAAGCGAGATTTACTGGTAGGTTTTCCAGTAGTTTCTCAAGGTGTAATGGGCTTCGCTCCGACACGACTTATACCGCTTTTAGGGGACTGACGCTTGCCGTCCCCCTAGGCCCGATATGCGATAGTCCTAGACGAACAGACCGGACTGTACGGAGATTGTCACATCAGGCTCAGTAGGAGTTCGGATGGGTTTCCTCATCGGCCTTCTTATCGACATCTACCTGGGGACCGTTACGTCCAGCTAGTGCCGCTTGCGGTCTGTGGTTAAACCCACTGCCAGCGTAGTAGTCGAGTCTTTATAGTCCCACACAGAGAGTTTCCCTGCTTCAGGCGAAACGATATAGAGGTCGTATGGTTTTACGACAGGGTTCGGACACGCACGTGCCTTTATGCACGTACGATGTTTGGACAATTTTTACTAGCAGGCTTTGGTTTAAGCCAGATTCTAATATCGGATTATTGGATTTATACAGTCTAAAGTATTTCCGTGTTTTCACGGATAGGAGGGGCGTTCTCATAAATTGTCGAGAAGCTTCTAGAAAGATGATGACTTGGAGGTTAAGGTGGCATTTGCATTTATTGGATTAATGAGTCATGGTGTGATTCATCCATGGAGTTAATGATGCATTAATGATTTAAAATGACTCATGAAATGAATCACTATGTGAGTTAATGAAGCATGAAGATATTTCTTATTTGTTATTCATTTAATAAATATATTATGCTTCATACATATCACAATGATTTCATTATTCCAAAAGGATTCTCACCCTCACCTTCTCTCTCCTCAAGCTCTCTCTCTTCAAACCCTAACCCTAACCTCTCATGTGTTGAGATCAAGGGTTAGCAAGACTTATTAATCCCTAATCCTACTCTATATTCCTTAGGTTGCTTTGATTAGCACTTTGAGTAACCTAGTTACCTCAAGTTAGAGGTCAAGCTTGGAGTAGCAGCTCTCGGGTGGATCTTCTATTACAAAGAGGAGGCCGACGAGGAGGTGGTCAAAGAGAACAAGAAGGACTTGGTTCATTAGGTATAATCTTCTTTCATAGTAGCTAATGTCTTCTATGGTTTTGTTAGTTAAGGTTTGGCAAAGATCTGTAAGTTAGTCGATGTTTGTTTTAAACAAAATGATTGTTTTACCTATTCCGCCTCCCCGCAATACGTGGGGTGTCTAACGTCGACTTACAGAGCCGTGGTAGGGTAGTAATCTAAGAACAGTGGGAACACACTTGATGCGAAGTAGCAGTGTCAAGTCGACGGACTAAGTTGTACTCATGTCACCTGGGAACTGCTATCTGACGATAGGTATAGTACCAACCAGCAGTTCCCAACGAGTCCGTCCAGTGTAACTCATAACCCAATGAGCACCTGCATACTATCTCTAGTACGACGAACTGATGGCTGTGGGACAGACCATCTCCCCTGCTGGGATGAGAAGCGTATACACTAGTCTACTCTGGAGTATCGATGCCCTGTCTCGATAATCCTACGACTAAGGACCTGTATAAATATATGCTTATAGACTACCCAGCCTCTACTAGTGTGACTGCCATCACAACGCTGGTAGTCAAGCAAAGATTCTAAGGGCTCTATCAATATGTATTAGCGATATGTTAAAAGAAACATATACTCATATTAAGATAGATACAAACTAAGTAGCATACTACTATATCGAGCAAGACTGTCATAAATCCGTGTATATATCCCAAGCTTCCAAAATGTAATATACAAACTAGTACTATACAATAATGGCCTCTAGGGCATATCACACTAACAATCTCCCACTTGCACTAAGGCCATGTGCTGGCATATCGCAGACCTATCATCTCGAATAGCCTCTTGAAATGCGTCTGAAGGATGGCCTTTGTGAACGGATGTGAAGTGTTTTCCTCAGTAGCAACTCTCCAAACCTCGATCTCCCGGCGATCCACGATCTCCCTGATCAGGTGATACCGCCTCAAGATGTGTCTGGACTTCTGATGGGACCTGGGTTCCTTTACTAAAGCTATAGCCCCGTTGTTTTCATAATACAGAGGTATTGGATCATCAATGGACGGAATCACCTGAAGATCTGTTAAGAACTTCCTCATCCAGACTGCTTCTTTTGCGGCGTCAGAAGCAGCGATATACTCCGCTTCCATCGTCGAGTCAGCAACGGTGTCTTGCTTGGAACTCTTCCAACATACCGCCCCTCCATTAAGGGTAAAGACATAACCTGACATGGACTTGGAGTCATCCTTGTCACTCTGGAAGCTGGAGTCAGTAAAGGCCTCAATCTGGAGGTCTTTTCCGCCATACACCAAGAACATCTCCTTAGTCCTTCTCCGGTACTTGAAAATGTTCTTTACTGCTATCCAGTGCTTCTCCCTAGGGTTTGACTGATACCGGCTTACCACACTGAGTACGTAAGCAACATCTGGTCTGGTACATAACATCCCATACATTATAGAGCCTACCGCAGATGCGTAGGGTATAATTGCCATGTGATCCCTTTCCAAATCAGTTTTGGGAGACATTTCTTTGGATAGGGTGATTCCGTGACAAGCCGGTAGATTGCCGCGCTTAGAATCTTCCATACGGAATCTTTTCAGTATGGTGTCGATATACCTGGACTGTGAAAGTCCCAACATTCTCTTGGATCTATCACGATAGATCCGGATCCCCAGAATGTAAGAGGCATCACCCAGGTCTTTCATGGAGAATCTGTATGACAAGAACCCTTTGACAGATTGTAGCATAGGAATGCCATTTCCTACCAAGAGAATGTCATCCACGTACAAGACGAGGAATACAACAGTTCATGCTACAATCTTGCTATAAATGCATGGCTCATCTGGATTTTTGATAAAGTCAAATTCTGTGACCGTTTCATCAAAACAGATGTTCCAACTCCGTGATGCCTGCTTTAGTCCATAGATAGACTTAAGCAACTTTCACACTTTCCCGCTGCTCCCACTCTGAATGAAACCCTCTGGCTGATCCATATAGACGCACTCTTCTAAATGTCCATTTAGAAAAGCCGTCTTTACATCCATTTGCCAGATCTCATAATCGTGGAAGGCAGCAATGGCAAGAAGGATCCAAATGGATTTGAGCATAGCCACTGGAGAAAAGGTTTCATCATAATCCAAACCAGGTCTTTGACGAAAATCTTTTGCAACAAGTCTAGCCTTATATGTTTCAACCTGTCCATCTACACCAATCTTCTTTTTGAAGATCCATTTGCAGCATACGGGTTTTACCCCTTCTGGAGCAATGTCCAAAGTCCATACTTTGTTGGTGTACATGGACTCCATCTCGGTCCGCATTGCATCCAGCCATTTTACCGAGTCAGTGCTCTGAATGGCTTGCTGGAAGTTAGTTGGCTCATCATTATAAATGATGCAATCCTCTCTATCCCCGTCTACGAGAAAACCGTAGTATCTCTCGGGTGGATGAGATAGCCTACTACGCCTGCGGAGTGGTGCGGGAATGTCCTGTTCTTTTGAAACTTCTGGTTCCACTAAACTTTCAGTAATAGCTTGTGGTTCTGGAATTTCTTCCAGTTCTATTTCGCTCCCACTTATCTAATTTTCTAAGAATTCAGTTTCCAAGAAGCGGGCATGTCGAGAAACAAAGACCTTTTGCTCCTCTGCGTAATAGAAAAAATACCCCTTAGAGTTCTTTAGGTATCCCACAAACTTACACTGTACTGAGCATGCCTCGAGCTTGTCCGCATGCTGCTTTTTAACAAAAGCTGGACATCCCCATGTCTTAAAGTGTTTAAGACAGGGTTTCTTCCCACTCTACATCTGATATGGTGTGGTAGGCACTGACTTAGTAGGAACCCGGTTCAAAAGATATGCAGCTGGTTCTAGTGCATAGCCCCAGAATGATCGCGGTAACTCAGCTTTACTCATCATTGAACGAATCATATCTAATAGGGTTCTGTTCCGCCTTTCCGATACACCATTGTGTTGTGGCGTGTATGGAGGAGTAAGCTAGAGAGAATTCCATTCTCTTTTAGATAATCCAGGAACTCGACACTCAAGTATTCACCACCTCGATCAGATCTCAGTGTCTTGATACTTTTACTTATTTGTTTTTCCACTTCATTCTTATATTCCCGGAATTTCTCAAAAGCCTCGGATTTATGCTTCATCAAGAAGACATGTCCGTATCTAGAGAAATCATCCGTAAAAGTAATGAAGAAAGAATAACCACTTCGCACATGTGTAGACATTGGACCACACACATCGCTGTGTATGAGTCCCAAGAGTTCGCTAGCTCTTACTCCGCGTCCAGTGAACGGAGTCTTTGTCATCTTTCCCATGAGACAGGATTGACAAGTTGCATAAGATTGATATTCGAACGTATCCAAATATCCCTCTCTATGTAATTTAGTCAACCATGTTTCATTGATGTGACTCACTCTACAATGCCATAAGAAAGCATGATTTATATCTAGAGTCTTTCTTTTATGTGTGTTCTAGATATTGAAAATTTGTAGTTGGTTTAATACGTATATACCGTTATTTAGAGTACTTGACCCAATCAGACCATGATTGAGGTGGATGTTTACGACATCGCTTACAAATGTAAAATCATAACCTTCTTTACATAACAAAGATACAGAAATGATATTACAAGTCAAACTAGGTACAAAAAAACAGTTGCGCAAAACCAAAATATGTCCACTCGTCAATCCAAGGTTATATTCCCCTACGGACACAGCATCCACGCTCGCTCCGTTAGCAACCCTGAGGGTCATATCACCGGTCTTCAGAACCCTACAGCTTCTCAGTGCCTGCAAAGAATTGCAGATATGAGATCCTGATCCGGTATCCAATACCCAGGAAGTAAAGTTGATTGAAAAGCAGTTTTCAATTACATACACACCTGAAGCCGAAGCCACAACTTGTTTCGGGTCCTAGTTCTTGGCCTTCCAAGCCCTGCAATCTTTCTTCCAATAGCCTTTCTTTTGAAAGTAGAAGCATTCTTCCTTTCCTACTGTCGGCCCCGCTGCCCTTGCCTTTCCCTTTGCTTCCACCTTATTAACACCACATCTCGGTTTGGTGGGGGCCTTCTTCTTCTTTCCTTTGGCATTCGCCTTGGATCTAGAAGAGGAAGATCCACCAACAAATAGAGCGGGTGTTTCCCTGACTTTTTGCAGGGTGCCCTCAGCACTCCTCAACATGTTGAGGAGTTCCGGAAGTTCAACTTCTTTACCTTGAATATTAAAATTCAAGATAAACTTGGCGTAGGTGGAAGGGAGGGACTGCAGAATTAAGTCTGTATACAGCTCATTCTCTAACGTGGTCCCGAGGTCCGCGAGCTCCTCAATGTAGCTAATCATCTTAAGGAAGTGTTCCCCTACAGATGATCCGACGGCCAACCTCACCTGAAAAAGTTTCTTCGAGGTCTCGTATCTTGCGATACGAGATTGCTCTCCATATAATTCCTTGGTATGGAGGAATATGGATTCAAGATCCATATTCTCATGCCGCCTCTGATGTTCACTGTCCATCGAGGCCAGCACGAGCCACTTGGCCTTCACGCAGTCTATCTCCCAGGTCTTAGGGATTTCTTTATCCGCGACATTGGATTCTAGACCTGGGACAGCAGGGGCTTTAGTAGTAAGGAGATACCCTAATTTGTCATAAGTGATTGTCATCTTGACATTCCTGAACCAATCTTTGTAGTTTGGCCCTGTCAATATATTTTTATCTAATAGTAACTTAAGGCCCGTCATGTTTTGGTTGCTGCAATTAGGAGAGAGAGAAGAAACACTTTAGCATGATGCTCTTGCAAATTTAGATTGGTTTTTAATTTATCTAAACAGGATGGCTCCCACTATTTCTCGAATCCTTCATCAAACCATAAAAGAAGAATTAGTCAGGATTAATCTCATCGTACAATTCTTGCTTAACCGTTCAGCCAGGCTAGTGTTGGTACTTCGATGGAGGTTTTACGACGCTTTCGCGAAGTTCCTTAATTAAATAACCTCTTTTCCCTAGAGACGTAGTCCCGCTAACACTGTTCTAGACACCTACTTGGTTTATAGTATTGATCGTTAAGTGAAAAAATCTCCCAAGGAGTAGCATAAACTTACAGTAGGATCGGGATCCAAATATCATTGTGTGATAATGCTGAAGGAATCCTACCAATATTATCAAACTCCAAATGGTATGCAGCACTAGCAAGTTTCAGTTTCTTTAGAAACTCCCGATGTGGATTTTTTCCCCATGCTCTTATGACCGTGACAAAGGCTAACAAATCATAAGTCACATGTCAAGTTCTACCCGTCATTATCCAGGTTAATTTGAACCCAGCCATACTTACCCTTGACTAAGGCCAATAAAGTAGTATGACTGTCCTAAACCAACGCATCTGTCTATGCTACATATGAATACCCAGCAGCTACCAATCACTATGCCTTGACTAAGGCCAACAAACATAGCTTGAATACTATTGAATATTCATATGAAATGATGGAGGGCTATGAATAGTTTTGGCGAAACCGTGAACGTAGTGAACTTGATATAATCGAAGGAACCTGATAGCTTTTTTTAAAAAGGGGTGGTTTAAACTCCGCATTTTAAAAGTTTTATTGTTTTGAAAACCGAGTGGTTTTTAAAATTGTTCCAACGATTCAGCTTTGGTTTGTTTACTTTGCATTAATATAATGCAGTCCCATCAATTTATACCTATCATCACAGAAAAAGACGAAAATACGTCTGCTTATGCCATCCGCATTCGCCACTGGGCCCCGTCTAACACCGTTAAGTTACTTAACTAACGCCAGAGCGGGGGCTGGACTAGCGCGGATGCAAAACATAAGTAGCGTCTATTATATAACATATATAATAATAGCATTCGTCTGACACAATAATAGGCATTCCAAATCACAGATGAATATGTTGGATATACTAGGAATACCGCGTTTCGTTTAAGCCTGTAACGAAAGACGGATTCCACGGTCGTGATGAATAGCCAAACTCCACCCCAGACCCCTACGAGTGCGAAAAACTACCCGCCAAATTCCAGAAGTGAAGCAACCTCCCTCAACAAAGTGAGTAGGCCACTCGGTACTTCATAGAACCCAGTAGTTTGTGCACCCCACCTTGGGTCTATCTTAGGAGCAGAAAACAGTAAAAAGAAATAATACAGCGATGGCTACAATCTCAACCCGGATGTGCCCCGCAAAATAATATTACATCAATTTTACAATTTACATCGAATGAAAGAAAAAAACCGCTCAACTCACATCCCCGGCTATTCATCATCGACGATCCAACAAAATTCATATACACAAACCAACTGTAACGTTTTGAAAATCGTTTAGGTGAAATTTCGGAGAATCGGTAAAATAACGGGTGTTTTCCGTAAAAATCAAGATATAATTATCTTTCATCATAAAATCAAATATACATATTCTAGCTATGTAATTGCTAGTATTTGGTGTTTATTGAGTCACTTGTAAAATTTCTAGTTGACTGAAATATTTTCCGAAATTAATTATTTTAAATATTATTTTAAGCCTTCACTAATACATTTAATTAGGGATAATTACATATTAGAATGGATTAATACAAGTTTTGTACATCATGACATATTAAACCAAGATGTAACATATTGTTTTTGAAATGAAAAGAAATTGTCAAACGGTTTTAGAAAATATGATAGAAAAAGGCTTAAATTGTGAAAATAAACTAAATAGAAATTGAGGTTTGGTATTTATTTTCTTCTGTGTGCACCCACTCACTCACTTACACTCACACAAACACCCCCATTCCCCATGGCTTGGCCGAGCCCATCTTGAGCAGCCCCATTTTCCCCAAAGCTTTCCCCACTTCAATTAATCAAAAGAAAACAAAAAAAGAAAGCAATTAAACAAAAGAGGTATGGGTTTATATACTTAATGTATGGGTTATTGACTTGGTCAAACTCCCCACACCCTCTCTCTCCTCTCCCCTAAGTCAGCAGCAGCTCCCCACAACAGCCCCAAAATTTCCCAACTCATTCTCTTCAAAAAATGCATAAACTTTTGCCCCAAAAATCCAAACAAAAAAAATCCTACAAATTTCAAATCCCATCCTTACCCATTTTTCCTTGGCTATTCTAGTATGGATCTTGGTGAAAAAAGAGCATTTTGGGAGGATAGATCTCAAGTTTGATCTCTTGATTTGTGAGGTATAAATTTTAACCTATGGTTTAATTGTTGGATCGTTACTTCAAATTAAGTTAATTAAGAGTTTAATTTAGGTGTTATATTGCAAGTCTAAATTCAAGATTAGGGTTTGTGAAATTCAAGTTAGGGTTTTTATTTCATCATTAAGTATGCAATGTATAGTTTAACATCTTAATTTATGCAAAACCTAGTTTAGTTGTTAAATTGTAAATTGTTACAATTAATTTGTCCAAATTGCATAATTTTTGCAAACTAGGTTTATAGGAATTATGAATATAATTGAGAGAAAATTCTAGTTAATATTTTTATGACCTAATTAAGTTATTTGGTGAACATTGTGGCCATTAGGATTGTTAAAATATCAAGTTTTGTACTAAAACGGCTAATTGATGCTTACTAGGTTTCTTGAAATAAATCAATTTGATCAATTTTAAGGTTTTGATGATTTGCACCCTATTTCATATATATTTAGTGAGTTGTGAAACCACGATTGGTACGTTTGGGTTTTTTCTCGATCAATCGGTGTTCGTACGCCGATGTCGAGGGTTATTGGTCCTTTTGCATGAGCGGGTCATAGGTTTTAACCTATGTGCGTTTCGTGTGCCGTTTTAGTTTTTGTCCGCGATTTCGGTTTACGATATTATATGTTGCATATAGGTACCCCTCACGTGGACTTCAGACGATGAAGAAGAGCATGGAGACATCGACTTCGGCAAGTGAGGATCAGGTGAGTAGATATATATCTATGGGGGAAGTCGGGTGGATGGCGTATAGCACCCCCGTAGTTCATAGTGTAGTATACGATTACGTATATATATATATATATATGTTTGTTATGAGACTAGATGATTATCTAGATATACCTTAGGAGTTCGTGGATAAACTTTGGTGTAATTGGATGATAGTGTCGATAGTTAGTTTTAGTCGCGAACCCTAGATTAATGATTTGCATACACGCACACACATACACTTGCATACATTTATTTACTTGTGCGTATATGGGGATAGTATGTATATATAAATACACATAGGTATGGGACTATGTATATATATATATATATATATATATATATGGATGATGAAGATAGTACATGATATTTGGAGATGAGTCAATGAGATTGGACATGATGCCATGAGATCGGTGATGCGACATGGTTCGTATTATGAGATACGACATGATTAGTACAGCGGGTCCTTGGCGATGTGTTTTCATACACACGCATATATATATATATATGGTATCAGTATGTACTAGACGTAGATCAGTACCCAGATCATGATATGATGATAAAGATACCGGATGAATAATGAGATAAATGTGATATTGACCCGTACCCAGATTGGGATGTCGTACGATGGATTTACCTTAAGAACTATATATTGATGATAGATCCGCACTCTTGACTCGAGAATGTCATGTTATATATTGTATCGTGTGTGATATTATTGAGGGGGATCACCGACTATTATATGTTATATATATCGACTCAGATTTAGGTGGTTTCCTTACCTTTTTGATTAGCATGTTAGTTTAGTCATGTAGTTTACTTGTAGATGTTAGACTAGACTCGAGTCATACCTATTTCAAAACTAATGAATCGTGAGTATTTTAAAGACAGGACAAGGGATTCTACGGATATTTCGAAGGACGTACCTTTTCTTAAAAAAACACTGTAGCCCTATTTTTCTAAATACACGATTTGGGTTATTCAAATGGCAAAACTGTATGACTCATATTTATATAGATGCAGATTCCTTATTGTTGCGTTATTATTCATGTTCTGCATATTCATGTTGTTCGCATCGCATTACATGCTTATATTGTGCTTTTCGTTAGTTATTATCAAAATCATGCTGTCAGGACACCAGCACCATTACCGATGATGCGTATGCTCCACGTACACCTGCTTGCCGGCTCACACACATCATCATCGGTAATTGCCATGTCACGCTCATTTTAGAGAATACTGATTCATTGATATCGCTGATTAGCTGATAGTTTCGACATGATACTGGTGAGCCTGCCATTATATGATAGCTTAGACATTGCATTTATTTACTGCGTTATATCATGCATATACATTCATATATTCATTGCCATGCAATAATTTGGGTCAGTCCGGATTGCCGGAGCCCAGTATTCATTATTTATTCACATCATGATTTATGATTTCGGATTTCCATGAGATTTCTGGATTTAGAGAAACCGCAAAGATTTATAAACTGATTATCACTTTCAAAAGATAAAAGTGCGGTTTTCTCATGATATGATTTGAGATATGTCCACCATGAGTTTTCTCGACTCTTGAGCGATATCATACACCCGATTCGAGGAGGAGGAGGAACCGTCTGTGGGTGCATGGTGGACCCGATGCGGTACCCCAGGGCAAGATGGTCGCAGATGATGGCGTTGAGCCTGAGACAGGGGAGCATTGCTGACTTGTGATTTTATTGTGACTCGACGGATATCCGGAGGATACCGATCTGAGTACAGGCCAGTCCGGATAGCCGGAGCCTGAGGTTTTGAGATTTGATGATATGGGCCAGTCCGGATAGCCGGAGCCCTAGATATTGAGACTCGAGGTTACAGGCCAGTCCGGATTGCCGGAGTCTGAGATATTGAGATATTGAGTTTTATGTTTTGTGTCGATGCTTGACACTGATTTCATGTTGATTTCGTTGATGATACCTTGATTTATAAATATACAGAAATCTCACTAAAGAAAACAGTTGTCACGTTCATCATGCATTCTGTTTTCATGCATTCTTACCTCACATTTATGATATGTTGCTATCTGAGGCACTGACACGAGCACATGGTATTACACTTATGTATAGATGTTACCCTTGCCACCTTTTCATGCTTCAGACTTTATCATATTGAGAATATATATTACTGATCGTATTGACCTAGGTTTGAGTCATGCATACGATTTCTGCTCGGTGATGTTTTCTACTCACGAGTTGGCAACTCACCCCCGTTGTGCCACAGTTCTTGCAGGTTTGCCGTACAGGTTTCATTACGGTTTTCTGGCACACTGCTTCCATTCCGGGTGATTGCTTTGGTAGGCGGGTTCACTCGCATCGTGACTGTTGGATATAGTGCCCTCAAAGTCAATTATTGGATCACAGGCACGTGATTGCAATGATTGAGGGAGGACCTATGCCGGTAAGACAGTCTTACTCGAGATGATAGTATGCTATCGGGTTTATCTTTATCATCGTGTACAGCTTTAGGTGACATTACAGGTCACTATTACACATTGATAGAGCACATAGGATTCTTGCTTGACGGCGAGCAGTATGATGGCGATCATATACGTGGGAGCTGGGGTCTATAAGCACATCCTTAAAGTGGTCCCTAGTCGTGGGAGTTTCGAGACTGGGCATCGATACTCCATTAGTAGACTAGTGTATACAGTCGAGACCCCGACGAGGGGCGATGGCCGGTCTCATAAGCCATTGGTGTCAGTTGGATCACCTAAGATGTATACAGGTGCTCATGGGTTATGAGTACACCGGACATGACTCGCCGGGAACATGTTAGTTGGTATTATACCTGACGTCAGATAGCAGTTCCCTGGTGACATGTGTACAGGTTAGTTCATCGACTTGAGATCGTCATTTGTCTTGTGTGAGTTCCCACTGTGCTTTGATTACTACCCTACCACGGCTCAAAGTAGTCGTGCAAACATGTTTTAGTTGGGTACAGTCCCGAGCCACATGGAGGCAGTGAGCGGATCGGCAGGGGTTTCTTCTCTCCCGGTATTGGGGGTGAGATCGCGATGTGTCTAGGAGAGCCATTACACGAAGTCCTTGGCTAAGGCAGGAGATTTACTGGTAGGTATTCCAGTAGTATCTCAGGGTGTTCTGGGCTACACTCCGACACGACTTGTACCGCTTTTGGTGGTCTGACTTTTACCAACCCCCTAGGCCCGACATGCGATGCTCATAGACAAACGGACCGGACTGTACGGATATTGTATCATCGCTTGAAGATTAATAAAGTCTTCATTTGTGTTCTGGGGTTCTTAGTATTTATTTCTTGCTTTATTTACTTGCTATTATATTCTTGCCATTTACTTGCACTTTATTTTCATGCCATTTACTTACTTGCTTGTTGTTCTTTTCCTTTCCTTTTTATTTTCATTTGCTCTTTTTCTTTGTTGTTTTGGTTTGTGAATATTGGTGTTGTTAGGAAAAAGAATGGTTATGTAAGTTAAAGTTTTCGTTTCTCATTCCCTTTGCCCGATATTTTATAATTGAACTCCGTCCAAACTCTACGCAAGCGCTCTGTTAGGCACCCTACCCTACCAAGGTATCGGTGATCCCTAACTGTGACCGGTTGCGTTCGGTTTGATCGGAGGCGAAAGTCAAGAGGCAAGAACAGACGGACAGGGGTCAATAAGCCGGATTTCACTAATACCGCGCTTAAGCACCCTAATCTATGTTGTTGCCGATTGCACTAGCTTCTGTTAGTTATATGTATGCCATAGAGGCCATTACTGTACATACGATGTATATTGTAGTGAATGCTTGGACATATATAAGGAGGACTTTCTTGCTCGACATGTTAGTATACTATCTGGTTGCATTTTATCTTTACATGTACACTTATTGTCTCTCTATTACATGTTGATAAAGCCCTTAGGATGAGTACTTGACTACCAGGATTATGATGCAGATCATACTAGTGGGGATAGGGTAGTCGGTAAGTACATACTTCAAATGTTTCTAGTCGTGAGAGTATCGAGACTGGGCATCGATACTCCAGAGTAGACTAGCGTATGCACTTCTCGACCCATGAGATGGGCGATGGATGATCCCATATCTATTGGTGTTTGACATCAGAGAAGGTATACGGGTGCTCAGTGGAGACTGGGTACAATGGACGGACTCGCCGAGAACTCCTAGATGGTATTATACCTATCGTTGGATAGCAGTTCTCTGGTGAACTGGTACAGGTTAGTCTATAGACCCGAGATTGTCATAGAGTCTTGTGTGATTCCCACTGTGCTTTAATTTCCACTATACCACGGTCAATAGATCGTGTAAAAAGGTGGTTTTTGGGTACAGTCCCAGTCACATGGAGGCAATGAGCGATAGGAGGGGTTTCGTCTCTCCCAGTATTGGTAGATGATGTTGCGCTATGCTCGATTGGCCATAACAGGAAATTCCTGGCCAGGGTTGCTGAGATTTACTGGTAAGTGTTACCAGTAGTTTCTTGAACCGTTATAGACCTTACATCGGCATGACTTATCAGGCTAATGGGGTCTAACGTTATACCACCCCCAGGCTATGATATGCGACATATTAGACGAAGAGACCGGACTGTACGGTAGTGTTACTGATTGGATTCGCAGGAGTACGAGCAGGCTTGCTTGTTGATCTTTTGATCTCTCAATACCCGGGCGGCCGTTACATTTAGCAGACCGCTTGCGGCTTGTGAGTGTTTGATATGATCATCACCTACTGCCGGCGTGTTGACGAGTCTTTAGAGTCCTACAGAGAGGTTTCCTGGCTCAAGCGAAACGGAGTAGGAGCACATATATGATATGTGCGGGACCGAGATTAATGCGTGTATGTGATACCGCATTCTATTCTCGCGATGTGTGTCATGATTGGTTATATGTAATATAGTCAGGTTATCGGATCAAGTGTTGATTCGATAAGATATTACATTTAATATTAGTCGGTTATATGTGATATAGCCGGATTATTAAATCAAGTGTTGATTTGATAATTTAATATTAATTATATATTTAATATATTATATTACATTAGCTAGTATTAGCTCACTTAAGATTTCTTTTCTCACATTTGATACACTTTGCATATATGTGATATATGTATTGTTTTCTAATTGCACATAAAATGTATATGTGATATATATTGTTGTGTCATGCTAGGTTACACTTGCAACATGAATGTATGAGACTTATACCATGCTAGGATTAAAGCTAGGGTTTGATATTTATCACTTAAGTTATCACAAAATAGTGAAGACTTAGTCAATGTTTCAAGCTTGGATGAAGCTTGTAGAACATTGACAAAGTCCACTCTTTTGTCATTCCTTAAGATATTTGTTAACCCAACCTTAACCCTTGACCTTGTTTTATTATCTACATGAGTTAGGCATGATACTTACTCACCCATGGTTGCAATTCTAACCTCACTCTCTCATGAGTTTCATTTCTTCTTCTTCTTCAACAAAAGAAAAGGCTTGCTAGGTTTTTTCCAAGTGAAGAATTAGTGTGATAAAAATAAAACTAAAGTGAGCCCACTTCCTACTTTATCATCCTCTACTACTTGTCATTTAGTTTAGGGTGTTTGCTTCACTAATCCCACCATTAGTGAAGAGATAGCTTGGGTTAGTGTCTCCTCGACGTAGATCATTTTCGGCCTCGAAGACTTCGATGCAAGCTAGTTCGTTTCTTCATGGGAGCCTTTCTAGAGTCCGGGAGTTCGTGATCGCAGCGAAGGGACTACTACACGGAGCTATTGAAGTGAAGGACCGGTCTACAAAAGTTGCATTCCTTGTTCACTTTAGATGTAAAGTGTTTACATTATGTTTCGTCAGATTTTCTAGTATTGATTCTAGGGTTAGGGTTAGATAGGACGGTAAATTTTTTAAATTGGCATGGACGATGCCTCCCGAAAACTTGCTGCCGCGCTAGGCAACCCAACAGTGGTATCAGAGCCATGCTAGAAAATTAGACGGTATTTGCTAGGATTACGAAACCGAAACTACTCCGAAACACCCGATACGAAAACTTGGTTTCTGTCGAATTTAAAAGTCTTCAAAAAATTTTTAAACAACTGCAGAATTTTGTATGAGATATAACATGAACACTGTGAAAATTTGAAAGGGTTTTGGCTAGCCACATCAGGCTAAAAACCGGCCTGCTCGGTTTTCCCGAGAAGTCTGGGCTTCAAATTTCCACTGTGTTCCAGTCTTTGGGTTTTGGGGTTTCAGGTGTTGTTTGTTTTTGCTAAAATTTCATGTGATGTTAACTTTCTGCAAAAGCAATTCGGAGTGTTTCGTAATCGTAATTCTAACATGTATTCGGGTTATTTAGACGATGTTAAAAAGTTCGAACGGATATCAATAACCTAATTTTTTCCCCGCTGGAAATTTTTCCAAGAGTTGGATTTTTTCCGAGTTTAAAATTTTCAGAAAATCATGCAAGCGATTTTGTGGACCCTCTAGAAGAACGAAACCCTAGCTCGATTATATGACCGTCAGAACCACCATCAAACCCTAGGGTTTGTGGTAGTTCAGCGGTGCCACATGTGAGGTATTGGTTGACCCTTCTACGGCTGGTTCATATGAGCTGTGGCATGTTTCTGGGTATTTTTTGAACTCCGCTCAAGTGTTGAGCTTCACGGGAATTTTTGGGTACTTGATTATTCGATCGAAAAGTTTGACTTCGTCTAGCTATCTGTGATTGTGATACAATATTTGGAATCCACAAATGTAGTTATGTGATAACTGGTTTGAATTTTATAAATCTAGCAATTTAGTCTCATTTAATCGGTTGCCACGAGATTTTGATGTGATCAAAAGTCCATCGCAATTACGTAGTGTACGCGGATACTCGCCGGGTAACCTTACTAGATAGCCACGCCCCATAGTCCCGACCAAGTGACTGTAGGAGAACCCCGTCGCCAAAAGCATCCGTTCGGATGCTCGCGGCAGCGGTGTTCCGCCTTAGTGCACTTCGTCGACGGTATCGGGGGATGCGGCCGTCTACTAAAGTTTCCGACGAGCATTCAATCAGGTTATCGGGAATCTTGTTGAATTACCCGACAGGTTATTGGAAAGTGTTTTCAATATCGAGACTAAAATGCGCGGTTTATAATTGTTAGGCATGCGATGTCTAAGGAATTCATTTGGTTAGGCATGAAAACTAATATATGTGATACATTAGGTTTATGATGTCTAAGTTGGTTGCGGATTCCAACTGTTGTGGTTTTTCACTTTCTTTTCTGCGACCGTAAGTGTAATATGTGGTGTATCGCCGATTTCGGTGCTATATGTCAACGACAATTGGGATACGCATATTTATTTACGTTGATGACATGTGATGATATGTGTTGCTGTGATATGTTATATTGGATCGTCGTGTTTTGAATAGCCGGGGGTTTTTATGTGAGATGAGAGTTTTTCATTTTCATTCATGTAAAAGCTTGTATGTAATATTCTTTTATTGAGGCACTTCCGGGTTGAGGATGATGTCACCATTGTATATTATTTACTTTTTCGCGTTAGGATAGACCCAAGGCGGGGAGTACAAGTAACCGGGTTCTAGGGTCCAGTGGGAGACCATCTCGAGGAGTCAAGACCGGGTCTCCTAACTCTAGAATTGGTAGGGTTGCTTGTCGCTCTCGTAGGGGTCTAGGGATGTAGGTTTGGCTATTCATCGCAACCGTGGAATCCGTGTTTTATACTGGCTTAAATTAAAACACGGAAATCCTAGTATATCTAATATTTCATATGTTATCTTCTGCTGCTCTATGATGTGATCACTGTGATATGTTTAGACGAATGCCTATATTATATATATGAGATATAATTAATATTGCTGCTTTCGTTTCATATGTGATACTTAGGAAGCATAATTGATGGGAATTGATTAATGAGATTAATGAAATAAAAGAAACCTAAAAAATATTGTAGAAACTTGTTTTAAAAATTGGTAGCTCTAGTTCTTGCTTTGCATAGCGGTATTCCTTGTAGAATATCTAGCACCTTATTCGATAAGGAAAGAGCCGAGATCCCTTCCCCGGGAGTAACCTCTTTAGCGAAACTAGTAGATGCTACAAACTCGGTTTGTCTTTTGATTGCTTTTATAGTTTTTGCTTTGCATAGTGATATTTGTGAAATATCCTGCACCTTATTCGATAAGGAAAGAGCCGAGATCCCTTCACCGGGAGTGACCACTTTAGCGAAACTAGTAAAAGCCTCAAAAAAAACACTCCCTTTAAAATTCACTCGATCCTACAACGATATCAAGTTCATTACGCAAAAGGTTTTCTTAAAAACCTCCCTCAACGCAAAAGGTTTTCTTAAAAACCCAGTATAGGGGCAATGGATGATCTCATATCCATTGGTGTTTGACATCAAAGATTGTATACAGGTGCTCATTGGAGACCGAGTACACTGCACGGACTCGCCGAGAACTCCTATATGCTATTATACCTATCGTCGAATAGTAGTTCTCTGGTGACACTTGTACATGTTAGTCTGTAGACCCGAGATCGTCATGGAGTCTTGTGTGTTTCCCACTGTGCTTTGATTTACACCCTACCATGGCTCTATTGAGTCGTGTAAACAGGTGGATTTTGGGTACACTCCCGAGACATATGGAGGCAGTGAGTGATAGGAGGGGTTTCGTCTCTCCCGGTATTAGGAGTTGATGTTGTACCATGCGCGATTGGTTATAACTGCAAGTCCCTTGCCAGGGTTGATGAGATTTACTATTAAATGTTATCAGTAGTTTTTCGATTTGTTATAGGCCATACATCGACATGACTTATTGAGTTATCGGGGCTTGACGATTCCATCCCCAGACTCAATATGCAATATTTCAGACTAAGAGACTGGACTGTATGGTAAGTGTTGCTTGTTGGCTCTACGGGAGTTTGAACAAGTTCGCTTGTTGTTCTTCTGTTCGTACAATACCTGGGTAGCCATTACGTCTAGCTAGTACCGCTGACGGCTTATGGGTATCTGATATGATCATTACCTACTGCTAGCGTATTGACGAGTCTTAAGAGTCCCACATAGGGGTTTCGAAGCTCAAGCGAAACGAAATAGGGTACATATGGAAATATGTGCGGGTGCTCGATTAAATACGAGTATTTGATACCGTACTTTGATCTAGCAGGTTTTTGTTAGTTATATGTATGCCCTAGAGGACATTACTGTACATACGATGTATATTGTAGTGGATGCTTGGACATATATAGGGAAGACTTTCTTGCTCGACATGATAGTATGCTATCTGGTTACACTTTATCTAAACATGTACTCTGATTGTCTTTATGTTACATGTTGATAAACCCCTTAAGATGAGTACTTGACTACTAGGACTATGATGCAGATCATACTAGTGGGGACAGTGTAGTCGCCAAGTACATCCTTCAAATGTTCCTAGTCGTAGGAGTGCCGAGACAGGACATCGATACTCTAGAGTAGACTAGCGTATGCGCTTCTTGACCCATATGATAGGCAATGGATAATCCCATATCCATTGGTGTTTGACATCAGAGAAGGTATACGGGTGCTCAGTGAAGACTGGGTACACTGGACGGACTCGCCAAGAACTCCCAGATGGTATTATACCTCACGTCAGATGGCAGTTCTCTGGTGACACCGGTACATGTTAGTCTGTAGACCCGAGATCGTCATAGAGTCTTGTGTGATTCCCACTGTGCTTTGATTTCCATCATACCACGTCCAAGGGGCGTGCAAAAAGGTGGCTTTTGGATACAGTCCCGAATCACAGGGAGGCAATGAGCGATAGGAGGGGTTTCGTCTCTCCCGGTATAGGGAGTTGATGTTGTGCTGTGTTCGATTGGCTATAACTGGAAATCCCTGGCCAGGGTTGCTGAGATTTACTGGTAAGTGTTATCAGTAGTTTCTCGAACTGTTATGGACCTCATATCGACACGACTTATCAAGCTATTGGGGTCTGACGTTTACCACCCTACGCGAGATATGCGACATATCAGACGAAGAGACCGGACTGTACGAGAGTGTTACTGATTGGATTCGCAGGAGAATGTACAGGCTTTCTTGTTGATCTTCTGATCGCTCAATACCTGGGTGGCTGTTATGTTTAGCTGACCGCTTGCAGCTTGTGGGTGTTTGATATGATCATCACCTACTGCCGGCGTATTGACGATTCTTTAGAGTCCTACACAGATGTTTCCTGGCTCAGGCAAAACGGAGTAGGAGCACATATGTGATATGTGCGGGACCGAGAATAATACGTGTATGCGATACCGTATTAGATTCTCGCTATATGTGATATCGGCCGGGTATATGTGATATAGCCGGGTCATCGGATCAAGTGTTGATTCGATGAACTGATACAGATTATATTAGTCGGTTATTTATGAAATAGCTGTTAGATATGTATGCCCTAGAGGCCATTATTGTATAGTACTGGTTTGTATAATACATTTTGGAGGCTTGGGATATATATATGGTTTTACGACAGTCTTGCTTGATATAGTAGTATGCTACTTGGTTTGTTTCTATCTTAATATGTGTATATGTTTCTTTTAACATATCGCTAAAAACATATTGGTAGAGCCCTTAGGATCTTTGCTTGACTACCGGCGTTGTGATGGCGATCACACTAGTGGGGGCTGGATAGTCTATAAGCACATCCTTATTTTGGTCCCTAGTCGTAGGATTATCGAGACAGGGCATCGATACTCCAGAGTAGACTAGTGCATACGCTTCTCTTCCCAGCAGGGGAGATGGTCTATCCCACAGCCATCAGTACGTCGTACTGGAGATAGTATGCAGGTGCTCGTTAGGTTACGAGTACACTGGACAGGACTCGTCGGGAACTGTTGGTTGGTATTATACCTATCGTCAGTTAACAGTTCCCAGGTGACATGAGTACATCTTAGTCCGTTGACTTGACACTGTCACTCCGCCTCGAGTGTGTTCCCACTGTTCTTAGATTACTACCCTACCACGGCTCTACTGAGTCATGCAAACAGGTAGTTGGGTGCAGTCCCGAAGCACTTGGAGGCAGTGACGGTTAGACAGGATTCGACTCTCCCGGTATTGGGGGTTGATATCGCGCTGTGTCTAGGAGAGCCATTACATAAAGTCCCTGGCCAGGGCAAGCGAGAATTGCTGGTAGGTTTTCCAGTAGATTCTCAGGGTGTTTTGGGCTATACTCCAACACGACTTGTACCGCTATTAGGTGACTGACGTTTACCGCCCCCCTAGGCCCGCCATGCGATACTCTCAGACGAACAGACCGGACTGTACGGAGATTGTCACATACAGGCTCAGTAGGAGTTCGGATGGGTTCACCTCATCAGTCTTCTTATCGGCATCTACCTGGGGACTGTTACGTACAGCTAGTGCCGCTTGCGGTCTGTGGTTAACCCCACTGCCAGCGTAGTGTCGAGTCTTTAGAGTCCCACACAGAGGGTTACTCGCCTTTGGGCAAAACTGAGTAGAGGTCGCATGGTTTTGCGACAGGGTTCGTTCACACTCGCGCACTTGTGCACGTTTGGTGACCGGGCAGTTATTACTAGTGGGCTTTGGTTTAAGCCAGATACCGGTATTGGTTTTAGGACTGGTTTTGTCTCATTGTATTCATGTTCCTCGGTACGCGGATGCGGGTGTGTTTGCACAGATGACAGAGGCAGAGGATTCTCATTAGGGTTGTTGACCGTTTGACTTTGGTTGACTTGTTGACCGTTGACTTTTTCCAAACCCTAATGAGAATGATAAATATGATTAATAATGATAATTAAGGATTTTTGTGTGATGGTTAGGTTGACCATTTGACCATGGTGGACATTTTGACCATTGTTGACATTTTGACCATAATCATTTCATATCAAAGATACTTCTTGATCTTTGCAAATTGCATTTATTATGAAATGATAATGGTCATTCCATACTCACCATCACATTTTCCTTTTTGATTATTATTGTTAATCTATTATTCTCTCATATGAGCATGGTTGCAAAATGAGAGCTCTCATTCTATCATATCTTTTCTCTCTCTTTGCAAAAGCTCTTCTTCTTCCTCTCTTAAAGCTTAAGTGTTCCATGTGTTGGAAATCATAAGTTTTTGAGACAAAGCCACCATAACACATCTCTACTCATTCTAGGGTACTAGGTTTGGCAAACCAAATACCTTAGTTACCTCTAGGTTGAGGTAGGAGCTCAAGTTCGAGGCCCTCGGGTGGATCTATCTTCGGCAAAGAGGAGACGAGAAGGAGGAGCCGTTCAATCTACTACAAGGAGCAAGCAAGGAGGAGAACAACAAGAAGAGAAGGAGTTCAAGAGAACAACAAGAAGATAAGGAGTTCAAGACTATGTTAGTTATATGTATGCCGTAGAGGCCATTACTGTACATACGATGTATATTGTAGTGGATGCTAGGACATATATAGGGAGGACTTTCTTGCTCGACATGATAGTATGCTATCTGGTTGTACTTTATCTTAACATATACTCTGATTGTCTCTATGTTACATGTTGATAAAGCCCTTAGGATGTGTACTCGACTACTGGGACTATGATGAGATCATACTAGTGGGGCCAAGGTAGTCGACGAGTACATCCTATAACTGTTCCTAGTCGAGGGTGTATCGAGACAGGGCATCGATACACCAGAGTAGACTAGCGTATACGCATCTTGACTCATATGATGGGCGATGGATGATCCCACATCCATCGGTGTTTGACATCAAGGATGGTGTACGGGTGCTCAGTGGAGACTGGGTACACTGGACGGACTCGCCGAGAACTCCCAGATGGTATTATACCTCACGTCAGATGGCAGTTCTCTGGTGACACTGGTACAGAGTAGTCTGTTGACCCGAGATCGTCATAGAGTCTTGTGTGATTCCCACTGTGCTTTGATTTCCATCATACCACGTCCAAGAGGGCATGCAAAAAGGTGGCTTTTGGGTACAGTCCCGAATCACATGGAGGCAATGAGCGATAGGAGGGGATTCGTCTCTCCCGGTATAGGGAGTTAATGTTGTGCTGTGTTCGATTGGCTATAACCGGAAATCCCTGGCCAGGGTTGCTGAGATTTACTGGTAAGTGTTATCAGTAGTTTCTCGAACTGTTATAGACCTCATATCGACACGACTTATCGAGCTACTGGGGTCTGACGTTTACCACCCCTAGGCGAGATATGCAACATATCAGACGACGAGACCGGACTGTACGGGAGTGTTACTGTTTGGATTCACAGGAGAATGTACAGGCTTGCTTGTTGATCTTCTGAGCGCTCAATACCTGGGTAGCTGTTACGTTTAGCTGACCGCTTGCAGCTTGTGGGTGTTTGATATGATCATCACCTACTGCCGGCGTATTGACGATTCTTTAGAGTCCTACACAGAGGTTTCTTGGCTCAGGCAAAACGGAGTAGGAGCACATATGTGATATGTGCGGGACCGAGGATAATGCGATATGTGATACCGTATTATATTCTCGCGATATTTGATATCAGCCGGGTCATCGGATCAAGTGTTGATTCGATGAATCGGTACGGATAAATATTGGTCGGTTATATGCGATATAGCCGGATTGTCGGATCAAGTGTTGATTTGATAATTTAATGTATAATAATATATATGATATATTAAATTACATTAACTAATATTAGCTCACTAAAAGATTCTTTTTCTCACTCGGGTAATACATTGATATATATGCGATATATGTTAATTGTATTATTTTATTTGGTTACAATAAATATTATATATGTGATATGTAATATTGTAATATGATATGATAACTAATGCAACATGTTTTGTAAAGATTAATCAAGATTAGGGTTTGATTTGGGTTAATGACTTCTAGTAGATTCTAGAAGGTTTTCTTTTTGTTTTGGAAAAGATATTTACAAGTGACTCATGCTTTAACCCAACCCAAACACTAACCCTAGTTAATTCTCTACATGAGTTTGGTTGACCATGGTTGCATTATTTATCATATTAATTCTTTCTATTCATCACAAAAGGAATTCTAATGATATTCTTCATCTTCTTCCTTCTTCTTTCTTCATGGAAAAAGCTCACTAGCTTTTTCCAAGTGATGAATAAATATGAGAAAAAGATAAATAAAGAGAGCAAAATTCCTACTTCATCATTCTCATCTTCCCTTGCCATTTAGATGAGGGTGTTCACATCATTTCATGAGTGTTAGCTTGTGTTAACGAAACTTCAAGGTAGATCATCTTTGTATCGAAGATCGGAAGCAAAGGTTGCATCTTTCTCTTCGTGGAACCTCTCGAGAGTCCGGAACCCGATGATCGCAGCGAACGGACCACAACACGGAGCATATGAAGTGAAGGACCGGATCTACAAAGGTTGTAATCCCTCTCACTTAGTGTTAAAGTTGTTAACATGTTAGTTTTCGCCTAATCTCTAGTTTAAAGATCCGTATTCGGGTTGTTCGGCACGGCTAAATTTTTAATCGGGCATGGTTGATGCCTCGTAGACCCTTGTGCGCTTGCATAGCAACCCTACAGTGGTATCAGAGCCAAGCTAGAGCTTTAGGCGAAGTCTGGACGAAGTTCAAAGTCCGATCGAACCCGGAAAACCCGATATACCCTAGTTTCTGGAAATTTTTCAAAACTGTGATTTTTTTCATATTAAAAATACTCAAAAAATTCAGCAGGGAATTACATGAGTTACTGTGAAGCACGTGCCTCTAATTCCTCTAAAGCGCCGCGGAACCGCGGCCGTACCATGGTATTGGCAGCGGTTCCACGGCCAAAAAGTTGCCTCATGTTTTCAATTTAGCACAGTAACCTCCGTATGTGATTCCTGATTCTTTTGGGAATTTTTTATTCTACTCAAGTGTTGAGTTTTCTGGGGTGTATTGGGGACTCGTTGTTTCGATCAGATATTTTAACTTTGTTTAGTTTGTCCGGGTAATTTTAGAAACTGTTAAAAAGTTCGAACGGATATCAATAACTCACTTTTTCCCCTGTCGGAAAATTTTTCAAAAGTTGGATTTTTCTCGAGTTTAAGAACATTCTAAGTCGTGCAAGTAACGCGGTGGACCCTCTAGAAGACAACAAACCTTAACTCGATTATGTGACCGTCTTGAACTGCCTTTTGAACCTTAGGGTTTGGGGCAGTACGGCGTGCCACATGTGAGGCGTTGGTTTGACCCTTCTACGGCTGGACCATTGGTACTGTGGCATGTGATGGATGTTTTTAAACTGATTTCAAGTATTGAGATATATTGGGGAAATCTTAGGTGTTTGATTATTCGATCGGAAAGTTTAACTTTGTCTATTTATCTGGAATGTGATACAATATTTGGAATCCACAGGTTGTTATGAGATAACTGATTTGAATATTATAAACATAGCAGTTTAGTCTCAGTTGATCGGTTGCCACAGAATTTGGATGTGATCAAAAGTCCGTCGCAATCACGTAGCGTACGTGGATACTCGCCGGATAAACTTAATAGACAGCTACACCTCTTAGCCCCGACCAAGTGACTGTAGGAGAACCCCGTCGCCAAAAGCATCCGTTCGGGTGCTCGCGGCAGCGGTGTTCCGCCTTAGTGAACTTCGTCGAAGGCATCGGGGGTGCGGCCGTCTACTAAAGTTTGCGACGAGCATTCGATCAGGATGTCGAGAATCTTGTTGAATTGCCCGACTTGACATTGAAAAGAGTTTTCGATAAAGAGACTAAAATGCGGGGTTTATAATTGTTAGGCATGCGATGTCTAAGGAATTCATTTGGTTAGGCATGCGATGTCTAAGAAGGTTGCGGATTCCAACTGTTATAGTTTTACACTTTCTTTTCTGTGACCGTAAGCGTAGTATGTGGTGTATCGCCGGCTTCATTGCTATACATCAACGACAATCGGGATACGCATACTTGTTTACGTTGATGATATGAGATATTATGTGTTGCTGTGATATGTTATATTGGATTGTCGCGTTTTGAATAGCCGGGGGTTTTATGTGAGATGAGAGTTTTTCTTTTTCATTCATGTAAAATTCATTTGTATGTAATATTCTTTTATTAGGGCACTTCCAGGTAGCGGAAGATGTCACCGTTGTATATTATTTACTTTTCCGCATTAGGTAGACCCAAGGAGGGGAGCACAAGTAACCGGGTTCTAGGGTCCAGTGGGAGACCATCTCGAGGAGTCGGGACCGGGTCTCCTAACCCTAGAATTGGCAGTGTTACTTGCCGCTCTCGTAGGGGTCTAGGGATGTGGGTTTGGCTATTCATCGCGACCGTGGAATCCGTGTTTTATACTGGCTCGTATTAAAAACACGGACGTCCTAGTATATCCAATATTTCATATATGTTCTTCTGCTGCAATGTTCTGTGATGAGATCATATTACTGCCTGAGATGAATGTTTATATTATATATGAGATATATGTTATATTACAGATTTCGTTTCAAAAAGAGATGCTTGCGAAGCATAATTAAAATGGGACTTCATTACTGCGATTAATGAAATAAAAGAAACCTAAGATGTTGTAGAAACTTGTTTCAAAAACTGGTAGCTCTAGTTCTTGCTTTGCATAGCGGTGTTCCTTGTAGAACATCCAGCACCTTATTCGATAAGGAAAGGACCGAGATCCCTTCACCGGGAGTGACTCCTTTAGCAATAACTGGCAGATGCTACAAACTCGGTTTGTCTTTTGATTGCTTCTATAGGTTTTGTTTTGCACAGCGGTATATATGATATATCCTGCACCTTATTCGATGAGGAAAGGGCCGACGATCCCTTCACCGGGAGTGAACCCTTTAGCAAAACTAGAAAAGCCTCAAAAACACTCTATTTAAAATCACTCGATTCTACAACGATATCAAGTTCTTTACGCAAAAGGTTTTCTTAAAAACCTGTCGTAACCCTCCGTCATTTCAAATAAGTACTAGTTAGTATTCGTGCTACGTTTGTTGACCATGTTAAGGCGTAGTGTGCGGTAGCTGATTAGTGCTTATCTGTATAAGCATATGATGCGATTGGATTAGGGTAGTCGTGCGACTTTGTTGACCATGTTAAGGGTCGTGCGGGTGGGTTTAATTCAATCGGGAAATGACGGGTTGAACTTGACTAGCACTTATGATTTGTTGACCATGTTAAGGTCATATAGCTGCTAGGGGCAAAATATTATTGGGAATTTCAAGTGTTGAAATTTGCAATGAGATTGCATACCTTCTATGAGATAGTTGGATCCCGATACCCGTTGCGAGTAAGAGTTACTCCTGGGAGAGTTTTACACATTACAATTAGCCGATCAAGTAGGTGTCTAGAAAGGTGTTAACGGGGTTACGCCTCTGGGAAAACGAGGTTTACTTTAATTAGGTTCGTGCGAAAGCACGGGGGACCTCCCTCAAAGTACCGACACTGGCCTGGCTGAAAGATTGGCGAACTTGTAGCGTGTAATTAATCCCGGCTAGTCTTTCCTTTTAGGGTTTGAAGGAAGATTTGATTAAAACAGTGGGAGACATCCTGATTAGATATATTAGATAACCAATCTAATCTTGCAAGAGCATACACTGAGTGTTTTCTTCTCTCTCTCTCCAGGTAGCGACCATATCACGCCTTAATCAAGATAATAAAACGGATATATTGACCGAACCCGCTTGTTATACTGAGCTGGGGAACGTTGGTCCCGCTCCAACTTATAATTGTTATAAGACAGAGCAGGAAATTGGGGAATACCAGATTTCCCGTGCTGCCCAAACGAAGAAAGTGCATGTTGATGCATCATCTTCGGGTGTGTTCATTACAGAGAACTGTTTCTCAGTATCCTTTACGTCCTGGGTATGAGATACCGGATCAGGATCCCGCATATGTAATCTGTTACATGGGCTACAGATAGGTAGAGAACTGAGAACGGGTGATAAGTTTCATGAGATAGAAAACGGTGCAAGTGTTGCAGCCAAGTCTGTTGGTCACTGTCACCCTGTATTACCAGAATACATTGATTCTGAACGAATGTTATTAGATACCGAACCTGATATACAAAATCATATCAGTCTCTTTATTAGTTATATGTATGCCCTAGAGGCCATTACTGTACATACGATGTATATTGTAGTGGATGCTAGGACATATATAGGGAGGACTTTCTTGCTCGACATGATAGTATGCTATCTGGTTGTACTTTATCTTAACATATACTCTGATTGTCTCTATGTTACATGTTGATAAAGCCCTTAGGATGTGTACTCGACTACTGGGACTATGATGAGATCATACTAGTGGGGCCAAGGTAGTCGACGAGTACATCCTATAACTGTTCCTAGTCGAGGGTGTATCGAGACAGGGCATCGATACACCAGAGTAGACTAGCGTATACGCATCTTGACCCATATGATGGGCGATGGATGATCCCACATCCATCGGTGTTTGACATCAAGGATGGTGTACGGGTGCTCAGTGGAGACTGGGTACACTGGACGGACTCGCCGAGAACTCCCAGATGGTATTATACCTCACGTCAGATGGCAGTTCTCTGGTGACACTGGTACAGAGTAGTCTGTTGACCCGAGATCGTCAAAGAGTCTTGTGTGATTCCCACAGTGCTTTGATTTCCATCATACCACGTCCAAAAGGGTGTGCAAAAAGGTGGCTTTTGGGTACAGTCCCGAATCACATGGAGGCAATGAGCGATAGGAGGGGATTCGTCTCTCCCGATATAGGGAGTTGATGTTGTGCTGTGTTCGATTGGCTATAACCGGAAATCCCTGGCCAGGGTTGCTGAGATTTACTGGTAAGTGTTATCAGTAGTTTCTCGAACTGTTATAGACCTCATATCGACACGACTTATCGAGCTACTGGGGTCTGACGTTTACCACCCCTAGGCGAGATATGCAACATATCAGACGACGAGACCGGACTGTACGGGAGTGTTACTGTTTGGATTCACAGGAGAATGTACAAGCTTGCTTGTTGATCTTCTGAGCGCTCAATACCTGGGTAGCTGTTACGTTTAGCTGACCGCTTGCAGCTTGTGGGTGTTTGATATGATCATCACCTACTGCCGGCGTATTGACGATTCTTTAGAGTCGTACACAGAGGTTTCTTGGCTCAGGCAAATCGGAGTAGGAGCACATATGTGATATGTGCGGGACCGAGGATAATGCGATATGTGATACCGTATTATATTCTCGCGATATTTGATATCAGCCGGGTCATCGGATCAAGTGTTGATTCGATGAATCGGTACGGATAAATATTGGTCGGTTATATGCGATATAGCCGGATTGTCGGATCAAGTGTTGATTTGATAATTTAATGTATAATAATATATATGATATATTAAATTACATTAACTAATATTAGCTCACTAAAAGATTTTTTTTCTCACTCGGGTAATACATTGATATATATGCGATATATGTTAATTGTATTATTTTATTTGGTTACAATAAATATTATATATGTGATATATAATATTGTAACATGATATGATAACTAATGCAACATGTTTTGTAAAGATTAATCAAGATTAGGGTTTGATTTGGGTTAATGACTTCTAGTAGATTCTAGAAGGTTTTCTTTTTGTTTTGGAAAAGATATTTACAAGTGACTCATGCTTTAACCCAACCCAAACCCTAACCCTAGTTAATTCTCTACATGAGTTTGGTTGACCATGGTTGCATTATTTATCATATTAATTCTTTCTATTCATCACAAAAGGAATTCTAATGATATTCTTCATCTTCTTCCTTTTTCTTTCTTCTTGGAAAAAGCTCACTAGCTTTTTCCAAGTGATGAATAAATATGAGAAAAAGATAAATAAAGAGAGCAAAAATCCTACTTCATCATTCTCATCTTCCCTTGCCATTTAGATGAGGGTGTTCACATCATTTCATGAGTGTTAGCTTGTGTTAACGAAACTTCAAGGTAGATCATCTTTGTATCGAAGATCGGAAGCAAAGGTTGCATCTTTCTCTTCGTGGAACCTCACGAGAGTCCGGAACCCGATGATCGCAGCGAAGGGACCAAACCACGGAGAATATGAAGTGAAGGACCGGATCTACAAAGGTTGTAATCCCTCTCACTTAGTGTTAAAGTTGTTAACATGTTAGTTTTCGCCTAATCTCTAGTTTAAAGATCCGTATTCGGGTTGTTCGGCACGGCTAAATTTTTAATCGGGCATGGTTGATGCCTCGTAGACCCTTGTGCGCGTGCATAGAAACCCTACAGACTAGGTATAACCATTCTACATAGTAGTTATAACTTGTAGATTTTATGTTAGTTTTGTTTAGCAACGATCCTTCATGAAACGGTCCATGTTACCTAGCTAGAGAAAAAATTTCGTTTTACCTATTCCGCCTCCCGAAAGAACCGGGGTGGGTAACGTGGACCTAACAGTGGTATCAGAGCCTAGCTAAACACAAACTAGCATGTTAGCAAAGTATCTAGAATTTCGATCGGACAAAAATCGCAAAACGCGTCCGGAAAACCCATGTTTCTGCCGATTTTTTATACTGCACTAAAAATGATTTAACATACGTGAAAAATTGGCTCAGGGTTTTGTAAAAACACAGAACAAAAACGATCCAATGACTCGGTCAAAGCGCCGCAGATCCGCGGCAAGAACATGCTTCCTGCCGCGGAACCGCGGCAGAGTTGACTCGGCCGTGGATCGGGTTTTGTGCAGTGTTCTTATTTGGAAGTTTTGGGATTTTTAGTATATGTTTTTTCTGCCCAGATTTTCCAGAGAACAAATTTGATTTTGGGGTGGTTACAAATCCATATTTTGATCGTACTTCTCTAGACTTTGGCTAATGGGTTATATCTATGATGTGATATATGCACTGAACATCGGCTAATCGCTATACGTCGATTAGTGGGGGTTGTGCATATCTGTGATCTGTAATGTTGATGGTTTGTGTATATGAATTCATTGGATTGTCGCGGATGAATAGCCGGGGGTTGTGAGATGAGAGTTTTCTTTATCTTTCAATTCATGTAATATGTAAATTGATGTAATATTATTTATTTGGCCGCACAACCGGGATGGGGTTGTAGCCGTCATTGTATAATTTCTTTTACTGTTTTTGCTCCTAGGATAGACCCAAGGTGGGGTGCACAAACTACTGGGTACCTTGAAGTGCCGAGTGGCCTACTCACGGCGTTGAGGGAGGTTGCTTCGCTTCGGGTACTTGGCGGGTAGTTTACCGCACCCGTAGGGGTCTAGGGTGGGGTTTTGGCTATTCATCGCGACCGTGTAATCCGCTCTTCATTACAGGCTCGTACGGAATGCGGATTCTGTTAGTGTATATGCCCTAGAGGCCATTACTGTATCATACTAGTTTGTATATTACTTAATGGAAGCTTGGGATATTCACCTTGTATATACAATCTTGCTCAAAATAGTAGTATGCTACTTGGTTTGTTTCTACTTCTATGTGTACATGTGTTTGCTCTAGTATATCACTTATACACATTAGTGGAGCCCTTAGGATCTTTGCTTGATTACCAGCGTTGTGATGGCAGTCACACTAGTGGGGGCTGGGTAATCTATAAGCACATCCTTATACAGGTCCCTAGTCGCAGGACTATCGAGACAGGGCATCGATACTCCGGAGTAGACTAGCGTATGCGCTTCTCATCCCAGTGTGGGAGATGGTCTGTCCCACAGCCATCAGTACGTCGTACTGGAGATAGTATACGGGTGCTCGTTAGGTTACGAGTATACTGGACAGGACTCGTCGGGAACTGACCGGTTGGTATTATACCTATCGTCAGTTATCAGTTCCCAGGTGACATGAGTACAGCTTAGTCCGCTGACTTGACAATGTCACTCCGCCTCGAGTGTGTTCCCACTGTACTTTGATTACTACCCTACCACGGCTCAAAGGAGTCGTGCAAACAGGTAGTAGTTGGGTACAGTCCCGAAGCACTTGGAGGCAGTGATGGTTAGACAGGATTCGTCTCTCCCGGTATTGGGGGTTGACATCGCGATGTGTCTAGGAGAGCCATTACACGAGTAGTCCCTGGCTAGGGCAATCGAGATATACTGGTAGGCTTCCAGTGTTATCTCAGGGTGTTTTGGGCTTAACTCCGACACGACTTGTACCGCTATTAGGGGACTGACGTTTACCGCCCCCCTAGGCCCGCCATGCGATGTATCAGACGAACAGACCGGACTGTACGGAGACTGTCACATTCAGGCTCAGTAGGAGTTCAGATGGGTTTCACCTCGTCAGTCTTCTTGTCGGCATCTACCTGGGGACCGTTACGCACAGCTAGTGCCGCTTGCGGTCTGTGGTTAAACCCACTGCCAGCGTAGTGTCGAGTCTTTAGAGTCCCACACAGAAAGCTATTCGCCTTTAGGCAAAAGAGTAGAGGTCGCATGGTTTTGCGACAGGTCGCATGGTTTTGCGACAGGTCGCATGGTTTTGCGACAGGGTACGGTCACATCCGTGCACTTGTGCACGTACAGTGTCCGGACAGTTAACACTAGCGGGCTTTGGTTTAAGCCAGATTCTAGTGTACGTTTTGGGATTGGTTTTATCCAGTATGTATTCGTGTTCCTCAGAACGCGGATGCGGGTGCGTATGCACAGTTGACGGAGAGACAGAGGCAGAGGATTCTCATTAGGGTTGTTGACCGTTGACTGTTGACTATTGACTTTTTGCTCAACCCTAATGAGAATATGATATGTAATTAACAATAATATTAATTAAGTATTATAGTGACATGATTGTTGAGGGGTTGACTTTGTTGACTTGTTGACTTTGTTGACCGGTTGACTAGGTTGGACTAGTTGACCATCATGATGACAATGGCTATCATTTCATGGCAAAGACTTTTGCTTGCTTGTTCTCTTGTGCAAAATAAGTGCATGAAATGATATGGCTATTGTAGCTTAAACCATCACTAATACTTGATTGCTATTATTGGTTATGATGGTTTTGGATTATGAGAGCCAAAAGAGAAAAGTTTTGCTCATTCTCTCATTTCTTTTCTCTCTCTTGGTTTTGAGCTCTCACCCTCTACCTCTTGCTCTCCCTCTCTCTAGTCTATGGTTCACTTGTCTCATGTGTTGAGAAGCAAGAACCATAGAGAAAAATCCCAACACACTCTCCTCTACTCACTCTAGTTCACAACGTTTAGCAAACCGAGTGAACTAGTTTCTTCAAAGTTCGAAGAAGAAGCCAAAGGTAGAAGTTTTCAGGTGGATCGATCTTCGGCGCAAGGAAACGACGGGGTGAAGCCGATCCGGACAACCATCGAGGTTTGAAGACGAAGGAGTTCAAGAAAGAAAGGTATAACCCCCTAACAGAGTAGTTAACAACTCCTAGTTAGGTTGTTAGTTAGATGTTTAACAAAGATCCGGTTTTGAGTCCATGTTACCGCCTCTAGAAAATTGTTTTTCATCAAATTCCGCATGCCCGAAAGTACCGGGAGAGGTAGCATGGACTTACAGATTCCTAGTATATCCAATGTGTTCATCTGTGATCTGGAATGGCTATCATTGCATCTGACGAATGTGTATATATCTATATGATATCTATTTAGGCATTGCTTATGTTTTGCATCCGCGCTAGTCCAGCCCCCGCTCTGTCGTTAGTTAAGTAACCTAACGGGTGATGACGGGACCCCGTGGCGAATGCGGATGGCATAAGCGTACGTCATATTTTTGTTGTTTTCTGCAATGGTAGGATTAACTAATGGGACGCATTAAATTAATGCAAAGAAAAATAAATGTAACGTTTTGAAAATCGTTTTGGTGAAATTTCGGAAAAACGGTAAAATAAGGGGGGTTTCTGTAAAAAAAGTCAAAATGGAAATATCTTTATTATAAAATTAAATATTCATATTCTAGCTATGTAATTTCTATTAATTGGTGTTTATTGAGCCACTGGTGAAATTTCAAATTTTCTGAAAAATTTTCCGAAATTAATTATTTTAATATTATTTTAAGCCGTCACTAATACATTTAATTAGGGAAAATTACAAATTGGAATGAGTTGAAACAAATTTTGTGCATCATAACACATTAAACAAAATTTTATCATGTGGTTTTTGAAATGAAATGGTTTGCCAAAACGGTTTAGAAAATATCGAAGAAAAAGGCTTTTTTGGATGAAATTAGTGTTAATGGAAGTGGGGTACAACATTTATCATTTTTCCCTCACCCAAACTCACCCCTCACACACTCTCTCTCCTCACAAATTCTGGCCGACCAAGAAAAGGGGGGGCTGCCCATTTTCCCCTCTTCCAAAGGTCAAAGAAAAGAAAAGAAATGAAATTGGTGTTAAACATTAAAGCATGGGTCTTTATACTTGATGTATGGTTCCTTACTTGGACTTTTCTCTCACCCACACCCAACACCACACTCTCTCTCACCTCCTCACTGCTGCAGAAATTCAGCAGCCCCCCTTCTCTCATTTCCCCATCTCATTTCTTCTCCAAAGTTTACAAAAATTCCATGTAAAATCAAATAAAACCTCACTAATTTCAAAATCCAACCCTTACCCATTTTTCCTTGGCTATACTTGTATGGATATTGGTGAAAAGAAGCAAGTTTGGGAGGCTAGATTCATGTTGGATCTCTTGAAATTGTGAGGTATAATCTTAACCCTTTAGTCAAAATGTTGTCTAATTACTTCAATCTAGCTAACTAGAAGTTTAAATATGGTTTAATTTTAAAGTTTGGTTTTCAAGTGAAGGGTTAATCTAAAGTTAGGGTTTAGAGTATTTGGATTATGGTTGTGTGGAGTAGTGAAGATCTTAAGACATGCAAAACCTAATCTAATTGCCAATATGTAAATTGTTAGATGTAAAATGTCCAAATTAAGCTTTTTTTTTGTAAACTAGGTTTTTAGAAATTATTGAAAATGTGAAATTTAAAATCTAGTTAGGGTTTTTATAAATTTATTATGGTTTTAATGAGGAGATTAACATGTTAATGGAATGCTAAAACTAATCTAGTTGCTAGTTTACAAATTGTTGCTTTTAAAATGTTAAAATTGAATAATTTGCAAACTAGAATTTTGGATTCAATGAAAATTGATGAGAATAAAATCTATTAATGGTTTATATGACTTAGTTATGATATTTAGTGGATATTATGGTCATTAGATTTGTTAAAACATCAAGTTTCGAATTAAAACGAAAATTTAGTGCTTTCTAGGTTTTCGGAAATAAATCAATTTGATTTATTTTAATGTTTTGATGATCTAAACCCTGTTTTATATTATAATTAGTGAGTTTTGGGAACTACGATTTGTACGTTTGAGTTTTTCTCGATCACTCGGCGTTTGTACGCCGATGTCGAGGGTTTTGGGTTGATTTGAGAGAGAGCAAACCATAGGTTTTGACCTATGTGGGATTCGTGTGTCGTTTTGGTCATGAGTCGGATTTTAATGCGATACGGTGTGTTATGATATGTAGGTACCCCATGTGGACTTCGAGACGACAAGCAAGCTCGTGGCGACGTCGGCACCGGCGAGTGAAGATCAGGTGAGTAGATTTATATCTACGGGGAGAAGTCGGGTGGATGGCGTATAGCACCCCCGCAGTTCGTGGTGATGTATACGAATACGTATACACACATTTATTGATTATATATTGTTTGAGTTTATTGATGATAAATATGGATGGTTTTAGTATCGCGAAACCCTAGAGTAGTGGTCGCACCATACATGCACACACCCACCCATACTTGCATACATTCTTCTTCCATTTGTGTTTACGGGAATATATATATAGTTATGTGTTCACATGGGTATGGGACTATGTGTTCACATACGGATTTGAGGATGATACTTGGGATTGAGATGAGTCGATGAGATTTGTGTTGAGGTTGTGATATCGGTGATATGGCAGGATTCGTACTTGAGGTACGTCCTGGTGTTATAGCGGATCTTGGGGCGGCGATACGGGTGAATAGTGTTATAAATAAAATGGTCGACATGTGATCGTGATATGAGACATGATATGCTAGGATATTGATATTAGGCCGTATTGGGCGATGTATACCCCTTGATGATGATGTGATGATGATATCAGTTTGTACGAGACTGTCGATCAGTAGCCAGATCATGACCATATTGATGATATTAGTATTGTACTAGACATAGGTCAGTACCCTAGACTATGATCTTTGATAAAGAGGATACCGGATGAATAGTGTGATGAATATGATATTGACCCGTACCCAGATTTGGGGATGCCGTACGACGGATTTACGTACGAGCTATATTTTGATGATTGATCCGCACTCTTGACTTGGGATGTCTGATTATAGATATGGTATCGGATATGATATTATTGAGGCGGGATCACCGACTAATATATATACAGGTATGTATATATATCGACTCAGATGTTAGGCGGTTTCCTTACCTGTAGTCCAGCTTGTTAGCTTAGCCCTTTAGTTTAGTTTAGTTATTAGATTAGATTAGACTCCTACCTATTTCAAAACTAGCGGATCGTGGGTATTTTAAAAGACAGGTCAAGGGATCTACGGATATTTCAAAAGACGTATCCTTTCTTAAAACTGTCGTAGCCCTATTTTCAAAACCCCACGATTCGTGTTATTTCAAATGGCACCATTGTTTAATATTTAGCTCCCGCTCATTTTGGTTGCTCGCTCCGCATCGCATACTTACATTGTTATTTCATATTGCATTGTTGACATTATGCTGTTAGGACACCAGCACCATTACCGATGATGCGTATGTACCACGTACACTTACTTGCCGGCTCACACACATCTTCATCGGTAATTGCCATGTCACGTACACCTTAGAAAATATTATTGCTTAACTTAGCTTGATAGCTAGTAGTTTGACATAATATTAGTGTACTTACCTTATATGCCAGCTTAGATATTGTAGTTATTACTTGTCACTTCATGCATACTGTTATTCATTGTTATGCTATATTCATGGGTTTATATACTATTGATGATTTCGATTCGGATTTCTATGAGATTTTCTGGATTTGGAGGAAAACCGCAAAACTTGTATAAGCTTCTTCCCTCTCTTTTAAATAAAAAGTGCGGTTTTCCCATAATGTATGAGTCGTCCACCATGAGTTTGCTGATGGATTTCGAGACCCGGTTCGAGGAGTGGAGGAACCGTTTCGGGTACATGGTGGGCCCGGTGCGGTACCCCGGTGCAAGAGGATCGTGTTGTTGACGTTGAGCCTGGCAGGGGAGCACTACCGACCGGTGATTTTACCCGACACGTCGGATATCCGGAGGATACCGTCGTGGTCTTGAGATGGATGGTAGGGGCCGGTCTGGACTGACGGCGCCCTAGATATTGTGATTAAGATTTTGAGATATTGAGGTACAGAGATTGTGATACAGAGATATCGAGATATTTGGACACTTGTTTTGTGTCGATGCTGGGCACTGTTTTATGCTGATTTCATTTATGGTACCTCATTTTTAAAATACAGAAATCTCACTGATTTATGAAAGCAGTTTTCTTCAGTACATGCATTCTGTTTCATGCATTCATACATCATCCATATGATACATTGCTACCTGAGGCACTGACACGGGCACATGGGATTACACTTGGGTTAGATATTTGCCTTAGCCATGGTTATGGGTTGTTGGTTATATATTTGAGGATTATATTATGATCGTATGACCTAGGATTGCGTCATACATGCGATTCCTGTTCGTAGATGTATTCTATTCACGAGTTGGCAACTCACCCCCGTTGTGCCACAGTTTCTTGCAGGTTTTGCCGTACAGGTTTCATTGCGGTTTTGCTGGCACTGCTTCTTTTCGGGTGACTTGCTAGCAGGTGGGTTTATTTGTATCGTACCCACCATTATACCTTGTATATTATTACTCTGTTGTATCTAGAAGTTCCATCAACCAAACATGTATTTATTCTTTGAGATAGAGACCAGTGATGTTATTCTTTCGACCTTAGAGTCGCGCGTTATATTTCTGTGGATTTCTTGTGGTTTTGAGTTTCCTTTTGAGTTTTGATCCTCGCCCTTGGCGTTGTATATTATATTGCTTGTGTGGTTGTGACCGTCGATTGACGAAGAGCTAGCTCCCGCTTGGGGATGCCTTTTATTGATTTCATATACTATTCATGTTGTATCCCGTTTGGGAGCCAGTATTTACAAAGGAGACTCTGCCGAAATTTTCAGGAAATATTTGATGTTTTTAAAAACGCATAATTCGGCTTATGCTATTAAAACTACTTTATTTTAAATTGGTTTTTCCTTCACTCTACTACTTTTCTTGGTTTGGATTTCTGGGTTTTCGGCTTACTTAGATTACGTACGCCTCGAGACGTTTCGTAGTTTAAGTGCCGGTCATGTTCCGTACTTTCGGGACGTGACAATAAACCAAAAAGACGTTGTTGGAACTGTTAGTGTATATGCCCTAGAGGCCATTACTGTATCATACTAGTTTGTATATTACTTAATGGAAGCTTGGGATATTCACCTTGTATAAACAATCTTGCTCAAAATAGTAGTATGCTACTTGGTTTGTTTCTACTTCAATGTGTACTTGTGTTTATTTCAGTATATCACTTATACGCATTAGTGGAGCCCTTAGGATCTTTGCTTGATTACCAGCGTTGTGATGGCAGTCACACTAGTGGGGGCTGGGTAATCTATAAGCACATCCTTATACAGGTCCCTAGTCGCAGGACTATCGAGACAGGGCATCGATACTCCGGAGTAGACTAGCGTATGCGCTTCTCATCCCAGTGTGGGAGATGGTCTGTCCCACAGCCATCAGTACGTCGTACTGGAGATAGTATATGGGTGCTCGTTGGGTTACGAGTACACTGGACAGGACTCGTCGGGAACTGACAGGTTGGTATTATACCTATCGTCAGTTATCAGTTCCCAGGTGACATGAGTACAGCTTAGTCCGCTGACTTGACACTGGCACTTCGCCTCAAGTGTGTTCCCACTGCACTTTGATCACTACCCTACCACGGCTCAAAGGAGTCGTGCAAACCGGTGGTGGTTGGGTGCAGTCCCGAAGCACTTGGAGGCAGTGACGGTTAGACAGGATTCGTCTCTCCCGGTATTAGGGGTTGACATCGCGCTGTGTCTAGGAGAGCCATTACACGAGTAGTCCCTGGCCAGGGCAAGCGAGATATACTGGTAGGTTCCAGTGTTATCTCAGGGTGTTTTGGGCTTCACTCCGGCACGACTTGTACCGCTATTAGGGGACTGACGTTTTACCGCCCCCTAGGCCCGACATGCGATGTATTAGACGAACAGACCGGACTGTACGGAGACTGTCACATTCAGACTCAGTAGGAGTTCCGATGGGGTTTCACCTCGTCAGCCTTCTTGTCGACATCTACCTGGGGACCGTTACGCACAGCTAGTGCCGCTTGCGGTCTGTGGCTAAACCCACTGCCAGCGTAGTGTCGAGTCTTTAGAGTCCCACACAGAGGGTATTCGCCTCTGGGCAAAACAGAGTAGAGGTCGCGTTCTCATCCGCGCACTTGTGCACGTTTGGAGTCCGGACGGATTTTACTGGTTGGCTCTGGTTTGAGTCAGATACCGGTATATGTTTTGGGGTTGCTTTTATCTCTCAGTATTCATGTTCCTCGGAACAAGAATACAGGTGTGTATGCACAGTTATTTGAGGAGGAGGAAGATGACTTTCATTAGGGTTTCGGAACGGGTGCGTATGCACAATTGACAGTCGTCTTTTTCCAAACCCTAATGGATTTATGTTTTATCAATTAATAATATTAATAAAATGAAAAGTGTCATGGTTGGTTTTTTGTTGACTTGTTGACCATGGTTGGTTTTTGTTGACTTGTTGACCGTGGTTGACTTGTTGACCATGGTTGAAAATTTGACCATCATCATTACAAAAGCAAGATGCTTTTTGATTCTTGCAAAACCATTTAATGTTTGTAATGATAATGGTCATTCTAAAACTTTCCATCAACCTTTTCATTATCATTATTATTATTATTTGATAATTCTTTTTCTTTTGCATTATGGTTGCAAGAAAGAAAAAGAGTGCTCATTATCTCATTTAGCTTCTCTCTCCTCTCTTCATCTTCTTCTTCCTCTAGCTAAAGAGAAACCCTTCTCATGTGTTGAGAATCCTTCTCTTTAAAAGGAAATGCACCCCTTAGACACTCTCTACTCATTCTAGGTTCAAGGTTTAGCAAGCCGGAAACCCTAGTTCACTCAAAGCACGAGGAAGAGCCCAAAGGTTGAACTCTCGAGGTGGATCCATCTTCGACGGAAGAAGGCGACAAGAAAGAGAACCATCAACCTCTACAAAGTTTGAAGAAGAAGGAGTTCAAGTTTAGGTATAACTATCTCCATCCGAGTAGCTAACTCTCTTTAGCAAAGTTTGCTAGTTTAGTTTAGACACGATCCCGACCTTGTTTAGTCCATGTTGCCTCTTGCGATAAAAATTTGTTTTTTATACCGTTTTCCGCCTCCCCGCAAGCACCGGGGGTCGCAACGTGGACTTACAGTGGTATCAGAGCCTAACTAAACTTAAACTAGCTTGGTAGTAAAGTGTAACGAAGTTCGGAACCGAAAAATCCAAAAACCAAACTTTTTGCAAAACCCTAGTTTCTGTTAAAATTTTTTCTGCTCTAAATGAAAAACTTTATACTTGTAAATTCGGCTCAGGGTTTTGTGTGAACACCCAAGAAAAACGTTGACCTAATTCATTCAAACCGCCGCGCTTCCGCCGCACGAGGTAGGCATGTGCCGCGGAAGCGCCGCCGTTTGTCGTCTTCTCTGCATCGTTTTTCGTGCAGTGTGTGTCTGTGTTGGTTTTGTGATTTTTAAAATATATTATATGTGCCCAGATTTTCCAGAAAAGAAATTTACTTTTGGGGTCCTATAATTCCGTATTTTTTCCGAACTTCACTGCACTTTGACTATGATGGTTATATCTGTGATGTTTGCATGTATTGAACGTCGGTTAATCGCTATAAGTCGATTAGTCGGGGTTATACATGATCTGTGTTTGATATTGGAATGTGTATATGAATGTGTTGGACTGTCACGGGTGAATAGCCGGGGTGGATGTGAGATGAGCTTTTGTTTTTCTTTCATTCATTGTAAATGTAAATTGATGTAATATTATTATTTGTTTGGCCGCACAACCGGGTCGGGGTTGTAGCCGTCATTGTATAATTCTTTTTACTGTTTTTGCTCCTAGGATAGACCCATGGAGGGGTGCACAAACTGCCGAGTACTTGGCGGGTAGTTTGCCGCACCCGTAGGGGTCTTGGGTGGGGTATTTGGCTATTCACCGCGACCGTGTAATCCGCTTTTCGTTACAGGCTCGAACGGATTGCGGATTCCTAGTATATCCAATGCATTCATCTGTGATCTGTAATGTCTACTATTGCTATATCTATAACTATTTAGGCGTTGCTTATGTTTTACAGCCGCGCTAGCCCAGCCCCCGCTCTGTCGTTAGTTAAGTAACCTAACGGGTGATGACGGGGCCCCGTGGCGAATGCATATGGCATAAGCGTACGTCATATTTTGGTTGTTTTCTGCAATGGTAGGATTAAATGATGGGACGCATTAAAAGAACTAATGCAAGAATATCACGCATTAAAAGAACTAATGCAAGATAATAAACCAAGTTAAAGTCGTTGGAACACTTTCGAAAAACCACTCGGTTCTTTTCAAAACTAACTTTTAAATGCGGAGATTGAGCCACTCCTTCTAAAAGCTATCTCGTTCCATCGATTATATCAAGTTCACTACGTTCACGGTTTTACCAAAACCATTCGTAGCCCTCCGTCGCTTCGCATGAATAGGCAATAGTATTCAAGCTATGTATTTTGGCCAAAGTCAAGGCATAGTGATTGGTAGCTATTGGGTGTTCATGTGTAGCATAGATAGATGCGTTGGTTTGGGACAGTCGTGCTGCCATTTTGGCCAAAGTCAAGGGTAGGTACGGATGGATCCAAATTAACCTGGATAGTGACGGGCAGAACTTGACATGTGACTTATGATATTTTGGCCAAAGTCAAGGTCATAAGAGCATGGGGCAAAAATCCACATCGGGAGTTTCATAAGTACTGAAACTTGCTAGATTTGCATACCATTTGGAGTGTAATGATTCTGGTAGGATTCCTTCAGTTTCGTCACGCGATGATATTTGGATCCCGATCCTACTGTGAGTATATGCTACTCCTCGGGAAATTTTTCACTAAACGATCAATGCTATAAACCTAGTAGGTGCCTAGAAAGGTGTTAGCGGGGCTACGCCCCCAGGGAAAAGAGGTTCTCTAATTAAGGAACTTCGCGAAAGCGTTGGAAAACCTCCCTCGAAGTACCGACACTGGCCTGGCTGAACGGTTAAGCAAGTATTGTGCGGTGGGATTGATCCCGACTAATTCTTCCTTTATGGTTTGAGGAGGGATTCGAGAGACAGTGGGAGCCATCATGTTTAGACAAATTAAAAACCATTCTAAACTTGCAAGAGCATCGTGCTAAAGTGTTTCTTCTCTCTCCCCGTGCAGCGACCAAATCGAAATGACTGGACTTAAGTTACTTCTAGATAAAAATATACTGACAGGGCCAAACTACAAAGATTGGCTCAGGAATGTCAAAATGGCAATCACTTACGACAAGCTGGGGTATCTTCTTACCACCAAAGCTCCCCCCGTCCCAGGTCCCACCTCCAGCGTCGCGGATAAGGAAATCCGTAAGACTTGGGAGATTGATTGCGCGAAGGCCAAATGCCTCGTGCTTGCCTCTATGGACAACGAACACCAGAGGAGGCACGAGAATATGGATTTGGAATCCATATTTCTTCATACAAAAGAACTGTATGGAGAGCAGTCTCGTATCGCAAGATACGAATTGTCGAAGAAGTTATTTTCGGCAAGGTTGGCCGTCGGATCATCGGTAGCGGACCACATGCTTAAGATGATTGGCTACATTGAGGAGCTCGCGGAACTTGGGACCACGTTGGAAAGTGAACTTTATACGGATTTAATCCTCCAGTCCCTTCCATCCACTTACGCCCAGTTTATACTGAACTTCAACTTACAAGAAAAGGAAGTTGAACTTTCAGAACTCCTAAACTTGCTGAAAAGCGCAGAGGGCACCCTACAGAAAGGTAGGGAAACACCCGCTTTGTTTGTAGGAGGATCTTCTTCCTCTAGGTCCAAGGCGAAAGCCAAGGGAAAGAGGAAGAAAGCCCCCGCCAAACCAAGAGGCGGTGTTAGTAAAGTGGGTACGAAGGGAAAGGAAAAGGCAACAAAGATTGCGGGGAAGCTTGTGGGAAAGGAGGAATGCTTCTATTGTCATAAGAGTGGACACTGGAAGAAAGATTGCAGGGCCTGGAAGGCCAGGACACAGGAACTGAAGCAGGTTGCGGCTTCAGCTTCAGGTGTGTATGTTATTGAAAACTGTCTTTCTATAAACTCTACTTCCTGGGTATTGGATACCGGATCAGGATCTCATATCTGTAATTCTTTGCAGGCGTTGAGAAACCGTAGGTTTTTGAAGGCAGGTGACATGACCCTCAGAGTTGCGAACGGAGCTAGCATGGATGCTAAAGCCGTGGGGGACTATCACCTGGGAATGACAGATGGGCATGTTTTGGTTTTGCGTAATTGCTTTTTTGTACCCAACGCAACTTGTAATATCATTTCTGTATCTTTAGTTTCTAAAGAAGGTTATGAATTTGCGTTTGTAAGTAATGTTGTAAACATTCACCTTAATCAAGTTCTGATTGGGTCAGGTACACTGAGCAATGGTATATACGTATTGAACCAACCACAGATTTTCAATGTCCAGAATACACACAAAAGAAAGTCTCCAGAAATCAATCAGACTTTCTTATGGCATTGTAGACTGGGTCACATCAATGAGAGAAGGTTGACTAAGTTACATACAGAAGGATATTTGGATTCGTTCGAATATCAATCGTATGCCACTTATCAATCCTGTCTCAAAGGAAAGATGACAAAGACTCCGTTCACTGGACACGGAGTAAGAGCGAGCGAGCTCTTGGGGCTCGTACACAGCGACGTGTGCGGTCCAATGTCTACACATGCGCGAAGCGGTTACTCTTACTTCATTACTTTAACGGATGATTTCTCAAGGTACGGTTATGTCTTCTTAATGAAACATAAGTCCGAAGCTTTTGAAAAGTTCCAGGAATATAAGAATGAGGTAGAGAAACAGACCGGCAAAAGTATCAAGATTCTAAGATCGGATCGAGGTGGAGAATACTTAAGTGCCGAGTTCCTGAATTATTTAAAAGAGAACGGAATTCTCTCTCAGCTTACTCCTCCATACACTCCGCAACACAACGGTGTATCGGAGAGACGGAACCGAACCCTATTGGATATGGTACGGTCCATGATGAGTAACGCTGAGTTACCGCGATCCTTCTGGGGGTATGCGCTAAAATCAGCCGCATACCTTTTGAACCGAGTTCCTACTAAGACTGTGCCTACTACACCTTATGAGATGTGGTGTGGGAAGAGGCCCCATCTCAGTCACATTAAGACTTGGGGAAGTCCAGCTTTTGTTAAAAAGCAGCATGCGGACAAGCTCGAGGCGCGCTCAGTACTGTGTAAGTTTGTGGGATATCCAAAGAACTCCAAGGGACATCTCTTCTACTACGCAGAGGAGCAAAAAGTTCTTGTTTCTCGTCATGCCCACTTTCTAGAACACCAGTTCTTAGAAAAAGAAATAAGTGGGAGCGCAGTAGAACTGGAAGAAATTCCAGAACCACAGACTATTACTGAAAGCTTAGTGGAACCAGAAAGTTCAAAGGAACAGGACATTCCTATGCCGCTCCGCAGGAGTAGTAGGCAGTCTCATCCGCCCGAGAGATACTACGGTTTTCTCATAGACAGGGATAGAGAGGATTGCATCATAGATTATGATGAGCCTACTAGCTTCCAGCAGGCCGTTCAGAGCGTTGACTCGGTAAAATGGCTGGATGCAATGCGGACCGAAATGGAGTCCATGTACACCAACAAAGTATGGACGTTGGACATTGCTCCAGACGGGGTAAAACCCGTAGGATGCAAGTGGATCTTCAAAAGGAAGATTGGTGTAGATGGACAGGTTGAGACCTATAAAACTAGACTTGTAGCAAAGGGTTTCCGTCAAAGACCTGGCTTGGACTATGACGAAACCTTTTCTCCAGTGGCTATGCTGAAATCCATTCGGATCCTTCTTGCCATTGCTGCCTTCCACGATTATGAGATTTGGCAGATGGACGTAAAGACCGCTTTTCTAAATGGAAATTTAGAGGAGTGTGTCTATATGGATCAGCCAGAGGGTTTCATTCAGAGTGGGAGCAGCGGAAAGGTGTGCAAGTTGCTTAAGTCCATCTATGGACTAAAGCAGGCATCGCGGAGTTGGAACATCTATTTTGATGAGACGGTCAAAGAATTTGGCTTTATCAAAAATCCAGATGAACCATGCATCTATAGTAGATTTGTAGCGAGAACTGTAGTATTCCTCGTTTTATACGTGGATGACATTCTCTTAATAGGAAATGACATTCCTATGCTACAATCTGTCAAGGGGTTCTTGTCGCACAGGTTCTCCATGAAAGACCTGGGTGATGCCTCATACATCCTGGGGATCCGGATCCATCGTGATAGATCCAAGAGGATATTAGGACTTTCTCAGTCCAGGTACATCGACACCATAGTGAAGAGATTCAGTATGGAAGATTCCAAGCGCGGTAACCTACCGGCTTGTCACGGGATCACCCTCTCTAAGGAGATGTCTCCCAAGATTGATTTGGAGAGGGATCGCATGTCTATTATACCCTACGCTTCTGCGGTAGGCTCTATAATGTATGCGATGTTGTGTACCAGACCGGATGTAGCTTATGCACTGAGTGTGGTAAGCCGGTATCAGTCAAACCCTGGGGAGAAACACTGGATAGCGGTAAAGAACATTCTCAAGTACCTGAGGAGGACTAAGAAGATGTTCTTGGTGTATGGCGGAAAAGACCTCCAGATCGAGGCCTTTGCTGACTCCAGCTTCCAGAGTGACAAGGATAATTCCAAGTCCATGTCGGGTTTTGTCTTTACCCTCAATGGAGGGGCGGTGTGTTGGAAGAGCTCCAAACAGGAAACCGTTGCAGACTCGACTATGGAAGCGGAATACATTGCTGCATCTGATGCCGCAAAAGAAGCTGTCTGGATGAGGAAGTTCTTGAAAGAACTTCAGGTGGTTCCGTCCATTGTTGACCCAATACCTCTGTATTGCGACAACAACGGGGCTATAGCTTTAGCGAAGGAACCCAGGTCCCATCAGAGATCCAGGCACATCTTGAGGCGGTATCACCTGATCAGGGAGATCGTGGATCGCAAGGAGATCGAGGTTCGGAGGGTTGCTCCAGAAGAAAACACTGCAGATCCATTCACCAAGGCCTTACCCCAGACTCAGTTCGAGCGGCTGATCGAGATGATAGGTCTTCGATACGCCAGTACATGGCCTTAGTGCAAGTGGGAGATTGTTAGTGTATATGCCCTAGAGGCCATTACTGTATCATACTAGTTTGTATATTACTTAATGGAAGCTTGGGATATTCACCTTGTATAAACAATCTTGCTCAAAATAGTAGTATGCTACTTGGTTTGTTTCTACTTCAATGTGTACTTGTGTTTATTTCAGTATATCACTTATACGCATTAGTGGAGCCCTTAGGATCTTTGCTTGATTACCAGCGTTGTGATGGCAGTCACACTAGTGGGGGCTGGGTAATCTATAAGCACATCCTTATACAGGTCCCTAGTCGCAGGACTATCGAGACAGGGCATCGATACTCCGGAGTAGACTAGCGTATGTGCTTCTCATCCCAGTGTGGGAGATGGTCTGTCCCACAGCCATCAGTACGTCGTACTGGAGATAGTATACGGGTGCTCGTTGGGTTACGAGTACACTGGACAGGACTCGTCGGGAACTGACAGGTTGGTATTATACCTATCGTCAGTTATCAGTTCCCAGGTGACATGAGTACAGCTTAGTCCGCTGACTTGACACTGGCACTTCGCCTCAAGTGTGTTCCCACTGCACTTTGATCACTACCCTACCACGGCTCAAAGGAGTCGTGCAAACCGGTGGTGGTTGGGTGCAGTCCCGAAGCACTTGGAGGCAGTGACAGTTAGACAGGATTCGTCTCTCCCGGTATTGGGGGTTGACATCGCGCTGTGTCTAGGAGAGCCATTACACGAGTAGTCCCTGGCCAGGGCAAGCAAGATATACTGGTAGGTTCCAGTGTTATCTCAGGGTGTTTTGGGCTTCACTCCGGCACGACTTGTACCGCTATTAGGGGACTAACGTTTTACCGCCCCTAGGCCCGACATGCGATGTATTAGACGAACAGACCGGACTGTACGGAGACTGTCACATTCAGACTCAGTAGGAGTTCCGATGGGGTTTCACCTCGTCAGCCTTCTTGTCGACATCTACCTGGGGACCGTTACGCACAGCTAGTGCCGCTTGCGGTCTGTGGTTAAACCCACTGCCAGCGTAGTGTCGAGTCTTTAGAGTCCCACACAGAGGGTATTCGCCTCTGGGCAAAACAGAGTAGAGGTCGCATGGTTTTGCGACAGGGTTCGTTCTCATCCGCGCACTTGTACACGTTTGGAGTCCGGACGGATTTTACTGGTTGGCTCTGGTTTGAGTCAGATACCGGTATATGTTTTGGGGTTGCTTTTATCTCTCAGTATTCATGTTCCTCGGAACAAGAATACAGGTGTGTATGCACAGTTATTTGAGGAGGAGGAAGATGACTTTCATTAGGGTTTCGGAACGGGTGCGTATGCACAATTGACAGTCGTCTTTTTCCAAACCCTAATGGATTTATGTTTTATCAATTAATAATATTAATAAAATGAAAAGTGTCATGGTTGGTTTTCTGTTGACTTGTTGACCATGGTTGGTTTTTGTTGACTTGTTGACCGTGGTTGACTTGTTGACCATGGTTGAAGATTTGACCATCATCATTACAAAAGCAAGATGCTTTTTGATTCTTGCAAAACCATTTAATGTTTGTAATGATAATGGTCATTCTAAAACTTTCCATCAACCTTTTCATTATCATTATTATTATTATTTGATAATTCTTTTTCTTTTGCATTATGGTTGCAAGAAAGAAAAAGAGTGCTCATTATCTCATTTAGCTTCTCTCTCCTCTCTTCATCTTCTTCTTCCTCTAGCTAAAGAGAAACCCTTCTCATGTGTTGAGAATCCTTCTCTTTAAAAGGAAATGCACCCCTTAGACACTCTCTACTCATTCTAGGTTCAAGGTTTAGCAAGCCGGAAACCCTAGTTCACTCAAAGCACGAGGAAGAGCCCAAAGGTTGAACTCTCGAGGTGGATCCATCTTCGACGGAAGAAGGCGACAAGAAAGAGAACCATCAACCTCTACAAAGTTTGAAGAAGAAGGAGTTCAAGTTTAGGTATAACTATCTCCATCCGAGTAGCTAACTCTCTTTAGCAAAGTTTGCTAGTTTAGTTTAGACACGATCCCGACCTTGTTTAGTCCATGTTGCCTCTTGCGATAAAAATTTGTTTTTTATACCGTTTTCCGCCTCCCCGCAAGCACCGGGGGTCGCAACGTGGACTTACAGGAACAATTTTCAAAAAATCTGTTATTGCAAGGACGTTCTCTTTTGTTTTGCATAGAGGTATTCGGTTATGAATGCCCAGCACCTCAGTCGACGAGGCAAGGGCCGAGATCCCTTTATCGGGAGTGACCCCTTGGACAAAAAGTTTGCGTCAGGGTAATAACTTCACTATAGTCGATTATTCTTGCTTTGCATCGAGGTATTCAGTTTGGAATATCCTGCACCTCATTCGACGAGGAAAGAGCCGAGATCCCTTCGCAGGGAGTGACCTCTTTAGCAAAAGTTTTCGCCACTATATTTTCAAAAAAGGAAATCATGTTCCTTCAACGATATCAAGTTCATTACGTTAAAGGGTTTTTCGCTAAAAACCCAGCCGTAGCCCTCCGTCATTTCTTACAAGTAACACTTAGTATTCGTACTGCGTTTGTTGACTCCGTCAAGGCGTAGTGTACGGTAGCTGAGTGCTGCTTGTTTGTAGCAGTATATGGGATTGGTTAGGACAGTCGTATAACCTTGTTGACTCCATCAAGGGTTATGCGGGTGGGTTTAATGCAATCCGAATAATGACGGGTTGAACTTGACTAGGACTCTTTGATTTGTTGACTCCGTCAAGGTCACTTGGGTCCTAGGGGCAAAAATCCACATCGGGAGTTTCTAAAGAAACTGAAACTTGCAGATTTAGTATACCTTCTGGAGTGTGGTGACTAGAGTGGATTCCATCTAGGTCATCGCACAATGATAGTTGGATCCCGATCCCACTGATGAGTTGGATTACTCTCGGGAGATTTTTTCACTTGACAATCAATGCTATAAACCAAGTAGGTGTCTAGAATTGTGTTAGCGGGGCTACGCTTCCAGGGAAAACAGGTTATTTAATTAAGGAACTTCGCGAAAGCGTTGGAAAACCTCCCTCGAAGTACCAACACTAGCCCGGCTGAAAGGTTAAGCAAGTATTGTGACGTGCGATTAATCCTGACTAGTTCTTCTTTTAGGGTTTGAAGAAGAATTTGAGGAAACAGTGGGAGCCATCCTGATTAGATAAATCAATAAACCAATCTAATCTTGCAAGAGCGCACGCTGAGTGTTTCTTTTCTCTCTCTCCACGTAGCAGCCATTTCACGCCCTAATCAAGATAATAAAATGTATCGCTTGACCGATCCGAATTCTTATTCGGAGCTGGGGAACGTTGGTTCAGCTCTAACTTACGACAACAGTCATAAGTATGAGCAAGGGAAAGAGGATTGTATGGATTCCAAGGATACCCAGTTGAAGAAGAAGCATGGTTTTGCATCTACTTCAGGTGTTCTTGTAATTGAGAACTGCTTTACGGTCAGCCCTACCTCCTGGGTACTTGATACCGGATCAGGATCTCATATCTGTAATTTATTGCAGGGTCTGAGAAAAAGTAGGAAAGTTGTACCTCGTGATATGTCGCTCAGAGTAGAGAACGGAGCACAAGTTGATGCTGCAGCCGTCGGTGAATATCACCTTGTGTTGCCAAATGGCAATACTATGATTCTGAACGATTTCTACTATGTACCTTCCATGGTTTGCAACATCATATCAGTTTCTTTACTCGATAAAGATGGATATAACTTTGTTCTTGATAGAAATATCATGAACATCTACCTTCATAAGGTACTGGTTGCAGAAGGTATACTGTGTAATGGTATCTACGTTCTAAATCAGAATACAGTTCTCAATGTACAAAACACACGCAAGAGGAAGAATTCAGATACGAATGAATTCTACTTGTGGCATTGTAGACTTGGTCATATCGGAGAGAAAAGACTAAGTAAGTTGCATAAAGATGGACTCTTGAATACGTTCGAGTTTTCATCTTATGTAACTTGTCAGTCTTGTCTCAAAGGGAAGATGACCAAATCTTCGTTCACCGGACATGGAGAAAGGGCAGCAGAGCTCTTGGGACTCATACACAGTGATGTATGTGGTCCGATGTCTATACATGCAAGGGGTGGGTTCTCGTACTTCATCATGTTCACTGACGATCTCTCTAGATTCGGATATGTGTATCTTATGAAACACAAATCTGGAGCTTTTGAGAAATTCAAGGAATTCAGAAATGAAGTAGAGAACCAGACTGGCAAAAGTATCAAGATCCTCCGGTCTGATAGAGGAGGGGAGTACTTAAGCACAGAATTCCTAGATTACTTAAAAGAGAATGGTATTCTCTCTCAGCTTACTCCTCCTTATACACCACAGCACAACGGTGTATCGGAACGGAGGAATCGTACCCTATTGGATATGGTTCGCTCCATGATGAGTAGTGCTGAGTTGCGTCTTTCATTCTGGGGACATGCGCTTCAGACAGCAGCATACCTACTGAATTACGTTCCATCCAAATCAGTGCCTAAGACTCCATATGAAATATGGAGTGGAAGAAATCCGTATCTTAAGCGATTTAAGATATGGGGTTGTCCGGCCTATGTGAAAACACAGAAACCGGACAAGCTAGAGGCACGATCAGTTCTGTGTAAATTTGTGGGATATCCTAAAGACTCACTAGGATATCTGTTCTACCACACTGAGGAACAGAAGGTGTTTGTATCTTGCCACGCTGCCTTTTTAGAAAGTGAGTTTCTTGCAAAAGAAACTAGTGGGAGTTCGGTAGAACTGGAAGAAATTCAGCGACCACAAAATGTAACTGAAAATTTAGAGGAACCACTGGATTCAATAACCCCAGACGAACCTCAGCCACTCCGCAGATCTGGTAGGATTTCTCATCGGCCCGAGAGATACTATGGTTTTCTCATAGACGGGGATCGAGAGGATTGCATCTTGGAAGAAGATGACCCTACCAGTTTCAGGCAGGCCATTATCAGTAGGGACTCTGATAAGTGGCTGGATGCAATGCAATCCGAGATGGAGTCCATGTACACCAATAAAGTGTGGACCTTGGATATTGCTCCACCTGGGGTAAAACCCGTTGGATGCAAATGGATCTACAAAAGGAAACTTGGTGTGGATGTTCAGGTGGAAACCTATAAGGCTAGACTCGTTGCAAAAGGTTTTCTTCAAAGACCTGGTTTGGACTATGATGAAACTTTTTCTCCAGTGGCTATGCTCAAATCCATTCGGATCCTACTTGCCATTGCTGCCTTCCATGACTATGAAATCTGGCAAATGGACGTTAAAACGGCTTTTCTAAACGGCTGTTTAGAAGAGTGCGTTTACATGGATCAGCCAGAATGTTTCATGGACAGTGGGAGCAGCGGGAAGGTGTGCAAGTTACTTAAATCCATTTATGGATTGAAGCAGGCATCGCGGAGCTGGAACATCTGTTTTGATGAGGCAATCAAGGAATTTGATTTCATCAAGAACGAAGATGAACCTTGTGTCAATAAGAAGATTGTAGGACGAACTGTCGTGTTCCTAGTCTTGTACGTGGACGACATTCTTTTGATAGGAAATGACATTCCTATGCTACAATCGGTCAAGCTATTCTTGTCATAACGGTTCTCCATGAAGGACCTGGGTGATGCCTCGTACATTCTGGGGATCAAGGTCTATAGAGATAGATCCAAGAGACTACTGGGGCTTTCGCAGTCCAGGTACATAGAGACCGTACTAAAAATATTTAGTATGGAGGATTCCAAGCGCGGTAACATACCCGCATTGCACGGAATTACCCTCTCCAAGAAGATGTCTCCTAAGACTGACGAGGAGAGGGTTCGCATGAACACTATACCCTACGCTTCGGCGGTAGGATCTATAATGTATGCGATGCTATGTACAAGACCAGATGTAGCTTACGCACTGAGCGTGGTGAGCCGGTATCAGTCAGACCCAGGTGAGGACCACTGGACGGCAGTGAAGAACATTCTCAAGTACCTGAGAAGGACTAAGGAGATGTTCCTGGTTTACGGTATTGGAGACCTCAGGGTCGAGTCCTTTACCGATTCAAGCTTCCAGAGTGACAAAGATGACAGCAAGTTTGTCTCGGGTTTTGTGTTCACCCTCAACGGAGGGGCGGTATGTTGGAGGAGTTCCAAACAGGATACCGTCGCAGACTCGACGATGGAAGCTGAATACATTGTTGCAAACGATGCCGCAAAAGAGGCGGTCTGGATAAAGAAGTTCATTAGTGAACTTCAGGTGGTTCCGTCCATTGTTGACCCAATACCTTTGTATTGCGATAACAATGGGGCTATAGCTTTAGCGAAGGAACCAAGGTCCCATCAGAAATCCAGACGCATCTTAAGGCGGTATCACCTGATCAGGGAGATCATTGATCGCCAGGAGATCGAGGTACGGAGAGTGGACACAAAAGATAACACGACGGATCCATTCACGAAGGCCCTCCCTCAAACACAGTTCGAGCGACTTTTTGAGCTATTGGGTATGCGGTACGCCTGCAGCTAGCCTTAGTGCAGATGTTGGGTATGCGGTACACCAATTACTGACCTTTAGTGCAAGTGGGAGATTGTTAGATATGTATGCCCTAGAGGCCATTATTGTATAGTACTGGTTTGTATAATACATTTTGGAGGCTTGGGATATATATATGGTTTTACGACAGTCTTGCTCGATATAGTAGTATGCTACTTGGATTGTTTCTATCTTAATATGTGTATATGTTTCTTTTAATATATCGCTAAAAACATATTGGTAGAGCCCTTAGGATCTTTGCTTGACTACCGGCGTTGTGATGGCGATCACACTAGTGGGGGCTGGGTAGTCTATAAGCACATCCTTATTTTGGTCCTTAGTCATAGGATTATCGAGACAGGGCATCGATACTCCAGAGTAGACTAGTGCATACGCTTCTCTTCCCAGCAGGGGAGATGGTCTGTCCCACGGCCATCAGTACGTCGTACTGGAGATAGTATGCAGGTGCTCGTTAGGTTACGAGTACACTGGACAGGACTCGTCGGGAACTGTTGGTTGGTATTATACCTATCGTCAGTTAACAATTCCCAGGTGACATGAGTACATCTTAGTCCGTTGACTTGACACTGTCACTCCGCCTCGAGTGTGTTCCCACTGTTCTTAGATTACTACCCTACCACGGCTCTACTGAGTCGTGCAAACAGGTAGTAGTTGGGTGCAGTCCCAAAGCACTTGGAGGCAGTGACGGTTAGACAGGATTCGTCTCTCCCGGTATTGGGGGTTGATATCGCGCTGTGTCTAGGAGAGCCATTACACAAAGTCCCTGGCCAGGGCAAGCGAGAATTGCTGGTAGGTTTCCCAGTAGATTCTCAGGGTGTTTTGGGCTATACTCCGACACGACTTGTACCGCTATTAGGGGACTGACGTTTACCGCCCCCCTAGGCCCGCCATGCGATACTCTTAGAAGAACAGACCGGACTGTACGGAGATTGTCACATACAGGCTCAGTAGGAGTTCGGATGGGTTCACCTCATCAGTCTTCTTATCGGCATCTACCTGGGGACCGTTACGTACAGCTAGTGCCGCTTGCGGTCTGTGGTTAACCCCACTGCCAGTGTAGTGTCGAGTCTTTAGAGTCCCACACAGAGGGTTACTCGCATTTGGGCAAAACTGAGTAGAGGTCGCATGGTTTTGCGACAGGGTTCGTTCACACTCGCGCACTTGTGCACGTTTGGTAACCGGGCAGTTATTACTAGTGGGCTTTGGTTTAAGCCAGATACCGGTATTGGTTTTGGGATTGGTTTTGTCTCATTGTATTCGTGTTCCTCGGAACGCGGATGTGGGTGTGTATGCACAGATGATAGAGGCAGAGGCAGAGGATTCTCATTAGGGTTGTTGACCGTTTGACTTTGGTTGACTTGTTGACCGTTGACTTTTTCCAAACCCTAATGAGAATGATAAATATGATTAATAATGATAATTAAGGATTGTTGTGTGATGGTTAGGTTGACCATTTGACCATGGTGGACATTTTGACCATTGTTGACATTTTGACCATAATCATTTCATATCAAAGATGCTTCTTGATCTTTGCAAATTGCATTTATTATGAAATGATAATGGTCATTCCATACTCACCATCACATTTTCCTTTTTGATTATTATTGTTAATCTATTATTCTCTCATATGAGCATGGTTGCAAAAAGAGAGCTCTCATTCTATCATATCTTTTCTCTCTCTTTGCAAAAGCTCTTTTTCTTCCTCTCTCAAAGCTTAAGTGTTCCATGTGTTGGAAATCATAAGTTTTTGAGACAGAGCCACCATAACACATCTCTACTCATTCTAGGGTACTAGGTTTGGCAAACCAAATACCTTAGTTACCTCTAGGTTGAGGTAGGAGCTCAAGTTCGAGGCCCTCGGGTGGATCTATCTTCGGCAAAGAGGAGGCGAGAAGGAAGAGCCGTTCAAACTACTACAAGGAGCAAGCAAGGAGGAGAACAACAAGAAGAGAAGGAGTTCAAGAGAACAACAAGAAGAGAAGGAGTTCAAGACTAGGTATAACCATTCTACATAGTAGTTATAACTTATAGATTTTATGTTAGTTTTGTTTAGCAACGATCCTTCATGAAACGGTCCATGTTACCTAGCTAGAGAAAAAATTTCGTTTTACCTATTCCGCCTCCCCGAAAGAACCGGGGTGGGTAACGTGGACCTAACAGTAGTATCAGAGCCTAGCTAAACACAAACTAGCATGTTAGCAAAGTATCTAGAATTTCGATCGGACAAAAATCGCAAAACGCGTCCGGAAAACCCATGTTTCTGCCGATTTTTTATACTGCTCTAAAAATGATTTAACATACATGAAAAATCGGCTCAGGGTTTTGTAAAAACACAGAACAAAAACGATCCAGTGACTCGGTCAAAGCGCCGCAGATCCGCGGTAAGAACATGCTTCCTGCCGTGGAACCGCGGCCGAGTTGACTCGACCGTGGATCGGGTTTTGTGCAGTGTTCTTATTTGGAAGTTTTGGGATTTTTAGTATATGTTGTTTCTGCCCAGATTTTCCAGAGAACAAATTTGTTTTTGGGGTGGTTACAAATCCATATTTTGATCGAACTTCTCTAGACTTTGGCTAATGGGTTATATCTGTGATGTGATATATGCACTGAACGTCGGCTAATCGCTATACGTCGATTAGTGGGGGTTGTGCATATCTGTGATCTGTAATGTTGATGGTTTGTGTATATGAATTCGTTGGATTGTCACGGATGAATAGCCGGGGGTTGTGAGATGAGAGTTTTCTTTATCTTTCAATTCATGTAATATGTAAATTGATATAATATTATTTATTTGGCCGCACAACCGGGATGGGGTTGTAGCCGTCATTGTATAATTTCTTTTACTGTTTTTGCTCCTATTCCGCCTCCCCGAAAGAACCGGGGTGGGTAACGTGGACCTAACAATTGCCGGATCATCGGATCAAGTGTTGATTCGATAATTTAATGTATAATTATATATTTGATATATTAAATTGCATTAACTTGTATAAGCTCACTTAAAGATTCTTTTTCTCACTCGGGTAATACATTGATATATATGTGATATATGTTAATTGTATTATTTTATTTTGTTACAAAATATATTATATATGTGATATATAATATTGTAACAAGTTAAGGTTACAAATGCAACATGTTTTGTGGAGTTTAAACATGGTTAGGGTTTGGATTAGGGTTAAGCTTTCTTGAAGCTTCTAGAAGCTTTGTTTTTGTTTTTAAGCAAAGATATTTTGTAAAGATATTATGGTTGATATTTCTTAACCAAACCCAAACCCTTTACCATGGTAAAATATCTACAAGGGTTAAGTCATTATTCTTAACCCATGGTTGCATTTCTAACCTCACACTTGATTTCATTATTCATCACAAATGAAATGGTTCTTCTTCTTCCTCTTGAAAAAAGCTTTCTAGCTTTTTGACATGTGATGATAATGAGTGAGAAATTGAAAACAAATGAGAGCTAAATTCATACTTCATCATCCTCATCTATTCTTGCCACTTAGATTAGGGTGTTTGCTTTGCTAATACTTGATTAGCAAAGCAAGAGCTTGGGTTTGAGTTTCTTCAAGATAGATCATCTTTGTTATTGAAGACCGGAAGCAAGATTGTATCTTTCTCTTCATGGAGCCTCTCTAAAGTCCGGGTACTTGATGATCGCAGCGAAGGGACCTCAACACGGAGCTTTAGAAGTGAAGGAACGGACTACAAAGGTTGTAATCCCAAACTCTTAGAAGTAAAGTTGTTTACTTGCTTTGTTTCGCCTAATCTCTAGTCTAAGATCTTGGTTAGGGTTGTTTGGCACATGAAAATTTTGATTTTGGCATGGTTGATGCCTTGTAGAACCTTGTGACAGTGCCTAGTAACCCTACAGTGGTATCAGAGCCAAGCTAGAGGTTTAGGCGAAGTCTAGACGAAGTTTAAAGTCCGATCGAACCCCGAAACGTCGAATAAGACCCCCTCTCTGGAAATTTTTTAAAATGTTGATTTTTTCTGTATTAAAAATACTCAGAAAATTAAGCAGGTAATTTTATGGATATCTGAGAAAAACGAACCCCTGAATCCATCAAAGCGCAGCGGAACCGCGGCCAAACCAAGGTATTGGCAGCGGTTCCGCGGCAAGTCTTGAGGATTGAGGGATCGTATTTTCAACAGTTGATCCGTAGTAGTTACTTAGTGCTTCTGGGAATTTTTAATATTACTCAAGTGTTGAGTGTTCTGGAGATCCTTTAGAATTCGTTGATTCGATCGGAAAGTTTAACTTCATTTAGTTTTTCCGGGTAATTTAGAACGTGTTAAAAAGTTCGAACGAATATCAATAACTCACTTTTTCCCCTGCCGGAAAATTTCCAAGTGTTGGATTTTTTTCCTTAATTAAAGAGCATTCATAGTCATGCAAGTAACGCGGTGGACCCTCTAGAAGAACACAAACCTTAACTCGATTATGTGACCGTCTGAACCTGTCACGACCCGAAAGAGCACGTGACTGGCCCTTAAACCATATGAAGTCTATAGGACTCCATCTGATCCAAGTAAGCCAAAAGCCCAGAAATCTAAAACCATTTTAAGGATAAATAAACATACAAGCAATATACTATACAACGCCGAATGGCGAGGATCAAAATCCAAAAGAAACCCAGATAAGCATGAAAACTGTAACACTACTAAGCGCGACTCTAAGGTCGAAATAATACAGCACTAGTGTCTGGGTCTGAAACAAAATACAAGTTTTGGTTGATGGAATTTCTAGATACAAAAGAATAATACATCAACAAGGGTGGTCCTGATACAAAAGAACCCACCTACCCAAGCAAGTCCCCCATATGGAAGCAGTGTGCCAGAAATGCCGCTACGGAACCTGTACGGCAAAACCCTGCAAGAACTGTGGCACAACGGGGTGAGTTGCCAACTCGTGAATAGATAATATCTACAAGCAGAAATCTAATGCAAGACATAATCCTAGGTCAATATGATCAGTATATAATATAACCCTCATGAGTAAGTCTGAAGCATGAAAATGTGGCAGTGTAACATCTAATCATGTAGGTAGTGCCAAGTACTTGTGCCAGTGCCTCAGATAATAACATGTCATAATGTAAGGTATGTCTGCATGAAGTAAACATGATGAAGTATCAAATGGATATCAATACACATATATTAGCGTCTCATTCCACTAATATTGGTGTAAGAGTATATATAGCAGCGCCCTCGTACCCTGTTATATATACAAATGAAGTGTGATCAATGTAGTCAAAGTCTGTATGTAATCAATGTCTGTATGTATATGTGAATCTCGTCCACCTGTCACCCAATGTCAATAAGCACCATACATGCAAATATGAGGATATAATCAAAATCATGGAGATCATCATGAAACTCGTGCCTAGCATCGACACGTAAATCCTCATCTATCGGGCTCCGTCAGTCCGGATCAGCCCACGGGCTCTGTCTACGGAATCGGCCCTCGGCCCCGGCAGTACGCCCATATCCATCTATCGACTCTGGTCAGTATCCTCCGGATAACCGCCAGGTCCAACCAATCACCGGTAGGTAGTAGTCCCTCTGCCAGGCTCACCGTCTACTACACAGCGAAACCGTTCTCGTCCCGGGGTACCATACCGGGTCCACCATGTACCCGTAATCGGCATCATCCAACTCCTCGATTCGGGTTCACATGTATCACTCTAGCACCGAGAAAACACATGGTGGATGCACCGAAATATCATATCAAGGGAAACCGGGTTTTTAAATAATTAACTATTCTCTTTTGAAATATCCACGGTTCCCCAAATCCAGAATTATCATGAAAACAACATATCTCAATGCGCATAATCATAAAGCATGATGTATGTAACATATAAATGAAATGCAAGTATAACAGTATATCATGCAACATGGAAATAATAGTATGCACATACAAGGTCATATCCTGATGCAACAATGCTACTGTGTAGTGACATGGCAATTATCGATGATGAAGTGTGTGAGCCGGCAAACAAGTGTACGTGGAACATACGTATCATCGATAATGGTGCCGGTGCCCTAGCAACATGATAGTAATATAGCAATAAACATATGCAAAGCAATGTGAATAGCATGAATATGCGGAAATAGAATAATCAACGCAACAGTAAAGAATCTACACCCATATGTATATGTCATGCAGTTATGCCATTTGAAATAAAACGAATCAGGATTTTTACTAACAATAAGGGCTACGGTGTTTTTAAGATATTCCCGATTCGTAGTTTTGAAATAGGTATGACTCGGGTCTAGTCTAACATCTACTATGCAAACTACAGATCTAAGTATCAAGTCAAACGGGAGGGGTATGGAAACCACCTAAATTTGAGTCGATATATAGATATAATAGTCGGTGATCCCACCTCAATAGTATCGCGTACGATACAGTATATCATATGGCATCCTCAAGTTATGAGTGCGGATCTATCATCAATATAAAGCTCGTACGGTAAATCGTCGTACGGCATCCCAATAGCTGGATACGGGTCAGTATCACATATCTCTCATCAAATATCAGGTATCATTATCATCATATCACATAATCTGGGGTACAGATCTAAGTCTAGTACAAATCGATACCATCTATATAAGAATGAAAGCGGGGGTAAAACACATGCCCAACGGCCCGCTAAGATCACATGTCGTATCGCAAGTACAAATCACATCACATCACCGATCTCACGGCACAATGCCCAAAATCATCGACTCATCTCCAATGTCATCCAATATCATCATCAACACAGTGTAAGTATAGTGAATATGCAAGGGTGCGCGTGTGGGTGTAAACCTATTCTAGGGTTCGTGACTATGAACTATAATAGTTTACTTCTAACCCTAAGCTATCCATAATACACCTAACACCATATCCATGACACACTATAACTATCAAACATAATATATAGTATCAACTACGGACTGCGGGGGTGCTATACGCCATACACCTGACTTCCCCCAGTAGATATAATCTACTCACCTTGCATCTTCATTTGTCGACGTCACCACGCGCATTGCTTGTCGTCCCGAAGTCTTCATGGGGTACCTACACGTCAAAGTATCGTAATGCGTATTAAAACCAAATCAAAGCTAAAATGGCACACGAAACCCAAAATGATATGATAAGGGGCCTATAGGTTAGAACCTATGGGCACGCCTTCAAAACCATCAATCAATCCTCGATATCGTTGTATAAACGCCAAATAGTCGAGGTAAAACACACTACACAATTTCAGAACTAAAAATACGGAACACGGGAACACGAATCCAAAATAGCAACTAAGGAAATAGGCTCCATATTTCACCCTAGGTCAAACTAGACAAATCTACACATACCAGGGGCCTAATCTACTGATGAGGGAACACCAAAACCAAAACGAGCAAGTTTGGTGGGGTCCAGGCCGCAATTTGCGGCCAAACAGGATAAATCTGCGGCCTGCAATGGGAGTTAGGGGCTAGGGTTTTGGGTGTTGGTTTCTATTTGCCTGCACATCTCACTGCCAACTCAAAATTATTTTTAGACGTCTCGGGTGATAGCAGATTCCCAAAAAACAGTGACAGATTTGCAGTTTTCCCCGATATCGATTCCGTAAATCCGTATTCTGGGTTCATGTTCCAGGTATTGTCCAATACAACATCACAACAGGGGTTCTAAGATCACTACAAGCCTCAATTTCACCTTTGATTTCAGATTTACCCTAAACCCTAACTAGAAATCTCCAAAGTCCACAAACAACACAATATCGATATGAAACTCGCATAGATGCACAAGGAAATTGAAATACTACTCTAGGGTGCAGAAATTACCTTCTTTGGCAACTCAAGAAAATTCTTGAGTTGCTCAAAGTCCTCAAGATCCACTCTTTCTTAGTCCAATGCGATCCTCTCGAGCTTGTGAGCATGTTTTGTGAAGAGGAAATGGGGTTTCGGGGTTGGATTCAAGATGTTTTTGGGGATTGAAGAGGAGGGAAGTGAGAAGAGGAGCAGGAGCAGCAGCAGCTCTCATGGAGAAGGAGAGAGAAATGAGGTGATAAAATGATGTGGGAGGCATGGTTCAATGAAAGTTGACATATTCTACCATCTCTCTCTCTCATAATCATGATACCTTTATCTTTTCTTTTCTTTTTCTTTTCCTTCTCACCCAATGGCAAACCCTAAGCAACCATACCCCAAAACATGTAACAAGTGTAACAAGTGTGGAAAAAAGATATGTGCATATTTGTAGGGTTCCTTGGCACACTAATGATGTCTCACAAGTGATCAAACATGGCTAATTCAAAAAAATTCTTATGCCTACAAACCCTAATACGGATCGTTAACTAGATTTATAGGTGATGCGATGCAAGTTAACGACTTTAACTAAAAGGAAAGAAGCTACAACCTTTGTAGATCCGGTCCTCCACCTCCTAGGCTCCGTGATGACGTCCCTCCGCTGTCCAAATCGAATCCATGACTCTAGCATCGGCTTCATCGGAGAAATGGACGGGCTAGGTCGTCGACTTCGATGCCGAAGATGATCTACGTCGAGGCATCACAAGATCAAGCTCCCACTTCACCAAGTCATGAAACTTGTGAAGAAAACACCCTATACTATTTGGCAAGAGGTAGAGGATGAAGAAATAGGAAGTGGGTTCACTTTAGAATTGGATTTCTCACTCATTTTCACAAGTTGCCATTGATGGAGCAAGCTTTCTTCATATTTGAAGAAGAAGAAGATGATGAAAAGAATATGATAAGTTATTATGAAATAGAAAAATAAAATCAACACTTATCATATGGCAACCATGATTAGGTGTAGAGAATAGACCATGGTTAGTTGGAAGGGTTAGGGCTAAGCATGAAGACAAAATGGTCACTTGGTCAAAGCTTCAAGAAGCTTCAATAACAAACAAAGAAAGCCACCATTTTCTCTTTAATCTTTTGCCAAAATAAATAAATAAATAGATAAGAAAAAGAAAACCCTAACCATCACATAACCATGGTTTAATCTAAACATACACACTAACATTCATGTATCATCAAACATGATACAATCTTGTGCACAAAAGTATATCACATATACAACTTGTGTACATCAAGTGAGAAAATCCAATTTAAGTGAACCAATACTAGTTAATGCAAAGTAATATATCAAATATATAATTATGCATTAAATCATTAAATCAATACTTGATTTAACGATCCGGTCATATCGCATATAACCGACTAATATCCAATGTATCGGCTTATCGAATCAATCCTTGATTCAATAACTAGGTCATATCACATACAACCATTCGATACATTCATCGCAAGAATAGAATACGGTATCACATACACGTATTATTCTCGGTCCCGCACATATCTCATATGTGCTCCTATTTCGTTTCGCTTGAGCCAGGAAACCTCTGTGTAGGACTCTAAAGACTCGTCAATACGCCGGCAGCAGGTGATGATCATATCAAACACCCACAAGCCGCAAGCGGTCTGCTAAACGTAATGGCCACCCGGGTATTGAGCGATCAGAAGATCGACGAGCAAGCCCGCTCACACTCCTGTGAATCCAACCAGTAACACTTACCGTATAGTCCGGACTGTTCGTCTGATATGTCGCATATCTCGCCTAGGGGTGGTAAACGTCAGACCACAGTAGCTTGATAAGTCATGCCGACGTAAGGTCCATAACATTCGTGAAACTACTGATAACTCTTACCATTATATCACTGTAACCCTGGCCATGGATTTCCTGTTATGGCCAGTCGAGCATAGCGCAACATCCACCCCCAATACCGGGAGAGACGAATCCCCTCCTATCGCTCATTGCCTCCATGTGAATCGGGACTGTACCCAAAAACCACCTGTTTGCACGACTCAATAGAGCCGTGGTAGGGTGGAAATCAAAGCACAGTGGGAGACACACAAGACTCTATGACGATCTCGGGTCAACAGACTAAGCTGTACCAGTGTCACCAGAGAACTGCCATCTGACGTGAGGTATAATACCATCTGGGAGTTCTCGGCGAGTCCGTTCAGTGTACCCAGTCTCCACTGAGCACCCGCATACCATCTCCGATGTCAAACACCAATGGATATGGGATCATCCATCGCCCATCACATGGGTCGAGAAGATATACGCTAGTCTACTCTGGAATATCGATGCCCCGTCTCGATATTCCCATGACTAGGAACAATGAAGGATGTACTCATTGACTACCCAGGCCCCATTAGTATGATCTTCATCATAGTCCTGGAAGTCGAGTACACATCCTAAGGGCTTTATCAACATGTAATCAGAGAGATAGAAAGTATACATGTTAAGATAAAGAGCAACCAGATAGCGTACTATGATGTCGAGCAAGAAAGTCCTACCTATATATGTCCCAGCATCCACTACAATATACATCCTATGTACAGTAATGGCCTCTAGGGCATACATATAACTAACAATCTCCCACTTGCACTAGGGCCATCTGTAGCAGTGGTTGCAGTATCACATACTCAACCATCCCATAAAAGTCTCTCTTTGGGAAAAGGCCTTCGTGAGTGGATCCGCTGTGTTGTCCTCTGAGTCTTCTCTCCTTACCTCGATCACCCTGGAGATCAACTATCTCCATGATCAGGTGATGCTTCCTCAGAATATGTCTGGGTCACTGATGGGATAATGGTTCCTTGGCCAAAGCCACACTTCCATTGTCACACAATGGTGGGAACCTAGTTCATCTTATGAACCAATATACACCCAAACTTCCTCTTTGGTAGTATCTTTAATAGTGATGTTACCAGCCTTTATCATCTAGTTTGCCACGGTATCTAGCTTGGAACTCTTCCAACATCCCTCCCTCCACTGAGGGTAAAGACAATGCCCGCGACTGACATTCAATCGTCCTTATCACCCTGGAACCTTTCCAGTGATTCTCCCCAGGATCAACTGATACCATCTCACTACAATTAGTAAGAATCCTAACATCCATTTAGATCTATCTCATAGACCCAAATCACAGGATTTAGGAGGTATCACTTTGATCCTATATGGAGAATCTATGTGATAAGAGGAGATCGACCGATCGTAGCATAGGAAACTCCTTTCCTATCAATAGTATGTCATCCACGTACTCTACGAGGATCATTACCATACTCCATACTACCCTTTTGTACATACAAGGTTCATCTACCATTTTTGATGAAGTCAAACTCTTTGACTACCACATCAAAACAGATGTTCCAACTCCGCGATGCCTGCTTTATCCCGTAAAGCAACTTGCACATGTTTCCGCTGCTCCCACTGTTTACGAAGCCCTCTGGTTGTGTTCTTATAGACGTTCTCTTCTAAATCAATATTTAGAAAAGTAGTCATGGCACCCAACCACCAGATATCGCAGTTATGGTATGTAGCAGTGGCAAGTAGGATCTGGATGGACTTAAGCACAGCTATTTGGAAAAGGTTTCATCATTATCCACGCCTGGTCGATGACGAAAACCTTTAACGAGTCTAGCTTTGAAAGTCTCAACTTTTCCATCTACACCAAGTAATCTTCTCAAGATATACTTGCTCCTGATGGGGATTTAACCCTTCAGATATCGCAACCAAAGTCCATACTTTGTTGGTGTATATGGATTCCATCTCAGATCGCTAAGCATCCAGCCATTCTTACAGAGTCCCTACTCTCGATGGCCTGCTCGATACTAGATGGGTCATCATCTCATGATGCATTCTTCGCTCCCACTGTCATCGAGAAACCGAGGTATCTCTCAGGCGGATGAGGAACCCTACTAGATCGGCGGAGAGGCTAAGGTTCGTCGGGGACTATTGAATCCTTTGGTTCTGTCAAATCATCAGCTGCAGTTTTGTATAGCTGGAACCTTTCCAGTTCTACAAAACTGACTTTACCTCGATCTTGTCCGGATTTTGCTTTTGACATAGGCCAGACAATCCCAAATCTTAACTTACTTAAGAGATAGGCTCTTCCCATACCATATCTCATATGGAATGGTAGGCAGTGATCTGATTCGAACCTAATTCAATAGGTATGCAGCTTCTCAAGCGCATAACTCCCAAAAGGAAACAGGAAACTCGGTAGTACTCATCATAGAGCACACCATATCTAATATTGTGCGATTGCTCCATCCCGATACACCGTTGTGCTGTGGTGTATTCAGAGGAGTAACACTGAGAGAGAATCTCATTCTCCTTTAGAATAGTCCAGGAATTCTATGCACAAGTATTCTCCTCCCTGATCTTATCATAGGACATAATACTTATACCCGTATTTTGGTTCTCTACTTCCAACTTATATTCTGTGAATACCTCAAAAGCTTCGGACTTATGTTTCAATAGGAACATATGACTGAATCTTGAGAGATTATCAGAGAATATAATGAAGTATAAAGAACCAGTCCAGGCATTTGTAGACAGGAGACCTTATATACATCATCATGTATTAGTCCCAAGAGTTCATTAACTCTTTCTCTGTTTCCAATAAACAGGGCTATGGTCATCTAATCTTTGTGACATGACTGGCAAGTTTCACAAGATGTAAATTCAAACTGATTTAAATATGCATCTAAAATGTAACTTCAGCCAGTCGGGTCGCATTGATATGACCTAGTCTACAATGCCTCAAGAAGGATTCGTTCATTTCTGAACTCTTCCTCTTGTGTGTGTTCTGTATACAAGGAACTGTAGTTTGATTTAGAACGTCAATGCTTTTAGATAACGTGCCTGAACCGATCAACTTTTGATATAGGAAATATTCAAAATATTATCCAGCAATACAAAATATTATCATTATTTTAATAAATAAAGAGATTGATATGATTTTGTATATCAGGTTCGGTATCTAATAGCATTTGTTCAGAATCAATGTATTGGTAACACAGGGTGACAGTGACCAACAGACTTGGCTGCAACACTTGCCCCGTTTTCTGTCTCATGAAACTTATCACCCGTTCTCAGTTTTTCTACATTTTTGTAGCCCTATGTAACAGATTACATATCTGGGATCCTGATCCGGTATCAAATACCCAGGATGCGGAGGATACAGAAACAGTTCTTTGTAATGAACATACCCGAAGGAGATGCATCATATGCACTTTCTTCGTTTGGGCGGCATAGGAATTCTGGTATTCCCCTATTTCCTGCTCTGTCTTATAACAATTATAAGTTGGAGCGGGACCAACGTTCCCCAGCTCAGTATAACAAGCGGGTTCGGTCAATACATCCATATTATTATCTTGATTAAGGCGTGATATGGTCGCTACCTGGAGAGAGAGAAAAGAAAACACTCTGCGTGCGCTCTTGCAAGATCAGATTGGTTATTTATTTTATCTAATCAGGATGGCTCCCACTGTTTTTATCAAATCTTCCTTCAAACCCTAAAAGGAAAGACTAGCCGGGATTAATTACACTCTACAAGTTCGCCAATCTTTTAGCCAGGCCAGTGTCGGTACTTTGAGGGATGTTCCCCGTGCTTTCGCACGGACCTAATTAATGTAAACCTCGTTTTCCCAGAGGCGTAACCCCGTTGACACCTTTCTAGACACCTACTTGATCGGCTAATTGCTGTAAGTCTACGCTAGCGCCCCGGCAGTCTACAGACGCCAAATGCGGAACAAAAAACTTTTAACTGGCGCTATCGTATACTTTAACCCGGATCTACCATTATTGCTAAACTAACAATCTGTAAAGAGTGTAGAAAGGTTATACCGAACGATCCGAGTCCTTCGTTCTTCAACCATCATCCCACGCTCCGTTGCGGCTGCTCCGATCTCCTCCGTCGAGGTGGCACCACATGATCGGTTCTTTAAACGGGCTCCCGCCTCTGACTTGAGGCAACTCGATCTCCAAGTTTGCTAAAAGAGACGACCAAGAATGATGTAGAGAATGAGTATATGACTTTGTCTCACTTCTTCCAAATCCGTGGACGATCGGTTAATGAAGTTGCCGAGGGAATCGGGTGATGGAATGAACTGTAAAATTCCATGCACCCCAAATACTGTCATATCTTTTCTACAAATGAAATCAACAAACATGAGAGAGAGAGGAGGGGGCCGGCCTCTTATAAAGAGAGAGGGGGTGACCGTAGGAGCAAAGAGGGTGACCTTAAGAAAATATCATATGTGAACACAAACTAAATATCTTGCATAAAGATCTTAAGCAAAACAAGAATGTAATGAAATCAAAGCATGAGTCACTTAGCCTTGTCACAAATTCTAGAACCTTCTAGAACCTTCTAGAAGCACGACTCACTCTCATCCAAGAAAAGATAAATCCGCCTTTAACCAAATGTTAAAAGACGGCTGATAGAAAACTGGAAACTGGCAACTTCCAAAAGTGATCCTGAAACGACTTTCAGGATAACCCCGAAACTGTATAAATATACCCGCATTTGTATTACGACCGAATACAAATGCAACTGAGATAAAGATATTATACCTACTCAATATAATACTCGGATCCGGCTTAAACCAAAGCCGACCAGTATCATCTGCCCGAAAACTGACACGTGCGTAAACGCACGTGCATTTTCCGAACCCTGCCATAAAACCATACGGCCTCTACAACGTTTCGCCCGAACTTGGGAAACTGTCTGTGGGGGACTCTAATGACTCGTCAGTACCCTGGCAGTGGGTTTAACCACAAACCGTCAGCGGCACTAGCAATGCGTAACGGCTGCCCATGGACTGACCTCAAGGGAAGCTGATGAGCGAACTCAAGGGAGGCCGATGAGTGAACTCATCCAGAAACCCTACTGAGCCTAACAGTGACAATGTATATACAGTCCGGTCCGTTCGTCAATGAGTATCGCATATCCGCCTAGGGGGCTAGTAACGTCAGACCCCCAATAGCAGTATAAGTCGTGTCGGAGTGAAGCCCAATAACACCCTGAGATACTACTGGAGTACCTACCAGTAAATCTCCTGCCATGGCCATGGACTTTGTGTAATGGCTCTCCTAGACACAGCACGACCTCGCCCCCAATACCGGGAGAGACGAATCCCCTGCCGATCCGCTCACGTGCCTCCATATGGCTCGGGACTGTACCCAAAAACTACCTGTTTGCACGACTCCTTTGAGCCGTGGTAGGGTAGAAATCAAAGCACAGTGGGAACTCACACGAGACAAATGACGACCTCAGGTCGATGAACTAACCTGTACACATGTCACCAGGGAACTGCTATCTGACGGTAGATATAATACTAACTAGCAGGTTCCCGGCGAGTCCTGTCCGGTGTACTCATAACCCAATGAGCACCTGTATACATCTTAGGTGATCCAACTGACACCAGTGGCTTGTGAGACCGGCCACCGCCCCTCGTCGGGGTATCGACTGTATACACTAGTCTACTCCGGAGTATCGATGCCCTGTCTCGAAACTCCCACGACTAGGGACCACAATTAAGGATATGCGTATAAACTACCCAACTCTCACGTATATGATCGCCATCATACTGTTGGTGGTAAAGCAAGATCCTAAGGGCTCTATCAAAGTGTAACATGTAATCAGTCACCTGATCATGTACACGACTGATAAAGGCAAACCAGATAGCATACTATCATCTTGAGTAAGACTGTCCTACCGGTATAGGTCCTCCGCAATCATTGCAATCACGTACCTGTGATCCAATAATTGACTATGAGGGCACTATCCCCAACAATCTCCCACTTGCACTCAAGGCTAATTATTGCGATGTTGCGTACTCACAGCCCGTGTGAAACCAACACCCAACTCCTCTACTAATCAGTATCACAAAGCCCGTTTGTAAAACTATTGTGTTCGAGAAATAGCCTTAGTGAGTGGATCCGCATAGAAGTTTCTTTCTATATCTCTCTTAATCTCAAATTCGCGGAGAAAGCCATCTCCCGAATCGAGTAATACCTGTCTTAGAATATGTCTGGATATCTGATGGGACCTGGTTCATAAATGAACTCCAAATCCAAACATCTTAGACGGTATCGATCACTGAACCTAATCAGTATCCGGCACCATGCCACCCACAGTATCCTCTTGGACCACCTGTCCATAATACTGTCCCTCTTCGTCAGAGGGAAAAACTATAACTCTGACAATCACTCTGTCAACCATGTCACCTTTGAAGCTTGGAATGATAACCGTCTCCCGAAGGAGGCTGCCGTCATCAAATCCGTAGAACATGTACTTATGTTCTAAAACTGCTTCCTCATGTTTCTCCAGGATTGGATTAACACAAACGTATTGCATCTAGTGCAAAAACAACATCTGGTGTGGTACTTGACATCTCATGATTGACTCAATTGCCTAAGCAAGTGATCTGCCAATCATGCACATCCCTCTCCCCTTTAGTCAACACGACACCTTTAGAGAGGGTGACTCCATCACCTGCAGGTACACCACCATGCTAGGAGTCATCTATTCTAAAAACCATTAGAATACTGTCAAAGTACCCACATTGGGAAACTACCCAAATCTAGATCTAAAACCATAGATCTAGAAACCAGAATGTCAAATATTATATCCATATCCTGTCTGGAGAAACAACTGTGTGACGACCACAGTACAACCGATCGTAGTATAGGAATTTTACTTCCTACTCTGTGTATGTCATCCAGATACCTTGACATCACACCCTACTACCTTCTTAACAGATCCATCCCTTATTCTGATTGAAGTCAAACCCATGACTGTCACATCAAAATTAGATGATCTATCTCCGCTATAACTGCTCAAGTCTATAAATAGACATAAGCTACTTGCCCACTATGCTTCTGCTGCTCCCACTGACTACGACAACCCTCCTACCGGGTCTCATATCCTGGAACAACAGTAGTGTCAAGTCTGGGTAGATAAGAACCTCCCTGTCACCGTCCTTGAGCCTACCGAAGTACCTCTCGGGTGTCTGAGGTTACCTACCATACCTGCGGAGTGGCTATTGGAATGTCAAACCTGATTGAATATATAGGTCCTATTAAATTTTCCGTAATCGTTTGCGGTTCTGGAATCACTTCCAGTTCTACCATACTCCCACTACTGTTTTCTGAAAAAGATCCATTTTACTAAAACTGTGGCGAGTCAAGAACAATATCACTATTGATCTTCCAAATGGTAGAATATCAACCCTCGTCATAGCCAGGGTCAACCCACAAAACAGCCATTACAGAAACGTGCCCTGAGTTATCCAGAGTCTGGTTTTAAGCATAAGCTGGACAACTTCCCGTACCTTAATATCTTTTAAGGTACGAACTATTCTATATCCAATATAGAAACTTTGGCACTTATTTAATTGGAACCACATTCAATCCATGCAGCTGTCTCCAGTGCATATCAACTTAATGGAAAAAGGCTAATCAGCATTACTCAACTTAGGAATCCATCCAATTATGAGTAACCTGAAAGAGAAACATGTTTCTCAAAACCATCACTATCATCTGAATACCAATCACAAGAATCTACATCTTCGATCTCTTTGAAGAATCCCGATACTTGTGATACCTGGTTCTCTACTTTATTCTTATACCCACAACTTCTCAAAACTTAGACCTTGTATTTCTACGAAACACTCGTCTAAATACTAGAGAAGTTATAAGTAAACAGAATATAGTACGAGGACCTACCCCTTTGTCCTGATGGACACTGGACAACATACAATACTCTGTATAAGTCCGCTGAGTTAAACAACTCAAAACCTGTGCGTTGTAGGTGGAAAACTGTACCCTGGCGGTTTCCTCAAATATCACCAATTACAACGAATTCCGATATAATGAGGATGATCACCTAATTCCCAATATCTTACTCCCACTCATCATCTGTAAAACCATACAGATATGAGAATGAAACCTGGTAAATACATACCCTTGGAGTAAGTGTCTAATTGGGAAAACAGTTTTTCCTTTAACAATGCACTGAAACATGAAAATGTTTCGTAGGGGTATCCTGGTATTCATAGCAATGCCTCTTCCATAATCCAATTCATGACTTCAACCGTATATTTTATTGCCGTCTCTCCAAATCCCTTTATTTGTCTTTAGTCATTACCTTCTGTACACCATCGTTAGGCTAAATGGTTTCCTTCCTTCCCTACCGTTCGGCACCAGCCTATGGTTTGGAAGAAGACTATCCAGTAAGCATAATAGGTGTACCCTCCTAAACTAAGGAGTACTCGCATCTCGACAGAAGGTGACGATAAAAGACAACTGAATAATACCTTATTCTTTTAAAGGTGAAATAGGAGTGGCGATGAAGTACGCGGTTTTGGTCGTGAATGATATCAGTCGCAATTTACTTTGCCCTCCTTCTAATTCCTTTATTTTGTCTTTACATATTACCTTCTGCACACCCTACTTAGGCTAATTGGTTTTCTTCATTCCCTACCTTTCGGCACCAGCCTATGGTTTGGAATAAGACTATCCAATAAGCGTAATAGGTGTACTCTCCTAAACCAAGGAGCTCTCGCAACCTGAGAGAAGGTGATAATAAAAGACAACTGAATAAACCAATTCTATTTCTCCTGAACCTGGATCCATCCTCGAAGAAGTCCCTTCGAGTTCGTATATAACCATACGATGGATCTATCCAATGGAAGTGGATATCCGTAGTAATACGGGTGTTCTGAGAAATGCAAAGGGTAAAAGAAGGAGTGGCAATGACTTATGCAACTCAGACAATCCAAAAGCCAGTATTTTAAGAAGGTTCGGTCAACCTGGTCACTGAGTCATAGTCTAGGGTCGGTCAAAGGTCGCTGCCAAAGAGAGAGAGAAAAGAAACACTCTGCGTGCACTCTAACCTAGATCAGAATGGTCATCATTTTATCTAATCCGGAAACCTCCCACTGTCCTGTCAAATTCTCCTCCAAACCTAAAGAAGAATCAATCGGGATCTCCCGAAGAGTAAACCAACTCATCAGTGGGAATCAGGATCCAACTCTCATCGCATGATAACGTGATGGAATGCATCCACGTTACTCATACTCCAGAAGGTATGCGCATACTCGGCAAGTTTCAGTTTCTTTAGAAACTCCTGATATTATTTTTGCCCCATGCTCTTATAACCTTGGCGTTGGTCAAAATGTCATAAGTCACATGCCAAGTTCTACCCGTCACTATCTTGCCAATTTGAACCCACCCGCACATGCCCCTGACGTTGGCCAATCGGCAGAACGACTGTCCCAAACTAACTCATCTATCTATGCAACAATTGAATACCCAGCAGCTACCAAACACTATGCCTTAACTTTGGCTAAAATGCATAGCTTGAATACTACTAAATACCCAAAAGAAGTGACGGAGGGCTACGACTGGTTTTTGGCGAAAAACCTTTAGCGTAATGAACTTGATATCGCTGAAGGAACCTGATAGCTTTTTAAAATATAGTGACGAAAACCTTTTGCTAAAGAGGTCACTCCCGGTAAAGGGATCTCGGCTCTTTCCTCGTGGAATGAGGTGCAGGATATTCCACTGAATACCGCTATGCAAAGCAACTTGTAATCGACTATAGTAAAGTTATTACCCTGACGCAAACTTTTGCCCAAGGGGTCGGTCCCGGTGAAGGGATATCGGCCCTTGCCCCGTCGAATGAGGTGCAGGATATTCCACTGAATACCGCTATGCATAACAAAAGAAAACGTCTTTGCAATAACACTTTTTAAATTGTTCCAACAACTGCAAATAGGTTTGTTTTAACTTTGCATTGATCAGAATCAACGCAGTCCCATCATTAAATCACACCAGAAAAGAACGAAAATAAAATGTACGTATATGCCATCCGCATTCGTCACTGGGTCCCGTCATCACCCGTTAGGTTACTTAACTAACGACAGAGCGGGGACTGGACTAGCGCGGGTGTAAAACATGTACAACATCTAATAGTATATAAACCAATATACAATAATCGCTCCAGGCGTGATAGTATGCAACATTACAGAAAAGTAATAAGCATCACAGAACAATACAGATAATCTGGGATCCCCGAGTTTCACAGAGCCGCTGCTGAAACTCGACGTTCCCCTGTCGTGTGGATAGCCTGTGCAATGAAACCTAGACCCCTACGGGTGTGGCAAGTTACCCGCCAAAACCTGAAGCGAGGCAGCCCCCTACAGCATAGTGAATGGACCACCCTTCACTCCACGGAATCCGGTAATCTTGGGCACCCCTCCTTGGGTCAACCTGTACCCCCTACGAGTGCGGCGAATAGTCTGCCAATTCTAGAGTGGGACCCCTCTGCCTCTCAAAGCCATGAGATGCGGACCCGTTGCTTCTCAGAACCCGGCTATCCGTGCACTCCGTCTCGGGGCAAAACCTAGTACAGTAATGAAAAATAGTACAACAGGTACATCGACCGCAACCTGGTCGTGCCCCAAAAGAATATTATACAACAGGCAGTGACGGCTGTCCACAAGTTGGACGCTCGCCCCGCAATATCAAATGTACAAATAAACACAAACTGTACTACCATTGCACACTGCTATCCACCACGACAAATCCGCAACATCACAGCACAACACAGAACATCAACGCGAATGTCACGTTCGCAAACCCGTCTAAAAGAACTATAGCAATTAAACGCGGTTTACCGATCAAATGACATTCCCGGTCGGAGATATAATGTAAGCACTGTAAACTAACGTGTTTAAATTTCGATCGACCAAAGACCAAATATCAAAAAGTGGGCCCCACTGCTTACTGGTGAACAGTAACAAAACCTGGGCCAAAACGATATTTACCAAAAACCCCAAAATCAAACCAAGAACCCACTGTGAAAATTTGGGGCCACGAGCTCACTGTGTGGCCGCGGATGCGCGGTCAAACCATAGGTTTGACCGCGTTTCCGCGGCTGTCCCATCGAATCACGTGCCCAAATTTCTACGTCGTTCTAATAAAAGCCTGCACAGTATTCTGAGATGTGTAGAATAATTTTATCAGACCGTTTAAAAACAACAGAAACTGTCAAGTTGTAATTTTGTGATTTTTGATTTCCGGTCGGATCGATGTTTTAAACGCGTTAGCACAAGTTAGTATAGCAAAATGGTGAGGCTCTGATACCACTGTAAGTCTACGCTAGCGTCCCGGCAGTCTACAGACGCCAAATGCGGAACAAAAAACTTTTAACTGGCGCTATCGTATACTTTAACCCGGATCTACCATTATTGCTAAACTAATAATCTGTAAAGAGTGTAGAAAGGTTATACCGAACGATCCGAGTCCTTCGTTCTTCAACCATCATCCCACGCTCCGTTGTGGCTGCTCCGATCTCGTCGATCTCCGATCTCCTCCGTCGAGGTGGCACCACATGATCGGTTCTTTAAACGGGCTCCCGCCTCTGACTTGAGGCAACTCGATCGCCAAGTTTGCTAAAAGAGACGACCAAGAATGATGTAGAGAATGAGTAGATGACTTTGTCTCACTTCGTCCAAATCCGTGGACGATCGGTTAATGAAGTTGCCGAGGGAATCGGGTGATGGAATGAACTGTAAAATTCCATGCACCCCAAATACTGTCATATCTTTTCTACAAATGAAATCAACAAACATGAGAGAGAGAGGAGGGGGTCGGCCTCTTATAAAGAGAGGGGGGTGACCGTAGGAGCAAAGAGGGTGACCTTAAGAAAATATCATATGTGAACACAAACTAAATATCTTGCATAAAGATCTTAAGCAAAACAAGAATGTAATGAAATCAAAGCATGAGTCACTTAGCCTTGTCACAAATTCTAGAACCTTCTAGAACCTTCTAGAAGCACGACTCACTCTCATCCAAGAAAAGATAAATCCGCCTTTAACCAAATGTTAAAAGACGGCTGATAGAAAACTGGAAACTGGCAACTTCCAAAAGTGATCCTGAAACGACTTTCAGGATAACCCCGAAACTGTATAAATATACCCGCATTTGTATTACGACCGAATACAAATGCAACTGAGACAAAGATATTATACCTACTCAATATAATACTCGGATCCGGCTTAAACCAAAGCCGACCAGTATCATCTGCCCGAAAACTGACACGTGCGTAAACGCACGTGCATTTTCCGAACCCTGCCATAAAACCATATGGCCTCTACAACGTTTCGCCCGAACTTGGGAAACTGTCTGTGGGGGACTCTAATGACTCGTCAGTACCCTGGCAGTGGGTTTAACCACAAACCGTCAGCGGCACTAGCAATGCGTAACGGCTGCCCATGGACTGACCTCAAGAGAAGCTGATGAGCGAACTCAAGGGAGGCCGATGAGTGAACTCATCCAGAAACCCTACCGAGCCTAACAGTGACAATGTATATACAGTCCGGTCCGTTCGTCAATGAGTATCGCATATCCGCCTAGGGGGCTAGTAACGTCAGACCCCCAATAGCAGTATAAGTCGTGTCGGAGTGAAGCCCAATAACACCCTGAGATACTACTGGAGTACCTACCAGTAAATCTCCTGCCATGGCCATGGACTTTGTGTAATGGCTCTCCTAGACACAGCACGAACTCGCCCCCAATACCGGGAGAGACGAATCCCCTGCCGATCCGCTCACGTGCCTCCATATGGCTCGGGACTGTACCCAAAAACTACCTGTTTGCACGACTCCTTTGAGCCGTGGTAGGGTAGAAATCAAAGCACAGTGGGAACTCACACGAGACAAATGACGACCCCAGGTCGATGAACTAACCTGTACACATGTCACCAGGGAACTGCTATCTGACGGTAGATATAATACTAACTAGCAGGTTCCCGGCGAGTCCTGTCCGGTGTACTCATAACCCAATGAGCACCTGTATACATCTTAGGTGATCCAACTGACACCAGTGGATTGTGAGACCGGCCACCGCCCCTCGTCGGGGTCTCGACTGTATACACTAGTCTACTCTGGAGTATCGATGCCCTGTCTCGAAACTCCCACGACTAGGGACCACAATTAAGGATATGCGTATAAACCACCCAACTCTCACATATATGATCGCCATCATACTGTTGGTGGTAAAGCAAGATCCTAAGGGCTCTATCAAAGTGTAACATGTAATCAGTCACCTGATCATGTACACGACTGATAAAGGCAAACCAGATAGCATACTATCATCTTGAGTAAGACTGTCCTACCGGTATTGGTCCTTCGCAATCATTGCAATCACGTACCTGTGATCCAATAATTGACTATGAGGGCACTATCTCCAACAATTGCAAAGTGCAAAACTCTCCCAGGAGTAACAATTACTCGCAGTGGGTATCGGGATCCAACTATCACATAGAAGGTATGCAATCTCATTGCAAATTTCAACACTTGAAACTCCCGATAAAGGTTTTTACCCCTAGCACCTATGACCTTAACTAAGGTCAACAAATCATAAGTACTAGTCAAGTTCTACCCGTCATTTCGTGATTAATTAGACCCACCCACATGACCCTTAACTAAGGTCAACAAAGTCACGCGACTGTCCTAACTAATCGCATCATATGCGGTGTAGGAAGACATCACTTAGCTACCGTACACTGTGCCTTGACTATGGTCAACAAACACAGCACGAATACTAAGTACTCTACTTCCTAAAATGACGGAGGGTTGCGAATGGTTTTTATGAAAACCTTTAACGCTTTGAACTTGATCTCGTTGCGGAATCAAATGGTTTTTAAATGGAATGTTTTTTAGGCTTTTCTAGTTTTGCTAAAGGGGTCACTGCCGGTGAAGGGATCGTCGGCCCTTTCCTCGTCGAATGAGGTGCGGGATATATCATATATATCACTGTGCAAAGCAGAAACTATAGAAGCAATCAAAAGACAAACCGGGTGTGTAGCATCTGCCAGTTATTGCTAAAGGAGTCACTCCCGGTGAAGGGATCTCGGTCCTTTCCTTATCGAATAAGGTGCAGGATGTTCTACAAGGAACACCGCGATGCAAAGCAAGAACTGTAGCTACCTGTTTTATTTTGAAATTCGATTCCACAACATCAATTAGGTTTATTTTCTTTCATTAATCTCATTAATGAATATCCCATCATTTAAATTACCTAAACATCACAGATAAATATGACGTACACTTATGCCATCCGCATTCGCCTCGATGTCCCCTCGTGCACCGTTAGGTTAGGTAACTAACGGCAGAGCGGGGCAGGGCTAGCGCGGGTGTAAAACATAAGCAACGTTTATATAATATATCATATATACTATATATTATATCTATCACAGAACATCACATGATCACATCACAGATAACGCAGCAGAAAATATCATATGAAATATTGGATATACTAGGACGTCCGTGTTTTCAATACGAGCCAGTATAAAACACGGATTCCACGGTCGTGATGAATAGCCAATCCCACACCCCTAGACCCCTGCGAGAGCGGCAAGCAACCCTACCAATTCTAGGGTTAGGAGACCCGGACTCGACTCCTCGAGTTGGTCTCCCACTGGACCCCAGAACCTTGTTACTTGTGCTCCCCTCCTTGGGTCTATCCTAATGCGGAAAAGTAAATAATATACAGATGGTGACAACATCCGCAACCTGGAAGTGCCCCAATAAAAGAATATTGCATACAAGTTTTTACATGAATGAAAATGAAAAAACACTCGTCTCACATAAAAAAAACCCGGCTATTCGAACACGACGATCCAATATAACATATCCAGCAACACATAACATCACATGTCATCAACGTAAGTAAACATGCGTATCCCAATTGTCGTTGACATATAGCAACGAAACCGGCGATATCACATATTACACTTACGGTCACAGAAAAGAAAGTATAAAACTACAACAGTTGGAATCCGCAATCTCTTTAGACATCGCATGCCTAATCAAATGAAATACTTAGACATCGAATGCCTAACAATTATAAACCCCGCATTTTAGTCTCATTATCGAAAACACTTTTCAATATCATGTCGGGCAATTCAACAGGATTCCCGAAAAACTGATCGAATGCTCGTCGCAAACTTTAGTAAGCGGCCGCACCCCCGATACCGTCGACGAAGTGCACCAAGGCGGAACACCGCTGCCGCGAGCACCCGAACGGATGCTTTCGGCGACGGGGTTCTCCTACAGTCACTTGGTCGGGGCTATGGGGTGTAGCTGTCTATTAAGTTTATCCGGCGAGTATCCGCGTACGCTACGTGATTGCGACGGACTTTTGATCGCATCAAAATTCCGTGGCAACCGATCAAGTGAGACTAAAGTGTTGTGTTTATAACATTCATTCAGTTATCTCATAACTATTTGTGAATTCCAATTATTGTATCACATTCCGGATAAATAGAAAATGTTAAATTTTCCGATCGAACAATCGAACACCCAAGTTTTCCCGATACAGCTCAACACATGAAATAAGTCTAAAAACATTCAGTTCGTGCCTCAGTACCAATGGTCCAGCCGTAGAAGGGTCAAGCCAACGCCTCACATGTGGCACGCCATACTGCCCCAAACCCGAAGGTTCAAAGAGCAGTTCAAGACGGTTACATAATCGAGTTAAGGTTTGTTGTCTTCTAGAGGGACCATCGCGTTACCTGCACTACTTAGAACGTCATTAAACTACGGAAAGATCCAACACTTGGAAATTTCCCGACAGGGGAAAAAGTGGGTATTTATATCCGGTCGAACTTTTTAACATATTCAACAAATTATCCGGAAAAGCACACAGACAAAATTAGACAATCCGATCGAAACACCGAGTCCCCAATACAACCCAGAAAACTCAACTCTTGAGTTCAGATTAAAAATTCCCAGGAAACTCAGCAATGAAATATAGAAGTTACTGTGCAAAAAGAACTGACTAAAGAGGCTAAGTGGCCGCGGAACCGCCGCATTAGCCATGCTAATGCCGCGGTTCCACCGCGCTTTAATGGAATTAGGCTATCGAATTTCACAGTAACTCTTACAATCACCTGCTGATTTTTCTGCATATTTTTAATATTAAAAAATCCCCGAATTTCAAAAATGTACAGAGAGCATTTTTTTGGTTTGGGTTTTGGTTCGATCGGACTTCTAACTCCGTCTACGCATCGCCTATGGCTCTAGCTAGGCTCTGATACCACTGTAGGGTTCCTTGGCACACTAATGATGTCTCACAAGTGATCAAACATGGCTAATTCAAAAAAATTCTTGTGCCTACAAACCCTAATACGGATCGTTAACTAGATTTATAGGTGATGCGATGCAAGTTAACGACTTTAACTAAAAGGAAAGAAGCTACAACCTTTGTAGATCCGGTCCTCCACCTCCTAGGCTCCGTGATGACGTCCCTCCACTGTCCAAATCGAATCCACGACTCTAGCATCGGCTTCATCGGAGAAATGGACGGGCTAGGTCTTCGACTTCGATGCCGAAGATGATCTACGTCGAGGCATCACAAGATCAAGCTCCCACTTCACCAAGTCATGAAACTTGTGAAGAAAACACCCTATACTACATGGCAAGAGGTAGAGGATGAAGAAATAGGAAATGGGTTCACTTTAGAATTGGATTTCTCACTCATTTTCACAAGTTGCCATTGATGGAGCAAGCTTTCTTCATGTTTGAAGAAGAAGATGATGATGAAAAGAATATGATAAGTTATTATGAAATAGAAAAATAAAATCAACACTTATCATATGGCAACCATGATTAGGTGTAGAGAATAGACCATGGTTAGTTGGAAGGGTTAGGGTTAAGCATGAAGACAAAATGGTCACTTGGTCAAAGCTTCAAGAAGCTTCAATAACAAACAAAGAAAGCCACCATTTCCTCTTTAATCTTTTGCCAAAATAAATAAATAAATAGATAAGAAAAAGAAAACCCTAACCATCACATAACCATGGTTTAATCTAAACATACACACTAACATTCATGTATCATCAAACATGATACAATCTTGTGCACAAAAGTATATCACATATACAACTTGTGTACATCAAGCGAGAAAATCCAATTTAAGTGAACCAATACTAGTTAATGCAAAGTAATATATCAAATATATAATTATGCATTAAATCATTAAATCAATACTTGATTTAACGATCCGGTCATATCGCATATAACCGACTAATATCCAATGTATCGGCTTATCGAATCAATCCTTGATTCGATAACTGGGTTATATCACATACAACCATTCGATACATTCATCGCGAGAATAGAATACGGTATCACATACACGTATTATTCTCGGTCCCGCACATATCTCATATTTGCTCCTATTTCGTTTCGCTTGAGCCAGGAAACCTCTGTGTAGGACTCTAAAGACTCGTCAATACGCCGGCAGCAGGTGATGATCATATCAAACACCCACAAGCCGCAAGCGGTCTGCTAAACGTAACGGCCACCCGGGTATTGAGCGATCAGAAGATCGACGAGCAAACCCGCTCACACTCCTGTGAATCCAACCAGTAACACTTACCGTATAGTCCGGTCTGTTCGTCTGATATGTCGCATATCTCGCCTAGGGGTGGTAAACGTCAGACCCCAGTAGCTTGATAAGTCATGCCGATGTAAGGTCCATAACATTCGTGAAACTACTGATAACTCTTACCAGTATATCACTGTAACCCTGGCCAGGGATTTCCTGTTATGGCCAGTCGAGCATAGCGCAACATCCACCCCCAATACCGGGAGAGACGAATCCCCTCCTATCGCTCATTGCCTCCATGTGAATCGGGACTGTACCCAAAAACCACCTGTTTGCACGACTCAATAGAGCCGTGGTAGGGTGGAAATCAAAGCACAGTGGGAGACACACAAGACTCTATGACGATCTCGGGTCAACAGACTAAGCTGTACCAGTGTCACCAGAGAACTGCCATCTGACATGAGGTATAATACCACCTGGGAGTTCTCGGCGAGTCCGTTCAGTGTACCCAGTCTCCACTGAGCACCCGCATACCATCTCCGATGTCAAACACCAATGGATATGGGATCATCCATCGCCCATCACATGGGTCGAGAAGATATACGCTAGTCTACTCTGGAATATCGATGCCCCGTCTCGATATTCCCACGACTAGGAACAATGAAGGATGTACTCATTGACTACCCAGGCCCCATTAGTATGATCTTCATCATAGTCCTGGAAGTCGAGTACACATCCTAAGGGCTTTATCAACATGTAATCAGAGAGATAGAAAGTATACATGTTAAGATAAAGAGCAACCAGATAGCGTACTATCATGTCGAGCAAGAAAGTCCTACCTATATATGTCCCAGCATCCACTACAATATACATCCTATGTACAGTAATGGCCTCTAGGGCATACATATAACTAACAATATTTTTGCACAAAAATGCCAAAAAACCGATTAGCGATTTTTAATCGCGATTAGCACTAAATTAGCATATAACTAATCATAAAAACTTAGGGTTTGGGGCAGTAATTTGGCATTTATTTGTATTTAATTATACCGATATTAAAATATTCAATAAAATAATATTAATTTATAAATTTCCTAAAAATAATATTTTATTATTTTGAGTTGTTACAGAACCGCCTCTAAACCTTAGGGTTTGGGGCAGTAAGGCGTTGGTTTGACCCTTCTACGGCTGGACCATTGGTACTGTGGCATGTGATGGATACTTTTTGAACTTCGCTCAAGTGTTGAGCTATTTGGGAAATCTTGGGTGTTTGTTTATTCGATCGGAAAGTTTAACATTGTCTATTTATCTGGAATGTGATACAATATTTGGAATCCACAAGTAGTTATGAGATAACTAATTTGAATGTTATAAATCTAGCAGTTTAGTCTCATTTGATTGGTTGCCACGGGATTTTGATGTGATCAAAAGTCCGTCGCAATCACGTAGCGTACGCGGAAACTCGCCGGGTAAACTTAATAGATAGCCACGCCCCATTGCCCCGACCAAGTAACTGTAGGAGAATCGCATCGCCAAAAGCATCCGTTCGGGTGCTCGCGGCAGCGGTGTTCCGCCTTAGTGCACTACGTCGACGGCATCCGGGGGTGCGGCCGTCTACTAAAGTTTGCAACAAGCATTCGATCAGGATGTCGGGAATCTTGTTGAATTGCCCGACTAGATATTGAAAAGTGTTTTCGAGATCGAGACTAAAATGCGGGGTTTATAATTGTTAGGCATGCGATGTCTAAGGAATTCATTTGGTTAGGCATGAGATGTCTAAGTAAGTTGCGGATTCCAACTGTTGTAGTTTTACATTTTCTTTTCTGCGACCGTAAATGTAATATGTGGTGTATCGCCGGTTTCGTTGCTATACATCAACGACAATTGGGATACGCATATTTTTACGTTGATGACATGTGATGTTATGTGTTGTTGTGATATGTTATATTGGATCGTCGTGTTTTGAATAGCCGGGGGTTTTATGTGAGATGAGAGTTTTTCTTTTTCATTCATGTAAAATTCAATTGTATGTAATATTCTTTTATTGGGGCACTTCCAGGTTGAGGATGATGTCACCATTGTATATTATTTACTTTTCCGCATTAGGTAGACCCAAGGCGGGGAGCACAAGTAACCGGGTTCTAGGGTCCAGTGGGAGACCATCTCGAGGAGTCGAGACCGGGTCTCCTAACCCTAGAATTGGCAGTGTTGCTTGCCGCTCTCGTAGGGGTCTAGGGATGTGGGTTTGGCTATTCATCGCGACCGTGGAATCCGTGTTTTATACAGGCTCGTATTAAAACACGGACCTCCTAGTATATCCAATATTTCATATATGTTCTTCTGCTGCAAATGTTCTATGATGAGATCATATTACTGCTTGAGACGAATGTTTATATTATATATATGAGATATATGTTATATTGCTGATTTCGTTTCAAATGTGATGCTTGTGAAGCATAATAAAATGGGACTTTATTAATGAGATTAATGGAACTAAAAGAAACCTAAAGATGTTGTATAAAGTTGTCTCAAAAACTGGTAGCTCTAGTTCTTGCTTTGCATAGCGGTATTCCTTGTAGAACATCCAGCACCTTATTCGATAAGGAAAGAGCCGAGATCCCTTCATCGGGAGTGGCCTCTTTAGCGAAACTAGCAGATGCTACAAACTCGGTTTGTCTTTTGATTGTTTCTATAGTTTTGGCTTTGCATAGTGGTATTTTTGAAATATCATGCACCTTATTCGATGAGGAAAGATCCGAGATCCCTTCACCGGGAGTGACCTCTTTAGCGAAACTAGAAAAGCCTAAAAAAAACACTCCCTTTAAAATTCACTCGATTCTACGACGATATCAAGTTCATTACGCAAAAGGTTTTCTTAAAAACCTGTCGTAGCCCTCCGTCATTTCAGATAAGTACTACTTAGTATTCGTACTACGGTAGTTTGGCCTCCGTCAAGGCGTAGTGTACAGTAGCTGATTAGTGCTTTTCTGCAAGCATATGATGCGATTGGATTAGGGTATTCGTACGGCGTAGTTTGGCCTCCGTCAAGGGTCGTGCAGGTGGGTCTAATTCAATCAGGAAATGACGGGTTGAACTTGACTAGCGGACTATGGGTAGTTTGGCCACCGTCAAGGTCATAGGACGCTAGGGGTAAAATATTATCGGGAATTTCAACTGTTGAAATTTGCAATGAGATTGCATACCTTCTATGAGATAGTTGGATCCCGATACCCGCTGCGAGTAAGAGTTACTCCTAGGAGAATTTTACACATTACAATTAGCCGATCAAATAGGTGTCTAGAAAGGTGTCAACGCGGTTATGCCTCTGGGAAAATGAGGTTTAGTTTAATTAGGTCCGTGCGAAAGCACGGGGAACCTCCCTCAAAGTACCAGCACTGGCTTTGCTGAAAGATTGGCGAACTTGTAGGGTGTAATTAATCCCGGCTAGTCTTTCCTTTTAGGGTTTGAAGGAAGATTTCACTAAAACAGTGGGAGACATCCTGATTAGATATATAAATAACTAATCTAATCTTGCAAGAGCATACGCTGAGTGTTTTCTTCTATCTCTCTCCAGGTAGCGACCATGTCACGCCTTAAATCAAGATAATAATACGGATGTATTGACCGAACCCGCTTGTTATACTGCGCTAAGGAACGTTGGTCCCGCTCCAACTTATAATTGTTATAAGACAGTGCAGGAAATAGGGGATTACCAGAATTCCCGTGCCGCCCAAACGAAGAAAGTGCATGCTTATGCATCTTCTTCAGGTGTGTTCATTACCGAGAACTGTTTCTCAGTATCCTTTACGTCCTGGATATGAAATACCGGATCAGGATCCCGCAAATGTAATTTGTTACATGGGCTACAGAAAGGTAGAGAACTGAGAACGGGTGATAAGTTTTAAGAGTTAGAAATGATGCAAGTGTTGCAGCCAAGTCTGTTGGCAGTTATCATCCTGTATTATCAGAACACATTGATTCTGAACGAATGTTATTAGATACCGAACCTGATATACAACATCATATCAGTCTCTTTATTAGTAAAGAAGGATATAATTTTGTATTGCTGGATAATGTTTTGAACATTTCCTGTATCAAGAGTTGATCGGTTCAGGCACGTTATCTAAAAGCATAGACATTCTAAATCAAACCACAGTTCTTAACACACAGAACACACACAAGAGGAAGAGTTCAGAAATGAGCGAATCCTTCTTAAGGCATTGTAGACTAGGTCATATCAATGCGACCCGACTGGCTGAAGTTACATAAAGATGCATATTTAAATTAGTTTGGATTTACATCTTATAAAACTTGTCGGTCATGTCACAAAGATAAGATGACCACAGCTCCGTTTATTAGAAACAGAGAAAGAGTTATTGAACTCTTGGGATTGATACATGATGATGTATGATAGTCCCATGTCTACATATGCCAGGACAGGTTCTTTGTACTTCATTACATTCACTGATGATCTCTTAAGATTCAGACATATGTTCCTGTAGAAACACAAGTCCGAAACTTTTGAGATAATCACAGAATATAAGTTAGAAATAGAGAACCAAAAACGGGTATAAGTATTATGTCCTTTGATGAGATCAAGGAGGAGAATACTTGAGCACGGAATTCCTGAACTATTCTAAAGGAGAATGAGATTCTCTCTCAGCATTACTCCTCCGAATACACCACAACACGTCGGTGTATCGGGGCGGAGCAATTTCACCCTATGTGATATGGTGTGCTCTATGATGAGTACTACTGAGTAGCCTATTTTCTTTTAGGGTTATGCACTTGAGAAGTTGCATACCTATTGAATAGGGTTCCAACCAAATCAGATGCCAACCACTCCATATGTGATATGGTATGGAAAGAGCCCATCTCTTAAAGATGTTAAGATTTGGGGTTGTCCGGCCAATGTCAAAAGCAAAATCCGGACAAACTCGAGACAAGGGCAGTTCTGTGGAAGTTTTGTTGGATATTCCAAGCATTCGCAAGGGAATATCTTCTACCATACCAAGGAACAAAAGATGTTTTATTTCTCGGCATACCACTTTTTGAGAAAAAGGGAATTTCTTGTGAAGAAATTAGTGGTCATGAGGTAGAACTGGAAGGAGTTCCAGCTATACAAACTGCTGATGATGATTTGGTAAACCCGGAGGATTCAATAGTTTCCAACGAATCTCAGCATCTCCGCCGATCTGGTAGGGTTCCTCATCCACCTGAGAGATACTTCGGTTTCTCTATGACAGTGGGAGCGAGGATTTCATCATGAGATGATGACCCAACTAGTTTCGAGCAGGCCATCAGGAGTAGAGACTCTGTGAGAATGGCTGGATGCTTAGCAATCTGAGATGGTATCCTTATACACCAACAAAGTATGGACTTTGGTTGCTTTATCTGAAGGGTTAAATCCCCATCAGGAGCAAGTATATCTTAAGAAGATTACTTGGTGTACATGGAAAAGTTGAGACTTTCAAAACTATGCTTAAGTCCATCCAGATCCTACTTGCCACGGCTACATACCATGACTACGATATCAGGCGGTTGGGTGTCATGACTGCTTTTCTAAATGATGATTTGGAAGAGAGCGTCTATAAGTACACAGCCAGAGGGCTTCGTAGACAATGGGAGCAGCGGAAACGTGAGCATGATGTTTTATGGGATAAATCAGGCATCGCGGAGTTGGAACGTCTGTTTTGATGAAGCAGTCAAAGTGTTTGACTTCATCAAAATGGTAGATGAACCTTGTATATACAAAAAGATAGTAGGGAGTATGGAGGTGATCCTCGTATAGTACGTGGATGACATACTCATGATAGGGAAGGAGTTTCCTATGCTACGCTCGGCCAATCTCCTCTTATCACAAAGATTCTCCATATAGGATCAAGGTGATACCTCCTAAATCCTGAGTTATGGATCTATGAGATAGATCTAATTGGATGTTAGGATTCTCACTAGTTGTAGTGAGATGGTGTCAATCGATACTGGGGAGAATCACTGGAAAAGTTCCAGGGTGATAAGGACGACTGAATGTCAGTCACAGGCATTGTCTTTACCCTCAGTGAAGGGACGATATGTTGGAAGAGTTCCAAGCTAGATACCGTGACATACTAGACGAATAAAGGCAAGATACATCGTTACCAAGGATGCTACCAAAGAGGCAGTCTGGATATATATAAGTTCATGAGAAGAACTTCGTTCCTGCCATTGTGTGACAATAGAGTTGTGGCTTAGGCCTAGGAACCCCCCGTCCCATCAGAAATCCAGACATATTCTTAGGCAGTATCACCTGATCATGGAGATGGTTAATCTCCAGGTAGATCGAGGTTAGGAGAGTAGACTCATAGGACAACAGCGCAGATCCACTCACAAAGGCATATTTCCCAGTAGAGACTTTTATGGGATGGTTGAGTATGAGATACTTCAACCACGGCTGATTGTTGGGTATACAATACCACAACAGATGGCCCTAGTGCAAGTGTCACGTCCCAAAAGTACAGAACATGACCGGCACTTAAACTACGAAACGTCTCGAGGCGTACGTAATCTAAGTAAGCCGAAAACCCAGAAATCCAAACCAAGAAAAGTAGTAGAGTGAAGAAAAAACCAATTTAAATCAAGTAGTTTTATTAGCATAAGCCGAATTATGCATTTTAAAAACATCAAATATTTCCTGAAAATTTCGGCAGAGTCTCCTTTGTAAATACTGGCCCCCAAACGGGATACAACATGAATAGTATACGAAATCAATAAAAAGGCATCCCCAAGCAGGAGCTAGCTCTTCGTCAATCGACGGTCACAACCACATAAGCAATATAATATACAACGCCAAGGGCGAGGATCAAAACTCAAAAGGAAACTCAAACAATAAGAATTCCACAGAAATATAACACGCGACTCTAAGGTCGAAAGAATAACATCTCGGGTCTCTATCTCAATAAATACATGTTTGGTTGATGGAACTTCTAGATACAACAGAATAATGATTTACAAGATATATAATGGGGGTACGATACAAGTAAACCCACCTACTAGCAAATCACCCGAACGAAACTATTCCTGCAAAGCCGTAAAGAACCCTGTACGGCAAACCTGCAAGAAACTGGGGCACGACGGGGGTGGGTTGCCAACTCGTGAGTAGAAAAACATCTACGAACAGAAACCACATGAACAACGCAATCCTAGGTCAACGATCATAATATATCCTCAAATATATATAACATGCAGCCTAACAATGATTAGGGTAAATATCTAACCCGAGTGTAATCCCATGTGCCCGTGTCAGTGCCTCAGGTAGCGATATATCATATGGATGATGTATGAATGCATGAAACAGAATGCATGTACTGAATAAAGCTACTTTCATAAATCAGTGAGATTTCTGTATTTTAAATAGGAGGTACCATAAATGAAATCAGCATAAAACAGTACCCAGTATCGACACAAAACAAGTATCCAAATATCTCGATATCTCTGTGTCACAATCTCTGTACCTCAATATCTCAAAATCTCAATGTCTCAATCACAATATCTAGGGCGCCGTCAGTCCAGACCGGCCCCTACCATCCATCTCAAGACCACGACGGTATCCTCCGGATATCCGACGCGTCGGGAAAAATCACCGGTCGGTAGTGCTCCCCTGCCAGGCTCAACGTCAACAACACGATCCTCTTGCCCCGGGGTACCGCACCGGGCCCACCATGTACCCGAAACGGTTCCTCCACTCCTCGAATCGGGTCTCGAAATCCATCAGCAAACTCATGGTGGACGACTCATACATCATGGGAAAACCGCACTTTTTATTTTAAAAGAGAGAAAAGGTTTATTTATGTTTTTGCGGTTTTCCTCCAAATCCAAGAAATCTCATGAAATCCGAATCCAAGTCATCAATAGCATGTACACAGTGAATATAGGCATGAGAATCCATGAATGCGACACAACAGTGAATAATAACATGCATGAAGTAGTAGGCAATAACTACAATGTCTAACTAGCATATACGGCAAGTACACTAATATCATGTCTAAACTATTAGCAAACAACCTATGTCAAATGAAATAGTATTTTCTAAAGTGTTCGTGACATGGCAATTACCGATGAAGATGTGTGTGAGCCGGCAAGTAAGTGTACGTGGTACATACGCGTCATCGGTAATGGTGCTGGTGTCCTAACATCATGATATCAATAATGAAATATGAATTACAATAAGTATGCGATGCGGAGCAACAACAATAATATGTGGGAGCTGAATACTAGACACAACGATAACTAAACTGCATTAACCTAATATAAGTCCTACAATAATGCCTTTTGAAATAACACGAATCGCGGTGTTTTGGAAATAAGGGCTACGGTGTTTTTAAGAAAAGATACGTCTTTTGAAATATCCGTAAAATCCCTTGACCTATCTTTTAAAATACCCACGATTCGTTAGTTTTGAAATAGGTAGGAGTCTAATCTAGTCTAACAACTACACTAAATTATACGGCTGAACTAACAAGCTGAACTACTGGTAAGGAAACCGCCTAACATCTGAGTCGATACATATACATACCTATATATATATTAGTCGGTGATCCCGCCTCAATAATATCATATCCGATACCATATCTATAATCAGACATCCCAAGTCAAGAGTGCGGATCAATCATCAATATAGCTCGTACGTAAATCCGTCGTACGGCATCCCAAATCTGGGTACGGGTCAATATCACATTCATCATACTATTCACCTGGTATCCTCTTTATCAAATATCATGATCGGGGTACTGATCTACGTCTAGTACAATACTGATACCGCCTAAGTATGCATGCACATGTGTGAAACACTACATCAAGGACCCGCTACAACGTCATGTCGTATCTCAAATACGAACCCTGCTATATCACCGATCTCACGGCCTCAAATCAAATCTCATCGACTCATCTTAAATCCCAAGTACTATCCTCATTATCCATGCATGCGTATATGAATGTACATATGCATAGTCCCATACCCACGCATATATACATATATACACATCCCAAACTGCGCACAAGAAAGTAAAGTATGCAAGTCTGTGTGTGCGTATGTGGGTATAACAACTACTCTAGGTTTTCGCAACTAACCCAAAGGTAACCCATGAACACATAAATATAACATGAATAAACATTCTCGTATCATGAAACACCTATATAAACATATATATATGAGCTACACTACGGACTGCGGGGGTGCTATACGCCATCCACCCGACTTCTCCCCGTAGATATAAATCTACTCACCTGGTCCTCGCTCGCCGGTGCCGACGTCGCCACGCGCTTGCTTGTCGTCTCGAAGTCCACATGGGGTACCTACATATCACAACGTACCGTATCGCATAAAAACCAAATCCGAAATCGATACGGTATATGAAAACCAATTCGGCACGCATATCACGCAGAGGTCAAAACCTATCGGCTACGCATGCAAGAATAGCTAAAGCAACCCTCGATGTCAATCTACAAACGTCAAACCATCGAGAAAAACCCAAACACACCCATTTACGCATTCCCAAACACTAATTATAATATGAATTAGGTTGCAATTCACAAAAACCTCAAACTCACTTTAAAAGCCATTTTTCCGAAAATCAAGCAAGCAAAAATTAACCGTTTTAGTACAAAACTCGATATATAAACGAATCTAGCGGCCACAATATCCACTAAATATCATAACAAAGTCATATAAACCATTCCTATAATTCAATCTCATTAAATTTCATTAACTCCAAAATCCTAGTTTGCAAACATATCAATTTTAACACTTTTTAAAGTAAAATTCACAATTCATCAATTAAGCTTAGTTTTGCATATACTATAGTATTAAACCAAAATTTATAATGTTAATAAGGTCATGAAACCTTAATCATATTTTAATCTAAACCATTTAATAAATTTCCAAAAACCTAGTTAGCAAATTAGCATAATTTGAACAATTTAAAAAAAAACAATTAGTAACCTAGTAATTAGCTTTGTTTTAGCATGCCCACTAGATAATAACCACACAATTAGATCATGATCAATTGACCTAAACCCTAACTTAGTATTCAAAACCCTTTCTTTAAATTTCAAACTTGAAATTTAAAACCCTAATTTAACACCTAATAGCTAGATTGAAGTAATTTAACAACAAATTAAGCATAAGGTTATGATTATACCTCACAAGCTTGAGATCAAACTTGCAAAAAATCTTAGCCTCCAACAATGATTTCATGCTCCAAGATCCATGCTTGAATAGCTAAAGAATAATGGGTAAAGCTTGGATTTTGAATTAGCTTTGAATTTTTGAGAAAAATGGTGGATTTTTGATAGAAATTTTGGGGATTTTGATGGAAAATGAGATGAAGAATTTGGGGGCTGTTGTGGGTTCAGGTTTCGGCCAGAATTGGTGGGGATTGGGTGAGGGAGGAGAGAGAGTGAGGTGGGGAAAGTCCACTCTAGTCAAAGTCCACTCTAATTCTATCTTTTTCTACTCTTTTCTTTTCTTTTGACAAAAGAAGTGATTGGAGAGAGGGAGAGGGGGAGGGCTGTCATTGTGGGGCCAGCCACATGGAGAGAGGGAGAGAGGGTGAGGTGTGGGTGTGTGGGTTAGGAAAAAAGATAAATGTATTACCCCAACTCCCGTTAACACTAAATTTCACCGAAAAAAGGCCTTTTTCTTCGATATTTTCTAAACCGTTTTGGCAAACGATTTCATTTCAAAAACCACATGATAAAATTTTATTTAAAGTTTTATGATGCACAAAATTTGTTTCAACTCATTCCAATTTGTAATTTTCCCTAATTAAATGTATTAGTGACGGCTTAAAATAATATTAAAATAATTAATTTCGGAAAAATTTTCAGAAAATTTGAAATTTCACCAGTGGCTCAATAAACACCAAATACTAGCAATTACATAGCTAGAATATGTATATTTAATTTTATAATAAAGATATTTGCATTTTGACTTTTTACAGAAAACCCCCTTATTTTACCGTTTTTTCGAAATTTCACCGAAACGATTTTCAAAACGTTACAGCAAGTGGGAGATTGTTAGTTATATGTATGCCCTAGAGGCCATTATTGTACATACGATGTATATTGTAGTGGATGCTTGGACATATATAGGGAAGACTTTCTTGCTCGACATGATAGTATGCTATCTGGTTACACTTTATCTAACACATGTACTCTGATTGTCTCTATGTTACATGTTGATAAAGCCCTTAGGATGAGTACTTGACTACCAGGACTATAATGCAGATCATACTAGTGGGGACAGTGTAGTCGCCAAGTACATCCTTCAAATGTTCCTAGTCGTGGGAGCGCCGAGACAGGGCATCGATACTCCAGAGTAGACTAGCGTATGCGCTTCTTGACCCATATGATGGGCAATGGATGATCCCATATCCATTGGTGTTTGACATCAGAGAAGGTATACGGGTGCTCAGTGAAGACTGGGTACACTGGACGGACTCGCCGAGAACTCCCAGATGGTATTATACCTCACGTCAGATGGCAGTTCTCTGGTGACACTTATACAGGTTAGTCTGTAGACCCGAGATCGTCATAGAGTCTTGTGTGATTCCCACTGTGCTTTGATTTCCATCATACCATGTCCAAGAGGGCATGCAAAAAGGTGGCTTTAGGGTACAGTCCCGAATCACATGGAGGCAATGAGCGATAGGAGGGGTTTCGTCTCTCCCGGTATAGGGAGTTGATGTTGCGCTATGTTCGATTGGCTATAACTGGAAATCCCTGGCCAAGGTTGCTGAGATTTACTGGTAAGTGTTATCAGTAGTTTCTCGAACTGTTATGGACATCATATCGACACGACTTATCAAGCTATTGGGGTCTGACGTTTACCACCCCTAGGCGAGATATGCGACATATCAGACGAAGAGACCGGACTGTACGGGAGTGTTACTGATTGGATTCGCAGGAGAATGTACAAGCTTGCTTGTTGATCTTTTGATCGCTCGATACCTGGGTGGCTGTTACGTTTAGCTGACCGCTTGCAGCTTGTGGGTGTTTGATATGATCATCACCTACTGCCGGCGTATTAACTATTCCTTAAAGTCGTACACAGAGGTTTCCTGGCTCAGGCAAAATGGAGTAGGAGCACATATGTGATATGTGCGGGACCGAGAATAATATGTGTATGCGATACCGTATTAGATTCTCGCGATATGTGATATCGGTCGGGTATATGTGATATAGCCGGGTCATCGGATCAAGTGTTGATTCGATGAACTGATACAGATTATATTAGTCGGTTATTTATGAAATAGCCGGATTATCGGATCAAGTGTTGATTCGATAATTTAATGTATAATTATATATTTGATATATTAAATTCCATTAACTAGTATAAGCTCACTTAAAGATTCTTTTTCTCACTCAGGTAATACATTGATATATATGTGATATATGTTAATTGTATTATTTTATTTTGTTACAAAATATATTATATATGTGATATATAATATTGTAACAAGTTAATGTTACAAATGCAACATGTTTTGTGGAGTTTAAACATGGTTAGGGTTTGGATTAGGGTTAAGCTTTCTTGAAGCTTCTAGAAGCTTTGTTTTTGTTTTTAAGCAAAGATATTTTGTAAAGATATTATGGTTGATATTTCTTAACCAAACCCAAACCCTTTACCATGGTAAAATATCTACAAGGGTTAAGTCATTATTCTTAACCCATGGTTGCATTTCTAACCTCATACTTGATTTCATTATTCATCACAAATGAAATGGTTCTTCTTCTTCCTCTTGAAAAAAGCTTTCTAGCTTTTTGACATGTGATGATAATGAGTGAGAAATTGAAAACAAATGAGAGCTAAATTCATACTTCATCATCCTCATCTATTCTTGCCACTTAGATTAGGGTGTTTGCTTTGCTAATACTTGATTAGCAAAGCAAGAGCTTGGGTTTGAGTTTCTTCAAGATAGATCATCTTTGTTATTGAAGACCGGAAGCAAGATTGTATCTTTCTCTTCATGGAGCCTCTCTAAAGTCCAGGTACTTGATGATCGCGGCGAAGGGACCTCAACACGGAGCTTTAGAAGTGAAGGAACGGACTACAAAGGTTATAATCTCAAACTCTTAGAAGTAAAGTTGTTTACTTGCTTTGTTTCGCCTAATCTCTAGTCTCAGATCTTGGTTAGGGTTGTTCGGCACATGAAAAATTTGATTTTGGCATGGTTGATGTCTTGTAGAACTTGTGACAGTGCCTAGTAACCCTATAGTTTTATTAGTCGGATTATATGTGATATGACCAGATTATTAAATCAAGTGTTGATTTAATAAAATGACTAACTACTCATTTATAATTCCTTTCTTTATATATATATATATATATATTTGTATTTATATATATATATATATATATATATATATATATATATGTGTGTGTATGTATCATGGTGGATGATACGTTGGACATGGCTATGCTAGAATCACATGGAAATATATTAGATATTTAAATGTTTTTGAGAAAATGGAAATTGAAGAAATGAGTCATGGTTTCTATACTCTTCTAAAATATCTCAACCATGGCTCATTATTTTAATCTCCACTCACATCTTAAATATCTAAGATATTTTTCAAGGGATCATTATCTTTCTTAAGCTAAGCCATTAGTTCATCTTCTTCCTCTAATCTCTCTAGCTTTTCCTAGAAAGAAAAAGAGAAAGAAAAGAAAGGTCGTTTAGTGAGAAAAATCCCACTTCATCAATCTATATTAGGTTAGCAAACTTGTATAGGTTGTTTGCTTCACTTCTACTTAGTTTAAGTGAAACAAGAGTTTGAGTGTAAAATTCTCCGTGGTGGATCATCATAGACATCGAAGACTTCAACCGGAGTTGTTCCAAACTTCAAGTGGAGCCAAAAGGAGCTAAGGGACTTCTACACGGAGCCATTGAAGGGAAGGAGTGGTCTACAAAGCTTGTAGTTCTCTTTCTCTTAGGTTTTTACACTCTTAGTTTTTTATAGTAACCCTAATCTCTAGTTCGATTTATGGGCAAACATGTTTTAGCTCTCTAATTTTTAAAATTCATCGCATATTGTTGTTTAAACTAAAGTAGAGGTGCTAAGACACACTTACACAAAGGTTGTAGTCCGCCAACTCTAGTTTTTTAGCTTACTAGTTTAGTTGCAAGTTTAGCCTTTTGGTTTGATTCTTGGGTTGGGGTGCTATTGCTCTCTAGATTTTTTAAATTACCACTTTCGCTGCGCTTTAAACCTTACTAAAGGTGCCAGCAACCCAACAGATCATACACTCATGATAGAAAGTGATGTTCCTATGCTGCAATCGGTAAAACAATGGTGATCACAAGTGTTTCTCCATATAGGATATGGATATCAGTCCAATCCTGGAGAAACGTTGGGTAGCAGTGAAGAGCATTTGATATTCTTAGTGTTTGATGATAGCGGACTCCTGAAAGAGATGGTTACCGACTAAAGCTTCTCAGGTAACATGGAATACAGAGCGTCTGTCGCGAGTTATAAGTTTACCCTCTTTTGAGGAGCAGTATATTGGAACGAGTTCCAAGTAGGATACTAAAGTAGTCGTGGCGCTAGATGCTGATTGTGAATCAGCAAAGGATACCGCCTGAGAATTTGCTGGATGTAATTATTCATTTGTGAATATAATCCCATCGTCTGTCCAGGCAAATACTAAGACGGGTATCGCTCAGTTCAGGAGATATTTGATCTCCGTAAAATTGAGATACAGGGAGAAACAGAGAGATGCGTTGTGCCGGGTGCACCCATGGAGGCTAGTTCTCGAACACAGTTTGTGAAATTGTTAGTACAGAAGTTGGGTATGAGATACCGCAATAATTGACTTTAAGTGCAAGTGGGAGATTGTTGGATATATGCGCCCTCAGGTTAATTATTGTAATTGAAGGAGGACCTATACGGAGAACAGTCTTACTCGAGATGATAATATGCTACCTGGTTTGTCTTTATCTTTCATATGATGTGTTTATTCACTATCACGTATGGTTTAAATATGAGATAAAGCCCTTAGGATTTTGCTTAACTATCAGGACGATGATGGAGATTATACTAGTAGGGCCTGGATAGTCGATAAGCACATCATTAAAAGTCCCTAGTCGTAAGAGTATCGAGACTGGACATCGGTTCTCCTGTTTAGACTAGTGTGTACGTTTCCTGCCCGATTGGAGGGCGATAGCTGGTCCCATAGCTATTGGTGTTTGACACCAAGGATTGTATACAGGTGCTCATAGGATGGGTTACACTGGACGGACTCACCAAGAACTCATAGCTGGTAATATACCAATGTCAGATAGCAGTTCTTTGGTGATATGAGTACATGGCAGTCCCTAAGACCTGAGGTTTCTATAGTATCTCATGTGTGTTCCCACTATACTTAGACTTCTACCCTACCACGGCTTAAAAGAGTCGTGCAAATAGTTTTTTGTTGGGTATAGTCCTGAAGCACGTGGATGCAGTGAGCGGTCGAAAGGATTCATCTCTCCCGGTATAGCGAGTTGATGTCGCGCTGTGCAGGACATGACTACAATCACAAGTCGGTGGACTCCACAGTAGAGATAAACTGATAAGTGTTATCAGTTATATCTCCGGATGGTTATGAGTTCTCTGTTGCATGACTTATCGAGTTATTGGGGTCTGACGGATTTCAAACCCTAGACCCGATATGCGATACTCTTAGATGAAGAGACCGGACTGTACGGTGATGTCATTGATAGACTTTGCAGAGTTCAGATGAGTTTGCTTGTTGACTTTCTTTCGATCAATATCTGAGTAGCCGTTATGTATAGCTAGTACCGCTGACGAGCTTGTGAGCTATGGATATGATCCTAATCTACTGTCAGCGTATTGTCGAGCCTTTAAAGTCTCACACAGAAGTTTCCCAACACAGGCAAAACGATGTAGGGCACGTATAGTGATACGTGTAAGAGTTCGATTAAGCACGTGTATGTGATACACGTATTTTAATCGGGTGTTTAATGATATTAGCCGGTATATATATGATATAACCGGATTATTAAATCAAGTATTGATTTAATAATTAAATGTATATTTATATATTGATATATTAACTAATATTATACTCATTCTATTTTCTTTTAGTTGTATGTATGCCCTAGAGGCCAGTATTGTACAGATGTTGTATATTATATTGGATGCTTGGACATATATAAAGATGACTTTCTTGCTCGATATGATAGTATGCTATCTGGTTACTCTTTATCTTAATATGTACACTAGTCTCTTTATACTGCCTTATAGTTACATGTTGGTAAAGCCCTTAGGATGTGTACTTGACTACCTGGACTATGATGCAGATCATACTAGTGGGGACATGGTAGTCCATAAGTACATCCTTCAAGGTCCCTAGTCGTGGGTGTATCGAGACGGGGCATCGATATACCAGAGTAGACTAGCGTATACGCTTCTCGACCCATGTGATGGGCGATGGATGATCCCATATCCATTGGTGTTTGACATCAGAGATGGTATACGGGTGCTCAGTGGAGACTGGGTACACTGGACGGACTCGCCGAGAACTCCCAGATGGTATTATACCTCACGTCAGATGGCAGTTCTCAGGTGACACTTGTACAGGTTAGTCTGTAGACCCGAGATCGTCATAGAGTCTTATGTGATTCCCACTGTGCTTTGATCTCCACCTTACCACGTCCATGAGGGCGTGCAAAACGGTGGTCTTTGGGTACAGTCCCGAGTCACATGGAGGCAATGAGGGATAGGAGGGGTTTCGTCTCTCCCGGTATTGGGGGTTGATGTTGCGCTGTGCTCGATTGGCCGTAACAGGGAAGTCCCTGGCCAGGGCTGATCAGAGATTTGCTGGTAAGTATTACCAGTAGTTTCTCGACCCGTTATGAGCCTCACATCGGCACGACCTATCGGGTTATTGGGGTCTGACGTTTACCACCCCTAGACTTGATATGCGACATATTAGACGAAGAGACCGGACTGTATGGTAAGTGTTACCGGTCGGATTCGCAGGAGTGTGAGCGGGCTAGCTCGTCGATCTTCTGATCGCTCAATACCCGGGTGGCCGTTACGTTTAGCAGACCGCTTGCGGCTTGTGGATGCTTGATATGATCATCATCTGCTACCGGCGTATTGACGAGTCTTTAGAGTCCTACACAGAGGTTTCCTGGCTCAAGCGAAACGAAATAGGAGCGCATATGAGATATGTGCGGGACCGAGAATAATACCAGTATGTGATACTGTATTCGATTCTCGCGATTTGTAACATTGATCGGTTATATGCAATATAGCCGGGTTATCGGATCAAGTGTTGATTCGATAAGTTGTTACTATTGATATTAGTCGGTTATATGCGATATGACCGGGTCATTAAATCAAGTGTTGATTTAATGATTTAATGTATAATTATATATTTGATATATTACTTTACATTAACTAATATGGGTTCACTTTGAATGGATTTTCTCATTTGATGTGCATGATGTATATGTGATATACTTTTGTACACTTATTTGTATCATATTAGATGATGCATATTTATTTGGTTAAGTGTAAAGAATAAACCCATGGTTAAGAGGATAATTAGGGTTTTGATTTTATCACACATTTATTTATCCATTCCTATTATTTAAATTGTTTTATAAAAACAAAATGGTTTTCTTTTGTCATGAAGCTTAATGAAGCTTCATGAAGGTTTGACTCAAGACCATTTTGTCTTTATGCTTAACCCTAACTATTCGCACTTACCATGGTTTGATCTCTACACTTAACCCATGTTAGAATTATGATAAGTATTGCTTTTTCTTTTATTTTAAATATACTTATCATAACTAGCTCATCTTCTTCTTCTTCTTCTTCAAGCTTGCTACATCAATGGCAACTTGAGTTTTAGTGAGAGAAATCCAAATCTAAAGTGAACCCACCTCCTATTTCTTCATCCTCTACCTCTGGCCAAGTGGTTTTGGGTGTTTTCTTCACAAGTTTCACTACTTGGTGAATTCGGAGCTTGAACTAGTGCAACCTCGACGTAGATCGTCTTTGACACGAAGCCGACGACCAAGCTCGCCCGTTTTTGATGAAGCCGACGAATGAGTCGAGGATTCATGATGGATAGCGAGGGCAGGACCACGTGGAGCTAAGGAGGTGGAAATCCGGATCTACAAAGGTTGTAGCATCTAACCTATAGTTAAATAGTTAACTAGTTTTCCGTTTCGCCTAAACATCTAGTCTAAAGATCCGTAGTCTAGGGTTTCTCGGCACCATTTTTTTTAAATTGGCATGTCCGATGCCTTGTGAGACCTTACTAGAGTGCCTAGGAACCTTTCATTTTCCTTCTCTTTATATATATATGTGTGTGTGTGTGTGTGTGTGAGGTTAATGGAGGAAAGATGCCATAGGAGGGGATTTCCTCCTATGGCGTTGAAAAAATACACCCTCACTCATTTTTTCCGACAATCGACACCCACCGTCTTCATTGTTATCATCTAAGATGTGGGTATACCAAATTTCATGTGATTCTACAACTTTTCACCGTCGATTTAGTGGGTTCAAAATTGACGGTTTACCGACAATAGAACTTTTTACATTGCTAAATCAACGGTTAAAAGGTTGTAGAATCACATGAAATTTGGTGTACTCACATCTTAGATGATAACGATGAAGATGGTGGGTGCCGATCGGCGGAAAAAATGAGGGAGGGTGTATTTTTTCGACGCCACCATTATTCTCTCTCTCTATATATATATCATTTGTCATGGTTGTATATACACATTAGATGTGTATATAAGAATCACATAGCATTCAAAGATAAGGATTAAACATATTTTCTCATTTAAATGAATAAATCAATGAGTCATTTGTTAGAATGCTGTAGAAAATAGATGACTCGTTTTCATTAATTAATTTAAATAAGCTATGATATATGATCAGTCGAAAATACTGCATATTTTAACCGGCAATTTCCTTGTCATCTGCATACATATAGGAGAGTACGGTATTCATAATTCACATATTAGCTAATTGGTCGCAAAATATCAAATTACATGTATTCGACCTTAAAACCGGAAATTCTAGGGAAATTAACTGCATTGCATTACATAGCATATTTTCTATATCTTGCAACCCCTATTTTGAAGTCTATGCAGGAAAAGAGATACTTGCTCGATCAATACATTGCTCGACCATTACAATTGCTCGTAAACTCATTGAAAGCAAATCTGGTATCAACATAGAAGGGCTACTGCAATTCTTAACATCAAAGAATAATCTATACAGCAGTACAAAGCAACTGCAGAAAGCACAGTTCCCGAAGCCACCAAGACGCGGCGGAAGCGCGGCCCAAAGCCACCTCACGCGGCGGATCCGCGGCTGAACCAGGGAATCAACTTCTCAAACTTCATCACAACTCCAGTGCTAGTACCTGCAGCTCAAAAATGCATACAAAAGTCCAGAAGAGTCCAGAAACTTCCACCAGATCATCAAGCCCTAAACTAGCCTAGAACTTCTAGAACTTTCCTAAACCCTTGCTTAAACCCTAAGCTAAACCCCAACAAACTTGTTAACAAACTTTGGGAGGGAAAGTCTAATTCAAACCTAAACCTAGGTCTATAAATAAGACCCTAGGCTCACTCATTTCTCATCTTTGATCATCTTGGAAAAATCAAGAAATCTTGGAGAGTGATAGATTCAACCCATTTTTAGTTTAGCCATTCTCTTTCTCCATCTTCTTCTTCCTCAAGATTAGTGAGAAATCTTGTAGGAAACCCTAACCCTAATTCCACTCCAAATCCAACATTTTGAGTACCAAATCAAGCGAGAAATCTTCAACCTTTTGGGAGCCGAGCCGATCTTCAATCGGGCAAGTGATCCAAGCCGATCCGCGATCCACGGAGACGAGCGAAGCCAAGTCGACAATCAAGTTCCTCCTCTTGTATTTCTTGAGTGATTGTAACGGAATTGTTGATATAAATAAAAGGTGAAATTCGTTAATCTTGCTTTCTTTTAAAATTCCGCATCATGTTATCTTTACTGTTCTTGAATATTGTCTATGTGGTGATGCGCGAGTAAAACTCCGCTCGTTAAGGAGTCGAGAAGATCTTTAGTATGATGATGTAGCAAATTTGTAATCAATTCTTGAATCCCACGAGATTGTAAACCCTAGCTATTTCAAGAATCGACAACCCAATTCGATTCGATGCTTTCTTGATCAACATCGCTCGAGATTGGGGTGATCCGATCGATTCTTGAAATTACTAGAGGCTAGAATATAAATGGTATCCTCGAAAGAGTAAGGGTTAAGAGATGAAACTTTAATTTCATCAAGAAAACCCTAATTCTCGTCGATAACCATTGATCTAGCATCAATTCTTCGAAGGACAAGAATATGAAATATTGTAGACTACAACACATATAAAGATCCTATCGATTCCTACGAGCCTCTTTATCAGTTTGGATTGTCGTTTGGAAAATTCCATTGAAACCGATTCTTGTTGTTTATAGTTCTTGATTCTTTAGAAAAGATTAGTGACACACGAATACAAATCAATCAATTGAATCGTGTTTTCTCTTATTGTTGCTTAACATTTCATTTCAAACAAATAAAAGTAAAAACGAATCTCGAGATCCCTGAGGACGATCCGCACTCATTCATTAACTTCAACTGACACCGTTGTTTGATTGCGGTCAAATATTTTTGGTTGTGATTTCTTTACTAGTTGATTCGATAAACACATCCACGAAAATCAACAAAATCAAAATGGCGCCGTTGCCGGGGATCGCGCGTTAATTCGTTTACATTTTATAGTTTGAAGTGAAAGAATTATTACGTTTCATTTCTTGAAATCAAAATTCGTACAAACTCTTATACGTGTGTTGTGAATTGATTGCAAGGTGATCTGGAGCATTCTGTGCTGTGGAAAAATTATTTGGGATATACCAGAGAGCTGGAGATAGGAACAGGAAGCAGCTGAAGGAAATTGGTACAGTAAACCCACTGTTGGACCGCGGAAGCGCGGCCTGAGCCCTGTATTCGCGGCGGAAGCGCCGCAGTGTAGGGGGTTCTCTGGAAAATTTTTCTTCAGGTGATTTCTCTCTCTCTCCTCTCTCCCTTTTTAGCTCCAACTAATCCTTTCTGCAGGATTCTTTGCAAACAATAGCTGCGCCGCAAAAGCAAATTAAAATTGTGCGTGATTTTGTTTTCCTTGGTTGTTTAGCATATTAAATACGGAATTTAAGGGGCACGGCCAAATCCAAATTAGGTGGGGATTTCATTACCCTTCCTAGGCCCCGAAAACCACCAAACTTGCATCCACATTTACCCCCATTAACTAAAAGAAATCTAGAGATGACTCTAAGGACTGTCGCGCTCATTTAGGACAAGAGAGGGCAGTGGGTAATTCATTGCTTATCCGCGTTTTTCTGTGGTGCCTAAGGCGAGTGTGTCTAAGGCTAGTGGTTATTAATTAGGTCCACTGTAGTGGTGGTTCCTTCCCACTTACCTGGCACTTATCCGGCCACAGGGGACAAAGAGGCAGTGAAGGATTGATCCCGCGACTTGTCTTTTGGCAGTTAGGAGCGGTCTAGAGCCGGACCTAGGTGACCATTAGATTTTAGGGTTGTGTTGCTGCATATTGGTTGTCGCATCATTTTTTCAAAATCCGTCCCTTTTCAAAAGCAAACACCGCATTCATTTTACCCCTAATTATAAGCCAACGCTGCCACTTGTACTAACCTTTTTAGTACAAGATAGGCTGGACACGGGATTCTAGTGCCCGTTTAGTCCGCGTACCTTTTATCGACTCCGAAGTCGATATTTCTCCATTTACCTTTTCTTTACCTACTACCACACCCACACCGATGGATCCGAATCCATCAAACTTCTTTAACCCCAATCTGCCACCGTCCGTTGGTGCGCAGAATCCTCCACACATTTCTCTTCAGGAAAGATGTTATCCACTTAGAGGTCCTCTTTCGACCTGCTTATCCACACCACCAACGAACGGGGATAATTTTGAAATCAAGCCCCAGTATATCAACCTTCTACCTAAGTATCACGGACTCGAGACCGAGGACGCTTACGTTTTCATTACCAAATTTGAAAACGTATGCGCTATGATGGGTACGTCTCAACTTTCTGTGGATGCGATGCGTCTACGACTTCTTCCTTTTACCTTGTGCGATATAGCCGAGAAGTGGCTATATAACACCACCGCACACTCCATCACAAATTGGGAAGAATTCGTCGCTGCATTCCTAAAGAAATTTTACCCAGTCCAACGAACGGCTCGAATTCGTAGTGAATTGAACCAATTTGCCCAGCTCCCTACCGAACCATTTTCAAAGTACTTTGAACGTTTCAAGGATTTAATGGTTCAATGTCCTCATCACGGCATCCCGAGATGGGAACTTTGCCGAATCATCTATGAGGGCAGTAACCCTAGCACGAAACAAAGCCTTGAGAATATGTGTCAGGGTACATTTATGACTAAGGACGATGGGGAAGCCTGGCGATACTTAGAAGAATTCGCTGAAAAATCACTGATTTGGGAGAATGGAACCCAACCACTGAATAGGGGTGGCGTACACCAAGTAGATGTGTCCATAGGTGTTCGAGCAGAAATGGCAGCAATGCAAAAGAAGCTCGACGCTATGGAACACAAATTTGCAACAGCCTCCCTAAACCCGGTATCACTCCCCAAAACTATTTGTGGGTGCTGTTCTGATCCGTCACACTTAACGGAAGAATGTCCTTTAAACTCGGCGTTTCAAGGTCAAGAGCATTCTAATGCCGCATTTCAACGACCTCGAAACGATCCATATTCTTCCACGTACAATCAGAGTTGGAGGAACCACCCGAATTTTGCTTGGAACCAAAATCAATCTCAAAACACGGTTCCAAACACAAATAACTTTCAAAGGGCTCTTCCTCCACCACAACAGCAACCCCTTCAACTCACTCAGCACCCCTACCAGTCACAAAATTTCCAAAACCAGGGCAACACTCATGCACAGTCTAATCCTATGCAGTCCTGTTCTGACGATTTCTCTCAATTTACTCAAACCATGAAATCACTTTTATCAAATTTCATGGAGGTTTCGACTGAGGTTAGATCTTCCGTCAGTGAAATAAAGAAAAACTCAGCGTCACAAGCTGAGAGTATTAGAACGATGGAAGCTGAAATCGCACGCCTCAAAGCTGAAATGAGTGCGAGAGAAAAAGGGAAACTTCCCTCTCAACCCCTACAGAATCCTGGGCATTACAATGTAAATGCCATTACCACGTTGAGATCGGGAAGAGTGCTGAATAATAATGTCGGGGAAGATATTGATAATACTGAAAATCATGTCAAAACCCCGGCTGAGACCTTTCCACATGCACACACTTCTCCTTCTGATCCTTCTTCTTCTACCAAACCACCTTCGCACGAGCCTATTCTCCAGTTCCCTTTAGGCTCAACACCTTCACCCAACCCTTATAGTTCTCCACAGACGGTCCCCACACCTCTTTTGGGATCTCGTCTACCCCCTTTTCCTTCTCCTATGATGGACCCTGCGCTTGTTGCGAAAGCACCTTACCCGAACCGGTTAAGGGCTAACAGAACGAGTCCTCATATGGAGAAAATTTTAGAAATGTTCAAACAGGTTAACATCAATATCCCTCTCCTAAATGCGATTCAACAAGTCCCCGCTTATGCGAAAATTCTAAAGGACTTGTGCACTAGGAAGAGGAAGACTCAAGTGCCGAAGAAGATCTTTATGGCTAATAATATCAGCACTGCTTTTATTCCCCAGCTACCAAAGAAACGAAAGGACCCAGGATGTCCTACAATATCGATTTCGATTGGGGGTAAAAACATAAATCGTGCTCTTTTAGACCTTGGCGCGAGTGTTAACCTGTTACCTTATTCTGTCTATGAGCAACTAGGAATTGGAGAGCTGAAACCTGCTCATTGTACTCTCCAGATGGCGGACCGATCTATCACCAAACCAAGGGGTGAATTAGAGGATGTGTTGATAAAGGTCGGGGAATTTGTTTTCCCTGTAGACTTCATTGTGCTCGACACACATCCTGTAGCAAACCCCCGGGGCCAAATTCCGGTGATTTTAGGTCGTCCTTTCCTTGCCACTTCCAACGCTGTTATAAATTGTAGAAATGGTTCAATGAATTTATCATTTGGAAATATGACCATTGAACTAAATATCTACAGAGTTGGGAGTCAGCCATCAGAACCTAGTGCTCATATTTTAGATGTGTGTTCTGTCCATGAGATCGCTCCCGATAGTTGTGGAGCCGAGGAACTTTGCTTTAATGATCTCGATGACATTAGCACATCTCTGCTTGATCTTACACTTAGTGAGGACACTACACTTACACTTGAGTCCTGCACTTCTGACTTTTCTCCACCCGAGTCTGTATCTTTCACAGGCTCTGAGCTTCTTTGTAAATCCAAAAATCATTCTATGATCCTTCCTTCAATCATTTCTCCGCCTGAATTAGATCTCAAGGTCTTACCTTCTCACCTAAAATATGCATATCTTGGTGAGAACGAGACTTTACCGGTTATAATTTCCATTTCTCTTGCATCAGAGCAAGAGAACGCACTTTTATCGGTATTAAGATCTAATAAAGAGGCGTTTGGTTGGAGTATGGCGGACATCAAAGGGATCAGTCCCTTGATAGTTGAACATCATATACATGTGATGGATGATGCCAGACCGACCCGAGAACCACAGAGACGGTTAAATCCCGTCATGAAGGAAGCTGTCATGAATGAGATCGTCAAATGCTTAGATAGTGGTATTATATACCCGATCTCCGATAGCCAGTGGGTAAGTCCTATACACGTCGTTCCTAAGAAATCCGGCATCACTGTGATCACAAATGAAGCGAATGAGTTGATTCAAACACGCACCCAAACTGGGTGGCGTGTATGCATCGATTATAGAAAACTCAACGCTGCTACGAGGAAAGATCATTTTCCTCTACCATTTATTGATCAAATGCTGGAACGCTTAGCGGGACGACAATACTATTGTTTCATGGACGGTTACTCAGGCTACAATCAGGTCCCCATCGCCAAAAAGGATCAAGATAAAACCACTTTTACTTGTCCTTTTGGTACCTTTGCTTACAGTCGCATGCCTTTCGGGCTATGCAATGCTCCCGCTACCTTTCAGCGGTGTATGATGGGGATATTCTCTGATATGGTAGAGAATTTCCTGGAGATCTTTATGGACGACTTTTCGATTTTTGGAGACTCTTTTTCTGAATGCCTAGCGAATCTGGACGCTGTTCTTACTCGATGCAAAGAGAAGAACTTGACTTTGAACTGGGAAAAATGCCACTTTATGGTCCAAGAAGGAATAGTCCTTGGACATGTCATTTCACAGAAGGGCATTGAGGTTGACAGAGCTAAAGTAGATGTCATTCAAAACCTCCCTCATCCCAAAAGCGTCAAAGATATTCGCTCTTTCCTTGGCCATGCTGGATTTTATAGGAGATTCATAAAGGACTTTAGCAAAATTGCTAGACCTTTAACACTACTCCTGGCCAAGGATACTACCTTCCATTTTGACTCGGATTGCGAGACAGCTTTCGACTCACTTAAACACTCACTCACTTCAGCCCCCGTTTTATCATCACCAAACTGGGACTACCCTTTTGAGCTGATGTGTGACGCATCTGATTTTGCAGTAGGTGCTGTCCTTGGACAACACATTGAAAAGATGCCACATGTGATTTACTATGCTAGTAAGACCCTGAATGATGCGCAAATCAATTATACAACCACAGAGAAAGAACTATTAGCGGTTGTATTTGCATTAGAGAAATTCAGGCCTTACTTAATCGGCTCACCTATTGTTGTATATACTGATCATTCCGCTTTAAAACATTTGTTGGCGAAGAAAGATGCCAAAGGTCGACTAATACGTTGGATCCTTCTTTTACAAGAATTCGATCTTGTTATCAAAGATAAGAAAGGATGTGAAAACGTAGTAGCTGACCACCTTTCACGCATCGTTTCTTCCCCTGTGACCCTGCCGATCAATGACTCGTTCCCTGACGAACAACTCTTGAGCGTATCCTCTGAACCATGGTTCAGGGATATTGTGAACTTTCATGCCACGGGATTGATACCGAGCGATTGGTCAAAACAGGACAAATACCGCTTTCTTTCCCAAGTAAAACACTATTACTGGGACGAGCCTTATTTGTTTAAATATTGTCCTGATCAGATCATTCGCCGGTGCGTCCCGAATGAAGAGTTCAAGAGTATTCTTTCATTTTGTCATGATCAGGCTTGTGGGGGTCACTTTGGTCCAAGAAAAACAGCGGAAAAGGTTTTGCAATCTGGATTTTATTGGCCGACCTTATTCAAGGACGCATTTGAACATTGCAAAACCTGCACACAATGTCAGTATACGGGTAGAATATCCCAAAGGAATGAAATGCCTCAGCAACCCATTCTGGTTGTTGAAATGTTTGATGTTTGGGGCATAGATTTTATGGGTCCTTTTCCCAACTCCTTTGGGAATCTGTACATATTGCTGGCGGTTGATTATGTTTCCAAGTGGGTAGAAGCCATTCCAAGTCGCACTAATGACAGGAAAGTTGTCATTAAGTTCTTGAAAGAGAATATCTTCTCACGATTTGGACACCCACGCGCTATTATTAGCGATAATGGGACACACTTCTGCAACAGATCTTTCGAGACTCTGATGCGGAAATATTCAATCAACCACCGTCTTTCTACACCCTATCACCCCCAAACAAGCGGGCAGGCTGAGATCTCAAACAGACAAATCAAACTTATCCTGGAGAAAACTGTTGCCAAAAATAGAAAAGATTGGTCAACCAAATTGACGGATGCTCTTTGGGCATTCAGGACTGCATATAAGACCGACCTAGGAATGTCTCCATATAGGATAGTTTTTGGTAAAGCATGTCATCTACCTGTTGAGATAGAACATAAAGCATTGTGGGCTATAAAGGAAATTAATTTTGATTTAAACCTTGCTTGCAACTTTCGGAAGCTGCAACTAAACGAGCTAAGCGAACTCCGCGATGAAGCTTATGATAATGCTGTAATCACAAAGAATAGGACTAAGGTTTTTCACGATAAAAACATTTTGAGGAAAACATTTTTACCTGGTCAACAAGTCCTTCTTTATGATTCACGATTACACCTTCATGCGGGTAAGCTCCGATCTCGTTGGAAGGGACCTTTTGTTGTGCGGTCTGTATACCCGCACGGGGCAGTAGATATTGAAAATGTTAAAAACGGCACTGTTTTCAAAGTAAATGGACATAGATTAAAGCCGTATTTTTCCACTGACCCCACGGAGGAGCTCTTGTTCTTACAAGAGCCAGTTTATCTTGATTAAAATTCCTCCGTCTCACTTTCATGTCCAGTATATCATTGTATCATATTTTGAATGAAGGTGAATAAATAAAACAAGTTTGGGGGAAGCTCTTCACTTATATATTTCGCCCCCACTAATAATTCCTCCCAGATTTACAGGTTTTTGTAGATATGACTGTCGGCAACAGTGAGGACACTGTTGAAAACAAGTTTGGGGGAGGTTTGTGCTTATTTTCGCATCATTTGCATATCATCTGCATAAGCACAAAACATTTCTTTTAAAAATCTATAAAAATTGAAAAATTTTCAAAACCCATAAAAATTTAAAAATTTTCAAATATAAAAATAATTTTAATATTTACACTTTTTTTGTATATAAATAAGATAATGAAAGTTTAGACAGTGAACAATTACATCCATGAGATTAGAAAAATTTAAGAAAACTAAGAAAATTAGAAGTTTTCTTATACGAACTAGTAATAAGTAGTTATGAGCCGTTGTCCCAAGGGTTAGTAAGATGAAAGACGTCACTAATCTGAGGATAAAAATAAGTCTGAAAAATAGTTTCTATTCTGGAAGCCAAACATTTTGAACGTTGCTACCCTGCTATTCGCACTTACACACATCTTAAAGCCTGGGATAGTAGAGGATACCTTGAAATGCTCTTGTCTAAAAGCCAAAAGTATGAAAAAGAAAAATATGTTTTAAAGTGGTGAAAAAAAAAAAAAAAAAAAAAAAATGGACACTGGTTTTGTTATCACCAAGGGCAAGAAAAATATATAGCAAAAGGGTGCTTCTTCACCTAGTGCCCCAAGGTCAACTGGTCTGGGAGTCACTGCTATGCCTGAGGTGGTGCAAGATTAGGAAAATACACCAAGTTAGCGAGCACATCAGTAATCGGTCGGTTAGTACCTCAAGAAGTATTAACGGTCGCATGAAAGTGTGTAAGCAATCTCGTTTGCCAAGAAGTACTGAGGCTGATGGGCAAGGGTATGATAGCTTGAATTGAATTCTCCGGGTGTAGGGATGTCTTTACACACACGCAGGGTTATATGATCGATGTTTGGAATAAAGATAGGAATGAAGAATAAGACGATGTTTTATTGAGGGAGGACGTGATTTCTGACATTTTTTCATGACCATTAAGATAGGGCTCATGACAACCGAAAAGCTAGCTTAGTTGGAAACCCTAATTTTCAAAGTCTTTCTTTTACAATTCTTGTCTTTAAATGTAATATTCATGATCTTGCTTTTATTATTGGATTTTGTGGGTGCAATCCGCTGAAAACCCTCAGGAGACAACACTCCTCCTACTAGGGACACCTAGAGGTTTAAAGGCTTGTTGCACGTGCTCAGTGCAATCGTGTTGCCTACGAAAGTGTGCTAGTTAGTTTTTCTCTTTCTTTGTTTTCTCCTTCTCTTTTTAATAAAACATTCTCTCGAGACGATCGAAATTAAGTTTGGGGGTATTTGATCAGTCGAAAATACTGCATATTTTAACCGGCAATTTCCTTGTCATCTGCATACATATAGGAGAGTACGGTATTCATAATTCACATATTAGCTAATTGGTCGCAAAATATCAAATTACATGTATTCGACCTTAAAACCGGAAATTCTAGGGAAATTAACTGCATTGCATTACATAGCATATTTTCTATATCTTGCAACCCCTATTTTGAAGTCTATGCAGGAAAAGAGATACTTGCTCGATCAATACATTGCTCGACCATTACAATTGCTCGTAAACTCATTGAAAGCAAATCTGGTATCAACATAGAAGGGCTACTGCAATTCTTAACATCAAAGAATAATCTATACAGCAGTACAAAGCAACTGCAGAAAGCACAGTTCCCGAAGCCACCAAGACGCGGCGGAAGCGCGGCCCAAAGCCACCTCACGCGGCGGATCCGCGGCTGAACCAGGGAATCAACTTCTCAAACTTCATCACAACTCCAGTGCTAGTACCTGCAGCTCAAAAATGCATACAAAAGTCCAGAAGAGTCCAGAAACTTCCACCAGATCATCAAGCCCTAAACTAGCCTAGAACTTCTAGAACTTTCCTAAACCCTTGCTTAAACCCTAAGCTAAACCCCAACAAACTTGTTAACAAACTTTGGGAGGGAAAGTCTAATTCAAACCTAAACCTAGGTCTATAAATAAGACCCTAGGCTCACTCATTTCTCATCTTTGATCATCTTGGAAAAATCAAGAAATCTTGGAGAGTGATAGATTCAACCCATTTTTAGTTTAGCCATTCTCTTTCTCCATCTTCTTCTTCCTCAAGATTAGTGAGAAATCTTGTAGGAAACCCTAACCCTAATTCCACTCCAAATCCAACATTTTGAGTACCAAATCAAGCGAGAAATCTTCAACCTTTTGGGAGCCGAGCCGATCTTCAATCGGGCAAGTGATCCAAGCCGATCCGCGATCCACGGAGACGAGCGAAGCCAAGTCGACAATCAAGTTCCTCCTCTTGTATTTCTTGAGTGATTGTAACGGAATTGTTGATATAAATAAAAGGTGAAATTCGTTAATCTTGCTTTCTTTTAAAATTCCGCATCATGTTATCTTTACTGTTCTTGAATATTGTCTATGTGGTGATGCGCGAGTAAAACTCCGCTCGTTAAGGAGTCGAGAAGATCTTTAGTATGATGATGTAGCAAATTTGTAATCAATTCTTGAATCCCACGAGATTGTAAACCCTAGCTATTTCAAGAATCGACAACCCAATTCGATTCGATGCTTTCTTGATCAACATCGCTCGAGATTGGGGTGATCCGATCGATTCTTGAAATTACTAGAGGCTAGAATATAAATGGTATCCTCGAAAGAGTAAGGGTTAAGAGATGAAACTTTAATTTCATCAAGAAAACCCTAATTCTCGTCGATAACCATTGATCTAGCATCAATTCTTCGAAGGACAAGAATATGAAATATTGTAGACTACAACACATATAAAGATCCTATCGATTCCTACGAGCCTCTTTATCAGTTTGGATTGTCGTTTGGAAAATTCCATTGAAACCGATTCTTGTTGTTTATAGTTCTTGATTCTTTAGAAAAGATTAGTGACACACGAATACAAATCAATCAATTGAATCGTGTTTTCTCTTATTGTTGCTTAACATTTCATTTCAAACAAATAAAAGTAAAAACGAATCTCGAGATCCCTGAGGACGATCCGCACTCATTCATTAACTTCAACTGACACCGTTGTTTGATTGCGGTCAAATATTTTTGGTTGTGATTTCTTTACTAGTTGATTCGATAAACACATCCACGAAAATCAACAAAATCAATATATTAGTTCTCATCTCTTTAGAATCCACAGCCATTCTTATCACTTCATCTCTCTAATGAAATGGTTCAAGTGAGAGAGGTAAAAAGAAAAGAGAAGAATTAGCAAGCTAATTATTCTACATCTCCTACTAATGATCCTTAGCGAGTTTAATTAGTGAGTTACTTCATTTTGACGAGATCAATTTGAAGCTAAATCTTGTGTTGGAGTTATCTTAAGACGGATCATTTTCGGTAAGGAGATCATCGAGTAAATTTATTCCGGGTTTCGTTGAGACTAGCTGTAGTCCAAAGAAAGGTGGTTAACATGCTACAGAGGTGGTTAACATGCTACAAAGTTTGTAGTCTCTTCTCCTTTAGTTCTCTAGTTTAGATGTTTAATCAATTGCATTATTATTTCGATGGATTCTTATTTGGATTGGGGCTATACTTGCTACTAATTTTTGTGTGCAATTCCGTCTCGGTCACGAACGTCGTGACCCTACCGTCCGGTCACTTACAAGATGCACCTTGGGGGTATTTGGGATTTTTTTTTTGTTTCTTATGAAAATGGCAAAATGCTGACCTCAAAATGTATAGTCATCCTTCATGCAACTCAAGGGTAGCTGTTGGAAATAGGCTTGGTTTTTGGTAATTAAGCCTAAAAACTAATGACATATAAATCAAAGTCTCACCTAACTTCGCTAGCGTTGGTGCCCCGATCCCCGTTTCAAAGTCCAGGGCAGCTTCGTAATTATTGACCTGATCAGTGGCATATGCCCCTTAAAAATCCCACTTCATAATATGCCGTACCTTCACTGTATCCCCTTAACTAAAACCCGCCATAAGAATTTACCATTTTGCCCTTCACTGACCGCAGCCAGCTGCTTCGCGTCAAACTTATGTACAATTCACCAGCTCAGCTACTCTCTCTGAGTCTCTCTTCAACAGAAAAATCCCTAAAAATCTCTGTTTTTCTCTAATGGCGTCGATTTCGAAGCTCTCGAGCGCTAGCTTCACCTCTACTGCTCCGTTCTCTTCGTCGAATCACCGATCGGAGACGAAGGTCTCGGCGATCGAGTTCAGGGCCAGAGGAGCTCCGGCTCAGAGTCGATTCTCGCCTTTTACTCTCTCGATTCGGAGAGATCTCGCTGAGAGAAGCTCACTGTTGTATGCTTCTATCTAATTTTTATCTATTTTAGTGGCGATCTGATGAATAATCAAGGGTTTGACCAAGCTTACAGCGTATCGTGTTGATTTTAGAGAGATCTCTTATAAAAGAGCCAACTTTTTGTTGTATGATTATTTGATTTGCATCTCTTTAATTTGTACTGTTATGATGCTTTTGTGTTTAACAGTCATTTCAACTTCTAAATAAAGTTAGATCATTGTTGGATATAAGTTGGCATCTTCATGAAAAATCCCTGAAGTCTGAATTTTTTCATCTATCTCCAATGAAGTCTATTTCAAATCTACCCTAGCTTAACTTCTACTGCTTCCTTCTCACCATCGACTCTCTGGTTGAAACCAAAGCTCCCAGTGATGGAGTTTGGTATGAGTAGAGCTCCGGCTCAGGAGCAAGTGCCACCCTTTACTATATAGATCTGGAGGGATCACCTTTAGAGGAATACACTAGTGTATCAGTATCTTTCTTTTAAGTTACCCTTCTTAAGTGTTGTAAGTTCAATGATTTTGTTACCGACTTGTTTTTGAAGGGTTTCATCTATCCAATAGCTTATCATTCGGACTAACAATTTATCCTTGTGGGTTTTGAAATTCAAGTTAATTTTAGATATATAATTACTCTTTTATACCCTAAAAGCTTTATTTCATATTTCAGGAAAGGGTAAATTTAGTTTATCCCCTCATTTGACTGTATTGTTGAATGAAGATCAAAAGTGTTCATATTTAAACTCCATCAATCGAAAAAACTAAAATAAAATTTCCTTATCCCTTTCAATACCATTTTAATTATTCAATCTTAATGCGGACCTCATACTACATACACCTAGAAGTTGTATTTTCATGGAGGATGAATGCCATACAAACATTTAGATTTTTTTGGTAGGTAGAGAACCAAACTTTTAAGCTCTCCAGAGTCGTGACTTGATTAAATACAAGGTTTCTAAAAACGCATCTAGCCAGGTGCTTAAGCATTCCGCCTAGGCAGTTTAGGGTGATAGGACCAATTTATCAAATATCGGATATCGGGATCGTATCAAATGTGTTTTCAGTATCAAATATTGGATATTAAACGATATATTGGCGATACGAGTTAATATTGGACGTTTACATTGTGTGTCAATACCGGGCATATTGGGTGTCAATATTGGAAATTTCTATATACATATTGGGCATATCGGTATAGTCTATAGAGAACATTATATATATTTACTTTTTTTTATATAAATTTTATAAATATAAAATTCATAATAAAATCTTAAAATATTATCTACCATAGACATATATTTGGCTAAACATTATACCTACCTTTATGATGAGCCGATAAATTCTATGGCAGTTGATATTTGGTCGATACAACAAATTCGATTATTGGCAGTTGATATTGAGCCCAAATGAAATAATTCGAAAACGATACATATCGAAACAATGGCACACCAGTAACGAGATATCGGCCGATATTACCGCTCACCGGTTCAGTGGTTTGGATAAGACTATTCTACTTAATCAAGGTTAAGCTGGGACCTACTTATTCTAGGCCATCTATTTTATTACGAGTATATATTTGAAACAATACAAATAATATCATCAAAGACCATTCTTCATTCTATTATCTTATAATTGGAACCCACAATTTTCTTGTAATGTGAGTAACAATACTAGTCCTACGTTGATCTCATTTCTATTTTCTATTGTGACAACCACTTATTCCCCCAATCATGAAATGAAAGCCCCCCAAAACCCTTTCTGGCCCCACTAAACCCAAAAAATAAAAATAAAAAATAAAATGAAAATAAAAAATCCAAATCCTAATATGAAAAGATACCTTCATTCTCAACCATGAAACTGTCATTACTTTCTACAATGACCTCCAACTCCGATGAACCATTTTTGCTCCTGGAAACCTGAGTAATTTGCTGTGAGTGCGCCTAAAATGTTATCTTGATCCCCAACAACCTAATGTACTCATGTTCCCCTTGTTTACTTCCCGTATTCTTTCTTTCTTGTTTATATCCTTTATGTTTTTTCTCCTTTCTTCGTGTGATTTCTCCTTGCGTTTTTAGAGTATTCCTCCTTTTTTTATTTTGTTCAAAAAGAACACGAGAACATAACAAACATATATATCGAATTATCGTGATTAACTTTTCATTGGATGAAGCTTCATTTAAATAGACCACTTCTAAAAAATCTAAATCCATGAGCAGCCGTTTAAGGAGTCAGAGAATTCGATGTCCTCTCCATCTATTCCAACTTATACAATATCTTGATACCTTCAGTTTGAGTTTATAAAGCTTCTACTTGTTGTTTTGTAGACATTGTAGTTCCAATGATAACCTCAATAATGTAGATAGCAGGGAGTTTTATGCCTAGTTATTGAGATGTGCTAGTTTCGCCCCCGAATTATGTTTTATTTGTAGAATCTAAATTTGTTTTCAACTTTTTCGCCATCAATTTGCATCAGTGTTTTTTTTTGTATCTTGCCATCTGCCATTAATTTTACATCCATAGAATGGTGTTGATTTCTTGTGTAAATTTGTCTTCTAATCGAATCTAATTGTTCAGTGTGCGAGCTTCGAAACATGATGGAAATGGTGTTCCGACAAAGAAAACAACACTCCATGATCTGTATGAGCTTCAAGGGCAATCTCCATGGTACGATAATCTATGCCGCCCTGTGACAGATTTGTTGCCTTTGATTGCTAGTGGGGTCAGAGGTGTTACCAGCAACCCAACGGTAAAATTCTTTTGTTGATCTTAATTTTATGCTTTGGTGACCTCTTCTTAAACCAGTACTACTGTTTTTTGATTGATTTGACATAATGTATTTAGATTTTTGAATTCTTTATTCTGGTTATGTATCTTTTTTTTGGCTTTTGATGTCTTATTTAATTTCTTTTGTATAATAGATTTTCCAGAAAGCAATCTCATCATCAAATGCCTATGACGAACAATTTAGGTAATCACTTCCCCGTGCCATATTTTGTTATAGAGTTTTAATTTGGTGTACATTCATCTCAGATTAATTTACTACATTAAAATATCTCAGGTTAATATTAACTTTCAATGTCTCATCTCTCATTTCTGATATAGGTTAGTTGAGCTGCAATGATCCATTCTTATTTTATCGATGATGGCACTGAACTTTTTGATGGGACGTAATTATAATGTACATTTACTTTTGGTTTTTTCCATTTGATTCCTTATGCTTACAATTTTTCAGCTAGAAATTTATGTGGTTGAAAATATCTCTCTCTTTCACCCGAGGGTGTTAGGTTGCTTGTGAATATGGAGTGAAAAGAAGGGAATGGGTGTAACCATAGAATCTTAGCGATTTACTGCATGCATCTTGTATCACTAAAAAGTTAATTACTTGAAATCAGAGCTAAGAAGCATGAATGAAACTATCTGTCTTAGACCTGAGGGTGTTCGGTATGGTAATAATAGAGGGGGAAGTTCAGGGGAAGACTCTGGTTTGGAATGAGGAATGATTGCCAAGATTGGAAATAAAGCCTACAATCTGATACAAAAAAATATGGCCGAAGGAGGGAAAGAATAATATGAGTAAAACAATATGGGCCCAAAATAATACAGTGGATACCGTTAAACCCTACACTCGTAGTTCTTAAAGTTATTAGACAATTGAGCAACACAGTTGATGAAGCTATGCCATATATACCTTGTTGCATGTAAGGCAGCACAGTTCCATAAATATACCGAACATTGACATGGTGGAGTTAGCTTCCACAACAGCTAAATTTGAATCAAGATCTGTTAGTACGCCAGATGTATAACTCTGGTAAGAACCACTTGGTCATGGAGTCTAAAGCTTAAGCTAATAGGTGGTGGGTCAAAAAATTTAAATCTTCATTTTGAGCTTATATATATATATATATATATATATATATATATATATATATATATATATAGATAGATAGATAGATAGATAGATACATATAGGGGAGTGATCCATTGCAAACTGTTCCGCGTTTTTTAAAAGCGGGTACTTCCCGATCTATGGCATATTTTAACAATCCAAACCGTTCAAGTTGATCACCCTACCCTCAAATATATGTGTATGAAAAATCAAAGGATTTAAAGACCTCTAGCCTATGCATCGGATGACGTTTATGTTGCATTATCGAAAGACGTTCATTTTTGCACCCATCGATGCATAGGCTAGAGGTCTTTAAATCCTTTGATTTTTCATATACACATTTGAGGGTATGGTGATCAATTTGAACGGATCGGATCGTTAAAATATGGCATAGATCGGAAGTTCCCGTTTTTAAAAAACGCGGACCGGTTTGCAATGGATCACTCCCCTATATATATATATATATATATATATATATATATATATAGTTCACTAGACATGAGCCGAGGTGTGGCAACTATAAAAAGACAATTCTGATTTCTGGCTAGATAGGGGCCAAACAGGAAATAAATTGCCAATGATTACTTTTGGCTAAAATCTGAATATCATTTGTCAGTGATAACACAGAAATGTGGAATTTGTATTACAAGCTCAGTAAACATGCTGGAATTAATCTGAATAATTTTTATTACATGTATTTATCTTTGAGAATGCGAAGGAAATTCTTTTCAACCTTTGCAAGCAATGCTGTTTTGTTAAATATATCTAGCAGTCCTCTATTTGTTTGTCTACAGTGTTTATCCTGGACTTGTTTATGAATTACAGGCAGCTTATTTCAGCCGGAAAGGATGCAGAAAGCGCATATTGGGAGCTTGTGATAAAGGATATTCAAGATGCATGCAAACTTTTTGAACCCATCTATGACCAAACAGATGGAGGTGATGGTTATGTATCTGTTGAAGTGTCTCCAAGACTTGCAAATGACACAGATGGAACTGTTGAAGCAGCAAAATGGCTTCATAAATTGGTTAATTGCCGCAATGTCTACATAAAAATTCCAGCTACTGCAGAATGCATTCCTTCTATCAAAGATGTTATTTCACTTGGTATAAGTGTCAATGTAACGGTAAGTCGAAAGATAGAGTTACTTGACCTTATACTTGTTTGGCTAATATTTTGTTTTTGTTGCTTTTGCCATCTTTTGCTTCTTTGCTCTTATAATATTATGAAATGAAATCTCCTACTGTTCTCCTGCTTTGCATGATAGCATGCTTTTGAGCTTTTACCGGATAACATGTTGATGTGATGAATCTGATGCTACTCTTACTTGATAGCATACTAGCTTTCTTAGGCTGGAACCTGGCTTGAATGGGTTTCAAGCCAAACAGAAAAGAGACGCAAAAAGCACGGAAGAACCCAGACATCTTACACAGCAACTAGAGCCTTTTTTCCATTTTATTATGATCGCACAGTAGCTAATACTGCTGTTCTTATGCATGAAAAGGGTTTTAAACTCTAGTAGCTGGTTTAGTGTCAATGTATTATATGGTGTTGGTTCTTAGCCCATCTTAGCATGCAGGATTCAGTAACTCAATTATGCTTCGAGTCTCCTTCATAATCACTTGTAGCCATTCCTCTTTTCTTTATCAGTCTGTTACTTGTTCCATGCTGACATATAAGACCTCAGTATTTTATTATGATATGGGTAATCAGATTTCATTTTGCTTCTTGTATTTTACTGTGTTTAGGGATGATTATGGATCTTAAAGAAAAAACTTCATCCCATTGTGTCTTTGTCTGCACCCTTTTGAAGTTTTGGGTATTTCGAGGATTGTTTCTTGGTTGCATAGATTTGAACTGCGTAAGACAAAAAGGCTCTGTCTGTCAGTAGCTCTTCAACTTGCCAACTAGCCATCAAGGTTTTATTGAGGACCAACACATTCTCAAGTTTCCCTTCCTTGAGATTGGTGCTAATTTAATAGTCTAGCCCCCTTTATCCTTTCTTTTTGATTGTATAAATATACATACAGCAAAAATTATCATATTAGCAAGTCTAAAGTAAAAGTACAAAGATATGTTAGTGTTTTTATTTTTATTTTTAAGCAAACCTTTGCATATATAAGTTATAAAGAGGAGATGTTATGAAATACATAATTGTTCAGTAATCAAATATATGGCAGTTTTAGCTTCTTCCGCCATGTTGATCTTGTCGCTTCTTCCGAAGATTAATTCATTCCTCGCCTTCCACCATGTCCACATCAAGATGGCCGAGATCGCTGTGTCAATTTGGCTTGTTGGTCGTCCTTGTTTATAGGTCCCGCAGGGATTTGAATCGTGAGCAGAGAATTCCCACTTCCCGAATGTTTCGCTCCAAAGTTTGTTGGTATCCCTTCCATACCTGGCAATCAATAAAAAGATGTGAAGCATCCTCTTCCTTTTGGTCGTTGCAAATAGAGCAAGACGTAGCAATCTCCATCCTTCTATTGCTTAGCCAAGCCTTTGTTGGCAGATGATTATTTAATAGCTTCCACATGAACCACCAATTCCTTCGCGTGTAAAACCCTTTCATTGGTTTGATGAAACCCACTAAGTTGGGTTTAGAGGTACGATAATCGTAAGCGTCATGAACCGAATAAGAAGATCTGTTGCCAAACTTTAGTATAACTCGATCATGCGGCTCACAAATTTGGTGTTGCATGATGCTTGCATTCAAAAAAGGTGGTAAAAGACCAGTCTCTGGCGGATCCAGTTTTGATCCTCGTCGAAGAAATTGTCAACTGTTTCATCATTAAGAGCATTTGTATCCATCGTCCATGGGTAATGAGACCGGTTTCTCAAAAAGCCAAGGATCCTTCCAAATTCTTGTGCTGCTCCTTGCACCTATCGCCCAACGTCCATTATTGAGTAGCCACTCTCGTTTCTTCATTACGCTTCGCGTGTAAAGATTTGTTAGTGTTGATGCATAGATACTAGATAGTTCATATTTTAACCATTCAACATGTTTGACACATCTAAAACATATTATAAGTTCTTCAATGCACAAAAAGAGTTCCACAATTACCTTCAATGAATCCGATTTGGATATGAATCAGATATATAGATACGTCTCCCCGAGTACCAGTCCGTGCAACATAGGTCATATGTATGATATGTCGTGATTTTTGGGTATTCTTGGTCCCTTTTCTCTCCGAGCTCCCTAACATTCATATTCTACAAAGCAAGGTTCATAGTCTGTGCACCTGACACCTTTTCTGGTCTTCAAGCTCTTAGTTGTCCTCGATTCCCATAGTCCATAGCCTTGATCCTTGACATTAAGCTTTTGAAATGCATTTGGGATTTCAATTATTTTATACTTGAAAGAATATCTGACATCTGTTACTGTTTGTCTTGATTATCCATAGCACTTAGCATTCAACAACTAGATTAATAACACAAATTTAAGGCTTGTTATCATCGATATCTGATTATCGACCACAAGCAACCTTGGGCCAACAAAGGTAGTTAATTGGATTTTACACGTACCTACTGTTTCTGATGTTCATTCATTTCCTATTGGCGACCAAAAGCTGCTTTATTTTTGCACTTCCTTTCAGTTCATTGCAATTGAACTAGTTCACTTCTTAATGCACGAAAAATCATTGTAGTAGAGAAGAAACGCTATTGACCATATGGGGTAGAGTCTGCTTCTATGGTTTGAAACATTGTTTGTAACCATTTCCCCAGTTTGTGACCATATTTCAGATCTTGTAATGCGGAGATGCAAAGCCTGGCCAGCTTGTGTTAAATGTTAAATAGTTGTCTGAACTAGTTTTAGAACTTTTCTATATAGGAATGACTTTTGTCTTAGACATCAACCTTTTTCTATGGCTTTCATTTATAAAGCGATATCTGTTTGCTGTACATTCTATGCTAACACAACTTCTTTCGTTCACAGTTGATCTTCTCGCTTTCAAGATATGAAGCGGTCATTGATGCTTACTTGGATGGCCTTGAATCTTCCGGGCTGAGTGACCTCTCCAAGCTTACTAGTGTAGCTTCCTTCTTTGTTAGTCGTGTCGACACTCTTGTTGACAAGATGCTTGAAAAGATCGGAACACCTGAAGCTCTTGATCTGCGTGGAAAGGTATAACCATTTCATTTGATTTTTAAAATTTTAAAGTCTTGCTTGTGCTTTATTAGTTCTGCTTTGAACTCATGTAGGCAGCAGTAGCCCAAGCAGCACTAGCTTATAAGCTCTATCAGAAGAAATTTTCTGGACCTAGATGGGAGGCTCTAGTGAAAAAAGGAGCCAAGAAGCAGAGATTGTTGTGGGCTTCAACCAGTGTAAAGAATCCCGCATATTCCGACACTCTATATGTGGCTCCTTTGATTGGACCTGACACGGTAAGCACCAACTATGTTTATATCCTTGAGAAAATTTTCTAGATATGTTCATAAATATATTTGAAAGAAAAGATAACATAGGGCCCAAACAACAAATAAATCCCTTAATTATCTATACTAATGATTTTGAACAGTGACTTTGTCAAGTTGCTCCTTGAATTCACAGTTGACGCATGTTATTGCGTTTGTTAGTGGTGCTTGCATGCAAACTTGTTAGCAAATATTCAAGAATGTATTCACTTGCACTCCTGGCTTTATTCATGACTTAGAATAGATCATAACTTCCCATAATGAATCTATCAAGAGGCCACCTGATTATGTAGAATATCCAAATGCCTTTTTGTTCATGGTTTCCTCGGTTGGAAATTTGCCCCACTCATTAAAGAGCTGACTGGCTGAGGAAGATGAAAATCTCCCGTGCGGTTGTCTCACCATGCAATTGGAACTGCAATTTGTCTTTTATTTTTTTCCTTCCAATTTTAAATACACTAGTTGGAAGTGCTATCAAATCCATACTAGCTCCTACTACTACAGCTGGTTAAATACCAAAGAACTAATAATAAAAGAAATAAAAATTAAATATAAAAAAAGAGGAAAAGTAGTGTTGGTCCATGGTGCTTCAACAACCAACCAATCACATATTTTCTAAAACTTGCAGTTAAAACCGCCGTCAACTAAACAAAGAAATATTGTCTCTACTAACGTAGTTGGATCAACATGTAATTAGAAATGTACTGTATCTCCAACTACCGCAACCATAACACACCCTAAAGACATCACACCAATAGCTATAACACTGTAATTGATATCCCATTCCTGAGACCTTTTGGGTTTTTCCAGGTCTCGACCATGCCAGATCAAGCCCTGCAAGCCTTCATCGACCATGGGGCGGTCTCAAGAACCATCGACTCCAACGTCTCAGAGGCCGAAGGGATCTACAGCGCGCTGGAGAAGCTGGGGATCGACTGGGATGAGGTAGGGTTCATCCTCGAGGCTGAAGGTGTCGACTCCTTCAAGAAGAGCTTCGACAGTCTCTTGGTCAGCCTTCAGGAGAAGGGCGACTCTCTTAAGTTGCTCAGTATTTAAACTCTGGTGAGGGCGTTTTAGTAATTAAGTGTGTTTATGTTGTGAACCTTAATAAACTCTTGTAAATGAGGTGCTAGTGTGGATTTTGAGTAGTGGCTGTTAAGTTTGGTGAACAGTATTATGTATTGAATGGTTGGAATAAGTGCCGAGGTTTTCTTTTTTGTTGCAAGTAATAGAAAAAAGATGAGGTCGGTTCTTATGCTTGCTAAATCTTAAAAGTGGCGTTCACAAAATTGTTGAATCCGATTGAAAACTATGATAAAGCCCAGCTGTGTTTTACTGATTATCATTTTTAAATATAATTTGCTCTCCGGTGGCGTAGGATAGATAATGGATTTTGAACATCACAACAATCTTGAAATTTGATTGTAATTCAACCCAAGGAGCTTGATCTAGCTACTGAGTGGTTTTGTAACATTTTCTGTTGCTCGGTTTGTGTAACAAAACGCTGAAAAATGGACACTGCCTTTTCTTTTGGTTCTTCATTATTTTTTAAAAATAATTTTCCTTTAATTCTAAAATAAGTACAAATGATAAGGATACCAGGCACTGTAACATTTTCTTCTATTTTTTTACTGGTAAGGCTAACCTATGCACGCATCACACACCCGCCGAAGGGTTGGGTCCCACGGATTATCCTATGGATTTGTGTCGAACGAGTTAAACTGTGAGCCCTCTTCATTCTAAGAATCAATTCTGCATACTGCTTAGGGGAAATTGTTATGACCGACTGAGTTATGCTTTAGTTGTATCATGAGATAGGTTTTTTTTTATCTGGCTCGTAAGCCTCATCCAAGCACTTAACACACATCCACATGCACAACACACAGAAGTACACAACACACATGCACAAAGAGAACCTATGAATTTACGTGGAAAGTGTTAACAGTGACCTCTTCTTGTCATGAGGTTTGCATGGTGGACTCTCCCCGGAGGGGAAACGCCGTAACAAGATGTCTCTCGGACCCAACCTCTATCCAGCTGAACCCTAAAATGACGAGGAAGCCCTCGTTTCCAGTCCTCAGTAAGATACAGCTAGTCATCCACAAACATGGGCATATCCGTCTTTTGCTACAGTCATCTTCTATCTCCTCTTTCGCGCGTCTCGTTGCTCGCTCCCTCCCTCCCTCTCGCGTTCATTCTCTCTGCGATACTCTCAATGGCGTCGATCTCAGCCTCTAATTATCTCTCAATTACTACGAGAAGCTCTCCTCTTTCCTCTCGTCTCAAGGTTTTTCGATCGCTTCTTTCATCTTCTTTTAGGGTTTTAATTTCACTTCCCATTACTCGAACTTTAATTTGTGTGTTTCATTTTTGTTAGTAGATTGTGGAATTCAAGAGGACGAAGGCGAGGATTGTGAATGGATCTTTGCAGAAACCCGAATCGAATCTCTCCTGCTCAAGCGGTGAGCTCTTCTTTTAATTTATTTCCTTTTATTCCTTCATGTAGTGAAATTTGATGAAGGTTGTCACTTAAAACTTTAGTTTTTGATAGGTTCAGATGAACAAAAGGCCACTGAGCACAGTTTTGAAAGAAGAAAACTGTTGTTTCTTTCATCCATTGGGCTTATTGGTGATGCTTTCTCGAATCTTTTGAATAAAGATGGGGCCTTTGCATCAGAATTTGCCGACAGTGAGTTTTCGATTCATCCTGTAGATGTTTTCTCATCCTGGGTTTGCTTATGGTGGTTGATCATGAGGCCGTGAGTTATATCTAGGCGTGATACAAATTAACTGAACAATTCCTATGAAATGCCGCCTTCAAAGTGTACCCAATCACTATGCTATTATCCATCAAAACGAGGATTTTCCTATAAAATAACCTTAATTTCCTGAATAAATCAAACAATATGTTGATCCAAACTTTGTGGAAAAAGTGAAACTTGAGATATTAAACTATACATGCTTGTTTCTGGCCAAATGCTTCATTTAGTAGGGTAGCATTACATACATCGAACATACTGACTGTGTTTCACTCATTTGCAGAATTTACCTTGCTTTACATTGTGAATAGTACTAGATTTGTTCAAGGAGTCTGCATTATGAATTGGAGCAATTGGAGCCAATTAACCAGATTTCCTTTTTTTTAAACAGTAAATCTTTGACTTTCCTTGCTCTGTACGGCGTGATTAGATAAATTCCTTCAATTCACGTTTTCAATCAATGTAACTAGACCATTGTAGAAGGCAGAGAAAGGAAGGTGAAGGCTCTAACAATAAATTGCAACCTAGTCTTTCCATATCTCCATGCCGTTTCTTGTGTTTGTATCCAATGTAAGGGAATGCATTTCCATTCATTTCACACCAATCGATATCAACCCTAAAGTGGAAATTAAAATCATCCCATTATGGCTGAAAATGGCATGATTTTTCTGACACCGTTAATTAAAATATTATTTTAACTTGGTAACTCCTTAATGGAAGACTGATTCTGAAAAGAGGTCTGGCGGGTAGGTTCTCTTTCTTAAAGAGTTTATTCATTGGAAAAACAAGAACAAAACGTGAATGTTTTACAAACAAACAAGTGAAGAAAAGGAAAAACAATTCGATAATTAAACACTACCTCATTTAGCTGCAAATAAACATGTGAAACCATCTTTTAAAAAGGATATAAAGGTTTTCGTCTAAAATCACCCATTTCCTTTTCCTCCCCCCCTTTTTGCGAACAATCAGGTCCTAGAGGAGTTATCTTAATTGCATGGTTGGAGTCATGAATGATAGGAGTAAATCTCTATGAATCATCATGCAATTGTATGGTCCGTCAATTTATGCTCAAGATTTTCAATGTCAGTTTATTCTACTACTATGACTTGATGAAAAGCTAGGTTCATAAATGCATTGTTTAAAAGAACATGTTTGCTAAAGCTTATGCACCGTGTCATAATCGTAACTAAAACTGAATTTAAACTCAGTGGACCATGCAACCTCAAACCAATGTAACAATTGGCTTGTAAGGGGCATGCTTCTATTCCTCACAATCTACAAAATTTGATGTCACTAATATCTATACTTAACTCCTTTTGTTTTCTCCTTCTCTCTCCCCATACTTGTTATTTTTGTGTTCCTCTTCTCTCTCAAATAAAAACCCAAAGAACTATGTACAACTACAGCCCTGCTCGCAAAATAAATAATTGGATTTTTATTCCATCATAATATGGGACTTTGATGGTACTTTATTGTTAAATGATTTCAGTGCCAGCACTTCGTGGAAAGGACTATGGTAAAAGTAAAATGCGATATCCAGACTACACAGAGACCCAATCTGGTCTTCAATACAAGGTTATCCATTTCATCTAGCACACAACCTTTCACCTTGGTTGTACGTTTTGTTGCCTTTCTGTTGGATGACCTTATTAACAGATAATTAACTGTAGGATCTGCGAGTAGGTGAAGGGCCCACAGCAAAGATGGGGGAAACTGTAGTGGTGAGTCAGCGGATTAAAAAAAGAAAAGAAATATATACTGTTCATGCTTTAGACTGCATGAAACTTGAAATGCAGTGCGAACTTCCTTTGTCATTTCTTACCTATTAGGCTTGACTTGGTAAGATGTATTTTATTCTAAAGAAACTGATGATTTTAGATTGAGTTTATATAGTGTGGTATATTCAATTTGACTACCAACTTTTATGAGTAAAATCAGTTAATCACTTTAGCTTCTCTTGTCTTGTCTATGTGAAGTTAGTTGCCTATTGAATTTTGAATTCCGGTTGATAAGCACATACTGACATAGACTTAAAACTATAAATTACATTGAAGGTTGATTGGGATGGTTATACAATAGGATACTATGGACGGATCTTTGAAGCTCGAAACAAGACAAAAGGGGGTTCGTTTGAGGTATGCATTTAACTTTCTCGCTTATTCTTTATAATCTTAGCATGATGTTGGTACTACACGTGTCTTAATGCCAGGTTATCAAAGAATATGGTGACCTCTAGCTGATGTGTGATCTAGAAGTTCTAATACTTTGTTGGCTTAATTGTAGGGAGATGATAAAGACTTCTACAAGTTTAAGCTTGGATCACAACAGGTAATTGGTTGATTTAAGCTCTTAGACACATGCATTTTGATGACAAAATATACTGAAAAGAATTCCTCTTATATTTTCTGATTTCTCTTATACAAGTTGTTCTCACTTGATGTTTGTCAGCTTCGGGTTATATATCTGATATGTTGGGGATTCCGATCCCCTCAAACCATCAAGAACACACGATACCATAACAATGGAACATGAAAAAGACAACAACACTGGATGTACGTTGTTCGAACACCTCGGCCTCCGTCCACAGGGAAAACTCTCAAATTGGATTTACTAACATGAGAAGATAACGCACAAGAGACTTCACACTCTCATAATTCACATCTCTCTCATCTCTCATCACCCTTCTTGTTTTCTCCACACAAGAGAGGTAGACCACACAAACTGCACTCGTCACAAGGATATATACAGTGTCTCAAACTCATTGGTAGTCCCACCAATAGATGGCCTGGCCCAAGTCCAATATGGACTCCCCACGATCCAATCGATCGTTATGCGGTAACAAATACAAGATACAACCCTAACATGATAAACTTTCTTGATTGATTTGTTCAAGGCTCAAAAGCCTTAATTTATTGTCAAGAATTTAGTGTGATTGATAGTAGATATTGTCCGATGCCTTAAAAGATGAAGGGTTAACATGCTTTCGATATTCCTGTATAGAAGATTTTGATTCTAGTCAGTACCAGTATTCTAACATTCTAAATATTTTAATTTTACATTATATATATATAAAAATTCCTGAATCATGTATGTTTTCTTCTTGCAAGTTATTGAGCTAGAAAAGGGAAACAATGGGTATGGTACTACAAATTCTGGCAACAAAGTATACTTTGATGGCTTAAGTGACTGAGAGAGAGTGAATGACCCTTCTTATATCAAATTTCCAAATTGCTTAAAATTGTAGTATCTTGAGAATCAAGCTGGAATTGTTTCTTTTCTTGATAAGAAAAATTCAATTCATAAATAATGGTTTGACATTTAGAAATTTCATTCATGTGACCCAATCTTAGCCTTGGTCTTGAATCTAAACTTGTAAGTGGTGCTATTATGTATTTTCAATGCTTACATTTTCTATTTCAGGTTATACCGGCTTTTGAGGAAGCTGTTGTAGGCATGGCTCCAGGGGGAATCAGAAGGTGAAGTTTTGCCATTGTCAACTAATAGCATAGAATACTTGATAATGGTTTGATCTCCGAAACATTGCATAGATTTATCGAACCTACAGCTTGATGAATCACAATCCACTATTTGTATTTTATGCAAAATTATTGACTGACATCCACCTGCAGTCTTTCATTATGAATAAAGAAATACATTTGAACTGTACTCATAAGAGATAGATTTCATGATTTGAACAGTACCACGTAATAGAGAGAATCTGCAATTACATAATTCTGAAAAGAAAAGAAAAGATTATCTCATTCCATCCAAGTTGTCAAATCATAGATTGATATTTTTTCTTTTTCTTTTTTGAAGGAAACATAGATCAATTTCCTTAATAATCATGTGCATAAAAAAGATATTAAATTCTTACCTTATAACATAATCCATTTGGTAGCTTAACATAATAATGGCAGCAAGTTCCAAATTAAACTTCTTTCTGATAAATTACTTGAGCAGTAAGAAACTTAAGTTCAGTTGATGTCTATCCTCAAATAATGGACACTCATATGTAACAGATCTCTTAATAATATAATGCATCTTTCATCTACAATATATGTATTTCAACGAGCTTAATTATACGTGTTCATAAGAATCTCTTATTCTACCTAGCCTGAAATTATATCGGTTATTGCTCTTGATATTTTCTTAGAGAAGCTAAGATACATATTTTGTAAAGATTTTGTTTGGAAAGTTCAATGTTTCTTTATTAACTATTTATAGATAATCCCCTAAATATGTGCTTCTTAATGGTTACCTCACAGTAATGCAGGATAATAGTACCTCCTGAGTTGGGATATCCAGAGAATGATTTCAATAGGCTTGGCCCCAAACCAACGACCTTCTCGGTAAGTAAGCTTCTACACAGTATTCCATGAACTGACTTGTAACTTTTATGATCCCCCAGTGTCTTTCGCTATATTTAAACCAAAAGAACAGAAAAAACAAACACACACACACACACACACACACACAGAGAGAGAGAGAGAGAGAGAGAGAGAGAGAGCCTAGATTTTATGGATGGGATGAAGGGGAATATAATAGTGGAAATTTGGATTAAAATATGGAGGTGGCATAAACCCATGATTTTCATTATTTTTTAAGCCATTACTTTCAAACAATCCCATCCATATATATATGCTAGGCACCTTTACCCACACTCAAAAACACCACGGCTCTTGAAAATTGCATCTACTAAATGCATGAACTTTAATTTAATGACATACGAACTAACTAGATATACGACTCATAAATTGGGCACGCCAATTATTAATAGAACACTTAAATCGAGTTTATGCCCTACATTCTCCCCTTAAACTTGATTTCTTTAATCTTTCCAAATAATTTCCTCAACTTGTTAAACCTGTTACCTTGTTATAGTTTATAGTAGAAACATTTCCAACTTGATCTTGTAATTTGATATAGATGAGTTGTGCTTTCATATTCTTCACATGTTAACGATTGATACCACTCCCTTTTTTTTTAATTAACAACAAACTTGCAAAAATAGCACATCCTTATTGGCACATCTTAATTGTCCTTCTCCATTTCATTGTGACTAATATTTCACCCGAAATTTTCAGGAACCTTGCGATTTTCTTCTTAACTATGTTGATTTCTTCATGCACGGAATTTTCTCTTTTATGCTTATTGCTATTCATTATTCTTGATTTCATGCAGCATTTCTTTCTCTGACTTTCATAAATAATTTTACTTTTATACTTTCTTTTGTAGTAAGCAAAAATATTATTACCTCGTTCTCCTACTCCTTTTATTTGGCCTTGAACTCGATCTCAAATTTGCGATACTTCCACATAATAAGACGTCTTCAATCTTCTTCGTGCTTCCTTGAGTGCTTGCTTCTTTTCCATTAATCCTTTGATTTACTATGTTTCTTCTTCTTGAAATACTTTTCTTTCATTTCTTCCTCTCTGTCAACAACTTTCGTAGTTCTTTTCTTTTCTGTTCCTTTTCCATTTTAATTATTTGAATCATCTTCACCTTCGGGTTTCCTAATAGAAACATCAATATTTTTTATATTCTTAGACTCACGTTCTTTTATTTTCTCTTCAGCCGCCTCTTTCTATACCTTTGACCGATTATCAATATTCTCTCTTTTCTGCTTTTCTCTCAATACTTTTCTCTCTTGCATCTAGATTCATAACTTCATCTTTCCCCTCTGTTTTTCACCTTTAATCATGCTATTGTCTTTAGCCTCTCCATCTTTGTCATTCTTCATTTCTTTCTCCTTGATCTCTTTCCGAGCATTGTTGTCTTCCGCTTTCTCAACTCTATTTCATCATTTCTATTTTGGTTTTTCACGAAATGGCCCCTCAAAGCTTAGGCTAATTACTAAAAATTTTCAACAGCTAATAATTACTATTTACTCCCTTAAAACCTTTATGTTGTTACCTTTTACCCTCCCACCAAAATTTCCATCCAAAGATAAGGTTGCGGTTAGAAATTTTTTAATACCTCCTTAATTACTCTCAACTTCATTCGAGAATCAATCTGTTTTCCTATTTCAAAGCTCTGTTCCCAATTATTCTTTGATTTCTCTCCCTTCGATTTAGGTTTTCCATTTATCCTTAGTTTGCGAATTTGACCATATTCGCATTCCACTAGTGCAGGGGAAGAGAAGGTTGAGGAAAATCATGTTTCCATGGCAAATTGAATTTTGATAGAGCAAATCCGTAACCTTAATTTTTATTTGGGACCGAACTTGGGGATTTTAGATGTAGGAGAAGGGGTTGGGGTTTAAAATCCTAGTCCCGACATCTCTCCGTTAGATGCCAAAGAAAGAGAATCTTTTTGGCAAGTCACGGGACCTTTTAGAAATCATTTAGAGTTTTAGGGGAGTAAATAGTAATTATCAAGTATTGATTTTTTTAGTAATTAACCAAGATTTGAGGGACCATTTAGTAAAAAAACCCATATATATATTTTTTTGAATATCTCGGTTTGTTTCTCAAATTCGTTGATTACTTAAATATTCTTCTTATCTTCTTTTGTAAACCTTTTTTTTATATTCTCCCAAACACCTTTTGTTGTTCTCCAGCTTCCAAGGCTCTCAAATTTTTCATCAATTCCTCGATATTTTAAGCACACTTTATTCATTCTTCTATTTTAGTCTTTCCATAATTTTTTAATTTTAGACCGAGTTACGTTGCTCCATTTTTTCCTCTACGCATAACCTTTTTCAACGGTTTCCTAAAAGATTTTGAGAAATCAATATCTCATTCATTCTAGTATTTCAAGACTCTTAATCGTCTTTCATGAGATAGGGGCCTTCAATTTACGTCTATATATGTGAGTTATCTTCGACCAGGGCTTGTTACTCATTATGTCACGGCCCGATTCCCAAAATATGGAATACGGAAAACAACGAAGCCCAGCCATGTTATCTACGTTAAGGAAAGATCCTTCTATAGTCACATGAAGGCTGTCTAGCTAAACCTGTATGATAATATCCACGAATAATACTAACATCATATTGCATAATTAACATGTGATATCAAATGGAATCACAAGATAATATGATAGATTCAATAAAAGATCTAAATGACAAGGTTTCCGAACAAACGAATTACAAGATTCAAAATAAAATATACATCAAACCTAACGTCCCGCAAGTACACACATTCTAATCGCAACTGAAATAAAATAGAAATAAACTTACTAATACTATTAATCCTCGACAAACTCCTGATAATCATTCTGATCCTGCATTGTCTGTATATCAGCCTTTAAACCTGAGATAGCAAGTCGTTTCAGGGATGTAAGAACATTCCGCAAGTACTCAATCATAATAGTGTGAATGTGTGTGATAGCATGAATATGTAAGTGTAGTGAAACCCGCGTGCACATATAAATATGAATATGATAATAATATGAAACAAGCATATAAACATGTCAAGTCGGTCAAGTCATATCTTATTTGGTTACTAAAAGGGTAATCTATCTTATCGTGAGTTCGAGTGTGTACGTCAAGCTCTGCAGGAGTATTTCCAATCCAACGGTAGGGCCCCAGGTGTAAGGAAATACGGGCCCAATTGTGGAAGGAACAAGTGACCGCATAAAGTCTGGTACCGGCAATAATAACATATGACCGTTTAAAGCCCGGTACCGGCAATAAGAACATATGACCGTTTAAAGCCCGGTACCAGCTAATGAACATGTGACCGATATAGCCTGGTACTAGCTCCAATGGCTGATATAGCCCGATACGAGTTCTAATGATCGATATAGCCCGGTATGAGCTTTATGAACAAGTGACCGATATAACCTGGTACGAGCTATCGGCAATGGGACTCGTGAGATCCTGTTGAACGAACGCACACTCAAACTACCCAACATTTCGCGTATCCATAACTAACATGGCAATGAACTCAATCACTAATTAAAATATTGACTAGACTGGAACATGTAATATCATGTTAACGGTATGGAATAAAAACTGGGAAACTGGAAAAGATTGTATCATGGCATGCAATTCAACTTTCTAATTAGCGATTTTGTTTAAAGTAATGTAACAGTAAACGTGAACATGCAAGGCATGTCAAGAAGGGTACTTTACGCATGTAATTTGACAGTAATATCAAATATGTATAAGGCATGAAAAAGGGGTTTTGTGCATCAAATCATGATATCTATATTAAACAAGATTAACTACATATCGATTCCAATTTAAACAAAAAGTTGTAATATTTAAACGAACATGTAATAAAATATGATGTTATGGTTTCAACTAATGGGTGTGCTAGATTTAGGGTTTTTCATCGTTTATATAAGATATCACAAAATTATCCAAATTGGTGAATGTTAATAATTACTGCATTAATAACACAAATCAACTATAATAGAATTTGAAACATGTAAAATTAATAAGTTTGACTGTGTGACTGTAATATTATATACTTTGTTCTTGTTTTGCTTTGTAAAAAATCTTATTCTACTTTATAATTGTAATCTCTTTGATAATGATTATTAATGTACAAGTAATTATTTATTATAGACAAAATAATTCAATACTATACTTATTAAAATGTAATAAACAATTACATGTAAATCAAGTTGTATAAGAATACAATATTAGTAAATAAGCAATAAAATAGTGAGATCATTAGTTAAAGAGCAATCAACTATAATTTTAACTGTTTAATGTTTAATATATAAGAATCATAAAAAATAACCAGTAATATACAATATGATCTAGAAATTTATCGGTATTATAACCGATGTCGCATCGGTAAACAAATAGGGCAAGAATACTTGCCTCAAAATGGTTAAGCACAATGTTACAGTGCAGAAGACCCAAGCTTTGATGCTCGGACGAGAGTTGCTGTTGAGATAGGTTTGCTGACGGGGTGGTGTTGCTGATGAGGAGCAAGTTGGCTGCAACTCCGAGATGAGGGTTGGAGGTCGGTAATGGGATGCAGACGTGGGTCGAAGGAGGCATGGGTTGCGCGGTTGAGAGGAGGGGATCGGTAGAGTGACCGAGGAAGTTGACTGTGAGGTGAGGAGGGTGCTGCGGTTAGGGTGTGGTGGCTGCTCAGGTCGGATCTGGGTTCGGTAATGGCGGGTCAAGGTGTAGGCGATGGGTTGCTGTGGTCGGAGGTGATTTGCGGGGAAGAGGGAGGCGCTCGGCTGGTGTTGGAGGAAATCAGCGATGGTGAGATGATGGGTTCAGAGTCGTCGACGAGGGTGGTGGAGCTGTGCGGTGGAGACAACGGCGACAAAGATGTGGGTGAAGGGAGATGTGCCGGTGAGGGTTCGAAGGTGGTGAGGTTGATGCAGCTGTTGATGATGTGGATCGGGTCTCGGTTGTGAAGAGATTAAGGGTTTTGAGGTAGGAGAGAAGATATCATGAGGTGATGATGGGTTTTTAATATAGGGTTAGGGATATATATTATATGGGGAGAGATTGATTCTGATATGGATGAGAGAGATGTGATTAGAGAGAATAATAGCATTTGTTTTAAAAAGAGAGTTATCAGGTGAGAGAGATAAGAAAGATGGGTTTAAATAAATAAATATATATAGGATTATTAATGAGAGATATTATAAGAATATTTTTGAGAGAGATATATATTTGATTGGAGAGAAAGAGAAATATAATAGGAGAAAGAGATATTATGGAATAAAAGATATTAAAGGAAAAGCATGAGAGATTTAAGAGATTTAATTAAGTTAATGGGAGTTATGGGGATTAAAGGAATTAATTTGGGAATTATGAGAATTGAATGAGGATTTAATTTGTGTTAATGGGAATGTGAATAATGAATAAAAGGAAACTGTTGAAGAGAGAGGAACAGAAAGAGAGAGGGAAAAGATTCTGGGAGATTTGTTAGGGGATTGTCACCATGGATTTATATATATATATATATATATATATTCATATGGGATTTTGGAATATCATAATTATATATACTGTTTAAAAACTCTCAACATACAAAATGTGTTTATTTGTTGCAACTATTATTAGGTAATATATATATATATATATATATATATATATATAGAATAATGGAGGAAAGAGGCCATAAGAGGGAATTTCCTCCTATTGCGTCGAAAAAAGTACGCCCTCCATCATTTTTTCCGACGATCGGCATCCATCATCTTCATCGTCATCATCTAAAGATGTGGGCACATTAAATTTTATACGATTCTACAACCTTTTCACCGTTGATTTAGTGGGTTCAAAATTAACGGTTTACCGACAACATAACTTTTACGTTGCTAAGTCAACGGTGAAAAAGTTGTAAAATCATATGAAATTTGGTGTACCCATATCTTAGATGATGACGATGAAGATGTTGGGTGCCGATCGTCGGAAAAAATAAGGGAAAGCGTACTCCGAAAGCACCATGGAGAGCAACAAAAGTCCACAGCCCTCCTAATTGACACCAACGAGTAAAATCTCCTTGTGCTTCAGGGCCCCATAGTAGCAACAAAGAGGAGAAATTACCAAACGTCTAGCATTCCCTCACGCTTGGCGCCAATGAGTTTTTATTTGAAAAGAAGAAGAAGAAGACTATGCCTTCGCCATATCAAATATAAATAATAGGTAATAATAGCATGGCACTTCGAGTTCGATATGAACAACAAAAAGCATTGATTCATTTATCAGGGGGAAGAATCTAGGGTTTGTTTGTCTACTACTTATGAATCGAAACAAAGGAGTTCCGATAGACCTGGAAAAGAAGAAATAGTAATCTTTGACGAACAAGATAAAAATCATTATTATTTCGATACAAGACGACACAAGAAAGGGTAGAAAGTCCTTTTTCTTGTGTCGAATAGAAGATTAGGAAGACTTATAATCCAGTATCTGTTCCTTTCATTTATCCCTTCCTTGCTTTGTATTCTCTTCTTCGACGCCATAGAAGAAAATTCCCTCCTATGTCCTCTTTCCTCCATTATTCTCATATATATATATTATGCATACTAACTAAGATACAACTAAATTAGCATTTCAGATAATAAAATAAAGCTTTTCATTTAACCAACTAAATAAATTATATTCTACCATGACACAAAAATAAACTCAAAATAAAATAATTAAAATAGTTTTATTAATGCCAAAAAATATCCCGATAAATCTAAAAATACTGTATTAGGTTCTAAGGTGTTACACATTATGGAGATTAAAACTGTGATACCAATTTGAAAACTCGACACCAATTTGAAGTTGTAGGCTAAATTCTGTCATGAGATTAAAAGGAATATAATAGTGAAAATTAGGATTATTATATAGAGGAGACAAACACATATGATTTTCATTATTTCTTATTCCATTATATTACAAACAATCTTCTTACATATATTTGGACTATGTAGCACATGTTTGGATACAGGATACGATACAGATTCGCAAATTCCCAAAAACTAGGATTCGGTATACATTGCTATATCGATTTTTAATTAGATAAATATAAGTATATATTAAGATATACATATAAATAAATAATAAAATAAATAAAATATGGTATCATATTAGATATTCAATGCACTTAGAAATTTTTGGGAGGCTAATTTTTGGTGGAAATAGAAGGCGTCGATTTGAGAGTGGTTGGTTAGACATTTCGAAGTCCGAGCGAACCCGAAAGAATCCAAGAGTTTCCACGAGTTCGGACTCCGATGCGTAATCGGGGATGATCCGTGAGGTATTTTCAAGTATTCATGCTTCATAGTATTTGGAGAATATGCACTTCTACTTGTACTTGTAACATTTAATATATCATTACTCTTGACAAAAACATCTACTAAATGCGAATACATCCACATATGCCTGAATCTTGGTTTAATGACGTACATTGAACTTACTAAATACCTGAATCTTCATAAATTAGAAACTTAAGTTATTTTTAATAAAATACTTAATTTAAGTTCATTTCCAACAATATACACTGAAAATAATCCTACGAATACTTAAAATTGGTTCAGGACTTTTCATTTGGACTTGAATTTTTTTGTAGACTTTACCTTTTTGTGTTTATTGGTTCTGAACTTGAATTTGGATGTCAAAGTTATGTGTTATTGGTTGCTTGGACTTGGATTTGGGTTGTACTCTTAAATTCCTAGTTTTCAGCCATAGTATATAATTCTCCCATAGAAAGTCCAAGAAAAAAAGAGAAATCTTTGGACTCTCTCAATGCTCTACCCCCTCCACCATGCAACTCCTCTAGTGGGACCGTGGCAGCTTCGGGCAGCTTGGCGGCGGTAAGGAGGAGATCCACTTCTACATCGCCTACCTCTTCTCCCTCCTTTCCTCCTGCTTCTCCCCAACCCCCGTCCCCGGCCGCCTCGTGGGCCCCACCATTGCCGCTGCAGACGACGTAGGGCCTACGGTGAAAGTGGAGGCATACATTCGTCGAACCGGTGCTTCCGTAGGTCTGCGTCGCATATGACCAAACCATCTTAGACGGTTTTCCCGTATCTACTATTCCACGGGTGCTACACCAACCTTTGCACGAATATCCTCATTTCACATTTTATCCTTTCTAGTGTTACCGTACATCCAACGAAGCATGCGCCCTCTATATGCAACTTTTATGCATGATATTTCTTAGGAGCCTAGCATTCCGTACCATATAATAAGGCAGGTCGAATATCGCTTCGATAAAACTTCCCTTTCAATTTTAACGGAAAGTTACGATCGTACAAAGTATTATGAAGAAATCTACTACATATAGCAGGGTAGTATGGAGATATTCTTGATTCCTTAATTGCGCTTCTTCGTTGCTATATTTGATAGTATTTGTTTACATGTATAGGCGGATCTTCTTCATTGTATAATAGCCAACCTTTTTTTATTAAAACAGATGCAACATACCCTGCGTTTCATTATACGATGATTTAACGAAACTACATCAAGGTACGTCCGAAAAAAGAAAATAAAAGGAAAACAGAGGATAACACATTCCCTAACAAAAGAAAAACAAAATACAATTTTTATTCTTGCAAAAATATAAAAAGGCACCAACTCCTACATAAACCATACTTCGGAACCATCATCAGTCAACTTTGTCCTCCGACTCGCGCTACTGTGTCTTCTAACATGTGGAAATCGGAAGTCCTCAAACCAACTACTGATCCCTCATTCTCTTCCTCAGTCCTTGTCTTTTTCTTGACCCTTTTCTCTTTTTTCAGCACCATCTGTCCAGAATTTAATGATTGCTTCAGTCATGTAAAGAATACTCAAAATAGATTTCTTAGAATTTTTAAATATTCTATTATTTCTCTCTAGCAAAATATTCCAACATAGCAGAAACCATAATTTCCCAACCCACAATATGCTCTCTGTCCAGTCCAATATCCCCATGACTCCATAACTCATCAAAGGTGCTCGGTAAAGATGAAAACCCAAACAATCTCTAGAATTTATCCCAAACAGTCATAGCTATTGGTCACAAGAAAAATAAATGATTTACCGATTCTGGTTGTGCTTCACAAATACCGCAATACGTCAGCCCTACCCACTTCCGTTTGCCTAGGTTGATTTAGTCAAATTGCGTTATTGGAAGCCAACCACAAAAGACCCGAACTTTTAATGGCATAGGAAACTTCCAGATCTTTCTATCGTTTGTCGACATAACTCCTCCATAATCCAGAATCATATAAAAGGATTTAACCGAGATGCCCCTACTCGATGACTATTTCCATTCTGCGGTATCTAAGTTTTCACTGTCAATTGGTTTCTAAATCTCGAGATAATTAATCAATATGCGCTGTTGTCTTCTCTCACCAATCGTTAGCGCCCTTTGAAATCTTGGCCACCACTTGCTGCCTTTCAATTGGCTTAAAACAATGCCTCTTTATACTTTGCCAGTTTAAAAAGCAAAGGGAATCTCTCCTGCAAAGTATTATCTCCATACCAATAGTCTTTCCAGAAATTGATCGAGCTTCCATCTCCTATCGTATAAGAGATACCTTTAAAAAAAGACTCCTTTACGAACATAATACCCTTCAAGAAACCAGATGCTATCACCACGTTCTTATTTGGCATGTTTACCGCACCAAACTTGTTACCATAGGCTGCTTTAATGCTAGCCGCCCAACCCTTCCCGTTACCTGCCAACCACCTCCACCACCAGGATATGAATAGGGCCCTATTCATATCCTTAATGTTTTTCACGCCCAAACCTTATTTTGGTCTACAACTCTTCCCCCATCTAATCAAGTGATATTTCCTTTTCTCCAATGACTCCCCTCCATAAAAAATTTCGCCGAATCTGATCAATCCTTTAAACCACTCATTCCGGAAGCAAATAAAAGGACATCATATTGTGGAATAGCTGACAACACCGAATTAAGCAAGGCCACCCTCCCACCTATAGAAAGACACCGATCTTTCCAACCCTCCAGTCTATTTTGTATCCTGTCAATCAATGGCACCCAATCTGACTTCTTCAACGTTCCTGGTCTTAGGGATGACCTAAATACTTGACCGAAAATTCTTCCGCTTTGCAATTAAAATTCAAAACCAACCGCTCCTCCCAAATGGATCTTTCTCCTAATTAAACCAGCGAGCTTTTTTGAAAATTGATGTTCAGTCCTGACCAAAGCTCAAAAGAATAAAGGACCCATTTAATTATTGCAGCCTGATTCTCGTAAAATCTTCCAAATAACAAAGTATCAACATCGTACTGGAAGTTGATAATCTCCGTTCTTGTGCCCCCGGGCCCGATCCGTCCAATAGCCCTTTGTTCCTACATCTTTGAATCATATGTGTAAGACCATTAGCTACAATTGTAAAAATGAGCGGTGATGGAGGATAATTGTTGGATATAGTGCCCTCAAGACAATTATTGTGATCACAAGTAGGCGATTATGATAATTGAGGGAGGACCTATACGGGTATAACAGTCTTACTCGAGATAGTATGCTATCTGGTTTGTCTTCATCGTTGATGAAGCCTGTAGGATTGTTACTTGACAACTAGCATTGTGATGGCGATCATATATATGAGAGCTGGATTGTCCATAAGCACTTCCTTAAATGTCCCTAGTCGTGGAAGTATCGAGACTGGGCATCGATATTCCAGAGTGGACTAGTGTATACGCTTCTAGACCCCGATGAGGGGTGGAGGATGGTCTCACAAGCTATTGGTGTTGTGTCACCTAAGATAGTATACAGGTGCTCACTGGAGATGAGTACACTGGACGGACTTACCGAGAACTTCTAGATGGTATTATATCTATCGTCAGATGGAAGTTCTCGGGTGGCATGAGTACATGTTAGTCCTTTGACCTGAAGTCGTCATTTTTCTCGTGTGAGTTCCTGCTGTACTTTCATTACTACCCTACCACGGCTCAAAAGAGTCGTGCAAACAGGTTTTAGTTGGGTACAGTCCCGAGCCATATGGAGGCAGTGGTCAACTGTCAGGGATTCGTCTCTCCTGGTATTGGGAGTCGATGTCGCGCTGTGTTTAGTTGGCCATCATCATAAATCCGTGGCCATGAGGATGAGATTTACTGATAGTTAATCAGTAGTATCTCTATTGGTGATGAGCTTGACTCGGACACGGCTTATCAGGTTAGTAGGGGTCTGACGTTATCCACCTCCTTGACCCGATATGCGATACTCTTTGACGAAGAGACCGGACTGTACAGAGATTGTCACATTCAGGCTCAATAGGGTAAGGACGTACTTGATTGTCGACCCCCCTTTCGACAAGTACCTAGATAGCCGTTAGTACAGCTAGTGCCGTTGACGTGCTTATGGTTAAACCCACTGCCAGCGTATTGTCGAGTTTTTAGAGTCCCACACAAAGGGTTTTCTCGGTTCAGGCAATAGATGTAGGAGCCGTATGTTGGTACGTGCAGGGGTCCGATTAAATACGTGTATGGGATACACGGACTTTAATCGGACAGTAGCCGACTTAGGATTATACCGGATTATTAAATCAGGTTTTGATTTAATAATTTATGTATGTATTTTGATACATATATTTTAGTATTATTGTTCACTATTCATTTTCTCTTTTTGGTGCTATCCGTATTTTTATACGGATACGCGTATATGTAGCGATACATATACCGGGTGAAGTGTTCCGTATTTATACGGGAATATTTCTAGAAGAAGGACGCCTCATGTTTATTTTTTTATTTAGAAAAATAAAAAGAAATGAGGTGTAAAGTGAGAAAACAAGAAGTATGGTGTTAAATATGTAGAGAGGTATGACTTTGTTTTTAAAAATGATAAAATCATTTGGATGTACTATTGATGCATGGTTGTTAAAAGCAAAGCCATTCTTTTTCTTTACACTTGATGTTTCACTTTCTTTTTGCTTCACATGATGAGCTTCATACTTTATGGTTGCTTCCTCATTCTCTTCTCCTTCTTCTTGCTCTCTTTTTGAGCATGGTTCATGAGAGAAATTTTTAGTGAAAAATTCCTACATCACCGACCATTCACACCTAGCTTGTTTGGATCATAGGTTAGAGCCTCCTCCGGTTTCCCTCGGGTGGATCGTCTTTGGCGAGAGTGGCCGATCTTCAAGCGCGATCCCGGCGGCTACGAGCTTGGAGGGGTCTTCCACAATTGGATGGACATGCGACAAAAGTTGTAGTTTCTCAACCTTTTGCACTTCTAGTTAGCTAGTTTAGGTCTATGGATCGAATCCTGGGTTTTACGGGGGTTCTGTGCTCACAAAAGGTTTTGTTTTCGCTTCCGTCTCGGCTGCGGTTTCCGCGGCGCAGGCACCGAAACCTAACACCCTTTGCCGCAATCCATGTCTGCACCGAAACTCATTTCTATCTTCGCCATTAATACAAATATTAGAAGATGCCGAAGATAACCACATCTGAATCCACTACTTCCACTTTTGCGAAAAACCTTTAAGTTCTAGACACTCTAATATGCACCTCCAATCTACCATGTTGTAAGCTTTCTCGAAATCTAATTTAAGGAGGTATCCCTCGCCTTCGGGAGTCTTGAATTACCTCAATAGTTATAGCTATACCATCCATGATGTATCTTCCCGCCACAAAACTGATTTGCGTGTTTTTGGTAATATCCCTAAGACCTTCCTCAGCCGATTAGCTAACACCTTCGAAATTATCTTGCATGAACAGTTCACCAAACTTATTGGTTTGTACTACATAAGACACCTAGCTTCAGTTTTCTTTGGGATAAGAACCAAAGTAGAACAATTGAGGCGTTCCAAATTAAGTGCATTCTCATCCATTGCTACAAAAAACCTCAGAAGATCACTTTTCACAATCTTCCAAAATGTGTTATAGAATAAAATAGGAAATCCGTCTGGTCCGGGTGCCTTGTCCGCTCCTAACTCCCACACAGCTGCTTTAACTTCTTCTAAGAACCCTGTATCCAACCCTTCGCTCTGCCCCTATTAGCCTATCACCATCATTCCAAAAGCCTGTCTTCATCTTCCACCTAACTTCCTTCTACGTACCCATTAAGTTCTTATAATAACCCAATGCCATCATTCTTTTGTTATCCGTATCAGTGAGTACCTCTCCATCTTCTTCAATCAAATGAATGTGATTTGACCTCCTTTTCATATTAGGCATCTTATGAAAATAACTAGTATTTTCATCCCCTTCTTTTAACTAATTCTCCTTGGCCCTTTGACTCCAATTCAACTCTTCTTTCACATAAATCTCTTGTAACTCGACCCTCCACGAGCGAAGAAATCTATGCTCTCCTAGAGATAGATCTCGGTCTTCCTCCGGCTTTTCCATCTTTGCAATATAGCCAATAAGTTCTTTCTTTCTTTGTCTCTCCAACACCTTTTGCTTCTTGTCCCACCTTCTCAATATCTGTCTCAGCCTTCGCAATTTAACCACCAAATTACTTGCGGCATCTACAGAAGTCGTAGGGCATTTCTAGCTGTCCTTGATAAGCTTGCACGCATTCGCATCTTCCAGTCATATCTTTTCAAACCGAAATTTCATATTCTTCCTTCTATCACTCTTCCCATCAAAAAGCAGTATAAGTACATGCTCAGACGTTTTTGCTTCCGTCCTGACGAAAGCAAGAGGATATCGATTCTCCCAATCCAAAGACACAAGGATTATGTCAAGCTTCGCCAATCGGACCCTTAGGCTATGATTCGACCATGTGAACTTTCTGTCCTTGATTGGAATTTTCAGAAGACTTAATTGATTAACCGTTTGGTTAAACATCAGCTTGTCATTGGAATCATTCAAAGTCCCCACCCTTTCCTCCGCAAAACGAACCACATTAAAATCCTCTCCAACCATCTATGGAAGCCCCTATCTTCTCTTTATCTGGCTTAATTCTTCCCAGAACTCTTCTCGTGCTTCTCTCCTGCTAGGGCCATAAACTACCGTAATCATCTGCACCCATCCGTCCTGCTTCCGTTTAGTCACTGCCGTAATCGAAAATGAGCCAATGAAAGAATCCACAATCTCTAAATTATCCTTCCTAATACCAAGTAAAATCCCTCCACGAGCATCTTCTGCCTGCTTTACCATCCACGTAACATATCTTCCCCCCCCAAACTATTCAATACTCCATTCAAAGGGTTACACAGTTTAGTCTCTGACAAGCCCAAACACACGAACTTTTGACTATTATTGTTTTCCTTTTTGTAGAGATTTGTTTCTATTTTGTAGAAGGCTCAAACTTGTATATAAACATCTTATATCATCAATGAAATCATTCATCTCCTCCAATTTCCTCTCCAAAAACATTAATTAAAAAAAAAATCTCTAAGGTTGGCTTTGTCGATTCCCACGCAGCTCCATCAAGTCCTCATCCCCGTTTTATGATAAGAGGTCAAGTGTTTAGGAGGCATATATACTACTATCAAATGAAGGGGCTTCTTTTTTTTTTTAAAGGGGATGGAGGGATATATTGAAAGATAACCCTTATTTTTGAAATACCAAAGTGCAACCCTAGAGGGGTGAATAGGGTTTAACACAAATTCTTGCTAATTTGCACTCTAATTAAATATTAACCACGATATTAAGAATTAATAATGAATATAAATATGGTAATGTAAAGAGACAAGAGAGCAAACACTAACACAACGATATAAAAGAGGTTCGACGTCCCTGACGTCTAGTCCTCCCCTAAAAACCCCGTCTCTAGGCTTTCCTGATCTTTTCACTATCCGTGCTCCTTTAAACCGGATAGGAACAAAAACTTTACAACCGTTTGTTCCCAAGAGACACTTCTTACAACCTATGCTTCTCCTCAAGAAACTACAATGGAATCATATACAAAATCTCTTCAATAGATGAGAGTAACTTTAGCTCACAAATTTCTCACCCTAATGGGGATTAAGAGCATATAGAATGGATGATGAAAAGTGAAAATCAAATCAAATTTAGCTTATAGCTCTTGAAGAATTACTCCAAAAGATAAAACTTTGAATGTTGGAGTATTTGTAAATGTAAGCTCACTTTTTTCATTCAAATCAATTAGTTTATACAACATTTTGTAATATGTTGATATTAAAAAATATTTACCAAAATACCCTTCTAACAATAATAAAATAGAGGGTGAATGAAAATAACAAATGTTAAAATATAGCTGAAAATATGGTGTAAAAACAGAGTAAAAGCGGAGCAAGTTAAGCTGCTATCAGGATGAGCCTAACGGCTCTAAATTTCTGAAGCACCGGACCAATGAGAGTGAGACATGCGGCATGATCCCTAACGGCTACAAATCTTTGACGAGTCTCGCAGCACGCGCATGTCAAATTGCCCACATGATGGGCCCACAAATGTCAGAGAAATTGAGGCTTAAACTTTAAATTATTCACAAATGAATATAGTGTAATATAGTACTATATTAAAATCCAATGACGTTAGGTAAATCACATGGATTTGGATGTTTATAAGAAATGCATTAAGAATCCATGTGCAGGATTTTTGCCTTAGATAAATAAAAACTTTTTAATTCTCATAATATTTTTTTTTGAGTTTTAATAAATACTTGAAATTAAATTCAAAACTCCAAAAATATATCAAAAATATTTTTCTGTCTTAAAAAATTATAATGGAAGCGTATGTGCAAGTTGATCAAGCTATCTAGCATCCTAGTTTCTTTACAATTATTTCCCAAAGAAAATAAAATAAAAAACAAGACAATAATTAACCTATAAAACCTTTGTCTTGATCTCCTTGGGCTTCAAATGGAGTTTCAAATAAATTTGGTGAAGTCCTAAGCTTTTCTTCAACCTCCAATGGATATGACCATTTAGCTCGATGCCTCCGACCTCCGTCTGTTGTTCCATGCATGTTGATTCAACAAATATGGTTAGTATTAACATGGAACAAGATGTTTGTCAATAATCAAAATATAAATGTTGTGAGACCAATAATCTGATTATTGATAAATTAACAATATGTTACATAATAAATAGACATATAAAAAAATAGTATATGTATCACCAATATCTTTCCCCTTTGGCAAAATCAAAATGGGAGTGAGATAAATCTTTAAAAAAAATAAGCGTCGTGAAAGAACAAGGCTTTCCCTAACAACTTGCATAACTTTAAAAAATTCTATCTAATTGAATATAAACTTTTTTTTAACCTTTTCTTGAAAAACAATCATAAGAATAAAGAAATACTTGAGGCAAACAAAAAAAAAGAAACCAAAAATAATGAAGCTCCCCTTTAAATATTGCATTCAACAAAAAACATATGAAAATATCCAATTTTAAATAAAATGGAAGTTAGAAACAACCTAACTAGATGGATGTTCCATCTAAATCGTTTGATAGGATGGCTCATATAATTTACCAATTCGCATCAAGCATCTCTTATCAGGAATCCTCTTTCATTTCTTTGATATTTTGCACACATACAAACAAGATTGTGTGCATTTTGGTACCCATCTTTTGTTGGGTCCTAAAGAATTAGTTTTGACATCCTTGGATACCCACATCAAAGCATAATGAGATAAATTATCTCTAATTCTACAATGGGTAGAAATGTGTCCATGTCTCACATAATAAGTGCATATAAATTTTGGCCTAGAAAATGACCTATAAGAAAATGTGAATATGAATGAGAAGTATGATAAAAGTTTCTCTTTTGGCTAAGAGTATCTCTTTGATCCTTTAATTTTGCATTAACCTCATTTATCTTTTTCTTGAAAAGAATCATTTGCCTTTTGCAAATTTTGATTGTGAGCCTTCAAATTATAATTATTACTTTCAAGCTCATCAAATATCTTGCTCATGCCGAGCAATTCCTTTTCAAGCTCATTTTCTTTCACAAGAAATATGATCTTTTTTAAACAAGTTATACTTCAATCATAATTTTTTGTATTGATCATTTAATTCAAATAAAGCATCCTCATTTTCTTTATAACAAAGAGTATCACAAGATTCGGCAGTTATCTCATCTTCAAGGGCCATGAAACAAATAGTTGGGTTTGCTTGAGCAAATTTTGCCGATTCGTTAGGTTCATCATTTTCAGAGGCGCTTGGCTCCGACTCCACCCAATTTACATACATAACACTCTTTTTCTTTCCAAACTTCTTTTGTCGCACTTCAAGTTGAGGGCAATCTTGCTTTATGTGTCCTATTTTGTCGCATTCGTAGCAATTTAAGAATGAGGTTCCTTCTTTCTTTTTAAATGATTTCCTTGAACGGTTGCTTTTCCAATTCTTGCTTAAACATCATTCTTGCAATTTTTCTTGAAACGCTTTTCATCTCCTTATCTAACCCATCACAACTATCTTCAAATGAGGAGCTATCAAGCATGCCTTTCAATGCAACACCATGCTTCTATGCCTCTGGTAAACATTCTTTTTCTTGGTTTGCTTGCTTTTGAAGAGTAAGCTCCACCGTTTTCAACTTACCGGTCAATTCCTCAAAAGTCAGAGGCTTTAGATCCATAGTAATACAAATAGGTTGAATAATTGAATCCCATTTCTTAGTAAAAGATTCAAAAAGGCGTTGGTTCATCTGACTAATGGGAGTAACAACACCCAAAATATGCAATTCATTTATAATCGTTTTGAACTTTGTGATGCACATATCTAATGTATCATTTGGATCCATTCTAAAATGTTCTAAATCATATGTAAGTAAATGAATTCTACTTTCCTTCACTTGTGAAGTACCCTCATGATTAGCCTCTAAAATATCCCACATTTCTTTTGCGGTTTTCAAATGCATGATTTTATAAAATCAACTATAGAAATACCACAAACAATAGCACTAATAGCACGTGAATTCAAATTCGCCATATCAAATTCAACACTACATTCGGAACGAGATTTGGGATAGCTTACCCCATCAATAAGCTTAGTAGGAAATTGATATCCATCTTTGATTACACCCCAAACTTTCCAATCAATGAATATGAAAGGCCATACGAATCTTCCAATAAGGGTAATCGGTTCTATCAGAGTAAGGTTTTCTAATGGTAGAGCTATCTTCGTGAAAATCGATGGCATAACCGGAAGATGTATTAGATATAGGGTTTGCCATGGATCGATAACTTTAAGGATGTTCATCCAAGTAATCAAGAGAACTAAGCTCTGATACCAAATGAAATATCAAAGTGCAACCCTAGAGGGGGTGAATAGGGTTTAATACAAATTTTTGCTAATTTGCACTCTAATTAAACATTAACCACAATATTAAGAATTAACAATGAATATAAATGTGGTAATGTAAAGAAACAAGAGAGCAAACGCTAACACAACGATATAAAGAGGTTCGACGTCCCTGATGTCTAGTCCTCTAAAAGCCCCGTCTCTAGGCTTTCCTGATCTTTTCACTATTCATGCTCTTTTAACCGGGTAGGAACAAAAGCTTTACAACCGTTTTTTTCCCAAGAGACACTTCTTACAATCTTTGCTTCTCCTCAAGAAGCTACAATGGAATCGAATGCAAAATCTCTTCAATAGATAAGAGTAATTTTAGCTCATAAATTTCTCACTTTAACAGGGACTAAGGGTTTGCGGAGAGTGGATGATGAAAAGTGAATCAAATCAAATTAGCTTATAGCTCTTGAAGAATTACTCCAAAAGATAAAACTTTGAATGTTGGAGTATTTGCAAATGTAAGCGCACATTTTTCATTTAAATCAATGAGTAGTATATATAGCATTTTGTAATAGGTTGATATTAAAAAATATTTTCCAAAATACCCCTCTAACAGTAATGAAATAGAGGGTGAATGAAAATAACAGCTGCTAAAATATATGGTGTAAGAACAGAGTAAAACCAGAGCAAGTTAAGATGCTATCGGGATGAGCCTAACGGCTCTAAATACCCGAAGCACCGGACCAATGAGAGCGAGACATTTGGCTGATCCCTAACGGTTACAAATCTTTGACGAGTCTCGCAACACGCGCATGTCAAATTGCCCACGTGATGGACCCACAAATGTCAAAGAGAAATTGAGGTTTAAACTTTAAATTATTCACAAATGAATATAGTGTAATATAATGCTATATTAAACGCCAATGATCTTAGGTAAATCACATGAGTTTGGATGTTTATAAGAAATTCATTAAGAATTAATGTGCATGATTTTTGCCTTATATAAATAAAAACTTTTTAATTCTCATACTATATTTTTTTTGAGTTTTAATAAAATATTTAAAATTAAATTCAAAACTCCAAAAAAAAAAAACATTAAATTTTTTTCCTCTCTTAAAAAATTATAATGGAAGTGTATGTGTAAGTTGATCAAGCTCTCTAGCATTCTTGTGCCTTTACAATTATTTCCTAGAGAAAATAAAATAAAATACAAGAAAAAATAATTAACCTATAAACCCGAAACCTTTGTGTTGATCTTCTTGGGTTTCAAATGGATCCTCAAATAAATTTGGTGACGTCCCAAGCTTTCCTCCGACCTCCAATGGATATGACAATTTAGCTCGATGGCTCCGACCTCCGTATATTGTTCTATGTATGTTGATTCTACAAATATGATTAGCATTAACATGGAACAGGATATTTGTCAATAATCAAAATATTAATGTTGTGAGACCAACAATTTTATACTCATGTATGTAAAGAACATTAGCCAATTCTTGATTATTTTTTCTTATGTGAGCCAACCCAACCAAAAAATATGGTTTGAATGTGATATTCTAGATATTTGGTAAGCTATATATCCTACGAGTCCAGTTCTCATTTTTTATTTAGAGGCATAACTTTTAAACGTACCCCCCATGATTTTCACCGATCCGTACCGTTTACTTTGATTTACTTGTATTAGACAGGTTATGAATAAAGTTTCATTAGATTTGGAGACATCTAAGACATCCATTAAGCGATCTTGTTTTTCATGCATCATAAAGACGTCGATTTTTTAATCTATTTGATGGATTAGTTAGAGATCTCCAAATCTTATAAAATTTGATACATAAGTGATCTAACATGTGTAGGTCACGATGATCGATGATCGGTGCGGATCGGTGAAAAATACGATGCATTGTGTGTTTTAAAAGTGGACCTTAAAATAAGAAATAAGTACAGACCTAATAGAATCAGGCTATCAGCTAAGCATCGATAGTGAATTTATATCTTACCAAATATCTAGTATATATATAATCAAATAAAGGATATGCTTTAAAAGACGAGTTAAGAGAACTAGCGTTTAGCACATGCAATGCACGTGATTAAGTTAACAAGATATCCAAAAATAAATGGAATTTTTAGTTTTGTATTTTGATATACCTTTGTTTTATTAGGTAAATTTTTGTTAATATATTAACTCAAAAGATTGAGATATCAGAAGTTAGTTATGATTTCTTAAATATTTTTTATTTTTCGTGTTGGTTTATTTTATTTTTTGACTTTGTTGATAAACATAGGTTTCAGATTTGTTATAATTATTAATTTTCTTATAATCGTAATAATCTTATTAAATATTTTTTTATTAAACTGTTTTTTAAGCTTTGACCATAGTTTTAGCTTCCCTTGCTTTTGCCGAATTAAGAATTTTTTACCGAATATTTAATATGAATTAAATGTGAGAGTGTCACATGCCGCTCTCTGTTAATTCTCTCTCTGCTAATTATAAGAGATATGCATTATATAATTTATTAAAAATGTAAATATTAGGTTAGATCCAAGTTTTGTATGTTATGTTATATATTAGTTTATAGTTGTTGCCTTATCATATTTAGATTTAAATATACTAATACACATTCTGATAATAAACAGGTTTACATGGAAATTTAAAATACGCATTATTTCTACTATTTAATGTAAAAGGTGGCACATAATTTTCTGAACTTTTCTTATTAAAAAAACAAAAAAGCAAACAAAATTACTAAATACGGTTTGCATTTCCTTTGATACCGACTTTGTACTCGATTTTAAGTAATCCCTCTTTTGTATTTCACGTGCACCATCTTATGTGTTTAAATATAGTATTATTAGTAAAAAGTTCGTTTATGAAGTTGCAAATCTTCCAATGTTCCTAATCTCTAACTAAAGAACTTACGGTTTATCATTTATATCAATAAATTATGTTCTTCTATAAAAAAAAATTATTCTGTCTTCACCCTCCAAAGTGTTCCGCACAGATAAGGCACAACAATGTAAACAATAAGACGAAAAATAACATCTTACGCTAGAGAAATAACTATTTATAAAACAAAGCCCATGAGCTCTCTGTGAGGCTTGTTTTCAATATAGTTTCTTTTAACTTTTAATACAATGTTCTTTTGGTTTCTTATAATATCTTAAGTTGAAACTACGATTTAATTGATTAATATAAACAATTTCTTCAAGAAGTTGAAAATAGTTATCCAGATACTCATATTATAGCATGCCAATGTTAAGATAGCCAGCAAGTCTTTTTGATTAGGAATGCCTATAAACTTATTAAGAGCAGAACAATATATAAATTGCTTTTTCGTCTTTCCAATTGATGGAAACGCTAAAAATGTGTCATGGTCATGCATTTAGGTCGGTACACCAAAAAGGAGTGAATCATATTTTTGAATATGCAGAATGCGCTTAATGCCATTACTAAAAGCAAAATGCCTGAAGTTATTAATTACCAAATGTCTGATATGCAACAAAGGTTTATATCATAGATGAGTGTGAAAAAGATTGCTTAGCATGTGATTAACATCCAGACCGGACACCTAATCTTTTGGGATAGATTAGTGTAAGTTTATTATTAATGTGTCATGGTTAAACTTTTTTTAGTCACTATAACGAAACCTGGCTTTGAATAGAAGGATGGATATATTATTCTGATGCTAAAGTGAATTAATAACATTTCAATGCCCCAGGAAAATTTTGTAAGGTCCCAGATAAATAATTCTTCAAAATTACATAAATTTACATAAATCTTTAAAAACAATTCTGCAAATTGTATATGGATTACAGAATAAGCTTCACATGGAATTAGAACCAAAAAATCAAGACGGAGTTCCTTTAATAATTTCATTTTGTTACTAGTGACATTTCAAGGGTAGATACAAATTATATATGTTGAGGTGTAAAGTCCATTAAAATTCTTGTGTCAAATGATGGTTCTTACAGAGAAATAGACCCATGTATTTTTGGTGCAACAAGTGATTGATTTTTTTTTTTTTTTAATTTATTTTTTGGCAGGGTCAAAGAGCTCTTGATTTTGTGCTGAGGAATCAAGGACTAATTGACAAAACTCTTTTATTTGATATTGAGCTTCTCAAAATTGTCCCAAACTGATCTTGCACCAGGTTTGATCTTAAGCCCTGTTATTTGTTAGCATAGTCAAAGTTTCTCTCTAACAATTTGAAATTCTATATTGTTTGAAATTTACTCGAACTTTTTGCATGGCAAGATTTGTTTTCCGTTATGCACTGGCCATCTGAAGGAAGAAACAATGAGGGTTCTAAAGATCAATTTTTGTAAATATATTGGTGATTTATGAACTTAATGTTATTGGCACAAATATATACTTTGTGGTTGATTGTATCCGTTAGCAATTACAGCTTTCTGTTGTAGTTTAATAAGGGCAATTGTATCAAATATTCCATTCAACTCTCCTAGGGAAATATGTTTATGTTTATTCGCTGATCTTTATTACTCAACATTTGTTGGCTTACATTTCATCCCGTCCAATTTACAAATTCGTCATTGGGATTTCAGTCCTAATTCGAAAAAGGAGGAAAGCGAATTGAGCATATGAGAAGAGGACTTGGTAGAAACTGTATAACCGTGAACATAAACCATTATAAAAAACGCTCAAGCTACGGGCTTCAAATCCATCATAACACGTTCAAGAGACCAAAATCATCGGCCCAATCTATCAGAATCTGTGAACATAAACTATTATGGAAAATGCTTAACCTACCGGGCTTCAAATTTACCATAATCCACCTAAAAGACAAAATTCATGGGCTCTAATTATTATGAAAAATGCTTTGACCTAAGGGGCTTCAAATCTACCACAATCAACTAGTATAGCAGCACTCGCTCAATCTATCATAATTTGTGGAGAACTTCTGAAACATTTCAAAAGATTTCAGGAAGGGAAATGATGCATAAAAAACCACTGAGATGTTGATAACTTGATACATGAAAGAATACAAGAGGTTATGTACAAAACTTCCTTTCGATTGATAGTACACAGTCAATTCAAAATTTGCTTCAATCCTCAACAAAAAATTCCAAACAACAAAATTTGTACGAGATTATCTTCTCCAACCCCCCCCCCCCCCCTCCCCCCCCCCCACACACACACTCTCCACCCAGTTTCTACAATGTAATTATCTCTCAAGAATGCCTTTGACATAAATCTGTAGGGATTCTCTTGCACCATGTCTAGGGTTTGGCTTGCATCAAACATACTATAACAAAAATTTTAGGGGTGCTAAACAAAACCAACCATGAATCAAACTAGAAAATTAGGGTAATAAGAACTAGTATCACATACTATCAAGTGTCTAATACTAAGATGTGAGTAATACAACCTTTGTAGACCTCCTCTTGTGACTCCTTGGATCAACTTGGTGTTTGGACCGGTCCGCTTGAGTTCTTCGAAATCCACAACGATCCACCACAGAGTCCCTTTGCACAAGCTCCTAGCTTCACTTGAACTAAATGGAAGTAGAGCCAACAACCTATACTAATGGGCTAGACTAATATAGATTGGTGATGTAGGTTTGGATCTCACTTTTTTATGTTCTTCACTCACTTGAAAAAGCTAGAGAACTTGAATGAGGAAGAAGGAGAATGACTAAGCTTAACTCATGTGAGAATAATCAAACATAATCAAGAGAGAGAGAGTTATCTCATCCCAAACCATGGCTCCAAAATATCTAGATATTTTGATACTTGAGTTAAGCAAAAACAATAGGCAACAAAAACCATGGGAAATGAAACCATGGTTTTGATTTAGTCAAACACAAAAGAGGAGTGTAGAAAATCAACCATGATTTTATTCCCATTTTGTTTTTCTCAATAATCAAAATATATAAATATATTACCATGTGAGTCTTGCATTGCCATCACCAATATATTATCAACCATGACACATGTATGCATGCATGTGTGCATCCATATCAATATATACATACACTCATGCATGCATCATAAAGAAATAGATTTTAATAAATGAGCTAATGGACTTAATATTAAATCAACACTTGATTTAATAATCCGGTCATATCACATACGACCCGTCCAATAGTAAACGCCCGATTAAAATACGGTATAAAATACACGCATTTAATCGAGCTCCCGCGCATATCCCGTATACACTCCACATCTTTTCGCCTGAGCTAGGAAACCCCTTTGTGGGACTCTAAGACTCGTCAATATGCTAGCAGTAGGCAGTGATCATATCACATACCCACAAACCTTCAGCGGCACAAGCTGTACGTAACGACTCCCAGGTATTGAGCGATCAGAAGAAACACAAGCGAACCTATCAAAACTCCCGTCGAGCCAACTGACAACACTTACCGTGCAGTCCGGTCTCTTCGTCAGATATGCTGCATATCGAGTCTAGGGATGGTATCGTCGATCCCAATAACTCAATAAGTCATGCCGGTATATGGCTCATAATAGATCGAGAAACTACTGATAACACTTATCAGTAAATCTCATCAGCCCTGGCCAGAGACTTCCTGTTATAGCCAATCGAGTATAGCGCAATATCAACCTCCAATACCGGGAGAGACGAAACCCTTTCTATCGCTCATTGCCTCCATGTGCCTCGGGACTATACCCAAAATCCACCTATTTGCATGGCTCAGTAGAGCCGTAGTAGGGTGGAGATCAAAATATAGCGGGAGGATACACAAGACTCTATGACGATCTCGGGTCTACAGACTAACCTGTACCAGTGTCACCTGAGAATTGCTATCCGACGATAGATATAATACCACATATGAGTTCTCGGCGAGTCCGTTCAGTGTACCCAGTCTCCACTGAGCACCCGTATACAATCTTTGGTGTTACCACACCAATGGATATGGGATTATCCATCGCCCATCATATGGGTCAAGAAACGTATACGCCAGTCTACTCTGGAATATCGATGCCCCGTCTCGATACACCCACGACTAGGAACATTTCAAGGATATGTTTATAAACCACACATGTCCCACCAGTATGATCTGCATCATAATCCCAGTAGTCAAGCAAATATCCTAAGGACTTTATCAATATGTACCAAATGATTAATATGCATGATCAAGTGAACATATCAAGATAAAGAACAGCCAGATAGCATACTATCATGTCAAGCAAGAATGTCCTCTGAATATATATATACACATACCGATACATCCACTATCAAATAATGGCCTCTATGGCATACATATATCCAACAATCTCCCACTTGCACTAAGGCCAATTATTGGCGTATCTCATAACCAACATCTCAAAAAGTCGCTCATGCTGCGGCTGAGGGAGGGCCTTGGTGAGTGGATCCGCGGTGTTATTCTTTGTATCTACTCTCCGAATCTCGACCTCGCGGCGATCAACTATCTCCCGGATCAGATGATATCGCCTCAGGATGTGTCTGGATCGCTGATGGGACCTGGGCTATTTGGCCAACGCCATAGCCCCATTATTATCATAATACAATGGTATTGGATCAATAATGGTTGGAACTACTCCTAGCTCCGAGATGAACTTCCTCATCCAGAAGGCTTCCTTGGCAGCATCATTTGCAGCAATATACCAAGCTTCCATCATGGAGTCTGCAACGGTATCCTGTTTGGAACTCTTCCAACATACCGCCCCTCCATTGAGGGTAAATACAAACCCCGAGATAGATTTGCTGTCATCCTTATCACTCTGGAAGCTCGAATCGGTAAAGGCCTCCATTTGGAGATCCCCGTTACCACACACCAAGAACATTTCTTTAGTCCTTCGCAAGTACTTAAGAATGTTCTTCACAGCTGTCCAGTGATTCTCCCCTGGGTTGGATTGATACCTGTTTACTACACCCAGTGCATAAGCTACATTAGGACGTGTACATAACATCGCATACATTATAGATCCTACGGCTGAAGCGTAGGGTATAATGCTCATGCGAGCTCTCTCTTCATCAGTCTTTGGGCAAAAGTCTTTGGAGAGAGTGATTCCATAACAAGCGGGTAAGGCACCCAGCTTGGAGTCTTCCATACTAAACCTCTTTAGGATGGTGTTAATGTACTTGGTTTGGGACAATCCTAACAACCTTTTAGATCTATCCCTATAGATCTTCATGCCCAATATGTAGGAGGCATCACCCAGGCCTTTCATGGAGAACCTTTGTGATAAGAACAGTTTGACTGATTGTATAGGAACACCGTTTCTTATCAGAAGAATGGCATCCACGTACAATACGAGGAATGTGACAGTACTCCCTACAATCTTCTTATAAACACAAGGTTCATCTGGATTTTTGACGAAATCAAACTCTTTGATGACATCATCAAAACAGATGTTCCAACTCCGTGATGCCTGCTTCAATCCATAAATGGATTTAAGCAACCTACATGCTTTCCCGCTGCTCTCACTATCAATGAAGCCCTCTGGCTGATCCATATAAACGCATTCTTCTAAATCACCATTTAGAAAAGCAGTTTTAACGTCCATCTGCCAGATTTCATAGTCATAGTGAGCAGCAATTGCAAGTAGAATCCGAATGGATTTAAGCATGGCTACAGGAGAAAAGGTTTCGTCATAGTCCAGTCCTGGTCTTTGACGAAATCCTTTCGCCACAAGCCTTGCTTTATAGGTCTCCACCTGCCCATCTACACCGATCTTTCTCTTAAAGATCCATTTGCATCCTACGGGTTTTACCCCAGAGGGTATAACTTCCAAAGTCCATACTTTGTTGGTATACATAGACTCCATTTCGGATCTCATGGCATCCAGCCGCTTCACAGAGTTACTACTCATGATAGATTGCTGAAAACTGGTAGGGTCATCATCATCCATGATGCAATCTTCTCTATCACCATCAATGAGAAAACCGTAGTATCTCTCCGGTGAGCGAGAAGTCCTACCAGATCTACAGAGTGGCTGAGGTTCATAAGATTCTGTTGCAACATCAGGTTCAAACAAGTCGTCATTTGTAACTTGTGTCTCTAGAACCTCTTCTAGATCTACCACATTGCCATCAGTATCATTTGGAAAAATCTCATTTTCAAAAAATGTGGCATGTTGAGAAACAAACACCTTTTGTTCCTCCTTGTGGTAGAAAAGATATCCAAACGAATGTTTTGAATATCCCACAAATATACATTTAACTGACCATGTCTCGAGTTTGTCTGGATTCTGCTTTTTAACAAAAGCCGGACAACCCCAAATCTTAACTCATTTAAGAGATGGTCTCTTCCCATACCATATCTCATATGGAGTGGTAGACACGGTCTTGGTTGGAACTTTGTTCAACAGAAACGCTGCAGTCTCCAATGCATGCCTCCAAAAGGAAAGAGGTAACTCAACATCACTTATCATGGATCGTACCATATCTAATAGGGTACGATTCCACCACTCTGACACACCGTTGTGCTGTGGTGTGTAAGTGGGAGTGAGCTGAGAGAGAATCCCATTCTCTTTTAGGAAGTTCGAAAACTCTGTACTAAGATACTCTCCATCTCGATCTGATCGAAGTATCTTGATGCTCATTCTTGTTTGTTTTTCTACTTCAAGTTTGTACTCATTGAATTTCTCGAAAGTTTCAGACTTATACTTTAATAAAAACACACGACCGAATCTCGAGAAATCATCAGTAAAAGTTACGAAGTAAGAAAAACCGCCTCTCGCATGTGTAGACATTGGCCCACATACATCACTATATATGAGGCCCAAGAGTTCTATAGCTCTTTCTCCGTGTCCAGTAAACGGAGTTTTGGTCATTTTCCCTTTGATACAAGACTGACAAGTCGCATAAAATTTATTTTCAAAAGAATTTAAATATCCATCTTTATGAAGCTCGTTTAGTCTTGTTTCATTAATATGACCAAGTCTACAATGCCAAAGAAAAGCTTCATTTATATCTGAAAATTTTCTTTTATTTGTGTGTTGTATGTTGAAAAACTGTGTGTTGATTTAGGACGTATATCCCGTTATCAAGTGTACCATAACCAATCAACTCTTGATTCAGTTTAATGTTCATAATATTGTACTGCAATACAAAATGATATCCTTCATTGTCTAACAAAGAAACAGATATTATATTACAAAGCATGCTAGGTAAATAATAACATGGGTTCAAAACCAATATACAACCCGACGGCAACCCTAGGTGATACTCTCCCACTGAAACTGCATGTATATTGGAACCATTTCCAACTCGGAGAGTGTGATCACCGGTCTTCAAAACTCTGCAATTTCTCAAGCCCTGCACAGAATTGCAGATATGAGAACCCGAACCGGTATCCAATACCCAGGAAGCAGAGTTTATAGAAAAACAGTTTTCAGTCACGAACACATCTGAAGCAGAAGCATCATAATACTTCTTTTTCTTGAGATCAAGGATTCAGTATAGTTCCGCTTTCAGTGCCCTGTCTTCTTGCAGTGGAAACATTCTCCCTTTCCTTACTTCTCAACCTTGAATTTGTCTCTCCCTTGTGCCTTTTTGATTCCACCTCTCGGTTTGGTGGGTTTCTTCTTATTCCTTCCCTTGGCCTTGGCTTTTGGGACGGAAGAGGAAGATTGCCCAACAATCAGAGAGGGAGATTTTTCCTTGAGCGTGCTCTCCGCACTTCTCAATATATTGAGAAGTTCAGGTAGTGACTTCTCCATGTTATGCATGTTGAAGTTCATTATGAATGGAGCAAAGGCAGGGGGAAGAGACTGTAGAACAATATCAACATATTCGTTCTCCATTATCCATCCGAGGCCCTCAAGCTCTTCAATCAGAGCTATCATCTTCAAAACGTGATCATCTACTGGTGTGCCAGGAGCCATCCGCATCTGAAACAACTTTCGAGACGCTTCGTATCGAAGGATACGAGCTTGCTCCCCATACAACTCTTTTGTATGGAGAAAGATAGATTGAACATCCATCTGCTCGTGCTGCTTTTGATGTGTATTGTCCATCGATGCAAGCGCGACGCATTTGGCAGTAGCATAATCAATATCCCACGTTTTGCGGATCTCCCTATCCGCAATAGAAGATTCAAGGCCTGGGCTGGGACGGGCTGAGGCAGTGAGGACATATGATACTTTATCATATGTGAGAGCAATGTTAATGTTCCTCAGCCAATCTTTATAGTTCGGCCCGGTTAGCTTATTTTTCTCTAACAAAAGCTTAAGTCCAGTCATGGTTATCTGCCATTAGGAGAGAGAAAAGAATACACTCAGCGAAATCTCTTGCAAAGATCAGATTGGTTATTATCTTATCTAATCGATGCCTCCCACTGCTTTTATCAAATTTTCCTTCAAACCTTAAAAAGAAAATTAGCCAGGATTAATTACATTCTACAACTTCGCTAACCGTTCAGCTAGGTCAGTGCCGGTACTTTGAGGGAGGTTCCCCGTGCTTTCGCACGGACCTAATTAAAATAAACCTCGTTTTTCCAGAGGCGTAGCCCCGTGGACACCTTTCTAGACACCTAATGGGTTAGCTAATTGTAAAGTGCAAAACTCTCTTGGGAGCAACTCTTGCTCACAGTGGGATCGTGATCCTACTATCACATAGAAGGTATGCAATCTCATTGCAAATTTCAACTCTTGAAACTGCCGATATGGTTTTTACCCCTAGCACTCATGACCTTGGCTATGGTCAACATATCATAAGCACTAGTCAAGTTCTACCCGTCATTTCATGATTAATTAGACCCACCCACATGACCCTTGGCTATGGTCAACATAATTATGTGACTGTCCTAATTAATCGCATCATATGCTGTGTAGGAAGACATCACTTAGCTACCGTACACTACGCTTTGGCTATAGTCAACATACGTAGCACGAATACTAAGTACCCTACTTCCTAAAATAATGGAGGGCTGCGAATGGTTTTTAAGAAAACTTTTAACGCTTTGAACTTGATATCGTTGTAGAATCTAAAGGTTTTAAAAGGAGTGGCTTAAGCTCCGTACTTTGAAAACTTGCTTTCTCATAAAAAGCCGAGTAGGTTTCAAATCCGATTCTACAACATCTTTTAGGTTTCTTTTTCTTCACATTAATCTCATTAATGTAGTCCCATCATTTAAGTCCTTAAGCCATTACAGAAAAGAAACGAAAATAGAACGTACGCTTATGCCATCCGCATTCGCCACAATGTCCCGTTATGTACCATTAGGTTACTTAACTAACGACATAGCGGGGCGGGACTGGCGCGGATGCAAAACATAAGCAACGTTTATTATATATCATATATATAATACACCATTCGTTTCAGCATATAGAGTGATCACATCACAGAATATCAACAGCAGAACCACATATATGAAAATATAGGATATACTAGGAGGTCCGTATTTTGTATTTAGCCAACAATAGAAAATACGGATTCCACGGTCGCGATGAATAACCAAGCCCACATCCTTAGACCCCTGCGAGAGCGGCAAGTGACCCTACCAACTCAAGAGTTAGGAGACCCGGTCTCGACTCCTCGAGATGGCCTCCCACTAGACCCTAGAACCCGGTCACTTGTGCTCCCCACCTTGGGTCTATCCTAATGCGGAAAAGTAAATAATATACAACAATGGTGACATCATCCTCAATCCAGAAGTGCCCCAATAAAAGAATATTACATACAATGAATTTTACATGAATGAAAATAAAAACTCCCATCTCACATAAAACCCCCGGCCATTCAATCACGACGATCCTGTACATCATATCTCAGCAACACATAAAATCTCATGCCATCAACGTAAGTAAGTATGCGTACCCCAATTGTCGTTGATTTATAGCAACGAAACCGGCGATACACCACATACTACACTTACGGTCGCAGAAAAGAAAATGAAAAACTACAACAATTGGAATCAACACTGCCTTTAGACATCATAAACCCAGAATATCAAATATTCTGGATTTCATGCCTAACGATGCAAATCTTACATTTGGGTCTCATCTATGAAAACCTTTTCAAAAGAAGTCAGCTAATTCAACAAGATTCCCGATTCTATCCGAGACCAAAATGTTAGATTTACACGCAACTAATTACTTTTCATAAAACTAATTAGTGTAGATTCCAATTATTGTATCACATTCACAAAAATCTAGACGATGTTAAACGTTTCGATCGAATCAACAAACACCTACAATTCGCCGAGAGCTCAACACTTGAGCAAAGTTAAAGTACCCAAAACATGCCACAATATATATGGACCAACCGTAGAAGAGTCAATCCTTGCCTCACCTATGGCGCCATGGAACTACGGCAAACCCTAGGATTTGGCCGCGGTTCCGTGGTCATAGAATCGAGTTATGGTTACGTTCTTCTAGAGGGTCCACAGAATTACTTGCATGATCTTTCGAATATATTTAACTTAGAAAATTCCAACACTTGGAGAATTTCCAGCGAGAGTAATGAGGTGGTGTTTGATGTTCGTTCGAACTGTTAAACGTCGTCAAGGTTACCTGAAACAATGTTAAAATTACGACTACGAAATACTCCGAATTAGACCCTTAACAAAATTAACATCACATGAAATTTTGGGCTAAACAAACAATACTTGAAACCCCAAAACATACAGACCAGAACAACAAAGAAAAACGAGGCGAATCAGAGGGGTTTAGGCCGGCCAAGCCGGAATTTTCAGGCTTCTTACCGGGTGAAAACCGGTGGAATGGCCTCGTTTTTCTCCAGTGTTCTACATGCATCACATGCAAGGTTCTGCAGTTACTTAAATAATTTTAGGAGGTCATTTAAAAAACACAGAGAGCAGTTTTCAGGGTTTCAGTTTATTGAAATTTCGGAGTTGTTTCGGTTTCGTAATATTTCTAACATCGTCTAAGTTTCTAGCTTGGCTCTGATACCACTGTAGGGATTCTCTAGCACCATGCCTAGGGTTTGTCTTGTATCAAATATGCTATAACAAAAATTTTAGGGGTGCTAAACAAAACCAACCATGAATCGAACTAGAAAATTAGGGTAACAAGAACTAGTATCATATACTATCATGTGTTTAATACTAAGAGGTGAGTAATACAACTGTCACGACCCGAAAGAGCACGTGACTGGCCCTTGAACCATATGAAGTCTATAGGACCCCATCTGATTCAAGTAAGCCAAAAGCCCAGCAATCTAAAACCATTTAAAAAGTAAATAAGGAAAACTGGTTTTGAAAAGTAAGGAAATCATGTTTCGATAATCAAAGTTTTTAAATAACTAAGCCGAATGTGTATTTTTAAAATGTGTAACCTTTCCTGAAAATTTCGGCAGAGTTTCCTTTGTAAAAACTGGCCCCAAACGGGGTACAACAAGAATAATATATATGAAATGATAAAAGGCATCTCCAAGCGGGAGCTAGCTCTTCGTCAATCGACGGTCACAACCACGCAAGCAATAATAATATACAACGCCAAAGGGCGAGGATCAAAACCCAAAAAGAAACTCAAAACAGCCAGAAAACCGTAATACTACAAGCGCGACTCTAAGGTCGAAATAATACAACACTGTTTTCTAGGTCTGAAACAATATACAAGTTTTGGGTTGATGGAATGACTAGATACAATAAATAATACATGAACAATGACGGTTCTGATACAAAAGAACCCACCTACCAACGCAAGTCACCCATATGGAAGCAGTGTGCCAGAAATGCCGCAAAGGAACCTGTACGGCAAACCTGCAAGAACTGTGGCACAACGGGGGTGAGTTACCAACTCGTGAATAGAAAAATATCTACAAGCAGAGATCGAATGCATGACCCATCCTAGGTCAATACGATCAGATATATATAAACCTCAATATGAATAAGTCTGAAACATGCTAAACTGGCAATGTAATCCCTATACATGAGTGTAATGCCAAATGCTCGTGCCAGTGCCTCAGGTAATAGCATATCATAAATGTGAGGTACAATTAATGAAATCAATCTGCATGTACGTGGATCCCGTCCACTCGTCATCCAATGACAATAACCATCATGCATGTAAATATCATCAGCATATGCATGGAAATATGAGGATATAAGCCACATGTGTCCCTCACGACATGTCAAAATCATGGAACCGGAGTGCCCAGCATCGGCACTCGAAAACATCATGAAAACCGTGCCCAGCATCGACACGTAAATCCTCATATATCGGGCTCCGTCAGTCCGGATCGGCCCACAGGCTCTGTCTGCGGTATCGGCCCTCGGCCCCGGCAGTACGCCTATATCCATCTATCGACTCTGGTCGGTATCTTCCGGATAACCGCTAGGTCCAAAAAAATCACCGGTAGGTACTCGCCATCCTGCCAGGCTCATCGTCTACTCCACGAAAAACATTTCTTGCCCCGGGGAACCATACCGGGTCCACCATGTACCCGCAATCGGCCTCATCCGCCTCCTCGAATCGGGTTTCACATGTTGCTCTCAGCACCGAGAAAACACATGGTGGACGCACTGAAATATCATATCAAGGGTAACCGGGTTTTCAAAACAATTACATATCCTCTTTGAAAACACCCACAGTTCCCAAAAACCAGAAATATCATGGAAACAGCATATCTCAATGCGTATAATCAGAAAGCAACATGTATGCGACATATAGCAGAAAAGTAAGAACATCAATATGTCATGCAAGGGTCAAATCCTGAATGCAACAGTACTACAGTGTAGTGACATGGCAATTATCGATGATGAAGTGTGTGAGCCGGCAACAGTGTATGTGGAACATACGCATCATCGATAATGGTGCTGGTGTCCTAGCAGCATGACTGAAATATATCAACAATACAAGCGATGCAATGCATACAGCATGATGTGCGGAATCAAGTAATCAACGCAACAGTAGAGAACCTGCCTCAAAAGATATATCATGCAACCTTGCCTTTTGAAATAAGACGAATCAGGGCTTTTGGTAAAATAAGGGCTACGGTGTTTTAAGAAAAGATGCGCCTTTTTAAATATCCGTATAAACCCTTTTGCTTGTCTTTAAAATATCCCTGATTCGTTAGTTTTGAAATAGGTATGACTCGGGTCTAGTCTAACGCCTACTATGCGAACTACGAACCCACAGTCAAGTCAAAAGAGAGGGGTATGGAAACCACCTAAATCTGAGTCGATATCACAATATCTCATCACATGACAGGCATCACTACCATCATATCACATCTCCAATATGAACTCTGTCATGTCGCCAAATCTCACGGCCTCAATCGAATCTCATCGACTCACCTCAATCCCACGTATCATCCTCAAAACCCGTATATAAACACATAGTCCCATACCCATGTGTAGATATACCCACCACCATATGCGCACAGATATATGAAAGAATGTATGCAAGTATGTGTGTATGTGTGAGTGTGGGTGCAACCACTACTCTAGGGTTCACACTACTCAACCAATACATCCTTATCACCAATAATCCATTATTACCATCAATTACCCTAAACAACACATAATAAATATATGTGTGTATACGTATTCGTATACATCACCACGGACTGCGGGGGTGCTATACGCCATCCACCCGACTTCTCCCCGTAGATATAAATCTACTCACCTTGCTTCTCGTGTGTCGGTGCCGATGTCGCCATCTTCATCTTCTTTGCCTCAACATCTCGTAGTGTACCTACAAGTATATCAAAATGCTAAAGCATATGAAAATCACATCGGAAACCAAAATAGCACACGCTACCCGCATAGGTAAAAACCTATCGACTCGCATGTAAACACAATCAAAATCCACTTGTCGTTGACGTCCAAACGCCACCCGACAGGAATGAATCACAAAACACTAAAATCCATGCTAAATCAAGTCGTAAACCATGCACCAACATAGGAAAATCAACCCAGATTTCACCCTAGATGGAATCAGTCAAAACTAGAAGTACCCAGGGTCAATACTAGAGGAAATAGGGGCATGCACGCAAAACGAGGCATTTCCCTCCTGCTCTGGCCGCAAATTGCGGCCAGAATGGAAGAATTGGCGGCCAGGAAATGGAGTTGGGGGCTAGGGTTTGGGGTGGTGGTTCACTGGTGCCTGCACATCTCACTGTCAACTCTGTTTCATTTTAGGGGTATCGGGGTGATAGCAGATTCCACAAAACACTTCCAGATTTACAGTTTTCCCCGATATCGATTCCGTAATTCCGTATTCTGTTTTCAAGTTCAGGTTTGGGTTCAAATTAGCATCACACAAGGGATTCTAAGGTCACCACAATCCTCAATTTCATCTTTAATTTCAGTTTTACCCTAAACCCTAACTTGAATTCTCTAAAATCCACAAACATCACAATATCGATATGAAACTAGAATAGATACACAAGGAATTGAAATACTACTCTAATAGGTGCAGAAATTACCTCCTTTGGCAACTCAAGAATTTTCTTGAGTTGCTCAAAGTCCTCCAAATCCAATCTTGCTAGGTTCAATGTGTAGCTAGTGAGCTTGGGAGTAAGTTTTGTGAACTGGGAATGGGGTTTTGGCATTGTTTTCTTGATGGATCTAGGGTTTTAGTGAAGAGGGTGAGAGAGGGGAAGAGGGGAGCAGCTCCATGGGAGAGGGGAAAGAGAAATGAGATGGGAGAAAATGATGAAGGAAAGGGTCCAAGTCAAAGCAACCTACTCTCTCTCTCTCTCATCATCACTTACCTTTTTCTTTTTCTTTTCTTTTCCTCACAAAACTCTTCTCACTTGAATAGTGAACCCAAAAGAAAAACCATGGCAAAAGAATATAACACAAGTGTAACAAGTGTGGAAAATGATATGTGCACATTTTTGCACAAAAATGCTAAAAATCCAATTAGCGATTCTTAATCGCGATTAGCACTAAATTAGCATATAACTAATCTTAAAAACTTTAAAATGGCATAATTCCATAAAATACCTTATTTTAGAATTTTCCATAATTTTTCCCCATTTATTTGTATTTAATTATACCAGAATATTAAAATATTCATTAAAATAATATTAAATTATAAAATTTCCCAAAAATCATATTTTATTATTTCGAAGACGTTACAACAACCTTTGTAGACCTCCTCTTGTGACTCATTGGATCAACTTGGTGTTTGGACCTGTCCGCTTGAGTTCTTCGAAGTCCACGACGATCCACCACGGAGTCTCTTTGCACAAGCTCCTAGCTTCACTTGAACTAAATGGAACCAGAGAACTGCTATCTGACGATAGGTATAATACCATATAGGAGTTCTCGGCGAGTCCGTCCAGTGTACCCAGTCTCCACTGAGCACCCGTATACCATTTCTGATGTAAAACACCAATGGATACGGGATCATCCATCGCCCATCATAGGGGTCAAGAAACGTATACGCTAGTCTACTATGGAATATCGATGCCCCGTCTCGATACACCCACGACTAGGAATATTTCAAGGATATGCTTATAAACTACACATGTCCCACTAGTATAATCTGCATCATAATCCTAGTAGTCAAGTAAATATTCTAAGGGCTTTATCAATATGTACCAAATGAGTAATATGCATGATCAAGTGAACATGTCAAGATAAAGAACAACCAGATAGCATACTATCATGTCGAGCAAGATTGTCCTCTGAATATATATATATATACACATACCGATACATCCATTATTAAATAATGGCCTCTAGGGCATTGATGGAGCTCCTTTTCGGGCCTCCGTCAGATGTTGTCTTCCGTTGATCTCGCGGTGGACTTAGTTGATTATCTTCCTTCGCGTGCGGGTCTCAATGGGTCTTTGCAGGAAGAGGTGAGGTGAGGGAGGTGTTGCCGAGTACCTGCAAAGAAGTCCCGGGGTGGTTTGGTACCACCAAGGACCCTCCGACGCTCAAGTTAGTGATGAGATCCGAGCAGAGTAACAGCATAAAAGTATAAAAAATGGCTTACTTGACCCCTCTGTGATGGGGGTTTATATAGCGGTGGTGGCATGCAGCAGCAGGCGCGAGAATCTCGCCGACAGTTACGCTCCCGACGTCACGCCCGCGTAAAGAGCGGATTGCCCGTTAATGAGGATCATGATGGCGTGGAACGTGGGATGTTGCCGGCGGAGAATCTGCACATGGCGAGATTTGCGGAGCGGCGGTTACGCCTGTGAGTGGTGGAGTTGGTCGGTCGGAGGGACCGAGGAAGATGGTCTCGGCGGGAGAGCTCGGGAACGAGCGAGGAGGACGAGGAGTTTTGGTCCTGTGGTATCTTGAGGGCGAGCTGAAAGGCCGAGGAGGACAATTTGCAGGGGCCCCGAGGGGGGCCAGCTTGTGCTTGCTGGTCGGGCACGGGGTGGCCTGATCGGCCCCCGCGGGCCCTTTCTTCTAAGTTCTGGGACACGTCACCTGCCACGTGTCATGATCTTGGGGATCGCCAATATCGAGCACTATCATTATCCCCCCACTCTTGTCCCGACCAGCTAGTGGTCGAGTCAGGAGTGGACTGCCGGGCCTCCCGAGGTGAGATCCCTTCTATGGTTTCGTCGGGGCGTGCCCTCGGGCCGTCGGTTGTCTTTTCCTCTAGCGAATCAAAGAGAGATCTTTGCATTTAAAGGAGGTGCGCCGGTTCGTGCACTCTGCAGTCGAAGCGATAGTCCACGTGTCGAGCGTCGATTAGCCGATGCGACGTGCGCAGGTCTGCGGCGTCTGATGGGACACGGTCCAGCGCTGGGCTGCCACGTGGAACGATCGGAGCCGCTGGGCGCGAGGAGTCGTTTCGGCGGAAGACGATGGGCGCCGTTGGATGAGGCCATATGCGGCAATAAATATGGGTGGGGTCCGCCCTAGGGTTCTTACTCTTTCATATTTTCCTCTCTCAAGCCTCAGCTGCTCGGCGCTCGTCTCCCCCCTTTCGTTTCCAACCTTTAGAGAATTTCTTTCCCAGGTTAGATGTCTTCCTCTGTAGAATTAGTAGATGTTGTAGGAGTAGATGCTAGGGTCCCTTTAGATGTGTCTAAGTCTTCTCGGGGAGCAGGGGCTAGGCCCTCTTCCCGGGGCCATGAGGCGGGGGCCGCCTCCATGGAGGAGGCGACAGATGTGGCCCCCAGCACCTCGTGCTGGGTGAGGCATGAGGACGAGCTCGCCAACGCTCGGGCTTGCTTCCACATTCCCCCGCGCTACACGCTCCGTCTAGCCGAGGAGGGAGAGAGGGCAGACCAGGTACGGGGCAGGGAGATTGCCCTGTATTTGGAAGCTTTTTGGGGCGGAATGCGCCTGCCCTTCTCACCTGAGGTCACCGCCGCTCTGAATTTCTTCGGTTTGGCCCCCGGTCAGTTAGTGCCGAACGCGTGGAGGATCCTCCTTGGGTTCTTGATCCGCCTGAGGCTGCAGGCGGTTCCTTTCAGTCTTTCCCTTCTCGAATCCTCCCTCGTTTTCAAGAGTCATCCTGGCGGTCGAGCTGGCGACCCAAGATGGGTTTACTTTACTTTTAGGAAGCGGCCCGGGGTCGCTGCTGGGACCGGGGTCGTGGCCTTGCCTTCCTCCATTCACGATTGGAAAAAGAAATTTTTTTTCATTTCCCCTCCCGAGGGCGAGGACTGGCCAGTGCCCACCAAATGGTCGAGGGAGAAGTGTCTGCCGGGGAACCTGTCTGATGACCCCGCCGTGGTGAGAGTGGCGTCGTGGGAGCCCGTCCCTCGACATGACGTGCTGCTGTCCTTGTGGTCGTGGGTTCGAGCCCCACGGTGGGCGCCTCCTGCCACTGAAGTGACGGTCCACGTGTCAAGCGCCGATTGGCCGACGCGACGTGTGCAGACCTATGGACTGATGGGGCGCAGCCCAGTGTGGGCATGACATGTGGAGTGATCGGTCGTCGAGTTGATTTCGATCACTTGCCGAGTGTGCCAAGCGCTGCTGAGAAGGAGGCATCTCCATGGCCCCGAAATCGAGGGGGGATTACTTAGACTTGGATAGACCTGATGTCTCTTGTTGGGGCTTCAGATCCGCTGCATGTGATGGGCTCAGTGGCCTTGTTATGAGGGCTACAAACCCGCAGCGTCTGTTGGGCAGGAGGATGCCTGCTGGGGATGACCGAGTAGAGAAGCTGCTCGGTTGATCTTGGCGAGGGTCTTGACCCCTGGCGTTGCGAGTAGGGAAGCTACCGGCCAGGGATAGTCGAGTCTGGAAGGACTTTGATCCTTGTCTTTGTTGGGTAGGAAGCTACCCGCCGGGATGCGCCGAGTAGGAAGGGGCTCGGCGGCCTCGTGAAGAGAGCTTCAGATCCTCAGCGTTTGATGGGCAGGAGGACGCCCACTGGGGATGTGCCGAGCAGGAAGGAACTCGGTGGCCTCGCGATGAGGGCTTCAGACCATCAGCGTCTGATGGGCAGGAGGATGCCCGCTGGGATGCGCCGAGCAGGAAGGAACTCGGCGGCCTCACGATGAGGGCTTGAGATCCTCAGCATCTGATGGGCAGGAGGATGCCTGCTGGGGATGCGCCGAGCAGGAAGGAACTCGGCGGCCTCGCGATGAGGGCTTTAGACCATCAGCGTCTGTTGGGCAGGAGGATGCCCGCTGGGGATGCGCTGAGCAGGAAGGAACTCGACGGCCTCGCGATGAGGGCTTCAGACTATCAGCGTCGAAGGGGGCGTGGGAGGCCTGCTAAGGATGGACGAGCAGGGTAGCTGCTCAGTGCCTCTCTCCGAGGGCTTTAACCTTTAGCACTGGAAGGGCCGTGAGAGGCCTGCTAAGGATGGCCGGGCAGTGAAGCTGCGCAGTTGCCTCTTGGCGAGGGCTTTGATCTCTGGCGTCGTGGGTAGGGAGCTACCAGCCGGAGATGACTGAGCAGGGCAGCTGCTCGGTTGCCTCTTGTGAGGGCTTTTGATCCTTCAGGACGGGGACCGAGCAGGGTTGCTGCTCAGTGCCTCTTGGCGAGGAATTTGATCCCTGTTGGTTGTGGTAGGAAGCTACCAGCCGGGGATAGCCGAGCAAGGACCCGACTGCCTCTGGGAGGACTTTGGTTCTTGGCGCGGGAAGAGCTATAGGGCTGTAAGAAGCCTACCAAGGACCTTTGGCCGGGCATGGTTACTGCCCGGAGCCTCTTGGCGAGGGCTTTTGTCCTGAAGGATAGCCGAGCTAGGGATCCTCGGGCTCGACTGCCTCTGGGAGGGCTTTCTGATTCCTGGCGTTGCGGTAGGGAAGCTACCCGCCAGGGATAGCCGAGCCAGAGATCCTCGGGCTCGACTGCCTCTGGGAGGGCTTTCTGATCCCTGGCGTTGCGGTAGGGAAGCTACCCGCCAGGGATAGCCGAGCGAGGGATCCTCAGGCTCGACTGCCTCTGGGAGGGCTTTCTGATCCCTGACGTTGCGGTAGGGAAGCTACCCGCCAGGGATAGCCGAGCGAGGGATCCTCGGGCTCGACTGCCTCTGGGAGGACTTTCTAATCCCTGGCGTCACGGTAGGGAAGCTACCCTCCAGGGATAGCCGAGCAGGGTAGCTGCTGGGCTGGCTCTTAGTGAGGGCTTAGATCCTTAGCGGTGGAGGGGACGTAGGAGGCCTGCTAAGGATAACCGGGCAGTGAAGCTGCGCGGTTGCCTCTTGGCGAGGGCTTTGATCCCTGGCGTTGTGAGTAGGGAAGCTACCAGCCAGGGATAGCCGAGCAGGGAAGCCGCTCAGCCGCCTCTAAGGAGGACTTTGATCCTCAGCGTTGGAGGGGCCGTAGGAGGCCCGCTAAGGATAACCGGGCAGTGAAGCTGCGCGGTTGCCTTAGGCCCCATTCTCGTTCCGATTTATTTTGTGGGTCGGGTCGAGAGTGGGCTGCTTGATTCTCTCTATGCGTCTTGGCCCTGGTAATTCCTTGTGGAGGATTGTCCGGGGACGGCACGGCGTTCTTGTCGTCGTGCTTTGAGTACGAGTTTATTCGGCCGTCGAGGGCGTTGATGATGGTCGCCGGAGGAGGTTCATCCGCGCCTCCGGTGAGGGGGAGGTGGCGACTGGTATCTGGATCTTCAGGATGATCGCTTGCCATGTGGATGGAGATCGGAAGGCCAACTTTGTTTTTTGTGGAGTCTCGTTTCCCACAGACGGCGCCAACTGATGGAGCTCCTTTTCGGGCCTCCGTCAGATGTTGTATTCCGTTGATCTCGCGGTGGACTTAGTTGATTATCTTCCTTCGCGTGCGGGTCTCAATGGGTCTTTGGAGGAAGAGGTGAGATAAGGGAGGTGTTGCCGAGTACCTGCAAAGAAGTCCCGGGGTGGTTTTGTACCACCAAGGACCCTCCGACGCTCAAGTTAGTGATGAGATCCGAGCAGAGTAACAACATAGAAGTGTAAAAAATGGCTTACTTGACTCCTCTGTGATGGGGGTTTATATAGCGGTGGTGGCATGCAGCAGCAGGCGCGAGAATCTCGCCGGCAGTTACGCTCCCGACGTCACGCCCGCGTAAAGAGCGGACCGCCCGTTAATGTGGATCGTGATGGCGTGGAACGTGGGATGTTGCCGGCGGAGAATCTGCGCATGGCGAGATTTGCGGAGCGGCGGTTACGCCTGTGAGTGGTGGAGTTGGTCGGTCGGAGGGACCGAGGAAGATGGTCTCGGCAGGAGAGCTCGGGAACGAGCGAGGAGGCCGAGGAGTCTTGGTCCTGTGGTAGCTCGGGGACGAGCTGAGAGGCCGAGGAGGCCAATTTGCAGGGGCCCCGAGGGGGGCCAGCTTGTGCTTGCTGGTCAGGCACGGGATGGCCTGATCGGCCCCCGCGGGCCTTTTCTTCTGAGTTCTGGGACGCGTCACTTGCCACGTGTCATGATCTTGGGGATCGCCAATATCGAGCACTATCAGGCATACATATATCCAACAAAATCATCCCTTTCTCGCTGAGCCCGAGTCCTTTCCTCATGCTTTCCACTTGCTCGTCGTCCCCACGAACAACAATCTCCGACTGGTGTCCGTCCTCGCCCACCGTCATCTTCATCTTGATCTCCCCCTTCCTTGATGCCCTGGTCCAATAATACAATCCACTGTACAAAGTATCCTTTTAGCGATGAGTTTATGCATATCTCATAATTATTAATGGCAATGTTATATTCGCTGTGGCTGAGTTTTAATCTTTTATGTGGTAGGAGCCCCTTGCAGTTCTTAGTATATTAACACACATGGAACCCAAACATAAACGAAGTTACGGAGGCTCCATAAACATACAGAATAGAGCTAATTCACACAAATACACTAAACCATCATCATTTTTCAGGAAAAGTACCATAAGCTTTATATATCACAAACTTTTGGCGTGTTTCTGTATGCCATTTTTTCAATTTATAACCAAAGGAACAGCTGTAATTGCAAAACGATATATGACATTAAACTACAAGATACTGAGAGTTTTTTGATATATATATTAAACTACAAGATACTCAGAGTTTTTTGATATATATATATATATATATAAGGTTAATGGAGGAAAGGTTCCATATGAGGGAATTTCCTCCTATGGCGTCGGAAAAATGCACCCTCCATATTTTTTTTCGACGATCGGCATACATCTCCTCCGTCTTTATCATCTAAGATGTGGATACACCAAATTTCATGTGTATACCATTTTTTCACCGTTGATTTAGTTGGTGCAAAATTAATGGTTTACTGACAATAGAACTTTTTACATTGCTAATTCAACGGTTAAAAAGTGGTGGAGTCACATGAAATCTGGTATATGCACATCTTAGATGATAACGATGATGATAATGGATGCCGATCGTCGGAAAAATGGTGGAAGTTGTATTTTTTCGGCACCATAGGAGGAAATCCCCTCCTATGGCCTCTTTCCTCCATTATTCTCTCTCTCTCTCTCTCTCTCTCTCTCTATCTATATATATATATATATATATATATATATATATATATAAGTGATCTATTGCAAATAGGTCCCCGTTTTTTAAAAACGGAAACTCTCGGTCTACGACATATTTTAACTATCCGATCTGTTCAAGTTGAACACCCTACCGTCAAATAGTGTGTATGAAAAATCGAAGGATTTGAAGACCTCTAGCATATGCATTGGATAAACTTTATGTTGCATTATCGAAAAATGTTCTTTTTTGGACTCATCGATATATAGTCCAGAGTTCTTCAAATCGTTTGATTTTTCATACACATACATTTGAGGGTAGGGTGATCAACTTGAACGGATCGGATGGTTAAAATATGTCGTAGATTGGGAGTTCCCGTTTTTAAAAAATACGGACCAGTTTGAAATGGATCGACTCCCAAATATATATATATATATGTATATATATATATATATGTATATATATAGAGAGAGAGAGAGAGAGAGAAGAAAAGAGGTCTTATGAGGCTTTTTCGTTAGACGGCGTCAAAAATCTATATCCTCCACGATTTTCCGACAATCGGCATCCATCATCTTTATCATGCAGATGTGAATACACCAAATTTCATGTGATTCCACCACTTTCACCGTTGAATTAGCAATGTAAAAAGTTCTAGTGTCGATAAACCGTTAATTGATGGAATCATAGGAAATTTGGTGTATCCACATCTTAGATGATAAAGATAGGCGCTGATCGTCGAAAAAAATCATGGAGGGTGTATATTTTCGACGCCATTAGAGGAAATTCCCTCATGTGACACCTTTTCTCTATTATACTCATATATATATATAAAAGAATAATGAAGAAAAGAGGCCTTATGAGGATTTTTCGTTAGGTGGCGTTAAATATCTACATCCTCCATGATTTTTTCCGACGATCGGTATCCATCATCATCATCTTTATCATGCAAGATGTGGATACACCAAATTTCATATGATTCCATGAAATTTTCACCGTTGATTTTGTTGGCTATAGTGCCCTCAAGTCAATTATTGGATCGCATGCACGTGATTGCAATAATTGAGGGAGGACCTATACCGGTAGAACAGTCTTACTCGAGATAATAGTATGCTATCCGGTTTGTCTTTATCATCGTGTACATACTTTAGGTGACATTACAGATCACTATTACATGTTGATAGAGCCAATAGAATTCTTGCTTAACTACCAGCAGTATGATGGCGATCATATACGTGAGAGTTGGGTGGTCTATAAGCACATCCTTAAAGTGTCCATAGTCCTGGGAGTTTCGAGACTGGGCATCGATACTCCAAGAGTAGATTAGTGTATATGGATCGAGACCCCGACGAGGGGCGGTGGCCGATCTCATAAGCCATTGGTGTCAGTTAGTTCACCTAAGATGTATACATGTACTCATTGGGTTATGAGTACACCGGACAGACTCGCCGGGAACATGCTAGTTGGTATTATACCTATTGTCAGATAGCAGTTCCCTGGTGACATGTGTACAGGTTAGTCTATCGACCTGAGATCGTCATTTGTCTTGTGTGAGTTCCCACTGTGCTTTGATTACTACCTTACCACGGCTCAAAGGAGTCGTGCAAACAGGTTTTAGTTGGATACAGTCCCGAGCCACATGGAGGCAGTGAGCGGATCGTCAGGGGATTCATCTCTCCCGGTATTGGGGGTTGATGTCGCGGTGTGCACGGGTGGCTATCACCAGAAATCCTTGGTCAAGGTAGTCGAGAATTACTGATTCAGATCAGTAGTTTCTCAGGTTGTGATGAGCTTCATACCGACACTAAATATCAAGTTATTAGGGGTCTGACTTTATCCACCCCCTAGACTCGGTATGCGATACTTATAGATGAACGGACCGGACTATACGGATATTGTCACTGTCAGGCTCGGTAGGGTTTCAGGATGAGTTTGCTCGTCGGCCTCCCTTTCGCTCAATACCTAGGCAGCCGTTACGTACAGCTAGTGCCACTGACGTGCTTGTGGTTAAACCCATTGCTAGCGTATTGGCGAGTCTTTAGAGTCCCATACAGAGGGTTTCCCTGGTTCGGACGAAATGTTGTAGAGGCCGTATGGTTTTATGGCAGGGTTCGATCATATACGTGCACTTGTGCACGGATCATGATCGGATGGATAATACTAGTGGGCTTTGGTTTAAGCCGGATCCTAGTATTATATTGTTGGATTACTTTCGTCTCGTTTGTATTCAGTCGGAATACGGATGCGGGTATGTATATACAGATGATGGGTATTCTTGTAATTCGTTACAAGATTACTTTAGTTGATGCCATTTCTTTTTTGGTTAAACATTTAGTTTTAAATGTTTAATTGGTGGAAAATGTGAGAGCAAGTCTTGGCATTGGGCATTGATTCTTGGTGCATGCACTTGGTGACTCATGGTATTGTGTCATGTGTTGATTTGTTTTGGCTTAGATATTTGTTGTGGGCAATTAGTGTGATGGCAGATCTTTCTTTAGTTGCTCACAACTAATATCTTACAACACATTCTTTTCTGGGTTTGCTCTTTTATTTTCTTGAGCTCACATTCTTCACTCCCATAGGCATCTTCTTCAACCTCCACCCATAATCTCTCATGAGTTGAGATTCCTTGGGTGTATTAAGACAAAGTATTCACAAACTATCTCTACTTTATCTTGGCTAGTAAACTAGATACCCAAGTTGCTTCGGTTTAGAGGCGGGAGCTCATATTATGAACCCTCGACGTGAATCTTCTTCGACGGAGGGAGACCGGAGATCAAACTTGATCGGGGAAGCCGTGAGGAGCTTGAGACAGAGGTTGAAGACCGAAGGACACGGATCGATCGGTATAACCTCTCTAAACTCCTTTCTAATAACTAGTAAAGGGTTAATGGTACGATCCGTCGATTAGGGTTCCGTTAGCGCCGAGTTTTAAAAGTTTTTGTTCTGCATTTGGCTATGGATTGATGGCCGGGACGCTGCCGTAACCCAACATGGTATCGGAGCCAACCCATTAACCGCATACTAGTTTGTTTAGACAATCTTAAAGTATCGAAACCGAAACAACTCCAAATCAATACCCTGCACATTCCCGTTTCTGTCGAATTTTATTTGGTCTTCAAAATTTTTTTAAGCAACTGCAGAAGACTACTTTGATGATCTGTAGACTGCACCCCAAATACGAGCCCCTTCCACCTAACTTGACCTGGCGACATAATGTTAGTTATATGTATGCCCTAGAGGCCATTACTGTACATAGGATGTATATTGTAGTGGATGCTAGGACATATATAGGGAGGACTTTCTTGCTCGACATGATAGTATACTATCTGGTTACTCTTTACCTTAACGTGTATACTGATTGTCTCTCTATTACATGTTGGTAAAGCCCTTAGGATGTGTACTTGACTACCTGGACTATGCTGCGGATCATACTAGTGGGGACACGGTAGTCCATAAGTACATCCTTCAAGGTCTTTAGTCGTGGGTGTATCAAGACGGGGCATCGATATACCAGAGTAGACTAGCGTATACCTTCTCGACCCATACAGATGGGCGATGGATGATCCCATATCCATTGGTGTTTGACATCAGAGATGATATACGGGTGCTCAGTGGAGACTGGGTACACTGGACGGACTCGTCGAGAACTCCCAGATGGTATTATACCTTACGTCAGATGGCAGTTCTCTGGTGACACTGGTACAGGTTAGTCTGTAGACCCGAGATTGTCATAGAGTCTTGTGTGATTCCCACTGTGCTTTGATTTCCACCTTACCACGTCCAAGAGGGCGTGCAAAACGGTGGTTTTTGGGTACAGTCCCGAATCACATGGAGGCAATGAGCGATAGGAGGGGATTCCTCTCTCCCGGTATAGGGAGTTGATGTTGCGCTGTGTTCGATTGGCTATAACCGGAAATCCCTGGCCAGGGTTGCTGAGTTTTACTGGTAAGTGTTACCAGTAGTTTCTCGAACTGTTATAGACCTCATACCGACACGACTTATCGAGCTACTGGGGTCTGACGTTTACCACCCCTAGGCGAGATATGCGACATATCAGACGAACAGACCGGACTGTATGTTAGTGTATATGCCCTAGGGGCCATTATTGTATCATACTAGTTTGTATATTACTTAATGGAAGCTTGGGATATTCACATGTATATAACAGTCTTGCTAAACATGGTAGTATGCTACTTGGTTTTTCTATCTTAATATGTGAGTATACGTATTGATAGAGCTCTTAGGATCTTGCTTGACTACCAGCGTTGTGATGACAGTCACACTAGTGGGGGCTGGGTAGTCTACAAGCACATCCTTATTTAGGTCCCTAGTCGTTGGATTATCGAGACAGAGCATCGATACTCCGGAGTAGACTAGTGTGTACGCTTCTCATCCCAGTTGGGGAGATGGTCTGTCCTACAGTCGTCAGTACGTCGTACTGGAGATAGTATGCAGGTGCTCGTTAGGTTACGGGTACACCGGACAGGACTCACAGGAAACTGTTGGTTGGTTTTATACCAGTCGTCAGTGAACAGTTCTCAGGTGACATGAGTACAGCATAGTCCGCAGACTTGGCACTGCTACTTCGTCTCGAGTGTGTCCCACCGTTCTTAGATTGCTACCCTACCACGGCTCAAAGGAGTCGTGCAAACAAGTAGCAGTTGGGTGCAGTCCCGAGCACTTAGAGGCAGTGGCGGTTAGACAGGATTCGTCTCTCCCGGTATTGGGGGTTGATATCGCGCTGTGTCAGAGAGCCATTACGCAAAGTCCCTGGCCAGAGCAAGCGAGATTTGCTGGTAGGTTCCAGTAGTTTCTCAGGGTGTAATGGGCTTCGCTCCGACACGACTTATACCGCTATTTGGGGACTGACGCTTGCCGCCCCCTAGGCCCGATATGCGATAGTCTTAGACGAACAGACCGGACTGTACGAAGATTGTCACATCAGACTCAGTAGGAGTTCGGATGGGTTTCCTCATCGTCCTTCTTATCGACATCTACCTGGGGACCGTTACGTACAGCTAGTGCCGCTTGCGGTCTGTGGTTAAACCCACTGCCAGCGTAGTAGTCGAGTCTCTAGAGTCCCACGCAGAGAGTTTCCCTACTCCAGGCGAAACGATATAGAGGTCGTATGGTTTTACGACAAGGGTTCGGACGCATACGTGTGTTTACGCAAGTACGACTTTCGGACAGTTTTTACTAGTCGGCTTTGGTTTAAGCCAGTTACTAGTTTCCGGTTATTGGATTTATACAGTCTAAAGTTTTTCCGTGTTTTCACGGATAGGAGGGGCGTTCTCGTAATTGCGCGAGAAGCTTCTAGAAGATGGTGACTAAGGAGGTTAAGGTGGCATATACATTAAATGAGATTAGTGAGTCATATGGATGATTCATCCATGTCATTAATGCTTCATAATTGCTTAATGACTCATGAATGTGAATCACCATTAGATATTTATCAAGCATGGTTGTAAATCATTATCTTTTCTTTTCTTGATAAAATAAAATGCTTGATATATATTATGATAACTCATTTTCTCATTTCATTTATTATTCTCACCTTCTCTCTTCTCAAGCTTTCTCTCTTCAAACCCTAATCCTCCCCTCTCATGTGTTGAGTACAAGGATTAGTTAGACTACTTAATCCATAACCATACTCTATTTCATCTAGGTACTTTGATTAGCACTTAAAGATACCTAGTTGCCTCAAGTTTAGAGGCAAAGCTTGGAGTTTAGCTCTCGTGGTGGATCGCCTACTACTTGGAGAAGGCCGAGGAGGAGGTGGAGTTCGTAAAGACGAAGGACACGGTTCTTTAGGTATAATCCCTTTACATAGTAGTTTAGAACTTCTATGTTTGTTGTTAGTTATCGTTTAGCTTCGATTCATGTGGTTAGTTGATGTTTAAGCAAAGAACAAGATCGTTTTTCATATTTCCGCCTCCCCGCAAGTCGTGGGGTGATGCACATCGACTTACAGTGGTATCAGAGCCTCGCTAAACAATAATTAACTCACTTGCAAAATTGTATAAATTTCGAACGGAAAAAACAAAACCGGTAAACTCCGATATCATGTGTTTCTGTCGATTTTTAAATGAGGTCCAAAAATTTTTCAGGGACGTTCAGAAAGCCTTAAATGATAGTAGAAGAACACCCAAGAAAATTGGGATCATGAATCGGCTAAAGCGCCGTGGAACCGCCGCGGATCCCACCGATCCGCCGCGCTTCCGCCGCCGAGTTGCCGATTCATCATCCCAAATTTCCTGTGTTGGTTCTCTGTGATATTTAGAATTTTCTGGAAGTTTTTTAATTTTTGCTCAGGTTTCAGATTTACAGAGAAGTATTGGAGCAAAATTAAATGTGTTTAATCGATCGAAATTATACGGTATTTGCTTGTTGGATTATATCTGTGTTTGTATAATGTGTTCGTAAACCTCCCCTAACTGCTAGTATGTCGGTTGGCAGGGGGTTGCACATTTCTGTAATGGTTTTTACTGTTTGTGGATATGAACTGTATTGGACTGTTGTGATGATTATCCGGGGTTATAAGATGGGTTATTATTTGATTCATTTGATGTAAATGTAATTTGTTGTAATATTATTTTGCGGGGCACATCCAGGTTGCGGTTGTAGCCACCGTTGTATTATTTCATTTTACTGTTTTTGCTCCTAGGACAGACCCAAGGTGGGGTGCACAAACTGCCGGGTGGGTAGTTTGCCGTACCCGTTGGGGTCTTGGGTGGGGTAATGGCTATTCATCACAACTGTGTAATCCGTCTTTTGTTGCAGGCTCAAAACAAACACGGATTGCTTGTAAATCCAATAAAGTTCATCTGTGATCTGGAATGCCTATTATTGCGTCTGACGAATGTACAATATCTATATATGATAGCTATTTAGACGTCACTTATGTTTTACACCCGCGCTAGCCCAGCCCCCGCTCTGTCGTTAGTTAAGTAACCTAACGGGTAATGACGGGACCCCGTGGCGAATGCGGATGGCATAAGAGGACGTTGTATTTTCGTTGTTTTCTGCAATGATAGGTTAATGATGGGACGCATTATTAATAATGCAAAGAAAATAAACCAAAAGTTTAATCGTTGGAACAATTTAAAAGAAACCACTCGGTTAATTTTAAAAACAGATATTTTTAAATGCGGAGCTTTAACCAGTCCTGTTAAAAGCTATCAGGTTCCTTCGGTTATATCAAGTTCACTACGTTCACGGTTTCGCCAAAACCATTCGTAGCCCTCCGTCATTTCATCTGGGTATTCAGTAGTATTCAAGCTATGTATTTTGACCAACGCCAAGGCATAGTGTTTGGTAGCTGCTGGATATTCATTTGTTGCATAAGATAGATGAGTTAGTTTGGGACAGTCGTATGATCAGTTTGGCCAACGTCAAGGATATATACGGATGGGTTCAAATTAACAAGATAATGATGGGTAGAACTTGACATGTGACTTATGATATTTTGACTAACGCCAAGATCATAAGAGCATGGGGCAAAAATATATATCGGAAATTTCTAAAGAAACTGAAATTTGCAAAGAGATGCATACCATTTGGAGTTTGATGAATGTTGGTAGCATTCCTTCAACATTATCATACGATGATATTTGGATCCCGATCCTACTGTGAGTATATGCTACTCATCAGGATATTCGTCACTTAACAATCAATGCTATAAACCAAGTAGGTGTCAAGAAAGGTGTCAGCGGGGTTACGCCCCCAGAGAAAAGAGGTTATTTAATTAAGGAACTTCACGAAAGCGTTAGAAAACCTCCCTCGAAGTACCGACACCAGCCTGGCTGAACGGTTAAGCAAGTATTGTAAAGTGAGAATAGTCCTGGCTAATTCTTCTTTTATGGTTTGAGGAAGGATTCGAGAAACAGTGGGAGCCATCCAGTTTAGATAAACTAAAAACCACTCTAAACTTGCAAGAGCATCATGCTAAAGAGTTTTCTTCTCTCTCTCCTAATTGCAGCGACCCTGAAAATGACTGGACTTAAGTTACTTTTAGAGAAAAATATACTGACAGGGCCAAACTATAAAGATTGGCTGCGGAATGTCAAAATGGCTTTGACTTATGACAAATTGGGGTACGTCCTCACCGCTACGGCACCTGCTGTCCCTGGTCCCAAATCCAGTAATGCGGATAAGGAAATCCGCAAAACCTGGGATTTCGATTGCGCGAAAGCCAAGTGCATCGTGCTTGCCTCGATGAACAATGAACATCAGAGGAGGCACGAGGATATGGAACTAGATGCCATATTTCTCCATACAAAGGAACTTTATGGAGAGCAATCTCGTATAGCAAGATACGAGACCTCTAAGAACTTGTTTCGAGCGAGGTTGGCTGTCGGGTCATCGGTAGGAGAACATGTCCTAAAGATGATCGGCTATATAGAAGAGCTCGCAGACCTTGGGACGACTTTGGATAATGAGCTCTATACAGACCTTATTCTCCAGTCCCTTCCTTCCACCTACGCCCAGTTTATCCTGAACTTCAACATTCAAAGAAAAGAAGTTGAACTTCCGGAACTCCTGTACATGTTAAGGAGTGCAGAGGGCACCTTGTAGAAAGCAAGGGAAACACCCGCTATGTTTGTTAGCGGTGCATCTTCTTCCGGGTCCAAGGCTAGGGCCAAAGGAAGGAAGAAGAAGGCCGCCCCCAGACCTAGAGGAGGTGTAAGTAAGGTGGGAGGGAAGGGAAAGAAAAAGTTTGCGGTACCGGTAGTTGGCCAGGATGAGTGCTTCCATTGTCACAGGAAAGGGCACTGGAAGAAGGATTGCAAGGCGTGGAACGCCAAGAACCAGGAACCGAAGCAAGCTGTGGCTTCGACTTCAGGTGTGTTTGTAATTGAGAATTGTCTGTCGATCAACTCTACTTCCTGGGTATTGGATATCGGATCAGGATCTCATATTTGCAATTCATTGCAGGCACTGAGAAACCGTAGAGTGCTGAAGGAAGGTGATATGACCCTAAAGGTTGCTAACGGAGCTAGCGTGGGAGCTGCGTCCGTCGGGGATTATCACCTAGGATTGACGAGTGGACACATTTTGGTTTTACATAACTGTTTTTTTGTACCAAGCTTAACGTGTAATATCATATCAGTTTCCTTGTTATCAAATAGAGGTTATGATTTCACGTTTGTAAGAGATATTGTTAACATCCACCTTAATCATGGTTTGATTGGGTCCGGTACACTAAATAACGGTATATATGTTTTAAACCAACTCCAAATTTTCAATGTCCAGAATACACTAAAAAGAAAGTCTCCAGATTTAAATAAAGCTTTCTTATGGCATTGTAGACTGGGTCACATCAATGAGAGAAGGTTGACTAAGTTGCATAGAGAAGGATATTTGGACTCGTTCGAATATCAAACTTATGACACTTGTCAATCTTGTCTCAAAGGAAAGATGACAAAGACTCCATTTACTGGACAAGGAGTAAGAGCGAGCGAGCTCTTAGGACTCATACACAGCGATGTATGTGGTCCAATGTCTACACATGCAAGAGGTGGTTTTTCCTATTTCATTACTTTCACGGATGATTACTCAAGGTACGGATTCATTTATCTGATGAAACATAAATCCGAGGCTTTTGAGAAATTCCAAGAGTATAAGAATGAAGTAGAAAACCAAACCGGCAAAAGTATCAAGACACTAAGATCTGATCGAGGTGGTGAATACTTGAGTGCCGAGTTCCTAGGTTACCTAAAAGAGAAAGGAATTCTCTCTCAGCTTACTCCTCCATACACACCGCAGCATAACGGTGTATCGGAGAGACGGAATCGAACCCTATTGGATATGGTATGATCCATGATGAGTAATGCTGAGTTACCGCGATCTTTCTGGGGTTATGCGCTAGAATCAGCGGCATATCTTTTGAACATGGTTCCTACCAAGACTGTGCCTACCACCCCATATCAGATATGGAGTGGGAAGAAACCCTATCTTCAGTATCTGAAAATATGGGGATGTCCAGCTTTTGTTAAAAAGCAGCATGTGGACAAGCTCGAGGCACGATCAGTAATGTGTAAGTTTGTGGAATATCCAAAGAACTCCAAGGGGTATCTATTCTATTACGCAGAGGAACAAAAGGTGTTTGTTTCTCGTAATGCCCATTTTCTAGAATATCAGTTTTTAGAAAAGGAAATAAGTGGGAGCGAAATAGAACTGAAAGAAATTCCAGAACCACAAACTGCTACTGAAAGTTTGGTAGAACCGGTAGTTCAAGAAGAATAGGACATTCCCGCACCCCTCCGCAGGAGTAGTAGGCCGTCTCATCCGCCTGAGAGATACTACGGTTTTCTCATAGATGGGGATAGAGAGGATTGCATCATAGATGATGATGAACCTACTGACTTCCAGCAGGCCATCCAGAGCGGCGACTCGGTACGATGGCTAGATGCAATGCGGACCGAAATGGAGTCCATGTACACCAACAAAGTATGGACTTTGGACTTTGCTCCAGATGAGGTAAAACCCATAGGATGCAAATGGATCTTCAAGAAAAAGATTGGTGTAGATGGACAGGTGGAAACCTATAAGGCTAGACTTGTTGCAAAGGGTTTTCGTCAAAGACCTGGTTTGGACTATGACGAAACTTTTTCTCCAGTGGCTATGCTCAAATCCATTAGGGTCCTTCTTTCTATTGCCGCCTTCCATGATTATGAAATCTGGCAGATGGACGTAAAGACGGCTTTTCTGAATGGAAATTTAGAAGAGTGCGTCTATATGGATCAGCCAGAGGGTTTCAATCAGAGTGGGAGCAGCGGGAAAGTATGCAAGCTGCTTAAGTCCATTTATGGACTAAAGCTGGCATCGCGGAGTTGGAACATCTGTTTTGATGAGACAGTCAAAGAATATGACTTTATCAAAAATCCAGATGAACCGTGCATATATAGTAAAGTTGTAGCCAGAAGTGTCGTATTCCTCGTCTTGTACGTGGATGCCATTCTATTAATAGGAAATGACATTCCTATGCTACAATCTGTCAAAAGATTCTTGTCACACAGGTTCTCCATGAAAGACCTGGGTGATGCCTCTTACATTCTGGGGATCCGGATCTATCGTGATAGATCCAAGAGGATGTTGGGACTTTCGCAGTCCAGGTATATCGACACTGTACTGAAAAGATTCAGTATGGAAGATTCTAAGCGCGGTAATCTACCGGCTTGTCACGGAATCACCCTCTCCAAAGAGATGTCTCCCAAGACTGATTTGGAAAGGGAACGCATGTCTATTATACCCTACGCTTCTGCGGTAGGCTCTATAATGTATACGATGTTGTGCACCAGACCAGATGTAGCTTACGCACTGAGCGTGGTAAGCCGGTATCAGTCAGACCCAGGGGAGAAGCACTGGATAGCAGTAAAGAACATTCTCAAGTACCTGAGAAGGACTAAGGAGATGTTCTTGGTTTACGGCGGAAAAGACCTCAGGTTGGAGGCCTTTGCTGATTCCGGCTTCCAGAGTGATAAGGACGATTCCAAGTCCATGTCGGGTTATGTCTTTACCCTCAATGGAGGGGCGGTGTGCTGGAAGAGCTCCAAGCAGGACACCGTTGCTGACTCGACGATGGAAGCGGAGTATATAGCTGCTTGCGATGCCGCAAAAGAAGCAGTCTGGATGAAGAAGTTCCTAACAGAACTTCAGGTGGTTCCTACCATAGTTGATCCAATACCTCTGTATTGCGACAACAACGGAGCTATAGCTTTAGCGAAGGAACCAAGGTCCCATCAGAAGTCCGGACACATCTTAAGGCGGTATCACCTGATCAGGGAGATCATTGATCGTCAGGAGATCGAGGTTCGGAGAGTTGCTTCTGAAGAGAACATTGCTGATCCATTCACGAAGGCCCTACCTCAGATTTAGTTCGAGAGGCTACTCGAGATCATCGGTCTTCGATATGCCAGTACATGGCCCTAGTGCAAGTGGGATATTGTTAGTGTATATGCCCTAGGGGCCATTATTATATCATACTAGTTTGTATATTACTTAATGGAAGCTTGGGATATTCACATGTATATAATAGTCTTGCTAAACATGGTAGTATGCTGCTTGGTTTTTCTATCTTAATATGTGAGTATACTCATTGATAGAGCTCTTAGGATCTTGCTTGACTACCAGCGTTGTGATGGCAGTCACACTAGTGGGGGCTGGGTAGTCTACAAGCACATCCTTATTTAGGTCCCTAGTCGTTGGATTATCGAGACAAAGCATCGATACTCCGGAGTAGACTAGTGTGTACGCTTCTCATCCCAGTTGGGGAGATGGTCTGTCCCACAGCCGTCAGTACGTCGTACTGGAGATAGTATGCAGGTGCTCGTTAGGTTACGGGTACACCGGACAGGACTCACAGGGAACTGTTGGTTGGTTTTATACCAGTCGTCAGTGAACAGTTCCCAGGTGACATGAGTACAGCATAGTCCGCAGACTTGACACTGCTACTTCGCCTCGAGTGTGTCCCACTGTTCTTAGATTGCTACCCTACCACGGCTCAAAGGAGTCGTGCAAACAGGTAGCAGTTGGGTGCAGTCCCGAGCACTTGGAGGCAGTGGCGGTTAGACATGATTCGTCTCTCCCAGTATTGGGGGTTGATATCGCGCTGTGTCAGAGAGTCATTACGCAAAGTCCCTGGCCAGGGCAAGCGAGATTTGCTGGTAGGTTCCAGTAGTTTCTCAGGGTGTAATGGGCTTCGCTCCGACACGACTTATACCGCTATTAGGGGACTGACGCTTGCCGCCCCCCTAGGCCCGATATGCGATAGTCTTAGACGAACAGACCAGACTGTACGGAGATTGTCACATCAGACTCAGTAGGAGTTCGGATGGGTTTCCTCATCGGCCTTCTTATCGACATCTACCTCGGGACCGTTACGTACAGCTAGTGCCGCTTACGGTCTGTGGTTAAACCCACTGCCAGCGTAGTAGTCGAGTCTCTAGAGTCCCACGCAGAGAGTTTCCCTACTCCAGGCGAAACGATATAGAGGTCGTATGGTTTTACGACAAGGGTTCGGATGCATACGTGTGTTTACGCACGTACGACTTTCGGACAGTTTTTACTAGTCGGCTTTGGTTTAAGCCAGTTACTAGTATCCGGTTATTGGATTTATACAGTCTAAAGTTTTTCCGTGTTTTCACGGATAGGAGGGGCGTTCTCGTAATTGCGCGAGAAGCTTCTAGAAGATGGTGACTAAGGAGGTTAAGGTGGCATATACATTAAATGAGATTAGTGAGTCATATGGATGATTCATCCATGTCATTAATGCTTCATAATTGCTTAATGACTCATGGATGTGAATCACCATTAGATATTTATCAAGCATGGTTGGAAATCATTATCTTTTCTTTTCTTGATAAAATAAAATGCTTGATATATATTATGATAACTCATTTTCTCATTTCATTTATTATTCTCACCTTCTCTCCCCTCAAGCTCTCTCTCTTCAAACCCTAATCCTCCCCTCTCATGTGTTGAGTACAAGGATTAGTTAGACTACTTAATCCATAACCATACTCTATTTCATCTAGGTACTTTGATTAGCACTTAAAGATACCTAGTTGCCTCAAGTTTAGAGGCAAAGCTTGGAGTTTAGCTCTCGTGGTGGATCGCCTACTACTTAGAGAAGGCCGAGGAGGAGGTGGAGTTCGTAAAGACGAAGGACACGATTCTTTAGGTATAATCCCTTTACATAGTAGTTTAGAACTTCTATGTTTGTTGTTAGTTATCGTTTAGCTTCGATTCATGTGGTTAGTCGATTTTTAAGCAAAGAACAAGATCGTTTTTCATATTTCCGCCTCCCCGCAAGTTGTGGGGTGATGCACATCGACTTACACTGTACGGTAAGTGTTGCTGGTTGGATTCACAGGAGTGTGAGCGGGCTTGCTCCTTGATCTTCTGATCGCTCAATACCCGGGTGGCCGTTACGTTTAGCAGACCGCTTGCGGCTTGTGGGTGTTTGATATGATCATCACCTACTGCCGGCGTATTGACGAGTCTTTAGAGTCCTACACAGAGGTTTCCTGGCTCAAGCGAAACGAAATAGGAGCGGATATGAGATATGTGCGGGACCGAGAATAATACCAGTATGTGATACTGTATTCGATTCTCGCGATTTAAGACATTGATCGGTTATATGCGATATAGCTGGGTTATCGGATCAAGTGTTGATTCGATAAGTTGTTACTATTGATATTAGTCGGTTATATGCGATATGACCGGTTCGTTAAATCAAGTGTTGATTTAATGATTTAATGTATAATTATATATTTGATATATCACTTTACATTGACTAGTATTGTTCACTTAAGATGGATTTTCTCACTTTATTTGCACAAGTTGTATATGTAATATATTTTTGTGCACATGAATGTATCATGTTTGATGATACATGCAAACTTGGGTGTGCATGCTTTAAACCATGGTTTGGTTAATGGTTAAGGTGTTATTTATTTATTTATTTATTATGGCAAGAAATAAAATGGTGGCTTATTTTGTTTCATACTTGAAGCTTCATGAAGCTTTGAAAAGCTTTAACCATTTTGTTTCTTTCCTAAACCTAACCATTACCTAAACCCTAATTTATTCTCTACACTTAACCATGGTTGCAATATGATGGTTATCACTTGATTTTCTATTTTTATGAATTCCTTCTTTTTCATCTTCTTCTTCTTCTTCATGAAGAAAATGAAAGCTTGCTTGAAAATTTCCAAGTGATGATTCCAAGTGAGAAATACAAATCCAAAGTGAACCCATTTCCTATTTCTTCATCCTCTACCACTTGCTGTTCATCACAGAAAACTGCATTTTATACCGCCCATTCTTATACTCGTTTGTTTATAGGTAGGTGCTTTTAATCCGTGTTTGCTACATATTTACAGGTTACAGGTTTCCAGTCCAAATAATGCAAATCAACACAAAATCTCCACAGTTACGCCAAAATCCAGAACATCTGTCACAGACAGATAAAAGTCGGGTTCCAGTCATCCGCATCCGTCCAGTACCGCTTACCAGTTCAAAAGACAGGACGAAAACAGTCGTCATTTTTGGTCAAGCGTGGGGCCCGATAAAGATATTCAAAGATGTGTGGGGCCGGATAAAGATATTCAAAGATGCGTGGGGCCGGATAAAGATATTCAAAGATGCGTGAGGCCCGATGAAGATATTCAAAGATACGTGGGGCCCGAGGGAGATAAATTCAAATAAGTTGAAAATAAAAGCCACCATTGTTGACTACTGGAAATTGAGGAAATCATGGAAGAATATTGACATTTTGGACCTGTTAAACAGAAGACAAAAGCAGCACAAGAAAACCCACAAAACACGACTCCCCAACTCCTCCATATGGCCGCGGATTCGCGGCCAATAAGGCGACTCGGACGCGGATCCGCGGCCGAGTTGACTCGGTAGCACATGGTTTTCTGGGGGTAGTTGGCACATGGTATTGCCCTAGGGTTTCAAATCTCAGCCTATAAATAGCCCAGAGTGAGCCAGAGAAGATATGTAAATTCATATACCTCTTGAGTGTAGTTTGGTTTCTTTCTTCTTCTTCCCTCTTGAAGCTCTCTTTGGAGAGCTTCATTAAGGAGGTTGAATAAGTTACCAAACATTGTATCTTGATCCAAAGTGTTTATATAATTGTTGCTTTGTTTTTGTTTAGCTTGCGGGTGAGTGTGCTTCATCTTGGTTTCTTTCTTCTTCTTCCCTCTTGAAGCTCTCTTTAGAGAGCTTCACTAAGGAGGTTGAACAAGCTACCATAATCTTGTAACTCTTCATCAAGTGTTTATATATAATTTCTTTCTTTTATTTGCTTTCTTTCTTTTCATTATGGTTAACTAATTCTTTTTGGTTGTGGTGTGGGTGAGGAAGTAAGATGGAAGGCTTTGCCTCCTACCTCTTGTTTATGTTTCATGTGCTTAACTTATGATTCTAACCTAAATATTGTTTATGTATTGATATGATACGGTATTTTGATACATGGTTATTTGTAACCTCCTCATATGCCGTATTCATTCCCTTTCCCCATTTTCAATGTTTAAGTTAAAATCCATTTGGTGTTAAGTTTGCTAAGATAGGATATGGTATTTTGTGATAAAGAGCTTGACAAACTCTTTGTTTCATATGCTATATACCTTCATAAATACTTAGCAAACTCAACACCAATATCATTTGCTCTCACTAACCTCTTTGTGTTTTCATTGTTGCGGTATGCTTGCGAAACCCCGTGTTTAGCGTTGATTCCCCAAGCTCGGACATACAAATGGTAAGTGACCAAAAGGGACTCGTTCGTGCCTTGCGGCGAATGTCGGACTTTGACGGTTTGTGCTCCGCAACCGCGTTGACAAGTCGTGCTTCATGCCGGAATCAAGGTAAGGCCGGGCAACTCATAACCAAGGGAGTGTAGAGGTAAACGCCGCGATTCAAGCTTCCGAACCAAGCCACAACCATTCTTTCCTCAACTCCTTTTCTTGCTTTTTCCTTGTTTTTATTCTTTTATATATTTTTTGTGACAACCACCCAATTCATTGATTTGTTAACCTTAAACAACGATACCTAATACACAATTCCCTGCGGATCGACCCGTGCTTGCCGGCTCGCTACAACGCGCCGTGCACTTGCGGTTATAAATTTTAAAACGAGAACGATCTCGTACGCGCATTCCGTTTTCCACCAAAACGCATCCATTTTCAAAACACACGCGTTTGCGCGCGCGGGAGAATTCCCAACAAGTTTTTGGCGCCGTTGCCGGGGAATTGTAGTTATTAGGTGTTGTTATTTCTGGTTCTACTAACAAAACTAACTTTCTAACTCAATTATTTTTAAAAAAAAAAACAAAAAAACTAACATAACACAAATTCTTTTATTTTTGTGCATCTTGTTAATATGGGCGATACACAATACAATTCATTTTTTGACGATTCTTATTCTTTTGTTTATACTCAGTCCCCATCAATTTGTTTAAATTGCCACGATTCTTCCCACGTTCATGATAATTGTCCTTTTCTGAGGGGTGGCCAACCGTCCCAAATTTTTGATAACAGTCACCCACCTAACACTCCTGAACTCAGTCCCACTTCAAACCTTGACCAGATGATTGAAGATTTAGAGAGAGAGGTCGACAGAATGACTGCTCTAGCATCACCACCATCACAACCCCTTCAACCCGAAACAATTGAACCATCTTTAGGGAGTGATAGTGAGATGGATGCTAGGTTGACCGCTTTAGAGTTAGGTATTGAAGTGATAACTGCAGTCGAGAATCAATCAGCTTCTACGTTAGCCCTATTCATACAACAGTCTGAGCAATTATTTCTTGCGCAGGCCCAATCTTTGGCTAACATAGAGGAACAAGTGAAACATTTAGCTGTAAAGATTCTAGGGAGTGAGCACAGTCAATCGGAACCCAATAATGTGAATGTCTGTCATCTAGGAAGTCACCCGAGAGAGTTAAACGATCAATCAAATTTTGATGATTTCATAGATGATGATACGATTGAATTGACTGAGTGTTTCCAGGACACACAAGCAAACCCTCTAAGTCAGTCCACCACTAGCCTTCAGGTATCCACTGAGTCTCTTATCACTTGTGATTTAGAGATTGATTTAACTGAAATAATACTTGATGAGGAAATTCTTGAACCGACTGATTTTTGCTTTCCAATTTTAGATGAGGGGGCTTGTGAATTTAACGGGTATGGTTGGGATAGATTAGAAGAAATCAATGATCAGGAACCCACAATTTTTGTATCACCTTTTGATATTGTTTCGGAAGAAACGTTAGTGTGGGAACCTACTTTTTTAGATGATATGAACCTACCCAGTTATGAATGTGAAAAGGAAAAAATCTTTTTGGGAGAGAGTGTAAATAATGAGAGTAGGATTGTGAAAAGTAATACGGAGGAAGACGGTGTTGAAAATTATTCTTTTGTACAGAGTTTTGAGGAAATTTTTTCTAATGAACTTGACATTCTTGGTGAGTTTGGGTCAAGATCATTTTGGGATCATCCTTTGAACCTTTCTTTTTCAGAACTTTTTGCGGATGAACTCCAGTTCTTACAGGAACCTGACTTCGAATCTCAACATATACTTATTGAAAATTCAATTCATTCAGAAAACAATACTTTGACCGCTTCAAAACTTCATTTCCACCTTCAACATTTTTTGCTCCCTACTTTTACATGCCCATTCCCTTTCCTAACATCTAACCATTTTTTGTATATTCTCCTTTTCTTTTTATTATACCTATTCTTTTGCCAGCCATGGCACTATATAGACAAAATCTTTATGTGGCTGGTATTAATTTCTGCACTAACCCAGTCTTTTAACTTGTATATGTTGTAATTAATCTTAGGTTTTTTCTTTTTGTTTTAATAAAATGATCACCCTGATGTCTAAGTCTAGCTACCGGAGACGGGGGCAACGATGAGGACATCGTAAAACTCAGGTTTGGGGGTGAGCGCTGCATCATGTGTATATTCTGCATTACATACATATTAAAAAAAACCCATAAAAATTGAAAATTTTTCCGAAAAGTATAAAAACTTTTTTATCAAGTTAGTTAATGGGGTAACTTAGATTTTATTCCGAAAGTTTAGTTGATACGTTAGAAGTAACTAAATCCTAGACTTAGGAATTGAAAACCCTATAAATAACCCTCATTCTGTTTAACCTTGGTAAGAATACGTCCTTACAGTTTTTGAGAAATAGGTAATCTTGATTTCACTTCTTTAGTTAAGTCATGATGAAGGGAGAGTAATGAAGCTTTACTGAAAGATAAGTCTGAAAAATAGTTTCTGTTCTTGAGTCCAAATTTAGAAAGTATATACCCTATAACTGCACATACACGCACCTTGAAACTTGGGATAGTAGAGGATACCTAGAAATACTCTTGCTTGAAAACCTAGTATGAAAGAAAGAACGGTATTTTAAAGCTAAACACCTTAAAGAGCATCATTGAAAAAAAAATATATCCGGTCTTGAAAAGAAAAAAAAATAATAATAAAGTCAAGACCTGGAGACCGCTATTTGCGCTTTAATGCTCATACATTCAGTAATCGGCTGTTGGTACCTCAAGAAGCATTAATGGTCGCATGAAAGACGTATGAGCAACACCGTCCATCCATTAATGAAAAGAAGTAGTATTAGGTATTAAGACAAGGGTACAATAGCTTGAATTGAATTCTTAAGTGTAGAGGTGCAAATTTACACACACGTAGGGGTATACAATCGATATTTGGAGGAAAGATAAAAACGAAGAATAAGACTTAAGTTTTCATAAAACTAATAAAAATCCCTGACTTGAGACCGCACTTTAGAAGGAAAACTCAGGAGAGACCGAGATCTTTCTAAACTATAAAACGTATAGGATCTGAGGTTAAATAGATAGGAGGTGTGAAGCATAAAGGTTGGATATTTCTAACATAGGATGATAGAGTTTCTAACGTAAATACTAAACTGTAGGAGTAGAATCGATGTAAACTTATGAAACTAGCTTGATGGGATTTTGTGGGTAGTATCCGCTGAAAACCCTCAGGAGACAACACTCCTCCTACTAGGGACACCTAGAGGTTTAACGGCTTGTTGCACACGCTCAGTGCAATCGCGTTCCCTGCGAAAATGCGGTTAAGATTGTCTTTTGTGAATAAATGGTTTTGCTCGGGACGAGCAAAAGTTAAGTTTGGGGGTATTTGTTCATCACAGAAAACTGCATTTTATACCGCCCATTCTTATGCTCGTTTGTTTATAGGTAGGTGCTTTTAATCCGTGTTTGCTACATATTTACATGTTACAGGTTTCCAGTCCAAATAATGCAAATCAACACAAAATCTCCACAGTTACGCCAAAATCCAGAACATCTGTCACAGACAGATAAAAGCCGGGTTCCAGTCATCCGCATCCGTCCAGTACCGCTTACCAGTTCAAAAGACAGGACGAAAACAGTCGTCATTTTTGGTCAAGCGTGGGGCCCGATAAAGATATTCAAAGATGTGTGGGGCCGGATAAAGATATTCAAAGATGCGTGGGGCCGGATAAAGATATTCAAAGATGCGTGGGGCCCGATGAAGATATTCAAAGATACGTGGAGCCCGAGGGAGATAAATTCAAATAAGTTGAAAATAAAAGCCACCATTGTTGACTACTGGAAATTGAGGAAATCATAGAAGAATATTGACATTTTGGACCTGTTAAACAGAAGACAAAAGCAGCACAAGAAAACCCACAAAACACGACTCCCCAACTCCTCCACATGGCCGCGGATTCGCGGCCAATAAGGCGACTCGGCCGCGGATCCACGGCCGAGTTGACTCGGTAGCACATGGTTTTCTGGGGGTAGTTGGCACATGGTTTTCTGGGGGTAGTTGGCACATGGTATTGCCCTAGGGTTTCAAATCTCAGCCTATAAATAGCCCAGAGTGAGCCAGAGAAGATATGTAAATTCATATACCTCTTGAGTGTAGTTTGGTTTCTTTCTTCTTCTTCCCTCTTGAAGCTCTCTTTGGAGAGCTTCATTAAGGAGGTTGAATAAGTTACCAAACATTGTATCTTGATCCAAAGTGTTTATATAATTGTTGCTTTGTTTTTGTTTAGCTTGCGGGTGAGTGTGCTTCATCTTGGTTTCTTTCTTCTTCTTCCCTCTTGAAGCTCTCTTTAGAGAGCTTCACTAAGGAGGTTGAACAAGCTACCATAATCTTGTAACTCTTCATCAAGTGTTTATATATAATTTCTTTCTTTTATTTGCTTTCTTTCTTTTCATTATGGTTAACTAATTCTTTTTGGTTGTGGTGTGGGTGAGGAAGTAAGATGGAAGGCTTTGCCTCCTACCTCTTGTTTATGTTTCATGTGCTTAACTTATGATTCTAATCTAAATATTGTTTATGTATTGATATGATACGGTATTTTGATACATGGTTATTTGTAACCTCCTCATATGCCGTATTCATTCCCTTTCCCCATTTTCAATGTTTAAGTTAAAATCCATTTGGTGTTAAGTTTGCTAAGATAGGATATGGTATTTTGTGATAAAGAGCTTGACAAACTCTTTGTTTCATATGCTATATACCTTCACAAATACTTAGCAAACTCAACACCAATATCATTTGCTCTCACTAACCTCTTTGTGTTTTCATTGTTGCGGTATGCTTGCGAAACCCCGTGTTTAGCGTTGATACCCCAAGCTCGGACATACAAATGGTAAGTGACCAAAAGGGACTCGTTCGTGCCTTGCGGCGAATGTCGGACTTTGACGGTTTGTGCTCCGCAACCGCGTTGACAAGTCGTGCTTCATGCCGGAATCAAGGTAAGGCCGGGCAACTCATAACCAAGGGAGTGTAGAGGTAAACGCCGCGATTCAAGCTTCCGAACCAAGCCACAACCATTCTTTCCTCAACTCCTTTTCTTGCTTTTTCCTTGTTTTTATTCTTTTATATATTTTTTGTGACAACCACCCAATTCATTGATTTGTTAACCTTAAACAACGATACCTAATACACAATTCCCCGCGGATCGACCCGTGCTTGCCGGCTCGCTACAACGCGCCGTGCACTTGCGGTTATAAATTTTAAAACGAGAACGATCTCGTACGCGCATTCCGTTTTCCACCAAAACGCATCCATTTTCAAAACACACGCGTTTGCGCGCGCGGGAGAATTCCCAACACTTGCCATGTAGTAGAGTGTGTTATCTTCACAAGTTTCATGTCCAGGTGAAGATGGAGCTTGAGTTAGAGTTGCCTCGACGTAGATCATCTTCGGCATCGAAGTCAACGACCTAGCCGGCTCATTTCTCCGACGAAACCAACGCTCGAGTCCGGGATCCGGTTGATCGCAGCGGAGGGACGTCATCACGGAGCTTGAGAAGTGGTGGACCGGATCTACAAAGGTTGTATTTCCATTCACTTATTAGTTAAGGTGTTAACTAGTTGTTGTTTCGCCTAATCTCTAGTTACGATCTTGCTTAGGGTTTCTCGACACCTAGAAAAATTTTGATTTTGGCATGCTTGATGCCTTGTGGAACTTCTTGAGTGTGCCTAAGAATCCTACAGTGGTATCAGAGCCTAGCTAGAGATTTAGGCGAAGTGTAGACGAAGTTAGAAGTCCGATCGAACCCGTAAACCCCGACAAAACCCTTCTCTGTACATTTTTCAAAACAGTGGAATTTTGTGAATTAAAAATTCTCAGAAAAACAAGCAGGAAAAAATAAGAATTACTGTGAAGTACGGTCCACTAAGTCAATAATTTGACCGCGGAACCGCGGCGAAACCAGGGCTTTAGCAGCGGTTCCGCGGCCAAAATTTGGACTTAGTCCCTGAAATTTCATATATTTATTCTTAGGTTCTTTCTTGGCAATATTTTATGGGAATTTTTTAATTACACTCAAGTGTTGAGTTTTCTAGGGTTTTATTGGGGACTCGTTAATTCGATCGGATAATTTAACTTCGTTTATGTTTTTCCGGATAATTTAGAATATGTTAAAAAGTTCGACTGGATATAAATACCCAATTTTTCCCCTGCCGGAAAATTTCCAAGTGTTGGATTTTTCCGTGGTTTAAGAACGTTCTAAGTAGTGCAAGTAACGCAATGGACCCTCTAGAAGATAACAAACCTTAACTCGATTATGTGACCGTCTTGAACTGCCCTTTGAACCTTAGGGTTTGGGGCAGTACGGCGTGCCACATGTGAGGCGTTGGCTTGACCCTTCTACGGCTGGACCGTTGGTACTGAGGCATGAAGTGAATGTTTTTAAACTTATATCATGTGTTGATCAGTTTCGGGAAAACTTGGGTGTTTGATTGTTCGATCGGAAAGTTTAACATTTTCCATTTATCTGGAATGTGATACAATACTTGGAATCCACAAGTAGTTATGAGATAACTGATATGAATGTTATAAACATAGCACTTTAGTCTCACTTGATCGGTTGCCACGGAATTTTGATGCGATCAAAAGTCCGTCGCAATCACGTAGCGTACGCGGATACTCGCCGGATAAACTTAATAGTTTGCTACACCCCATAGCCCCGACCAAGTGACTGTAGGAGAACCCTGTTGCCGAAAGTATCCGTTCGGGTGCTCGCGGCAGCGGTGTTCCGCCTTGGTGCACTTCGTCGACGGCATCGGGGGTGCGGCCGTCTACTGAAGTTTGCGACGAGCATTCGATTAGGATGTCGGGAATCTTGTTGAATTGCCCGACTTGATATTGAAAAGAGTTTTCGATAATGAGACTAAAATGTGGGGTTTATAATTGTTAGGCATGCGATGTCTAAGGAATTTATTTGATTGGGCATGCGATGTCTAAAGAGGTTGCGGATTCCAACTGTTGTAGTTTTACACTTTCTTTTCTGCGACCGTAAGTGTAATATGTGATATCGCCGGTTTCGTTGCTATATGCCAATGACAATTGGGATACGCATGTTTACTTACGTTGATGACATGTGATGTTATGTGTTGCTGGATATGTGTTCATAACAGAATACTGCATTTTATACCGCCCATTCTTATGCTCGTGTGTTTATAGGTAGGTGCTTTTAATCCGTGTTTGTTACATATTTACAGATTACAGGTTCCAGTACAAATATTGCAAATCAAGACAAAATCTCCACAGTTACGTCAAAATATAGAACATCTGTCACAGCAGATAAAAGCCGGGTTCCGGTCATCCATATCCGTCCAGTGCCGAGTACCAGTTCCAGAGACAAGACATATGACAGTGGTCATTCGTGTCTCGGACAAGCACAGAGCACGAGAGGGGCTGCACAAGAATCAATGGGTGCGCGGAGCTCGAGGGAGATAGAAGTCAAAAGTAAAGAAAATAATGCAATCTTGGACTAAGAAATCTGAAGATATTCCGGAAGATTTTGTGCAGTGTAAAGTTGGAAAACACGAGGAAAAAGTGAACCAGGGGATACGACAAAATTTCATGGCCCAACCCCCTCTTATGGCCGCGGAACCGCGGCCTAAGCATGCTTAGGCCGCGGAACCGCGGCCGTATAGTGTCGGCAGGGGGTCAACTTTTAGGGGCATATTTGTACTTTCATTTTGAGCCATATTGTTGCCCTAGGTTTCCAGTTCCCCTCCTATAAATACCCCAGTTCTGAGCCAAACCAAGGGTGTTAATTTCTTTAGCCTCTTTTAGTGTAGTTTTGTTCTTCTTCTTCTTCATCTTTCCTCCATGAAAATGTAGTGAGAGCATTGAGTGGATGTTAAATGAAGATGATGGTTTTTGTATCATTCTCTTTTGTTTAACTTCCCCTTGAGATCCTTGCTTTCTCTTGATCTTTCAACCTCTTCATTGAGCTTGAAAGTTTAAGGGTTTGTTATTGATTTCAAGGGTTGTATTTTCTTATGGAATTAGTGCTTCATTTCACATGAGTTCTTTACCCTTCTCTTGATCTTGCAACCTCTTGATTGAGCTTGCAAGTTTAAGGGTTGGCTATTGATCCCATGCTTGTCTTGAGTTCTAGTGTTCTTGTAATTATTTTCTTGCTTATTTCTTTCTTGCTTTTTATTACTTGCTTTACATTCATGCTTTACTTTCTTGCAGTTTAAATTCCATGCCCTTACTTACTTGTAATCTTTTCTTTTCTTTGTTCTTTTTGTTCTCTCTTTTTGGTTCGTTTTTGTGAATGATTGTAATTATCGTTGTTAAGAACAAATACGGTATTGTAAGTTAATGTTTCTTTGCTCATTTCCTTTTCCCGTTATTTTCCATTGAACTCCGCCCAAACGTTACGCAAGCGCTCCGTTAGGCACCCTACCCTACCAAGGTAACGGTGATTCCTAACCGCGACCGGTTGCGTTCGGTTTGGCCAGAGGCGAAAGCAAGAGACAAGAACGGAAGGACAAGGGTAAATAAGCCGGATTCAGATTGTACTAATCTATCAATCCATTTCCACTCTCAAGTTCGTATTCCACTTCTTTCTCCCTTCCGCCATTCTTCTTCTTCTCATATACCAAGACCGTATTCCGCTTCTATCCCATTACGGTCTTGCGTATTCTCTATTTCTTACCTCTCCGCATTCTTTCACCAACCAGCACATTATAGAGACAAAATCTTTGAATAGTTGGTGCTCACTTTTGGCCTGTGTAAGGCCTTGTATAGCTTGATACTGTTTTCTTTCCCCCCTAATCCTGAACTTCAACGCTTAACAGTGGAAACACTGTTTTACTTAAATTTAGGGGGGACACCATTTTTGTATATATTTTTTGTTTTCCTTTTTGTTTTGTATATAATTTGTTTTTAGGGAGCGCCGACAATTTTGACCCTCTTGGTATAGCCTGACAGTGAGGGCACTGTCAAGTTTAAGTTTGGGGGTGTGCTCGGTAAGCTTTCTTCCTTCGCATTCATTTGTATATTTTGCATTTGCATACCTTATTAAAAACCCACAAAAATCGAAAATTTTCCAAAAATATAAAGACTTTGTCGTCAAGTTAGCTAATAGGGTAACTTAGATTTTTATTCTGAAAGTTTAGTTGATATATTAGAAATAACTAAACTCCTAGGCTTAGGAATTGAAAACCCTAAAAATAACCCTCATTTTGTCTAACTTTGGTAAGTATACGTCCTTACAGTTTTTTTTAAGAAATAGGTAATCTTGAGTTCAGTTCTTGAGTTAAGTCAAGATGAAGGGAAAGTATTGAAGCTTTACTGAAGGATAAGTCTGAAAAATAATTTCTTTTCTTGAGTTCAAATTTAGAAAGTATATACCCTACAAACTGCACTTACACGCACCTTGAAACTTGGGATAGTAGAGGATACCTAGAAATACTCTTGCCTGAAAGCCTAGTATGAAAGAAAAAATGGTATTTAAAGCTAAACACCAAAAGAGCATGTTGAAAAATATATCCGGTCTTGAAAAAGAAAAAGAAAAAGAAAAAGAAAAATAGAATAAAGTTAAGACCTGGAAACTGCTATTTACGCTTTAAAGTTCACACATTCAGTAATAGGCCGTTAGTGCCTCAAGAAGCATTAATAGTCGCATGAAAGGTGTGTGAGCAAATCCGTCCATCCTTAATGAAAAGAAGTAGTATTAGGTATTAGGACAAGGGTATTATAGCTTGAATTGAATTCTTGAGTGTAGGGGTGCAAATACACACACATGTAGGGGTATACAATCGATGTTTGGATAAAAGATAGAAATAAAGAATAAGACTTGTGTTTTCTGTAAAGTTGATAAAAATCCTTGATTTGAGGCCGCACTTTAGAAGGAAAACTCAGGAGAACCAACATCTTTCTAAACTTTTTTGGAACGTATAGGACCTAAGGTTAAATAGATAGGAGGTGTGAAAAATAAGGGTTGGATATTTCTAACTTAGGATGATAGAATTTCTAACGTAAATACTGAACTGTAGGAGTAGAATCAATGTTAACTTATGACACTAGCTTGACAAGATTTTATGGGTAGTATCCGCTGAAAACCCTCAGGAGACAACACTCCTCCTACTAGGGACACCTAGAGGTTTAACGGCTTGTTGCACGAGCTCAGTGCAATCGCGTTCTCTACGAAAGTGCGGTTAGGATTTTAGTTTTGTGAATAATTGGTTTTGCTCAGGACGAGCAAAAGTTAAGTTTGGGGGTATTTGTTCATAACAGAATACTGCATTTTATACCGCCCATTCTTATGCTCGTGTGTTTATAGGTAGGTGCTTTTAATCCGTGTTTGTTACATATTTACAGATTACAGGTTTCCAGTACAAATATTGCAAATCAAGACAAAATCTCCACAGTTACGTCAAAATACAGAACATCTGTCACAGCAGATAAAAGCCGGGTTCCGGTCATCCATATCCGTCCAGTGCCGAGTACCAGTTCCAGAGACAAGACATATGACAGTGGTCATTCGTGTCTCGGACAAGCACAAAGCACGAGAGGGGCTGCACAAGAATCAATGGGTGCGCGGAGCTCGAGGGAGATAGAAGTCAAAAGTAATGAAAATAATGCAATCTTGGACTAAGAAATCTGAAGATATTCCGGAAGATTTTGTGCAGTGTAAAGTTGGAAAACACGAGGAAAAAGTGAACCAGGGGATACGACAAAATTTCATGGCCCAACTCCCTCTTATGGCCGCGGAACCGCGGCCTAAGCATGCTTAGGCCGCGGAACCGCGGCCGTATAGTGTCGGCAGGGGGTCAACTTTTAGGGGCATATTTGTACTTTCATTTTGAGCCATATTGTTGCCCAAGGTTTCCAGTTCCCCTCCTATAAATACCCCAGTTCTGAGCCAAACCAAGGGTGTTAATTTCTTTAGCCTCTTTTAGTGTAGTTTTGTTTTTCTTCTTCTTCTTCTTCATCTTTCCTCCATGAAAATGTAGTGAGAGCATTGAGTGGATGTTAAATGAAGATGAGGGTTTTTGTATCGTTCTCTTTTGTTTAACTTCCCCTTGAGATCCTTGCTTTCTCTTGATCTTTCAACCTCTTCATTGAGTTTGAAAGTTTAAGGGTTTGTTATTGATTTCAAGGGTTGTATCTTCTTATGGAATTAGTGCTTCATTTCACATGAGTTCTTTACCCTTCTCTTGATCTTGCAACCTCTTGATTGAGCTTGCAAGTTTAAGGGTTGGCTATTGATCCCATGCTTGTCTTGAGTTCTAGTGTTCTTGTAATTATTTTCTTGCTTATTTCTTTCTTGCTTTTTATTACTTGCTTTACATTCATGCTTTACTTTCTTGCACTTTAAATTCCATGCCCTTACTTACTTGTAATCTTTTCTTTTCTTTGTTCTTTTTGTTCTCTCTTTTTGGTTCTTTTTTGTGAATGATTGTAATTATCGTTGTTAAGAACAAATACGATATTGTAAGTTAATGTTTCTTTACTCATTTCCTTTTCCCGTTATTTTCCATTGAACTCCGCCCAAACGTTACGCAAGCGTTCCGTTAGGCACCCTACCCTACCAAGGTAACGGTGATTCCTAACCGCGACCGGTTGCGTTCGGTTTGGCCGGAGGCGAAAGCAAGAGACAAGAACGGAAGGACAAGGGTAAATAAGCCGGATTCCACGAATACCGCGCTTAAATCCCCTAATCCACATTGTTGCCGATTGCTCTAGCTTCAATTGGTCAAGACTCGGCTCAAAGGTTTTGAGTACGGATTTCTTTAGCTTACAATCTCGTATCTTTTTCTTAACAACTTCATACTTGCATATAAAACACATAGGTTAGTTTGAACAAACACATACAAATTCTTTATTGACTCGTCTAAAACTCGAACGGACATACAACCATCTCCCCGTGGATCGACCCGTGCTCAACCGGCTAGCTGCATAGCGACACCGTCCTGATCGCGGTTATACTTTAGAACTTTGAACATCCGACACGCCAAAAGCGTGCGATCAATATGTTATATTGGATCGTCGTGTTTGAATAGCCGGGTTTTTTTTTTATGTGAGATGAGTGTTTTTCATTTTCATTCATGTAAAAAACTTGTATGTAATATTCTTTTATTGGGGCACTTCCAGGTTGCGGATGATGTCACCCATTGTATATTATTTACTTTTCCGCACTAGGATAGACCCAAGGAGGAGGGCACAAGTAACCGGGTTCTGGAGTCCAGTGGGAGACCAACTCGAGGAGTCGAGTACGGGTCTCCTAACTCTAGAATTGGTAGGGTTGCTTGCCTCTCTCGTAGGGGTCTAGGGGTGTGGGTTTGGCTATTCATCGCGACCGTGGAATCCGTGTTTTATACTGGCTCGTATTGAAAACACGGACGTCCTAGTATATCCAATATTTCATATATATTTTTTCTGCTGCGATATCTATGATGTGATCATTTGATGTTCTGTGATAAATACTGTATATAGTATATATGATATATTATATAGACGTTACTTATGTTTTACACCCGTGCTAGCCCTGCCCCGCTCTGCCGTTAGTCACCTAACCTAACGGTGCACGAGGGGACATCGAGGCGAACACGGATGGCATAAGTGTACGTCGTATTTATCTGTGATGTTTAGGTGATTTAAATGATGAGACTTCATTAATATGATTATGTAAGTCTACGCTAGCGCCCCGGCCGTCTAAAGACGCCAAAATGCGGAACAAAAACTTTTAACTGGCGCTATCGTATACTTTAACCCGGATCTGCCATTATTGCTAAACTAACAAACTGTAAAGAGTGTAGAAAGGTTATACCGAACGATCCGAGTCCTTCGTTCTTTAACCATCATCCCACGCTCCGTTGCGGCTGCTCCGATCTCGTCGATCTCCGATATCCTCGTCGAGGTGGCACCACATGATCGATTCTTTAAACGGGCTCCCGCCTCTGACTTGAGGCAACTCGATCGTCAAGTTTGCTAAAAGAGACGACCAAGAATGATGTAGAGAATGAGTAGATGACTTTGTCTCACTTCGTCCAAATCCGTGGACGATCGGTTAATGAAGTTGCCGTGGAAATCGGGTGATGGAATGAAATGAACTGTAAAATTCCATACACCCCGAATACTATCATAATCTTTTCTAACCAAAATGAAACATCAAGTGAGAGAGTGAGAGAGGAGAGAGAGGGCCGGCCATATATAGCAAGAGGGAGGTGACCGTAGGAGAGGGGGGGTGACCACAAGAGAAATCTTCTCACTCAAAATATCTTAACCAAAACAAGAATCATTAAAACAAAGCATGACTCACATAAACACATCATCAATTCATTAATGCAACCATTAATGTCAAGATGACTCATAAGCCACTTCATCACTTCTAGAACCTTCTAGAATGATGACTCACTCCATCTGAAGAAAAGATAAATCCGTCTTTAACCGACTGTTAAAAGACGGCTGATAGAAAATTGGAAACTGCCAACTTCCAAAAGTGATCCTGAAACAACTTTCAGGATAACCCCGAAACTGTATAAATATACCCGCATTTGTATTACGACCGAATACAAATGCAACTGAGACAAAGATATTATACCTACTCAATATAATACTCGGATCCGGCTTAAACCAAAGCCGACCAGTATTACCTGTCTGAAAATCGACACGTGCGTAAACGCACGTGCATTTTCTGAACCCTGCCATAAAACCATACGGCCTCTACAACGTTTCGCCCGAACTTGGAAAACTGTCTGTGGGGGACTCTAATGACTCGTCAGTACCCTGGCAGTGGGTTTAACCACAAACCGTCAGCGGCACTAGCTATGCGTAACGGCTGCCCATGGACTGACCTCAAGGGAGGCTGATGAGAGAACTCAAGGGAGGCCGATGAGCGAACTCATCCAGAAACCCTACTGAGCCTAACAGTGACAATGTATATACAGTCCGGTCCGTTCGTCTATGAGTATCGCATATCTGCCTAGGGCGCTAGTAACGTCAGACCCCCAATAGCAGTATAAGTCGTGTCGGAGTGTAGCCCAATAACACCCTGAGATACTACTGAAGTACCTACCAGTAAATCTCCTGCCATGGCCATGGACTTTGTGTAATGGCTCTCCTAGACACAGCACGACCTCGCCCCCAATACCGGGAGAGACGAATCCCCTGCCGATCCGCTCACGTGCCTCCATATGGCTCGGGACTGTACCCAAAAGCTACCTGTTTGCACGACTCCTTTGAGCCGTGGTAGGGTAGAAATCAAAGCACAGTGGGAACTCACACGAGACAAATGACGACCTCAGGTCGATGAACTAACCTGTACACATGTCACCAGGGAACTGCTATCTGACGGTAGATATAATACTAACTAGCAGATTCCCGGCGAGTCCTGTCCGGTGTACTCATAACCTAATGAGCACCTGTATACATCTTAGGTGATCCAACTGACACCAGTGGCTTGTGAGACCGGCCACCGCCCCTCGTCGGGGTCTCGACTGTACACACTAGTCTACTCCGGAGTATCGATGCCCTGTCTCGAAACTCCCACGACTAGGGACCACAATTAAGGACATGCATATAAACTACCCAACTCTCACGTATATGATCGCCATCATACTGTTGGTAGTAAAGCAAGATCCTAAGGGCTCTATCAAAGTGTAACATGCAATCAGTCACCTAAACATGTACACGACTGATAAAGGCAAACCAGATAGCACACTATCACCTCGAGTAAGACTGTCATACCGGTATAGGTCCTCTGCAATCATTGCAATCACGTACCTGTGATCCAATAATTGACTATGAGGGCACTATCTCCAACAATCTCCCACTTGCACTCAAGGCTAATTATTGCGATGTTGCGTACTCACAGCCCGTGTGAAACCAACACCCAACTCCTCTACTAATCAGTTTCACAAAGCCCGTTTGTAAAACTATTGTGTTCGAGAAATAGCCTCAGTGAGTGGATCCGCCTAGAAGTTTCTTCCTATATCTCTCTTAATCTCAAGTTCGCAGAGAAAGCCATCTCCCGAATCGAGTAATACCTGTCTTAGAATATGTCTGGATATCTGATGGGACCTCGTTCATAAATGAACTCCAAATCCAAACTTCTTAGACTGTATCGATCACTGAACCTAATCAGTATCCGACACCATGCCACCCACAGTATCCTCTTGGACCACCTGTCCATAATACTGTCCCTTTTCGTCAGAGGGAAAAACTATAGCTCTGACAATCTCTCTGTCAACCATGTCACCTTTGAAGCTTGGAATGATAACCGTCTCCCGAAGGAGGCTGCCGTCATCAAATCCGTAGAACATGTACTTATGTTCTAAAACTGCTTCCTTATATTTCTCCAGGATTGGATTAATACAAACTTTTGCATCTAGTGCAAAACCAAGATTTGGTGTGGTACTTGACATCTCATGATTGACCCAATTGCCTAAGCAAGTGATCTGCCAATCATGCACATCCCCTTCCTCTTTAGTCTGTAAGACACCTTTAGAGAGGGTGACTCCATCACCTGCAGGTACACCACCATGCTAGGAGTCAACTATTCCAAAAACCATTAGAATATCTGTCAAAGTACCCACATTGGGAAACTACCCAAATCCAGATCTAAAACCATAGATCTAGAAACCAGAATGTCAAATATTATATCCATATCCTGTCTGGAGAAACAACTGTGTGACGACCACAGTACAACCGATCGTAGTATAGGAATTTTACTTCCCACTCTATGTATGTCATCCAGATACCATGACATCACACCCTACTACCTACTTAACAGATCCATCCCTTATTCTGATTGAAGTCAAACCCATGACTGTCACATCAAAATTAGATGATCTTCCTCCGCTATAACTGCTCAAGTCTATAAATAGATATAAGCATCTTGCCCACTATGCTTCCGCTGCTCCCACTGACTATGACAACCCTCCTACCGGGTCTCATATCCTGGAACAACAGTAGTGTCAAGTCTGGGTAGATAAGAACCTCCCTGTCACCGTCCTTGAGGCTACCGAAGTACCTCTCGGGTGTCTGAGGTTACCCACCATATCTGCGGAGTGGCTATTGGAATGTCAAACCTGATTGAATATATAGGTCCTATTAAATTTTCCGTAATCGTTCGCGGTTCTGGAATCACTTCCAGTTCTACCATACTCCCACTACTGTTTTCTGAAAAAGATCCATTTTACTAAAACTGTGGCGAGTCAAGAACAATATCACTATTGATCTTCCAAATGGTAGAATATCAACCCTCGTCATAGCCAGGGTCAACCCACAAACAGCCATTACAGAAACGTGCCCTGAGTTATCCAGAGTCTGGTTTTAAGCATAAGCTGGACAACTTCCCGTACCTTAACATCTTTTAAGGTACGAACTATTCTATATCCAATATAGAAACTTTGGCACTAATTTAATTGGAACCGGATTCAAATCATGCAGCTGTCTCCAGTGCATATCAACTTAATGGAAAAAGGCTAATCAGCATTACTCAACTTAGGAATCCATCCAATTATGAGTAACCTGAAAGAGAAACAAGTTTCTCAAAACCATCACTATCATCTGAATACCAATCACAAGAATCTACATCTTCGATCTCTTTGAAGAATCCCGATACTTGTGATACCTGGTTCTCTACTTTATTCTTATACCCACAACTTCTCAAAACTTAGACGTTGTATTTCTACGAAACACTTGTCTAAATACTAGAGAAGTTATAAGTAAACAGAACATAGTACGAGGACCTACCCCTTTGTCCTGATGGACACTGGACAACATACAATACTCTGTATAAGTCCGCTGAGTTTAACAACTCAAAACCTGTGCGTCGTAGGTTGAAAACTGTACCCTGGCGATTTCCTCAAATATCACCAATTACAACGAATTCCGATATAATGAGGATAATCACCTAATTCCCAATATCTTGCTCCCACTCATCATCTGTAAAACCATACAGATATGAGAATGAAACCTGGTAAATACATACCCTTGGAGTAAGTGTCTAATCGGGAAAACAGTTTTTCTTTAACAATGCACTGAAACATAAAAATGTTTCGTAGGGGTATTCTGGTATTCATAGCAATGCCTCTTCCATAATCCAATTCATGACTTCAACCGTATATTTTATTGCCATCTCTCCAAATCCCTTTATTTGTCTTTAGTCGTTACCTTCTGTACACCATCGTTAGGCTAAATGGTTTTCTTCCTTCCCTACCGTTCGGCACCAGCCTATGGTTTGGAAGAAGACTATCCAGTAAGCATAATAGGTGTACCCTCCTAAACCAAGGAGTACTCGCAACTGAGAGAAGGTGATGATAAAAGACAACTGAATAATACCTTATTCCTTTAAAGGTGAAATAGGAGTGGCGATGAAGTACGCGGTTTGGTCGTGAATGATATCAGTCGCAATTTACTTTGCCCTCTTTCTAATCCCTTTATTTTGTCTTTACATATTACCTTCTGCACACCCTACTTAGGCTAATTGGTTTTCTTCATTCCCTACCTTTCGGCACCAGCCTATGGTTTGGAATAAGACTATCCAATAAGCGTAATAGGTGTACTCTCCTAAACCAAGGAGCTCTCGCAACCTGAGAGAAGGTGATAATAAAAGACAACTGAATAAACCAATTCTATTTCTCCTGAACCTGGATCCATCCTCGAAGAAGTCCCTTTGAGTTCGTATATAACCATACGATGGATCTATCCAATGGAAGTGGATATCCGTAGTAATACGGGTGTTCTGAGAAATTCAAAGGGTAAAAGAAGGAGTGGCAATGACTTATGCAACTCAGACAATCCAAAAAGCCAGTATTTTAAGAAGGTTCGGTCAACCTGGTCACTGAGTCATAGTCTAGGGTCGGTCAAAGGTCGCTGCCAAAGAGAGAGAGAAAAGAAACACTCTGCGTGCACTCTAACCTAGATCAGAATGGTTATCACTTTATCTAATCCGGAAACCTCCCACTGTCCTGTCAAATTCTCCTCCAAACCTGAAAGAAGAATCAATCGGGATCACCCGAAGAGTAAACTAACTCATCAGTGGGAATCGGGATCCAACTCTCATCGCATGATAACATGATGGAATGCATCCACGTTACTCATACTCCAGAAGGTATGCGCATACTTGGCAAGTTTCAGTTTCTTTAGAAACTCCCGATATCATTTAAGCCCCATGCTCTTATGACCTTGGCGAAAGTCAACAAATCATAAGTCACATGTCAAGTTCTGCCCGTCATTATCTTGTTAATTTGAACCCACCCGTACATACCCTTGACGAAAGCCAACAAGGTAATACGTCTGTCCCAAACCAACTCATCTATCTATGCAACAAATGAATACCCAGCAGCTACCAAACACTATGCCTTGACGAAAGCCAACAAACATAGCTTGAATACTACTGACCATCCATAAGAAACGACGGAGGGCTACGACTGGTGTTTGGCGAAAAACCTTTAGCGTAGTGAACTTGATATCGCTGACGGAACCTGATAGCTTTTTTTAAAATATAGTGGCGAAAACCTTTTGCTAAAGAGGTCACTCCCGGTAAAGGGATCTCGGCTCTTTCCTCGTGGAATGAGGTGCAGGATATTCCACTGAATACCGCTATGCAAAGCAACTTGTAATCGACTATAGTGAAGTTATTACCCTGACGCAAACTTCTGCCCAAGGGGTCAGTCCCGGTGAAGGGATATCGGCCCTTGCCCCGTCGAATGAGGTGCTGGATATTCCACTGAATACCGCTATGCATAACAAAAGGAAACGTCTTTGCAATAACACTTTTTAAATTTGTTCCAACAACTGTAAACAGGTTTGCTTTACTTTGCATTGATCAGAATCAACGCAGTCCCATCAATCGATCACACCAGAAAAGAAAGAAAATAAAATGTACGTTATGCCATCCGCATTCGTCACTGGGTCCCGTCATCACCCGTTAGGTTACTTAACTAACGACAGAGCGGGGACTGGACTAGAGCGGGTGTAAAACATATACAACATCTAATAGTATATAAACCAATATACAATAATCGCTCCAGGCGTGATAGTATGCAACATTACAGAAAAGTAATAAGCATCACAGAACAATACAGATAATCTGGGATCCCCGGGTTTCACAGAGCCGCTGCTGAAACTCGACGTTCCCCTGTCGTGTGGATAGCCTGTGCAATGAAACCTAGACCCCTACGGGTGCGGCAAGTTACCCGCCAAAACCTGAAGCGAGGCAGCCCCTACAGCATAGTGAATGGACCACCCAGCACTCCACGGAATCCGGTAAGCTTGGGCACCCCTCCTTGGGTCAACCTGTACCCCCTACGAGTGCGGCGAATAGTCTGCCAATTCTAGAGTGGGACCCTTCTGCCTCTCAAAGCCATGAGATGCGGACCCGTTGCCCTTCAGAACCCGGCTATCCGTGCACTCCGTCGCGGGGCAAAACCTAGTACAGTAATGAAAAATAGTACAATAGGTACATCGACCGCAACCTGGTCCTGCCCCAAAAGAATATTATACAACAGGCAGTGACGGCAGTCCACAAGTTGGACGCTCGCCCCGCAATATCAAATGTACAAATAAACACAAACTGTACTACCATTGCACACTGCTATCCACCACGACAAATCCGCAACATCACAGCACAACACAGAACATCAACGCGAATGTCACGTTTGCAAACCCGTCTAAAAGAACTATAGCAATCAGACGCGGTTTACCGATCAAATGACATTCCCGGTCGGAGATATAATGTAAGCACTGTAAACTAACGTGTTCAAATTTCGATCGACCAAATATCAAAAAGTGGGCCCCACTGCTTACTGGTGAACAGTAACAAAATCTGGGCCAAAACGATATTTACCAAAAACCACAAAATCCAGAGAAGAACCCACTGACAAAATTTGGGAGCACGAGCTCACCACGTGGCCGCGGATGCGCGGCCAAACCATGGGTTTGGCCGCGTTTCCGCGGCGCTTTGGTGGAGACACGTGCCCAAATTTCGTTGTGGTTCTTAGAAAAGCCTGCACAGATTTTTAAGACATGCAGAAAAATTTTATCAGACCATTTAAAATCGACAGAAACTGTTGGCTTGGAATTTTGCAATTTTCGATTTCCGGTTCGATCGATGTTTTAAACGCGTTAGCACAAGTTAGTATAGCAAAATGGTTAGGCTCTGATACCACTGTAAGTCTACGCTAGCGCCCCGGCCGTCTAAAGACGCCAAAATGCGGAACAAAAACTTTTAACTGGCGCTATCGTATACTTTAACCCGGATCTGCCATTATTGCTAAACTAACAAACTGTAAAGAGTGTAGAAAGGTTATACCGAACGATCCGAGTCCTTCGTTCTTTAACCATCATCCCACGCTCCGTTGCGGCTGCTCCGATCTCGTCGATCTCCGATTTCCTCGTCGAGGTGGCACCACATGATCGATTCTTTAAACGGGCTCCCGCCTCTGACTTGAGGCAACTCGATCGTCAAGTTTGCTAAAAGAGACGACCAAGAATGATGTAGAGAATGAGTAGATGACTTTGTCTCACTTCGTCCAAATCCGTGGACGATCGGTTAATGAAGTTGCCGTGGAAATTGGGTGATGGAATGAAATGAACTGTAAAATTCCATACACCCCGAATACTATCATAATCTTTTCTAACCAAACTGAAACATCAAGTGAGAGAGTAAGAGAGGAGAGAGAGGGCCGGCCATATATAGCAAGAGGGAGGTGACCGTAGGAGAGGGGGGGTGACCACAAGAGAAAGCTTCTCACTCAAAATATCTTAACCAAAACAAGAATCATTAAAACAAAGCATGACTCACATAAACACATCATCAATTCATTAATGCAACCATTAATGTCAAGATGACTCATAAGCCACTTCATCACTTCTAGAACCTTCTAGAATGATGACTCACTCCATCTGAAGAAAAGATAAATCCGTCTTTAACCGAATGTTAAAAGACGGCTGATAGAAAACTGGAAACTGGCAACTTCCAAAAGTGATCCTGAAACAACTTTCAGGATAACCCCGAAACTGTATAAATATACCCGCATTTGTATTACGACCGAATACAAATGCAACTGAGACAAAGATATTATACCTACTCAATATAATACTCGGATCCGGCTTAAACCAAAGCCGACCAGTATTACCTGTCCGAAAATCGACACGTGCGTAAACGCACGTGCATTTTCCGAACCCTGCCATAAAACCATACGGCCTCTACAACGTTTCGCCCGAACTTGGGAAACTGTCTGTGGGGGACTCTAATGACTCGTCAGTACCCTGGCAGTGGGTTTAACCACAAACCGTCAGCGGCACTAGCTATGCGTAACGGCTGCCCATGGACTGACCTCAAGGGAGGCTGATGAGCGAACTCAAGGGAGGCCGATGAGCGAACTCATCCAGAAACCCTACTGAGCCTAACAGTGACAATGTATATACAGTCCGGTCCATTCGTCTATGAGTATCGCATATCTGCCTAGGGGGCTAGTAACGTCAGACCCCCAATAGCAGTATAAGTCTTGTCGGAGTGTAGCCCAATAACACCCTGAGATACTACTGGAGTACCTACCAGTAAATCTCCTGCCATGGCCATGGACTTTGTGTAATGGCTCTCCTAGACACAGCACGACCTCGCCCCCAATACCGGGAGAGACGAATCCCCTGCCGATCCGCTCACGTGCCTCCATATGGCTCGGGACTGTACCCAAAAGCTACCTGTTTGCACGACTCCTTTGAGCCGTGGTAGGGTAGAAATCAAAGCACAGTGGGAACTCACACGAGACAAATGACGACCTCAGGTCGATGAACTAATCTGTACACATGTCACCAGGGAACTGCTATCTGACGGTAGATATAATACTAACTAGCAGATTCCCGGCGAGTCCTGTCCGGTGTACTCATAACCTAATGAGCACTTGTATACATCTTAGGTGATCCAACTGACACCAGTGGCTTGTGAGACCGGCCACCGCCCCTCATCGGGGTCTCGACTGTACACACTAGTCTACTCCGGAGTATCGATGCCCTGTCTCGAAACTCCCACGACTAGGGACCACAATTAAGGACATGCATATAAACTACCCAACTCTCACGTATATGATCTCCATCATACTGTTGGTAGTAAAGCAAGATCCTAAGGGCTCTATCAAAGTGTAACATGCAATCAGTCACCTGAACATGTACACGACTGATAAAGGCAAACCAGATAGCACACTATCACCTCGAGTAAGACTGTCATACCGGTATAGGTCCTCCGCAATCATTGCAATCACGTACCTGTGATCCAATAATTGACTATGAGGGCACTATCTCCAACAGATTAATGAAAGAAAAGAAACCTAAGATGTTGTGGAATCGAATTTCAAAAATAAAACAGGTAGCTACAGTTCTTTCTTTGCATCGCGGTGTTCCTTGTAGAACATCCTGCACCTTATTCGATAAGGAAAGGGCCGAGATCCCTTCACCGGGAGTGACCCCTTTAGCAATAACTGGCAGATGCTACAACCCTCGGTTTGTCTTTTGATTGCTTCTATAGTTTTTGCTTTGCACAGCGGTATATATGATATATCCTGCACCTTATTCGATGAGGAAAGGGCCGACGATCCCTTCACCGGGAGTGACCCCTTTAGCAAAACTAGAAAAGCCTAAAAAACACTCCATTTTTAAAATCATTCGATCCTACAACGATATCAAGTTCATTACGCAATAGGTTTTCTGAAAAAACCTGTCGTAGCCCTCCGTCATTTCAGATAAGTCCTACTTAGTATTCGTGCTACATTTGTTGACCTCCGTCAAGGCGTAGTGTGCGGTAGCTAACTAGTATTTATCTGTTTATGCATATGATGCAGATTGGATTAGGGTAGTCGTACGGCCTTGTTGACCTCCGTCAAGGGTCGTGCGGGTGGGTTTGATTCAATCAAGAAATGACGGGTTGAACTTGACTAAGAGCCTATGGTTTGTTGACCTCCGTCAAGGTCATAGGGTGCTAGGGGCAAAATTATCGGGAATTTCAAGTGTTGAAATTTGCAATGAGATTGCATACCTTCTATGAGATAGTTGGATCCCGATACCCGCTGCGAGTAATTGTTACTCCTGGGAGAGTTTTACACATTACAATTAGCCGATCAAGTAGGTGTCTAGAAAGGTGTCAACGGGGTTATGCCTCTGGGAAAACGAGGTTTACTATAATTAGGTTCGTGCGAAAACACGGGGGACCTCCCTCAAAGTACCGACACTGGCCTGGCTGAAAGATTGGCGAACTTGTAGCGTGTAATTAATCCCGGCTAGTCTTTCCTTTTAGGGTTTGAAGGAAGATTTGATAAAAACAGTGGGAGCCATCCTGATTAGATAAAATAATAACCAATCTGATCTTGCAAGAGCGCACGCAGAGTGTTTTCTTCTCTCTCTCTCCAGGTAGCGACCATGTCACGCCTTAATCAAGATAATAATACGGATATTGACCAAACCCGCTTGTTATACTGAGCTGGGAAACGTTGGTTCCGCTCCAACTTATAATTGTTATAAGACAGCAGGAAATAGGGGATTACCAGAATTCCTATGCCGCCCAAACGTAGAAAGTGCATGATGATGCATCTTCTTCGGGTGTGTTGATTACAAAGAACTGTTTTTCAGTATCCTCTGCGTCCTGGGTATTTGATACCGGATTAGGATCCCAGATATGTAATCTGTTACATAGGGCTACAGAAAGGTAGAGAACTGAGATCGGGTGATAAGTTTCATGAGGCAGAAAACGGTGCAAGTGTTGCAGCCAAGTCTGTTGGTCACTGTCACCCTGTATTACTAGAATACATTGATTCTGAACGAATGTTATTAGATACCGAACCTGATATACAAAATCATATCAGTCTCTTTATTAGTAAAGAAGGATATAATTTTGTATTGTTGGATAATGTTTTGAACATTTCCTATATCAAAAGTTGATCGGTTCAGGCACGTTATCTAAAAGCATTGATGTTCTAAATCAAACTACAGTTCTTAGTATATAGAACACACACAAGAGGAAGAGTTCAGAAATGAACGAATCCTTCTTGAGGTATTGTAGACTAGGTCAGATCAATGTGACCCGACTAGCTAAAGTTATATTTAGATGCATATTTAAATCAATTTGAATTTACATCTTATGAAACTTGCCAGTCATGTCACAAAGATAAGATGACCATAGCTCTGTTTACTGGAAACAGAGAAAGAGTTTGTGAACTCTTGGGACTGTTACATGATGATGTATGTAAGGTCCCCTGTCTACACATGCCAGGACCGGTTCTTTGTACTTCATTACATTCTCTGATGAACTCTCAAGATTCAGTCATATGTTCCTGTTGAAACATAGGTCCGAACCTTTTGAAATATTCACAGAATATAAGTTAGAAGTAGAGAACCAAAATACGGGTATAAGTATTATGTCCTATGATAAGATCAGGGAGGAGAATACTTGTGCATAGAATTCCTGGACTATTCTAAAGGAGAATGAGATTCTCTCTCGGTATTACTCCTCTGAATATACCACAGCACAATGGTGTATCGGGGCGGAGTGATCGCACCATATTGGATATGGTGTACTCTATGATGAGTATTACTGAGTTACCTATTTCCTTTTAGGGAGTTATGCACTTATGAAGTTGCATACCTATTGAATATGGTTCAAATCAAATCTGTTGCCTATCATTTCATATGAGATATGGAAAGGGAAGAGCCCATATCTTAAGTTAGTTAAGATTTGGGGTTGTCCGGCCTATGTCAAAAGCAAAATCCGGACAAGATCGAGGCAAGGTCAGTTCTGTAGAACTGGAAAGGTTCCAGCTATACAAACTGCAGCTGATGATTTAACAGAACCAAAGGATTCAATAGTCCCCGACGAACCTCAGCCTCTCCGCCGATCTGGTAGGGTTCCTCATCCGCCTGAGAGATACTTCGGTTTCTCGATGACAGTAGGAGCGAGGAATGCATCATAAGATGATGACCCAACTAGTTTCGAGCTGGCCATCAGGAGTGGGACTCTGTAAGAATGGCTGGATGCTTAACGATCTGAAATGGAATCCATGTACACCAACAAAGTATGGACTTTGGTTGCTTTATCTGAAGGGTTAAATCCCCATCAGGAGCAAGTATATCTTGAGAAGATTACTTGGTGCACATGGAAAAGTTGAGACTTTCAAAGCTAGACTTGTTAAAGGTTTGCATCATTGACCAGGTATGGATTATGTTGAAACCTTTTCTAAGGATCTATGCTTAAGTCCATCCAGATCCTACTTGCCATGGCTACATACCATGACTACGATATCTGGTGGTTGGGTGTCATGACTGCTTTTCTAAAATGATGTTTTAGAAGAGAACATCTATAAGTACATAGCCAGAGAGCTTCGTATATAGTGGGAGCAGCGGAAACGTGTGCAAGTTGCTTTACAGATTAAAGCAGGCATCGCGGAGTTGGAACGTCTGTTTTGATGTGTTAGTCAAAGAGTTTGACATCATCAAAATGGTAGATGAACCTTGTATATACAAAAAGGTAGTAGGGAGTATGGTGGTGATCCTCGTAGAGTACGTGGATGACATACTCTTGATAAGGAATGAGTTTCCTATGCTACGCTCGGTCAACCTTCGCTTATCACAATGATTCTCCATATAAGATCAAAGTGATACCTACTAAATCCTGGATTTTGGATCTATGAGATAGATCTAATTGGATGTTAGGATACTCACTAGTCATAGTGAGATGGTATCAATTGATCCTGGGGAGAATCACTGGAAAGGTTTGCATCATTGACCAGGTATGGATTATGTTGAAACCTTTTCTAAGGATCTATGCTTAAGTCCATCCAGATCCTACTTGCCATGGCTACATACCATGACTACGATATCTGGTGGTTGGGTGTCATGACTGCTTTTCTAAAATGATGTTTTAGAAGAGAACATCTATAAGTACATAGCCAGAGAGCTTCGTATATAGTGGGAGCAGCGGAAACGTGTGCAAGTTGCTTTACAGATTAAAGCAGGCATCGCGGAGTTGGAACGTCTGTTTTGATGTGTTAGTCAAAGAGTTTGACATCATCAAAATGGTAGATGAACCTTGTATATACAAAAAGGTAGTAGGGAGTATGGTGGTGATCCTCGTAGAGTACGTGGATGACATACTCTTGATAAGGAATGAGTTTCCTATGCTACGCTCGGTCAACCTTCGCTTATCACAATGATTCTCCATATAAGATCAAAGTGATACCTACTAAATCCTGGATTTTGGATCTATGAGATAGATCTAATTGGATGTTAGGATACTCACTAGTCATAGTGAGATGGTATCAATTGATCCTGGGGAGAATCACTGGAAAGGTTCCAGGGTGATAAGGACGACTGAATGCCAGTCACATGCATTGTCTTTACCCTCAGTAAAGGGACGGTATGTTGGAAGAGTTCCAAGCTAGATACCGTGGCATACTAGACGATAAAGGCTGGATACATCGCTACTTAAGATGCTACCAAAGAGGCTGTCTGGGTGTATATTAGTTCATGAGATGAACTTAGTTCCTCCCATTGTGTGACAATGGAGTTGTGGCTTATGCCAAGGAACGTCCGTCCCATCAGTGATCCAGACGTATTCTAAGGCAGTATCACCTGATCATGGAGATAGTTGATCTCCAGGGTGATCGAGGTCAGGAGAGTAGACTCAGAGGACAACAAGACGGATCCACTCACAAAGGCCTTTTCCCAGAGAGGGACTTTTATGGGATGGTTGAGTATGAGATACTACAACCACTGCTACAGATGGCCCTAGTGCAAGTGGGAGATTGTTAGTTATATGTATGCCCTAGAGGCCATTACTGTACATAGGATGTATATTGTAGTGGATGCTGGGACATATATAGGGAGGACTTTCTTGCTCGACATGATAGTATACTATCTGGTTACTCTTTACCTTAACGTGTATACTGATTGTCTCTCTATTACATATTGGTAAAGCCCTTAAGATGTGTACTTGACTACCTGGACTATGATGCGGATCATACTAGTGGGGACACGGTAGTCCATAAGTACATCCTTCAAGGTCCCTAGTCGTGGGTGTATCAAGACGGGGCATCGATATACCAGAGTAGACTAGCGTATACCTTCTCGACCCATATAGATGGGCGATGGATGATCCTATATCCATTGGTGTTTGAAATCAGAGATGATATACGGGTGCTCAGTGGATACTGGGTACACTGGACGGACTCGCCTAGAACTCCCAGATGGTATTATGCCTTACGTCAGATGGCAGTTCTCTAGTGACACTGGTACAGGTTAGTCTGTAGACCCGAGATTGTCATAGAGTCTTGTGTGATTCCCACTGTGCTTTGATTTCCACCTTACCACGTCCAAGTGGGCGTGCAAAACGGTGGTTTTTGGGTACAGTCCCGAATCACATGGAGGCAATGAGCGATAGGAGGGGATTCGTCTCTCCCGGTATAGGGAGTTGATGTTGCGCTGTGTTCGATTGGCTATAACCGGAAATCCCTGGCCAGGGTTGCTGAGTTTTACTGGTAAGTGTTACCAGTAGTTTCTCGAACTGTTATAGACCTCATATCGACACGACTTATCGAGAGCTACTGGGGTCTGACGTTTACCACCCCTAGACGAGATATGCGACATATCAGACAAACAGACCGGACTGTACGGTAAGTGTTACTGGTTGGATTCACAGGAGTGTGAGCAGGCTTGCTCGTTGATCTTCTGATCGCTTAATACCCGGGTGGCCGTTACGTTTAGCAGACCACTTGCGGCTTGTGGGTATTTGATATGATCATCACCTACTGCCGGCGTATTGACGAGTCTTTAGAGTCCTACACAGAGGTTTCCTGGCTCAAGCGAAACGAAATAGGAGCGCATATGAGATATGTGCGGGACCGAGAATAATACCAGTATGTGATACTGTATTCGATTCTCGCGATTTGTGACATTGATCGGTTATATGCGATATAGCCGGGTTATCGGATCAAGTGCTGATTCGATAAGTTGTTACTATTGATATTAGTCGGTTATATGCGATATGACCGGATCGTTAAATCAAGAGTTGATTTAATGATTTAATGTATAATTATATATTTGATATATCACTTTACATTGACTAGTATTGTTCACTTAAGATGGATTTTCTCACTTGATTTGTACAAGTTGTATATGTGATATATTTTTGTGCACTTGAATGTATCATGTTTGATGATACATGCAAACTTGGGTGTGCATGTTTTAAACCATGGTTTAGGTTAATGGTTAAGGTGTTATTTATTTATTTATTATGGCAAGAAATAAAATGGTGGCTTTTGTTTCATACTTGAAGCTTCATGAAGCTTTGAAAAGCTTTGACCATTTTGTTTCTTTCCTAAACCTAACCATTACCTAAACCCTAGTTTATTCTCTACACTTAATCATGGTTGCAATATGATAGTTATCACTTGATTTTCTATTTTTATGAATTCTTTCTTTTTCATCTTTTTCTTCTTCTTCATGAAGAAAATGAAAGCTTGCTTGAAAATTTCCAAGTGAGAAATCCAAATCCAAAGTGAACCCACTTCCTATTTCTTCATCCTCTACCACTTGCCATGTAGTAGAGTGTGTTATCTTCACAAGTTTCATGTCCAAGTGAAGATGGAGCTTGAGTTAGAGTTGCCTCGACGTAGATCATCTTCGGCATCGAAGTCAACGACCTAGCCGGCTCATTTCTTCGACGAAACCAACGCTCGAGTCCGGGATCCGGTTGATCGCAGCGGAGGGACGTCATCACGGAGCTTGAGAAGTGGTGGACCGGATCTACAAAGGTTGTATTTCCATTCACTTATTAGTTAAGGTGTTAACTAGTTGTTGTTTCGCCTAATCTCTAGTTACGATCTTGCTTAGGGTTTCTCGGCACCTAGAAAAATTTTGATTTTGGCATTCTTGATGCCTTGTGGAACTTCTTGAGTGTGCCTAGGAATCCTACACATAAGGCTAAAATCCGGCCTGGCCGGTCCATTACATTATTTGGGACTTAGTATTTTGGGTGTGGTCTGGTCTCTGGAATATTGGTTCAGTGGTATTGCTTGTTTAGCCCAGTTTTGATATAGTATTATCTAGTTGTTTGGGGCTATTCGGAGTTATTTCGAAGTCGATATTTCTAACACTGTTTAAAGTTTACAGTACATACATTACTATCTGTGACCGTGAATATCATTAGAGCGGTACACCTTGTCTAATTGCTATAGTTCTTTTAGACGGGTTTGTGAACGTGACATTCACGTTGATGTTCTGTGTTGTGCTGTGTTTGTTGCGGAATCGTCATGGTGGATAGCTTGGATGCAATGTTAGTACAGTTTAGTTTTATTTGTACATTTGATATCGCGGGGCGAGCGTCGGACATGTGGACTGCCGTCACTACCTCCTCGTATATTATTTGTTTGGGGCATAACCGGGTTGAGATCGATGTCACCGTTGTACATATTTTTCTTTTATGTACTAGAATTACCCCGCGATGGAGTGCACGGATAGCCGGATTCTATAGGGCAACGGGTCCTCATCTCATTGTAGGGTTGCTAGGCACCGTCACAACGGTTTATAAGGCATCAACCATGCCCGATTTAAAATTTAGAAGTGCCGAACAACCTAAAGCGAGGATCTTTGCGAGATAATTAGGGTTAAACATGCAAGTAAATATCTTTACATCTAAGAGAGAAGGATTACAACCTTTGTAGTCCGCTCCTTCGATTCATAAGCTCCGAGTAGTAGTCCCTTCGCCGCGATCCATGATCACCCGGACTCAAGAGAGTCTTCACAAGCCGAACGATCCATGCTTGCTTGTAGTCTTCCTTTTCGAAGATGATCTACCTTGAAGTTTCTTTAACTCAAGATTTCACTTCTATAATCAAGTATTAATGAAGTGAACAGCCTAATCTAAGTGGCTAGATTAGATGAGGATGATGAAGTAGGAATTTGGCTCTATTTTATTATCAATTTCTCTCACACACTCATCACAAAATCAAAAGCTAGTAAGCTTAAGGAGGAAGAAGAAGATGAAGTCTTTTGTGATGAATAATGAATGGTTGTTCTAATTACAAATGCAACCCATGGTTAATAATGAAAGGGCTAACCATTGTAGAGATTTAACTAGGGTAAAGGGTTTGGGTTGGGTTAGGAAATATCTCCACAAATATCAATATATAATATCTTAGCTTAAAACAAAACAAAAGCTTCTAGAAGCTTCATGAAAAAGATAACCCAAATCAAACCCTAATCATGTTTAATCTCCACTAATCATGTTGCATTAGTAATCATAACTTGTTACAATATTATATATCACATATATAATATATTTTTGTAACAAAAGAAAATAATACAATTAACATAGATCGCATATATATCAATGTATTATCCGGTGAGAAAATGAATCAATAAAGGGAGCCAATATTAGATAATGTAATGTAATATATCACATATATAATTATATATTAAATTATCGAATCAACACTTGATCCGACAATCCGGCCATATCGCATATAACCGACTAATATATCATGTGCCGATTCATCGAATCAACACTTGATCCGACGACCCGGCTGATATCAAATATTGCGAGAACAGAATACGGTATCTCATATCGTTTTATTCTCGGTCCCGCACATATCACATATGTGCTCCTACTCCGTTTTGCCTGAGTCAAGAAACCTCTGTGTAGGACTCTAAAGAATCGTCAATACGCCGGCAGTAGTTGATGATCATATCAAACACCCACAAGATGCAAGCGGTCAGCTAAATGTAACAGCCACCCAGGTATTGATCGATTAGAAGATCAACAAGCAAGCCTGTACATTCTCCTGTGAATCCAATCAGTAACACTACCGTACAGTCCGATCTCTTCGTCTGATATGTCGCATATCTAGTCTAGGGGTGGTATACGTCAGACCCCAGTAATCGATAAGTCGTGTCGATGTGAGGCTCATAATAGGTTGAGAACCTACTGATAAAACCTACCAGTAGTACTCTATATCCGCCCTGGCCAGAGACTTCCAGTTATAGCCAATCGAACACAGCACACCATCAACTCCCTATACTGGGAGAGACGAAACCCCTCCTATCGCTCATTGCCTCCATGTGATTCGGGACTGTACCCAAAAGCCACCATTTTGCACGCCCTCTTGGACGTGGTAAGGTGGAAATCAAAGCACAGTGGGAATCACACAAGACTCTATGAAGATCTCGGGTCTACAGACTACCCTGTACCAGTGTCACCAGAGAACTGCCATCTGACGTGAGGTATGATACCATCTGGGAGTTCTCGGCGAGTCCGTTCAGTGTACCCAGTCTCCCCTGAGTACCCGTACACCATCTTTGATGTCAAACACCGATGGATATGGGATCATCCATCACCCATCATATGGGTCAAGATGCGTATACGCTAGTCTACTATGGTGTATCGATGCCCTGTCTCGATACACCCTCGACTAGGAACAATTATAGGATGTACTCATAGACTACCGTGGCCCCACTAGTATGATCTCATCATAGTCCCAGTAGTCGAGTATATATCCTAAGGGCTTTATCAACATGTGAGAGCAAGACAGTAAACTAATATAAGTCAACATGTTAAGACAAAGTGAAACCAAATAGCATACTATCATGTCGAGCAAGAAAGTCCTCTCTATATATATCCAAGCATCCACTATAATATACATCGTATGTACAGTAATGGCCTCTAGGGCATATATATAACTAACAATCTCCCACTTGCACTAAGGCCAGCTGTTGTAGTATCTCATACCCAGCATCCCGAAGAGTCTCTCAAACTGTGTCTAGGGAATGACCTTCGTGAGCGGATCCACAGTGTTGTCCTTCGTATCAACTCTCCTGACCTCGATCTCCCGGCGATCAACTATCTCCTGGATCAGGTGATACCGCCTCAGAATATGTCTGGACTTCTGATGGGACCTGGGTTCCTTAGCCAAAGCCACATCTCCATTGTTATCACAATACAAAGGTATTGGATGCTCAATGGATAGAACCATACCAAGTTCAGCAATGAACTTCTTCATCCAGACAACCTCTTTTGCAGCATCGTTGGCAGCGATGTATTCAGCCTCCATCGTCGAGTCTGCAACAGTTTCCTGTTTGGAACTCTTCCAACACACCGCCCCTCCATCGAGGGTAAAGACAAATCCCGAGTGCGACTTAGAGTCGTCCTTATCACTTTGGAAGCTCGAATCGGTAAAGGACTCTACCTGGAGTTCTCCGTTACCATACACCAAGAACATCTCCTTAGTTCTTCTCAAGTACTTGAGAATGTTCTTCACAGCTATCCAGTGACTCTCTCCAGAATCTGCTTGATACCTACTCACTACACTTAGTGAGTATGCTACATCGGGTCTGGTACATAGCATCACATACATGATAGAGCCTATTGCCGAAGCATAGGGTATCCCTTGCATGCGAGCTCTCTCCAAATCAGTCTTGGGAGACATCTCTTTGGAGAGAGTGAGTCCAGAGATCGTGGGTAGGTTCCCACGCTTGGATTCTTCCATACTAAACCTCTTTAGTATGGTGTCAATGTACCTGGATTGGGACAATCCCAGTATCCGTTTAGATCTATCTCTATAGATCATAATACCCAGTATGCAGGAGGCATCACCAAGATCTTTCATTGAGAATCTTTGTGATAAGAAGAGCTTGACCGTTTGCAGCATAGGAACATCATTTCCTATCAAGAGTATGTCATCGACGTACAATACGAGGAAGACAACTTTACTCTCTGCAACCTTTTTATATATACAAGGTTCATCTACGTTTTTGATGAAGTCAAACTCTTTGACTACAACATCAAAGCAGATGTTCCAACTCCGCGATGCCTGCTTTAACCCGTAGATGGATTTAAGCAGCTTGCACACCTTTCCGCTGCTCCCACTATCTACGAAGCCTTCTGGCTGAGTCATATACACGCACTTTTCTAAATCACCATTTAGAAAGACGGTCTTAACATCCATCTGCCAGATTTCGTAGTCATGGTATGCAGCAATGGCAAGTAGGATCCGGATGGACTTAAGCATAGCCACCGGAGAAAAGGTTTCGTCATAATCCACACCTGGTCGTTGACGAAAACCCTTTGCAACAAGTCTAGTTTTGCAAGTCTCAACTTTTCCATCCACACCAAGTTTCTTCTTAAAGATCCATTTGCTCCCAATGGGTTTTACCCCTTCAGGAGCAACTTCCAAAGTCCATACTTTGTTGGTGTACATGGATTCCATCTCAGATCGCATTGCATCCAACCACTTCACAGAGTCCCCTCTCGTGATGGCCTGCTCGAAGCTATTCGGGTCATCATCTTCCATGATGCAATCCTCGCTCCCACCATCAACGAGAAAACCGTAGTATCTCTCAGGTGGATGAGAAACCCTACTAGATCGGCGGAGAGGCTGGGGTTTGTTGGGTACTACTGAATCCTATGGTTCCACTAAATCTTCAGTTGCAGTTTGTGTCGCTGGAACCTCTTCCAGCTCTACCTCTCCGCCATTAATTTCTTTTGCAAGAAATTTTTTTTCTAAAAAGGTGGCATATTGAGAAACAAACACCTTTTGTTCCTCACCTTGGTAGAAGATATATCCATAGGAATCTTTTGGATATCCCATAAACTTACATAAACTTGATCTTGCCTCGGGCTTGTCCGGATTTTGCTTTTTAACATAGGCCGGACAACCCCATATCTTAACTCGTTTAAGAGATGGTCTCTTCCCATTCCAAATCTCATATGGAGTGGTAGACACTGATTTAGTTGGAACTCTATTCAATAGGTATGTGGCTGTCTCCAGCGCATAACCCCAAAAGGAAATAGGTAACTCAGCGGTGCTCATCATAGAGCGCACCATATCCAATAGGGTGCGATTCCTCCGCTCCGATACACCGTTGTGTTGTGGTGTATAGGGAGGAGTTAGCTGAGAGAGAATCCCATTCTCTTTTAGATAGTCTAGCAACTCATTGCTCAAGTATTCTCCTCCTCGATCAGATCGAATGATCTTAATACTTTTGCCCAGTTCTCTACTTCGTGCTTATATTCTCTGAATTTCTCAAAAGCTTCAGACTTATGTTTCATCAGGAACACATGTCCGTATCTTGAGAGATCGTCAGTGAATGTAATGAAGTAGGAAGAACCGTTCCTATCATGTGTAGACATGGGACCGCATACATCACTATGTATCAGCCCTAAGAGTTTTTCAACTCTTTCTCCGTGTCCACTAAACGGAGTTTTGGTCATCTTGCCTTGAGATATGACTGGCAAGTGTCATAAGATGAAAATTCGAACGGATTCAAATATCCATCCTTATGCAATTTGGCTAGTCGTGTCGCATTGATGTGACCAAGTCTACAATGCCACAAGAAGGATTCGTTCATTTCTGAACTTTTTCTCTTATGTGTGTTTTGTACATTAAGAATTGTAGTTTGATTTAGAACGTACATGCCATTATTTAACGATCCTGATCCTATCAACTTTTGATTCAGGAATATGTTCATAACATTATCATGTATTACAAAATTATATCCTTCTTTATTCAATAAAGAAACTGATATAATATTGCATATCAGGGTCGGAATGTAATAGCACTCATTCAGAACCAATGTATTACCTTTTGGTAACACAAGGTGATATTCGCCAACAGCCTTGGCTGCAACATCTGCACCATTCCCTACTCTTACGGAATGATCACCCATTCCTAGTTCTCTACATTTACGTAGCCCACGTAACGTATTACATAAGTGGGATCCTGATCCGGTATCTAATACCCAGGACGTAGAGTGAACTGAGAAACAGTTCTCAATAACTAACACTTCCGAAGAAGATGCATCAGCATGCTTGTTTTTCGTTTGGGCGGTGTGAGAATCCAGATATTCTCCTATTTCCTGCTCATTCTTATAACACTTATAAGAAAGAACGGGACCAACGTTCCCTTACTTAGTATAATAAGCGGGTTCAGTCAATACATCCATATTATTATCTTGATTAAGGCCTGACATGGTCGCTACCTGGAGAGAGAGAGAGAAGGAAACACTTTAGCGTTTGCTCTTGCAAGATTAGATTGGTTATTATCTTATCTAATCAGAATGTCTCCCACTGTTTTTATCAAATCTTCCTTCAAACCCTAAAAGGTAAGACTAGCCGGGATTAATTACACCTTACAAGTTCGCTAATCTTTCAGCCAGATCAGTGTTGGTACTTTGAGGGAGGTTCCCCGTGCTTTCGCACGGACCTAATTAAAATAAACCCTGTTTTCCCAGAGGCTTAACCCCGTTAACACCTTTCTAGACACCTACTTGATCGGCTAATTGTCCTGTGTAAGATTCTCCCAGGAGTAACTCTTAATCGCAGTGGGTATCAGGATCCATCTATCTCATAGAAGGTATGCAATCTCATTGCAAATTTCAACACTTGAAATTCCCGATAATACTTTTACCCCTATCGTGCTATGACCTTGACGCAGGCCAACAAACCATAGTCCGCTAGTCAAGTTCAACCCGTACATTTCTTGATTGAATTAAACCCACCCGTACGACCCTTGACGCAGGCCAACAAAGTCGTACGACTACCCTAATCCAATCACATCTCATGTTGCAGATAAGTACTAGTTAGCTACCGCACACTATGCCTTGACGCAGGCCAAAAAACGTAGCACGAATACTAAGTAATATCTATCTGAAATGTCGGAGGGTTACGCAGGTTTTTTTCATAAAACCATGAGCGTAATGAACTTGATATCATTGTAGAAACAAGTGATTTTGAAAATGAGTGTTTTTGAGGCTTTTCTAGTTTCGCTAAAGAGGTCACTCCCGGCGAAGGGATCTTGGCTCTTTCCTCATCGAATAAGGTGCAGGATATTTCATAAATACCGCTGTGCAAAGCAAGAACTATAGAAGCAATCAAAAACAAAACCGCGAGTTTGTAGCATCTGCCAATTTTGCTAAAGAGGTCACTCCCGGTGAACGGATCTCGGCTCTTTCCTCATCGAATAAGGTGCAGGGTATATCATATATACCGCTGTGCAAAGCAAGACTGTAGCTACCCTTTTTTATAAAGTTTTGATTCTACAACATCTTTTAGGTTTCTTTTCTTTTATTAATCTCATTAATAAATCCCATCAGTTATGCTTCCTAAGCATCACAGAACAAACGAAAGCTGTAATATTTATATATCATCATATATATTGTATAAGCATTCATCTCAGGCAGTAATATGATCTCATCACAGAACATTGCAGCAGAAGATAGCATATGAAATATTGGATATACTAGGACGTCTGTGTTTTACATCGAGCCTGTATAAAACACGGATTCCACGGTCGCAATGAATAGCCAAACCCACATCCCTAGACCCCTACGAGAGCGGCAAGAAACACTGCCAATTCTAGGGTTAGGAGACCCGGTATCGACTCCTCGAGATGGCCTCCCATTGTACCCTAGAACCCGGTTACTTGTGCTCCCCTCCTTGGGTCTACCTAATGCGGAAAAGTAAATAATATACAATGGTGACATCAACCTCATCCCGGAAGTGCCCCAATAAAAGAATATTACATACAAATGAATTTTACATGAATGAAAATAAAAACCCTCATCTCACATAAAACCCCCGGCTATTCAGAACACGACGATCCAATATAACATATCATAACAACATATAATATCTCATATCATCAACGTAAGCAAGTATGCGTATCCCGACTGTCGTTGATGTATAGCAACGAAGCCGGCGATACACCACATACTATGCTTACGGTCACAGAAAAGAAAGTGTAAAACTACAAAATTTGGAATCCACAAATACTTTAGACATCTTAAATCCGAAATATCACATACTTCGCATTTCATGCCTAACTATATGAATTCCACATATTGTATCACATTCCAGATAAATAGACAATATTAAACTTTCCGATCGAATAATCAAATACCCAATATTTCCCAAATAGCTCAACACTTGAGCGGAGTTCAAAAAATCCCAGAACATGTCACAGCCCCAATGAACCAGCCGTAGAAGGGTCAAACTAACGCCTCACATGTGGCAACGCTAAACTACCACAAACCCTAGGGTTCAGTGGAAGTTTTGACGGTCACATAATCGAGTTAAGGTTACGTTCTTCTAGAGGGTCCACAGATATGCTTGCATGTTTTTCCGAAAGTTTTAAACCCTAGAAAAATTCAACACTTGAAAGTTTTTCGTGTCGGGTAAAAGTGAGTTATTGATATCCGTTCGAACATTTTAACACGTTCTAAATTATCCGGAAAACTAAACGAAGTTAAACTTTCCGATCGAATCAACGAATACAAAAGATTTCCAGAACACTCAACACTTGAGCAATATTAAAAATTCCCAGAAGTATATACTAATACCAACGGATAAACCATACAAATACGAGTCCCTAATTCCCAAGTACGGCCGCGGAACCGCCGCGCAAAGCATGTTCCTGCCGCGGTTCCGCGGTGACTTGAGGGTATTAGTGGTTCGTGTTTTACAGTAATCCTTAGAATTCCCTGCTGAATTTTCTGAGTATTTTTAATACGGAAAAAATCATATTTTAAAAAAATTTCCAAAGAGGGGTCAAAATCGATGTTTTGGGGTTCGATCGGACTTTTAACTTCGTATACACGTCGCCTAATGCTCTAGCTAGGATCTGGTACCACTGCAGGGTTACTAGGCACTGTCACAAGGGTCTATAAGGCATCAACCATGCCCGATTTAAAATTTAGAAGTTCCGAACAACCTAAAGCGAGGATCTTTGCTAGATAATTAGGGTTAAACATGCAAGTAAACATCTTTACATCTAAGAGAGAGGGATTACAACCTTTGTAGTCCGCTCCTTCGCTTCATAAGCTCCGAGTAGTAGTCGCTTCGCCGCGATCCATGATCTCCCGGACTCAAGAGAGTTTTCACAAGCCGAACGATCCATGCTTGCTTGTAGTCTTCCTTTTCGAAGATGATCTACCTTGAAGTTTCTTTAACTCAAGCTTTCACTTCTATAATCAAGTATTAATGAAGTGAACACCCTAATCTAAGTGGCTAGATTAGATGAGGATGATGAAGTAGAAATTTGGCTCTCTTTTATTATCAATTTCTCACACACACTCATCACAAAATCAAAAGCTAGTAAGCTTAAGGAGGAAGAAGAAGATGAAGTCTTTTGTGATGAATAATGAATGGTTGTTCTAATTACAAATGCAACCCATGGTTAATAATGAAAGGGCTAACCATTGTAGAGATTTAACTAGGGTAAAGGGTTCGGGTTGGGTTAGGAAATATCTCCACAAATATCAACACATAATATCTTAGTGATTGATACGAAAAAGTGTTTGTAGTAATTAACCGCAATCAGAACGGTGTCGCGTGTAGCTAGACCAAGATGAGTGATCAGTCGAAAATAATGTATTTTTAACACGGCAATTTCCCTATCATTTGCACTCATTTAGAAGTGTTCGGTATTCATATTTCACATATTAGCAAATCAGTCATAAAATATCAGATTTCATGTGTTAGACTTTTAAACCGGCACTTTAAGGGAAATTGACAGCATTTTATGGCATCGCATCATCTCTATATTGCGCAACACTTGTCTTGAGAAATTGTGCAGGAAAATCCGGAAGAAAAGCCAAAATTGTCATTTTGCTGATCAAACATTACGCCAACTCAAAGACCTGAGAACTGGTAGCAATCTAGAAGGAGATATTAAATTCAACATATCCTATAAAGGCCCACAATTTAGCCCAAAACAGCACAAGAAATTCCAAGCCATGAAGCCCCAAAAGAGCCGCGGAACCGCGGCGGGAGCCGGCTTGCGCCGCGGTTCAGCGGCGGTTTGGCCACGTCAGCAAGTCATTTTCAGTGCGCAATTTGTATCTCTGGGCCCACATTCCTTTCTGATACTTCAAATTCCAGAAGGATCTCGAAGCTACTGCCAGATCAGCAAAGATCATTAAGCAAGGCTAATCTTAATTAAGCTCCTAACAAACTATTTCTAGAAGCTCCCTCCTAACTAATCACATCTAGAAACTTCTCCTCTAACTAACTTTTGGAGGGAAATTCAAATTTCCTCAACAAACTTTTGGAGGGAAACTTAAAATTTGAAATCCTAGATCTAGGGTTTGGATATCTATAAATAGAAGCCTAGACCTAGGGTTAAAAGCTAACCAATCTTTAGTTCTTCATTAGTTCAATAATCTTTAGTCTTCTTCAATTCTTCATCTTCTTCCACAAGTCTAGTGACAAGGCTTGTGCGAAACCCTAACCCTAATTCCAATCCAAATTCAAGATCTTGAGTACCAAATCAAGTGAGAAGCCTTCAACCTTTTATGAGCCGAGCCGATCTTCAATCAGGCAAGTGATCCAAGCCGATCCGCGACTCACGGGGACGAGCGAAGCCAAATCGACGATCGAGTTCTTCCTCTTGTAGTTCTTGAGCGAATGTAATGAAATTGTTGATATAAATAAAAGGTGAAATTCTTTAATCTTTCTTTCTTTTAATTCTTACATCATGATTAGATCTCAATTTGTAATTGTGGTTCTTGTTATGATGTTTGAGTAAAACTCCGCTCGTTAAGGAGTCGAGACGATCAATAGAATGATGATGTAACAAATCTTAAAACGATTCTTAAGTCCTACGGGTTTTGTAAACCCTAGCAAGTTCAAGAATCGATGACCTAGTTTCGTTGCGATGCTTTCTTGATTGTGATCGCTCGAAATTAGGGATCTACGATCATTTCTTGAATTTACTAGAGGCTAGAATATGAATGATATCGATGAATGAACAAGGGATAAATGATGAAACCCTAGTTTCACTAGAAATCCCTAATTCTCGTCGATCATCATCGATCTAGTATCAATTCATCGAAGGATAAGAATACGTAATTGTAAGATTACATCACATCTATAGATCCGATCGATTCCTATGAGCCTCATTTCGATTCTTGATATTTGGTTTGGAAAAATCAACAAACTATCAATTCTTGATTCTATCTTTTTCTTGTTATTAGATCTAGATTTTTCTAATTCTTGAACTTCAATTCTTTAAATCATGAATTGTTTTGTTTTCTTTTCTTTAAAGTTTCGACTCATCTAATTCAAAAGACGAACGATTACACTGTCCCTGTGGACGATCCGCACTCACTTACAATCTACATCCGACACCGTAGTTGATTGCGGTCAAATAATTTTTGGTTGTGATTTCTTTACAATTTCCAACTACACAAACAAGAATTCTTTTCAATCAAATGGCGCCGTTGTGATGTTTGAGACCGTTATCGGGAATCATTTGATTTGATTTACACAATCGGAAATTTCTCATTCAATCAAATGGCGCCGTTGCCGGGGATAGTGCGCTTATTGTTCGTATTTTGAAATTTGAGTTGAAAAATTTATTCCATTATAATTTTTAGATCAAAATTCGTGCAAACACTAATATGTGTTGTTGTGATTTGATTGCGAGGAATTCTGGAATTTGTGGAGCTGTGGAAAAAAATTTTCTGAATATTCCAGAGAGCTCAGAAGACAATTAGTAACAGTACCAAAAATTTCAGTGCAGTGATCATTTCAAGGGACCGCGATTCCGCGGCATTAGCGCCCATTTGCGGCGGATCCGCCGCGTTCTGACGTCATCATTCCACCAAACTTCTTCAGGTACCTTCTTACCTTCTTCTCTCTCCTCTTTTAGCTCCAACTAACAAATTTCTGCAGGTTTCTTTGCAAATAATCGCAGCGCCGCGCAAAAAGCAAAAATAATTTGTGCGTGTTTTGATTCTTGTGGTTGTTGCATATTAATACGGAGATTAAGGGGCAAATACCAAATCCAGATTAGGTGGGGAATTCACTATCCTTCCTAAGCCCCGAAAATCGCATAATTGCATCCGCATTTACCCCAATTAACTAAAAAATTGTTGGAGATAGTGCCCTCAGAGTCAATTATTGGATCACAGGCACGTGATTACAATGATTGAGGGAGGACCTATCCCGGTAGGACAGTCTTACTCGAAATGATAGTATGCTATCTGGTTTATCTTTATCATCGTGTACTGCTTTAGGTGACCTGGCATGTCGCTATTACACGTTGATAGAGCCCCTAGGATTCTTGCTTGACTGCCGGCAGTATGATGGCGATCATATACGTGGGAGCTGGTAGTCTATAAGCACATCCTTAAAAGGTCCCTAGTCGTAGGAGTTTCGAGACAGGGCATCGATACTCCATTACTAGACTAGTGTATACAGTCGAGACCCCGACGAGGGGCGGTGGCCGGTCTCACAAGCCACTGGTGTCAGTTGGTTCACCTAAGATGTATACAGGTGCTCATTGGGTTATGAGTACACCGGACAGGACTCGCCGGGAACCTGCTAGTTGGGATTATACCAGACGTCAGATAGCAGTTCCCTGGTGACATGTGTACAGGTTAGTTCATCGACCTGAGATCGTCATTTGTCTCGTGTGAGTTCCCACTGTGCTTTGATTACTACCCTACCACGGCTCAAAGGAGTCGTGCAAACAGGTTTTAGTTGGGTACAGTCCCGAGCCACATGGAGGCAGTGAGCGGATCTTCAGGGGTTCGTCTCTCCCGGTATTGGGGGTGAGGTCGCTCTGTGTCTAGGAGAGCCATTACGCAAAGCCCTCGGCCGAGGCAGGAGATTTACTGGTAGGTATTCTAGTAGTATCTCAGGGCGTTCTGGGCTACACTCCGACACGATTTGTACCGCTTTTGAGGGTCTGACTTTTACCAACCCCCTAGGCCCGACATGCGATGCTCATAGACGAACGGACCGGACTGTACGGATATTGTCACTGACAGGCTCAGTAGGGTGTCAGGATGAGTTCGCTCATCGACGTCCCTTTTGGTCAATAGCTGGTGGCCCGTCACGTATTGGCTTATACCTCTGACGTGCTAGTGGTTAAATCCACAGCCATAGTATTGACGAGTCTTTAGAGTCCACCACACTTTCAGTTACTCAAGCTTTCGGGCGAAACGCTGTAGAGGCCGTATGGAGATATGGCAGGGTCCGATCAGATACGTGCGGTATTGCACGGATCAGGATCGGACAGTTTTGTACTAGTGGCCGTATAGTTATATGGCAGGGTTCGATCAGATACGTGCGGTATTGCACGGATCAGGATCGAACGGATTTTACTAGCCGGCTTTTGGTTTAAGCCGGTACTAGTTTAGTACAGTGTAGATTTTGTCTCATTGCATTTGTATCCGGTCGGAATACAGATGCGGGTGTGTATGCACAGTATGGGGTTTTCCTGTAATTTATTACGGGACCAGTTTTCTGGAGTTGCCAGTTTGCATTCCATTCCGGCCGGTTTTCCTTTGTTCTTTCCCGGCCGGACTTTTCTGATGGAGGGGGTAATTTGCAGTTTTGCAAATTACTTTTGGTGGAGGTTTTATTTGTAAGATGATTTATTATGATAACCTTTTTAGATACCATTCATTTCATGCTTTATTGTGAAAAGTTTGGATTTGAGGTTGATGTAAGTTTGATGATGATTATGTCTTGATGTGGTCACCACTTGCTTTACCCTACACTCACCTCCCTTCATGCTTCATATTCCCTCCTCCACCATTCTCATTTGGATGATAAGTTTTTCATGAGAAAAAAAAAGAAAGAGAGAAGAAGAAGAAGAGAGCTTCATCTTGAGAGTTTCATCCATGATCTCATTTTCTTGCTAGAAAAATGCAAGCACCATTTTTCTATTCTTGATTCCTCCATCACCATGGCAACAAACCCCAAAGAGACATACCCTCTACACTACACATTCTACAGCATATCTTGAGCATGTCGAGTTGCCGGATTCATGCCCGAGTTGCCTCGGTATTGAGGCGGGAGCCCGTAAAAGACGCAGGCAATGTCGTGCCCTTTCCGGCGAGGAGGCGACGATATGGAGACTACACTTTCCGCGGGAGATCGGGACGATGACGAGAAGACCGGAGGACTCGGATCACTCGGTATACTTCTCACCCTATCTCTTGATTGCTAGCATTAGGTTAATGGTTACGATCTGGGTTTTCTTTGTCCGCGGTAGCGCCGGTTTCCGAGTAAGGAAAAAATTTTGATTCCTCATTTTGGCCTCGAGTACGAGGCCGGGGCGCTGCCGTGGCGCAACATGGTATCAGAGACACGCCATTAACCTTTCCTAACTTGTTCTAATGTGTTTTTCAGTTCCGATCGACCGAAATTCCAAAAACCGTATTTTTCCTTCACATCAGTTTCTGTCGAAATTTTTTGGAGTCTAAAAATTTTTCAGGTGGTCTCAGAATGATGTGCAGGGAGTTCTAAGAACACTGGAAAAATTTGGTGACACGATTCCTCCGTACGACCGCGGAAGCGCGGCCATAACCCCCTTTTGGCCGCGCTTCCGCCGCAGGAGTGTGGGTTCGTGTGATTATTTTTTTGCAGTGGGCTTATTGGCTGTAATTAGGGGTTTTGGAATATTAAAATTGGGCCCAGGTTTTCTGTGAGTGCTACAGTTTTGATTGGGGGCCCACTTGTTAATTTTTTGGTCAATCGGAAAATTTTAAACACATTTTTCACAGTATTTACATTATATCTGCGACCGTGAATGTCACTCGATCGGTCAATCCGGTCTAACTGCTATAGCCCGGTTAGACGGATTTGCGAACGTGATTTTCACGATGATGTTCTATGTATTTGCTGTGTTGTTGCGGATCGGTCGTGGGGGATAGCCTGGATGCAATGCTAGTACAGTGTTGTTGTATTATGTACATTTGATATTGCGGGGCGAGCGTCCGACATGTGGACTGCCGTCACTGCCTGATTGTATTATTCTTTTGGGGCACGACCTGGTTGCGGTCGATGTACCCGGTGTATGTATATTTTACTTTCTGTACTAGGATTACCCCGCGGAGGAGTGCACGGATAGCCGGGTTCTAGGGGGCAACGGGCCCACATCTCATGGCATTGAGACGGAGGGGGATTCACTCTAGGATTGGCAGGCTATTCGCCGCACTCGTAGGGGGTACAGGTTGACCCAGGAAGGGTGCCCAAGTTACCGGATTCCGTGAAGTGCTGGGTGGTCCATTCACGGTGCTGGAGGGGGCTGCCTCGCTTCAGGTTTTGGCGGGTGACTTGCCGCGCCCGTAGGGGTCTAGGATTTCATTGCACAGGCTATCCACACGACCAGGGGAACGTCGGGTTTCAGCAGCGGCTCTGTGAAACCCGGGGCTTCCAGATATCTGTATTGTTCTGTGATACTGTACATTTCTGTGATGTTGCATTTCTTATCACGCCTTGAGCGAAATATAATATATTGGTATATATATTAGTAGATGTTGTATATGTTTTACATCCGCGCTAGTCCAGTCCCCGCTCTGCCGTTAGTTAGCTAACCTAACGGGTGATGACGGGACCCAGTGGCAAATGCGGATGGCATATACGTACGTCAGTATATTTTCGTTCTTTGTGGTGTGATTAATTGATGGGACTGCATTGATTCGGATCAATGCAAGCTAAACAAACCTATTCTGATGTTGTTGGAACATTTTTCAAAAAGCTGTTATTGCAAGGACGTTCACTTTTGTTTTGCATCGTGGTATTCATTTGGAATATCCTGCTCCTCAGTCGACGAGGCAAGGGCCGAGATCCCTTCACCGGGAGTGACCCCTTGGACAGAAGTTTGCATCAGGGCAATAACTTCACTATAGCCGATTACTTTTGCTTTGCATCGTAGTATTCAGTTGGAATATCCTGCACCTCATTCTACGGGGAAAGAGCCGAGATCCCTTCACCGGGAGTGACCTCTTTAGTAAAGGTTTTCGTCACTATATTTTTATAAAAGACTATGCAGTTCCTTCAACGATATCAAGTTCATTACGTTAAAAGTTTTTCGCCAAAAACTAGACGTAGCCCTCCGTCATTTCTTACAAGTATTACTTAGTATTCGTGCTGCGTTTGTTGACTGTGTCAAGGCGTAGTGTGCGGTAGCTAAGTAGTGTTTGTTTGCCGCATATAAATGGGATTGGTTAGGACAGTCTTGCGGCCTTGTTGACTGTGTCAAGGGCTCGTACGGGTGGGTTTAATGCAATCCAGAATAATGACGGGTTGAACTTGGCTAGGACTCTTTGATTTGTTGACTGTGTCAAGGTCACTTGGGTCCTAGGGGTAAAACTTTCATCGGGAGTTTCAAAAGAACTGAAACTTGCCAGGCATGCGCATACCTTCTGGAGTGTGGTGACTTCAGTGGATTCCGTCAAGTTATCATGCGATGATAGTTGGATCCCGATTCCCACTGATGAGTTAGTTTACTCCTCGGGTGACCCCGACTAATTCTTCTTTCAGGTTTGGAGGAGAATTTGAGGTACAGTGGGAGGTTTCCAGATTAGGCAAAGTGATAACCATTCTGATCTAGGTTAGAGTGCACGCTGAGTGTTTCTTTTCTCTCTCTCTTTGGCAGCGACCATTGACCCGACCCTGGACTATGACTCAGTAACCAAGTTGACCGAACCTTCTTAACACTGGCTTTTGGATTGTCAGAGTTGCAGACCTCATTGCCACTCCTACTTTTACCCTTTTCTCCAGAACACCCCGCATTACTGCGAACGTCCACTTCCATTGGACAAAACCATCGTATGGTTATATACGAACTCGAAGGACTTCGAGGATGGTTTCTGGTTCTGGAGAAAAACGAATAGGATTATTCAGTTGTCTTTTCTTTTCACCTTCTCTCAGGTTGCGAGTACTCCTTGGTTTAGGAGTAGTACACCTATTACGCAAATTGGATAGTCTTCTGCCAAACCCTAGGCTGGTGCCGACCTGTAGGGAATGAAGAAAACCAGTTAGCCTAAATGGTGTACAGAAGGTATTAAGTTCAGACAAAGCAAGGGATTAGTAAGAGGGCAAAGTAAATTGCGACAGATATTCACGACCGAACCAAGTATTTCTTCGCCAATCCTAAATCACCTTTGTATTTCTCCAGGACACTCCGTATCACTACGAAGATCCACAGTTTATTTGGATACTCCATCGTATGGTTATATAAGAACTCGAAAGGAACTTGTTCCAGTTCGGGGATGGATCCTGGTTCAGGAGAAATAGGAATAAAGTACATTCAGGTGTCTTTTATCTTCACCTTCTCTCGCATTGCGAGTGCTCCTAGGATTAGGACAGTACACCCTTTATGCTTTTTGGATAGTCTTCTTCCAAACCATAGGCTGGTGCCGAACGGTAGGGAAAGAAGAAAACCATTTGGCTTAAAGGGGTGTACAGAAGGTAATGACTAAAGACATATGAAGGGATTTGGAGAGGTGGCAAAGAATTATACGGTTATAGTTGTGAATCTGGATAATGGAAGAGGCATTACTAGGAATACCAGGATACCCCAACGAAACATTTCAATGTTTCAGTTTCACTGTGTACTGTTAATGGAAAACTGATTTCCCGATTAGACACTTACTCCAGGGTATGTATTTACCAGGTATGATTCTCACATCTGTATGGTTTTACAAGATGATGAGTGGGAGTAAGTTATTGGGAATTGGGTGATCATCCTCATTATATCGGGATTCGTTGTAATCGGTGATATTTGAGGAAGTCACCTGGGTTGTTTGCCGGACGACAATTATTGGTTTTGAATATCCGCTGTTATGCACCAATTTCAAATTGATATATCTGTACGTCTATTTTTATAGAGTGAGATATACCTTTTTGAAATTATGTCTACGACATTTACCTGTATCAGTGGATGGTTAGGTAAGGAGCATTAAACAGCGGTGTAATTCTTCTTAACCATAAGTACAGTTTTCAACCTACGACGCACAGTGAAAGAGTTGTTAGACTCAGCGGACTTATACAGAGTATTGTATGTTGTCCAGTGTCCATTAGGACAGAGGGGTTGGTCCTCATACTATATTCTGTTTACTTTTAACTTCTCTAGTTCTTAGACATGTGTTTCGTAGAAACACAGGGTCTAAGTTTTGAGGAGTTATAGGTATTTGAATAGAGTAGAGAACCAGGTGTAGCAAGTATCGGGATTCTTCAAAGAGATCGAAGATGTAGATACTTGTGTATGGTATTCAGTTGATAGTAATGATAAAGAGAAATTGCTTCTCTTTCAGGTTACTCATAATTGGAAGCATTCCTAAGTTGAGTAACGCTGATCGGCCTCCTTCCATTTAGTTGACATGCACTGGAGACAGCTGCATGATTTGAATCTGGTTCAATTTAAATCAGTGCCTCTGGTTCTATATTGGATATAGAACAGTTCATATCTTAACGATGTTAAGGTACGGGGAGTTGTCCGGCTTATGCTTAAAACCAGACACTGGACAACTCAAGGCACGTTTCTGTAATGGCTGTTTGTGGGTTGACCCAGGCTATGACGAGGGTTGACTTTCTACCATCTGGATGAACAATAGCAATATTGTTCTAGACTCGCCAAAGTTTTTATTAAAAATGGATTTTTTCAGAAAAAGTAGTGGGAGTATGGTAGAACTGGAAGTGATTCCAGAACCGCAAACGATTACTGAAGATTTGATAAGCAACCTAAAGATTCAATCTGGTTTGACATTCCATTGGTCACTCCGCAGATAAGGTGGGTAACTTCAGGCACCCGAGAGGTACTCCGGTAGCCTCAAGGACGGTGACAGGGAAGTTCTTGTTTACCCACACTTGCCATTGCTGTTGTTCCAGGCTGCGAGACCCGGCAGGAGGATGAGTATAGCGTCGTTCTAAACTAGCTTTGGAAGTGCACGTCTATATGACTCTGCCAGAGGGTTGTCGTAGTCAGTGGGAGCAGCGGAAGCATTGGTGGACATCAGGCTTATGTCTATTTATAGACTAAAGCAGATGTAGCGGAGATAGATCATCTATTTCTGATGTGACAGTCATAGGTTTGACGTCATCAGAATAAGGGGTGGATCTGTTGAGAAGGTAGTAGGAAGTGATATTCCTATACTACGATCGGTTATACTTTGGTCGTCACACAGTGTTTTCTCCACATAGGACTTGGACATTATATCAGACATACTGGTTACTAGATCTATGGTTTTAGATCTAGATTTGGGTGGTTTCCCAATCTGGGTACCTTGACAGCATTCTATGAGTATTTAGAATGGACGACTCCTGACACGGTAGTGTACCTGCAGTTGATAGAGTCACCCTCTCTAAAGGTGTCTTATAGACTAAAGGGGAGAGGGATACTCATGATTGGCAGATCACTTGCTTAGGCAATTGAGTCAATCATGAGATGTCAAGTACCACACCAGATGTTGTTCTTGCACTAGATGCAATAAGTTGATATTGATCCAATCCTGGAGAAACAGTCTGAAGCAGTCTTAGAACATAAGTGGATGTTCTAGGGATATGATAACGACAGCCTCATTTGGGAGACAGTTATCATTCCAGGCTTCCAAGGTGACATGGACGACAAGGAGGTTGTCAGAGTTATAGTTTTCCTTCTGACGAGGGGCAGTATTTTGGACAGGTGGTCCAAGGCAATACTGAGGGTGGCCTGGCGCAGGATACTGATTAAGTTCAGTTGACGATACAGTCTAAGAAGTTTGGATTTGGAGTTCATTTATGAGCTAGGTCCCATCAGACATCCAGACATTCTAAGACAGGTATTGCTCATTTCGGGAGATGGCTTTCTCTGCGAACTTGAGATATAAAGAGACATAGAAAGAAACATCACAGCGGATCCACTCACTGAGGCTATTCCTCGAACGCAATAGTTTCGCAAACGAGTTTTGTGAGACTGACTAGTAGAGGAGTTGGGTGTTCGGTATCACACGGGCTGTGAGTATGCGGCATCGCAATAATTAGCCTTGAGTGCAAGTGGGAGATTGTTGGAGATAGTGCCCTCAGAGTCAATTATTGGATCACAGGCACGTGATTACAATGATTGAGGGAGGACCTATCCCGGTAGGACAGTCTTACTCGAAATGATAGTATGCTATCTGGTTTATCTTTATCATCGTGTACTGCTTTAGGTGACCTGGCATGTCGCTATTACACGTTGATAGAGCCCCTAGGATTCTTGCTTGACTGCCGGCAGTATGATGGCGATCATATACGTGGGAGCTGGTAGTCTATAAGCACATCCTTAAAAGGTCCCTAGTCGTAGGAGTTTCGAGACAGGGCATCAATACTCCATTAGTAGACTAGTGTATACAGTCGAGACCCCGACGAGGGGCGGTGGCCGGTCTCACAAGCCACTGGTGTCAGTTGGTTCACCTAAGATGTATACAGGTGCTCATTGGGTTATGAGTACACCGGACAGGACTCGCCGGGAACCTGCTAGTTGGGATTATACCAGACGTCAGATAGCAGTTCCCTGGTGACATGTGTACAGGTTAGTTCATCGACCTGAGATCGTCATTTGTCTCGTGTGAGTTCCCACTGTGCTTTGATTACTACCCTACCACGGCTCAAAGGAGTCGTGCAAACAGGTTTTAGTTGGGTACAGTCCCGAGCCACATGGAGGCAGTGAGCGGATCTTCAGGGGTTCGTCTCTCCCGGTATTGGGGGTGAGGTCGCTCTGTGTCTAGGAGAGCCATTACGCAAAGCCCTCGGCCGAGGCAGGAGATTTACTGGTAGGTATTCCAGTAGTATCTCAGGGCGTTCTGGGCTACACTCCGACACGATTTGTACCGCTTTTAGGGGTCTGACTTTTACCAACCCCCTAGGCCCGACATGCGATGCTCATAGACGAACGGACCGGACTGTACGGATATTGTCACTGACAGGCTCAGTAGGGTGTCAGGATGAGTTCGCTCATCGACGTCCCTTTTGGTCAATAGCTGGTGGCCCGTCACGTATTGGCTTATACCTCTGACGTGCTAGTGGTTAAATCCACAGCCATAGTATTGACGAGTCTTTAGAGTCCACCACACTTTCAGTTACTCAAGCTTTCGGGCGAAACGCTGTAGAGGCCGTATGGAGATATGGCAGGGTCCGATCAGATACGTGCGGTATTGCACGGATCAGGATTGGACAGTTTTGTACTAGTGGCCGTATAGTTATATGGCAGGGTTCGATCAGATACGTGCGGTATTGCACGGATCAGGATCGAACGGATTTTACTAGCCGGCTTTTGGTTTAAGCCGGTACTAGTTTAGTACAGTGTAGATTTTGTCTCATTGCATTTGTATCCGGTCGGAATACAGATGCGGGTGTGTATGCACAGTATGGGGTTTTCCTGTAATTTATTACGGGACCAGTTTTCTGGAGTTGCCAGTTTGCATTCCGTTCCGGCCGGTTTTCCTTTGTTCTTTCCCGGCCGGACTTTTCTGATGGAGGGGGTAATTTGCAGTTTTGCAAATTACTTTTGGTGGAGGTTTTATTTGTAAGATGATTTATTATGATAACCTTTTTAGATACCATTCATTTCATGCTTTATTGTGAAAAGATTGGATTTGAGGTTGATGTAAGTTTGATGATGATTATGTCTTGATGTGGTCACCACTTGCTTTACCCTACACTCACCTCCCTTCATGCTTCATATTCCCTCCTCCACCATTCTCATTTGGATGATAAGTTTTTCATGAGAAAAAAAAAGAAAGAGAGAAGAAGAAGAAGAGAGCTTCATCTTGAGAGTTTCATCCATGATCTCATTTTCTTGCTAGAAAAATGCAAGCACCATTTTTCTATTCTTGATTCCTCCATCACCATGGCAACAAACCCCAAAGAGACATACCCTCTACACTACACATTCTACAGCATATCTTGAGCATGTCGAGTTGCCGGCTTCATGCCCGAGTTGCCTCGGTATTGAGGCGGGAGCCCGTAAAAGACGCAGGCAATGTGGTGCCCTTTCCGGCGAGGAGGCGACGATATGGAGACTACACTTTCCGCGGGAGATCGGGACGATGACGAGAAGACCGGAGGACTCGGATCACTCGGTATACTTCTCACCCTATCTCTTGATTGCTAGCATTAGGTTAATGGTTACGATCCGGGTTTTCTTTGTCCGCGGTAGCGCCGGTTTCCGAGTAAGGAAAAAATTTTGATTCCGCATTTTGGCCTCGAGTACGAGGCCGGGGCGCTGCCGTGGCGCAACAAAAATATGAGAGACACGCCATTAACCTTTCCTAGCTTGTTCTAATGTGTTTTTCAGTTCCGATCGACCGTCCGCTGTCCGCGGTAGCGCCGGTTTCCGAGTAAGGAAAAAATTTTGATTCCGCATTTTGGCCTCGAGTACGAGGCCGGGGCGCTGCCGTGGCGCAACAAAAATATGAGAGACAAAAATGTGATTTTCCACTACCCTGCCGCCGTCCGTTGGTGCGCAGAATCCACCTCGTATCTCTCTCCAAGAGAGGTGCTATCCAACACGAGGCCCCCTTTCCACATGTCTTTCCATTCCACCAGCCAACGGGGAAAATTTTCAAATAAAACCCCAATACATCAACCTTCTACCAAAATTTCACGGTCCCGAGTCTGAAGACGCATACGTGTTTATCACGAAATTTGAAAATGTATGCGCAATGATGGGTACCTCACAGCTTTCTGTGGATGCTTTCCGTCTTCGTCTTCCCCCATTCACTTTATGCGATTTAGCCGAGAAGTGGCTATATAATACTACCGCACATTCCATTTCAAATTGGGACGAATTCGTCAAAGCATTCCTTAAGAAATTCTACCCACATCAAAAGACAGCTTGAGTCCGTAGTGAAATCTATCAATTCACCCAGCTTCCAAATGAAACATTTTCAAAATGTCTTGAACGTTTCAAGGATCTGTTAGTCCAATATCCACATCACGGCATCCCGAGATGGGAACTGTGCCGAATCATTTATGAGGGCATTAATCCTAACACAAGACAGACCCTTGAATCCATGCGTCAAGGCAACTTCATGACCAAAGATGATGGGGAAGCCTGGAAATTCCTAGAAGATTTCGCTGAAAAATCTTTACAGTGGGAGGGTGTGAGTCAATCGTCTAGGGATGGCAATGATATTTCCATAGGAGTTAGAGCTGACATTGCAGCTTTACACAAGAAATTCGACGCTATGAAAAACAAATTTTTAGCTGCCGCCCTAAACCAAATATCACTCTCCAAAACTGTATGTGGATGCTGTTCTGATCCTTCTCACTTGACGGAAGAATGTCCATTTCAAGGTCATGAGCATACCAATGCCGCATTTCAAAGACCTAGAAACGATCCATCTTCCTCCACATATAATCAGGGTTGGAGGAATCACCCTAACTTTGCTTTGAACCAATCCCAATCTCAAAACACGGTTCCAAACACAAATCATTTCCAAAGGGTCCCTCCACCATAACAGCAGCCATCACTTCAATTGAGTCATCACCCCTTCCAAGCTCAAAACTTCCAAAATCCGGCCAACACTTTTGCACCGTCTAGTCCTTTGCAATTGACCGGTACAGATAATACCTCTGCATTAGCACAAACCTTGGATACTTTCATGAAACAATCCATCCAAGGGACGGCAAGTTTGCAATCTTCCGTCGAGAATGTGATGAAGATCATTGTCTCTCAAAATGAGAATATCAAATCGATAGAAGAACAAATTGCACAACTAAAAGCCGAAATGCGTGCAAGAGAGAAAGGGAAACTTCCATCTCAACCTTTACCCAATCCTGGCTATTCACATCATGTGGATGCAATCAAGTTGAGATCTGGAAGAGTGCTTGACAATCACGTTGGGGAAGAGTTTGATGACACTGATAAATTAATCAATAACACCCCGGCTGAGACCCTTCCTCACACAAACACTTCTAATTCTGACCCCAGTTCTTCTACCCCACAACCTTCTTCCGAGCCTATTCTTCGTTTCCCAAAAGGCTCGCCACTTCAGCCCACCTCTTTTACCCCTCCACGGACGATCCTCACTTCTATTTTGGGATCGGGTCCACACACACTTCCTTCTCCTATGATGGACCCAGCGCTTATTGCTAAAGCACCTTATCCTAATCGGTTAAGGGCTAACACATCAAGTCCACATATGGAGAAGATTATGAACATTTTTAAGCAAGTTAACATCAACATCCCTCTCCTAGATTCTATCCAACAAGTTCCGTCCTATGCGAAAACTCTTAAGAACTTGTGCACTAGGAAGAGGAAGACTCAAGTGCCCAAGAAGATATTCATGGCAAAAACAGTAGACACGGCTTTCCCCCAACAATTACCGAGGAAACGTAAGGATCCTGGATATCCTACGATTTCCATTTCTATTGGGGAAAAACACATTAACCGTGCTCTACTAGACCTTGGCGCTAGTGTTAACTTGCTTCCTTTCTCAGTCTATGAGCAGTTAGGGATCGGAGAGTTGAAGCCAACCCATTGCACTCTCCAGATGGCTGACCGATCAATCACCAAACCTAGGGGTGAACTGGAGGATGTGTTAATAAAAATCGGGGAATTTATATTTCCTGTGGACTTTATTGTAATTGATACACAACCTGTAGGGAACCCCCGGAATCAAATTCCGGTGATTTTAGGTCGCCCCTTTTTGGCCACTTCCAATGCTATCATCAACTGTCGTAACGGTTCTATGACCCTATCTTTCGGGAATAGGTCAATAGAGCTGAACATTTACAAGTTGGGAAGTGTACCCTCCGAACCCACTGCTCAGGTCTGTTCTGTCGACTTAATGGATGTCGACAGCAGCGAATTTGATGATCCTCCTGATACCGATCTTGACTCTTTTCATATGTTGTTGTTTGACCCAACTATGTATCATACACATACGGACTCTTCCACCGAGATGTCCGGGTCAACAATTAACACTGATTATGAACTGTTTTTAGAGTCTGAAGATCACCCCGCACTTTGTGATGACATTATTCATCGGGGTATGGATGGAACTTTTGAGGAGATCTTCGCTGATGAACTCGCATTTTTAAATGACACGGGTGTTGAGATGAATCATCTCCCAATCAATGAAATTGAACCTCCACCCCTTCTTCTGAATTGTAAAAAGAATGCGAGTAATCCATCACATACACTGCATCGTCTCTCTAAAACGAGACGCACACACATTCTATTCCACCACTTAACCTTTCCCCACTTCTTCTTCCACCAACCAGAACACTGCATTGATAAAATTTATAATGGTTGGTGTTAACTTTCGGTCTTTGCAAAGCTTGGCATCGACCAATGATTTTTGACCCCCTCATGTGATTTTCAAAGCTTAACATTGTATAACTCAAGTTTGGGGGGTCATTTTTTCTGGGTCTTGAAAAAAAAAAGAAAATTTTTACAAAATGATGAGCCAAAAATAAGTTTGGGGGAGGATCTTCACTTAAATATTTTGCCCCCACTAATAAATTCCTCCCAAGCTTACAAGGTTTTCGAGATTTAGCAGATGGCAACAGTGAGGACACTGTTGAAAACAAGTTTGGGGGAGGTTTGTGCTTATTTTCGCATCATTTGCATCATACCATTTGCATAAGCACAAAACATTTTCAAAATCTAAAAAAAAAAAATTTAAAATTTTTCAAAAGATAAAAATATTTTTTGTACATAAATAAGATAATAAAAGTTTAGATAGTGAAAAATTACATCCATGAGATTAGAAAAATTTAAGAAAACCAAGAAAATTAGAAGTTTTCTTATACGAACTAGTAATAAGTAGTTATGAGCCGTTGTCCCAAGGGTTAGTAAGATGAAAGACGTCACTAATCTGAGGATAAAAATAAGTCTGAAAAATAGTTTCTATTTTGGAAGCCAAACATTTTGAACGTTGATACCCTGCTATTCGCACTTACACACGTCTTAAAGCCTGGGATAGTAGAGGATACCTTGAAATGCTCTTGTCTTAAAGCCAAAAGTATGAAGGAAATAAAAAAAAAAATGAAGAAAATATAAAGTGGTGAGAAAAATGGACACTGGTTTTGTTATCGCCAAGGGCAATAAAAAAATATATAGCGAGGGTGCCTCTTCACCTAGTGCCCTAAGGCCAACTGGTCTGGGAGTCACTGCTATGCCTTAGGTGGTGCAAGAAGAGGAAAATACACCAAATAAGAAAGCACATGAGTAATCGGTCGGTTAGTACCTCAAGAAGTATTAACGGTCGCATGAAAGTGTGTGAGCAATCTCATCTAAATATTCATTGATTAAAAAGTACTGAGGCTGATGGGCAAGAGTATGATAGCTTGAATTGAATTCTCCGGGTGTAGGGATGTCTTTACACACACGCAGGGTTATATGATCGATGTTTGGAAGAAAGACAGGGATGAAGAATAAGACGATGTTTTATTGAGGGAGGTCGTGATTTCTGACCTCTTTTCATGACCATTAAGATAGGGCTCATGACAATCGAAAAGCTAGCTTAGTTGGAAACCCGAATTTTCAAGGCTTTTCTTTTACAATTCTTTTCTTTAAATGTAATATTCATGATCTTCCTTTTATTATTGGATTTTGTGGGTGCAATCCGCTGAAAACCCTCAGGAGACAACACTCCTCCTACTAGGGACACCTAGAGGTTTAAAGGCTTGTTGCACGTGCTCAGTGCAATCGTGTTGCCAACGAATGTGTGCTAGTTAGTTTTTTTCTTTCTTTATTTTCTCCTTCTCTCTTTTTAATAAACAGTTCGCTCGAGACGATCGAAAGTAAGTTTGGGGGAATTTGATCAGTCGAAAATAATGTATTTTTAACACGGCAATTTCCCTATCATTTGCACTCATTTAGAAGTGTTCGGTATTCATATTTCACATATTAGCAAATCAGTCATAAAATATCAGATTTCATGTGTTAGACTTTTAAACCGGCACTTTAAGGGAAATTGACAGCATTTCATGGCATCGCATCATCCTTATATTGCGCAACACTTGTCTTGAGAAATTGTGCAGGAAAATCCGGAAGAAAAGCCAAAATTGTCATTTTGCTGATCAAACATTACGCCAACTCAAAGACCTGAGAACTGGTAGCAATCTAGAAGGAGATATTAAATTCAACATATCCTATAAAGGCCCACAATTTAGCCCAAAACAGCACAAGAAATTCCAAGCCATGAAGCCCCAAAAGAGCCGAGGAACCGCGGCGGGAGCCGGCTTGCGCCGCGGTTCTGCGGCGGTTTGGCCACTTCAGCAAGTCATTTTCAGTGCGCAATTTGTATCTCTAGGCCCACATTCCTTTCTGATACTTCAAATTCCAGAAGGATCTCGAAGCTACTGCCAGATCAGCAAAGATCATTAAGCAAGGCTAATCTTAATTAAGCTCCTAACAAACTATTTCTAGAAACTCCCTCCTAACTAATCACATCTAGAAGCTTCTCCTCTAACTAACTTTTGGAGGGAAATTCAAATTTCCTCAACAAACTTTTGGAGGGAAACTTAAAATTTGAAATCCTAGATCTAGGGTTTGGATATTTATAAATAGAAGCCTAGACCTAGGGTTAAAAGTGTTAGTTATATGTATGCCCTAGAGGCCATTACTGTACATTGGATGTATATTGTAGTGGATGCTGGGACATATATAGGGAGGACTTTCTTGCTCGACATGATATTTTGCTATCTGGTTGATCTTTACCTTAACGTGTATACTGATCGTCTCTCTGTTACATGTTGGTAAAGCCCTTAGGATGTGTACTTGACTACCTGGACTATGATGCGGATCATACTAGTGGGGACATGGTAATCTAAAAGTACATCCTTCAAAGTCCCTAGTCGTGGGTGTATCGAGATGGGGCATCGATATACCAGTGTAGACTAGCGTGTATCTTCTCAACCCATGCAGATGGGCGATGAATGATCCCATATCCATCGGTGTTTGACATCAGAGATGATATACGGGTGCTCAGTAGAGACTGGGTACACTGGGCGGACTCTCCGAGAACTCCCAGATGGTATTATACCTCACGTCAGATGGCAGTTCTCTGGTGACACTGGTACAGAGTAGTCTGTTGACCCGAGATCGTCATAGAGTCTTGTGTGGTTCCCACTGTGCTTTGATTTCCATCTTACCACGTCCAAGAGGGCGTGCAAAACGGTGGTTTTTGGGTACAGTCCCGAGTCACATGGAGGCAATGAGCGATAGGAGGGGATTCGTCTCTCCCGGTATAGGGAGTTGATGTTGCGCTGTGTTCGATTGGCTATAACAGGAAATCCCTGGCCAGGGTTGCTGAGATTTACTGGTAAGTGTTACCAGTAGTTTCTCGAAGTGTTATAGACCTCATATCGACACGACTTATCGAGCTATTGGGGTCTGACGTTTACTACCCCTAGGCGAGATATGCGACATATCAGACGATCAGACCGGACTGTACGGTAGTGTTACTGGTCGGATTCACTGGAGTGTGAGCGGGCTTGCTCGTCGATCTTCAGATCGCTCAATACCCGGGTGGCCGTTACGTTTAGCAGACCGCTTGCGGCTTGTGGGTGTTTGATATGATCATCACCTGCTGCCGGCGTATTGACGAGTCTTTAGAGTCCTACACAGAGGTTTCCTGGCTCAAGCGAAACGAAATAGGAGCGCATATGAGATATGTGCGGGACCGAGAATAATGCGTGTATGTGATACCGTATTTCATTCTCGCGATCAATGTATCGATTAGGTTATATGCGATATACCCTAGTTATCGAATCAAGGGTTGATTCGATAAACCGATGCATTGCATACTAGTCGGTTATATACGATATGACCGGATCGTTAAATCAAGTGTTGATTTAATGATTTGATGCATAATTATATATTTGATATATTACTTTGCATTAACTAGTATTGGTTCACTTAAGATGGATTTTCTCACTCGGGCGTGCGCATTACATATGCGATATGATTTTGTGCACTTGCTTGTATCATGTTTGATGATACATGCTTTTTGGTTAAGTGTAAAGTATTAACCCTTGGTTAATGAAATGGGTAGGGTTTATTATTTGTTATTCATTTATCTTATTTAATTATCTATTTATTTATGATAAATGAATAAAAGAAAATGCAAAGAGAAAAATGGTGGAATTCATTTGTTCTTTCATGAAGCTTCATGAATGTTTGACTTTGTCACCAATTTTGTCTCATGCTTAACCCTAACCATCTTTTTTAACCATGATTGATTCTCTACACCTAACCATGGTTCTAATATGATAAGTATTCATTTCTTTTCCAATTTTTAATTAACTTATCATATTTAGCTTCTTCTTCTTCTTCATTTCTTCACATGAAGAAAGCTTGCTCCATTAATGGCAAGTGATGAGAATGAGTGAGAAATCCAATTCTAAAGTTTACCCACTTCCTATTTCTTCATCCTCTACCTCTTGCCAAGTAGTAGAGTGTGTTTACTTCACAAGTTTCTTGACTTGATGAAGTCGGAGCTTGATTTAGCGATGCCTCGACGTAGATCATCTTCGGCATGGACATCGACGACCTAGCTCGCTTATTCTTCGACGAAGCCGACGCTAGAGCCAGGGAGTTCACTTGGACAGCGAAGGCACTTCGTTGCGGAGCTATGGAGGTGGACAAACGGATCTACAAAGGTTGTAATTCCGTGTTCCTATAGTTAAGTGTTAACTAGTTTCTATTTCGCCTAGACTTCTAGCAAACGATCCGTAGTCGGGTCTCTCGGCACCTAGAATTTTTGAATTTGGCATGTTCGATGCCTTGTGAGACCTCACTAGAGTTCCTAGGAACCCTACAGTGGTATCAGAGCCTAGCTAGAGCCTTAGGCGAAGTCCCGACGGAATTTGAAGTCCGAACGAACCCGAAACCCCGAATCAAACTTGCTCTCTGTCCAGATTTTAAAATTGTGGATTTTTCAAGATTAAAAATATCCAGAAAATCAAGCAGGGTTTTCTAAGAATTACTGTAAATTTCGTGGGCCTAATTCAACTTTACCACCGCGTTTCAGCGGCACGAGCATGGCTCGTGCGGCTGAAGCGCGGCCGATTTTGTCGTTTTGTGCATTTTGTTTTCACAGTAATTCTCAGATTTCTGTGCTGATTTTCCTGGGATATTTTTATATTTATTATACAGATGAGTTTTCTGGAGTTGTTTTGGGGATTCGGTGTTTCGAACGGATTATCAAATTTTGTCTGTGTGGCTTTCCGGTTAAATTTTAGAATATGTTAAAAAGTTCGACCGGATATAAATACCCAATTTTTCCCCTGTCGGGAAATTTCCTAGTGTTGGATTTTTCCGTAGTTTAACGACGTTCTAAGTAGTGCAAGTAACGCGATGGACCCTCTAGAAGACAACAAACCTTAACTCGATTATGTGACCGTCTTGAACTGCCCTTTGAACCTTCGGGTTTGGGGCAGTACGGCGTGCCACATGTGAGGCGTTGGCTTGACCCTTCTACGGCTGGACCGTTGGTACTGAGGCACGAACTGAATGTCGTTAGACTTATTTCATATGTTGAGCTGTATCGGGAAAACTTGGGTGTTCGATTGTTCGATCGGAAAGTTTGACATTTTCTATTTATCCGGAATGGGATACAATAATTGGAATTCACAAAAGTTATGTGATAACTGAATGAATGTTATAAACGTAGCAATTTAGTCTCACTTGATCGGTTGCCACGGAATTTTGATGTGATCAAAAGTCCATCGCAATCACGTAGTGTACGCGGATACTCGCCGGGTAAACTTAATAGACAGCCTCACTCCATAGCCCCGACCAAGTGACTGTAGGAGAACCCCGTCGCCGAAAGCATCAGTTCGGGTGCTCGCGGTAGCGGTGTTCCGCCTTGGTGCACTTCGTCAACGGTATCGGGGGTGCGGCCGCCTACTGAAGTTTGCGACGAGCATTCGATCAGGGTGTCGGGAATCTTGTTGAATTGCCCGACTTGGTATTGAAAAGTGTTTTCGATAATGAGACTAAAATGCGGGGTTTATAATTGTTAGGCATGCGATGTCTAAGAAATTCATTTGGTCAGGCATGCGATGTCTGAGGTGGTTGCGGATTCCAACTGTTGTAGTTTTACACTTTCTTTTCTGTGACCGTAAGTGTAATATGTGATATCGCCGGTTTCGTTGCTATATGTCAACGACAATTGGGATGCGCATATTTACTTACGTTGATGACATGTGATGTTATGTGTTACTGGATATGTTATATTGGATCGTCGTGTTTGAATAGCCGGGGGTTTTTATGTGAGATGAGTGTTTTTCATTTTCATTCATGTAAAAACTTGTATGTAATATTCTTTTATAGGGGCGCTTCCAGGTAGCGGAAGTTGTCACCGTTGATGTATATTATTTACTTTTCCGCACTAGGATAGACCCAAGGAGGAGGGCACAAGTAACCGGGTTCTGGAGTCCAGTGGGAGACCAACTCGAGGAGTCGAGTCCGGGTCTGCTAACTCCAGAATTGGTAGGGTTGCTTGCCGCTCTCGTAGGGGTCTAGGGGTGTGGGTTTGGCTATTCATCGCGACCGCGGAATCCGTGTTTTATACTGGCTCGTATTAAAAACACGGACGTCCTAGTATATCCAATATTTCATATGATTCTTCTGCTGCGATATCTGTGATGTGATCATGTGATGTTCTGTGATAGATATAGTATATAGTATATATGATATATTATATAGCCGTTACTTATGTTTTACACCCGTGCTAGCCCTGCCCCGCTCTGCCGTTAGTTACCTAACCTAACGGTGCACGAGGGGACATCGAGGCGAATGCGGATGGCATAAGTGTACGTCGTATTTATCTGTGATGTTTAGGTACTTAAATGATGGGACTTCATTAATGTGATTAATGAAAGTAAAAGAAACCTAAGATGTTGTAGAATCGAATTTCAAAATAAAACAGGTAGCTACAGTTCTTGCTTTGCACAGCGGTATATGTGATATATCCTGCACCTTATTCGATGAGGAAAGGACCGAGATCCCTTCACCGGGAGTGACTCCTTTAGCAATAACTGGCAGATGCTACACCCTCGGTTTGTCTTTTGATTGCTTTTAAGAGTTTTTGCTTTGCACAGTGATATATATGATATATCCCGCACCTCATTCGACGAGGAAAGGACCGACGATCCCTTCACAGGGAGTGACTCCTTTAGCAAAACTAGAAAAGCCTCAAAGACACTCCATTTTAAAATCATTTGATTCTACAACGATATCAAGTTCATTACGCAATAGGTTTTCAGAAAAACCTGACGTAGCCCTCCGTCATTTCAGATACGTACTAGTTAGTATTCGTACTGCGGTTGTTTGGCCTCCGTCAAGGCGTAGTGTACGGTAGCTAACTTGTGCTTATCTGCTAGCATATGATGCGATTGGATTAGGGTATTCGTACGGCGTTGTTTGGCCTCCGTCAAGGGTCGTGCGGGTGGGTTTAATTCAATCAGGAAATGACGGGTTGAACTTGACTAGCGGACTATGGGTTGTTTGGCCTCCGTCAAGGTCATAGCACGCTAGGGGTAAAATATTATCGGGAATTTCAAGTGTTGAAATTTGCAATGAGATTGCATACCTTCTATGAGATAGTTGGATCCCGATACCCGCTGCGAGTAAGAGTTACTCCTGGGAGAGTTTTATACACTACAATTAGCCGATCAAGTAGGTGTCTAGAAAGGTGTCAACGGGGTTACGCCTCTGGGAAAACGAGGTTTATATTAATTAGGTTCGTGCGAAAGCACGGGGGACCTCCCTCAAAGTACCGACACTGGCCTGGCTGAAAGATTGGCGAACTTGTAGTGTGTTATTAATCCCGGCTAGTCTTTCCTTTTAGGGTTTGAAGGAAGATTTGATAAAAAGCAGTGGGAGCCATCCTGATTAGATAAAATAATAACCAATCTATTCTTGCAAGAGCGCACGCTGAGTGTTTTCTTCTCTCTCTCTCCTGGTAGCGACCATATCACGCCTTAATCAAGATAATAATACGGATTATTGACCGAACCCGCTTGTTATACTGAGCTGGGGAACGTTGGTCCCGCTCCTACTTATAATTGTTATAAGACAGAGCAGGAAATTGGGGAATACCAGATTTCCCGTGCCGCCCAAACGAAGAGAGTGCATGTTGATGCATCATCTTCGGGTGTGTTCATCATACAGAACTGTTTCTCAGTATCCTCCGCATCCTGGTATATGATACCGGATCAGGATCCCAGATATGTAATCTGTTACATAGGGCTACAAAAGGGTAGAAAAACTGAGAACGGGTGATAAGTTTCATGAGGCAGAAAACGGGGCAAGTGTTGCAGCCAAGTCTGTCGGTCACTGTCACCCTGTATTGTAATACATTGATTCTGAATGTATGTTATTAGATACCGAACCTGATATACAAAATCATATATGTCTCTTTATTAGTAAAGAAACGATAATATTTTGTATTGTTGGATAATGTTTTGAACATTTCCTATATCAAAAGTTGATCGGTTCAGGCACGTTATCTAAATGCATTGATGTTCTAAATCAAACTACAGTTCTTAGTATATGGAACACACACAAGAGGAAGAGTTAAGAAATGAACGAATTCTTCTTGAGGTATTGTAGACTAGGTCAGATCAATGTGACCCGACTAGCTAGAGTTACATATAGATGCATATTTAAATCAGTTTGAATTTACATCTTGTGAAACTCGCCAGTCATGTCACAAAGATAAGATGACCATAGCTCTGTTTATTGGAAACAGAGAAAGAGTTAGTGAACTCTTGGGACTGATACATGATGATGTATGTAAGGTCTCCTGTCTACACATGCCAGGACTGATTCTTTATACTTCATTACATTCTCTGATGATCTTTCGAGTTTCAGACCTATGTTCCTGTTGAAACACAAGTCCGAACCTTTTGAGATATTCACAGAATATAAGTTAGAAGTAAAGAACCAAAATACGGGTATAAGTATTATGTCCTATGATGAGATCAAGGAGGAGAATACTTGAGCACGGAATTCCTGGATTATTCTAAAGGAGAATGAGATTCTCTCTCGGCATTACTCCTCCGTATACACCATAGCACGATGGTATATCGGGGCGGAGCAGATACACCCTATATGATATGGTGTGCTCTATGATGAGTAATACTGAGTTACCTTTTTCCTTAAGGGGGTTATGCACTTGAGAAGCTGCATACCTATTGAATAGGGTTCTAATCAAATCAGTTGCCTACCGCTTCATATGTGATATGGAATGGGAAGAGCCCATCTCTTAAGTCAGTTAAGATTTGGGGTTGTCCGGCCTATGTCTAAAAGCAAAATCCGAACAAGCTCGAGGCAAGGTCTGTTAAGTAGAACTGGAAATGTTCCAGCTATACAAACTACAGCAGATGATTTGGTACAACCAGAGGATTCAGTAGATTCCAACGAACCTCGGCCTCTCCGCCGATCTAGTAGGGTTCCTCACCCACCTGAGAGATACTTCTGTTTCTCTATGACAGTGGGAGCGAGGATTGCATCATGAGATGATGACCCAACTAAATTCGAGCTGGCCATCAGGAGTGAGACTCTGTGAGAATGGCTGGATGTTTATCGATCTGAGATGGAATCCTTATACACCAACAAAGTATGGACTTTAGTTGCTATATCTGAAGGGTTAAATCCCCATCAGGAGCAAGTATATCTTGAGAAGATTACTTGGTGTACATGGAAAAGTTGAGACTTTCAAAGCTAGACTTGATAAAGGTTTTCATCATCAACCAGGCGTGGATAGTGGTGAAACCTCTTCAAGTAGCTATGCTTAAGTCCATCCAGATCCTACTTGCCACGGCTACATACCATGACTACGATATCTGGTGGTTGGGTGTCATGACAGCTCTTCTAAAATGATGTTTTGGAAGAGGGCGTCTATAAGTACACAGCCAGAGGGCTTCGTAAACAGTGGGAGCAGCGGAAACGTGAACAAGATGCTTTATAGGATAAAGCAGGCATCGCGGAGTTGGAACGTTTGTTTTGATGTCTTAGTCAAAGAGTTTGACATCATCAAAATGGTAGATGAACCTTGTATAAACAAAAAGGTAGTAGGGAGTATGGTGACGATCCTCGTAGAGTACGTGGATGACATACTCTTGATAGGGAAGGAGTTTTCTATGCTACGCTCGATCAATCTCCGCTTATCACAATGATTCTCCACATAGTATCAAAGTGATACCTACTAAATCCTGGATTTTGGATCTATGAGATAGATCTAATTGGATGTTAGGAATCTCACTAGGTGTAGTGAGATGGTATCAGTTGATCCTGGGAAGAATCACTGGAAGTGTTCCAGGGTGATAAAGACGACTGAATGTCAGTCGCAGGCATTGTCTTTACCCTCAGTATAGGGACGGTATGTTGGAAGAGTTCCAAGCTAGATACCGTGACATACTAGATGATAAAGGCACGATACATCGCTACTTAAGATGCTACCAAAGAGGCTGTTTGGATGTATAATGGTTCATAAGATGAACTATGTTCCTACCATTGTGAGACAATGGAGTTGTGGCTTTTGCCAAGGAACGTCCATCCCATCAGTGATCCAGACTTATTCTATGGCAGTATCGCCTGATCATGGAGATGGTTGATCTCCAGGCTGATCGAGGTTAGGAGAGTAGACTCAGAGGACAACACGGCGGATCCACTCACGAAGGCCTATTCCCAGAGAGAGACTTTTATGGGATGGTTGAGTATGAGATACTACAACCACTGCTACAGATGGCCCTAGTGCAAGTGGGAGATTGTTAGTTATATGTATGCCCTAGAGGCCATTACTGTACATTGGATGTATATTATAGTGGATGCTGGGACATATATAGGGAGGACTTTCTTGCTCGACATGATAGTATGCTATCTGGTTGATCTTTACCTTAACGTGTATACTGATTGTCTCTCTGTTACATGTTGGTAAAGCCCTTAGGATGTGTACTTGACTACCTGGACTATGATGCAGATCATACTAGTGGGGACATGGTAATCTAAAAGTACATCCTTCAAAGTCCCTAGTCGTGGGTGTATCGAGATGGGGCATCGATATACCAGTGTAGACTAGCGTGTAACTTCTCGACCCATACAGATGGGCGATGGATGATCCCATATCCATCGGTGTTTGACATCAGAGATGATATACGGGTGCTCAGTAGAGACTGGGTACACTGGGCGGACTCGCCGAGAACTCCCAGATGGTATTATACCTCACGTCAGATGGCAGTTCTCTGGTGACACTGGTACAGAGTAGTCTGTTGACCCGAGATCGTCATAGAGTCTTGTGTGGTTCCCACTGTGCTTTGATTTCCATCTTACCGCGTCCAAGAGGGCGTGCAAAATGGTGGTTTTTGGGTACAGTCCCGAGTTACATGGAGGCAATGAGCGATAGGAGGGGATTCGTCTCTCCCGGTATAGGGAGTTGATGTTGCGCTGTGTTCGATTGGCTATAACAGGAAATCCCTGGCCAGGGTTGCTGAGATTTACTGGTAAGTGTTACCAGTAGTTTCTCGAAGTGTTATAGACCTCATATCGACACGACTTATCGAGCTATTGGGGTCTGACATTTACCACCCCTAGGCGAGATATGCGACATATCAGACGATCAGACCGGACTGTACGGTAGTGTTACTGGTCGGATTCACTGGAGTGTGAGCGGGCTTGCTCGTCGATCTTCAGATCGCTCAATACCCGGGTGGCCGTTACGTTTAGCAGACCGCTTGCGGCTTGTGGGTGTTTGATATGATCATCACCTGCTGCCGGCGTATTGACGAGTCTTTAGAGTCCTACACAGAGGTTTCCTGGCTCAAGCGAAACGAAATAGGAGCGCATATGAGATATGTGCGGGACCGAGAATAATGCGTGTATGTGATACCGTATTTCATTCTCGCGATCAATGTATCGATTAGGTTATATGCGATATACCCTAGTTATCGAATCAAGGGTTGATTCGATAAACCGATGCATTGCATACTAGTCGGTTATATACGATATGACCGGATCGTTAAATCAAGTGTTGATTTAATGATTTGATGCATAATTATATATTTGATATATTACTTTGCATTAACTAGTATTGGTTCACTTAAGATGGATTTTCTCACTCGGGTGTGCGCATTACATATGCGATATGATTTTGTGCAGTTGCTTGTATCATGTTTGATGATACATGCTTTTTGGTTAAGTGTAAAGTATTAACCCTTGGTTAATGAAATGGTTAGGGTTTATTATTTGTTATTCATTTATCTTATTTAATTATCTATTTATTTATGATAAATGAATAAAAGAAAATGCAAAGAGAAAAATGGTGGAATTCATTTGTTCTTTCATGAAGCTTCATGAATGTTTGACTTTGTCACCAATTTTGTCTCATGCTTAACCCTAACCATCTCTTTTAACCATGATTGATTCTCTACACCTAACCATGGTTCTAATATGATAAGTATTCATTTCTTTTCCAATTTTTAATTAACTTATCATATTTAGCTTCTTCTTCTTCTTCATTTCTTCACATGAAGAAAGCTTGCTCCATTAATGGCAAGTGATGAGAATGAGTGAGAAATCCAATTCTAAAGTTTACCCACTTCCTATTTCTTCATCCTCTACCTCTTGCCAAGTAGTAGAGTGTGTTTACTTCACAAGTTTCTTGACTTGATGAAGTCGGAGCTTGATTTAGCGATGCCTCGACGTAGATCATCTTCGGCATGGACATCGACGACCTACCTCGCTTATTCTTCGACGAAGCCGACGCTAGAGCCCGGGAGTTCACTTGGACATCGAAGGTAATTCGTTGCGGAGCTATGGAGGTGGACAAACGGATCTACAAAGGTTGTAATTCCGTATTCCCATAGTTAAGTGTTAACTAGTTTCTATTTCGCCTAGACTTCTAGCAAACGATCCGTAGTCGGGTCTCTCGGCACCTAGAATTTTTGAATTTGGCATGTTCGATGCCTTGTGAGACCTCACTAGAGTGCGTAGGAACCCTACAAAAAGCTAATCAATCTTTAGTTCTTCATTAGTTCAATAATCTTTAGTCTTCTTCAATTCTTCATCTTCTTCCACAAGTCTAGTGACAAGGCTTGTGCGAAACCTTAACCCTAATTCCAATCCAAATTCAAGATCTTGAGTACCAAATCAAGTGAGAAGCCTTCAACCTTTTATGAGCCGAGCCGATCTTCAATCGGGCAAGTGATCCAAGCCGATCCGCGACTCACGGGGACGAGCGAAGCCAAATCGACGATCGAGTTCTTCCTCTTGTAGTTCTTGAGCGAATGTAATGAAATTGTTGAAATAAATAAAAGGTGAAATTCTTTAATCTTTCTTTCTTTTAATTCTTACATCATGATTAGATCTCAATTTGTAATTGTGGTTCTTGTTATGATGTTTGAGTAAAACTCCGCTCGTTAAGGAGTCGAGACGATCAATAGAATGATGATGTAACAAATCTTAAAACGATTCTTAAGTCTTACGGGTTTTGTAAACCCTAGCAAGTTCAAGAATCGATGACCTAGTTTCGTTGCGATGCTTTCTTGATTGTGATCGTTCGAAATTAGGGATCTACGATCGTTTCTTGAATTTACTAGAGGCTAGACTGTGAATGATATCGATGAATGAACAAGGGATAAATGATGAAACCCTAGTTTCACTAGAAATCCTTAATTCTCGTCGATCATCATCGATCTAGTATCAATTCATCGAAAGATAAGAATACGTAATTGTAAGATTACATCACATCTATAGATCCGATCGATTCCTACGATCCTCATTTCGATTCTTGATATTTGGTTTGGAAAAATCAACAAACTATCAATTCTTGATTTTATCTTTTTCTTGTTATTAGATCTAGATTTTTCTAATTCTTGAACTTCAATTCTTTAAATCATGAAGTGTTTTGTTTTGTTTTCTTTAAAGTTTCGACTCATCTAATTCAAAAGACGAACGATTACACTATCCCTGTGGACGATCCGCACTCACTTACAATCTATATCCGACACCGTAGTTGATTGCGGTCAAATAATTTTTGGTTGTGATTTCTTTACAATTTCCAACTACACAAACAAGAATTCTTTTCAATCAATAAGTATGGGTCGTTGTAACATTTTCAAAAATACAAAATATTAATTTTGGGAATTTTTATAATTTAATATTATTTTATTGATTATTTTAATATTAAATGCAAATAAATAGGAAAAATGTTAGAAAAATTATGAAAAATTATGGAAAATTCTAAAATGGGTTATTTATTGGAATTATGCCATTTTTAAGTGTTTGGGATCATTTATATGCTAATCTAGCGCAAATCGCGATTAAAAGTCGCTAATCGGATTTTTGGCTTTTTGTGCAAAACTGTGCACATATCATTTTTTGGACTTGTGTTACATTTTTCTAGCCATGGTTCTTTTGGATGCACTATTGGGGTGAGAAGAGTTTAGAAGAAAAGGAAAAAGTAAGTAATGATGAGAGAGAGAGAAGACAAGTCAACCTTACCTTTTTCAACCATGCCTCCATCATTCCCTTCTCATTTTTCTCTTCCCTCTTCTTCTTGAGCTGCTGCTGCTCTCTCTTCCCTCATTCTCCCTCTTCACTAAAACCCTAGATCCACAATGAAATCAATCCCAAAACCCCATTCCCACTTCACAAAAAATGGTCCCAAGCTCACTAGATTCACTTTGAGCCTAATAAGATTGGATTTGGAGCACTTTGAGCAACTCAAGAATTTTCTTGAGTTGCCAAAGGAGGTAATTTCTGCACCCTCTTGTAGCATTTCAATTTCCTTATGCATCAATTCTAGTTTAGTATCGATATCGTGTCATTTTGTGGACTTTTGAGATTTCAAGTGAGGGTTTAGGGTAAAACTGAAACTAAGATGAAATTGAGGCTTGTTGAGACCCTAGAAACCCTGGTGTGATGCTAAATTGAACCCAAACCTGAAATGGGAACCAGAATACGGATTTTAGAAACCAATATCGGGGAAAAACTGGAATCTGTCACTGTTTTTGAGAATCTGCTAACACCCCGAGACCCCTAAAATAATATTGAGTGGAAATTGAGATGTGCAGGCACCATAGAGGCAACACCCAAAACCCTAGCTCCCCACTCCACCTTGAGGCCGCCAAAATCTCCTTTCTGGCCGCAATTTGCGGCCAGACCAGTGAGGAATTTCCTCGTTTTCTGTGCACAGCCCCAGCTCCTCTAGTGTTGACCCAGGGTACTTCTAGTTTTGACAGATTCTATCTAGGGTGAAATCTGGGACATATATCCTAAGTTGCTATTTTGGATTCGTGTTTCCGTATTCCGTGTTTTTGATTCTGAAATTATGGATTTTGTTTTGCCTCGACTATTGGGCGTTATACGACGATATAGAGGATTTATATGTGGTTTTGAAGGCGTGCCATAGGTTCTCACCTATAGGCCCCCTTATCGTATCGTTTTGGATTTCATGCGCCGTTTTAGTTTGGATTTGGTTTTAATGCGCATATACGATATTTGGTGTGTAGGTACCCATGAAGACTTCGGGACGACAAGCAATTGCGTGGTGACGTCCGCAAATGATGATGCAAGGTGAGTAGATTATATCTACAGGGGGAAGTCGGGTGGATGGCGTATAGCACCCCCGCAGTCCGTAGATAGATTACTATGTAGTTTAATTGTGATATTAGGTGTGTTATGGATAGTATAGGGTTAGAAGTGACTAGTGTAGTTCATAGTCGCGAACCCTAGGATAGAATTACACCTATACACACACCTTTGCTTATCACTTGTACTTGCACTGTGATTGATGTTATGTGATGACTTGGAGGTGAGTCGATGATGTGGGCTTGGTGCCCTGGGATCGGTGATTTGATACGATTCATATGTGGGATATGACTTGTGATTCTTGCGGGCTTGGGATATGTGTTTACCCTCGCATGCATACTTACTGATGTTACCGTTTGTACTAGACATAGAGTGGTACTCTAGACTATATGATTTGATGATGGTGATATCTGTTATGTGATGAGACAGTGAGATGTTGACCCCTACCCAGCTATGGGGATGCCGTACGATGATTTACCGTACGTGCCGATATTGATGATAGATCCGTACTCATAACTCGAGGATATCTTATGATATGACATTGAGGCGAGATCACCGACTATATATCTTTATATATATACCGACTCAGATTTAGGTGGTTTCCACACCTACCCCTCCTGATTGACCTGTTACTTAGATGTAGTTTGCATTGTAGATACTTCACTGTGGTGTTGACTATTAGATATCTGCTTTTTCATGCTATTCGCATTGCTGGCATATGTTCATTGCTATACTAATATCATGCTGTTAGGACACCAGCACCATTATCGATGATGCGTATGTTTCACGTACACCATTTGCCGGCTCACACACTTCATCATCGATAATTGCCATGCCACTACACTGTAGTACTGTTGCATTCATGATATGATTCTTGCTTGGCATATTGTACACTTATACCTGTACACAAACATAGATGATTCATTCTAAAGGAGCAGTTTCTCTCGACATATGCACATTACTATTCCATGTTGCATGATTTCCGATATGATTACCTTTCTTTGCATGTCGCATACATCATGGATTGATTGCATAGCACATTGCATTGGATTCACTTCCTGATGTTGGATTTTCATGTGATTTCTGATTTTGAGGACCGTGGGATTATTTAAGAAAAGATGCTCTTTTATGAAAAAAACCCGGTTCCCTTGATATGATATTTGGGGCGTCGCCCCGTGTTTTCTCGGTGCTAGAGGATGTACTGAGAGAGGGCTGACCCGGAGTGACGGATGCCCGATGGATTGATATAGGGCTGACCCGGAATGACGGATGCCCGATGTATTGATAGAGGGATGACCCGGACTGACGGATTCCCGATATATACTTTGAGAGAGGGCTGACCCGGAATGACGGATGCCCGATGGATTGATATAGGGCTGGCCCGGAATGACGGGTGCCCGATGTATTGATAGAGGGATGACCCGGACTGACGGATTCCCGATATATATATATATATACCTGGAGAGAGGGCTGACCCGGAATGACGGATGCCCGATACAGGAGGATTTACGTGTCGATGCTAGGCACGGGTTTCATGATGTTTTTCCATGATTTTGTTTATATCCTCATATTGCATACATGATGCTTATCGTCAGTGGGTGACGAGTGGACGGGTTCCACATACATACAGACTGGTTTTTACATTGATCATACTTTATTTGTATATATAACAGGGTATGAGGGCGCTGTTATATATACCCTTACACCAATATTAGTGGTATGGGACGCTAATATATGTGTATTGATATCATTGATATTTCTTCATGGTTACTTCATGCAGACATTCCTTACATTGATGACATGTGATTACCTGAGTACCTGGCACTACATACATGATTAGATGTTACCTTGCCACCTTATTACACTCAGACGTACTCTTGTGGATTGTATTACTGATCGTTGACTTAGGATTATGTCTTGCATTCGGTTTCTGCTTGTAGATGTTTCTATTCACGAGTTGGTAACTCACCCCCGTTGTGCCACAGTTCTTGCAGGTTCTGCCGTACAGGTTTCTTTGCGGCATTTCTGGCACACTTTCTTCTTGCGGGTGATTTGCTTTGGTAGGTGGATTCTTTCGCATCAAGAACCACCATTGTATTTATTTTATTTCATTGTATCTAGAAATTTTCCATCAACCAAAACTTGTATATTCTTTCAGACTTAGAGACAGTGTTGTATTATTTCGACCTTAGAGTCGCGCTTAGGAGTATTGCGGTTTTCTTGTTGTTTTTGAGCTTTCTTTGGATTTGATCCTCGCCACTTGGCGTTGTATATTATCATATCATTGTGTGGTTGTGACCGTCGATTGACGAAGAGCTAGCTCCCGCTTGGGGATGCCTTTATCATTGCATATATATCGTTATCCTTGTTTTACCCCATTCGGGGCCATTTTTACAAAAGAAACTCTGCCGAAATTTCTGGGAAAGATTGTACTGTTTTTAAAATGCACCTTCGGCTTAGTTATTTAAAAACCTTGATTTCAAACATGTTTTCTTCACTTCTTTAAACCAGTTCCTTTACTTATTCTTAAAATGGTTTTAGATTTCTGGGCTTTTGGCTTACTTGGATCAGATGGAGTTCTATAGACTTCATATGGTTCAAGGGCCAGTCACGTGCTCTTTCGGGTCGTGACAGTCGTCCTCTGGGAAACGTTGAATCTTTTACTCTTACTTTAGATGTGTTGAAAAAGAGAGGAGGAATAAAGAATTTTGTGGAAAGGTTTCTAGATCTACGTTAAGCAAGAATGCAAAATATATAGATCTAGATTATTTTAGGGATGCGGTTAATATAATAAGAGGGCTTGTAGGGTTCGTTAGGATTTAGTAGTTATGGACGATTAATTAAAAGTTACCATTTTTATCCTTTAATAGATTTAAAACTAGAACGACGGTGATGCGTGTAGATTAGGGTTTCTAGAGGGAAAAGGAATCCCACTCTTAATTCTTATCTCGACACGGAACTCCGTTCATATCTAGCCTTTACCAAAACAATCATTAATCTAATCTCTAATCGCGGTCGGAACTAACAAAGAATTGTTAGCGCGCCCGATTAGGATGTTAATAATTCTTTTGATAAAGTTCATAAACTTTATAGGACTTAAAAAGGGTTTAGGGATGTTCATCATCCATTAGCCTACCCTAATCCTACGAACCCTAACAAGCGGAGAATTACTCACGCATGTTGGGAGAAGAAGAGATGGAGAGAAAATGCATAATTAAACTACGAAGAAATAGAATAAGAAAAAGAAAGCTACCTTTATTAATCAACAAAACTCATTACACTTTGTTTCCTTAAAAAATGATTACAAAGACTAGTTTGCTTCTCGATCTCTTCTAAGGAGGTAGATGAACCGTTGATGATCAGGCTGGATGCGTGAGCCGTCTTGGACTTCGTAATCTCGTCGGCTTGATGCCTTCTAACTTTAGCCCTTGGTCCTTTATATAGCCCTCAAAGAAGAAAAACTAGTTACCATATATGGTGACTTCCTAATATGGTGACTTTCCATGCCTGGATTCTGAGTCCCTGTCAGTATTGATTTTATGATTTTGGCAGATTTTTGATCTTGACATCTTGAACATCTTGATCTCTTGACCTGAGCTAAATCTTGCACAATATCTCTATGAATAATGTTAGTTTATTTATTAAATTGGAGAGAGTATCTTAATCACTATATATGGTAATAAATTTTTAAGAAACTTGATTAAGAATATTTAATATGCTATGCACTTTATATGGTAATAAATCTTTAAGAAACATGATTAAGAATATTTGATATGCTATGCATCTTTTAATTACTAAAATATTATGCATATATTTTGAAATATTATTCTAACCATTTGTTTGATATTATATCTTTTAAGAATTGTGATTAGAATATTTGATATGATATGCATATTTTCAAGTACCAAAATATTATATAATATAAAATGCCTATATTTTCCTTCATAATATTAATATAATATATAAACATATGGCAAATAGTATTTTGCATATAAATCCAAATATGTTTAATATTTACAATAAACACCTTTTATTATTTAAGAAATGTAAGGAAAATACTTATACCAAAGTGCAATATTTTCAACTGAACAAATACCCCCAAACTTAATTTTGATCGTCCCGAGCAAACTAGTTATTCAAGAGAAAGAGAAAGAAAAAGAAAAACCTAATTAGCACACTTTCGTAGGCAAATACGATTGCACTGAGCACGTGCAACAAGCCGTTAAACCTCTAGGTGTCCCTAGTAGGAGGAGTGTTGTCTCCTGAGGGTTTTCAGCGGATTACACCCACATAATCCTATAATAAAAGAGAGATGGTGAAATTTACATATAAAGATAAGAACCATAAAAGAATGACTTTGAAAATAAGAGTTTCCAACTATACTAGCTATTCAGTTGTCATGAGCCCTATCTTAATAGTCATGAAAAATGTTAGAAATCACATCATCCCTCAATAAAACATCGTCTTTATTCTTCATTCCTATCTTTCATCCAAACATCGATCATATACCCCTACGTGTGTGAAATGGACATCCCTACACTCGGAGAATTCAATTCAAGCTATCATACTCTTGTCCATCTACCTCAGTACTTTTTAACTTGATGAATATTTAGATTTGCTCACACATTTTCATGCGACCGTTAATACTTCTTGAGGTACTAACCGACCGATTACTCACGTGCTTGCTGATTAGGTGATAATATTTTTCTCGTCTTGCACTACCTAAGGCTTAGCAGTGACTCCCAGATCAGTTGGCCTTAGGGCACTAGGTGAAGAGGCACCCTCGCAATATTTTTTTATTGCTGCCTTGGCGATAACAAAACCAGTGTTCATTTTTCTTTTAACCATTTTTATATTTTCTTCATTTCCTTCATACTTTGGCTTTTAGACAAGAGCATTTCAAGGTATCCTCTACTATCCCGAGTTTCAAGACGTGTGTAAGTGCAAATAGTAGGGTATCAACGTTCAAATGTTTGGCTTCCAGAATAGGAACTATTTTTCAGACTTATTTTTATCCTCAGATTAGTGATTTCCTTCATCTTACTAACCCTTTTGGGACAACAGCTCATAACTACTTATTACTAGTTCGTTTAAGAAAACTTCTAATTTTCTTGGTTTTCTTAAACTATTCCTATCTTTTGGATGTAATTTTTCACACTCTACTCTTTTGTTATAAATTTTTTTTTTCTAAAAAAGTTGTGCTTATGCAAAATATGATGCAAATTGATGTGTAAATAAGCATAAACCTCCCTCAAACTTGTTTTCAACAGTGTCCTCACTGTTGCTATCTGCTGGATCACAAAAACCTGTAAGCTTGGGAGGACATTATTAATGGGGGCAAAAATATATGAAAGTGAAAATCCTCCCCCAAACTTATTTTTGGCTCACAAATTTGAGGACAAAGGTTATGTTCAAGAGCCAAAAATATACCCCCCCTCAAACATGAGTTAGACAATACGAAGCATTTTAAGAGGGGGTGAGTCATTTGGTCAAAATAAGACTTTACAAAGACCAAAAGTTAACACCAACCATTCAAAGATTTTATCAGTATAGCGTATAGGTTGGTGGAAGAATGTGTTGTATCGAGTCAAGAAAAAATAGGGAAGGGATAAGAGGTGGTCTGGAAAGGGTTTGAAATTAGAGAAAAGAAAGAATGAGGATGAATGTGAATGATTAGGAAGAAGGAATGGTGACAGTTCAACCTCTATAGGTGGAGATTGATCAATCACAAAATCCGTATTGTTTAAAAATTCAAGTTCGTCAGCAAAAAGTTCTTCAAAACTTTTATCAATGGTGTGATTGAACATTTTGCTGTCAAAGAGTTTTGTGCCAGAATTTATCCTACTTGATTCAAAAATTATTGAGGTAGAGGACTCGAAAAACTCATCTACCTCATTTTCAAAAATATCCAAATCAAGTTGAATTTCTGGTATTATTGAACTTGAATTAACGGATTGTGATTCATCAAAACTCACTGAAACTATAGGAACAGAAGAAGAACCGGAGAAAATAGAAGGTGAAATGGGTAAACAAATTGGTGTGTCGAGTGTTGCTGTACCAGATGTGGAAGATGGAGGCTGTATTTCGGTCTGATTTTCGGGTATACCATTATCATCAACTTCAAGACATATTTGGGGTTCGGGAAGAATTAAAGGTTCAAGATGATGACCACAAGGAATTGAAAGGATTTGATGAATTGGTGGGACAAAATCATCCAAAATTTCGGGTTCATCAATCAATATATCCCCAACGTCAATCACTTTATTCAAGTGAAGGTTAAAATTCTCAAACACCTCATCAAAAGTATGGTTTTCAATCAGTTTTGGTTCAAGAGTGGAGGTGTAAAGATCACAAGGGTTGGGTATGGTTTCACTTGAAATGGACCATTCACAGTCGGGTAAATCAAACACTACAAAGTCACACAACTTTTCAGACATTCTTTTTGGTGTACTTGATGAATCTATGAAACTGGAGTTGTGGATTTCAGTTTGGAATGGGGAGGTTTGATTAGGAAGGGTGTACAGTTCTGTCTTACTACCCAAATCCTTCATAATTTGGTTCGACATTTCCAGAAATTTTTCTAATGTCTGCTCCAGACTAGTCTTGGGTTGATAAGGGGTTTCAGTATAAGATTGAAATTCCTGTGGATAATTAAAACTCCCAAATGACAGATTAGAAGAACTGTCTAGAGTAGGTGGAAAAGTCGGATTGGATTGATAGGAATAGAATGGTTGCGGAACTTGGGTAGGAGTAGGATCAATATTATGATAAGAAGAATATTGATATGGGTTGGTTGGTTTGCTATTTTCAACATATATCTTATATGCCACAAACCGCATATCAAACTCTTCTCCGGACAGTGGTGGTGATGGTTGATATTAGTCCGGGTTGAAACTTTGGCCTCTAGACCTAGCTATGTGCTCAGCAATGGACATTCGTCTAGGGGCTTCCTCACTCTGGGTATGAACCGAAACAGGTGTAGGATTAGGATATGGTTGATAAGACCTAGACTGAGGTGGCCAACTGTTTCTTCCTACTTGTTCTATATGATCTCTTAAGGACATGGAAGAGCCGGACGGTATACCGAAGGGATTACGAAAACAAGAGATATCTGGTTGTGGACAGCAAAGCTCGGCAAGTGTTCTTCTGTTTAGGTCACCCATTATAAGAAGAGAAGAAGGGGGAAAGGGGTAAAAAGGGGAGAAAATAATTGGTTTGTTTTGAAAAATGACGGATTTAGACAAATCACACAAAAATGCACAAACAACCCTAGAACTATGGTTACCTAGGTCCAGTCTCTAGACCGCTCCTAGACTTCCAAAGGAAAAGCCGCAGGATAAATCCTCTATCGCCTCTTTACTACCCTTGTAGCCAGGTAAGTGCCAGGTGAGTGGGAGGCTCCCCACTACAAAAGTAGTGGTCCTAATTAAGTAACCACTCGCCTTGGACACACTTGCCTAGTCACCACAAAAGTAATGCGGATAAGCGATAGATTACCCACGACCTTCTTCTGTCCTTATTGAGCGCGACAGTCCTTAGAGTCTGGTCTAGATATTTTTTAAATTAATGTAGGGTTGATGCAGATGCTCGGTTTGTGATTTGTGGGGCTTAGGAAGGGTGATGAAATCCCCACCTAATCTGGATTTGGTCTTGCCCCTTAAAAATCCGTATTAAAATATGCAAAAACAAACCACAAAACAAAACGTTGCAAAAAGATTTTTGAGCGGCGATATTTTGCAAAGAATCCTGCAGAAAATAGATTTTATTGGATTTGAGAGGAGAGAGAAGGAGTTAAGAAAGATACCAGAGAAGTGTGAAACCCTAGATCTCCTGTTTCCTCAAGTCCGTGACTCCAGATTCCCTCGCAAAATTCACACACAAATCGTTAAATATGCAATTTGCAGTTTTGTTTTAATAATGATATGAATCGTCTAAGAATTCAACACAAATAGCAAGAATAAAAAATTACGCACGTCTCCCCGGCAACGGCGCCATTTGATTGATACGAAAAGGTGTTTGTAGTAATTAACCGCAATCAGAACGGTGTCGCGTGTAGCTAGACCGAGATGAGTACGGGTCGTCCTCTGGGAAACGTTGAATCTTTTACTCTTACTTTAGATGTGTTGAAAAAGAGAGAGGAGGAATAAAGAATTTTGTGGAAAGGTTTCTAGATCTACGTTAAGCAAGAATGCAAAATATATAGATCTAGATTATTTTAGGGATGTAGTTAATATAATAAGAGGGCTTGTAGGGTTAATTAGGATTTAGTAGTTATGGACGATTAATTAAAAGTTACCCTTTTTATCCTTTAATAGATTTAAAACTAGAACGACGGTGATGCGTGTAGATTAGGGTTTCTGGAGGGAAAAGGAATCCCACTCTTAACCCTTATCTCGACACGGAACTCCGTTCATATCTAGCCTTTACCAAAACAATCATTAATCTAATCTCTAATCGCGGTCGGAACTAACAAAGAATTGTTAGCGCGCCCGATTAGGATGTTAATGATTCTTTTGATAAAGTTCATAAACTTTATAGGACTTAAAAAGGGTTTAGGGATGTTCATCATCCATTAGCCTACCCTAATCCTACGAACCCTAACAAGCGGAGAATTACTCGCGCATGTTGGGAGAAGAAGAGATGGAGAGAAAATGCATAATTAAACTATGAAGAAATAGAATAAGAAAAAGAAAGCTACCTTTATTAATCAACAAAACTCATTACACTTTGTTTCTTTAGAAAATGATTACAAAGACTAGTTTGCTTCTCGATCTCTTCTAAGGAGGTAGATGAACCGTTGATGATCAGGCTGGATGCGTGAGCCGTCTTGGACTTCGTGATCTTGTCGGCTTGATGCCTTCTAACTTTAGCCCTTGGTCCTTTATATAGCCCTCAAAGAAGAAAAACTAGTTACCATATATGGTGATTTCCTAATATGGTGACTTTCCATGCCTGGATTCTGAGTCCCTGTCAGTATTGATTTTATGATTTTGGCAGATTTTTGATCTTGATATCTTGAACATCTTGATCTCTTGACCTGAGCTAAATCTTGCACAATATCTCTATGAATAATGTTAGTTTATTTATTAAATTGAAGAGAGTATCTTAATCACTATATATGGTAATAAATCTTTAAGAAACTTGATTAAGAATATTTAATATGCTATGCACTTTATATGGTAATAAATCTTTAAGAAACATGATTAAGAATATTTGATATGCTATGCATCTTTTAATTACTAAAATATTATGCATATATTTTGAAATATTATTCTAACCATTTGTATGATATTATATCTTTTAAGAATTGCGATTAGAATATTTGATATGATATGCATATTTTCAAGTACCAAAATATTATATAATATAAAATGCCTATATTTTCCTTCATAATATTAATATAATATATAAACATATGGCAAATAGTATTTTGCAGATAAATCCAAATATGTTTAATATTTACAATAAACACCTTTTATTATTTAAGAAATGTAAGGAACATACTTATACCAAAGTGCAATATTTTCAACTGAACATTTAGCTTAAAACAAAACAAAAGCTTCTAGAAGCTTCATGAAAAAGCTAACCCAAATCAAACCCTAATCATGTTTAATCTCCACTAATCATGTTGCATTAGTAATCATAACTTGTTACAATATTATATATCACATATATAATATATTTTTGTAACAAAAGAAAATAATACAATTAACATATATCGCATATATATCAATGTATTATCCGGTGAGAAAATGAATCAATAAAGGGAGCCAATATTAGATAATGTAATGTAATATATCACATATATAATTATATATTAAATTATCGAATCAACACTTGATCCGACAATCCGGCTATATCGCATATAACCGACTAATATATCATGTACCGATTCATCGAATCAACACTTGATCCGACGACCCGGCTGATATCAAATATTGCGAGAATAGAATATGGTATCTCATATCGTATTATTCTCGGTCCCGCACAAATCATATATGTGCTCCTACTCCGTTTTGCCTGAGTCAAGAAACCTCTGTGTAGGACTCTAAAGAATCGTCAATACGCCGGCAGTAGGTGATGATCATATCAAACACCCACAAGCTGTAAGCGGTCAGCTAAACATAACAGCCACCCAGGTATTGATCGATCAGAAGATCAACAAGCAAGCCTGTACATTCTCCTATGAATCCAATCAGTAATACTACCGTACAATCCAGTCTCTTCGTCTGATATGTCGCATATCTAGTCTAGGGGTGGTATACGTCAGACCCCAGTAACCGATAAGTCGTGTTGATGTGAGGCTCATAACAGGTCGAGAACCTACTGATAACACTTACCAGTAGTAATCTATATCCGCCCTGGCCATGGACTTCCAGTTATAGCCAATCGAACACAGCACAACATCAACTCCCTATACCGGAAGAGACGAAACCCCTCCTATCGCTCATTGCTTCCATGTGATTCGGGACTGTACCCAAAAGCCACTGTTTTGCACGCCCTCTTGGACGTGGTAAGGTGGAAATCAAAGCACAGTGGGAATCACATAAGACTCTATGACGATCTCGGGTCTACAGACTACCCTGTACCAGTGTCACCAGAGAACTGCCATCTGACGTGAGGTATAATACCATCTGGGAGTTCTCGGAGAGTCCGTTCAGTGTACCCAGTCTCCACTGAGCACCCGTACACCATCTTTGATGTCAAACACCGATGGATATGGGATCATCCATCGCACATCATATGGGTCAAGATGCGTATACGCTAGTCTACTCTGGTGTATCGATGCCCTGTCTCGATACACCCTCGACTAGGAACAATTATAGGATGTACTCATAGACTACCGTTGCCCCACTAGTATGATCTCATCATAGTCCCAGTAGTCGAGTACATATCCTAAGGGCTTTATCAACACGTGAGAGCAAGACAGTAAACTAATATAAGTCAATATGTTAAGACAAAGTGAAACCAAATAGCATACTATCATGTCGAGCAAGAAAGTCCTCTCTATATATATCCAAGCATCCACTATAATATACATCATATGTACAACAATGGCCTCTAGGGCATATATATAACTAACACTCATGGCATTGAGAAGGAGGGGGCCTCACTTTAGAATTGGCGGGCTATTCGCCACACTCGTAGGGGGTACAGGTTGACCCAAGCAGGAGTGCTCAGGTTACCGGATTCCGTGAAGTGCCGGGTGGCCCATTCACTTTGATGAAGGGGGCTGCCTCACTTTTGGTTTTGGCGGATAACTTGCCGCGCTCATAGGGGTCTAGGTTTTCATTGCACAGGCTATCCACACGACCAGGGGAACGTCGGGTTTCACTTGTGGCTCAAAGGAAACCCGGGGCTCCCAGATTATCTGTATTGTTCTGTGATGCTTATCGCTTGTCTGTGATGTTGCATTTATCATACCTGGAGCGATTATTATATATTGCTATATATATACTAGTAGATGTTGTATATGTTTTACACCCGCGCTAGTCCAGTCCCCGCTCTGTTGTTAGTTAAGTAACCTAACGGGTGATGACGGGACCAGTGGAGAATGCGGATGGCAAATACGTACATCATATTTTCATTCTTTTCTGCTGTGATTAATTGATGGGACTGCGTTGATTCTTCTCAATGCAAGGAAAACACACCTATTCGATGTTGTTAGAACAATTTTCAAAAGCTGTTATTACAAGGACGTTTTCTTTTGTTTTGCACAGCGATATTCGGTTATGAATATCCAGCACCTCATTCGACGAGGTAAGAGCCGAGATCCCTTCACCGGGAGTGACCTCTTGGGCAGAAGTTTGCGCCAGGATAATAACTTCACTATAGTCGATTACTTTTTGCTTTGCATCGAGATATTCAGTGGGAATGTCCTGCACCTCATTCTACGAGGAAAGGGTCGAGATCCCTTCACCGGGAGTGAACACTTTAGTAAAAGTTTTCGCCACTATATATTTGTAAAAAGCTATCCAGTTCCTTCAACGATATCAAGTTCATTACGTTAAAGGTTTTTCGCCAAAAACCATTCGTAGCCCTCCGTCATTTCTGTAGGGTTACGTAGCGCGACAGCAAGGTTTCGGGAGGCATCTTCCATAATAATTTCAAAAAATTGGCGCGCTAAAGAACCCTAACCTAGAATCTTAACTAGAGAATTATACGAATCAAGAATGCAAACAACTTTACATACAAAGTGAACAAGGAATACAACCTTTGGAGACCGGTCCTTCACTTCAATAGCTCCATGTAGTAGTTGTAGGGTTACTAGGCACTCTAACAAGGTTCTACAAGGTATCAACCATGCCCGATTAAAATTTTAGCCGTGCCGAATAACTCTAAACAAGATCTTTGCTAGATAATTAGGGTAACACATGCTAGTAAATAACAATTATCATTAAGTGAATACGAAATACAACCTTTGTAGATCGGTCCTTCACTTCTAAAGCTCCTTGTAGTAGTCCCTTCGCTGCGATTATCGAACTCCCGGACTCTCGGACGGCTCCATGAGAAGATTGCAACGGTATTGCTTGAAGTCTTCGAGGCCGAAGATGATCTACGTCGAGGGAATACGAACTCAAGCTACTACTTCACTAACTAGAGAATTAGTGAAGTAAACACCCTAAACTAAAGTGCTAGACTAGTAGAGGATGATGAAATAGGAAATGGGTACACTTTAGAATTTCTTTTCTCACTATATATCTCTTTCTTTATCAAACCCTAGAAAGAAATTGAAGGAGGAAGAAGATGAGCTCAAAATGAGAATGAAAACTAATCAAGAGAGAGAGAGAGAGCTAACCATGGTCAGTGAGTATCATATACTAACTCATGTAGAGACATAACCATGGCTAATTATAGTGGTTTGGTTAATTAATAACTTAAGTAAAATAAAACTAGTGGACTAAGTCAATGCAACCATAAGCTTCATGAAGCTTCATGCATGTGAGCTCATTATCCATTTGTTTTTAGAATTACTTTAAATATAAACACCTAACCAATATAATTATAATGGTGTATGTCTCATACACCCATGTAGTGTGTATCAACAACCATGATACAAAATGAACACAAATTAATATATATCACATATATATTAAGTTGTGCACAAGTGAGAAAAACAAATGCTTAAGTGAACCAATGTTAGTTAATGTAAATTAGTATATCACATATACAATTATACACTAAATTATTAAATCAACACTTGACTTAATAATCCGGTTATATCTCATATAACCGACTAATACAAAATGTACCAACTTATCGAATCAACACTTGATTCGATAACCCGGCTATATCTCATATAACCGGCCGATACAATAGTCGCGAGAATAGAATACGGTATCACATACATGCATTATTCTCGGTCCCGCACATATCACATATGCGCTCCTATTACGTTTTGCCTGAGCCAGTATAACCTCTATGTAGGACTCTAAAGACTCGTCAATACGCCGACAGTAGGTGATGATCATATCAAGCATCCACAAGCCGTCAGCGGTACTAGCTGGACGTAACGGCTACCCGGGTATTGAGCGATCAGAAGATCAGCAAGCAAGCCCGCTCCAACTTCTGCAAAAATCCTGATAGTGACACTACCGTACAGTCCATTCTCCTCGTCTGATATGTCGCATATCAAGTCTAGGGGTGGTAAACGTCAGACCCCAATAACCGATAAGTCATGCCGATATGAGGCTCATAACGGGTTGAGAAACTACTGGTAACACTTACCAGTAAATCTCTAAACCATCCCTAGCCAGGGACTTCCTTGTTATGGCCAATCGAGCATAGCGCAACATCAACCCCCATACCGGGAGAGACGAAACCCCTCCTATCGCTCATTGCCTCCATGTGACTCGGGACTGTACCCAAAAACCACCGTTTTGCATGCCCTCTTGGACGTGGTAAGGTGGAACTCAAAGCACAGTGGGAATCACACAAGACTCTATGACGATCTCGGGTCTACAGACTAACCTGTACCGGTGTCACCAGAGAACTGCCATCTGACGTAAGGTATAATACCATCTGGGAGTTCTCGGCGAGTCCGTCCAGTGTACCCAGTCTCCACTGAGCACCCGTATATCATCTCTGATGTCAAACACCAATGGATAAGGGATCATCCATCGCCCATCTACATGGGTCAAGAAGGTATACGCTAGTCTACTCTGGCATATCGATGCCCCGTCTCGATACACCCACGACTAGGGACCTTGAAGGATGTACTTATGGACTACCATGTCCACACTAGTATGATCCGCATCATAGTCCAGGTAGTCAAGTACACATCCTAAGGGCTTTACCAACATGTAACAGAGAGACAATCAGTGTACACGTTAAGGTAAAGAGTAACCAGATAGCATACTATCATGTCGAGCAAGAAAGTCCTCCCTATATATGTCTAAGCATCCACTACAATATACATCTCATGTATAGTAATGGCCTCTAGGGCATACATATAACTAACAATCTCCCACTTGCACTAGGGCCATCTGATAACAGTGGTTGTAGTATCTCATACTCAACCATCCCATAATAGTCTCTCTCTGGGAAAAGGCCTTTGTGAGTGGATCCGCCGTGTTGTCCTCTGAGTCTACTCTCCTAATCTCGATCCCCTGGAGATCAACCTTCTCCATGATCAGGTGACACTGCCTTAGAATATGTCTGAATCACTGATGGGACGGGCGTTCCTAGGCATAAGCCACAACTCCATTGTCACACAATGGTAGGAACGAAGTTCATCTCATGAACTAATATATACCCAGACTTCCTCTTTGGTAGCATCTTTGGTAGCGATGTATCTAGCCTTTATCGTCTAGTATGCCACTGTATCTAGTTTGGAACTCTTCCAACATACCGTCCCTTTACTGAGGGTAAAGACAATGCCTGTGATTGACTTTCAGTCGTCCTTATCACTATGGAACCTTTCCAGTGATTCTCCCCAGGATCGATTGATACCATCTCACTACAACTAGTGAGTATCCTAACATCCAATTAGATCTATCTCATAGATCCAAAGCCCAGGATTTAGTATGTATCATTTTGATCCTATATGGAGAATCATTGTGATAAGAGGAGATTGAGCGAGCGTAGCATAGGAAACTCCTTCCCTATCAAGAGTATGTCATCCACGTACTCTACGAGGATCACCACCATACTCCCTACTACCTTTTTGTATATACAAGGTTCATCTACCATTTTGATGAAGTCAAACTCTTCGACTTTCACATCAAAATAGATGTTCCAACTCCGTGATGCCTGCTTTATCCCATAAAGCAACTTGCACACGTTTCCGCTGCTCCCACTGTCTACGAAGCCCTCTGGCTGTGTACCTATAGACGCTCTCTTCTAAAACTTCATTTAGAAAAGCAGTCATGACACCCAACCACCAGATATCGTAGTCATGGTATGTAGCCGTGGCAAGTAGGATCTTGATGGACTTAAGCATAGCTACTTAGAAAAGGTTTCATCATAATCTATACCTGGTCAATGATGCAAACCTTTAACAAGTCTAGCTTTGAAAGTCTCAACTTTTCCATGTACACCAAGTAATCTTCTCAAGATATAGTTGCTCCTGATGGGGATTTAACCCTTCAGATAAGGCAACCAAAGTCCATACTTTGTTGGTGTATAAGGATTCCATCTCAGATCGTTAAGCATCCAGCCATTCTTACAGAGTCCCACTCCTGATGGCCAGCTCGAAACTAGTTGGGTCATCATCTCATGATGCATTCCTCGCTCCCACTGTCATAGAGAAACTGAAGTATCTCTCAGGTGGGTGAGGAACCCTACTAGATCGGCGGAGAGGCTGAGGTTCGTTAGAAACTATTGAATCCTTTGGTTCTACCAAATCATTAGCTGCAGTTTATATAGCTGGAACTCTTTCCAGTTCTACCTTATGACCATTAATTTCTTCATAAGAAATTCCCTTTCACAAAGGTGGCATGTTGAGAAACAAAACATCTTTTGTTCCTCAGTTAGGTAGAAGATATTCCCTTTTTGAATGCTTGGGATATCCAACAAACTTCTACAGAACTGACTTTGCCTTGAGCTTGTCCGAATTATGCTTTTAAGACATAGGCTAGACAACCCCAAATCTTAACAAACTTAAGATATGGGCTCTTCCATTTCTATATCTCATATGAAGTGGTAGGCAACTGATCTGATCGGAACCCTATTCAATAGGTATGCAACTTCTCCAGTGCATAACTCCCAAAAGGAAATAGGTAACTCAGTAGTACTCATCATAGAGCACACCTTATCACATAGGGTGTGATTGCTCCGCCCCGATACACCGACGTGCTGTGGTGTATACAGAGGAGTAATGCTGAGAGAGAATCTCATTCTCCTTTAGAATAATCCAGGAATTCCGTGCTCAAGTATTCTCCTCCTTGATCACATCAAAGGACATAATACTTATACCCGTTTTAGTTCTCTACTTCTAACTTATATTCTGTGAATATCTCAAAAGCTTCGGACTTGTGTTTCAACAGGAACATATATCTGAATCTTGAGAGATCATCAGAGAATGTAATGAAGTACAAAGAACCGGTCTTGGCATGTGTAGACAGAAGACCTTCATACATCAACATGTATCATCCCAAGTGTTCACTAACTCTTTCTCTGCTTCCAATAAACAGAGCTATGGTCATCTTATCTCTGTGACATGACCGACAAGTTTCACAAGATGTAAATTCAAACTAATTTAAATATGCATCTATATGTAACTTCAGCTAGTCGAGTCGCATTGATATGACCTAGTCTACAATACCTCAAGAAGGATTCGTTCATTTCTGAACTCTTCCTCTTGTGTGTGTTCTGTATACTAAGAACTGTAGTTTGATTTAGAACGTCAATGATTTTAGATAACGTGCCTGAACCGATCAACTCTTGATATAGGAAATGTACAAAACATTATCCAACAATACAAAATTATATCCTTTCTTTACTAATAAAGAGACTGATATGATGTTGTATATCAGGTTCGGTATCTAATGACATTCGTTCAGAATCAATGTATTCTGGTAATACAGGGTGATAACTACCAACGGACTTGGCTGCAACACTTGCACCGTTTCTATCTCATAAAACTTATCACCCGTTCTCAGTTCTCTACCTATCTGTAGCCCATGTAACAAATTACGTATGTGGGATCCTGATCCGGTATCTCATACCCAGGACGTAAAGGATACTGAGAAACAGTTCTCTGTAATGAACACACCCGAAGAAGATGCATCATCATGCACTTTCTTCGTTTGGGTGGCACGGGAATTCTGGTAATCCCCTATTTCCTGCTCTGTCTTATAACATTTATAAGTTGGAGCGGGACCAACGTTCCCCAGCTCAGTATAACAAGCGGGTTCGGTCAATACATTCATATTATTATCTTGATTAAGGTATGATATGGTCGCTACCTGGAGAGAGAGAGAGAGAAGAAAACACTCTGCGTGCGCTCTTGCAAGATCAGATTGGTTATTATTTTATCTAATCAGGATGGCTCCCACTGTTTTTATCAAATCTTCCTTCAAACCCTAAAAGGAAAGACTAGCTGGGATTAATTACACCCTACAACTTCGCCAATCTTTCAGCCAGGCCAGTGTCGGTACTTTGAGGGAGGTTCCCCGTGCTTTCGCACGGACCTAATTAAAGTAAACCTCGTTTTCCCAGAGGCGTAACCCCGTTGACACCTTTCTAGACACCTACTTGATTGGCTAATTGTAATGTGTAAAACTCTCCCAGGAGTAACAATTACTCGCAGTGGGTATCGGGATCCAACTATCTCATAGAAGGTATGCAATCTCATTGCAAATTTCAACACTTGAAATTCCCGATAATTTTGCCCCTAACCTCCTATGACATTGACAAAGGCCAACAAACCATAGGATGCTAGCCAAGTTCAACCCGTCATTTCTTGATTGAATTAAACCCATCCGCACGACCCTTGACAAAGGCCAACAAGATCGTACGACTACCCTAACCCAATCTGCATCATATGCATAAGCAGATAAGCACTAGTCAGCTATCGCACACTACGCCTTGACAAAGGCCAACAAACGCAGCATGAATACTAACTACTACTTATCTGAAATGACGGAGGGCTACGACAGGTTTTTCTGAAAACCTATTGCGTAATGAACTTGATATCGTTGTAGAATCAAATGATTTTAAAATGGAGTGTTTTTGAGGCTTTTACTAATTTTGCTAAAGAGGTCACTCCCGGTGAAGGAATCTCGGCTCTTTCCTCGTCGAATGAGGTGCAGGATATATCATATATATCACTGTGCAAAGCAAGAACTAGAAAAGTAATCAAAATACAAAACCGAGGGGTGTAGCATCTGCCAGTCATTGCTAAAGGGGTCACTCCCGGTGAAGGGATCTCGGCCCTTTCCTTGTCGAATAAGGTGCAGGATGTTCTACAAGGAACACCGTGATGCAAAGCAAGAACTGTAGCTACCTGTTTTTGAAAATTCGATTCCACAACATCTTTTAAGTTTCTTTTCTTTCATTAATCATATTAATGAAGTCCCATCATTGAAGTCACCTAAACATCACAGATAAATACGACGTACACTTATGCCATCCGCATTCGCCTTGATGTCCCCTCGTGCACCGTTAGGTTAGGTAACTAACGGCAGAGCGGGGCAGGGCTAGCGCGGGTGTAAAACATAAGTAACGTCTATAAAATATATCATATATACTATATACAATATCTATCACAGCATATCAAATGATCACATCACAGATGTCGCAGCAGAAGAAACATATGAAACATTGGATATACTAGGACGTCCGTGTTTTATTTTGAGCCTGTATAAAACACGGATTCCACGGTCGTGATGAATAACCAAACCCACACCCCTAGACCCCTACGAAAGCGGCAAGCAACCCTACCAATTCTAGAGTTTGGAGACCCGGACTCGACTCCTCGAGTTGGTCTCCCACTGGACTCTAGAACCCGGTTACTTGTGCTCTCCTCCTTGGGTCTATCCTAGTGCGGAAAAGTAAATAATATACAAATGGTGACAACATCCTCATCCCGGAAGTGCCCCAATAAAAGAATATTACATACAATGAATTTTACATGAATGAAAAAAAAACCCTCATCTCACATAAAACCCCCGGCTATTCAAAAACGCGATGATCCAATATAACATATCCAGCAACACATAACATCACATGTCATCAACGTAAGTAAATATGCGCATCCCAATTGTCGTTGACATATAGCAACGAAACCGGCGATAACACATATTACACTTACGGTCGCAGAAAAGAAAGTGTAAAACTACAACAGTTGGAATCCGCAACCTCCTTAGACATCGCATGCCTAACAATTATAAACCCCGTATTTTAGTCTCTATATCGAAAACACTTTTCAATATCTAGTCGGGCAATTCAACAAGATTCCCGATATGTGATCGAATGCTCGTCGCAAACTTTAGTAGACGGCCGCACCCCCGGATGCCGTCGACGAAGTGCACTAAGGCGGAACACCGCTGCCGCGAGCACCCGAACGGATGCTTTTGGCGACGGGGTTCTCCTACAGTCACTTGGTCGGGGCTATGGGGCATGGCTGTCTATTAAGTTTACCCGGCGAGTATCCGCGTACACTTCGTGATTGCGACGGACTTTTGATCGCATCAAAATTCCGTGGCAACCGATCATTTGAGACTAAACTGCTATGTTTATAACATCCAAATTAGTTATCTCATAACTACTTGTGAATTCCAAATATTGTATCACATTCCAGATAAATAGACAATGTTAAACTTTCCGATCGAATAATCAAACACCCAAGATTTCCCAAATAGTTCTCAACACTTGAGGGGAGTTTAAAAACATCCATCACATGCCACAGTACGAATGGTCCAGCCGTATAAGGGTCAAGCCAACGCCTCACATGTGGCAACGCCGTACTGCCCCAAACCCTAAGGTTCAAAAGGCAGTTCAAGACGGTCACATAATCGAGTTAAGGTTTGCTGTCTTCTAGAGGGTCCATTGCGTAACTTGCACGATTTAGACGTTCTTAAACAATGGAAAAATCCAACACTTGAAAATTTTCCGGGTCGGGAAAAAGTGAGTTATTGATATCCGTTCGAATATTTTAACAGTTTCTAAATATCCGGAAAACATAACGAAATTAAATATTCCGATCGAATCAACGAATACAAAATAATCCCAGAACACTCAACACTTGAGTCATTTTAAAAATACCCAGAAAATAGTACTAACAGATAAGGGTATTACTGTACAAAAAACATGACCTAATCTCACTGTACGGCCGCGGATCCGCGGCACAAGAAGGCTATTGCCGCGGTTTCGCGGCGATCCGTACGAGTTACAGTGTCGTTTTGCACAATAATTCCTAAAATCACATGCTGAATTTTTTAGGTATTTTTAATTCAGAAAAATCACAGTTTTAAAAAAAATGTACAGAGAGGGGGTTAAATTGACGTATTGGGGTTCGATCGGAGTTTTAACTTCGTAAACACGTCGCCTAATACTCTAGCTAGGCTCTGATACCACTGTAGGGTTACTAGGCACTCTAACAAGTTTCTACAAGGCATCAACATGCCCGATTAAAATTTTAGCCGTTCCGAATAACTCTAAACAAGATCTTTGCTAGATAATTAGGGTAACACATGCTAGTAAATAACAATTATCATTAAGTGAATACGAAATACAACCTTTGTAGATCGGTCCTTCACTTCTAAAGCTCCTTGTAGTAGTCCCTTCGTTGCGATCATCGAACTCCCGGACTCTCGGACGGCTCCATGAGAAGATTGCAACGGTATTGCTTGAAGTCTTCGAGGCCGAAGATGATCTACGTCGAGGGAATACGAACTCAAGCTACTACTTCACTAACTAGAGAATTAGTGAAGTAAACACCCTAAACTAAAGTGCTAGTCTAGTAGAGGATGATGAAATAGGAAATAGGTACAATTTAGAATTTCTATTCTCACTATATATCTCTCTCTTTATCAAACCCTAGAAAGAAATTGAAGGAGGAAGAAGATGAGCTCAAAATGAGAATGAAAACTAATCAAAAGAGAGAGAGAGCTAACCATGGTGAGTGAGTATTATATACTAACTCATGTAGAGACATAACCATGGCTAATTATAGTGGTTAGGTTAATTAATATCTTAAGTAAAACAAAACTAGTGGACTAAGTCAATGCAACTATAAGCTTCATGAAGCTTCATGCATGTGAGCTCATTATCCATTTGTTTTTAGAATTACTTTAAATATAAAAACCTAACCAATATAATTATAATGGTGTATGTCTCATACACCCATGTAGTGTGTATCAACAACCATGATACAAAATGAACACAAATTAATATATATCACATATATATTAAGTTGTGCACAAGTGAGAAAAACAAATGCTTAAGTGAACCAATGTTAGTTAATGTAAATTAGTATATCACATATACAATTATACACAAAATTATTAAATCAACACTTGACTTAATAATCCGGTTATATCTCATATAACCGACTAACACAAAATGTACCAACTTATCGAATCAACACTTAATTCGATAACCCGGCTATATCTCATATAACCGGCCGATACAATAGTCGCGAGAATAGAATACGGTATCACATACACGCATTATTCTCGGTCCCGCGTATATCACATATGCGCTCCTATTTCGTTTTGCCTGAGCCAGTATAACCTCTATGTAGGACTCTAAAGACTCGTCAATACGCCGGCAGTAGGTGATGATCATATCAAGCACCCACAAGCCGTCAGCGGTACTAGCTGGACGTAACGGCTACCCGGGTATTGAGCGATCAGAAGATCAGCAAGCAAGCCCGCTCCAACTCCTGCAAAAAGCCTGACAGTGACACTACCGTACAGTCCGGTCTCCTTGTCTGATATGTCGCATATCAAGTCTAGGGGTGGTAAACGTCAGACCCCAATAATCGATAAGTCATGCCGATATGAGGCTCATAATGGGTCGAGAAACTACTGGTAACACCTACCAGTAAATCTCTAAACCAGCCCTGGCCAGGGACTTCCCTGTTATGGCCAATCGAGCATAGCGCAACATCAACCCCCAATACCGGGAGAGACGAAACCCCTCCTATCGCTCATTGCCTCCATGTGACTCGGGACTGTACCCAAAAACCACCGTTTTGCACGCCCTCTTGGACGTGGTAAGGTGGAAATCAAAGCACAGTGGGAATCATACAAGACTCTATGACGATCTCGGGTCTACAGACTAATCTGTACCGGTGTCAACAGAGAACTGCCATCTGACGTAAGGTATAATACCATCTGGGAGTTCTCGGCGAGTCCGTCCAGTGTACCCAGTCTCCACTGAGCACCCGTATATCATCTATGATGTCAAACACCAATGGATATGGGATCATCCATCGCCCATCTACATGGGTCGAGAAGGTATACGCTAGTCTACTCTGGCATATCGATGCCCCGTCTCGATACACCCACGACTAGGGACCTTGAAAGATGTACTTATGGACTACCATGTCCCCACTAGTATGATCCACATCATAGTCCAGGTAGTCAAGTACACATCCTAAGGGCTTTACCAACATGTAACAGAGAGACAATCAGTGTACACGTTAAGGTAAAGAGTAACCAGATAGCATACTATCATGTCGAGCAAGAAAGTCCTCCCTATATATGTCCAAGCATCCACTACAATATACATCTCATGTATAGTAATGGCCTATAGGGCATACATATAACTAACAGTAGTCCCTCGCTTCAAGTTGTGAACTCCCGGACTCTAGAAAGGCTCCACAAGATGAACGGAACAAGCTTGCTTGAAGTCTTCGAGGCCGAAGATGATCTACGTCGAGGAGACACCAACTCAAGCCATCTCTTCACTAATGTGGAATTAGTGAAGAAAACACCCTAAACTAAATAGCTAGTAAAGTAGAGGATGATGAAGTAGGAATTTTGCTCACTTTAGATTTATTTTTCTTACAATATTTCTTCACCTTTTGAAAAGCTAGAAAGCTTTCTCAAGAGGAAGAAGAAGATGAAGTGGACATGAGAATGAAACTCTTGATGTGAGAATAGCAACCATGGGTGAGTTAGTGTCATACACTAGCTCATGTAGAGAATAAACCATGGCTAACAATAATGGTTAGGTTAATAAATATCTACAAGTAAAACAAAGTTAGTGGACTAAGTCAATGGTTAGCATAAACTTCTCCAAACTTCTAGCCATGACAATTTTCCAACCATTTTGAATTACTTGGATAAATAAAATCCCTAAGATTATCATAAGCATGGTGCGAGTCTCATACACCCATGTAGCATGTGGCATCTAGCATGACACAAAATAATGTACATTAATATATATCACATATATACTAAGTGTACACAAGTGAGAAAAAGAAATGTTTAGTGAGTAAATATTAGTTAATGTAAGTTAATATATCAAATATATAATTATACATTAAATTATCAAATCAACACTTGATTTAATAATCCGGCTATATCACATACAATCGACTAATATCAAATGTAACAACTTATCGAATCAACACTTGATCCGATAACCCGGCTATATCATATATAACCGACCGATATCACATATCGCGAGAATAGAATGCGGTATCACATAAGTGCATTAATCTCGGTCCTTCACATATCACATATGTACTCCTACTTCGTTTCGCTTGAGCCAGGAAACCTCTGTGTAGGACTCTAAAGACTCGTCAATACGCCGGCAGTAGATGGTGATCATATCAGTCACCCACAAGCCGCAAGTGGCCTGCTAAACGTAACGACCACTCGGGTATTGAGCAATCAGAAGATCAATAAGCAAGCCTTCTCATACTCCTGCGAATCCAATCAGTAACACTACCGTACAGTCCGGTCTCTTCGTCAGATATGTCGCATATCGTAGCTTGGGGGTGGTAATCGTCAGACCCCAATAGCCTGATAAGTCATGCCGATGTGAGGTCCATAACGGTTCGAGAAACTACTGATAACATTTACCAGTAGATCTCAGCAACCCTGGCCAGAAATTTCCTGTTATGGCCAATCAAGTATAGCGCAACATCAACCCCAATACCGGGAGAGACGAAATCCCCTCCTATCGCTCATTGCCTCCATGTGACTCGGGACTGTACCCAAAAACCACCTTTTTGCACGATATCTTGAACGTGGTATGGTGGAAATCAAAGCACAATGGGAATCACATAAGACTCTATGACGATCTCGGGTTGACAGACTAACCTGTACCAGTATCACCAGAGAACTACTATTTGACGATAGGTATAATATGTTGGCTATAGTGCCCTTAAGGCAATTATCGTAGTCGCAGGCAGGCGATTGTGATGATTGAGGGAGGACATATACCGGTAGAAAAATTTTACTCGAGATGATAGTATGCTATCTGGTTTGTCTTTATCATCATATACTTGTTGATAGAGCCTATATGATTCTTTCTTGACTACCAGCATTATGATGGCGATCATATACGTGGGAGCTGGGGGTCTATAAGCACATCCTTAAATGTCCCTAGTCGTGGGAGTATCGAGACTGGGCATCGATACTCCAGTGTAGACTAGTGTATACTTATCTAGACCTTGACGAGGGGCGGCGGCCGGTCTCACAAGCCATTGGTGTCAGTTGTTCACCTAAGATAGTATACAGGTGTTCATTAGATTATGAGTACACTGGACGGACTCGCCGGGAACATGCTAGTTGGTATTATACCTATTGTCAGATAGCAGTTCCCTGGTGACATGTGTACATGTTAGTTTGTCGACCTGAGATCGTCATTTGTATCGTGTGAGTTCCCACTGTGCTTTGATTACTACCCTACCACGGCTCAAAGGAGTCGTGCAAACAGGTTTTAGTTGGGTACAGTCCCGAGCCACATGGAGGCAGTGAGCGGATCGTCGGGGATTCGTCTCTCCCGGTATTGGGGGTTGATGTCGCGCTGTGCACGGGTGGCCATCACCAGAAATCCTAGGCCGGGGTATACGAGAATTACCGATCCAGGATCGATAGTTTCTCAGTTGGTGATGGGTTCCATACCGACACTAATTATTGCATTATTAGGGGTCTGACTTTATTCACCCCCTAGACTCGATATGCGATACTCTTAGACGAACAGATCGGACAGTACAGATATTGTCACTGTCAGGCTCAGTAGGGGTTCAGGATGAGTTTGCTCGTCGGCTTCCCTTTCGCTCAATACCTGGGTAGCCGTTACGTACAGATAGTGCCGCTGACGTGCTTGTGGTTAAACCCACTGCCAGCGTATTGACGAGTTTTTAGAGTCCCACACAGAGGGTTTTCACGGTTCAGGCGATATCATGTAGATGACGTATGTTGGTACATACAGATGTCCGATTAAATATATGTACATGCTGCACAGACTTTAATCGGACGGTTGATAATACTAGCGGCTTAGGATTAAGCCGGATTATTAAATCAGGTTTTGATTTAATAATTTATATATATGTATATATATATATATTTTCTAGTATTATTGTTCACTATACATTTTCTCTCTTGGCTATTCGTATTTTTGTACGAATACGCGTATATGTATTTCGATACGTATACCGGGTTGCATTCCGTATTTATACGGAATAGTTTCTAGAAGATGTCCACCTCATTAATTGATTTTCTTTTTGGAAAATTAATCTGGAAATGAGGTGAAGGGGTGTGGTGGCATGAGCATGGCTTGAGCATGTAGAGAGGTATGAGCATGGCTTTGTTTATTTGGTAAATGAAAAATATAATTTTTTTATTGCATGAGAGAGAGAGGGGGGGAGGGGGTAGCTGCATCTTGGGGCAAGGCCTTGCTCATTTTCTCCACTTGATTTCGCTTGCTCACTCTCTCATACTCACTCACTTCAACACTTAGCATTTTCTTTAGTTGCTCATGCCATGGTTTCTTCACCTCCTCTTCATTTTCTATGGTTGCTCTTGGAGCATTTTGATGAGAGAAAAACATTAGTGAGATAATCCTACACCTCCACTCTCCATTGCTAGCAACCTTGGAGCGTCGGTTGCCTCGTTTCGTGAGGCTGAAGCTTGCGCCGTTTTCCTCAGGTGGGTCATCTTAGATGGAGGAAGACCGACAACAAAACTCGATCCAGATGACCACTAGGAGCTTGGAATGAAGACTGAAGGACATGGATCAACTCGGTATAACCATTCTAACATCTTTACATCTTTTCTAGTTTAGGGTTTAGGGTAGAACCGGGCATCGGGAATGGTAGCGCCAGTTTAATAAATTTTTGTTCCGCATTTGGCCACGTTTTGATGGCCGGGGCACTGCCGTAACCTTACATGGTATCAGAGACAACCTTTAAGTCCTAAGCTAGCTTGTTTATATGATGTTAAAGAATCGAAATCGAAACAACCCCGAAATGTTGCACTGTTGATTCCATTCTCTGTCAATTTTTAAAGTCTTCAAATTTTTTTTAAACAACTGCAGAAGACTACTCAAGTGACCACTAGAACACACTGCAAACACGAATCCCAGATGACAAAATTGGGCCGGCCAGACACCCCTAAAAACCGAGGTGGCCGGTTTTATGAAGGCTTCAGGGTTTGAAATTTGCAATGTGGTGTAGTCTCTGGAATGTTGGTTCAGTGGTATTGTTTGTTTAGCCCAGATTGGATATGGTTTTATCTAGTTGTTTGGGGATATTAGGGGTGTTTCGAAGTCGATAATTTAACACTGTTTAAATGTTTATCAGTACTTACATTACTATCTGCGACCTTGAATGTCATTCGAACGGTACAACTTGTCTAATTGCTATAGTTCTTTTAGACGGGTTTGCGAACGCGACATTCACGTTGATGTTCTGTGTTGTGATGTTTGTTGGATCGTCGTGGTGGATAGCTTGGGTGCAATGTTAGTACTGTTTAGTTTCATTTCTACATTTGATATTACGGGGCGAGCGTCCGACATGTGGACTGCCGTCACTGCCAGTTTGCATATTATTTATTTGGGGCACGACCGGGTTGAGGTCGATGTCACCCTTGTATATTTTTTTCTTTCTTTTCTGTACTAGGATTACCCCGTGGTGGAGTGCAAGAATAGCCGGGTTCTAGATGTTGGATATGTATGCCTTAGAGGCCATTATTGTATAGTACTAGTTTGTATATTACATTTTGGAAGCTTGGGATATATACATGGATTGACGACAGTCTTGCTCGATATTGTAGTATGCTACTTGGTTTATATCTATCTTAATATGTGTATGTTTCTTTTAACATATCACTAATACATATTGATGGAGCCCTTAGGATCTTTGCTTGACTACCGGCGTTGTGATGGCGATCATACTAGTGGGGGCTGGATAGTCTATAAGCACATCCTTACACAGGTCCCTAGTCGTAGGATTATCGAGACAAGGCATCGATACTCCAGAGTAGACTGGTGCATACGCTTCTCATCCCAGCAGGGGAGATGGTCTGTCCCACAGCCATCAGTACGTCGTACTGGAGATAGTATGCAGGTGCTTGTTAGGTTACGAGTACACTGGACATGACTCGTCGGGAACTATTGGTTGGTATTATACATATCGTCAGTTAGCAGTTCCCAGGTGACATGAGTACAGCTTAGTTCGTTGACTTGACACAGCTACTTCACCACAAGTGTGTTCCCACTGTTCTTTGATTGCTACCCTACCACGGCTCTATTGAGTCGTGCAAACAGGTAGTAGTTGGGTGCAGTCCCGAAGCACTTGGAGGAAGTGGAGGTTAGACAGGATTCGTCACTCCCGGTATTGGGGGTTGATATCGCGCTGTGTCTAGGAGAGCCATTACACAAAGTCCCTTGCCAGGGCAAGTGAGATTTACTTGTAGGTGTTCTAGTAGTTTCTCAGGGTGTTCTGGGCTACACTCCGGCACGACTTATACCGCTATTAGGGGACTAACGTTTACCGCCCCTAGGTCTGATATGCGATGCTGTTAGACGAACATACCGGACTGTACGGAGATTGCCACATTCAGGCTCAGTAGGAGTTCGGATGGGTTTTTCCTCATCGGCCTTCTTATCGACATCTACCTAGGGACCGTTACGTACAGCTAGGACCACTTACGGCCTGTGGTTAAACCCACTGCCAGCGTAATGTCGAGTCTTTAGAGTCCTACACAGAGGATTGTTCACCTTTGGGCGATATGAGTAGATGTCGTATAGTTTTACGACAGGGTTCGTACACATACGCGCACTTGTGCGTGTTCGGTGTTCAGGCAGTAGATACTAGTGGGTTTTGGTTTAAGACGGATCTTAGTATTGGATTTTGGATTGGTTTAGTCTCATTGTATTCATGTTTCTCGGAACACGGATACAGGTATTTACATACAGTTGACAGAGGCAGAGAAGGAGACACCTCATTAAGGTCTTGACCATTGACTTGATCAAAACCATAACGAGAAGGAGGAAATTGATTAATAGTTTTAATTAGAGATAATTGTATCATGGCTAATGTTGGTTTGACCATTTGACTTGTTGACCCATGTTGACTTAGATATTTTTGTTAAGAATGAGATATTTTCTTTGAGCATGCTTAGCATTAATTGTGACATGATAAAGGTCAAATCAATACACCATCACAATTATCTTAATTAATATTATTATCATCATATTTCCTCATATGAGAGCTTTATCCTCTTATTCTCATATTATCTTTCTCTCTCATGGTTTGCTCTCTCCTCTTCTTCTCTCAAAGCTTTAATCTTTCATGAGTTGAAAATCCAAATCTTTTGAGACAAAACCACAAAAATACTTCTCTACTCACTCTAGGGTTCTTAGTCTAGCAAGCCAAGCACTCTAGTTACTTCATTGTTGAGGTAGGAGCTCAAGGTACAGGCCTTCGGATGGATCTTCTTCGATATAGAGAAGCCGGTGAGGAGGAGCCATCTACATCATTCCAAGGAGCTCACAACAAGGAGAAGAAGGAGTTCAAGACTTAGGTATAACCATTTAACCTAGTAGTTAAAACCCTAAGTTAGTTTGTTAGTTAATGTTTAGCAAAGATCCTTTTGGCTAGTTCATGTTACTTAGTAAAGAAAAATTTGATTTTTACCTATTCCGCCTCCCCACAAATTACCGGGGTGCGTAACATGGACTTTACAGTGGTATCAGAGCCTGGCTAAATAACAACTAACATGTTAGCAAAGCCTTTAAAACTTCGATCTACGAAAATTCGCAAAATACATCAAAAATTTGGATTTTCTGTCGATTTTCAAAACAGGTCTAAAAATATTTACATAGGCCTGAAAAATACGTGCAGGCTTTTTTAGGGACACCCAAGAAAAATGAGCTCGTGACTCGGTCAGACTGCTGCGGAAGCGCGGCGAAACCATGCGTTTCGCCGCGGATCAGCGGCCGAGTCGACTCGGAGTCAACTCGTTTTTCCTGCAGAATGTCCAGCTTGATATTTTGTGATTTTTATGATATTATGTTTCTGCCCAGAATCTTTTGAGTACAGTGTCATATTTGGGGTAGTTTCAAATTTGGTTATCGATCGAAATTCTATAAAGTTTAACTAATCGGATTATATCTGTGATGTATTATATGTACTGAACGTCTACTAATCGCTATACGTCGATTAGTGGGGGTTGTACATATCTGTGATCTGTGTTATTGGATTGTGTATATGAACTTGTTGGATCGCCGTGATGAATAGCCGGGGATGTGAGATGAGGGTTTTCATTTTTCATTCGATGTAATATTTGTAAAATGATGTAATATTATTTCATGGTCGCACATCCGGGTTGAGGTTGTAGCCAGCATTGTATATTATTTCTTTTACTGTTTTTGCTCCTAGGATAGACCCAAGGTGGGGTGCACAAACTATCGAATACTTTGAAGTGCCGAGTGACCTACTCACTTTGTTGATGTAACAATTTGAAAATCGTTTCGGTGAAATTTCGGAAAAATCGGTAAAATAAGGGGGTTTTCTGTAAAAAGTCAAAATACAAATATCTTTATTATAAAATTAAATATACATATTCTAGCTATGGAATTGCTAGTATTTGGTGTTTATTGAGCCACTGGTAAAATTTCTAATTTTCTGAAAATTTTTCCGAAATTAATTATTTTAATATTATTTTAAGCCGTTACTAATACATTTAATTAGTGATAAATACAAATTTGAATGGGCTAATTTTAATCTATAGAACCATGACAACTAAAATCTAGTTTGTAATATAAATTTTTAGTATTTTATTTTAAGTTCTATTTAGTTATAATCGAAGGAAACTAAAATTTTAATTAATTGAACTAAAACTTGCAATTTGGAGCTTGTGGGGGGTCTTTTTGCATAGAACTTTTTTTGTCAATCACTCACAAAACCTCACCCTCATATTGGCCCGCCACACCACTGCTGCAACAGCAGCCCATTCCCCCCCCATTCTTTTGCTTCTTTGACTCATTTAAATGATTTAAATATAGGTTTTTATTATATTATTTTGGATGGGGGTATTATGGTAATTTGGGAGGGGTTTTGACTTGGATTCTTTTCACACAACTCCCTCAAACTTTCCCCCATCCCTCCCCATCTCCTCTGGCCGAAAATCCTGCACCCAACAGCCCCAAAATTTTTCCCCAATTCTCCTTCTCTTTTGCTTCATTTTCATCTTAAAAATCCATCAAAATCCAAAATTTCCTTCACAATTCTAATGCAAACCCTTAATCCATCTCTTCTCACACCCCAATTGGTTTAAAACAAGGAGAAAGATGGTATCTTGAGAGGCTAGAGCAACCTAGGGTTTGAGCTTGTGAGGTATAAATTTCAATCTTTGGTAAATTTGTAGTCAAGTGTGCTAAATTAGAACTTGATGTGTTAATTTTTGTTGTTGATTTCTAGTCTAGGTTTTTAAAGTGAGTGGTTTGATTTGAGCTAGGGTTTTAGAAACCATTATTAGGTTAATTAAATTATTTTGCTATCTAGTTGTTTGCTAACCTAAGTTAATGAGGTTACTTTATTTGTGTGGGCTTCAAATTAGTGTTAATTTGGTGTTTTCATGTATAGTTTGGATTTGAATTGCTAATTATGAAAAATCAAGAAAGGGTTTGATGTTGGAAATAGGATTTGAAGCATTGCTAATGTGTTGGAAATTAGAGTAGTGGCTATCTATGGTTTAACTTGGGTGATTTTGCTTGATGGTTGTCTTTTTGTCGTAAAGCGACGATGTTACACCAAATTTGCAAGTTTTGTGCTTACTAGGTTTTAAAAATATTTATAAATTGATGAGTTTAATTTATGAAAGTGATTTGTATGACCTAATTATGTTATTTAATGAGCATTTTGGCCATTTGAATCGTTAAAATTTGTAGATTGGTTAAAACATCAAGTTTTGAACCGAAATGGGAATTTGTGCTAACTAGGTTTTTGGAAAATAAAACGATTGGTTTAATTTTATGGTTTCGACGAATTAAAACCTATTTCTTATACAGTTAGTGAGTTTTGAACCCATGATCGGTATGTTTGGTGTTTTTCTTGATCAATCGACGTTTGTACGCCGATACCGAGGGTTTTTGGTTTTGACCTATGTGGGATTCGTGTGTCGTTTTGGTCATGAGTCGGATTTTAATGCGATACGGTGCGTTATGATATGTAGGTACCCCATGTGGACTTCGAGACGATAAGCAAGCACGTGGCGACGTCGGCACCGGCGAGCGAAGATCAGGCGAGTAGATTATATCTACGGGGGAAGTCGGGTGGATGGCGTATAACACCCCCGCAATTCGTGGTGATGTATACGAAGACGTATACACACATATATTTATTATAGGTTTAATTGAGTTTATTGATAATAAATATGGATTCTAGGTATTCTTGGATTGATTTAAGTGTTAGTTGCGAGACCCTAGAGTAGAGGTTGCACCCACACACACGCACACACATACTTGCATACATTCTTTCTTTTACCTGTATGTATATGTGGATATGTATATTTACACATGGGTATGGGACTATGTGTTCATATACTGGATTTGAGGATAGTACATGGGATTTAAGATGCGTCGATGAGATTCGATTTGAGGCCGTGAGATCGGTGATATGACAGGGTTCGTATTTGAGATACGGCATGATGTTTTAGCGGGTCCTTTGGCGTAGTGTTTCATACACCTGCATGCATACATAGATGGTATCAGTATTGTACTAGACGTAGGTCATTATCCCGAATCATGATATTTGATAAGATGATACCAGATGAATAGTGTGATTGATGTGACTTTGACCCGTACCCAGATTTGGGATGCCGTACGACGGATTTACGTACGAGCTATATATTGATGATAGATCCGCACTCTTGACTTAAGGTGATCATATTATAGATATTGTGTCGACTGTAATACTTTGAGGCGGGATCACCGACTGCTATATATATATATAAGTATCGACTCAGATGTTAGGCGGTTTCCTTACCTTTTGTTTAGCCTGTTAGCTCAGCTTTATAGTTAGTGTAGTTGTTAGACTAGATTCGATTCCTACCTATTTCAAACTAACGAATCATGAGTATTTTAAAAGACAGGCCAAGGGATTCTACGAATATTTCAAAGGACACATCTTTTCTTAAAAACACCGTAGCCCTTATTTTCAAAAACACCACGATTCGTATTATTTCAAAAGGCACTACTGTATGACTTATAATTATGTTAAATGCAGATTAGTTATCATTGTGTTTATTATTCAGCTCCCGCACATTATTGTTGTTCGCTCCACATCGCATACTTATATTGTGATTTCATATACCATTATTGATATCATGCTGTTAGGACACCAGCACCATTACCGATGATGCGTATGTTCCACGTACACTTACTTGCCGGCTCACACATATCATCATCGGTAATTTCCATGTCACGTACACTTTAGACAATACTATTTCATCGACATAGCTTGTTAGCTGGTAGTTTCGACATAATATTAGTGTACTTGCCTTATATGCCAGTTTAGACATTGCAGTTATTAGTTGCTACTTCATGCATATTATTATTCACTGTTATGCCGTATTATGGAGTTTTATACCTATATTCACTGTTTACGTGCTATTGATGATTGGATTTCGGATTTTCCTGAGACTTCCTGGATTTAGGGAAAACCGCAAGAACATTTATAAAATTCTTTCTCTCTCTTTTTTAAATGAAAAGTGCGGTTTTCCCATGATGTATGAGTCGTCCACCATGAGTTTTCATGATTGCTGATGGATTTGGAGACCCGATTCGAGGAGTTGGATGAACCGTCTCGGGTACATGGTGGGCCCGGTAAGGTACCCCGTGTAGGGTTGCTAGGCACGCTCACAAGATTCTACGAGGCATCAACCATGCCCGATTAAAATTTAGCCGTGCCGAACAACTCAAAGCCGGATCTTTAAACTAGAGTTTAGGCGAAAACAAGCATGTTAAACACTTTAACACTAAGTGAGAGGGATTACAACCTTTGTAGATCCGGTCCTTCACTTCTTAAGCTCCGTGTTGAGGTCCCTTCGCTGCGATCATCGTGTTCCGGACTCTCGAGAGGCTTCACGAAGAGAAAGGTGCAAGCTTGCTTCCGATTTTCGATAACAAAGATGATCTACCTTGAAGTTTCATTAACACAAGCTCTCACTCACAAAATGAAGTGAACACCCTCATCTAGATGGCAACGGGTAGATGAGGATGATGAAGTAGGATTTTTGCTCTCATTTGTTTTCATATTCTCACTCACTTTCATCACTTAGCAAAAAGCTAGAAAGCTTTTTCCTAGAAGGAACTCAAGGAAGAAGATGATAGAATCCTTTTGTGATGAACAATGAATTATTGTAGTGGTTACAAATCTAACCAAGATTTAAGCATGAAGGAGTTAACCCTTGTAGAGAATTAACTAGAGTTAATGGTTTGGATTGGGTTAACATAATATCTTCACAAAATATCAAGCAAAACACAAAGACAAAGCTTCATGAAGCTTCATGGAAGCTTCATGCAAAAGCTAACCCTAATCTAAACCCTAACCAAGTTTAAACCCTAAACCATTGTTAAATTTGTAACCCTTACATGTTACAATATTATATATCACATATACAACATATTTTGTAACAATAGAAAATAATACAATTAACATATATCGCATATATATCAATGTATTATTCCGTGAGAAAATGAATCTTGTATTGAGCTAATATTAGTTAATGTAATTTAATATATCATATATATTATTATACATTAAATTATCGAATCAACACTTGATCCGATAATCCGGCTATTTCACAAATAACCGACTAATACGATGACCCGGGTATATCACATATACCCGGCCGATATCTCATATCGCGAGAATCCAATACGGTATCACATAACGCATTATCCTCGGTCTCGCACATATCACATATGTGCTCCCACTCTGTTTTTCCTGAGTCAAGAAACCTCTGTGTAGGACTCTAAAGAATCGTCAATACGCCGGCAGTAGATGATGATCATATTAAACACCCACAAGCTGCAAGCGGTCAGCTAAACGTAACAGCCATCCAGGTATTGAGCGCTCATAAGATCAACAAGCAAGCCTGTACATTCTCCTGTGAATCCAATCAGTAACACTCCCGTACAGTCCGGTCTCGTCGTCTGATATGTCGCATATCTCGCCTAGGGGTGGTAAACGTCAGACCCCAGTAGCTTGATAAGTCATGTCGATATGAGGTCTATAACAGTTCGAGAAACTACTGATAACACTTACCAGTAAATCTCAGCAACCCTGGCCAGGGATTTCCAGTTATAGCCAATCGAACACAGCGCAACATCAACTCCCTATACCGGGAGAGACGAATCCCCTCCTATCACTCATTGCCTCCATGTGATTCGGGACTGTACCCAAAAGCCACATTTTTGCCCGCCCTCTTGGACGTGGTATGATGGAAATCAAAGCACAGTGGGAATCACACAAGAATCTATGACGATCTCGGGTCAACAGACTACTCTGTACCAGTGTCACCGGAGAACTGCCATCTGACGTGAGGTATAATACCATCTGGGAATTCTCGGCGAGTCCGTCCAGTGTATCCAGTCTCTACTGAGCACCCGTACACCATCCTTGATGTCAAACACCGATGGATATGGGATCATCCATCGCCCATCATATGGGTCAAGATGCGTATACGCTAGTCCACTCTGGTGTATCGATGCCCTGTCTCGATACACCCTCGACTTGGAATAGTTATAGGATGTACTCGTCGACTACCGTGGCCCCACTAGTATGATCTCATCATAGTCCCAGTAGTCGAGTACATATCCTAAGGGCTTTATCAATATGTAACATAGAGACAATCAGAGTACATGTTAAGATAAAGTACAACCAGATTGCATACTATCATGTCGAGTAAGAAAGTCCTCCCTATATATGTCCAAGCATCCATTACAATATACATCGTATGTACAGTAATGGCCTCTAGGGCATACATATAACTAACAATCTCCCACTTCCACTAGGGCCATCTGATGTGGTATCACATACCGAACAATTAACTGCGGTTGAAGTATCTCATACTCAACCATCCCATAAAAGTCTCTACTGGGAAAAAGGCCTTTGTGAGTGGATCCGCGCTGTTGTCCTCTGTGTCTACTCTCCTAACCTCGATCTCTCTGGAGATCAACCATCTCCATGATCAGGTGATACTACCTAAGAATTATATCTGGATTTCTGATGGGACGGTAGTTCCTTGGCTAAAGCCACAACTCCATTGTCACACAATGGTAGGAACGAAGTTCATCTCATGAACTTATATATCCAGACTGCCTCTTTGGTAGCATCCTTGGTAACGATGTATCTTGCCTTTAATCGTCTAGTAAGTCACGGTATCTAGCTTGGAACTCTTCCAACATACCGTCCCTCCACTGAGGGTAAAGACAATGCCTGCGATTGACATTCAGTCGTCCTTATCACCCTGGAACCTTTCCAGTGATTCTCCCCAGGATCGATTGATACCATCTCACTACAACTAGTGAGAATCCTAACATCCAATTAGATCTATCTCATAGATCCAAAACCCAGGATTTAGGAGGTATCACTTTGATCCTATATGGAGAATCCTTGTGATAAGCGGAGATTGACCGAGCGTAGCATATGAAACTCCTTCCCTATCAAGAGTATGTCATCCACGTACTCTACGAGGATCACCACCATACTCTCTACTACCTTTTTGTATATTCAAGGTTCATCTACCATTTTGATGAAGTCAAACTCTTTGACTATTACATCAAAACAGATGTTCCAACTCCGCGATGCCTGCTTTATCAACATAAAACATCTTGCACATGTTTCCGCTGCTCCCACTATCTACGAAGCCCTTTGGCTGTGTACTTATAGACGCTCTCTTCTAAAACATCATTTAGAAAAGCAGTCATGACACCCAACCGCCAGATATCGTAGTCATGGTATGTAGCCGTGGCAAGTAGGATCTGGATGGACTTAAGCATAGCTTTGAAAGTCTCAACTTTTCCATGTACACCAAGTAATCTTCTCAAGATATACTTTCTCCTGATGGGGATTTAACCCTTCAGATAAAGCAACCAAAGTCCATACTTTGTTGGTGTATAAGGATTCCATCTCAGATCGATAAGCATCCAGCCATTCTTACAGAGTCTCACTCCTGATGGCCAGCTCGAAACTAGTTGGGTCATCATCTCATGATTCAATTCTCGCTCCCACTGTCATAGAGAAACCGAAGTATCTCTCAGGTGGGTGAGGAACCCTACTAGATCGGCGGAGAGGCTGAGGTTCGTTAGAAACTACTGAATCCTTTGGTTCTACCAAATCATCAGCTACAGTTTGTATAGCTGGAACTACTTCCAGTTTTACAGAGCTAACCTTGCCTCGAGCTTGTCCGGATTTTGCTTTTAGACATAGGATGGACAACCCCAAATCTTAACAAACTTAAGATATGGGCTCTTCCCATTCCATATCACATATGAAGTGGTAGGTAACTGATTTGATTTGAACCCCATTCAATAGGTATGCAACTTCTCAAGTGCATAACTCCCAAAAGGAAATAGGAAACTCAGTAGTACTCATCATAGAGCACACCATATCAAATAGGGTGCTATTGCTCCACCCCGATATACCATCATGCTATGGTGTATACGGATGAGTAATGCTGAGAGAGAATCTCATTCTCCTTTAGAATAGTCCAGGAATTCCGTGCTCAAGTATTCTCCTCCTTGATCTCATCAAAGGACAAAATACTTTTACCCGTTTTTGGTTCTCTACTTCTAACTTATATTCTGTGAATATCTCAAAAGGTTCAGACTTGTGTTTCAACAGGAACATATGTCCGAATCTTGAGAGATCATCAGAGAATGTAATGAAGTACAAAGAACTAGTCTTGGCATGTGTAGACAGGGGACCATCATACATCATCATGTATCAATCCCAAGAGTTCACTAACTCTTTCTTTGTTTCCAACAAACAGAGCTATGGTCATCGTATCTTTATGACATGACCGGCAAGTTTCACAAGATGTAAATTCAAACAAATTTAAATATGCATCTTAATGTAACTTCAGCTAGTCGGGTCACATTGATATGACCTAGTCTACAATGCCTCAAGAAGGATTCGTTCAATTCTGAACTCTTCCTCTTGTGTGTGTTCCGTATACTAAGAACTGTAGTTTGATTTAGAACGTCAATGATTTTAGATAACGTGCCTGAACCGATCAACTCTTGATATAGGAAATGTTCAAAACATTATCCAACAATACAAAATTATATCCTTTCTTTACTAATAAAGAGACTGATATGATGTTGTACATCAGGTTCGGTATCTAATAACATTCGTTCAGAATCAATGTATTCTGGTAATACAGGGTGATAGTGACCAACAGACTTGGTTGCAACTCTTGCACCGTTTCTATCTCATGAAACTTATCACCCGTTCTCAGTCCTCTACCTATCTGTAGCCCATGTAACAAATTACATATGTGGGATCCTGATCCGGTATCAAATACCCAGGACGTAAAGGATACTGAGAAACAGTTCTGTGTAATGAACACACCCGAAGAAGATGCATCAGCATGCACTTTCTTCGTTTGGGCGGCACGGGAAATCTGGTATTCCCCAATTTCCTGCTCTGTCTTATAACAATTATAAGTTGGAGCGGGACCAATGTTCCCTAACGCAGTATAACAAGCGGGTTCGGTCAATACATCCGTATTATTATCTTGATTAAGGCGTGATATGGTCGCTACCTGGAGAGAGAGAGAAGAAAACACTCAGCGTATGCTTTTGCAAGATTAGATTGGTTATCTAATATATCTAATCAGGATGTCTCCCACTGTTTTAGTCAAATCTTCCTTCAAACCCTAAAAGGAAAGACTAGCCGGGATTAATTACACGCTACAAGTTCGCCAATCTTTCAGCCAGGCCAGTGTCGGTACTTTGAGGGAGGTCCCCCGTGCTTTCGCACGAACCTAATTAAAGTAAACCTCGTTTTCCCAGGGGCGTAACCCCGTTAACACCTTTCTAGACACCTACTTGATCGGCTAATTGTAATGTGTAAAACTCTCCCAGGAGTAACTCTTACTCGCAGCGGGTATCGGGATCCAACTATCTCATAGAAGGTATGCAATCTCATTGCAAATTTCAACACTTGAAATTCCCGATAATATTTTGACCCAAGCCTCCTATGACCTTGAAAAAGGCTAACAAACCATAGGCTGCTAGTCAAGTTCAACCCGTCATTTCTTGATTGAAGTAAACCCACCCGCACGGCCCTTGACAAAGGCCAACAAGGTCGCACGACTACCCTAATCCAATCTGCGTCATATGCATAAGCAGATAAGTACTATTCAGCTACTGCACACTACGCCTTGACAAATGCCAACAAACGCAGCACGAATACTAAAACAATCCTTATCTGAAATGACGGTGGGCTACGACAGGTTTTTAAGAAAACCCTTTGCGTAATGAACTTGATATCGTTGTAGAATCGAGTGATTTTAAATGGAGTGTTTTTGAGGCTTTTCTAGTTTTGCTAAAGGGGTCACTCCCGGTGAAGGGATCGTCGGCCCTTTCCTCATCGAATAAGGTGCAGGATATTTCACAAATATCGCCGTGCAAAGCAAGAACTATAGAAGCAATCAAAAGACAAACCGAGTTTGTAGCATCTGCTAGTTTCGCTAAAGAGGTCACTCCCGGTGAAGGGATCTCGGCTCTTTCCTTATCGAATAAGGTGCTGGATGTTCTACAAGGAACACCGCTATGCAAAGCAAGAACTAGAGCTACCTGTTTTTGAACAAGTTTCTACAACATCTTTAGGTTTCTTTTATTTCATTAATCTCATTAATGAGTCCCATTATATTATGCTTCACAAGCATCTCTTTTGAAACGAAATCTGCAATATAACATATATCTCATATATATAATATAAACATTCGTCTCAGGCAGTAATATGATCTCATCACAGAACATTGCAGCATAAGGACATATATGAAATATTGGATATACTAGGACGTCCGTGTTTTAGTAGGAGCCTGTATAATACACGGATTCCACGGTAGCGATGAATAGCCAAACCCACATCCCTAGACCCCTACGAGAGCGGCAAGCAACACTGCCAATTCTAGGGTTAGGAGACCCAGTCTCGACTCCTCGAGATGGTCTCCCATTGGACCCTAGAACCCGATTACTTGTGCTCCCCGCCTTGGGTCTACCTAATACGGAAAAGTAAATAATATACAATGGTGACATCATCCTCAGCCCGGAAGTACCCCAATAAAAGAATATTACATACAAATGAATTTTACATGAATGAAAAAGAAAAACTCTCATCTCACTTCAAACCCCGGCTATTCAAAATGCGACGATCCAATATAACATATCACAGCAACACATAATATCTCATATCATCAACGTAAGCAAGTATGCGTATCCCGATTGTCGTTGATGTATAGCAACGAAGCCGGCGATACACCACATACTACGCTTACGGTCACAGAAAAGAAAGTGTAAAACTACAACAGTTGGAATCCGCAACCTTCTTAGACATCGCATGCCTAACCAAATGAATTCCTTAGACATCGCATGCCTAACAATTATAAACCCCGCATTTTAGTCTCATTATCGAAAACTCTTTTCAATATCAAGTCGGGCAATTCAACAAGATTCCCGACATCCTGATCTAGTGCTCGTCGTAAACTTTAGTAGACGGCCGCACCCCCAGATGCCGTCGACGAAGTGCACTAAGGCGGAACACCGCTGCCGCGAGCACTTGAACGGATGCTTTCGGCGACGGGGTTCTCCTACAGTCACTTGGTCGGGGCTATGGGGCATGGCTATCTATTAAGTTTACCCGGCGAGTATCCGCGTACGCTACGTGATTGCGACGGACTTTTGATCGAATCAAAATCCCGTGGCAACCGATCATCTGAGACTGAAGTGCTAGATTTATAATATTCAAATCAGCTATCTCATAACTACTTGAGGATTCCAAATATTGTATCACATTCCAGATAAATAGACAATGTTAAACTTTCCGATCGAATAATAAAACATCCAAGTTTTCCCAAATTGTTCTCAACACTTGAAATTAGTTTAAAAACATCCATCACATGCTACAGTACCAATGGTCCAGCCGTAGAAGGGTCAAGCCAACGCCTCACATGTGGCACGCCGTACTGCCACAAACCCTAAGGTTCAGATGCAGTTCAAGATGGTCACATAATCGAGTTAAGGTTTGTTGTCTTCTAGAGGGTCCACCGCGTTACTTGCACGACTTAGAATGTTCCTAAACTACGAAAAAATCCAACTCTTGGAAATTTTCCGGTAGGGGAAAAAGTGAGTTATTGATATCCGGTCGAACTTTTTAACACGATCTAAAAATTACCTAGACAAACTAAACAAAGTTAAATTATCCGATCGAATCAACGAGTCCCCAATACAACCCTAAAAAACTCAACACTTGAGTGGAATTAAAAAATTCCCAGAGAAAAAATGACAAGAAAGGACCTAAAAATAAATATATGAAGTTCCAGGGACTAATTCATAATTTTGGCCGCGGAATCGCCGCCAAACCCTTGGTTTGGCCGCGGTTCCGCGGTCAAATAAGCGCATTATAGGTCCGTACTTCACAGTAATTCTTAGTTTTTCCTGCATAATTTTCTGAGCATTTTTAATTCATAAAAAATCACATTTTTGAAAAATATCCAGAGAGGGGTATACTCGGGTGTGTCGGAGTTCGATCGGACTTTAAACTTCGTCTAGACTTCGCCTAAAGCTCTAGCTTGGCTCTGATACCACTGTAGGGTTTCTAGACACGCTCACAAGGTTCTACGAGGCATCAACCGTGCCCGATTAAAATTTAGCCGTGCCGAACAACCCAAAGCCGGATCTTTAAACTAGAGTTTAGGCGAAAACAAGCATGTTAATCACTTTAACACTAAGTGAGAGGGATTACAACCTTTGTAGATCCGGTCCTTCACTTCTTAAGCTCCGTGTTGAGGTCCCTTCGCTGCGATCATCGTGTTCCGGACTCTTGAGAGTCTTCACGAAGAGAAAGGTGCAAGCTTGCTTCGGATCTTCGATAACAAAGATGATCTACCTTGAAGTTTCATTAACACAAGCTCTCACTCACAAAATGAAGTGAACACCTTCATCTAGATGGCAAGGGTAGATGAGGATGATGAAGTAGGATTTTTGCTCTCATTTGTTTTCATATTCTCACTCACTTTCATCACTTAGCAAAAAGCTAGAAAGCTTTTTCCAAGAAGGAACTCAAGGAAGAAGATGATATAATCCTTTTGTGATGAACAATGAATTATTGTAGTAGTTACAAATATAACTAAGGGTTAAGCATGAAGGAGTTAACCTTTGTAGAGAATTAACTAGAGTTAATGGTTTGGATTGGGTTAACATAATATCTTCACAAAATATCAAGAAAAACACAAAGTCAAAGCTTCATGAAGCTTCATGGAAGCTTCATGCAAAAGCTAACCCTAATCCAAACCCTAACCAAGTTTAAACCCTAAACCATTGTTAAATTTGTAACCCTTACATGTTACAATATTATATATCACATATACAATATATTTTGTAACAATAGAAAATAATACTATTAACATATATCGCATATATATCAATGTATTATTCCGTAAGAAAATGAATCTTTTAGTGAGCTAATATTAGTTAATGTAATTTAATATATCATATATATTATTATACATTAAATTATCGAATCAACACTTGATCCGATAATCCGGCTATTTCACAAATAACTGACTAATACGATGACCCGGGTATATCACATATACCCGGCCGATATCTCATATCGCGAGAATCTAATACGGTATCACATACCGCATTATCCTCGGTCCCGCACATATCACATATATGCTCATACTCCGTTTTGCCTGAGTCAAGAAATCTCTCTGTAGGACTCTAAAGAATCGTCAATACGCCGGCAGTAGGTGATGTCATATCAAACACCCACAAGCTGCAAGCGGTCAGCTAAACGTAACAGACACCCAGGTATTAAGCGCTCAGAAGATCAACAAGCAAGCCTGTACATTCTCCTATGAATCCAATCAGTAACACTCTCGTACAGTCCGGTCTCGTCGTCTGATATGTCGCATATCTCGCCTAGGGGTGGTAAACGTCAGACTCCAGTAGCTTGATAAGTCGTGTCGATATGAGGTCTATAACAGTTCGAGAAACTACTGATAACACTTACCAGTAAATCTCAGCAACCCTGGCCAGGGATTTCCAGTTATAGCCAATCGAACACAGCGCAACATCAACTCCCTTTACCGGGAGAGACGAATCCTCTCCTATCGCTCATTGCCTCCATGTGATTCGGGACTGTACCCAAAAACCACCTTTTTGCACGCCCTCTTGGACGTGGTATGATGGAAATCAAGGCACAATGGGAATCACACAAGACTCTATGACGATCTCGGGTCAATAGACTACTCTGTACCAGTGTCACCGGAGAACTGCCATCTGACGTGAGGTATAATACCATCAGGGAATTCTCGGTGAGTCCGTCCAGTGTACCCAGTCTCTACTAAGCACCCGTACACCATCCTTGATGTCAAACACCGATGGATATGGGATCATCCATCGCCCATCATATGGGTCAAGATGCGTATACGCTAGTCTACTCTGGTGTATCGATGCCTTGTCTTGATACACCCTCGACTAGGAACAGTTATAGGATGTACTCGTCGACTACCGTGGCCCCACTAGTATGATCTCATCATAGTCCCAGTAGTCGAGTACATATCTTAAGGGCTTTATCAACATGTAATATAGAGACAATCAGAGTACATGTTAAGATAAAGTACAACGAGATAGCATACTATCATGTCGAGCAAGAAAGTCCTCCCTATATATGTCCAAGCATCCATTACAATATACATCGTATGTACAGTAATGGCCTCTAGGGCATACATATAACTAACACCTCGGGACGAGATGTCCGAGTTGTATTCGGTGAGCCTGGCAGGGGAGCACTACCTACCGGTGATATTATTTGGACTCGTCGGCTATCCGGAGGATACCGGACGGAGTCATGAGATGGTTATAGGCTGATCCGTTCTGCGGAGCCTGAGATATTGATATTTGAGATTTAAGACACTGAAACATTGAGATTTGACAGTACAGGTTAGTCCGGGCAGCCGGAACCTGAGATATTGAGATATTGGGATTTATGTTTTGTGTCGATACTTGACACGGATTTCTCTATCGATTTCATTGAGGATACTCGTTTTATATACATACAGAAATCCCATTAAAATAAAGAAAACAGTCGTCTCACTCATTGCATTACATTACATTTATACCTCATACATATGATACATTGCTACCTGAGGCACTGACACGAGCACTGGGATTACACTTATGTTTAGATGTTTACCCTTGCCATTTTTTTATGCTTCAGACTTTATTATTTGAGGATATTACTGATCGTATGACCTAGGATTGTGTCATACATGCGATTTCTGCTCGTAAATGTTTTCTATTCACGAGTTGGCAACTCACCCCCGTTGTGCCACAGTTTCTTGCAGGTTTTGCCGTACAGGTTTCATTACGGCTTTATTGGCACACTGCTTTCTTTCCGGGTGATTTGCTTGGTAGGTGGGTTCACTTGCATCGTGACCATCATTATACCTTGTATATTATTTATTCAGTTGTATCTAGTTAAACTCCATCAACCAAACATGTATTTATTTCAGAGATAGAGACCAGTGATGTTTATTCTTTCGACCTTAGAATCGCGCGTTGTATTTCTATAGATTTCTTGCTGTTTTGAGTTTCCTTTTCAGCTTTGGTCCTCGCCCTTTGGCGTTGTATATTATATTGCTTGCGTGGTTGTGACCGTCGATTGACGAAGAGCTAGCTCCCGCTTGGGGATGCCTTTTTTTGTATTTCGTATACTATTCATGTTGTATCCCGTTTGGGGCCAGTTTTTACAAAGGAGACTCTGCCGAAATTTTCAGAAAATGCTTGATGTTTTTAAAACGCATAATTCGGCTTATGCTATTAAAACTACTTGCTTTAAGTTGGTTTTTCCTTCACTCTATTGCTTCTTTGGTTTTGATTTCTGGGTTTTGGCTTACTTAGATTACGTACGCCTCGAGACGTTCGTAATTTAAGTGCCGGTCATGTTCCGTACTTTTCGGGTCGTGACAAAGTTGGTATCAGAGCGTTAGGTTTTACCTTCGGAGTGTAGGATGACCCTTGGTTGATGGAGTAGGTGACTAAAGTAGAGTGACGTACCGTGGGTATGTTCCGCGGCATACTTACGATACGCTACTCCGCTTAAGAAGCCTTAGGATGTACATTTCCTTGCATAGTGTTATATTCCTTCCTATGATCTAGCCTCATCGGTACCAGTTATGGTTTTGTTACCACGGTTACACGGGCGTGGAGAGCTATGACTAGAGTTGTGGTCAGCACGAGCTCGTCACGAAACGAGGACTGACCAGGGCATGATTCCAGGGACATACGATTGGATAGGGAGGCTTCGTTTTATTGCGTTTTCGAGCTACGAGCGTTGATGGATCGCTTTTATGAGATTTCTCGGACGTGCAGATTAGCACCAGAGGATAGGGCCACTGCAAGAGGCCAGCCAGAATGTGATGATCGTCGATGCACCGACTATTCTTGATGATTGAAGCACTGTTCAGCGTGCGGACGAATGAGCCAGTTGTTGCGGCGAACGATGAGATATTGCCCCAGATGTTGGAGCTATTGCAGTACGAGTTGTACTTAGAGATTTGATAGAAGGTCGCTAGTCACCCGAGGATGAAAGACTAGGACATGTGGTTCGTTCGCTTACCCGATGCGAGGTCATCAGATAGATTGATTCCAGCTAGAGACGACTTCACACTGATACGTTGAGAGTCGACAGAGGCGATCGAATGTCAAAAACCAATATTCCAAGTTTAAAGTATTCGGAAAGACATGCAGGCAATTCTATGGACCCTCTAGAAAAATGAAACCCTAACTCGACATAATGACCGTGTGAAAGCCTTTGAACCTTAGTGTTTGCGGCAGTTCCTATAAGTCGATGTAGTACACCCCAGTACTTGTGGGGAGGCGGAATTTACAAAAACGATCATGTTTAAGGAACGAACATCGACTAACCGCTTAAATCGAAGCTAAACTATAAATAACCGTACACAAAGAGTTTCTTATCAATTGTGTTTAGGGATTATACCTAATGAAACCGGTCCTTCGTCTTTGTGTCCTCCTTTGTTCTCCTCGACCTTCTCTAGGTAGTAGACGATCCACCCGAGAGCAAAACACCAAGCTACACCTCTAACTTGAGGTAACTAATCTACTTTGATTGCTAATCAAAGAAGAAAGGATGATATAGAGTGAAGGTAATGGATGTTAAAGTCTAACTAATCCTTTGATCTCAACACATGAGGATTAAGGATTAGTCTCTTGAAGATGAGAGCTTGAGGAGAGAGAATATGATAATGATAATGAGATGAGATAGTGAGTGTATCATAATATATTATGAAGCATTCTTATTTTAGAATAATGAATAATAGAAATGAATAAGCATGCTTCATAAATGAAAAGAGGTGATTCATTAAGCATGTGTCATTATCATTTATGGTGCAATAATGATAATGATGAATCACTCTCATGACTCACAATCTTATCCAAAGTAACCTCCTTAGTCACATCTTCTAGAAGCTTCTCGTATAATTAAGAGAACGCCCCTCCAATCCGCAAAAATACGGAAAAACTTTAGACTGTAAAAATCCAATAACCGGATACCAGTAACTGGCTTAAACCAAAGCCGACTGGTAAAAACTGTCCGAAAGTCGTACGCGCGTAAACGCACGTATGCGTCCGAACCCTTTGTCGCAAAACCATGCAACCTCTATATCGTTTCACCTGGAATAGGAAACTCTCTGTGTGGGACTCTAGAGACTCGACTACTACGCTGGCAGTGGGTTTAACCACAGACCGCAAGTGGCACTAGCAGTACGTAACGGTCCCCAGGTAGTTGTCGATAAGAAGGCCGATGAGAAAACCCATCCGAACTCCTACTGAGTCTGATGTGACAATCTCCATACAGTCCGGTCCGTTCGTCCAAGACTATCGCATATCGGGCCTAGGGGGGCGGCAAGCATCAGTCCCCTAATAGCGGTATAAGTCGTGTCGGAGGGAAGTCCATTACACCCTGAGAAACTACTGGAACCTACCAGCAAATCTCGCTTGCCCTGGCCAGGGACTTTGCGTAATGGCTCTCTGACACAGCACGATATCTACTCCCAATACCGGGAGGGACGAATCCTGTCTAACCGCCACTGCCTCCAAGTGCTCGGGACTGCACCTAACTGCTACCTGTTTGCACGACTCCTTTGAGCCGTGGTAGGGTAGCAATCTAAGAACAGTGGGACACACTCGAGGCGAAGTAGCAGTGTCAAGTCTGCGGACTATGCTGTACTCATGTCACCTGGGAACTGCTCACTGACGACTGGTATCAAACCAACCAACAGTTCCCTGTGAGTCCTGTCCGGTGTACCCGTAACCTAACGAGCACCTGCATACTATCTCCAGTACGACGTACTGACGGCTGTGGGACAGACCATCTCCCCAACTGGGATGAGAAGCGTACACACTAGTCTACTCCGGAGTATCGATGCTCTGTCTCGATAATCCACGACCAGGGACCTGAATAAGGATGTGCTTGTAGACTACCCAGCCCCCACTAGTGTGACTGCCATCACAACGCTGGTAGACAAGCAAGATCCTAAGAGCTCTATCAATACGTACACTCACATATTAAGATAGAAAAACCAAGTAGCATACTACCATGTTTAGCAAGACTGTTATATACATGTGAATATCCCAAGCTTCCATTAAGTAATATACAAACTAGTATGATACAGTAATGGCCTTCTAGGGCATAAACACTAACAGTTCCGCAGCGCCATTAGTGAGGCTTGGGTTTGCCCTTCTACGGCTGGTCCACCGATGCTGTGGTATGCACTCGATACTATTAAACTGTACCCAAGATGTTGAGCTCTTGGGGGATTATGAGGTTTTGACGAATCGGTCGAATGGTTCGACTTCATTCGGATGCCAAGCGATGGGATGCATTGCTTGGGAGACTCCAGATACGAGTATAGCCGTTGGAGCACAATCCATGCAGCCACGACGAGGCGAGTCCGAAGCAGTCGACATTAGAGAAAAGTGGAGTAAGAGGTTCGTACGAGATCTTGATGAGGTGACGTTCCACTCCGCCGACATCAGAGATGTGATACGCAAGCAGAAGTGTTGGCTATGAATATATCTTTCCGGAGGAGTCGCGATAAGTATGCAGCCGTTCCGGAACAAGATACAGATTTAGTAAGAGACGATAACTTCCAGGCAGTTCGGCAGGAACGAGAATTGGGAGAGACCCTGAAAAGACATTTCTGGAATAATTTACGAGAAGACTTGGAACCAGGAGCGGTCGTTTTACGCACACTCAGCAGTCCAGAGTTCGGCATCGTCGACGAGACATGTTATGAGTAATCATGATAGTTGGCCATAGATCTTTAGAGGATGTGCCAGAGCGGACTGCTTCCGTTATCGTTTCTATATTGGACCGTTGAGCCGAGGAGCTATGTACTTAGCAATCTGCAGTGAGAGATGAGAGCCTAAGGGCATTAGGCGACATGCCATGATCAGAAGGCAAGTAGATATCTTGCTCTGCTAGCATTGGATGCACCGACACCTTCTCGACTTTAAAGGACAGACATATCGACGACAACATTTATGATTTGTGATTTTTTGATTGACTATCACGTATCCGTCATATTGGATTTCAGTATTTGTGGGTGATTTATTTCATGATTGAGTTTTGATGACCGAGTTTCATGATATTTGATTTCATGCCTAGGGCATGCATATGATTTGACTTATGCTTTCGTCATAGTTTTCATGCACTTTTAGTATTTGATTAGCTTTTGTGCACGCTGATGCACAGGATGGTGAGATTTTATACCACGGTATACCTGATTTGGATTTGATTTGAAATTTATCATATACCGTCGATTTCGAGTGTGATATTCGATATTCGTTTTCATGCACATTGTGCACTTGATTTGGATTTTGCGCTTACTTAAGACGCTTGATGCGATTTAGGTGCACACTAGATGCACTAAATCGAGATTCTTCGTGCATATTGGATACACCTGGTTTTGCTGTCAGGCATACACGTTGCCTTTGACAGGTGTTTCGTGCACACCCGTTGCACTTAGATGTTGTTTCTGTGCATATGTATGTGCACATTCATGGATTTCGATTTCCGTGCGCACCAGGCGCACATGGCATTCATATATATATTTGGGACCGATTTATTTTGGAGCAGTATATTTTATGATGTTTTCTATTTGGTTTAGTACTGAGCAGGACTAGTCACAGGACAGTACCTGAGTATATTTTTGCATGTATTGATAGTTATCGAAGGGATTTCCAAAGAGGAGCTATAGTCTCAGTATTTACCTACGTGTCCGAGATGACACGAAACATTGACGTGCATATTAAACAAAGAATATATATATATATATATATATATATATATATATATATATATATATATATATATATATATATATGCAGTTATTTTCTTACAATAGACGTCCGCCACTGTGCAGTGTTGCGAACATCGCACGGCGATTTGAAAAAGGTTTGGCATGCATTGCTTCTAGATATTTTAATGGTGTATATCATGTTGGTTTTCGTATTGGATCTTGACATTGATGTCTTCCCCATGACTCCGATGATTGAGGGATGCTTGACGGAGTTTTGATTTTGAGTTATATGCTCATTTTTCATGCGTATGCGTTGCGCTACGATTTGTTTTATGTATTTATGATTTCGGAGCCCCGACGACTTGATGGTTTTGCTTAGATGTTTTAGTATTTGGGAAGAGTTTTAACTTAAATTCGGGAACCGAATTTCTTTAAGGGGGGAAGATTGTAACGTTTTGAAAATCATTTCGGTGAAATTTCGGAAAAATCAGTAAAATAAGAGGGTTTTCTGTAAAAAGTCAAAATACAGATATCTTTATTATTAAATTAAATATACATGTTCTAGCTATGGAATTGCTAGTATTTGGTGTTTATTGAGCCATTGGTAAAATTTCTAATTTTCTGAATTTTTTTCCGAAATTAATTATTTTAATATTATTTTAAGCCGTCACTAATACATTTAATTAGCGATAAATACAAATTTGAATGGGCTAATTTTAATCTATAGAACCATGACAACTAAAATCTAGTTTGTAATATTAATTTTTAGTATTTTATTTTAAGTTCTATTTAGTTATAATCGAAGGAAACTAAAATTTTAATTAATTGAACTAAAACTTGCAATTTGGAGCTTGTGGGGGGTCTTTTTGCATAGAACTTTTTTTGTCAATCACTCACAAAACCTCACTCTCATATTGGCTGGCCCCACCACTGCTGCAACAGCATCCCATTCCCCCCATTCTTTTGCTTCTTTGACTCATTTAAATGATTTAGATATAGGTTTTTATTATATTATTTTGGATGGGGGTATTATGGTAATTTGGGAGGGGCTTTGACTTGGATTCTTTTCACACAACTCCCTCAAACTTTTCCCCATCCCTCCCCATCTCCTCTGGCCTAAAATCCTGCACCCAACAGCCCCAAAAATTTCCCCCAATTCTCCTTCTCTTTTGCTTCATTTTCATCTTAAAAATCCATCAAAATCCAAAATTTCCTTCACAATTCTAATGCAAACCCTTAATCCATCTATTCTCACACCCCAATTGGTTTAAAACAAGGAGAAAGATGGCATCTTGAGAGGCTAGAGCAACCTAGGGTTTGAGCTTGTGAGGTATAAATTTCAATCTTTGGTTAATTTGTAGTCAAGTGTGCTAAATTAGAACTTGATGTGTTAATTTTTGTTGTTGATTTCTAGTCTAGGTTTTTAAAGTGAGTGGTTTGATTTGAGCTAGGGTTTTGGAAAACATTATTAGGTTAATTAAATTATTTTTCTATCTATTTGTTTGCTAACCTAAGTTAATGAGGTTACTTTATTTGTGTGGGCTTCAAATTAGTGTTAATTTGGTGTTTTCATGTATAGTTTGGATTGGAATTGCTAATTATCAAAAATCAAGAAAGGGTTTGATGTTGGAAATAGGATTTGAAGCATTGCTAATGTGTTGTAAATTAGAGTAGTGGCTATCTATGGTTTAACTTGGGTGATTTTGCTTGATGGTTGTCTTTTTGTCGTAAAGCGACGATGTTACACCAAATTTGCAAGTTTTGTGCTTACTAGGTTTTAAAAATATTTATAAATTGATGAGTTTAATTTATGAAAGTGATTTGTATGACCTAATTATGTTATTTAATGAGCATTTTGGCCATTTGAATCGTTAAAATTTGTAGATTGGTTAAAACATCAAGTTTTGAACCGAAATGGGAATTTGTGCTAACTAGGTTTTTGGAAAATAAAACGATTGGTTTAATTTTATGGTTTTGACGAATTAAAACCTATTTCTTATAAAATTAGTGAGTTTTGAACTCATGATTGGTATGTTTGGTGTTTTTCTTGATCAATCGACGTTTGTACGCCGATGTCAAGGGTTTTTGAGTTGATTTGTGAAAGCAAACCATAGGTTTTGACCTATGTGGGATTCGTGTGTCGTTTTGGTCATGAGTCGGATTTTAATGCGATACGGTGCGTTATGATATGTAGGTACCCCATGTGGACTTCGAGACGACAAGCAAGCGTGTGGCGACGTCGGCACCGGCGAGCGAAGATCAGGTGAGTAGATTATATCTACGGGGGAAGTCGGGTGGATGGCGTATAGCATCCCCGCAATTCGTGGTGATGTATACGAATACGTATACACACATATATTTATTATAGGTTGAATTGAGTTTATTGATGATAAAGATGGATTCTAGGTATTCTTGGATTGATTTAAGTGTTAGTTGCGAGACCCTAGAGTAGAGGTTGCACCCACACACACGCACACACATACTTGCATTCATTCTTTCTTTTACCTGTACGTATATATGGATATGTATATTTACACATGGGTATGGGACTATGTGTTCATATACTGGATTTGAGGATAGTACTTGGGATTTGAGATGAGTCGATGAGATTCGATTTGAGGCCGTGAGATCGGTGATATGACAGGGTTCGTATTTGAGATACGGCATGATGTTTTAGCGGGTCCTTTGGCGTAGTGTTTCATATACCTGCATGCATACATATATGGTATCAGTATTGTACTAGACGTAGGTCATTATCCCGGATCATGATATTTGATAAGACGATACCAGATGAATAGTGTGATTGATGTGACTTTGACCCGTACCCAGATTAAGTGCCGGTCATGTTCCGTACTTTTCGGGTCGTGACAGTTGAGGGAGGTTGCTTCACTTTGGGTATTTTGCGGGTAGTTTGCCGCACCTGTAGGGGTCTAGGGTAGGGTTTGGCTATTCATCGCGACCGTGTAATCTGCCTTTCATTGCAGGCTCAAACGAAACGCGGATTCCTAGCATATCCAATGTGTTCATCTGTGATTTGGAATGATATCTAGTAGGCGTTGCTTATGTTTTGCATCCGCGCTAGTACTACCCCCGCTCTGTCGTTAGTTAAGTAACCTAACGAGTGATGACGGGGCCCAGTGGCGAATGTGGATGGCATAAGCGTACATCATATTTTCGTTGTTTTCTGCAATGGTAGGATTAATTGATGGGACGCATTATATTAATGCAAAGAAAATAAACCTAAAAGATGTTGTTGGAACCAAGTTTTAAAAACAGACATTACAGACGTTCTCTTTTGCTTTGCACAGTGGTATTCGGTTATGAATATCCAGCACCTCATTCGACGAGGCAAGGGCCGAGATCCCTTCATCGGGAGTGACCCCTTGAGTAAAAGTTTGCGTCAACGTAATAACTTTACTATAGTCGATTATTTTTTGCTTTGCATCGCGGTATTCAGTTTGGAATATCCTGCACCTCATTCGACGAGGAAAGAGCCGAGATCCCTTCACAGGGAGTGACCTCTTTAGCAAAAGTTTTCGCCACTATATATTTGTAAAACCACTCAGGTTCCTTCAACGATATTAAGTTCATTACGTTAACGGGTTTTTCGCCAAAAACCCAGCCGTAGCCCTCCGCCATTTCCTACAAGTACTACTTAGTATTCGAGCTATGTATTTTGGCAATGTCAAAGACGTAGTGATCGGTAGCTGAGTATTGCTTGTTTGCAGCTTTATTTTCAGATTATTTAGGACAGCCGCAAAGCTATGTTGGCATTGTTAAGGGATATGCGTGTGGTTCTAAGTTAATCAAGATATTGACGGGCCGAACTTGACTAGCGGTTTATGATATGTTGGCATTGTCAAGGTCATAAACCGTTAGGGGCAAAAACCACATCGGGAGTTTCAAAAATACAGGAAACTTGCAGATTTAGTATACCTTCTGGAGTGTGGTGACTAGAGTGGATTCCATCTAGGTCATCACACAATGATAGTTGGATCCCGATCCCACTGATGAGTTGGGTTACTCTCGGGAGATTATTTCACTTAACAATCAATGCTATAAACCAAGTAGGTGTCTAGAACGGTGTTAGCGGGGCTACGCCTCCAGGGAAAAGAGGTTATGTAATTAAGGAACTTTACGAAAGCGTTGGAAACCTCCCTCGAAGTACCAACACTAGCCTGGTTGAAAGGTTAAGCTAGTATTGTGACGTGCGATTAATCCTGACTAGTTCTTCTTTTAGGGTTTGAAGAAGAATTTGAGAAAACGGTGGGAGCCTTCCTGGTTAGATAAATTAATAACCAATCTAATCTTGCAAGAGCGCACGCTGAGTGTTTCTTTTCTCTCTCTCCAGGTAGCAACCATTTCACGCCCTAATCAAGATAATAAAATGTATCGCTTGACCGATCCGAATTCTTATTCGGGGCTGGGGAACGTCGATTTGGCTCTAGCTTATGATGGCGATCGTAAGTATGAGGAAGGGAAAGAGGATTGTATGGATTCCAAGGAGACCCCATTGAAGAAGATGCATACTATTGCATCTACTTCAGGTGTACTTGTAATTGAGAACTGCTTTTCGGTTAGTCCTACCTCCCGGGTACTAGATACCAGATCAGGATCTCATATCTGTAATTTATTGCAGGGACTGAGAAAAAGTAGGAAAGTTGCACCTGGTGATATGTCCCTCAGGGTAGGGAATGGAGCACGAGTTAATGCTGCAGCCGTCGGTGAATATCACCTAGTGTTGCCAAATGGTAATACTATGATTTTGAACAATTGCTACTATGTACCTTCTATGGTTTGCAACATCATATCAGTTTCTCTACTTGATGAAGATGGATATAACTTTGTTCTTGATAGAAATATCATGAACAATTACCTTGATAAGGTACTGGCGGCAGAAGGTACACTGTATAATGGTATCTATGTTCTAAATCAGAATACAGTTCTCAATGTACAAAACACACGCAAGAGGAAGAGTTCAGATACGAACGAATCTTACTTGTGGCATTGTAGATTTAGTCATATCGGAGAGAAAAGACTAACTAAGTTACATAAAGATGGAGTCTTGAAAACGTTCGAATTTTCATCTTATGAAACTTGTCAGTCTTGTCTCAAAGGAAAGATGACCAGATCTCCGTTCACCGGACATGGAGAAAGAGCAGCAGAGCTCTTGGGACTCATACACAGTGATGTGTGTGGTCCGATGTCTATACATGCAAGGGCTGGGCACTCGTACTTCATCACATTCACTAACGATCTTTCTAGATTCAGATATGTGTATCTTATGAAATACAAATCTGAAACTTTTGAGAAATTCAAAGAATTCAGAAATGAAGTAGAGAACCAGACTGACAAAAGTATCAAGATCCTCCGGTATGATAGAGGAGGGGAGTACTTAAGCACGGAATTCCTAGATTACTTAAAAGAGAATGGAATTCTCTCTCAGCTTACTCCTCCGTACACATCACAGCACAACGACGTATCGGAGCGGAGGAACCGTACCCTATGTTAGTTATATGTATGCCCTAGAGGCCATTACTGTACATACGATGTATATTGTAGTGGATGCTTGGACATATATAGGTAGGAATTTCTTGCTCGACATGATAGTATGCTATCTGGTTGCTCTTTATCTTAACATGTACTCTGATTGTCTCTATGTTTCATGTTGATAAAGCCCTTAGGATGAGTACTTGACTACCAGGACTATGATGCAGATCATACTAGTGGGGACAGTGTAGTCGCTAAGTACATCCTTCAAATATTCCTAGTCGTAGGTGTATCGAGACAGGGCATCGATATACCAGAGTAGACTGGCGCATGCGCTTCTTGACCCATATGATGGGCGATGGATGATCCCATATCCATTGGTGTCTGAAATCAGAGAAGGTATACGGGTGCTCAGTGGAGACTGGGTACACTGGACGGACTCACCGAGAACTCCTAGATGGTATTATACCTCACGTCAGATGGCAGTTCTCTGGTGACACCGGTACAGGTTAGTCTGTAGACCCGAGATCGTCATAGAGTCTTGTGTGATTCCCACTGTGCTTTGATTTCTACCTCACCACGTCCAAGGGGGAGTGCAGAACGGCGGCTTTTGGGTACAGTCCCGAATCACATGGAGGCAATGAGCGATAAGAGGGGTTTAGTCTCTCCCGGTATAGGGAGTTGATGTTGCGCTGTGTTCGATTGGCTATAACTGGAAATCCCTGGCTAGGGTTGCTGAGATTTACTGGTAAGTATTATCAGTAGTTTCTCGAACCGTTATGGACCTCATATCGACACGACTTATCAAGCTACTGGGGTCTGACGTTTACCACCCCTAGGCGAGATATGCGACATATCAGTCGAAGAGAACGGACTGTACGGGAGTGTTACTGATTGGATTCGCATGAGAATGTACATGCTTTCTTGTTGATCTTCTGATCGCTCAATACCTAGGTGGCTATTACGTTTAGCTGACCGCTTGCAGTTTGTGGGTGTTTGATATGATCATCACCCACTGCCGGCGTATTGACGATTCTTTAGAGTCCTACACAGAGGTTTCCTGGCTTAGGCAAAACGGAGTGGGAGCACATATGTGATATGTGCGGGACCAAGAATAATACATATATGCGATACCGTATTAGATTCTCGCTATATGTGATATCGGCCGGGTATATGTGATATAGTCGGGACATCGGATCAAGTGTTGATTCGATGAACTGATACAGATTATATTAGTCGGTTATTTATGAAATAGCCGGATTATCGGATCAAGTGTTGATTCGATAATTTAATGTATAATTATATATTTGATATATTAAATTACATTAACTAGTATAAGCTCACTTAAAGATTCTTTTTCTCACTCGGGTAATACATTGATATATATGTGATATATGTTAATTGTATTATTTTATTTTGTTACAATAAATATTGTATATGTGATATATAATATTGTAACAAGTTAGGGTTATAAATTCAACATGTTTTGTGGAGTTTAAATATGGTTAGGGTTTGGATTAGGGTTAAGCTTGCATGAAGCTTTCAAGATGCTTCTTGAAGCTTTGACTTTGACTTGTGATATTTTGCATAGATATTTTTTTAACCCAACCCAACCCTTTACCATAGTTATTTATCTACAAGGGTTAAGTTTCTATTCTTAACCCATGGTTGCAATTCTAACCACACACAAGATTCATTATTCATCACAAAATTGATTTGCTTCTTCTTCTTCTTTTTTTTTTTGATGAAAAGCTTTCAAGCTTTTTCATATGTGATGAAAATGAGTGAGACATTGAAAACAAATTCCTACTTCATCATCCTCATCTATTCTTTCCACTTAGATTAGGGTGTTTGCTTTGCTAATACTTGATTAGTAAAGCAAGAGCTTGGGTTTGAGTTTCTTCAAGGTAGATCATCTTTGTTATTGATGATCGAAAGCAAGCTTGCATCTTTTTCTTCATGGAGCCTCTCTAGAGTTCGGGTACTTGATGATCGAAGCGAAGGGACCTCAACACGGAGCGTATGAAGTGAAGGAACGGACTATAAAGGTTGTAATCCCAAACTCTTAGAAGTAAAATTGTTTACTTGCTTTTTGTTTCGCCTAATCTCTAGTGTATGATCTTGGTTAGGGTTGTTCGGCACATGAAAAATTTGATTTTGGCATGGTTGATGTCTTATAGAACATTGTTCTAGTGTCTAGTAACCCTACAGTGGTATCAGAGCCAAGCTAGAGCTTTAGGCGTTGTCTAGACGAAATTTAAAGTCCGATCGAACCCCGAAACGTCGATATACACCCCTCTCTGGAAATTTTTTAAAATATTGATTTTTTCTGTATTAAAAATACTTAAAAAATTAAGTAGGGAATTATAACAATTACCGTGAAGTACGGACCCATGAACCCTTCAAGAGACCGCGGAACCGCGGCCAAACCATGCGTTTGGCGGCGGTTCCGCGGCCAACTTAGGGTGTCAGGGGATAATACTTCACGGTATGATTCTTGGGTACTTTTTCATGCTTCTGGGAATTTTTAATTCTACTCAAGTGTTGAGTTTTCTGGAGATCTTTTGTATTCGTTGATTCGATCGGATAATTTAACTTCGTTTAAGTTTTCCAGGTAATTTAGAACGTGTTAAAAAGTTCGAACGGATATCAATAACTCACTTTTTCCCCTGCCGGAAAATTTCCAAGTGTTGGATTTTTTCTAAGTTAAAGAACGTTCAAAGTCGTGCAAGTAACGCGGTGGACCCTCTAGAAGAACACTCCTTAACTCGATTATGTGACCGTCTGAACCGCCTCTAAAGCTAAGGGTTTGGGGCAGTACGGCGTTGCCACATGTGAGGTGTTGGTTTGACCCTTCTACGGCTGGACCATTGGTACTGTGGCATGTGATTGATGCTTTTAAACTAAGCTCAAGTGTTGAGCTATTTGGGAAATCTTGGGTGTTTGTTTATTCGATCGGAAAGTTTAACATTGTCTATTTATCTAGAATGTGATGCAATATTTGGAATCCACAAGTAGTTATGAGATAACTAATTTGAATGTTATAAATCTAGCAGTTTAGTCTCAGATGATCGATTGCCATGGGATTTTGATGCGATCAAAAGTCCGTCGCAATCACGTAGCATACGCGGATACTCGCCGGTTAAACTTAATAGACAGCCATGCTCCATAGCCCCGACCAAGTGACTGTAGGAGAACCCCGTCGCCAAAAGCATCCGTTCGGGTGCTCGCGGTAGCGGTGTTCCTCCTTAGTGCACTTCGTCGACGGCATCGGGGGTGCGGCCGTATACTAAAGTTTTCGACGAGCATTCGATTAGGTTGTCGGAAATCTTGTTGAATTACCCGACTAGATATTGAAAAATGTTTTCGATATTGAGACTAAAATGCGGGGTTTATAATTGTTAGGCATGAGATGTCTAAGGAATTCATTTGATAGACATGTGATGTCTAAGGATGTTGCGGATTCCAACTTTTATAGTTTTACACTTTCTTTTCTGTGACCGTAAGCGTAATATGTGGTGTATCGCCGGTTTCGTTTCTATACATCAACGACAACTGGGATACGCATATTTACTTACGTTGATGATATATGATATTATGTGTTGCTGTGATATGTTATATTGGATCGTCGTGTTTGAATAGCCGGGGTTTTTATGTGAGATGAGAGTTTTTCTTTTTCATTCATGTAAAATTCATTGTATGTAATATTCTTTTATTGGGGCACTTCCGGGATGAGGATGATGTCACCATTGTATATTATTTACTTTTCCGCATTAGGATAGACCCAAGGCGAGGAGCACAAGTAACCGGGTTCTAGGGCCCAGTAGGAGACCGTCTCGAGGAGTCGAGACCGGGTCTCCTAACTCTAGAACTGGCAGGGTTACTTGCCGCTTTCGTAGGGGTCTAGGGATGTGGGTTTGGCTATTCATCACGACCGTGGAATCCGTGTTTTATACAGACTCGTATTAAAACACGAACCTCCTAGTATATCCAATATTCATATATGTTCTTTTGCAGCAATATTCTGTGATGAGATCATATTACTGCCTGAGACGAATGTTTATATTATATATATGAGATATATGTTATATTGCAGATTTCGTTTCAAATGTGATGCTTGTGAAGCATAATAAAATGGGACTTCATTAATGAGATTAATGAAATAAAAGAAACCTAAAGACGTTGTAGAAACTTGTTTAAAAACTGGTAGCTCTAGTTCTTGTTTTGCATAGCGGTATTCCTTGTAGAATATCCATCACCTTATTCTATAAGGAAAGAGCTGAGACCCCTTCACCGGGAGTGACCTCTTTAGCGAAACTAGAAGATGCTACAAACTCGGTTTGTCTTTTGATTGCTTATATAGTTTTTTGCTTTGCGTAGCGGTATTCCTTGTAGAATATCCAGCACCTTATTCGATAAGGAAAGAGCCGAGATCCCTTCACCGGGAGTGACCCCTTTAGCAAAACTAGTAAAAGCCTCAAAAACACTCTTTTTCAAAATTCACTCGATTCTACAACAATATCAAGTTCATTACGCAAAAGGTTTTCTTAAAAACCTGTCGTAGCCCTCCGTCATTTTAGGAAGTAGAGTACTTAGTATTCGTGCTGCGTATGTCGACTATAGTTGAGGCGTAGTGTTCGGTAGCTAAGTGATGTCTTCCTATACAACATATTATGTGATTAATTAGGACAGTCATGTGATTATGTCGATCATAGTTGAGGGTCATGTGGGTGGGTCTAATTAATCATGAAATGACGGGTAGAACCTGACTAGTGCTTGCGATATGTTGACCATAGTTAAGGTCATAAGTACTAGGGGTAAAATATTATTGGGAATTTCAAGTGTTGAAATTTGTAATGAGATTGCATACCTCCTATGAGATAGTTGGATCCTGATACCCGCTGCGAGTAAGAGTTACTCCTGGGAGAGTTTTACACATTACAATTAGCCGATCAAGTAGGTGTCTAGAAAGGTGTTAACGGGGTTAAGCCCCTGGGAAAACGAGGTTTATTTTAATTAGGTCCGTGCGAAAGCACGGGGAACCTCCCTCAAAGTACCGGCACTGTCCTGACTGAAAGATTGGCGAACTTGTAGGGTGTAATTAATTCCGGCTAGTCTTTATTTTTAGGGTTATGAAGGAAGATTTGACTAAAACAGTGGGAGACATCCTGACTAGATATATTAATAACCAATCAAATCTTGCAAGAGCATACGCTGAGTGTTTTCTTCTCTCTCTCTCTCTCCAGGAAGCGACCATGTCACGCCTTAATCAATATAATAATACGGATGTATTGACCGAACCCGCTTGTTATATTGCGCTAGGGAACGTTGGTCCCGCTCCAAGTTATAAATGTTATAAGCCTGAGCAGGAAATAGGGGATTACCAGAATTCCCGTGCCGCCCAAATGAAGAAAGTGCATGCTGAAGCATCTTCTTCGGGTGTGTTCATTACAGAGAACTGAGAACGGGTGATAAGTTTCAAGAGTTGGAAACGATGCAATTGTTGCAAGCCAAGTCTGTTGGCAGCTATCACCCTGTATTACCAGGATACATTGATTCTGAACGAATGTTATTAGATACCGAACCTGATATACAACATCATATCAGTCTCTTTATTTAGTAAAGAATGATATAATTTTGTATTGTTGGATAATGTTTTGAACATTTCCTATATAAAGAGTTGATCGGTTCAGGCACGTTATCTAAAAGCATATATGTTCTAAATCAAACCACAGTTCTTAATGTACAGAACACACACAAGAGGAAGAGTTCAGAAATGAACGAATCCTTCATAAGGCATTGTAGACTAGGTCATATCAATGCGACCTGACTAGCCAAGTTACATTGAGATGCATATTTAAATCTGTTTGAATTTACATCTTGTGAGACTTGCCAGTCATGTCACAAAGATAAGATGACCACAGCTCTGTGTAAGTGCACGGCGGCGCCCCGGCCGTCAAACCGACGGCCAAACGCGGAAACGGTGGTAAACTTAAATTTTTGCGGACTTGGCAAAACGGCACCACCGCGCACTAAACTCCGGATCGTGACCATTAAACTAGTCTAGCTAACTAACAAGATAGGTTAGAGATATACCGACGATCCAAGTCCTCCGGTCTTCATCTCCGCTCCGATCTCCTCGCGGGATCTCCGTCCATCTCCTCCTCGTCGGAAAGGGCACCACGAAGCCGGGTACTTTTACGGGCTCCCACCTCGATACTGAGGCAACTCGAGCATGAAGCCGGCAACTCGACATGCTCAAGATTTGCTGTAGGAATATAGTGTAGAATCAAAGTCTCTCTTTAGGGGTTGGTTGCCATTTGAAGATGATGGAGGAAACAAAGATAAGAAAAATGGTGCTTGCATTTTTCTTAGCATGAAAAGAGATCAAGAATGAAACACTCTCAAAGATGAAGCTCTCTCTTCTTCTCTTTTCTTCTTCTTCTCTTTCTTTTTTTTTTTTTCTTCTTCTCACTTCAACCATGATTGAATAATCATCTCTCTCTCTTTGAAATGGTGGAGGAAAAACAATATGAAGCAAGAAGGGAGGTGAGTGTAGTAAAAGGAGGAGGGTGACCACATCCAAACATAATCATCACTAAACTACACATCAATCCTAATCCTTTCTTATCACAATAAAGCATGAAAAGCAAAGATGCTTATCATATCACACCTTATGCAAATAAGACCTCCACAAAGAGTTATTTGCGAAACTGCAAATAACCCCCTCCATCGGAAAAGTCCGGCCGGGAAAGAACAAAGGAAAACCGGCCGGAACGGAAAGCAAAATGGCAACCCTAGAAAACTGGTCCCGTAATAAATTACAGGAAAACCCCATACTGTGCATACACACCCGCATTTGTATTCCGTCCGGATATAAATGCAATGAGACAAAATCTACACTGTACTAAACTAGGACCGGCTTATGCCAAAGCCGGCTAGTTACATCCGTTCGATCCTGATCCGTGCAATACCGCACGTATCTGATCAAACCCTGCCATACAACCATACGGCCACTAGTACAAAGCTGTCCGATCCTGATCCGTGCAATACCGCACGTATCTGATCGGACCCTGCCATATCTCCATACGGCCTCTACAGCGTTTCGCCCGAAAGCTTGAGTAACTGAAAGTGTGGTGGACTCTAAAGACTCGTCAATACTATGGCTGTGGATTTAACCACTAGCACGTCAGAGGTATAAGCCAATACGTGACGGGCCACCAGCTATTGACTAAAAGGGACGTCGATGAGGAAGCTCACCCCGACACCCAACTGAGCCTGTCAGTGACAATATCCGTGCAGTCCGGTCCGTTCGTCTATGAGTATCGCATGGCGGGCCTAGGGGGTTGGTAAAAGTCAGACCCCCAAAAGCGGTACAAGTCGTGTCGGAGTGTAGCCCAGAACACCCTGAGATACTACTGGAATACCTACCAGTAAATCTCCTGCCTTGGCCAAGGTCTTCGTGTAATGGCTCTCCTAGACACAGCGCGACCTCACCCCCAATACCGGGAGAGACGAAACCCCCGAAGATCCGCTCACTGCCTCCATGTGGCTCGGGACTGTACCCAACTAAAACCTGTTTGCACGACTCCTTTGAGCCGTGGTAGGGTAGTAATCAAAGTACAGTGGGAACTCACACGAGACAAATGACGATCCTCAGGTCGATGAACTAACCTGCACACATGTCACCAGGGAACTGCTATCTGACGTCAGGTATAAGACCAACTAGCATGTTCCCGGCGAGTCCTGTCCGGTGTACTCATAACCCAATGAGCACCTGTATACATCTTAGGTGATCCAACTGACACCAATGGCTTGTGAGACCGGCCACCGCCCCTCGTCGGGGTCTCGACTGTATACACTAGTCTACTCTGGAGTATCGATGCCCTGTCTCGAAACTCCTACGACTAGGGACCTTTTAAGGATGCGCTTATAGACTCCAGCTCTCACTTATATGATCGCCCTCATACTGCTGGCAGCCAAGCAAGAATCCTAGGGGCTTTATCAACGTGTAATAGCGACGTGTCATGTCACTTAAAACAGTACACGATGATAAAGGTAAACCAGATAGCATACTATCATCTCGAGTAAGACTGTCCTACCGGGATAGGTCCTCCCTCAATCATTGCAATCACGTGCCTGTGATCCAATAATTGACTCTGAGGGCACTATCTCCAACAATCTCCCACTTGCACTCAAGGCTAATTATTGCGATGTCGCATACTCACAGCCTGTGTGATACCGAACACCCAACTCCTCTACTTGTCAGTCTCACAAAACTCATTTGTGAAACTATTGCGTTCGAGGAATAGCCTCAGTGAGTGGATCCGCCTTGATGTTTCTTTCTATGTCTCTCTATATCTCAAGTTCGCGGAGAAAACCATCTCCCGAAAAGAGCAATACCTGTCTTAGAATGTGTCTGGATGTCTGATGGGACGTAGCTCATAAATGAACTCCAAATCCAAACTTCTTAGACTGTATCGTCAACTGAACTTAATCAGTATCCTGCGCCATGCCACCCTCAGTATTGCCTTGGACCACCTGTCCAAAATACTGCCCCTCATCAGAAGGAAAACTATAACTCTGACAACCTCCTTGTCGTCCATGTCACCTTGGAAGCCTGGAATGATAACTGTTTCCCGAATGGGGCTTTCGTTATCATATCCCTAGAACAGGCATTTATGTTCTAAAACTGCTTCCTACTGTTCCTCCAGGATTGGATCAATATCAACTTATTGCATCTAGTGCAAGAACAACATCTGGTGTGGTACTTGACATCTCATGATTGACTCAATTGCCTAAGCAAGTGATCTGCCAATCATGCACATCCCTCTCTACTTTAGTCTGAAAGACACCTTTAGAGAGAGTGACTCCATTACTTGCAGGTACACTACCGTGCCAGGAGTCGTCCATTCTAAATACTCATAGAATGCTGTCAAGGTACCCAGATTAGGAAACCACCCAAATCTAGATCTAAAACCATAGATCTAGTAACCAGAATGTCTGATATAATGTCCAAGTCCTTTGTGGAGAAACCACTGTGTGACGACCAAAGTATAACCGATCGTAGTAAAGGAATATCACTTCCTACTACCTTCTCAACAGATCCATCCCCTATTCTGATGACGTCAAACCTATGACTGTCACATCAGAAACAGATGATCTATCTCCGCTACATCTGCTTTAGTCTATAAATAGACATAAGCCTGATGTCCACCAATGCTTCCGCTGCTCCCACTGACTACGACAACCCTCTGGCAGAGTCATATACACGTACACTTCTGAAGCTAGTTCAGAACGACGCTATACTCATCCTCCTGCCGGGTCCCGCAGCCTGGAACAACAACAATGGCAAGTGTGGGTAAACAAGAACTTCCCTGTCACCGTCCTTGAGGCTACCGGAGTACCTCTCGGGTGCCTGAAGTTACCCACCTTATCTGCGGAGTGGCCAATGGAATGTCAAAACAGATTGAATCTTTAGGTTCCTTATCAAATTTTCAGTAATCGTTTGCGGTTCTGGAATCACTTCCAGTTCTACCATACTCCCACTGCTGTTTTTGAAAAAATCCATTTTTAATAAAACTGTGGCGAGTCTAGAACAATATTGCTATTGTTCATCCAGATGGTAGAAAGTCAACCCGCGTCATAGCCTGGGTCAACCCACAAACAGCCATTACAGAAACGTGCCTTGAGTTGTCCAGTGTCTGGTTTTAAGCATAAGCCGGACAACTCCCCGTACCTTAACAACATTAAGATATGAACTGTTCTACATCCAATATAGAACCAGAGGCACTGATTTAATTGAACCAGATTCAAATCATGCAGCTATCTCCAGTGCATGTCAACTAAATGGAAGGAGGCCGATCAGCGTTACTCAACTTAGGAATGCTTCCAATTATGAGTAACCTGAAAGAGAAGCAATTTCTCTTTATCATTACTATCAACTGAATACCATACACAAGTATCTACATCTTCGATCACTTTGAAGAATCCCGATACTTGCTACACCTGGTTCTCTACTCTATTCTTATACCTATAACTTCTCAAAACTTCGACCCTGTGTTTCTACGAAACACATGTCTAAGAACTAGAGAAGTCAAAAGTAAACAGAATATAGTATGAGGACCAACCCCTCTGTCCTAATGGACACTGGACAACATACAATACTCTGTATAAGTCCGCTGAGTCTAATAACTCTTTCACTGTGTGTTGTAGGTTGAAAACTGTACTTATGGTTAAGAAGAATTACACCGCTGTTTAATGCTCCTTACCTAACCATCCACTGATATAGGTAAATGTCATCGACATAATATCAAAAGGTATATCTCACTCTATGAAAATAGACGTACAGATATATCAATTTGAAATTGGTGCACATCAACGGATATTCAAAACCAAATATTTGCCGACCGGCAAACAGCCCAGGTGATTTCCTCAAATATCACTGATTCCAACGAATCCTGATATAATGAGGATGATCACCCAATTCCCAATAACTTACTCCCACTCATCATCTGTAAAACCATACAGATGTGAGAATCAAACCTGGTAAATACATACCCTGGAGTAAGTATCTAATCGGGAAATCAGTTTTCTTTTAACATTACACAGTGAGACTGAAACATTGAAATGTTTCGATGGGGTATCCCGGTATTCCTAGTAATGCCTCTTCCAGATTCACGACTGTAACCGTATAGTTCTTTGCCACCTCTCCAAATCCCTTCATATGTCTTTAGTCTTTACCTTCTGCATACCCCTTTAGGCCAATTGGTTTTCTTCCTTCCCTACCGTTCGGCACCAGCCTATGGTTTGGAAGAAGACTATCCAAAAAGCATAAAGGGTGTACTGTCCTAATCCTAGGAGCACTCGCAACGCGAGAGAAGGTGAAGATAAAAGACACCTGAATGTACTTTATTCTTATTTCTCCTGAACCAGGATCCATCCCCGAACTGGAACAAGTTCCTTTCGAGTTCGTATATAACCATACGATGGATTATCCAATAAAATGGGATCTTCGTAGTGATACGGAGTGTCCTGGAGAAATACAAAGGTGATTTAAGATTGGCGAAGAAATACTTGGTTTGGTCGTGAATAGCAGTCGCAATTTACTTTGCCCTCTTACTAATCCCTTGCTTTGTCTGAACTTAATACCTTCTGTACACCGTTTAGGCTAACTGGTTTTCTTCATTCCCTACCGGTCGGCACCAGCCTATGGTTTGGAAGAAGACTATCCAATTTGCATAATAGGTGTACTACTCCTAAACTAAGGAGTACTCGCAACCTGAGAGAGGGTGAAAAGAAAAGACAACTGAATAGTCCTATCCGTTTTCTCCAGAACCTGAAACCATCCTCGAATAAATTCTTTCGAGTTCGTATCTAACCATACGATGGTTTTGTCCAATGGAAGTGGACGTTCGTAGCAATACGGGGTGTCCTGGAGAAAAGGGTAAAAGTAGGAGAGGCAATGAGGTCTGCAACTCTGACAATCCAAAAGCCAGTGTTAAGTAGGTTCGGTCAACTTGGTCACTGAGTCAAAATCTAGGGTCGGGTCAATGGTCGCTGCCAAAGAGAGAGAGAAAAGAAACACTCAGCGTGCACTCTAACCTAGATCAGAATGGTTATCACTTTTTCTAATCAGGAAACCTCCCACTGTACCTCAAATTCTCCTCCAAACCTGAAAGAAGAATTAGTCGGGGTCACCCGAGGAGTATACTAACTCATCAGTGGGAATCGGGATCCAACTCTCATCGCACGATAACGTGACGGAATCCGCTCACGGTATCACACTCCAGAAGGTATGCGCATATCTGGCAAGTTTCAGTACTTTTGAAACTCCCGATGTGATTTCTGCCCCATGCTCTTATGACCTTGACTTTGGCCAACATATCATAAGTCACATGTCAAGTTCTACCCGTCATTATCCAGGTTAATTTGAATCCACCCGTACATACCCTTGACTTTGGCCAAAATGGCAGTACGACTGTCCCAAATCAACGCATCTATCTATGCTGCATATGAATACCCCAATAGCTACCAATCACTGTGCCTTGACTTTGGCCAACATACACAGCTTGAATACTATTGACCACCCATATGAAACGACGGAGGGCTACGAATGGTTTCTGGCGAAAACCTTTAACGTAAAGAACTTGATATCGTTGAAGGAACGGATAGCTTTTAAAAATATAGTGACGACGACCGTTGCTAAAGAGGTCACTCCCGGTAAAGGGATCTCGGCTCTTTCCCCGTAGAATGGGGTGCAGGATATTCCAAATGAATACCGCGATGCAAAGCAAAAGTAATCGGCTATAGTGAAGTTAATGCCCTGATGCAAACTTCTGTCCAAGGGGTCACTCCCGATGAAGGGATCTCGGCCCTTGCCTCGTCGACTGAGGAGCAGGATATTCCAATGAATACCACGATGCAAAACAAAAGTGAACGTCCTTGCAATAACAGCTTTTTGAAAAGTGTTCCAACAACATCAGATTAGGTTTGTTTAACTTGCATTGATCCGAATCAACGCAGTCCCATCAATTAATCACACCACAAAGAACGAAAATATACTGATGTACGTATATGCCATCCGCATTCGCCACTGGGTCCCGTCATTACCCGTTAGGTTAGCTAACTAACGACAGAGCGGGGACTGGACTAGCGCGGATGCAAAACATATACAACATCTACTAATATATATACCAATATATTATATTTCGCTTAAGGCGTGAAAGAAATGCAACATCACAGAAAATGTACAGCATCACAGAACAATACAGATATCTGGGATCCCCGGGGTTCACAGAGCCACTACTGAAACCCGACGTTCCCCTGGTCGTGTGGATAGCCTGTGCAATGAAATCCTAGACCCCTACGGGCGCGGCAAGTTACCCGCCAAAACCTGAAGCGAGGCAGCCCCCTTCAGCGCCGTGAATGGACCACCCAGCACTTCACGGAATCCGGTAACTTGGGCACCCCTCCTGGGTCAACCTGTACCCCCTACGAGTGCGGCGAATAGCCCGCCAATTCCAGAGTGAAGCCCCCTCCGTCTCAATGCCATGAGATGCGGGCTTGTTGCCCCCTAGAACCCGGCTATCCGTGCACCCCACCGCGGGGTAATCCTAGTACAGAAAGTAAAATATACATACACCGGGTACATCGACCGCAACCAGGTCGTGCCCCAAAAGAATAATACAAACAGGCAGTGACGGCAGTCCACATGTCGGACGCTCGCCCCGCAATATCAAATGTACATAATACAACAACACTGTACTAACATTGCATCCAGGCTATCCCCCACGACCGATCCGCAACATCACAGCATAAACATAGAACATCAACGTGAAAGTCACGTTCGCAAATCCGTCTAACCGGGCTATAGCAGTTAGACCGGATTTACCGATCGAGTGACATTCACGGTCGCAGATATAATGTAAATACTGTGAAAAATGTGTTTAAAATTTTCCGATTGATCAAACAATTAACAATTGGGCCCCCAAACAAAACTGTAGCAACCACAGAAAACCTGGGCCCAAATTTAATATCCCAGAAACCACATTTCTCACTCAGGAACATACTGCAAAAATTTGGGGGGGTGAATAGTAAAATCCGCGGCGGAAGCGCCGCACGAGGTGGGGTTTCGCGGCGCTTCCGCGGCGGAATAGTGGGATCGGGGTACCAAATTTTTACAGTAACCTTAGAATTCCCTGCACATCACACTGAGACAACCAGAAAAATTTTTGGACTTAAAAAAAATTCGACAGAAACTGATGTGCACAAAATACGGGTTTTCGGGATTTTGTTCGATCGGAAACGTAAAACACATTACACAAAAGCTAGACGAAGTTAATGGTGAGGCTCTGATACCACTGTAAGTGCACGGCGGCGCCCCGGCCGTCAAACCGACGGCCAAACGCGGAAACGGTGGTAAACTTAAATTTTTGCGGACTTGGCAAAACGGCACCACCGCGCACTAAACTCCGGATCGTGACCATTAAACTAGTCTAGCTAACTAACAAGATAGGTTAGAGATATACCGACGATCCAAGTCCTCCGGTCTTCATCTCCGCTCCGATCTCCTCGCGGGATCTCCGTCCATCTCCTCCTCGTCGGAAAGGGCACCACGAAGCCGGGTACTTTTACGGGCTCCCACCTCGATACTGAGGCAACTCGAGCATGAAGCCGGCAACTCGACATGCTCAAGATTTGCTGTAGGAATATAGTGTAGAATCAAAGTCTCTCTTTAGGGGTTGGTTGCCATTTGAAGATGATGGAGGAAACAAAGATAAGAAAAATGGTGCTTGCATTTTTCTTAGCATGAAAAGAGATCAAGAATGAAACACTCTCAAAGATGAAGCTCTCTCTTCTTCTCTTTTCTTCTTCTTCTCTTTCTTTTTTTTTTTTTCTTCTTCTCACTTCAACCATGATTGAATAATCATCTCTCTCTCTTTGAAATGGTGGAGGAAAAACAATATGAAGCAAGAAGGGAGGTGAGTGTAGTAAAAGGAGGAGGGTGACCACATCCAAACATAATCATCACTAAACTACACATCAATCCTAATCCTTTCTTATCACAATAAAGCATGAAAAGCAAAGATGCTTATCATATCACACCTTATGCAAATAAGACCTCCACAAAGAGTTATTTGCGAAACTGCAAATAACCCCCTCCATCGGAAAAGTCCGGCCGGGAAAGAACAAAGGAAAACCGGCCGGAACGGAAAGCAAAATGGCAACCCTAGAAAACTGGTCCCGTAATAAATTACAGGAAAACCCCATACTGTGCATACACACCCGCATTTGTATTCCGTCCGGATATAAATGCAATGAGACAAAATCTACACTGTACTAAACTAGGACCGGCTTATGCCAAAGCCGGCTAGTTACATCCGTTCGATCCTGATCCGTGCAATACCGCACGTATCTGATCAAACCCTGCTATACAACCATACGGCCACTAGTACAAAGCTGTCCGATCCTGATCCGTGCAATACCGCACGTATCTGATCGGACCCTGCCATATCTCCATACGGCCTCTACAGCGTTTCGCCCGAAAGCTTGAGTAACTGAAAGTGTGGTGGACTCTAAAGACTCGTCAATACTATGGCTGTGGATTTAACCACTAGCACGTCAGAGGTATAAGCCAATACGTGACGGGCCACCAGCTATTGACTAAAAGGGACGTCGATGAGGAAGCTCACCCCGACACCCAACTGAGCCTGTCAGTGACAATATCCGTGCAGTCCGGTCCGTTCGTCTATGAGTATCGCATGGCGGGCCTAGGGGGTTGGTAAAAGTCAGACCCCCAAAAGCGGTACAAGTCGTGTCGGAGTGTAGCCCAGAACACCCTGAGATACTACTGGAATACCTACCAGTAAATCTCCTGCCTTGGCCAAGGTCTTCGTGTAATGGCTCTCCTAGACACAGCGCGACCTCACCCCCAATACCGGGAGAGACGAAACCCCCGAAGATCCGCTCACTGCCTCCATGTGGCTCGGGACTGTACCCAACTAAAACCTGTTTGCACGACTCCTTTGAGCCGTGGTAGGGTAGTAATCAAAGTACAGTGGGAACTCACACGAGACAAATGACGATCCTCAGGTCGATGAACTAACCTGCACACATGTCACCAGGGAACTGCTATCTGACGTCAGGTATAAGACCAACTAGCATGTTCCCGGCGAGTCCTGTCCGGTGTACTCATAACCCAATGAGCACCTGTATACATCTTAGGTGATCCAACTGACACCAATGGCTTGTGAGACCGGCCACCGCCCCTCGTCGGGGTCTCGACTGTATACACTAGTCTACTCTGGAGTATCGATGCCCTGTCTCGAAACTCCTACGACTAGGGACCTTTTAAGGATGCGCTTATAGACTCCAGCTCTCACTTATATGATCGCCCTCATACTGCTGGCAGCCAAGCAAGAATCCTAGGGGCTTTATCAACGTGTAATAGCGACGTGTCATGTCACTTAAAACAGTACACGATGATAAAGGTAAACCAGATAGCATACTATCATCTCGAGTAAGACTGTCCTACCGGGATAGGTCCTCCCTCAATCATTGCAATCACGTGCCTGTGATCCAATAATTGACTCTGAGGGCACTATCTCCAACACTCTGTTTATTGGAAACAGAGAAAGGGTTAGTGAACTTTTGGGATTGATACATGATGATGTATGTAAGGTCCCCTGTCTACACATGCCAGGACCGGTTCTTTATACTTCATTACATTCACTGATTATCTCTCAAGGTTCGGACATATGTTCGTGATGAAACACAAGTATGAACCTTTTGAGAAATTCAATGAATATGAGTTAGAAGTAGAGAACCAAAACGGGTATAAGTATTATGTCCTTTGATGTGATCAGGGAGGAGAATACTTGAGCACGTGATTCCTGGACTATTCTAAAGGAGAATAGGATTCTCTCTCAGCATTGCTCCTCCATATACACCATAGAACGTCGGTGTGTCGGGGCGGAGCAATCACACCCTATGATATGGTGTGCTCTATGATGAGTACTACCGAGTTGCCTATTTCCTTTTGGGAGTTATGGACTTGTGAAGTTGCATACCTATTGAATAAGGTTCCAATCAAATCAGATGCCTGCCACTCCATATGTGATATGGTATGGGAAGAGCCCATCTCTTAAAGATGTTAAGATTTGGGGTTGTCCGGCCTATGTTTAAAAGCAAAATACGGACAAGCTTGAGGCAAGGTTAGTTCTGTGGAAGTTTGTTGGATATCCCAAGCATTCGCAAGGGAATATCTTCTACCAAACTGGGGAACAAAAGGTGTTTTTGTTTATCAGCATGCCACTTTTGTGAAAGGGAATTTCTTGTGAAAAAATTAGTGGTCATGAGGTAGAACTGGAAAGAGTTCCAGCTATACAAACTGCAGCTGATGATTTGGTAGAACCAAATGATTTAATAGTTTCCAACGAACCTCAGCCTCTCCGCCGATCTAGTAGGGTTCCTCACCCACCAGAGAGATACTTCGGTTTCTCTATGACAGTGGGAGCGAGGATTGAATCATGAGATGATGACCCAACTAGTTTCGAGCAGGCCATCAGGAGTAGGACTCTGTAAGAATGGCTGGATGCTCAGCGATCTGACATGGAATCCTTATACACCAACAAAGTATGGACTTTGGTTGCTTTATCTGAAGGGTTAAATCCCCATCAGGAGCAAGTATATCTTGAGAAGATTACTTGGTGTACATGTAAAAGTTGAGACTTTCAAAGCTATGCTTAAGTCCATCCAGATCCTACTTGCAATTGCTACATACCATGACTACGATATCTGGCGGTTGGGTGTCAGGACTGCTTTTCTAAATAGTGATTTAAAAGAGAGCGTCTATAAGTACACAGCTAGAGGGCTTCGTAGACAGTGGGAGTAGCGGAAACGTGTGCAAGTTGTTTTATGAGATAAATCAGGCATCACGGAGTTGGAACGTCTGTTTTGATGTGGTAGTCAAAGAGTTTGACTTCATCAAAATGGTAGATGAATCTTGTATATACAAAAAGGTAGTAGAGAGTATGGTGGTGATCCTCGTATTGTACGTGGATGACATACTCTTGATAGGGAAGGAGTTTCCTATGCTACGCTCGGTCAATCTCCTCTTATCACATGAATTCTCCATATAGGATCAAAATGATACCTCATAAATCCTAGGTTTTATATCTATGAGATAGATCTAATTGGATGTTAGGATTCTCACTAGCTGTAGTGAGATAGTATCAATCGATCCTTGGGAGAATCACTGGAAAGGTTCCAGGGTGATAAGAACGACTGAATGCCAGTCGCAGGCATTGTCTTTATCCTCAGTGGAGGGACAGTATGTTGGAAGAGTTCCAAGCTAGATACCGTGACATACTAGATGATAAAGGCAGGATAAATCACTACCAAGGATGCAACCAAAGAAATAGTCTGGATGTACACTAGTTCATGAGATGAACTTCGTTCTTGCCATTGTGTGTCAATGGAGTTGTGGCTTAGGCCTAGGAACCCCCGTCCCATCTGTGATCCAGACATATTCTTAGGCAGTATCGCCCGATCATGGAGATGGATGATCTCCAGGGAGATCGAGGTTAGGAGAGTAGACATAGAGGACAACAGAGCGGATCCACTCACAAAGGCCTATTTCCCAGTAGAGACTTTCATGGAATGGTTAAGTATGAGATACTTCAACCACAACTGATTGTTCGGTATGCGATACTACAACAGATGGCCCTAGTGCAAGTGGGAGATTGTTAGTTATATGTATTCCCTAGAGGCCATTACTGTACATATGATGTATATTGTAGTGGATGCTTGGACATATACAGGTAGGACTTTCTTGCTCGACATGATAGTATGCTATCTGGTTGCTCTTTATCTTAACATGTACTCTGATTGTCTCTATGTTACATGTTGATAAAGCCCTTAGGATGAGTACTTGACTACCAGGACTATGATGCAGATCATATTAGTGGGGACAGTGTAGTTGCTAAGTACATCCTTCAAATGTTCCTATTCGTAGGTGTATCGAGACAGGGCATCGATATACCAGAGTAGACTGGCGTATGCGCTTCTTGACCCATATGATGGGCAATGGATGATCCCATATCCATTGGTGTTTGACATCAGAGAAGGTATACGGGAGCTCAGTGGAGACTGGGTACACTGGACGGACTCGCCGAGAACTCTCAGATGGTATTATACTTCACGTCAGATGGCAGTTCTTTGGTGACACCGGTACAGGTTAGTCTGTAGACCCGAGAACGTCATAGAGTCTTGTGTGATTCCCACTATGCTTTGATTTCCACCTCACCACGTCCAAGGGGGCATGCAGAACGGTGGCTTTTGGGTACAGTCCCGAATCACATGGAGGCAATGAGCGATAGGAGGGGTTTCGTCTCTCCCGGTATAGGGAGTTGATGTTGCGCTGTGTTCGATTGGCTATAACTGGAAATCCCTGACCAGGGTTGCTGAGATTTACTGGTAAGTGTTATCAGTAGTTTCTCGAACCGTTATGGACCTCATATTGACACGACTTATAAAGCTACCGGGGTCTGACGTTTACCACCCCTAGGCGAGATATGCGACATATCAGACGAAGAGACCGGACTGTACGGGAGTGTTACTGATTGGATTCGCATGAGAATGTACAGGATTGCTTGTTGATCTTCTGATCGCTCAATACCTGGGTGGCTGTTACGTTTAGCTGACCGCTTGCAGCTTGTGGGTGTTTGATATGATCATCACCTACTGCCGGCGTATTGACGATTCTTTAGAGTCCTACACAGAGGTTTCCTGGCTCAAGAAAAACGAAGTAGGAGCACATATGTGATATGTGCGGGACCTAGAACAATACGTGTATGTGATACCGTATTAGATTCTCGCGATATGTGATATCGGTCGGGTATATGTGATATAGCAGGGTCATGGGATCAAGTGTTGATTCGATGAACTGATACAGATTATATTAGTCGGTTATTTATGAAATAGCCGGATTATCGGATCAAGTGTTGATTCGATAATTTAATGTATAATTATATATTTCATATATTAAATTACATTAACTAGTATAATCTCACTTAAAGATTCTTTTTCTCACTCGGGTAATATATTGATATATATGTGATATATGTTAATTGTATTATTTTACTTTGTTACAATAAATATTGTGTTTGTGATATATAATATTGTAACAAGTTAGGGTTATAAATGCAACATGTTTTGTGGAGTTTAAATATGGTTAGGGTTTGGATTAGGGTTAAGCTTGCATGAAGCTTTCAAGAAGCTTCTTGAAGCTTTGACTTTGACTTGTGATATTTTGCATAGATATTTCTTTAACCCAACCCAACCCTTTACCATAGTTATTTCTCTACAAGGGTTAAGTTTATATTCTTAACCTATGGTTGCAATTATAACCACACAAAAGATTCATTATTCATCACAAAATTGATTTGCTTCTTCTTCTTCTTCTTTTTTTTGATGAAAAGCTTTCTAGCTTTTTCATATGTGATGAAAATGAGTGAGAAATTGAAAACAAATGAGAGCTAAATTCCTACTTCATCATCCTCATCTATTCTTTCCGCTTAGATTAGGGTGTTTGCTTTGCTAATACTTGATTAGCAAAGCAAGAGCTTGGGTTTGAGTTTCTTCAAGGTAGATCATCTTTGTTATTGAAGATCGGAAGCAAGCTTGCATCTTTTTCTTCATGGAGCCTCTCTAGAGTTCGGGTACTTGATGATCACAGCGAAGGGACTTCAACACAGAGCTTATGAAGTGAAGTAACGGACTACAAAGGTTGTAATCCCAAACTCTTAGAAGTAAAGTTGTTTACTTGCTTTTTGTTTCGCCTAATCTCTAGTCTAAGATCTTGGTTAGGGTTGTTCGGCACATGAAAAATTTGATTTTGGCATGGTTGATGCCTTGTAGAACCTTGTTCTAGTGCCTAATAACCCTACACCCTTTTGGACATGGTTCACTCCATGATGAGTAATGCTGAGTTACCTCTTTCATTCTGGGGTCTTGCGCTAGAAACAACAACGTACTTGCTGAATCAGGTTCCGTCTAAATCTGTGCCTAAGACCCCATATGAAATATGGAGTGGTAAAAGACCATATCTTGAACGTATTAAGGTATGGGGTTGTCCGGCCTATGTAAAGGTACAAAATCCGGACAAGCTTAAGGCACGATCAGTTTTATGCAAGTTTGTGGGATATCCTAGAAATTCTCTGGGATATCTGTTCTACCACACTAAGGAACAGAAGGTGTTCATTGCTCGTCGCGCCACCGTTTTAGAGTGGCAATTTCTTGTAAAAGAAATAAGTAGGAGCACAGTAGAACTGGATGAAATATCAGATCCACAAACTCAAACTGAGGATTTAGTAGAACCAGAAAATTCAATAGTCCGAGACGAACCTCAGCCACTCCGCAGATCTGGTAGGATTTCTCATCCGCCCGAGAGATACTACGGTTTTCTCATAGACGGGGATTGAGAGGATTGCATCTTGGAAGTGTACGTCCACGTTACCCACTCCGGTGCTTACGGGGAGGCGGAATAGGTAAAAATCAAATTTTTAACACAAGGTAACATGGACTAAAACTTGAGGATCTTTGCCAAACCATTGCTAACAAACAATAAGAGGTTCTATCTACTATGCGTAGGAGATTATACCTCATGCAACTAGTCCTTCGGGTCTTCTTCGCTATCCTCCTCGTCTCTATAGGCTCCATGGGTCGATCCGGATCTTGGTCACCTCCGTGGCCTCCTTGAGTCGAAGACGATCCACCTGAGAGTCTGTAATCCGAGCTCCACCTCAAGCCGAGGTAACTAGGGTAATAAGTTTGCTATTCTTGATGTCCTAGGTGGTGTAGAAGATGATGGTGGATTTGTTTGTCTATTTTGTTTCTATTTTTCTCAACACATGAGAGCTATAGAAAAATCAAGAGAGGAAGAAGAAGGAGGAACCATGGGAGCTTCTCATTTGAAGAGAGAGAATGAGCAAGAGATAATGATCCATATGCAAAATAATTACTAATCTCTTATCATGATAAAGTGTGATGGTTACATTGATTTGACCATTATCATCTCAAATCAAATCCAAAGCCAAAAGCAAAAGAATGATCTAGTGCTCTCAAGAAAAGTCCAAGTCAACAATGGTTAACTAGGTCAAATGGTCAAGCATGGTCAAATAGTCAAAGCAATTAGTCATAACACAATTATCATTAAAAAAGATTAGTAAATATTTTCCTCACCTCATAATGGTTTTGACCGAACCAACGGTCAAAACTCTAATGAGGCACCTCCTTCTTCTTCGCTCCTCACAATTGTGCATACACACCCGCATCCGCACTCCATAGAATGCGAATGCACAGAAGACAAAACTAATCCATCCATACAATACTAGGATCCGGCTTAAACCAAAGCCCACTAGCATTGTTTGCCCGAACAGCATACGTGCAAAAGTGCACGTAAGTGATCGTAGCCCTGCCGTAAAATCATACGGCCTCTACACCTTTCGCCCAGTGTAGGAAAAATCTCTGTATGGGACTCTAAAGACTCGACACTACGCTGGCGGTAGGTTTAACCACAGACCGCAAGCGGCACTAGCTGTACGTAACGGTCCCCAGGTAGATGTCGATAAGAAGACCGATGAGGTAAACCCATCCGAACTCCTACTGAGCCTGAATATGACAATCTCCGTACAGTCCGGTCTGTTCGTCTATGAGTATCGCATATCGGGCCTATGGGGGCGGTAAACGTCAGACCCCTAATAGCGGTACAAGTCGTGCCGAAGTGTAGCCCAGAACACCCTGAGAAACTACTGGAAACACTACCATTAATTCTCGGTTGCCCTGGCCAGGGACTTTGTGTAATGGCTCTCCTAGACACAGCACGATATCAACCCCCAATACCGGGTGAAACGAATCCTATCTAACCACCACTGCCTCCAAGCGCTTCGGGACTGCACCCAACTACTACCTGTTTGCACGACTCCTTTGAGCCGTGGTAGGGTAGTAATCAAAGTACAGTAGGAACACACTCGAGGCGAAGTAGCAGTGTCAAGTCGACGGACTAAGCTATACTCCTGTCACCTGGGAACTGTTATCTGACGATAGGTATAGTACTAACCAACAATTCCCAACGAGTCCTGTCCAGTGTACTCGTAACCTAACGAGCACCATCATACTATCTCCAGTACGACGTGCTGATGGCTGTGGGACAGACCATCTCCCCTGCTGGGATGAGAAGCGCATACGCTAGTCTACTGCGGAGTATCGATGCCCCGTCTCGATAATCCTACGACTAAGGACCTGTATAAGGATGTGCTTGTAGATTACCCAGCCCCCATAAGTGTGACTGCCATCACAACGCTGGTAATTAGGCAAAGATTCTAAGGGCTCCTCTAATATATATAAGCGATATGCTAAAAGAAACACATGCACATATTAAAGTAGAAACAAACCAAGTAGCATACTACAATTTTGAGCAAGATTGTCCATACAACTATGAATATCCCAAGCTTTCATTAAGTAATATACAAACTAGTATGATACAGTAATGGCCTCTAGGGCATATACACTAACAATCTCCCACTTGCACTAGGGCCATGTACTGGCGTATCGAAGACCTATCATCTCGATTAGCCGCTCGAACTGAGTCTGGGGTATGGCCTTCGTGAATGGATCTGCAGTGTTATTCTCCGAATCCACTCTCTTCATCTCGATCTCCCGGCGATCTACGATCTCCCTGATCAGGTGATACCGCCTCAAAATGTGTCTGGACTTCTGATGGGACGTGGGTTCCTTCACTAAAGCTATAGCGCCGTTATTGTCACAATACAGCGGTATTGGATCAACAATGGTAGGAACCACCTGAAGCTCCGTGAGGAACTTCTTCATCCAGACAACTTCCTTTGCGGCATCGCAAGCAGCTATGTACTCCGCTTCCATAGTTGAGTCAACAACGGTTTCCTGCTTGGAGCTCTTCCAGCAAACCGCCCCTCCATTGAGGGTAAAGACATAACCCGACATGGACTTGGAGTCATCCTTGTCACTCTGGAAGCTGGAGTCAGCAAAGGACTCGATCTGGAGGTCTTTTCCGCCATACACCAAGAACATCTCCTTAGTCCTTCTTAGGTACTTGAGAATGTTCTTTACTGCTATCCAGTGTTTCTCCCCTGGGTCCGACTGATACCGGCTTACAATGCTTAATGCGTATGCTACATCTGGTCTGGTATACAACATCGCATACATTATATAGCCTACCGCAGATGCGTAGGGTATAGATGACATGCGAGCCCTTTCCAAATCAGTCTTGGGAGACATCTCTTTGGAGAGGGTGATTCCGTGACAAGCCGGTAGGTTACCGCGCTTTGAATCTTCCATACGGAATCGTTTCAGTATGGTGTCGATGTACCTGGACTGCGAAAGTCTCAACATCCTCTTAGATCTATCACGATAGATTTGGATCCCCAGAAAGTAGTTGGCATCGCCCAGGTCCTTCATGGAGAACCTCTGTGACAAGAATCCTTTGACTGACTGTAGCATATGAATGCCATTTCCTATTAGGAGAATGTCATCCACATACAAGACGAGGAATACCACAGTTCTCCCTACAATCTTACTGTAAATGCATGGTTCATCCGGATTTTTGATAAAGTCGAATTCTTTGACAGTATCATCAAAGCAGATGTTCCAGCTCCGCGATGCCTGCTTCAGTCCATAAATGGACTTAAGCAACTTGCACACTTTACCGCTGCTCCCACTCTGAATGAAACCCTCCGGCTGATCCATATAGACGCACTCTTCCAAATTTCCATTTAGAAAAGCGGTCTTTACGTCCATCTGCCAGATCTCATAATCGTGGAAGGCAGCAATGGCAAGAAGGATCCTGATGGATTTGAGCATAGCCACTGGAGAAAAGTTTCGTCATAGTCCAAACCAGGTCTTTGACGAAAACCCTTTGCAACAAGTCTAGCTTTATAGGTTTCAACCTGCCCATCTACACCAATCTTCTTTCTGAAGATCCATTTGCAGCCTACGGGTTTTACCCATTCTGGAGCAATGTCCAAAGTCCAAACTTTGTTGGTGTACATGGACTCCATCTCGGTCCGCATTGCATCCAGCCATTTTACCGATTCACCGCTCTGAATGGCTTGCTGGAAGCTAGTAGGCTCATCATTTTCAATGACGCAATCCTCTCGATCCCCGTCTATGAGAAAACCGTAGTATCTCTCGGGCGGATGAGACTGCCTACTACTCCTGCGGAGTGGCGCTGGGATGTCCGGTTCTCCTGAAACTTCTGGTTCTACCAAGCTTTCAGTAATAACTTGTGGTTTTGGAATTTCTTCCAGTTCTATTGCGCTCCCACTTATCTGATTTTCCAAAAATTCAGTTTCCAAGAAGTGGGCATGCTGAGAAACAAAAACCTTTTGTTCCTCTGCGGAATAGAAAAGATACCCCCTAGAGTTCTTGGGGTATCCCATAAACTTACACAATACTGAGCGTGCCTCGAGCTTGTCCGCATGCTGCTTCTTTACAAAAGCTGGACATCCCCATGTCTTAATGTCACGACCCGAAAGAGCACGTGACTGGCCCTTGAACCATATGAAGTCTATAGGACCCCATCTGATCCAAGTAAGCCAAAAGCCCAGAAATCTAAAACCATTTAAAGAGTAAATAAGGAAAACTGGTTTTTAAGAAGTAAAGAAATCACGTTTCGAAAATCAAGTTTTTAAATAACTAAGCTGAATGTGCATTTTTAAAAGGTAAAGTCTTTTCTAAAAATTTCGGCAGAGTTTCTTTTGTAAATACTGGCCCCGAATGGGGTACAACAAGAATAACAATATATGCAAAGAAAAAGGCATCCCCAAGCGGGAGCTAGCTCTTCGTCCATTGACGGTCACAACCACACAAGTAATATAATATACAACGCCGAATGGCGAGGATCAAATCCAAAAGAAACTCAGTAAGCATGAAAACCGCAATACTACTAAGCGCGACTCTAAGGCCGAATAATACATCACAAATGTCTAAGTCTGAAACAATAAACAAGTTTGGTTGATGGAATTTCTAGATATAAGAATATACAAGTACAATGGTGGTTCTTGATGCAAAAGAACCCACCTACCAAATGCAATTCACCCGCAAGGAAGCAGTGTGCCAGAAATACCGCAATGAAACCTGTACGGCAAAACCTGCAAGTACTGTGGCACAACGGGGGTGAGTTGCCAACTCGTGAATAGAGAATATCTACAAGCAGAAACCGAATGCAAGACATAATCCTAGGTCAACAATCAGTAATAAACCTCAAAGAATAAGCCTGATACATGATAAGGTGGCAAAGCAACATATAAACAGGTATGTAGTGCCAAGTACTCAGGTAATAACATGTCATCAGTATAGGGTATGTCTGCATGAAGTAAATATGATGAAGTATCAAAAGGATATCAATACACATATATTAGCGTCCCATACCACTAATATTGGTGTAAGGGTATATATAACAGCGCCCTCATACCCTGTTATATATACAAATGAAGTATGATCAATATAAATCCAGTCTGTATGTGATCAAGTCTGTAAAAACGTGGAACCCGTCCACCCGTCACCCAATGACAATAAACATGGAACCCGTCCACCCGTTACCCAATGACAATAAGCATCATGCATGCGAATATGAGGATATAAACAAAATCATGGAAAAACATCATGAAACCTGTGCCTAGCATCGGCACGTAAATCCTCGTCCATATGGGGCTCCGTCTGCGGTATCGGCCCTCGGCCCCGGCAGTACGGGTCAGCCCCTATCCTCATCCATATAGGGCTCCGTCTGCGGTATCGGCCCTCGGCCCCGGCAGTACGGGTCAGCCCATGTCCATCTCTCAACTCCGGTCGGTATCCTCCAGATATCCGCCGAGCTCAAATACAATCACCGGTAGGTAGTAGTCCCTCTGTCAGGCTCACCGTCTACTACACAGCGAAACCGTTCTCGCCCCGGGGTACCATACCGGGTCCACCATGTACCCGTAATCGGCCTCATCCGCCTCCTCGAATCGGGATTCACATGTCGCTCTCAGCACCGAGAAAACACATGGTGGACGCACTGAAATATCATATCAAGGGTAACCGGGTTTTTAAAACAATCATATATTCTCTTTTGAAATACCCACGGTTCCCAAATCCAGAAATATCATGGAAACAACATATCTCAATGCGTATAATCAAAACATGATGTATGCGACATGTAAAGAAAGGTAAGCATATCAGAAGCCATGCAACATGGAATAGTAATGTGCACATGTCGAGGGAAACCGCTCTTTTAAAACGAATCAGTTTGAAGAACATCTTGCGGTTCCCAAATCTCTAATCAAGTCAGAATCATCTATGTTTGTGTACAGGTATAAGTGTACAATATGCCATGCAAGAATCATATCATGAATGCATCAGTACTACAGTGTAGTGGCATGGCAATTTTCGATGATGAAGTGTGTGAGCCGGCAAATGGTGTGCGTGGAACATACGCATCATCGATAATTGTGCTGGTGTCCTAACAGCATGATAATAATATAGCAATAAACATATGCCAGCAATGCGAATAGCATGAATATGCGGAGATCAAATAATCAACACCACAGTGAAGAATCTACTATGCAAACTACAGATCTAAGTATCAAGTCAATCAGGAGGGGTATGGAAACCACCTAAATCTGAGTCGATATATATATATAGATATACTAGTCGGTGATCCCGCCTCAATAATATCGCGTATGATACAGTATATCGTAAGACATCCTTGAGTCATGAGCGCGGATTTATCATCAATATATACTCGTACGGTAAATCATCGTACGGCATCCCAATAGCTGGGTACAGGTCAATATCACACTATCTCATCACATCTCAGGTATCACTATCATCATATCACATAATCTGGGGTACTGATCTAAGTCTAGTACAACTGATACCATCAATATACTGCGTGTGCAAGCACACGTCCCAAGGCCCGCTAGAGATCACGTATCGTATCCCAATACGAATCACATCAAATCACCGATCTCGCGGCACAAGGCCCAACATCATCGACTTATCTCCAATGTCATCCAATATCATCAACACAGTGCAAGTATAAGGAATATGCAAGGGTGTGCGTGTAGGTGTAATTCTATTCTAGGGTTCGCGACTATGAACTACACTAGTCACTTCTAACCCTACACTATCCATAATACACCTAACTGTCATATATATAATATAACAACTACGGACTGCGGGGGTGCTATACGCCATCCACCCGACTTCCCCCTGTAGATATAATCTACTCACCTTGCATCTTCATTTGTGGACGTCGCCACGCGCTTGCTCGTTGTCTCGAAGTCTTCATGGGTACCTACATATCAAAATATCGTATATGCGCATTAAAACCAAATCAAAGCTAAAACGGCACACGAAACCCAAAACGATACGATAAGAGACCTATAGGTTAGAACCCACGGGCACTCCTTCAAAACCATTAATAAATCATCTATATCGTCGTATAAACGCCAATTAGTCGAGGTAAAACACAAGACACAAATTCAGACTTAAGAATACAGAATACGGAAACACGAATCCAAAACAGCAACTTAGGAAACATGTTCCAGATTTCACCCTAGGTCAAATTAGACAAATCTATGTATACCAGGGGCCTAATCCACAGATAAGGGAACACCAAAACCAAAACGAGGCGATTCCACCATAGTCTGGCCGCAAATTGCGGCCAGAATGGGTAAATCTGCGGCCGGCTTGATGAGTTAGGGGTTGGGGTCTTGGTGGTAGCTTCCTGGGTGCCTGCACATGTCACTGTCCAATCAATTTTAATTTAGGATGTCTCGGGTGATAGCAGATTCAATATACCCTTCACAGATTCCATAATTTCTCCGATATCGGTTTCAAAAATCCGTATTCTAGGTTTAAGCTTCAGGTTAGGGTCTCCATTCATGCACTAGGGTGTTGGTGTAGCCTCTATTGAACTCAATTTCACATTATAACTCATAATTCTTCACAACCCTAACTAGGTTTTTCCTCAAGTCACCAAATCACACAATATCGGTTCAATCATAACATGGGGGTAAAGGAAATGCGAAAACTAAGTTAATGATCCAGAAAATACCTCATTTGGAAACTCAAGAATTTTCTTGAGTTGCCCCTAGTGGCCGAAATCCTTGCTTCTTTAGTCCAAAGTGTAGATCTTGAGCTTGTGCACACTTTTAATGAAATGAGAGTGGGGTTTTGGAGTTGTTTTAGAGGTGTTTTGGAGCTTGAAGAGGGGAGGGAGAATGAGGTGCAGGAGCAGCAGCAGCAATGTGAGAAGAAGGAGGGAAATGAGGGAAGGGAAATGGCTAAGTCCTAAGTCAAATGAGACCATACCTCTCTCTCTCTCACCAACTACCAATTTCTTTATTCTTTTCTCTTTTCTTTTCCTTTTCTCTCAAAAAAACCTTCTCCCAAGAATAGTAAACCCAAAGTGAACCATGGCAAGAAAATGCACAAGTGTGAAAAAGTGATATGTGCATGATTTGCACAAAAATGCTAAAAAAACCGATTAGCGATTTTTAATCGCGATTAGCACTAAATTAGTGTCAAACTAATCACAAAAACTTTAAAATGTCATAATCCCATAGAATACCCTATTTTGGAATTTTCCATAATTTTCTTCCCATTTATTTGTATTTACTAATACCAAAATATTAAAATATTCAATAAAATAATATTAAATTATAAAAATTCCCAAAAATAATATTTTTAGTATTTCGTAATGTTACACTTAAGATACTTAAGACAGGGTTTCTTCCCACTCCACATCTGATATAGAGTGGTAGGCACAGTCTTGGTGGGAACCTTGTTCAAAAGATATGCAGCTGTTTCTAGTGCATAACCCCAGAAAGATCACGGTAACTCAGCCTTACTCATCATGGAACGAACCATATCCAATAGGGTTCGATTCCGTCTTTCAGATACACCGTTGTGTTGTGGTGTGTAAAGAGGAGTAAGGTGAGAGAGAATTCCATTCTCTTTTAAGTAGTCCAGAAACTCGGCACTCAAGTATTCACCACCTCGATCAGATCTTAGTGTCTTGATACTCTTGCATGTTTATTTTTCAACTTCATTCTTGTATTCCCGGAATTTCTCAAAGGCCTCGGATTTATGCTTCATCAGGAAGACATGTCCATGCCAAGAGAAATCATCCATAAAAGTAATGAAGTATGAATAACCACTTCGCGCATGTGTAGACATTGGACCATACACGTCACTGTGTATGAGTCCCAAGAGCTCGCTCGCTCTTACTCCGTGTCCAGTGAACGGAGTCTTTGTCATCTTTCCCATGAGACAAGATTCACAAGTAGCATAAGATTGATACTCGAACGGATTCAAGTATCCCTCTTTATGTAACTTTGTTAACCGTGTCTCATTAATGTGACCCAGTCTACAATGCCATAAGAAAGCCTGATTTGTTACCGGAGACTTTCTTTTAAGTGTGTTCTGGACACTGAAAACCTGAGCTTGATTCAGTACGTATATTCCGTTTTCTAATGTACCTGACCCAATCAGAACTTGATTTAAGTGGATGTGGACCACATCGCTTACAAAAGTAAAATCATATCCTTCCTTAGAAAGTATGGATACAGATATGATATTACAAGCCATACTAGGTACATACAAACAGTTACACAGAATCAATATCTGCTCACTTGTCAATCTAAGGTGATATTCCCCTACGGATTCAGCGTCCACGCTCATTCCGTTTGCATCCCTGAGAGTTATATCACCTATCCTGATAACTCTACGGTTTCTCAGAGCCTGTAATGAATTACAGATGTAAGATCCTGATCCGGTATCCAATACCCAGGAAGTAGGGTTAATGGACATATAGTTTTCTATTTCAAACACACCCGAAGCCGAAGCCACAACATGATTCGAATCCTGGCTACTGGCTTTGCTAGCCCTGCAATCCTTCTGCCAATGTCCTTTCCCGTAACAATAGGAACGTCCCTCCTTCATTACATCTAGTCCCGAAACTTTTGCCCTTCCCTTTCCTCCTTCTTCCTTAGTTTCCTTCAGGGTATAAGTAGAGGGTAGAGACAGTAGAATCAATTCAGTATTTGACCCGTTCTTCAACGTGGTCTTCAGGTCCGTGAGCTCATCAAAATAGCTAGTCTCTGTAAGGACGTTGTCCCTTACAGATGACCCGACAGCCAACCTCGCTTGAAGCAATTCGTTCGAGGTCTTATATCTTGCGATACGAGATTGCTATCCATATAAATCTTTGTTATGGAGAAAGATAGAAACTAAGTCCATCTTCTCGTGCTGTCTCTGGTATGCATCATCTACTGAGGCCAACATGAGGCACTTGGCATTCGCACAGTCTTTTTTCGATGTTTTACGGATATCAATATCCGTGACAGGGGAAACTGGTCCTGAGATGGCAGGGGTTTGATTAGTTAAGAGGTGTCCCAGCTTGTCATGGGTAATGGACATCTGGACAGACCTTTGCCAGTCATAACAGTCAGATTCAGTCATTTTATTATCTAGATGTTACCTATGTCTGGTCACTGGGTCGCTGCAATTAAGAGAGAGAAAAGAAAACACTTAGCATGATGCTATTGCAAGTTTAGATTGGTTTTTAGTTTATCTAATCAGGATGGCTCCCACTGTTTCTCGAATCCTTCCTTAAACCATAAAAAAGAATTAGTCGGGATCAATCTCACCGTACAATACTTGCTTAACCGTTCAGCCATGCCAGTGTCGGTACTTCGAGGGAGGTTTTACGACGCTTTCGCGAAATTCCTTAATTAAATAACCTCTTTTCCCTGTGGGTGTAGCCCCGCTAACACCTTTCTAGACACTGTCATGACCAGAAAGAGCACGTGACTGGCCCTTGAACCATATGAAGTCTAAAGGACTCCATCTGATCCAAGTAAGCCAAAAGCCCAGAAATCTAAAACCAATTTAAGGATAAATGAATATACAAGCAATACACTATACAACGCCGAAAGACGAGGATCAAAATTCAAAGAAACCCAGATAAGCATGAAAACTGCAACACTACTAAGCACGACTCTAAGGTCGAAATAATACATCACTAGTGTCTGAGTCTGAAACAATATACAAGTTTTTGGTTGATGGAATTTCTAGATACAATGAATAATACAAGTACAACGGCGGTTCTGATACAAAGAACCCACCTACCAAGCAAATCACCCGCAAAGGAAAGCAGTGTGCCAGAAGTGCCGCTATGGAACCTGTACGGAAAGCCCTGCAAGAACTGTGGCACAACGGGGGTGAGTTGCCAACTCGTGAATAGAAAATATCAACAAGCAGAAATCGAATGCAAGACATAATCCTAAGTCAATACAATCAGTATATAATATAACCCTCAAGAGTAAGTCTGAAGCATGAAAATGTGGCAGTGTAACATCTAATCATATAGGTAGTGCCATGTACTCGTGCCAGTGCCTCAGATAATTACATGTCATAATGTAAGGTATGTCTGCATGAAGTAAACATGATGAAGTATCAATGGATATCAATACACAAATATTAGCGTCCCATTCCACTAATATTGGTGTAAGGGTATATATAAAAGCGCCTTCGTGCCCTATATACAAATGAAGTGTGATCAATGTAGTCAAGTCTGTATGTAATCAATGTCTGCGTGTAATCACTGTCCACCCGTCACCCAATGACAATAAACATCATACATGTAAATGTGAGGATATAATCTAATCATGGAAAACATCATGAAACTCGTGCCTAGCATCGACACGTAAATCCTCATCTATCGGGCTCCGTCAGTCCGGATCAGCCCACGGGCTATGTCTGCGGAATCGGCCCTCGGCCCCGGCAGTACGCCCATATCCATCCATCGACTCTGGTCAGTATCCTCCGGATATTGCCAGGTCCAACCAATCACCGGTAGGTAGTAGTCCCTCTGCCAGGCTCACCGTCTACTATACAGCGAAACCGTTCTCGCCCCGGGGTACCATACCGGGTCCACCATGTACCCGTAATCGGTCTCATCCAACTCCTCGATTCGGGTTCACATATATCACTCTAGCACCGAGAAAACACATGGTGGATGCACCGAAATATCATATCAAGGGAAACCGGGTTTTTAAACCATTAACTATTGTCTTTTGAAATATCCACGGTTTCCCAAATCCAGAATTAACATGGAAACAACATATCTCAATGCGTAATCTAAGCAAGTATGAAGATCTCAATATATGTGTACAAGTATGGGTATGTGTCATCTAAATGAAATGCAAGTATAACAGTATATCATGTAACATGGAATTAATAGTATGCACATACAAGGTCATATCCTGATGCAATAATGCTACTATGTAGTGACATGGCAATTATCGATGAAGAAGTGTGTGAGCCGGCAAGCAAGTGTACGTGGAACATACGCATCATCGATAATGGTGCTAGTGTCCTAGCAACATGATAGTAATATAGCAGTAAACATATGTAAAGCAATGTGAATAGCAGGAATATGCGGAAATTGAATAATCAACGTAACAGTAAAGAATCTACACCCATATGTATATGTCATGCAGTTATGCCATTTGAAATAAGAATGACTCGGTCTAGTCTAACATCTACTATGCCAACTACAGATCTAAGTATCAAGTCAATCAGGAGGGGTAAGGAGACCACCAAAGTCTGAGTCGATATATATATATATATATATATATATATATATATAATAGTCGGTGATCCCGCCTCAATAGTATCGCGTACGATACAGTATATCATATGCTAATCCTCATGACATGAGTGCGGATCAATCGTCAATATAGGCTCGTACGGTAAGTCGTCGTACGGCATCCCATTAACTGGGTACGGTCAATATCTTATTCCTCTCAACAGTATCAGGTATCGCTATCATCATCTCACATACTCTGGGGTACAGATCTAAGTCTAGTACAACTGATACCATCTACAAAGTATGAATGCGGGGGTAAACACACATCCCAAGCCCGCAAGAATCACATGTCGTATCCCAAATACGAATCATATCACATCACCGATCTCGCGGCACAAAGCCCAATATCATCGACTCTTCTCCAAAGTCATCCAATATCATCATCAAAACCGTGTAAGTATAGTGAATATGCAAGGGTGTGCGTGTGGGTGTAAACCTATTCTAGGGTTTGCGACTATGAGCTATACTAGTTTTCTTCTAACCCTAAGCTATCCATACTACACCTAACACAACATCTATGACACACTGTACTATCAAGCATAATATATAGTATACCAACTATGGACTGCGGGGGTGCTATACGCCATCCACCCGACTTACCCCAGTAGATATAATCTACTCACATTGCGTCTTCATTTGTCGACGTCGCCACGCGCTCGCTTGTCATCCTGAAGTCTTCATAGGTACCTACATGTCAAATTATCGTAATGCGTATTAAAACCAAATCAAAGCTAAAACGGCACACCAAACCTAAAACGATACGATAAGGGGCCTATAGGTTAGAACCTATGGGCACGCCTTCAAAACCATCAATCAACCCTCGATATCGTCGTATAAACGCCAAATAGTCGAGGTAAAACACAATACACACTTTCAGAACTAATAATACGGAATACGGAAACACGAATCCAAAACAGCAACTAAGGGAATAGGCTCCAGATTTCACCCTAGGTCAAATCAGACAAATCTATACATACCAGGGGTCTAAAATATACATGTAGGAGCTATAGAACAAACACGAGACAAAATGGTGGGACCCAGGCCGCAAATTGCGGCCAAACAGACGAAATCTGCGGCCTGGAAAAGGAAGTGGGGGCTAGGGCTTTATGTGATGGTTCCTGGGTGCCTGCACATCTCACTTTCCAATCAATTTTATTTTGGGATGTCTCGGGTGATAGCAGATCTCATATAAGCTTCACTGATTCCATAAACTTTCCGATATCGGTTTCTAAATCCGTATTCCGGGCCTTAAGTCCCAGGTTTGGGTCTCCATTCATGCACTAAGGTGTTAATATAATCTCAACTGAGCTTAATTTCATATTGCAACACAAAATTTCCTCAAACCCTAACTAGGTTTTCCTCAAGTCCACAAAATCAACCAATATCGGTTCTAAACTACATATGGGGTATAAGTAATACTAAAACTAAGCTAAGGGTTTAGAAAATACCTCATTTGGCAACTCAAGAATTTTCTTGAGTTGCCCCTAGTGGCCAAAATCCTTGCTTCTTTAGTCCAATGTGTAGATCTTGAGCTTGTGCACACTTTTAATGAAATGGAGATTGGGTTTTGGGATTGTATTTGAGATGGTTTGGGGCTTGAAGAGGGGAGGTGGGGTGAGGAGCAGGAGCAGCAGCAGCAACTTGAAGGAGAGGGAGGGAAAATGAATGAGGAATGAAGAGAATGGCCAAGTCTTGGTCAACACATCTCACCCTCTCATTCTCTCACTTGCCCATACCCAATATTATAATCCTTTCCCATTTCTTTTCTTTTCTTTTTCTCTCAAAATCCTTCTCCCAAGAATAGTAAACCCAAAGTGAACCATGGCAAGAAAATGCACAAGTGTGATAAAAATGATATGTGCATGTTTTGCACAAAAAGCTAGAAAAACTGATTAGCGATTTTTAATCGCGATTAGCACTAAATTAGCATATAACTAATCAATTAAACTTAGAAATGGCATAATTCTCTAAATTACCCTATTTTAGAATTTTCCATAATTTTTCCCAAAATTTCCCCCCATTTATTTGTATTTAATTATATCGAATTATTAAAATATTCAATAAAATAATATTAAATTATTAATTTCCCAAAAATAATATTTTTATTATTTCGAAATGTTACAATCTATCCCCCTTAAATAAATTCGGTCCCCGAATTTAAATTTAACTCCCAAGTACTAAAACATTCAGTCAAAAAAAATCCAAATTGTCGGAGCTCCACAAACATCAATCCTAAGATGTAATTAAGAATACCCCGTGCGTCAGGTGCGCACGGAAAACAGAATCCACATAAGTACCATTAAGGTGCAACGGGTGTGCACACAACATCTGTCATAGGCAACGTATGTGCCTGACAGCAAAACCAGGTGCATCTGACATGCACAAGGAAACCCGATTTAGTGCATCTGGTGTGCACCAAAATCGTACCTCAAAATACTAAGGGTGCAGCCAATGCCAGCAGCGCCGGATATCTACTTGCCTCTTGCTCACGGTCTGGCGTCCTCTGTCTCTGGGTCCTTATCTTCTCTGTGGATTACCAATCTCACAATCGATCGGCTCATCGGCCCCGTCAGGTGTGCTAACGGGGACGATTCCGTTCTGGCACTTCTCTGGTCATCTCTCGGTCAATCCTCACGACCACTCGCAAAGCAACATGTCACTAGCGTTGGCCTCTAGCTCTCTGAATGCCCGTGACACATCTGATCCTGGGTGCAAAAGTCATTGCAGAAGTGTCCTGGAAGGAATCCTGCTCAAGGTCTCTTCAGATCTTACCTATGCCGAACTGTACGGAGGCTGGCTCTCTTGCATAATCTCTTCTCACTCGATGGACATCTGTGTCCTCAGCACAACATTTTCTCAGAAATTGGTCGCATCCCAACGCCTCTGTAAGCATATCAGGTCTCTAGCCTCGACAGAAAGTAATGACAGCTCGTCAACGTCTCGCACGAACCTCTGGCTCCACTCGTCTCTATCGTCGTCCACTATGACGTCACGCCATGCTATCCACGCACTGCACTGTTCTCGGCCACGGTCAATCCGATGTCTCTCGCACAGACTCAAAATCGCGTACTCTGTAGCTTCTTCATTCTGTAGATGATGTATGGCCGAACAGGTCCTCGGGAACGCGTCCCAACCATTGGAGGAATACTCAATACTCGTCCGTCCTTGATCAACTTGCAACGCATCTGGGTAAGGTCCTTTACCCGAACCTGGTCAACTACCTCGTCGACGATGCCGAACTCTGGCCTGCTGGGTGTGCACAATATGACCACTCCTGGGTCTAGGTCTTCTCGTATCGTATTCCAGAAAGGTCTTGTCGAGGTCTCTCTCTCAAATCTCATTCCTGCCGAATTGCCCGGAAGTCATCATCCATTGCTGAAGCTGATTCTTATTCCGGAATGGCTGCATACTTATTCCGCCTCTTTCTGGGAGATATATCCATGTACAACGCCTCTGCGTGCGTATCGCATCTCTGATGTCAGCGGAGTGGGACGCCATCTCATCGAAATCTCTTGCGAACTCTTTTCTTCACTCTGCTTCAATGTCAACTGATTCGGACTCGTCTCATCGTGGCTGCACGGACTGCGCTCCAACGGCTATCCTCTTATCTGGAGTCTCCCAAGAAATGCACCTCACCACCTAGCATCCGAAGGAAGTCGAACCATTCGATCGATTCGTCAAAACCTCATAATCCCCCAAGAGCTCAACATCTTGGGAATAGTTTAACAGCATCGAGTACATACCACAACATCAATGATCCAGCCGTAGAAGGGCAAACTTAAGCCTCACTAATGGCGCCGCAAAACTGCCGCAAACCCTAAGGTTCATGGGCTTTCACACGGTCATTAAGTCGAGTTTGGGTTTCGTTCTTCTAGAGGGTCCATAGAATTTGCCTGCATGTCTTTTCGAATACTTTAAACTTGGAAAATGGTCTCCTGACATTCGATCGTATCTATCAACTCTCAACGTCTCCGCGTGAAGTCGTCTCTAGCTGGTAGCAACCTATCTGATGACCTCGCATCAGTAAGCGAACGAACCGCATGCCCTAGTCATCCACCCTCGGTGACTAGCGACCGTCCATCATATCTCTAAGTTTATACTCATGCTGCAGTAATTCCAATCATCTGGGCGATATCTCGTCATTTGCAGCAACAACTGGCTCATTCTTCTGTACGTTGAACAGCGCCTCAATCCTCCAGGAAAGGCAATACATTGGCGTTCATCTCTAAATCGGTCCGCTCTTGATCTGAGTAAGACTCTCCGCACTGGAAATCTTTAACTCAACTGGGCCTGCTCCGGCGCATAAATTGGACGAATCACCTTCGTCTCTCAAATCGGGTAGGCTAGCTATCATCTGTCTCATATCTTCCTGGAAACTCCGGCGATCTCAGCTCGTAAGCTCCGGAAGCGACATCCTGTCCATCTCAGCAACAGCTGTTTCATCTGTCTGCACGGTAGGCGACATCATAATCTCCGAGGTATGCTGTACATCAACAGCCCTCTCTCAACTGGCAGCTCTAACAATGGCCCGATCATCCGGTGCAAACCAAGCACTCGCCTCCACTAGAGGTCACAATCACCAATACTAACTCGAGACATTCTCATGTCACCAGAAAATACAATGGTCGGCCTTCGTACCAGACGAGCTCGCACTGACCGTAACCCTGGCAGCAGCCCAAACCGCGCTCAACATGGCGACAGGAACCTCAATCGAGTATCGAAGAGAGCAGATCAATAGCAAGAAGGAGAACAACAGATCCAGAGTGGATACATGATCATAAGAAGGAACAGCATCAATAAAGGTATGATCATGAAACTAATAGAATCGGGGATCTCAAATGGATGTATAATCACGGATATGAAGAGGATCACTGATCTCGAAAATATGTACATCCTAAGGTTCCTTAAGCGGAGTGGCGTGTCGTAAGTATGCCGCGGAACATACCCACGGTACGCCACTCTACTTTAGTCACCTATTCCATCAACCAAGGGTCATCCTACGCGACGAAAGTTCGGGTCTAATACCCCCTCGACTAAGTCTAAGTTCCGTAAGGTCAAGCCTAAGTTCCGTATACATATAGACGCCCTAGGCACCACATAGTCAAACTTAGACTCGAACCAAGGTCAACCTAGCGCTCTGATACCAACTTTGTCACGACCTGAAAGAGCACGTGACTGGCCCTTGAACCATATGAAGTCTAAAGGACTCCATCTGATCCAAGTAAGCCAAAAGCCCATAAATCTAAAACCAATTTAAGGATAAATGAATATACAAGCAATACACTATACAACGCCGAAAGGCGAGGATCAAAATTCAAAGAAACCCAGATAAGCATGAAAACTGCAACACTACTAAGCGCGACTCTAAGGTCAAAATAATACATCACTAGTGTCTGAGTCTGAAACAATATACAAGTTTTTGGTTGATGGAATTTCTAGATACAATGAATAATACAAGTACAACGGCGGTTCTGATACAAAGAACCCACCTACCAAGCAAATCACCCGTAAAGGAAAGCAGTGTGCCAGAAGTGCCGCTATGGAACCTGTACGGCAAGCCCTGCAAGAACTGTGGCACAACGGGGGTGAGTTGCCAACTCGTGAATAGAAAATATCTACAAGCAAAATCGAATGCAAGACATAATCCTAAGTCAATACAATCAGTATATAATATAACCCTCAAGAGTAAGTCTGAAGCATGAAAATGTGGCAGTGTAACATCTAATCATATAGGTGGTGCCATGTACTCGTGCCAGTGCCTCAGATAATAACATGTCATAATGTAAGGTATGTCTGCATGAAGTAAACATGATGAAGTATCAATGGATATCAATACACATATATTAGCGTCCCATTCCCTTAATATTGGTGTAAGGGTATATATAAAAGCGCCCTCGTGCCCTGATATATATACAAATGAAGTGTGATCAATGTAGTCAAGTCTGTATGTAATCAATGTCTGCGTGTAATCACTGTCCACCCGTCACCCAATGACAATAAACATCATACATGTAAATGTGAGGATATAATCTAATCATGGAAAACATCATGAAACCCGTGCCTAGCATCGACACGTAAATCCTCATCTATCGGGCTCCGTCAGTCCGGATCAGCCCACGGGCTATGTCTGCGGAATCGGCCCTCGGCCCCGGCAGTACGCCCATATCCATCCATCGACTCTGGTCAGTATCCTCCGGATACTGCCAGGTCCAACCAATCACCGGTAGGTAGTAGTCCCTCTGCCAGGCTCACCGTCTACTACACAGCGAAACCGTTCTCACCCCGGGGTACCATACCGGGTCCACAATGTACCCGTAATCGGCCTCATCCAACTCCTCGATTCGGGTTCACATATATCACTCTAGCACCGAGAAAACACATGGTGGACGCACCGAAATATCATATCAAGGGAAACCGGGTTTTTAAACCATTAACTATTCTCTTTTGAAATATCCACGGTTTCCCAAATCCAGAATTAACATGGAAACAACATATCTCAATGCGTAATCTAAGCAAGTATGAAGATATCAATATATGTGTACAAGTATGGGTATGTGTCATCTAAATGAAATGCAAGTATAACAGCATATCATGCAACATGGAATTAATAGTATGCACATACAAGGTCATATCCTGATGCAATAATGCTACTATGTAGTGACATGGCAATTATCGATGAAGAAGTGTGTGAGCCGGCAAGCAAGTGTACGTGGAACATACGCATCATCGATAATGGTGCTAGTGTCCTAGCAAAATGATAGTAATATAGCAGTAAACATATGCAAACAATGTGAATACCAGGAATATGCGGAAATTGAATAATCAACGTAACAGTAAAGAATCTACACCCATATGTATATGTCATGCAGTTATGCCATTTGAAATAAGAATGACTCGGTCTAGTCTAACATCTACTATGCCAACTACAGATCTAAGTATCAAGTCAATCAGGAGGGGTAAGGAGACCACCTAAGTCTGAGTCGATATATATATATATATATATATATATATATATATATATATATATAATAGTCGGTGATCCCGCCTCAATAGTATCGCGTACGATACAGTATATCATATGCCAATCCTCATGTCATGAGTGCGGATCAATCATCAATATAGGCTCGTACGGTAAGTCGTCGTACGGCATCCCATTAACTGGGTACGGTCAATATCTTATTCCTCTCAACAATATCAGGTATCACTATCATCATCTCACATACTCTGGGGTACAGATCTAAGTCTAGTACAACTGATACCATCTACAAAGTATGAATGCGGGGGTAAACACATATCCCAAGCCCGCAAGAATCACATGTCGTATCCCAAATACGAATCATATCACATCACCGATCTCGCGGCACAAAGCCCAATATCATCGACTCATCTCCAAAGTCATCCAATATCATCATCAACACCGTGTAAGTATAGTGAATATGTAAGGGTGTGCGTGTAGGTGTAAACCTATTCTAGGGTTTGCGACTATGAGCTATACTAGTTTACTTCTAACCCTAAGCTATCCATACTACACCTAACACAACATCCATGACACACTGTACTATTAAGCATAATATATAGTATACCAACTACGGACTGCGGGGGTGCTATACTCCATCCACCCGACTTCCCCCAGTAGATATAATCTACTCACATTGCGTCTTCATTTGTCGACGTCGCCACGCGCTCGCTTGTCATCCTGAAGTCTTCATAGGTACCTGCATGTCAAAGTATCGTAATGCGTATGAAAACCAAATCAAAGCTAAAACGGCACACCAAACCTAAAATGATACGATAAGGGGCCTATAGGCTAGAACCTATGGGCACGCCTTCAAAACCATCAATCAACCCTCGATATCGTCGTATAAACGCCAAATAGTCGAGGTAAAACACAATACACACTTTCAGAACTAATAATACGGAATACGGAAACACGAATCCAAAACAGCAACTAAGGGAATAGGCTCCAGATTTCACCCTAGGTCAAATCAGACAAATCTATACATACCAGGGGTCTAAAATATACATGTAGGAGCTACAGAACAAACACGAGACAAAATGGTGGGACCCAGGCCGCAAATTGCGGCCAAACAGACGAAATCTGCGGCCTGGAAAAGGAAGTGGTGGCTAGGGCTTTGTGTGATGGTTCTTGGGTGCCTGCACATCTCACTTTCCAATCAATTTTATTTTGGGATGTCTCGGGTGATAGCAGATCTCATATAAGCTTCACAGATTCCATAAACTTTCCGATATCGGTTTCTAAATCCGTATTCCGGGCCTTAAGTATCAGGTTTGGGTCTCCATTCATGCACTAAGGTGTTAATATAATCTCAACTGAGCTTAATTTCATATTGCAACACAAAATTTCCTCAAACCCTAACTAGGTTTTCCTCAAGTCCACAAAATCAACCAATATCGGTTCTAAACTACATATGGGGTATAAGTAATACTAAAACTAAGCTAAGGGTTCAGAAAATACCTCATTTGGCAACTCAAGAATTTTCTTGAGTTGCCCCTAGTGGCCAAAATCCTTGCTTCTTTAGTCCAATGTGTAGATCTTGAGCTTGCGCACACTTTTAATGAAATGGAGATTGGGTTTTGGGATTGTATTTGAGATGGTTTGGGGCTTGAAGAGGGGAGGTGGGGTGAGGAGCAGGAGCAGCAGCAGCAACTTGAAGGAGAGGGAGGGAAAATGAATGAGGAATGAAGAGAATGGCCAAGTCTTGGTCAACACATCTCACCCTCTCATTCTCTCACTTGCCCATACCCAATATTATAATCCTTTCCCATTTCTTTTCTTTTCTTTTTCTCTCAAAATCCTTCTCCCAAGAATAGTAAACCCAAGGTGAACCATGGCAAGAAAATGCACAAGTGTGATAAAAATGATATGTGCATGTTTTGCACAAAAAGCTAGAAAAACCGATTAGCGATTTTTAATCGCGATTAGCACTAAATTAGCATATAACTAATCAATTAAACTTAGAAATGGCATAATTCTCTAAATTACCCTATTTTAGAATTTTCCATAATTTTTCCCAAAATTTCCCCCCATTTATTTGTATTTAATTATATCGAATTATTAAAATATTCAATAAAATAATATTAAATAATTAATTTCCCAAAAATAATATTTTTATTATTTGGAAATGTTACAGACACCTACTTGGTTTATAGCATTGATCGTTAAGTGAAAAGTTTCCCGAGAAGTAGCGGATACTCACAGTAGGATCGGGATCCAAATATCATTGTGAGATAATGCTGAAGGAATCCTACCAACATTATCAAACTCCAAATGGTATGCAGCACTAGTAAGTTTCAGTTTCTTTAGAAACCCCCGATGTGGATTTTTGCCCCATGCTCTTATGACCTTGACGAAGGTCAACAAATCATAAGTCACATGTCAAGTTCTACCCATCATTGTCCAGGTTAATTTGAACCCACCCGTATATACCCTTGACGAAGGTCAACACGGTAATACGACTGTCCCAAACCAACGCATCTATCTATGCTACATATGAATACCCAACAGCTACCAATCACTATGCCTTGACGAAGGTCAACAAACATATCTCGAATACTATTGAATATTCATATGAAATGACGGAGGGCTACGAATGGTTTTGGCGAAACCGTGAACGTAGTGAACTTGATATAATCGAAGGAACCTTGATAGCTTTTAAAAGGAGTAGTTTAAGCTCCGCGTTTTAAAAAGTTTTTCTGTTTTGAAAAAAACTGAGTGGTTTTGAAATTGTTCCAACGATTCAGCTTTGGTTTGTTTTCTTTGCATTAATTAATGCGTCCCATCAATTAATCCTACCATTGCAGAAAACAACGAAAATATGACATACGCTTATGCCTTCCGCATTCGCCACGGGGCCTCGTCATCACCCGTTAGGTTACTTAACTAACAACAGAGCAGGGGATGGACTAGCGCGGATGCAAAACATAAGCAACGCCTACTAGATATCATATATAGATATTTACATTCGTCAGATGCAATGATAGCCATTCCAGATCACAGATGAACACATTGGATATGCTAGGAATCCGCGTTTCGTTCGAGCCTGCAATGAAAGACGGATTACACGGTCGCGATGAATAGCCAAACCCCACCCTAGACCTCTACGGGTGCGGCAAACTACCCGCCAAGTACCCGAAGTGAAGCAACCTCCCTCAACAACGTGAGTAGGCCACTCGACACATCAAAATACCCGGTAGTTTGTGCACCCCACCTTGGGTCTATCCTAGGAGCAAAAACAGTAAAAGAAATAATATACAATGGCGGCTACAACCTCAACCTGGATGTGCGGCCATAAAATAATATTACATCAATTTACAATTTACATCAAATGAAAGATAAAGAAACTCTCATCTCACAACCCCGGCTATTCATCCGCGACAATCCAACAAGTTCATATACACAAACCAACATCACAGATCATAGATATGTATAACCCCCACTAATCGACGTATAGCGATTAGTTGACGTTCAATACATATATCACATCACAGAAGATCCGATTAGCAAAAGTACTTAGAATTTTGATCGATAACTTGATTTCAAACTACCCCAAGCACAACACAGTACTCAGCAAAATCTGGGCAGAAACAAACTATCTTAAAAATCACAAAACCAACACAGAGAACCCCAGAAGAAATTTGGTGCGCAGCTGAGTTGACTCGGCCGCGGATCCGCGGCGGATTGCGTGGTTCGGCCGCGGATCCGCGGTCTTCTGAGAGACTCAGGCGCCCAAATTTCTACAGTTTTCCCAAAAAAGCCTGCTCGTATTTTTAAGGTCCCTGGAAAAATTTTTGGACCAGTTTTTAAAATCGACAGAAAAGTGCAATTTTTGACGTGTTTTGTGATTTTTTCCGGCGATCGAATTTCTAACACTTTGCTAACAAGTTAGTAATGGTTTAGCGAGGCTCTGATACCACTGTAAGTTCACGTTACCCACCCCGGTGCTTACGGGGAGGCGGAATAGGTAAAAATTAATTTTTTAACACAAGGTAACATGGACTAAAACTTGAGGATCTTTGCCAACCATTGCTAACAAACAACAAGAGGTTCTATCTACTATGCGTAGGAGATTATACCTCATGCAACTAGTCCTTCGGGTCTTCTCCGCTATCCTCCTCGTCTCCGTAGGGTTCATGGGTCGATCCGGATCTTGGTCACCTCCGCGGCCTTCTTGAGTCGAAGACGATCCACCTGAGAGTATGTAATCCGAGCTCCACCTCAAGCCGAGGTAACTAGGGCAACAAGTTTGCTATTCTTGATGTCCTAGGTGGTGTAGAAGATGATGGTGGATTTGTTTGTCTATTTTGTTTCTATTTTTCTCAACATATGAGAGCTATAGAAAAATCAAGAGAGGAAGAAGAAAGAGGAACCATGGGAGCTTCTCACTTGAAGAGAGAGAATGAGCAAGAGATAATGATCCACATGAAAAATAATTACTAATCTCTTATCATGATAAAGTGTGATGGTTACATTTATTTGACCATATCATCTCAAATCAAATCCAAAGCCAAAAGCAAAAGAAAGATCTAGTGCTCTCAAGAAAAATCCAAGTCAACAATGGTCAACTAGGTCAAATGGTCAAGTATGGTCAAATGGTCAAAGCAATTAGCCATAACATAATTATCATTAAAAAAGATTAGTAAATATTTTCCTCACCTCATAATGGTTTTGAACGAACCAACGGTCAAAACCCTAATGAGGCACCTCCTTCTTCTTCGCTCCTCACAACTGTGCATACACACCCGCATCCGCACTCCGTAGAATGCGAATGCACAGAAGACAAAACTAATCCATCCATACAATACTAGGATCCGGCTTAAACCAAAGCCCACTAGCATTGTCTGCCCGAACAGCATACGCGCACAAGTGCACGTAAGTGATCGTAGCTCTGCCGTAAGACCATGGGGCCTTTACATCTTTCGCCCAGTGCATGGAAACTCTCTGTGTGGGACTCTAAAGACTCGACACTAAGCTGTCAGTGGGTTTAACTACAGACTGCAAGCGACACTAGCTGTACGCAATGGTCCCCAGGTAGATATCGATAAGAAGGCCGATGAGGTAAACCCATCTGAACTCCTACTGAGCCTGAATGTGACAGTCTCCATACAGTCCGGTCTGTTCGTCTATGAGTATCGCATGTCGGGCCTAGGGGCGGTAAACATCAGACCCCTAATAGCGGTACAAGTCGTGCCGGAGTGTAGCCCAGAACACCCTGAGAAACTACTGGAAACACTACCACTAATTATCGCTTGCCCTGGCCAGGGACTTTATGTAATGGCTCTCCTAGACACAGTGCAATATCAACCCCCAATACCGGGAGAGACGAATCCTATCTAACCGCCACTGCCTCCAAGCGCTTCGGGACTGCACCCAACTACTACCTGTTTGCACGACTCCTTTGAGCCGTGGTAGGGTAGTAATCAAAGTACAGTGGGAACACACTCGAGGCGAAGTAGCAGTGTCAAGTCGACGGACTAAGCTGTACTCCTGTCACCTGGGAACTGTTATCTGACGATAGGTATAGTACCAACCAACAGTTCCCGACGAGTCCTGTCCAGTGTACTCGTAACCTAACGAGCACCCGCATACTATCTCCAGTACGACGTACTGATGGCTGTGGGACAGACCATCTCCCCTGCTGGGATGAGAAGCGCATACGCTAGTCTACTCCGGAGTATCGATTCCCCATCTCGATAATCCTACGACTAGGGACCTGTATAAGGATGTGCTTGTAGATTACCCAGCCCCCACAAGTGTGACTGCCATCACAACGTTGGTAATCAAGCAAAGATCCTAAGGGCTCCACTAATATGTATAAGCGATATGCTAAAAGAAACACATGCGCATATTAAAGTAGAAACAAACCGAGTAGCATACTACCATTTTGAGCAAGATTGTCTATACAAATGTGAATATCTCAAGCTTCCATTAAGTAATATACAAACTAGTATGATACAGTAATGGCCTCTAGGGCATATACACTAACAGGAAGAAGATGACCCTACCAGTTTCAGGCAAGCTATTATCAGTAGGGACTCTGATAAGTGGATGGATGCTATGCGATCCGAAATGGAGTCCATGTACACCAATAAAGTGTGGAACTTGGATATTTCTCCACCTGGGGTAAAATCCGTTGGATGCAAATGGATCTACAAAAGGAAACTTGGTGTAGATAGGCAGGTGGAAACCTATAAGGCTAGACTCGTTGCAAAAGGTTTTCATTAACGACGTGGTGTGGACTATGAAGAAACTTTTTCTCCAGTGGCTATGCTCAAATCCATTTGGATCCTACTCGCCATTGCTGCCTTCCATGACTATGAGATCTGGCAGATGGACGTAAAAACGACTTTTCTAAACGGCAGTTTGGAAGAGTGCGTTTATATGGATCAGCCAGAAGGTTTTGTAGACAGTGGGGGCACCGGGAAGGTGTGCAAGTTGCTTAAATCCATTTATGGATTAAAACAGGCATCGTGGAGCTGGAACATCCGTTTTTATGAAACGGTCAAGGAATTTGACTTTATCAAGAACGAGGATGAACCTTGTATTTATAAGAAGATTGTAGGACGAACTGTCGTATTCCTAGTCTTGTACGTGGACGGCATTCTCTTGATAGGAAATGACATTCCTATGCTACAATCGGTCAAGTTATTCTTGTCACATCGGTTCTCCATGAAGGACCTGGGCGATGCCTCGTGCATTCTGGGGATCAAGATCCACAGAGATAGATCCAAGAGATTACTGGGACTTTCGCAGTCCAGGTATATAGAGACCGTACTAAAGAGATTTAGTATGGAAGTTTCTAAGCGCAATAATATACCCGCATTGCACAGAATCACCCTCTCCAAGAAGATGTCTCCCAAGACTGACGAGGAGAGGGTTCGCATGAGCACTATATCCTACGCTTCAGCGGTAGGATCTATAATGTATGTGACGCTATGTACAAGACCAGATGTAGCTTACGCGCTAGGCGTGGTGAGCCGGTATCAGTCAGACCCAGGTGAGAACCATTGGATAGCAGTGAAGAATATTCTTAAGAACCTAAGAAGGACTAAGGAGATGTTCCTGGTTTACGGTAATGGAGACCTCAGGGTCGAGTCCTTTACCGATTCAAGCTTCCAGAGTGACAAGGACAACAGCAAGTCTGTCTCGGGTTTTGTGTTCGCCCTCAATGGAATGGCAGTATGTTGGAGGTGAAGGGTTACCCTAGTGCCCCGGCCATCTTTCGTGGCCAAATGCGAACAAAAATTTCAAAAACGAACAAAAACTTGGCACTAGACTAAACCCTAACCGGATCTTTCCATAAAACCTACATAGCAAAAGAAGAAGCTAACTACTATGAAAGATGGTATACCAAAAGAATCGAGTCCTTCGGTCTTCGTTCTTCATCCTTAGCTCCTACTAGCCACCTTGAACTTGCTTGATCTTTTTTCTTTGCTCCGCCGGTTCTCCGGGATCGAGCTTGTTCTCCGGTCTTCCTTGGTCCTTGATGATCCATCCGGGGAGTATGATCCATGGCTCTAGCTCCTAACTATGTAACAAAAGGAGCAACTAGAAAACTTAGTTTGCTAAACCAAGTAGTCTAGGATGTAGTGAGGGTGTCTAAGTATTTTCTATCTCTTTTCTAACCTCTTCCCTTGTTTATCAACTCATGAGAATGTTAGTGAAGAGGAAGAAGATGAAGGTGGATCAAAGCAAGAGGAGGGAGGAGATGAGAGCAAAAGAGAGCTCAAAGAAAATAATGAATCAACCATGAAAGAGAAAATATACACAATGGTTTTGTATATCAATTCTTTCATTAAACAATTAGCAACCCTGCTTCAATAGTAAACCCAAAATGAATTATAAATTCATTTGAATACTATTGAAGCATGGTCGCCTCTTTTCCTCCCATACTCTTACTTTACACCTTATTTCCATTTATGAAATAAAAGGAAAATACAAAATGAGGTGGCCACCTTCTAGAAGGAAAACTGTAGTAAATATGGATTTCCAACTACTGTACAAATATACCGGCAATCAGATAAAAATCCGAACGCCCAAAAGAGATAGAATAACACGAAGAACGTAATACTAGAATATATATATCGAAATACATATATGTAAATTATTAAATCAATACCTGATTTAATAATCCGGCTCAAACCCGAGCCGGCTAGTATTACAAACTGTCCGATCGAAAATCCGAGTACCAAGTACATCAATCGATCGAACCCTGCACGTATCCAATACGGCTACTACATCATTTTGCCTGAATCAGGGAAACCCTCTGTGTGGGACTCTAAAGACTCGACAGTACTCTGGCAGTGGGTTTAACCACAAGCACGTCAGCGACACTAGCTGTACGTAACGACTATCCAGGTACCTGTCGAAAAGAAGGCCGATGAGCAAACTCATCCGGATCTCCTACTGAGCCTATCCGTGACAATATCCATACAGTCCGGTCTCTTCGTCAAAGAGTATCGCATACCGGGTCTAGGGGACGGTGAACGTCAGACCCTAACAACCTGATAAGTCATGCCGATGTGGCTCAGGACCAATCCGGGAAACTACTGATCGGCCTATCAGTAGATTCCAACTGCCTTGGCCAAGGTCTTATGGTCCTGACCAATCGAATCACAGTACGATATCGACACCCTATACCGGGAGAGATGAATCCCCGACAATCGCTCACTGCCTCCATGTGGCTCGGGACTGAACCCAACTAAAACCTGTTTGCACGACTCAGTATAGCCGTGGTAGGGTAGTGATCAAAGTTCAGTGGGAACTCACACGAGACAAATGCCGAACTCAGGTCCAAAGACTAACCTGTACACATATCGCCTGAAAACTTCCATCTAACGATAGGTATATGTAACGTTTTGAAAACGTTTCGGTGAAATTTCGAAAAATCGGTAAAATAAGGGGGTTTTCTGTAAAAAGTCATAATACAAATATCTTATTATAAAAATTAAATATATATATTTTAGCTATGTAATTGCTATTATTTGGTGTTTATTGAGCCGCTGGTGAAATTTCAAATTTTCTGGAAAAAAATATTATTTTAATATTATTTTAAGCCGGTAAGAAAATACATTAAATTAGCGATAAATACAAATTTAAATGAGCTAATTTTAAACTTTAAAATCATGTTAATTAAAATCTAGTTGTAATATAAATTTTTAGTATTTTATTTCAAGTTTTAATGGGTTTTTATTATGGAGAATTTTTTTTTTAATTTAAGCTAAAACTTGCAAATATGAGTTTTGAAGGGGTTTTTCTTGGAAATTTAATACAAATACCCCTCACACTCACCCCTCTCCCTCATGGCCGGCCCAAAAAAGTCTGCACCATCCCACACTTCACCACATGGCCAATTCTTTTCTACTTAAAGTACACAAATTAATAGAATAATGATAGCTAAAGAGGTATGGATTTTTATTCCCTTGACTTGTAAATTACCCCCACACCAACAATCCCACTCCTACATGGCCGAGCCCTCTCTCCAAGTGCAGGAGCAGCCTCCCCCAAATGCTTCATCCATTTTCCTCTCAAAAATTCTCCATTTTTCTTCAAAAATCAACACAAGATTTCCACCAAATCCAAATCCAATCTCTACCCATTTCTCCTTAGCCTATTCTACTATGGATCTTGGAGCTAGAGAGCATTTTGGGAGTCTAGATTTCATGGGAGATCTCAAAAATTGTGAGGTATAATTTTAACCATATACTTATATTGTTGTTTGATTGCTTCCATGTTAACAATTTAGATGTTTAATTGGGTTTTATTGCAAGTTTGGAAAATTCAAGAAAAGGGTTTGAATGCAAGTTAGGGTATTGTGAAATTGGTGTATGGTTGTGATGGGTAGCTTACCATCTTAGGATTTGTAGAAAGTAAACTAGTAGTTAGATTTCATATTGTTGCATGGAAATGTCTAAATTAAGTTATTTTGCTAACTAGAGTTTTTGAAAAAATTATCAAATGCTTAGATTAAAATATAATTAAGTTTTCATGTCATTATAAATATTATAATGAGTGGTTTAATGACTTTGGTTCATGCAAAACCAAGCTTAATTGATGAATTGTGAATTTTGCATTAAAGGGTGTTAAAAATTGATATTTTTGCAAACAAGGATTTTGGAAATTATGCAAATTTATGAGATTAAATTATGGAAATTGTTTTTATGACTTATTTAAGATATTTAGTGAATATTGTGGCCGCTAGATTCGTTTATACATCGAGCTTTGTACAAAAACGGCGAATTGTGCTTGCTAGATTTTCGGAAAAATGACTTTTAAGTGAATTGGGGTTTTTGTGAATTTTAACCTATTTTATATTAAAATTAGTGCTCGTGAATGTGCAAATGAGTGTATTTGGGTTTTTCTCGATGATTTGGCGTTTGTACGCCGACGTCGAGGGTTTTTGGGTTGATTTGTGAAAGCAACCATAGGTTTTGACCTTTGTGGGATTCGTGCGTCGTTTTGGTTATGAGTCGGATTTTAATACGATACGGTGCGTTATGATATGTAGGTACCCCATGTGGACTTCGAGACGACAAGCAAGCGCATGGCGACGTCAGCACCGGCGAACGAGGACCAGGTGAGTAGATTTATATCTACGGGGAGAAGTCGGGTAGATGGCGTATAGCACCCCCGCAGTTCGTGGTGATGTATACGAATACGTATACACACAGATATTGATTATATGTTGTTGAGATTATTGATGATAAGAAGGATATTTGGTATTTTGGGATTGGTTTAGTGTAGTTGCGAAACCCTAGAGTAGTGGTCGCACTCACACACGCACACACACACATACTTGCATACATTCTTCTTTTATATGTGCGTATATGGGAGTATATATTTATGTGTTCACATGGGTATGTGACTATGTGTTCATATACTGGATTTGAGGATAGTATTTGGAATTTGAGATGAGTTGATGATATTGGGCCTGAGGCCAGAAGATCGGTGATGTGATTTGGTTCGTATTGAGATACGACATGATGTTTTAGCGGGTCTTTTGACGTAGCAATTCTTACACCTGTATGCATGCTTAGGCGGTATCAGTATTGTACTAAACGTAGGACATTGTCCCGGATCATGATATTTGATAAAGAAGATACCAGATGAATAGTGTGATTGAATGTGATATTAACCCGTACTCAGATTTGAGGATGCCGTACGACGGATTTACGTACGAGCTATATTGATGATTGATCCGCACTCTTGACTTGGGATGCCTGATTATAGATATGGTATCGGATATGATATTATTGAGGCGGGATCACCGACTATACATATACAGGTATGTATATGTATCGACTCAGATGATAGGCGGTTTCCTTACCTGTAGTTCAGCTTGTTAGTTCAGCCGTATAGTTTAGTGTAGTTGTTAGATTAGATTAGACTTCTTACCTATTTCAAAAACTAACGAATCTTGGGCATTTTTAAAGACAGCCCAAGGGATCCTACGGATATTTCAAAAGACGTATCTTTTCATAAAAACACCGTAGCCCCTATTTTCAAAACCCCATGATTCGTGTTATTTCAAAAGGCTCCATTTGTAGGACTGATATTAGATTAATGCAGATTAGTTATAGTTGCGTCTAGTTTTCAGCTCCCGCTCATTTTTGTGGTCCACTTCGCATCGCATGCTTATTTTATGTTTCATACTCCATTATTGATATCATGCTGTTAGGACACCTGCACCATTACCGATGATGCGTATGTACCACGTACACTTAATTGCCGGCTCACACACATCTTCATCGGTAATTGCCGTGTCACGTACACCTTAGAAAATGTTATTGCTTGACATAGCCTGTTAGCTAATAGTTAGACATGATATTAGTGTACTTGCCTTATATGTTAGTTTAGACATTGTAGTTATTACCTGTTACTTCATGCATACTGTTATTCATTGTTATGCCGCATTCATGGATTCTCATGCATATATTCACTATTTTACGTGTTATTAAGGTTTTGGACTCGGATTTCCATGAGATTTTCTGGATTTGAAGGAAAACCGCAAAAACTTATATGAACTGATTTCTCTCTTTTTAAAATAAAAAGTGCGGTTTTCCCATCATGTATGAGTCGTCCACCATGAGTTTGCTGATGGATTTCGAGACCCGATTCGAGGAGACGGATGAACCGTTTCGGATACATGGTGGACCCGGTAAGGTACCCCGGGGAAAGAAGCGCGTGATGATGACGATGTGAGCCTGGCAGGGGAGCACTACCTACCGGTGATTTTACCCGACGCGTCGGATATCCGGAGGATACCGTCATGGTCTTGAGATGGATGGTAGGGGCCGGTCTGGACTGACGGCGCCCTAGATATTGAGGTACAGAGACTGTGATACAGAGATATCGAGATATTGGGATTACGTTTTGTGCCGATGCTAGGCACTGTTTTATGCTGATTTCATTATGATACCTCATTTTAAAAATACAAAGGAAATCTCACTAAATTATGGAAACAGTTCTTCATTTACATGTATTCTGTTTTCATGCATTCATAACTCATTCATATGATATATTGCTACCCTTGGGCACTGACACGGGCACATGAGATTACACTCGGGTTAGATATTTACCCTAGCCTTGTTATAGGCTACGTGTTATTCATATATTTGAGGATATATTATGATCATTGACCTAGGTTGCGTTATTTATGCGATTTCTGTGCGTAGATATTTTTCTATTCACGATTTGGCAACTCACCCCCGTTGTGCCCCAGTTTCTTGCAGGTTGCCGTACAGGTTTCATTACGGCTTTGCGGGCTCAGTTTCCTTCGGGTGACTTGCTAGTAGGTGGGTTTTTCTTGTATCGTACCCATCATATTACCTTGTATAATATTATTCCGTTGTATCTAGTAAATTCCATCAACCAAACATGTATTTTTTTGAGATAGAGACCAGTGTTGTTTATTCTTTCGACCTTAGAGTTGCTCATTATATTTCTGGTGGTTTTGAGTTTCCTTTTGAGTTTTGATCCTCGCCGTTGGCGTTGTATATTATATTGTTTGTGTGGTTGTGACCGTCGATTGACGAAGAGCTAGCTCCCGCTTGGGGATGCCCTTTTCTTGTTTTCTTATACTATTCATGTTGTATCCCGTTTGGGGGCCTGTATTTACAAAGGAGACTCTGCCAAAATTTTCAGTAAATTTTTGATGTTTTAAAAACCGCATAATTCGGCTTATGCTATTAAAACTACTTGTTTTAAATTGGTTTTCCTTCACTCTACTTCTTTTCTTGGTTTGGATTTCTGGGTTTTCGGTTTACTTAGATTACGTACGCCTCCAGACGTTTCGTAGTTTAAGTGCCGGTCATGTTCCGTACTTTCGGGACGTGACAAAGTTGGTATCAGAGCGTTAGGTTTTACCTTCGGAGCATAGGATGACCCTTGGTTGATGGAATAGGTGACTAAAGTAGAGTGACGTACCGTTGGTATGTTCCGCGGCATATTTACGACACGCCACTCCACTTAAGAAGCCTTAGGATGTACATTTCCTTGTTCAGTATTATATTCCTTCCTGATCTAGCCTCATTGTTACCAGTTTGGTTTTGCTGCCACGATTTTGGGCAGGGAGAGATACGGCTAGAGTTGCGGTCAACAGGAGCTCGTCACAAATGAGGACTGACCAGGGCGTGATTCCGGCGACACCCAATTGCAGAGATGTGTCTTTTTACTGTGTTTCCGCCCCACGAGCGTTTGGCGAATCGCCTTTATGAGGTTACTCGGAGGTGCTGATCGACACTAGAGAATTGAGCCAATGATGGAGGCCAGCCAGATTTTGATGACCGTTGGTGTGTTGCTTACTCCTGATGATTGAGGCACGGTTCAGCATGCAGACGAGTGAGCCAGTTATTGCTGTGAACGAAGAGATATCGCCCCAGATGTTGGAGCTATTGCAGTATAAGTTGTACTAAGAGATGATAGAAGGTCGCTAGTCATCGAGGATGAATGACTAGGACATGTGGATCGTTCGCCTACCCCGATGCGAGGTCATCAGATAGATTGATTCCAGCTAGAGACGACTTCACGCGGAGACGTTGGGAGTCGACAGAGATGATCGAATGTCAGAAACCTATTATTCCAAGTTTAAAGTAGTCGGAAAGACATGCAGGCAATTCTATGGTCCCTCTAGAAGTATGAAACCCTAACTCAACTTAATGACCGTGTGAAAGCCTTTGAACCTTCGGGTTTGCGGCAGTTCTACGGTGCCATTAGTGAGGCTTGGGTTTGCCCTTCTACGGCTGGACCACCGATGCTGTGGTACGTACTCGATACTATTATACTGTACCCAAGATGTTGAGCTCTTGGGGGATTATGAGGTTTTGACGACTCGATTGGATGGCTCGACTTAATTCGGATGCTAGGTGGTGGATGCATTTCTTGGGAGACTCCCGATACGAGGATAGCCGTTAGAGCTCAGTCCATGCAGCCACGACGAGACGAGTCCGAAACGGTCGACCTTGGAGAAAAGTGGAGTAAGCGGTGCGTACGAGATCTTGATAAGATGATGTTCTACTCTGCCGACATCATAGATGCGATACGCATGCCGAGGCATTGTACTTGGATATACCTTCCAGAAGGAGTCGCGACGAGTATGCAGCCGTTCCGGAACAAGGAGCAGATATAGTAAAGGACGATGACTCCCGGACAGTTGGCAGAGATGAGACTGGAAGAGACCTTGAGTAGGATTCCTTTCAGGACAATGCTGCAATGATATTTGCACCCAGGATCAGATGTGTCACGTGCATTTAGAGAGCCAGAGGCCGACTCCAGTGACATGTTGCTTTACGAGTGGTCGTGCGGATTGACCGAGAGATGACCAGAGAAGTGCCAAAATGGAATCGTCCCCGTTAGCACACCTGACAGGGCCGATGAGCCGATGGACCGAAAGATTGGTAATTTACAGTGAAGACCTTGACCCAGGAGTGGTCATGGTTACGCACGCCAGCAGGACAGAGTTCATGATCATCGACGAGACGTCCCACTAGTGACCGCGACAGTTGGCCGAGATTCTTAGAGAATGCGCTTGAGTAGTATTATTCCGCCATTATTGATTACGATGTTTTGGGTGATTTATTCGTATGATTTGATTTTGATGATTGAGGATTTACGATCTTTGCACAGTGTTGCACTTGATATCGTTTTCGTGCTTCAGTTTCACATGTTTGTGATTTTACGATTTTAAACAGTTGAGTTGGTTTTGTGCGTATGCATGCACACGATTTCGTTCCTGCACTCGGTATAGTTTATATATGCTTGCAGTGCAGTGATACGCCTTTTGTGCACTTAGATGCACTGGACTTCGATTTCGATTGTGATACCCGATATTTGTTTTGTGCACCTTGTGCACCTGATTGATTTTGCGCACGTTCGGCGCTTGATATTGGATTTCAAGATTTCGTGCACGATAGATGCACCTGATTTTGCTGTCAGGCACACATGTTGCCTACGACAGATGTTTCGTGCACACCCGATGCTCTTATATGTTGTTTCTGTGCGCATGTATGGCACATTCATGGATTTTGATTTTCGTGCGCACCAGACGCACGTAGCATTCATGTGCATATTTTAGGATTGATTTCGTATAGAGCAGTACGTTTTTATGATATTGCTATGTATTTTCGTACTGAGCAGGACTAGTCAAAGGACAGTACCTGAATATATTTTGCATGCATTGATAGTTATTGAAGGGATTTCCAAAAAGCGAGCTATAGCCTCAGTATTTACCTACGTGTCTGATATGACACGAAATGTTTAAAACAAGGAGACCCTTCTAAATTGTTTTCAAAACGGCGGAACGTACATTTCAAACAAAGTTATATATGTATATAGTTATTTTCTTATGATAGACGTTCGCCACTGTGCAGTGTTATACGCGTTGCACAGCGACTTAAAGAGATTTGGCATGCATTTCCTTCAGATACTTACAGATATAGATTCGATGTTTACATGTATAGTTTCGAGTTATATCATATTGGTTTGATTTAGATTTGGCATTGATGTCTTCTCCACGACTCCGATGATTGCGGGATGCTTGACGGAGTTTTGATTTGAGTTATATACTCATTTTTCAAGCGCATGCGCTGCGCTACGATTTGTTTTATGTAGTTACAATTTCGGAGCCCCGACGACTTGATGGTTTTTCTTAGATGTTTTAGTATTTAGGGGAGTTTGAATTTAAATTCGGGGACCGAATTTCTTTAAGGGGGGAAGATTGTAACGTTTTGAAAATCGTTTCGGTGAAATTTCGAAAAATCGGTAAAATAAGGGGGTTTTCTGTAAAAAGTCAAAATACAAATATCTTATTATAAAAATTAAATATACATATTCTAGCTATGTAATTGCTATTATTTGGTGTTTATTGAGCCGCTGGTGAAATTTCAAATTTTCTGGAAAAAAATATTATTTTAATATTATTTTAAGCCGGTAAGAAAATACATTAAATTAGCGATAAATACAAATTTAAATGAGCTAATTTTAATCTTTAAAATCATGTTAATTAAAATCTAGTTGTAATATAAATTTTTAGTATTTTATTTCAAGTTTTAATGGGTTTTTATTATGGAGAATATTTTTTTTTAATTTAAGCTAAAACTTGCAAATATGAGTTTTGAAGGGGTTTTTCTTGGAAATTTAATACAAATACCCCTCACACTCACCCCTCTCCCTCATGGTCGGCCCAAAAAAGTCTGCACCATCCCACACTTCACCACATGGCCAATTCTTTTCTACTTAAAGTACACAAATTAATAGAATAATGATAGCTAAAGAGGTATGGATTTTTATTCCCTTGACTTGTAAATTACCCCCACACCAACAACCCCACTCCTACATGGCCGAGCCCTCTCTCCAAGTGCAGGAGCAGCCTCCCCCAAATGCTTCATCCATTTTCCTCTCAAAAATTCTCCATTTTTCTTCAAAAATCAACACAAGATTTCCACCAAATCCAAATCCAATCTCTACCCATTTCTCCTTAGCCTATTCTACTATGGATCTTGGAGCTAGAGAGCATTTTGGGAGTCTAGATTTCATGGGAGATCTCAAAAATTGTGAGGTATAATTTTAACCATATACTTATATTGTTGTTTGATTGCTTCCATGTTAACAATTTAGATGTTTAATTAGGTTTTATTGCAAGTTTGGAAAATTCAAGAAAAGGGTTTGAATGCAAGTTAGGGTATTGTGAAATTGGTGTATGGTTGTGATGGGTAGCTTACCATCTTAGGATTTGTAGAAAGTAAACTAGTAGTTAGATTTCATATTGTTGCATGGAAATGTCTAAATTAAGTTATTTTGCTAACTAGAGTTTTTGAAAAAATTATCAAATGCTTAGATTAAAATATAATTAAGTTTTCATGTCATTATAAATATTATAATGAGTGGTTTAATGACTTTGGTTCATGCAAAACCAAGCTTAATTGATGAATTGTGAATTATGCTTTAAAGGGTGTTAAAAATTGATATTTTTGCAAACTAGGATTTTGGAAATTATGCAAATTTATGAGATTAAATTATGGAAATGGTTTTTATGACTTATTTAAGATATTTAGTGAATATTGTGGCCGCTAGATTCGTTTATACATCGAGCTTTGTACAAAAACGGCGAATTGTGCTTGCTAGATTTTCGGAAAAATGACTTTTAAGTGAAATTGGGGTTTTTGTGAATTTTAACCTATTTTATATTAAAATTAGTGCTCGTGAATGTGCAAATGAGTGTATTTGGGTTTTTCTCGATGATTTGGCGTTTGTACGCCGACGTCGAGGGTTTTTGGGTTGATTTGTGAAAGCAACCATAGGTTTTGACCTATGTGTGATTCGTGCGTCGTTTTGGTCATGAGTCGGATTTTAATACGATACGGCGCGTTATGATATGTAGGTACCCCATGTGGACTTCGAGACGACAAGCAAGCGCATGGCGACGTCAGCACCGGCGAACGAGGACCAGGTGAGTAGATTTATATCTACGGGGAGAAGTCGGGTGGATGGCGTATAGCACCCCCGCAGTTCGTGGTGATGTATACGAATACGTATACACACAGATATTGATTATATGTTGTTGAGATTATTGATGATAAGATGGATATTTGGTATTTTGGGATTGGTTTAGTGTAGTTGCGAAACCCTAGAGTAGTGGTCGCACTCACACACGCACACACACACATACTTGCATACATTCTTCTTTTATATGTGCGTATATGGGAGTATATATTTATGTGTCCACATGGGTATGTGACTATGTGTTCATATACTGGATTTGAGGATAGTATTTGGAATTTGAGATGAGTTGATGATATTGGGCCTGAGGCCAGAAGATCGGTGATGTGATTTGGTTCGTATTGAGATACGACATGATGTTTTAGCGGGTCTTTTGACGTAGCAATTCTTACACCTGTATGCATGCTTAGGCGGTATCAGTATTGTACTAAACGTAGGACATTGTCTTGGATCATGATATTTGATAAAGAAGATACCAGATGAATAGTGTGATTGAATGTGATATTAACCCGTACCCAGATTTGGGGATGCCGTACGACGGATTTACGTACGAGCTATATTGATGATTGATCCGCACTCTTGACTTGGGATGCCTGATTATAGATATGGTATCGGATATGATATTATTGAGGCGGGATCACCGACTATACATATACAGGTATGTATATGTATCGACTCAGATGATAGGCGGTTTCCTTACCTGTAGTTCAGCTTGTTAGTTCAGCCGTATAGTTTAGTATAGTTGTTAGATTAGATTAGACTTCTTACCTATTTCAAAAACTAACGAATCTTGGGCATTTTTAAAGACAGCCCAAGGGATCCTACGGATATTTCAAAAGACGTATCTTTTCATAAAAACACCGTAGCCCCTATTTTCAAAACCCCATGATTCGTGTTATTTCAAAAGGCACCATTTGTAGGACTGATATTAGATTAATGCAGATTAGTTATAGTTGCGTCTAGTTTTCAGCTCCAGCTCATTTTTGTGGTCCACTTCGCATCGCATGCTTATTTTATGTTTCATACTCCATTATTGATATCATGCTGTTAGGACACCAGCACCATTACCGATGATGCGTATGTACCACGTACACTTAATTGCCGGCTCACACACATCTTCATCGGTAATTGCCGTGTCACGTACACCTTAGAAAATGTTATTGCTTGACATAGCCTGTTAGCTAATAGTTAGACATGATATTAGTGTATTTGCCTTATATGTTAGTTTAGACATTGTAGTCATTACCTGTTACTTCATGCATACTGTTATTCATTGTTATGCCGCATTCATGGATTCTCATGCATATATTCACTATTTTACGTGTTATTAAGGTTTTGGACTCGGATTTCCATGAGATTTTCTGGATTTGAAGGAAAACCGCAAAAACTTATATGAACTGATTTCTCTCTTTTTAAAATAAAAAGTGCGGTTTTCCCATCATGTATGAGTCGTCCACCATGAGTTTGCTGATGGATTTCGAGACCCGATTCGAGGAGACGGATGAACCGTTTCGGATACATGGTGGACCCGGTAAGGTACCCCGGGGCAAGAAGCGCGTGATGATGACGATGTGAGCCTGGCAGGGGAGCACTACCTACCGGTGATTTTACCCGACGCGTCGGATATCCGGAGGATACCGTCGTGGTCTTGAGATGGATGGTAGGGGCCGGTCTGGACTGACGGCGCCCTAGATATTGAGGTACAGAGACTGTGATACAGAGATATCGAGATATTGGGATTACGTTTTGTGCCGATGCTAGGCACTGTTTTATGCTGATTTCATTATGATACCTCATTTTAAAAATACAAAGGAAATCTCACTAAATTATGGAAACAGTTCTTCATTTACATGTATTCTGTTTTCATGCATTCATAACTCATTCATATGATATATTGCTACCCTTGGGCACTGACACGGGCACATGAGATTACACTCGGGTTAGATATTTACCCTAGCCTTGTTATAGGCTACGTGTTATTCATATATTTGAGGATATATTATGATCATTGACCTAGGTTGCGTTATTTATGCGATTTCTGTGCGTAGATATTTTTCTATTCACGAGTTGGCAACTCACCCCCGTTGTGCCCCAGTTTCTTGCAGGTTGCCGTACATGTTTCATTACGGCTTTGCGGGCTCAGTTTCCTTCGGGTGACTTGCTAGTAGGTGGGTTTTTCTTGTATCGTACCCATCATATTACCTTGTATAATATTATTCCGTTGTATCTAGTAAATTCCATCAACCAAACATGTATTTTTTTGAGATAGAGACCAGTGTTGTTTATTCTTTCGACCTTAGAGTTGCTCGTTATATTTCTGGTGGTTTTGAGTTTCCTTTTGAGTTTTGATCCTCGCCGTTGGCGTTGTATATTATATTGTTTGTGTGGTTGTGACCGTCGATTGACGAAGAGCTAGCTCCCGCTTGGGGATGCCCTTTTCTTGTTTTCGTATACTATTCATGTTGTATCCCGTTTGGGGGCCTGTATTTACAAAGGAGACTCTGCCGAAATTTTCAGTAAATTTTTGATGTTTTAAAAACCGCATAATTCGGCTTATGCTATTAAAACTACTTGTTTTAAATTGGTTTTCCTTCACTCTACTTCTTTTCTTGGTTTGGATTTCTGGGTTTTCGGTTTACTTAGATTACGTACGCCTCCAGACGTTTCGTAGTTTAAGTGCCGGTCATGTTCCGTACTTTCGGGACGTGACAAAGTTGGTATCAGAGCGTTAGGTTTTACCTTCGGAGCATAGGATGACCCTTGGTTGATGGAATAGGTGACTAAAGTAGAGTGACGTACCGTTGGTATGTTCCGCGGCATATTTACGACACGCCACTCCACTTAAGAAGCCTTAGGATGTACATTTCCTTGTTCAGTATTATATTCCTTCCTGATCTAGCCTCATCGTTACCAGTTTGGTTTTGCTGCCACGATTTTGGGCAGGGAGAGATACGGCTAGAGTTGCGGTCAACAGGAGCTCGTCACAAATGAGGAATGACCAGGGCGTGATTCCGGCGACACCCAATTGCAGAGATGTGTCTTTTTACTGTGTTTCCGCCCCACGAGCGTTTGGCGGATCGCCTTTATGAGGTTACTCGGAGGTGCTGATCGACACTAGAGAATTGAGCCAATAATGGAGGCCAGCCAGATTTTGATGACCGTTGGTGTGTTGCTTACTCCTGATGATTGAGGCACGGTTCAGCATGCAGACGAGTGAGCCAGTTATTGCTGCGAACGAAGAGATATCGCCCCAGATGTTGGAGCTATTGCAGTATAAGTTGTACTAAGAGATGATAGAAGGTCGCTAGTCATCGAGGATGAATGACTAGGACATGTGGATCGTTCGCCTACCCCGATGCGAGGTCATCAGATAGATTGATTCCAGCTAGAGACGACTTCACGCGGAGACGTTGGGAGTCGACAGAGACGATCGAATGTCAGAAACCTATTATTCCAAGTTTAAAGTAGTCGGAAAGACATGCAGGCAATTCTATGGTCCCTCTAGAAGTATGAAACCCTAACTCGACTTAATGACCGTGTGAAAGCCTTTGAACCTTCGGGTTTGCGGCAGTTCTACGGCGCCATTAGTGAGGCTTGGGTTTGCCCTTCTACGGCTGGACCACCGATGCTGTGGTACGTACTCGATACTATTATACTGTACCCAAGATGTTGAGCTCTTAGGGGATTATGAGGTTTTGACGACTCGATTGGATGGCTCGACTTAATTCGGATGCTAGGTGGTGGATGCATTTCTTGGGAGACTCCCGATACGAGGATAGCCGTTGGAGCTCAGTCCATGCAGCCACGACGAGACGAGTCCGAAACGGTCGACCTTGGAGAAAAGTGGAGTAAGCGGTGCGTACGAGATCTTGATAAGATGATGTTCTAAAGGCCAGTGATTGGCATACCGAATACCCAACGTCTGCTCTAAGGCCAGCTGCTGGCGTACCGCATACCCAACATCTCGAAAAGTCGCTCGAACTGTGCTTGAGGGAGGGCCTTTGTAAATGGATCCGTCATGTTTTCCTTCGTATCCACTCTCCGGACCTCGATCTCCTGGCGATCTACGATCTCCCTGATCAGGTGATACCGCCATAAGATGTGCCTGGATTTCTGATGGGACCGTGGTTCCTTCGCTAAAGATATAGCCCCATTGTTATCACAATACACCGGTATTGGATCAACAATGGACGGAACTACCTGATGTTCAGCTATGAACTTCTTCATCCAGACCGCCTCTTTTACGGCATCGCTTGCAACAATGTATTCAGCCTCCATCGTCGAGTCTGCGACGGTATCTTGTTTGGAACTCTTCCAACATACCGCCCCTCCGTTTAGGGTAAACACAAAACCCGAGACAGACTTGCTGTCATCCTTGTCACTCTGGAAGCTTGAGTCGGTAAAGGACTCGACCCTGAGGTCTCCATTACCGTAAATCAGGAATATCTCCTTAGTCCTTCTCAGGTACTTGAGAATGTTCTTTACTGCTGTCCAGTGGTCCTCATCTGGGTCCGACTGATACCGGCTTACCACGCTTAGTGCGTAAGCTACATCTGGTCTTATACATAGCATCGCATACATTATAGATCCTACCGCCTAAGCGTAGGGTATAGTGCTTATGCGAACCCTCTCCTCGTCAGTCTTGGGAGACATCTCCTTGGAGAGGGTGATTCCGTGCAATGCGGGTATGTTACCGCGCTTGGAATCTTCCATACTAAATCTCTTTAGTACGGTATCTATGTACCTAGACTGTGAAAGTCCCAGTAGTCTCTTGGATCTATCTCTGTAGATCTTGATCCCCAGAATGTACGAGGCATCACCTAGGTCTTTCATAGAGAACCTTTGTGATAAGAATAGCTTGACCGATTGTAGCATAGGAATGTCATTTCCTATCAAAAGAATGTCGTCCACGTACAAGACTAGGAATACGACAGTTCGTCCTACAATCTTCTTATAAATACATGGCTCATCTTCGTTCTTGATGAAGTCGAAGTCCTTGACTGTCTCATCAAAACAGATGTTCCAGCTACGCGATGCTTGCTTCAATCCATAAATGGATTTGAGCATCTTGCACACCTTTCCGCTGCTCCCACTGTCTATAAAACCTTCCGGCTGATCCATATTGTTAGTTATATGTATGCCCTAGAGGCCATTACTGTACATTGGATGTATATTGTAGTGGATGCTGGGACATATATAGGTAGGACTTTCTTGCTCGACATGATAGTATGCTATCTGGTTACTCTTTACCTTAACGTGTACACTGATTGTATCTCTGTTACATGTTGATAAAGCCCTTAGGATGTGTACTCGACTTCCATTACTATGATGAAGATCATATTAGTGGGGCTTGGGTAGTCCATGAGTACATCCTTCAATGTTCCTAGTCGTGGGAATATCGAGACGGGGCATCGATATTCCAGAGTAGACTAGCGTATATCTTCTCGACCCATGTGATGGGCGATGGATGATCCCATATCCATTGGTGTTTGACATCAGAGATAGTATGCGGGTGCTCAGTGATGACTGGGTACACTGAACGGACTCGCCGAGAACTCCCAGATGGTATTATATCTCACGTCAGATGGCAGTTCTCTGGTGACACTGGTACAGCTTAGTCTGTTGACCCGAGATCGTCATAGAGTCTTGTGTGTCTCCCACTGTGCTTTGATTTCCACCCTACCACGGCTCTATTGAGTCGTGCAAACAGGTGGTTTTTGGGTACAGTCCCGATTCACATGGAGGCAATGAGCGATAGGAGGGGATTCGTCTCTCCCGGTATTGGGGGTTGATGTTGTGCTATGCTCGACTGGCCATAACAGGAAATCCCTGGCCAGGGTTGCAGTGATATACTGGTAAGAGTTATCAGTAGTTTCATGAATGTTATGGACCTCACGTCGGCATGACTTATCGAGCTATTGGGGTCTGACGTTTACCACCCCTAGGCGAGATATGCGACATATCAGACGAACAGACCGGACTGTACGGTAAGTGTTACTGGTTGGATTCACAGGAGTGTGAGCGGTCTTGCTCGTCGATCTTCTGATCGCTCAATACCTGGGTGGCCGTTACGTTTAGCAGACCGCTTGCGGCTTATGGGTGTTTGATATGATCATCACCTGCTGCCGGCGTATTGACGAGTCTTTAGAGTCCTACACAGAGGTTTCCTGGCTCAAGCGAAATGAAATAGGAGCGCATATGAGATATGTGCGGGACCGAGAGTAATGCGTGTATGTGATACCGTATTCCATTCTCGCGATGAATGTGTCGAATGGTTGTATGCGATATAACCTAGTTATCGAATCAGGGATTGTTTCGATAAGCCGATACATTGGATATTAGTCGGTTATATGCGATATGACCGGATCGTTAAATCAAGTATTGATTTAATGATTTAATGCATAATTATATATTTGATATATTACTTTGCATTAACTAGTATTGGTTCACTTTAAAAAGGATTTTCTCACTTGATTTGCACATTGTATATGTGATATATTTTTTTGTGCACTTGATTGTATCATGTTTGATGATACATGATTGTTTGTGTGTATGATTAAACCATGGTTATGCAATGGTTAGGGTTTTCATTTTCTTACTTATTCATTTATTTCTTTTGTTTATTTATTTTGGAAAAGATAAATAGTCATGGTGGCTTTCTTTGTTTGCTTGTTGAAGCTTCATGAAGCTTTGAACAAGTCCACCATTCTTGTCTCATGCTTAACCCTAACCATTCAAACTAACCATGGTTTATTCTCTACACCTAACTATGGTTGCTATATGATAAGTATTCATTTATTTTCTATTTTAGAATAATACTTATCATATTCTCTTCTTCTTCTTCCTCTTCATCAACAAGAAGAAAACCTTGCCTCCATCAATGGCAACTTGAGAAAAAGAGTGAGAAATCCAATTCTAAAGTGAACCCACTTCCTATTTCTTCATCCTCTACCACTTGCCAAGTAGTATAGGGTATTTTCTTCACAAGTTTCATGACTTGGTGAAGTTGGAGCTTGATCTTGAGTTGCCTCGACGTAGATCATCTTCGGCATCGAAGTCGGCGACCTAGCCCGATCTTTTCTCCGATGAAACCACCGCAAGAGTCTAGGATTCCGATTGGTACAGTGGAGGGACGTCTACACGGAGCTATGGAGGTGGAGAACCGGATCTACAAAGGTTGTAGTCACTTTCCTTTAGCAATAAATTCGTTTACTTGCTTGCATCGCCTATACATCTAGTTAACGATCCATATTAGGGTTTGTAGGCACTTGGAAAATTTTGAATTGGCCATGTTTGATCACTTGTGAGACCTCATTAGTGTGCCTAGGAACCCTACAGTGGTATCAGAGCCTAGCTAGAGCCTTAGGCGATGCGTAGACGGAGTTAGAAGTCCGATCGAACCGAAACCCTAATTCAAATTTGCTATCTGGACATTTTTCAAAAACTGGGTTTTTTCCAGATTAAAAATTCTTAAAAAATTCAGCAGGAAGATCTAAGAATTATGGTGCAAAACGAGATCCTGATTCATCTAAACCGCCGCGGAACCGCGGCAGAAGCATGGCTTCTGCGGCGGTTCCGCGGCCGTATGGTCACATTGCCCAATAATTTTTGCACAATAATTCCTATATTCTGGTTCTGGATTTTCTGGGATTTTATAAATATCACTCAAGAGTTGAGTTTTCTGGGTTGTATTGGGGACTCGGTGTTTCGATCGGATTGTCTGTTTTTGTCTGTGTGTTTTTTCGGGTAATTTTAGAATATGTTAAAAAGTTCGACCGGATATAAATACCCACTTTTTCCCCTGCCGGGAAATTTCCAATTGTTGGATTTTTCCGTAGTTTAACGACGTTCTAAGTAGTGCAAGTAACGCGATGGTCTCTCTAGAAGACAACAAACCTTAACTCGATTATGTGACCGTCTTGAACTGCCCTTTGAACCTTAGGGTTTGGGGCAGTACGGCGTGCCACATGTGAGGCGTTGGCTTGACTCTTCTACGGCTGGACCGTTGGTACTGAGGCACGAAGTGAATGTTTTTAAACTTATTTCATGTGTTGAGCTGTGTCGGGAAAACTTGGGTGTTTGATTGTTCGATCGGAAAGTTTAACATTTTCTATTTACCCGGAATGTGATACAACATTTGGAATTCACAAGTAGTTATGAGATAACTGAATGAATGTTATAAACATAGCAATTTAGTCTCACTTGATCGGTTGCCACGGAATTTTGATGTGATCAAAAGTCCGTCGCAATCACGTAGCGTACGCGGATACTCGCCGGGTAAACTTAATAGACAGCCTCTCCCCATAGCCCCGACCAAGTGACTGTAGGAGAACCCCGTCGCCGAAAGCATCCATTAGGGTGCTCGCCGCAGCGGTGTTCCTCCTTGGTGCACTTCGTCAACGGCGTCGGGGGTGCAGCTGCCTACTAAAGTTTGCGACGAGCATTCGATCAAAATGTCGGGAATCTTGTTGAATTGCCCGACTTGATATTGAAAAGAGTTTTCAATAATGAGACTAAAATGCGAGGTTTATAATTGTTAGGCATGTGATGTCTAAGTATTTCATTTGATTAGACATGCGATGTCTAAAGAGGATGCGGATTCCAACTGTTGTAGTTTTACACTTTCTTTTCTGTGACAGTAAGTGTAATATATGATATCGCCGGTTTCGTTGCTATATGTCAACGACAATTGGGATGCGCATATATACTTACGTTGATGACATGTGATGTTATGTGTTGCTGGATATGTTATATTGGATCGTCGTGTTCGAGTAGCCGGGTTTTTTTTATGTGAGATGGGTGTTTTTCATTTTCATTCATGTAAAAACTTGTATGTAATATTCTTTTATTGGGGCACTTCCAGGTTGCGGAAGATGTCACCCATTGTATATTATTTACTTTTCCGCATTAGGATAGACCCAAGGAGGGGAGCACAAGTAACCGGGTTCTAGGGTCCAGTGGGAGACCATCTCGAGGAGTCGAGTCCGGGTCTCCTAACCCTAGAATTGGTAGGGTTGCTTGCCGCTCTCGTAGGGGTCTAGGGGTGTGGGATTGGCTATTCATCACGACCGTGGAATCCGTGTTTTATACTGGCTCATATTAAAAACACGGACGTCCTAGTATATCCAATATTTCATATGTTTCTTCTGCTGCGATATCTGTGATGTGATCATGTGATGTTCTGTGATAGATATAATATATAGTATATATGATATATTATATAGACGTTGCTTATGTTTTACACCCGCGCTAGCCCTGCCTCGTTCTGGCGTTAGTTACCTAACCTAACGGTGCAGACGGGACATCGAGGCGAATGCGGATGGCATAAGCGTACGTTATATTTATCTGTGATGTTTAGGTGGACTTAAATGATGGGACATTCATTAATGAGATTAATGAAAGAAAATAAACCTAATTGATGTTGTGGAATCGAATTTCAAAATAAAAACAGGTAGCTACAGTTCTTGCTTTGCATCGCGGTGTTCCTTGTAGAATATCCTGCACCTTATTCGATAAGGAAAGGACCGAGATCCCTTCACCGGGAGTGACTCCTTTAGCAATAACTGGCAGATGCTACAACACTCGGTTTGTCTTTTGATTGCTTCTATAGTTTCTGCTTTGCACAGTGATATATATGATATATACCGCACCTCATTCGACGAGGAAAGGGCCGACGATCCCTTCACCGGGAGTGACCCCTTTAGCAAAACTAGAAAAGCTTCAAAAACATTCCATTTAAAAACCATTTGATTCCGCAACGAGATCAAGTTCAAAGCGTTAAAGGTTTTCATAAAAAACCAGCCGCAACCCTCCGTCATTTTAGGAAGTAGAGTACTTAGTATTCGTGCTGTGTTTGTTGACCATAGTCAAGGCACAGTGTACGGTAGCTAAGTGATGTCTTCCTACACCGCATATGATGCGATTAGTTAGGACAGTCGCGTGACTTTGTTGACCTTAGTTAAGGGTCATGTGGGTGGGTCTAATTAATCACGAAATGACGGGTAGAACTTGACTAGTGCTTATGATTTGTTGACCATAGTTAAGGCCATAGGTGCTAGGGGTAAAAACCTTTATCGGGAGTTTCAAGTGTTGAAATTTGCAATGAGATTGCATACCTTCTATATGATAGTTGGATCCCGATACCCACTGCGTGTAATTGTTACTCCTGGGAGAGTTTTGCACTTTGTAATTAGCCGATCAAGTAGGTGTCTAGAAAGGTGTCAACGGGGTTACGCCTCTGGGAAAACGAGGTTTACTGTAATTAGGTCCGTGCGAAAGCACGGGGAACCTCCCTCAAAGTACCGACACTGGCCTGGCTGAAAAATTGGCGAACTTGTAGAGTGTAATTAATCCCGACTAGTTTTTCCTTTTAGGGTTTGAAGGAAGATTTGATAAAAACAGTGGGAGCCATCCTGATTAGATAAAATATATAACCAATCTAATCTTGCAAGAGCGCACGCAGAGTGTTTTCTTTTCTCTCTCTCCAGGTAGCGACCATATCACGCCTTAATCAAGATAATAATATAGATGTATTGACCGAACCCGCTTGTTATACTGAGCTGAGGAATGTTGGTCCCGCTCCAACTTATAATTGTTATAAGACAGAGCAGGAATTAGGGGAATACCAGGATTCCCATGCCGCCCAAACGAAGAAAGTGCATATGATGCATCTCCTTCGGGTGTGTTCATTATACAGAACTGTTTCTCAGTATCCTCTGCGTCCTGGGTATCTGATACCGGATCAGGATCCCAGATATGTAATCTGTTACATAGGGCTGCAGAAAGGCAGAGAACTGAGAACGGGTGATAAGTTTCATGAGACAGAAAACGGGGCAAGTGTTGCAGCCAAGTCTGTTGGTCACTGTCACCCTGTATGACCAATACATTGATTCTGAACGAATGTTATTAGATACCGAACCTGATATACAAAATCATATTAGTCTCTTTATTAGTAAAGAAGGATATAATTTTGTATTGTTGGATAATGTTTTGAACATTTCCTATATCAAAAGTTGATCGGTTCAGGCACGTTATCTAAAAGCATTGATGTTCTAAATCAAACTACAGTTCCTAGTATACAGAACACACACAAGAGGAAGAGTTCAGAAATAAACGGATCCTTCTTGAGGCATTGTAGACTAGGTCACATCAATGCGACCCAACTGGCTGAAGTTACATTTTAGATGCATATTTAAATCAGTTTGAATTTACATCTTATGAAACTTGCCAGTCATGTCACAAAGATTAGATGACCATAGCTCTATTTATTGGAAACAGAGAAAGAGTTAGTAAACCCTTGGGATTGATACATGATGATGTATGTAAGATCCCCTGTCTACACATGCCAGGTGTAACGTTTTCAAAATAATAAAATATGATTTTTAGGAAATTTTATAATTTAATATTATTTTAATGAATATTTTAATATTCTGGTATAATTAAATACAAATAAATGGGGAAATATTATGGAAAATTCTAAAATAGGGTATTTTATGGAATTATTCCATTTTAATGTTTTAAAGACAAGTTATATTCTAAATTAGTGTTAATCGCGATTAAAAATCGCTAATTGGATTTTTAGCATTTTTGTGCAAAAATGTGCACATATCATTTTCCACACTTGTTACACTTGTGTTACATTTCTATTGCCATGGTTGTTCTTTTGGGTTCACTATTGGAGTGGGAAGGAAAAGAAAAAGGAAAAAAAAAATAGTATGATTATGAGAGAGAGAGAGACCAAGTCAACCCTCACTTTATGAACCATTCCCCATCAGTTTCCCCTTCTCATTCTCTCTCCTCTCCCTCCCCTTGTTGCTGCTGCTGCTGCCATCCCTCTCTCACCCTCTTCACAAAAACCCTAGATCCATAATGAAATCAACCCCAAAACCCCATTCCCACTTCACAAAACTTACTCCCAAGCTCACTAGCTACACATTGAACCTAGCAAGATTGGATTTGGAGGACTTTGAGCAACTCAAGAATTTTCTTGAGTTGCCAAAGGAGGTAATTTCTGCACCTATTAGAGTAGTATCTCATTTCTTGTGCATCAATTCTAGTTTCATATCGATATTGTGTCGTTTTGTGGACTTTGGAGAATTCAAGTTAGGGTTTAGGGTTAGACCTGAAATCAAAGTGAAATTGAGGCTTGTTGTGACCTTAGAACCCCTTGTGTGATGCTAATTTGGACCCAAACCTGAGCTAGAACACAGAATACGGAATTACGGAATCGATATCGGGAAAAACTGTAAATCTGGGAGTGTTTTTTGGAATCTGCTATCACCCCGAGACCCCAAAAATAAAACTGAGTTGACAGTGAGATGTGCAGGCACCATGGAACCACCACACCAAACCCTAGCCCCCAACTCCAAAGTACGACCGCCAATTTATCCCTTCTGGCCGCAAATTGCGGCCAGAGCAGGAGGAAACTGTCTCGAATTTTGTGCATGGCCCTATTTCCTCTTGTCTTGACCCTGGGTATGTCTAGTTTTGACTGATTCCAGTTAGGGTAAAATCTGGGTTGATTTGCTTGAGTTGGTGTATGATTTACGACTTGTTTTAGCATGGATTTTGGTATTTGGTGATTCATTCCTGTCGGGTGGCGTTTGGACGTTAACGACAAGTGGATATTGATCGTGTTTACATGCGTGACGATAGGTTTTTACCTATGCGAGTAGCGTGTGCTATTTTGGTTTCCGATGTGATTTTCATGTGCTTTAGCGTTGTGATATACTTGTAGGTACCCTACGTGATGTTGAGGAAAAGAAGATGAAGATGGAGACATCGGCACCGATACATGAGAAGCAAGGTGAGTAGATTACATCTACGGGGAGAAGTCGGGTGGATGGCGTATAGCACCCCCGCAGTCCGTGGTGATGTATACGAATACGTATACACACATATATTTATTATGTGTTGTTTAGGATTATTGATGGTAATAATGTATTATTGGTGATAAGGATGTATTGGTTTAGTATAGTGTGGAACCCTAAAGTAGTGGTTGCACCCGCACATACACGTACACATATATTTGCATGCATTCTTTTATTTATCTGTGCGCATATAGAGGTGTGTATATCTACACATGGGTATGGGACTATGTGTTCATATACGTGATTGAGGATGATACATAGGATTGAGATGTGATATGATGGTAGTGATACCGGATAGGTGATAAGATGAATGTGATATTGACCCGTACTCAGCTATTGGGATGTCGTACGACGATTTACCGTACGAGCTTTATATTGATATTAGATCCGCACTCATGACTCGAGGATGTTATATGATATTGTATCATACGTGATACTATTGAGGCGAGATCACCGACTATATATATATATGTATATCGACTCAGATTTAGGTGGTTTCCACACCCCTCCCGATTGACTTGATTGTTGGGTTCGTAGTTCACATAGTAGGCGTTACACTAGACCCGAGTCATACTTATTTCAAAACTAACAAATCGGGGATATTTTAAAAATAGGCAAAAGGGTTTATACGGATATTTTCAAAAGACGCATCTTTTCTTAAAACACCGTAGCCCTTATTTTACCAAAAGCCCTGATTCGTCTTATTTCAAAAGGCAAGGTTGCATGATATATTTATTGGGGAAAGTTCTTTACTGTTGCGTTGATTATTCGATTCCGCATATTCATTCTATTTGCATTGCATCGCTTGTATTGTTGATATATTTCAGTCATGCTGCTAGGACACCAGCACCATTATCGATGATGCGTATGTTCCATGTACACTGTTGCCGGCTCACACACTTCATCATCGATAATTGCCATGTCACTACACTGTAGTACTGTTGCATTCAGGATATGATTCTTGCATGACAGACTGATGTGCTTACATTTCTTTTACATGTCACACACATCATGCTTGCTGATTATACGCATTGAGATATGTTGTTTCCATGATATTTCTGGTTTTGGGAACCGTGGGTGTTTAAAAAGGGAATATGTCACGACCCGCAGGGTACGGAACGTGACTGGCACTTAAGTTTACGAAACGTCTCAAGACGTCCATAAAATAAGTAAGCCAAAGCCCAGAAAACCAAAACCAAATAAGCAAAAGAGTGAAGAAAACCCAATCAGTTGAAAGCGAGTTTTATCAAATAAGTCATGTAAAACCCTTTTTAAAACAATACAAATTTTTCCGAAAATTTCGGCAGAGTCTCCTTTGTAAATACTGGCCCCCAAAATGGGTACAACAAGAATATATATGAATCCAACAAATAAGGCATCCCCAAGCGGGAGCTAGCTCTTCGCCACAAGGCGGTCACAAATCCCACGCAATGTAAAGCAACAACATGCGAAATAATCATAAAGAAGCATGAGAAAAACAGCATGTCGACTCAAGTGAGCTCGACCCCAAAATACAGCATAAAAGTCCACAAATCTCACATTCTCATCTCTAGGTCAATATACAATAATACTGGTAGATACAGTAGATGGAGTACACTAGATACAAAGAATATACAAGGTGTTACAAAATAATGATATAACCCACCTAAGAGCAAAACCACGAGTCCAGGCAAAAGAGGCAAAAGAAGCAAGTGCGCCCGCTGCTACTGTACTGACGGAGCGGACCTGAAAAAGGCTGTGGCACAACGGGGGTGAGTTTCCAACTCGTGAGTAATAAATAACATCTACACAGTCTATCGCAAGTATGCACACAAGCATCTATAATACAGGTATGGCAGGATATAATAGCAGGTATGTATGCAATATGACTATACTAGCAAGTATGTATGCAATATAAATATACTCGTGATCCGCATATGTAAGTATAAGAAATCATCTTTTTCCTTTAGGAATCTCCTTTGAAATATCAGCACAATACCAATAGAACCAAACAGAATCCGTGTCCAGCAACGACACCTCAAAACTGTCTCAAATCTAATATCAATGTATCTCTGGCCTCAGCCGTCCGGCTGACCCATCTCAAATATCAATATCTCATCATCTCGCGGCCACGGTCGGTATCCTCTCGATATCCGCCGTGCCAAAACAGTCACCGGTAGGTAGTCCATCCCCTGCCAGGCTCAACGTCAACAACACATTCCTCTTGCCCCGGGGTACCTTACCGGGCCCACCATGTACCCGTGACGGTTCCTCCACTCCTCGACACGGATCTCGAAAACCACAGCAAACTCATGGTGGACGACACTTACATCACTAGAAAACCGCAATTTACATATTTTAAAAAAAGTAATAAGTTTAGATATTTTGCGGCTTTCCCCCAAAATCCAGAAATATCATAAAATCTCAAGAAGTCCTCATAAGTGCATATGTCAATGATAATGAATGCATATGGTATCAATAATCAAGTTGCGATGTATGATTAATAGACTAGGCATGAACAAATAATATGATGAGGTACATACACATGAATAGCAATCCTACGATTTCATTTTAAGGAATTAAAGGCAATAACACATGTTTAAGTATCAATTATAGTAAAAGGTTTCAATTTAAAGGTTATCTAGTGTGGTGGCATGGCAATTACCAGGGTGTGTGTGTAAGCATGAATAGTGCTCGTGCTGCATATAAAAACCCTGGCAATTGTGCAGGTGTCCTATAGAATGGGTTCGTATATGTATGTCAATATAAGGCATGAATGTAGCAATTAATCATACAAGTATTACACCCCTAATTACTAACATTACTAAGAATCTTTTTAAGCTACTAAAACTATCGGGCGACTTGCGCCATCCAACAATATTCCCCCGTAGATGTTACATCTACTCACTGGAATCCCTAGCTAGTCACGTCCAATCACCGCTTTCCCCTTTCATGCCGCGTCTGACGTCTCCGCGACCGAACCTGGAATTACATCAATACCAAGCATAAGGTTACATATCAAGAACGACGCAAAACCCAAATGAAGATACTAACGTTCACAAGCTAGGTACAACGTGCACAGGTGCGCGGAACGCACGCGAAAATCGCAAAACTAACTAGAACGTCGATTGGTCGCCCGACCAAACAAAAACCCGATTACTCAAAAATCCGCACTCATACATCCTAAATGTCATAGGATATGCCAAAAAATATCATCAAGATATAGCAAATATTTTATCACATACTTTTATCACAAAACTAGTATGCGCAAACAATCTAAAAAAAACGACGCAACATCGCCGTTATGCGATAAAGTGCCCACAATCCAACACAAACATCCAACTAAACCACTAGATAGCCACTACATTAGTTTTACACCATTAACTATGCTTCAAAACATATTTTCCACAACCAACCCTTCTCTTGATTTTTGGTAATTAGCAAAACAAGGAAAATATCACACAAGATTAACTTGGATTAGCATAACATCAAGCCATTTAAGCAAAGTAACCTTATAGATTGGTTAAGTAAACAACTAGATAGCTAATTAGCTTTAATTAACTAAATAATGGTTTCTAAAAACCCTAGTTTAACTCTAACCATAAACCTTTAAAAACTAGATTAGAAAATAACACTAAATTAACACTAGATTTTAGCCCAATTAGCAAGTTAACCACTTAGATTAAGCTAACAAAATAACTAGGTAACAAAATAGCTTAATTAATCTCTTAATGGTGTTCTAAATCCTAAATTAATTTCAAACCACAAACTTTAAAAAAAACTAGTATGCAAATAGCACTAAAATTAACACTAAAACAATTTTCAAAGTTCTAATTAGCACACTTTAAATTACAATTTAACCCAAGATTGAAATTATACCTCACAAGCCCAAACCCTATGTTGCTAAAGCCTTCCAAGATGCCATCTTTCACCAAGATTTGAACCAATTTGGGTTTGAGAAGAGAGGGAATAAGGTTTTGCTTTGAAATTGTGAAGGATTTGTTGATTTTTATTGAATTTTGATGCAATTTTCTGAAGAAAATGAGAGAAAAGAGAAGGAAAATAATGGAAATGGGGGGGGGGGGAGCTGGTCTCGGCCAGAAGAGGGAGAGGGGAGTGGTGTGGGCTTGCTAAATCTTTCACAAGTCAAAGCCATTTCATATCCAAAGTACACCATACCTTAATTACAATATTTTAATCCTTTTCAAAACAAATCATTCACCACAATAGTTAAAGTCAAATGGAGGGGGATGGGGCTGCTGCAGGAGTGGTGGGGCCGGCCTTGGGGTGTGGGGGTGAGTGGGAGAGGTTACAAAAAGAATTCCATGCAAAAAGACCCCCCACAAGTCCAAAATTGCAAGTTTTAGCTTAAAATTCAATAAATTCGTTTTCCATATTAAAAATTTGTTAAAACTTAAAATAAATTACTAAAAATTTATGTTACAACTAGATTTTAATTAACATGATTTTAAAGCTTAAATTTAGCCCATTTAAATTTGTATTAATCGCTAATTTAATGTATTATCTTACCGGCTTAAAATAATATTAAAAAAATTGAAAAATTAGGGAAAAATTTTAAACGACCAGAATTTCATAATTAACTCATTTTCTACTAAAAACTAGCAATTACCTATCCAAATTAGGTATAATTAGTCATAAACTGCAAAATAACAAAAAGGACGGTTTTCGGAAAAATACCGAATTTTCACCGATTTTCAGGAAAACACCAAAACGACTTTTCAAGGCGTTACAATCTTCCCCCCTTAAAGAAATTCGGTCCCCGAACTTAAAAATAACTATGCGTACCTTCAAAGAGATGGGGATATTTCTTCCTCATCTCGCCCTCGGTTTCCCAGGTAACCTCCTCGCTGCTCGGGCTACGCCAAAGGACCTTGACGGTCGGTATAACTTTCGATCTCAACTTCTTCACCTGCCGATCCAGGATGGCCACCGGCTGCTCTGCAAACGAAAGGTCGCGCTCTAGCTGGACTGTCGGGTGCCGAATCGCATGCGAAGGGTCGTGAAGGTACTTGCGGAGCATCGAAACATGGAAGACGGGGTGAACATCGGGAAAGCTGGGTGGAAGGGCCAAACGATATGCAACAGCGCCGACACGCTCGAGGATCTCGAAGGGACCTACGAATCTAGGGCTAAGCTTCCCCTTTCGCCCAAAACACATCACGCCCTTCATCGGAGAGACTCTCAGAAAAACATGGTCGCCAACTGCGAACTCTAATCTGCGACGGCGCCTGTCTGCATACGATTTCTGCCTGCTCTGAGCCGCTTTCATCTGGTTTTGGATCAACTGTATCTTCGCTGTCGTCTCCTCAACAAGCTGCGGCCCCAAAATACTACTCTCGTTGAGCTCTGTCCAACAGATGGGCGATCTGCATCTCCTCCCATACAATGCCTCGAAAGGTGCTATCTGAATAGTATCCTGGAAGCTGTTGTTGTAGGAGAACTCCACTAGAGGTAAATGACGATCCCAGCTACCGCCGAAGTCTAAAACGTACGCTCTGAGCATGTCCTCGAGAGTCTGAATGGTCCGCTCTGACTGTCCGTCGGTCTGCGGATGAAACGCTGTGCTGAAGCTCAAACGAGTGCCCAAAGCCTCCTGAAGTCTCTGCCAAAGTCGGCTGGTGAACTGGGTGCCTCGATCTGACACGATACAAGTCGGTATGCCATGCAACCGCACGATCTCGTCGATGTAAAGCTGGGCATACTGAGTGAAGCTGAAAGTCGTCTTCACTGGCAGGAAGTGAGCCGCTTTCGTCAATCGATCTACGATCACCCAGATGGAGTCGTACCCTCGACTGGTCCTGGGTAGACCCACAATGAAATCCATCGAAATCTGCTCCCATTTCCACTCCGGAATGGGTAACGGTTGTAGCTCTCCTGCGGGCCTCTGGTGCTCGGCCTTGACTTGCTGACAAGTCAGGCATCTCGATACAAACTCCGCAATGTCCCTCTTCATCCCGTCCCACCAGTAGGTCTCTCTCATATCATGGTACATCTTGGTGGAACCGGGGTGGATACTATACACTGATCGGTGTGCCTCCTCAAGAATGTCGCGCCGCAATCCATCAGCATCTGGTACGCACAGTCTAGATCCATATCGTAAAATCCCCTGATCGTCAATCACGAACTCGGAAAATCTGCCCTGTCCCATCTATGCCATGATCTCTGAGCAACGGTCGTCACTGCGCTGTGCCTCATATATACGGTCAAGCAACTGTGGGCGTGCACGAACATGCGCGAGCTGCCCCCCTGTCTGAGTGAACTCGAACTCAACTCGGCTGTCGCATAACATCTGCCAATCTGCTGACGACTGCCTCTGTACTGCGCGCAAAAAGGATAGACTACCCCCGGGCCTCCTACTCAACGCATCTGCCACCACATTCGTCTTGCCTGGGTGATATAAGATCTCGCAGTCGTAGTCTTTCACCAACTCCATCCAACGACGCTGTCTGAGGTTCAGGTCTCGCTGCTGAAATATGTATTTTAAGCTCTTGTGGTCTGTGAATATTTGGCATGACTCGCCATATAGGTAATGTCGCCAAATCTTCAATGCAAAGACCACTGCAGCCATCTCCAAATCATGAGTGGGGTAGTTCTGTTCATGCTTCTTCAACTGCCGCGAAGCATACGCGATCACCCTGTCATGCTGCATCAATACGCATCCTAATCCCACTCGCGAAGCATCACAGTATACCACAAATCCGCCTGATCCTGAAGGCAAAGATAATACCGGCGCCGTAGTCAAACGAGTCCGTAGCTGCTGAAAACTGTGCTCACACTCCTCCGTCCAAAAGAAAGGAACTCCCTTCCGGGTCAAACCGGTCAAAGGTGCAGCTATACGGGAGAAGTCCTGAACAAAATGCCTGTAGTAGCCTGCCAGGCCTAGAAAACTACGGATCTCAGTAACCAATGTAGGTCGGGGCCACTGCTGAACAGCCTCAATCTTCTTCGGGTCCACACATATGCCGTCTCTCGTAACCACGTGACCCAAGAATCCGACGCTGTCCAGCCAGAATGCACACTTGGAGAACTTTGCGAACATCTGGTGCTCCCTCAGAGTCTGTAACGTAATCTGCAAGTGCTGCTCGTGCTCCTCTCTGCTCCGGGAGTACACCAAGATATCGTCGATAAACACGATGATGAACAAGTCAAGATACGGCCTGAATGTACGGTTCATCAAATCCATGAATGCTGCTGGGGCGTTGGTTAGTCCGAACGACATCACCAAAAACTCGTAGTGGCCGTAGCGCGTGCGGAAAGCTGTCCTCGGTATATCCTCCTGTCGAACTCACAGCTGATGGTATCCTGATCGCAGGTCGATCCTCGAAAAAATACCCCGCACCCTGAAGCTGGTCGAACAAATCATCAATGCGTGGCAACGGATATCTGTTCCGAACGGTAACTTTGTTCAGCTGGCGGTAGTCGATACATAAGCGCAAACTTCCATCCTTCTTCTTGACAAACAGGACCGGAGCACCCCACGGATAAACACTAGGTCGAATAATCCCCTTCTCTAACAAATCCTGCAACTGATCCTTCAGCTCTCGAAGCTCTGCCGGGGCCATCCGATAAGGCGGTATAGAAATAGGCCCCGAGCCGGGAATCAAATCAATGCAGAACTCAACATCGCGCTCAGGGGGTAGCCCAGGTAGCTCATCAGGGAACACATCAGGGAACTCACAAACAACCGGGACCCGGTCCAACGGAACCTCTGCAGCTCGAGTATCACAAATATACGCTAAGAATCCCTAACATCCCTTCCGCAAGAGCTGACCAGCGCGAAGAGACGAAATCAAGCTGGGAAGGGTGACGCTGCGGTCTCCCTGAATAACAAGGACTGGCTCTCCCGGAAAGCTAAATCTGATTTCCTTCTCACGGCAGTCCACCGAAGCATAACAGGTGGCTAGCCAATCCATGCCCAGAAGCACATCAAAGTCCAACATATCGAGGAGAATCAAATCAACCGATGAATCCCTCTCCCCGATACGAACGGAACACAAACGAAATACAAAACGAGCGACAAACGACTCGCCTACTGGAGTACTAACAACAAGCGGATGATCTAACGACGACGACTCACGGCCCAACATCGGTGCAAAGTGTGTAGAGACGTACGAATGTGTGGAACCTGGGTCAAATAATACCCGTGCGTCGAAAGAACATACGGATAAGGTACCTGTCGCAACGGCATTGGATGCCTGCGCATCCTGCGGTGTCAAAGCAAAAACTCGGGCCTGTCCTCCACCGATAGCGGGCTGACCTCGACCTCGGCCTCTGCCTCCTCGTCCTCTCTGAACAGGACCGCCGCGTCCACGGCCTCTGGGTGCACCTAACTGGCGTGGAGTATCGCCGGTGGTAGGAAGTAAGGCTCTCTGAGGAGGGGGTGGTGATGGTGGTAGGGTCACATGCGGAACTGTCGCTGCTCCCTGTCGTCTCGCCGGACAGTCTCTGACAAGATGGTGCGGACTCCCGCACCCAAAACACCCTGGCGACGGCTGCTGTCCCTAGGGACAAGAACCATATAACTGTCCCCGTCCAAATCCTCTGCCAGGCCTATCTCTCGGAAAGAATCTGGCGTGCTGCCTCTGAGACGGTACATCGGTGCGAATCCTCTTCGGCCCAGAAACGGCCGAAGTCTGTGATATGCGTGCCTCCATCCGTAATGCGTATCCATAGCAGCTGAATAAGTGTCGTAGTGCTGGACGCCAATGGCAAGATATAGCTGGGCATCAAGTCCCTGTACGAACCTCTTCATCATCTTCTCTTCGGTATCCACCAAATAAGGAGCATATCGGGATAACTGTGTAAACTGGATGTCATACTCAGACACCATCATCCCAGGTGTCTTGACTAAGGCCTCGAAGCTACGAGCTCTGGCGTCACGAACGCTCTCTGGGAGGAAACGAGCTAGAAAGACCGCTGGAAACTCGGCCCACGTCATAGGCGGTAGACCTGCAGCTCGACCTCTCAAGACTGACTCCCACCATGTCTGCGCGAGACCCTCTAGTCGGAAACTCGCAAGCTTTACCCATCGATCATCCGAACATCTCAGCGAACGGCAGATCCTGGCTAAACTGTCAAGGAACGTCTGTGGGTCCTCCGCTGCCTTGGTGCCGGTGAATACTGGAGGTCTCAGCCTCATGAAATCCTGTAGTGAAACCGGGATGGTCACGGCGGTAGTAGTAGGAGCAGGTATCATAGCAGTCTGGGATGTAGTAGGTGTGTCATCCGGCCTCGGTGTACGACTGGCTGCAACTAAGGATCCTACCATCTGACGTAGCTCCTGCATGCCCCCCATCATCTGTCGCAACTCCTCCATACCAGTCTCGAGCCTATCCATACGGCCTGGGGAAGGTGGATCGGTCTGTCCTGCGGCGTAGGCATACCACCCCTGCTCAGTCCTAGTCTCGGACGAGCCAGCTCGAATCTCGTCTCGGGCGGCAACCCTTTATGCCCTCGTAGCCTTCGGCGGCATAGTGGCTGTTACAGGAAAAACGGATAATAAGAACAGTGCAATAGAATCATAGGATACACGGAATTGAAGAAGGAATTTTCAAGCAAGTATATCCTAAAGTCACTTAGGCGGAGTACCGTATCGCAAGTATGCCGCGGACATACACACGGTACGTTACCCTACTTAAGTCACTTACTCCATCTACCAAGGGTCATCCTACACTCAAAAAGGTAAAACCTATTGCTCTGATACCAACTTTGTCACGACCCGCAGGGTACGGAACGTGACTGGCACTTAAGTTTACGAAACGTCTCAAGACGTCCGTAAAATAAGTAAGCCAAAGCCCAGAAAACCAAAACCAAATAAGCAAAAGAGTGAAGAAAACCCAATCAGTTGAAAGCGAGTTTTATCAAATAAGTCATGTAAAACCCTTTTTAAAACAATACAAATTTTTCCGAAAATTTCGGCAGAGTCTCCTTTGTAAATACTGGCCCCCAAAATGGGTACAACAAGAATATATATGAATCCAACAAATAAGGCATCCCCAAGCGGGAGCTAGCTCTTCGCCACAAGGCGGTCACAAATCCCACGCAATGTAAAGCAACAACATGCGAAATAATCATAAAGAAGCATGAGAAAAACAGCATGTCGACTCAAGTGAGCTCGACCCCAAAATACAGCATAAAAGTCCACAAATCTCACATTCTCATCTCTAGGTCAATATACAATAATACTGGTAGATATAGTAGATGGAGTACACTAGATACAAAGAATATACAAGGTGGTACAAAATAATGATATAACCCACCTAAGAGCAAAACCTCGAGTCCAGGCAAAAGAGGCAAAAGAAGCAAGTGCGCCCGCCGCTACTGTACTGACGGAGCGGACCTGAAAAAGGCTGTGGCACAACGGGGGTGAGTTGCCAACTCGTGAGTAATAAATAACATCTACACAGGCTATCGCAAGTATGCACACAAGCATCTATAATACATGTATGGCAGGATATAATAGCAGGCATGTATGCAATATGACTATACTAGAAAGTATGTATGCAATATAAATATACTCGTGATCCGCATATGTAAGTATAAGAAATCGTCTTTTTCCTTTAGGAATCTCCTTTGAAATATCAGCACAATACCAATAGAACCAAACAGAATCCGTGTCCAGAACGACACCTCAAAACTGTCTCAAATCTCATATCAATGTATCTCTGGCCTCAGCCGTCCGGCTGTCCCATCTCAAATATCAATATCTCATCATCTCGCGGCCACGGTCGGTATCCTCTCGATATCCGCCGTGCCAAAACAGTCACCGGTAGGTAGTCCATCCCCTGCCAGGCTCAACGTCAACAACACATTCCTCTTGCCCCGGGGTACCTTACCGGGCCCACCATGTACCCGTGACGGTTCCTCCACTCCTCGACACGGATCTCGAAAACCACAGCAAACTCATGGTGGACGACACTTACATCACTAGAAAACCGCAATTTACATATTTTAAAAAAAGTAATAAGTTTAGAAATTTTGCGGCTTTCCCCCAAAATCCAGAAATATCATAAAATCTCAAGAAGTCCTCATAAGTGCATATGTCAATGATAATGAATGCATATAGTATCAATAATCAAGTTGCGATGTATGATTAATAGACTAGGCATGAACAAATAATATGATGAGGTACATGCACATGAATAGCAATCCTACGATTTCATTTTAAGGAATTAAAGGCAATAGCACATGTTTAAGTATCAATTATAGTAAAAGGTTTCAATTTAAAGTTATCTAGTGTGGTGGCATGGCAATTACCAGGGTGTGTGTGTAAGCATGAATAGTGCTCGTGCTGCATATAAAAACCCTGGCAATGGTGCAGGTGTCCTATAGAATGGGTTCGTATATGTATGTCAATATAAGGCATGAATGTAGCAATTAATCATACAAGTATTACACCCCTAATTACTAACATTACTAAGAATCTTTTTAAGCTACTAAAACTATCGGGCGACTTGCGCCATCGAACAATAGTCCCCCGTAGATGTTACATCTACTTACTGGAATCCCTAGCTAGTCACGTCCAATCACCGCTTTCCCCTTTCGTGCCGCGTCTGACGTCTCCGCGACCGAACCTGGAATTACATCAATACCAAGCATAAGGTTACATATCAAGAACGACGCAAAACCCAAACGAAGATACTAACGTTCACAAGCTAGGTACAACGTGCACAGGTGCGCGGAACGCACGCGAAAATCGCAAAACTAACTAGAACGTCGATTGGTCGCTCGACCAAACAAAAACCCGATTACTCAAAAATCCGCACTCACACATCCTAAATGTCATAGGATATGCCAAAAAATATCATCAAGATATAGCAAATATTTTATCACATACTTTTATCACAAAACTAGTAAGCACAAACATTCTAAAAAAAACGACGCAACATCGCCGTTATGCGATAAAGTGCTCACAATCCAACACAAACATCCAACTAAACCACTAGATAGCCACTACATTAGTTTTACACCATTAACTATGCTTCAAAACATATTTTCCACAACCGACCCTTCTCTTGATTTTTGGTAATTAGCAAAACAAGGAAAATATCACACAAAATTAACTTGGATTAGCATAACATCAAGCCATTTAAGCAAAGTAACCTTATAGATTAGTTAAGTAAACAGCTAGATAGCTAATTAGCTTTAATTAACTAAATAATGGTTTCTAAAAACCCTAGTTTAACTCTAACCATAAACCTTTAAAAACTAGATTAGAAAATAACACTAAATTAACACTAGATTTTAGCCCAATTAGCAAGTTAACCACTTAGATTAAGCTAACAAAATAACTAGGTAACAAAATAGCTTAATTAATCTCTTAATGGTGTTCTAAATCCTAAATTAATTTCAAACCACAAACTTTAAAAAAAACTAGTATGCAAATAGCACTAAAATTAACACTAAAACAATTTTCAAAGTTCTAATTAGCACACTTTAAACTACAATTTAACCCAAGATTGAAATTATACCTCACAAGCCCAAACCCTATGTTGCTAAAGCCTTCCAAGATGCCATCTTTCACCAAGATTTGAACCAATTTGGGTTTGAGAAGAGAGGGAATAAGGTTTTGCTTTGAAATTGTGAAGGATTTGTTGATTTTTATTGAATTTTGATGCAATTTTTTGAAGAAAATGAGAGAAAAAAGAAGGAAAATAATGGAAATGGGGGGGGGGGAGCTGTTCTCGGCCAGAAGAGGGAGAGGGGAGTGGTGTGGGCTTGCTAAATCTTTCACAAGTCAAAGCCATTTCATATCCAAAGTACACCATACCTTAAATTACAATATTTTAATCCTTTTCAAAACAAATCATTCACCACAATAGTTAAAGTCAAATGGAGGGGGATGGGGCTGCTGCAGGAGTGGTGGGGCCGGCCTTGGGGTGTGGGGGTGAGTGGGAGAGGTTACAAAAAGAATTCCATGCAAAAAGACCCCCCCACAAGTCCAAAATTGCAAGTTTTAGCTTAAAATTCAATAAATTCGTTTTCCATATTAAAAATTTGTTAAATCTTAAAATAAATTACTAAAAATTTATGTTACAACTAGATTTTAATTAACATGATTTTAAAGCTTAAATTTAGCCCATTTAAATTTGTATTTATCGCTAATTTAATGTATTATCTTACCGGCTTAAAATAATATTAAAAAAATTGAAAAATTAGGGAAAAATTTTAAACGACCAGAATTTCATAATTAACTCATTTTCTACTAAAAACTAGCAATTACCTATCCAAATTAGGTATAATTAGTCATAAACTGCAAAATAACAAAAAGGACGGTTTTCGGAAAAATACCGAATTTTCACCGATTTTCAGGAAAACACCAAAACGACTTTTCAAGGCGTTACAAAATATGTAATTGTTTTAAAACCCGGTTACCCTTGATATGATATTTCAGTGCGTCCACCATGTGTTTTCTCGGTGCTGAGAGCGACATGTGAAACCCGATTCGAGGAGGCGGATGATGCCGATTGCGGGTACATGGTGGACCCGGTATGGTTCCCCGGGGCAAGAAATGTTTTTCGTGGAGTAGACGATGAGCCTGGCAGGGTGGCGAGTACCTACCGGTGATTGGTTGGACCTGGCGGTTATCCGGAGGATACTGACCAGAGTCGATAGATGGATATGGGCGTATTGCCGGGGCCGAGGGCCGATACCGCAGACAGAGCCCGTGGGCCGATCCGGACTGACGGAGCCCGATATATGAGGATTTACGTGCCGATGCTGGGCACATTTTTCATGATGTTTTCGAGTGCCGATGCTGGGCACTCCGGTTCCATGATTTTGACGTGTCGCGAGGGACACAGGTGGTTTATATCCTCATATTTCCATGCATATGCTGATGATATTTACATGCATGATGGTTATTGTCATTGGGTGACGAGTGGACGGGATCCACGTATATGCAGATTGATTTCATTGATTGTACCTCACATTTATGTTATGCTATTACCTGAGGCACTACACTCATGTATAGAGATTACATTGCCAGTTTAGCATGTTTCAGACTTATTCATATTGAGGTTTATATTTATATCTGATCGTATTGACCTAGGATGGGTCATACATTCGATCTCTGCTTGTAGATATTTTCTATTCACGAGTTGGCAACTCACCCCCGTTGTGCCACAGTCCTTGCAGGTTTTTGCCGTACAGATTCCATAGCGGCATTTCTGGCACACTGCTTCCATATGGGTGACTTGCGTTGGTAGGTGGATTCTTTTGTATCAGAACCGCCATTGTTCCTGTATTACTCATTGTATCTAGAATTCCATTAACCAAAACTTGTATATTGTTTCAGACTTAGAAAACAGTGTTGTATTATTTCGACCTTAGAGTCGCGCTTATAGTATTACGGTTTTTTGGCTGTTTTGAGTTTCTTTTTGGGTTTTGATCCCCGCCCTTTGGCGTTGTATATTATTATTGCTAGCGTGGTTGTGACCGTCGATTGACGAAGAGCTAGCTCCCGCTTGGGGATGCTTTTTATCATTTCATATATATTATTCTTGTTGTACTCCGTTTGGGGCCAGTTTTTACAAAGGAAACTCTGCCGAAATTTTCAGGAAAAGTTGCACATTTTAAAAATGCATATTCAACTTAGTTATTTAAAAACTTGATTTTCGAAACGTGATTTCTTTACTTCTTAAAACCAGTTTTCCTTATTTACTCTTTAAATGGTTTTAGATTTCTGGGCTTTTGGCTTAGTTGGATCAGATGGGGTCCTATAGACTTCATATGGTTCAAGGGCCAGTCACGTGCTCTTTCGGGTCGTGACAAAGTTGGTATCAGAGCGCTAGGTTGACCTTGGTTCAAGTCTAAGTTTGACTATGTGGAGCCTAGGGCGTTATGTATATACGGAACTTCAGCTTGACCTTACGGAACTTAGACTTAGTCGAGGGGGTATTATACCCGAACTTTCGTCGCGTAGGATGACCCTTGGTTGATGGAATAGGTGACTAAGTAGAGTGACGTACCGTGGGTATGTTTCGCGGCATACTTACGACACGCCACTCCGCTTAAGAAACCTTAGGTTGTACATTTCCTTGCACCGTATTATATTCCTTCCTATGATCTATCTTCATCGATACTGGTTATGGTTTTGCTGCCACGATTGCACGGGCAGAGTGAGCTACGGCTCGAGTTGCGTCAGCATGAGCTCGTCAGGGACGAGGACTGACCAGGGCATGATTCCAGAGGTGTACGATTGCAAATTGAGGAGTCGTCTTATTGTGTTTTCGCGCCATGAGCGTTGGATTGATCGCTTTTACGAGATTTCCCGGGTGTGCTGATCGGTACCAGAGGATTGAGCCACTGATAGAGGCCAGCCAGGATGCGATGACCGTTGATATTATCGCTTATTCATGATGATCGAGGCGCTGTTCAGCGTACGGATGAAGGAACCAGTTGCTGCTGCGAATGAAGAGATATCGCCCAGATGATTGGAGCTACTGCAGCATGAGCATATTCTTAGAGATATGATAGTGAGTCGCTAGTCACCGAGAATTAATGACTAGGACATGTGGTTCGTTCGCTTACCCCGATGCGAGGTCATCAGGTAGATTGATTCCAGCTAGAGGCGACTTCACGCAGGTTCGTTGAGAGTTGATGGATACGATCGAATGTCAGGAACCCATTTTCCAAGTTTAAAGTATTCGGAAAGACATGCAAGCGATTCTATGGACCCTCTAGAAGAATGAAACCCTAACTCGACATAATGACCGTGTGAAAGCCTTTGAACCTTAGGGTTTGCGGCAGTTCCGCGGCGCTATTAGTGAGGCTTGGGTTTGCCCTTCTACGGCTGGACCACCGATGCTGTGGTATGTACTCGATACTATTAAACTGTACTCGATATGTTGAGCTCTTGGGGGATTATGAGGTTCTGACGAGTCGATCGGACGATTCGACATCATTCGGATATCATGTGATGGGACATTGCTTGGGAGACTCCAGATACGAGCATAGCCGTTGGAGCGCAGTCTGTGTAGCCACGATGAGATGAGTCCGAATCAGTCGATATTGAAGCAGAGTGGAGTAATGAGTTTGCACGAGATTTCGACGAGATGACGTTTCACTCCGCTGACATCAGAGATGCGGTATGCACGCTGAGGACGTGTTCGGCTAGATATCTCCTACTGAGTGATGAAGATACCGAGTTCGTTATTTCGAGTCTGTGTGAGGGACTTCGGATGGACCGTAGTCGAGGACATTGCAGTGCGCAGATAGAGACGTGACGTCGAAATGGACGATGATACAGACAACCGGGAAAAGAAGTTCGTGCGAGATGCAGACGAGCTGTTACTACACCCCGTTAAGATTAAAGGTCGGATATGCATACATAGGCGCAGGGATGCGACCAGCTTCCGAGGAGATGTTGTACTAAGGACGCAGATGTCCAGAGAGCGAGAAAAGATTATGCCAGAGTACCAGCCTCCGTACAATTTGGCTTAGGCAAGATTAGAAGAGACCTTGAGTAGGATTCCTTCCAGTACACTGCTGCAATAAGAGTTGCACCCAGGATCGGATGTGTGATGGGTATTCAGAGGACCAGAGGTCGGCGCCAGAGATGTGCTGCTTTACGAGCGGTCGTTAGGATTGACCGAGAGATGACCAGGGAAGTGCCAGAACGGAATCGTTCCTGTCAGCACACCTGACCGGGCCGATGAGCCGATGGATTGCGAGATTGGTAATCCACAGGGAAGATAAGGAACCAGAGGCAAAGGACGCCAGCCGCGAGCAAGAGGCAAGTAGATATCTTGCGCCGCTAGCATCAGATGTACCGGTACCTTCTCGACCCTGAAGAAGGATATACCGACGACGGTATTTATGATTTGTGATTTTGTGATTTGATTATCACGTATCCGTCATCTTGGATTTCGGTATTTTGGGCGATCTATTCGCATGATTTAGTCTTGATGACTGAGTTCCATGATATTTGATTTTGTGCACCATGGTTGCACTTACTGGGTATTTATACCTTGCACATAGTTATTACTCTTGAGGTGTTGATTGTGATTTCATACCTATTTTATGCCGGTGATTTGATTTACGCTTCCAGCCTAGTTTCATGTACTTTTAGTGTTTCGATTTTGCACTCGGTATAGCTTATATGTGCTTGTAGTGCATTGATATGTGTTTTGTGCACGCAGTTGCACACGTTTATGATTTTCTTTATATCTGGGTACACTTAGTGTTGCTGCTTACGCATTTGAGTTATTGCTGGTATTTGTGCATGGGATGCACAAGTTCTATACTTCGTGCGTTTGTCGCACCAGTTTTATGTTTCTTGCGTGTATCGCATCAGATTTATATTTCGTGCCTTTGTTGCACCGGATTTATATTTTGTGCATTATGGTTGCACCTGACTTCGATTTGATGTCTTTCGGTATGTCGATTTTGATTGTGATATTGATGTGGATTCTTGCACTCCGTGCTTTTGACTGGACTTACGCATGTTCGGCGTTGCAATTGGATTTTGTGATTCCGTGCATGTTGAGTGCGCAGGGTTTAGATTTTCATTCGTGCACGATGGATGCACCGATTTGGATTTTCGCGCATGTTGGGTGCATATTTTGAGATACGATTTTGGGGCACACCAGATGCACTAAATCGAGATTCTTCGTGCATGTCAGATGCACCTGTTTTGGCTGTCAGGCACACAGGTTGCCTATGACAGATATTTCGTGCACACCCGTTGCACCTAGATGTTGTTTTGTGCACCTGTATGGCACATATATGGATTTTGATTTCCGTGCGCACCAGACGCACAGGGTGATGTTATGTGCATTTTTGGGATTTATTCCTTTTGGAGCAGTACATTTTTATGATATTGGATATTTGTTTTCATACTGAGCAGGACTAGTCAGAGGACAGTGCCTGGATATATTTTGCATGCATTAATAGTTCGAAGGGATTTCCAAAGAGCGATCTATAGTCTCGGTATATATACACCTACGTGTCCGATGTGACACGTAACGTTTTAAAAACAAGGAAACCCTTCTAAATTGTTTTCAAAACGGCGGAACGTACCTATTAAACAAAGGGTATATATATATATACGTATATAGTTATTTTCTTGTGAAAAACGTCCGCCACTGTGCAGTGTTACGCGCATCGCACATCGACTTAAAAAGATTTGGCATGTATTTACATCAGCTATTCACATGTATGGACTGGATGTCTACATGTATAGTTCTGATATATAGCATATTGGTTTTGTATTGGATTTGACATTTGTGTTGTTACCATGACTCCGATGATTGCGGGATGCTTGACGGAGTGTTGCTTTTAAGTTATCTGCTCAGTACTCATGCGCATGCATTGCGCTATGATACGTTTTATGGATTGCTGATTTCGGAGCCCCGATGACTTGGAATTTGTATTGCAATATTTTAGTATTTGGGGGTTTAAATTTAAATTTGGGGACCGAATTTCTTTAAGGGGGGTAGATTGTAACGTTTTCAAAATAATAAAATATGATTTTTGGGAAATTTTATAATTTAATATTATTTTAATGAATATTTTAATATTCTGGTATAATTAAATACAAATAAATGGGGAAAAATTATGGAAAATTCTAAAATATGGTATTTTATGGAATTATGCCATTTTAATGTTTTTAAGACTAGTTATATGCTAAATTAGTGTTAATCGCGATTAAAAATCGCTAATTGGATTTTTAGCATCTTTGTGCAAAAATGTGCACATATCATTTTCCACACTTGTTACACTTGTGTTACATTTCTATTGCCATGGTTGTTCTTTTGGGTTCACTATTGGAGTTAGAAAGAAAAGAAAAAGGAAAAAAAAGTAGTATGATGATGAGAGAGAGAGAGACCAAGTCAACCCTCACTTTATGAACCATTCCCCATCATTTTCCCCTTCTCATTCTCTCTCCTCTCCCTCCCCTTGTTGCTGCTGCTGCCGCCATCCCTCTCTCACCCTCTTCACAAAAACCCTAGATCCACAATGAAATCAATCCCAAAACCCCATTCCCACTTTACAAAACTTACTCCCAAGCTCACTAGCTACACATTGAACCTAGCAAGATTGGATTTGGATGACTTTGAGCAACTCAAGAATTTTCTTGAGTTGCTAAAGGAGGTAATTTCTGCACCTATTAGAGTAGTATCTCATTTCTTGTGCATCAATTCTAGTTTCATATCGATATTGTGTCGTTTTGTGGACTTTGGAGAATTCAAGTTAGGGTTTAGGGTTAGACCTGAAATCAAAGTGAAATTGAGGCTTGTTGTGACCTTAGAACCCCTTGTGTGATGCTAATTTAGACCAAAACCTGAGCTAGAACACAGAATACGGAATTACGGAATCGATATCGGGAAAAACTGTAAATCTGGGAGTGTTTTGTGGAATCTGCTATCACCCCGAGACCCAAAAAATAAAACTGAGTTGATGTTAGTTATGTATATGCCCTGGAGGCCATTGTTGTACATATGATGTATATTATGATGGATGCTTAGATATATACAGAGAGGACTTTCTTGCTCGTCATGATAGTATGCTATTTGGTTTCACTTTATCTTAACATGTTGACTTGTATTGGTTTACTGTTTTTCTCTCACATGTTGATAAAGCCCTTAGGATCTGTACTCGACTACTGGGATTATGATGAGATCATACTAGTGCGGCCATAGTAGTCGATGAGTACATCCTATAACTGTTCCTAGTCGAGGGTATATCGAGACAGGGCATCGATACACTAGAGTAGACTAGCGTATACGCATCTTGACCCATATGATGGGCGATGGATGATCCCATATCCATCGGTGTTTGACATCAGAGATGGTGTACGGGTGCTCAGTGGAGACTGGGTACACTGGACGGACTCGCCGAGAACTCCCAGATGGTGATATACCACACGTCAGATGGCAGTTCTCTGGTGACACTGGTACAGGGTAGTCTGTAGACCCTCGTCATAGAGTCTTGTGTGATTCCCATTGTGCTTTGATTTCCACCTTACCACGTCCAAGAGGGCATGCAAAGCGGTGGCTTTTGGGTACAGTCCCGAATCACATGGAGGCAATGAGCGATAGGAGGGGATTCGTCTCTCCCGGTATAGGGAGTTGATGTTGTGCAGTATTCGATTGGCTATAACTGGAAGTCCCTGGCCAGGGCTGATATAGAGATTTACTGGTAAGTGTTACTAGTAGTTTCTCGACCCGTTATGAGCCACACATCGTCACGACTTATCGGTTACTGGGGTCTGACGTTTACCACCCCTAGACTTGATATGCGACATATCAGACGAACAGACCGGACTGTACGGGAGTGTTACTGATTGGATTCACAGGAGAACGCACAGGCTAGCATGTTGATTTTCTGATCGCTCAATACCTGGGTTGCTGTTACGTTTAGCTGACCGCTTGCAGCTTGTGGGTGTTTGATATGATCATCACCTGCTACCGGCGTATTGACTATTCTTTAGAGTCCTACACAGAGGTTTCTTGGCTCAGGCGAAACGGAGTAGAGGCACATATGTGATATGTGCAGGACCGAGAATAATGCGATATGAGATACCGTATTATATTCTCGCGATATTTAGATATGAACCGGGTCATCGGATCAAGTGTTGATTCGATGAATCGGTACATGATATATTAGTCGGTAATATTCGATATAGCCGGGTCGTCGGATCAAGTGTTGATTCGATAATTTAATGTATAATAATATATATGATATATTGTATTACATTATCTAATATTGGCTCGATTTATTATTTCATTTTCTCACTGGATGATACAATGATATATATGCGATATATGTTAATTGTATTATTTTCTTTTGTTGCAAATATATAATATATATGTGATATATATTATTGTGACATGATATGATTTATTATTAAACATGTTTAAGGATGATTAAAAGGGATTAGGGTTTGATTAGGGTTAGCTTCTTCTTGCACCTTCTAGAAGCTTTGTTTTTGTCATGCTTAAGATATTATGGTTGATATTTTTGCATGACTCATAACTTAACCTAACCAAACCCTAACTCTAGTTTATTCTATACAAACTCTTAGCCACTCATCCTTGACCATGGTTAATATATCAATCATATAGTTTTCTTTTCTATTCATCACAAAAGGAATGATCATTATCATTTTCCATTATCATCTTCTTCTCTCTTGATTTTGAGCTCACTAGAAATTCCATTTGTGATGATAAATTGTGAGAAAGTGAATTAAAAAGAAAGCATAAATACTACTCCTTCATCCTCATCTCATCTAGCCCATGAGATTAGTGTGTTCATCTCTTTACAGTGAGAAAGCTTGAGTTATTGAAACTTCGACGTAGATCATCGGAGATTTGGAACACTTCAAGCTAGCACGGATCGTTCGAGTCGTGGAGCCTCTCTTGAGTCCAGGAGATCGAGGATCGCGGTGAAGGGACTTCTACTCGGAGCTTGTGAAGCGAAGGAGCGGACTACAAAGGTTGTAATCCCTCACACTTAGATAAAAAGATGTTATCTTGCATGCTTAACCCTAATAATCTAGCAAAGATCCCGGCTTTGGGTTGTTCGGCATGTCTAAATTTTTATCCGGGCATGTTTGATGCCTTATGAACCTTCACAAGAGTGCCTAGGAACCCTACAGTGGTATCAGTGCCTAGCTAGAGCATTAGGCGTCGTGTTTACGAAGTTAAAACTCCGATCGAACCCGAACCGACAAAATTTACCCCCTCTCTGGAAATTTTTCAAAAAATGGGATATTTCTGAATTAAAAATACCTAAAAAAACCAGCAGGGAATTCTAAGAATTACCATGAAACACGGGACCACAACTCCACTAAACCGCGGCGGAACCGCGGCGGGAACCTGCTTCCCGCGGCGGTTCCGCGGCCGATTTATGGGATTGTGACACGTGGCTTCATGGTAATATCCGTAGGTGCTTGTTGATACTTCTGGGTATTTTTAAAAGTGATTCAAGTGTTGTTTAATCTGGGGTTTGCTTTGTAATCGTAGATTCAATCGGAATATTTAAATTCGTTTTTATTTCCGGATATTTAGAAACTGTTAAACTGTTTGAACGGATATCATTAACTCACTTTTTCCTGGCACGTAAAAATTTCAAGTGTTGAATTTTTTAATGGATTTAAATCTTTCGGAAAAATTGTACAAGTTAAGCGGTGGACCCTCTAGAAGACAACAAACCTTAACTCGATTATGTGACCGTCTTGAAATGCTTTTTGAACCTTCGGGTTTGGGGCAGTACGGCGTGTGTCACGACCCAAAATTGGCCCGTGACGGCCCTAATATTACGCAACGCCCTAAGACGTAACGTAGTAAAAGAAAGCCAAAACCCAGAAGTCTAAACCATAAAAATACGGAAAAGATAATTTAAGTTTTGAAACATTGAAATCGCAACCCAAATTCTTTAAAAGTCTTACTTCTTTCTTTAAAATTTGGCAACACCCCTTTTTGTAAAAATCAGCCAAGATGAATATGATACAAATATACGACGCCGTAGCGAAGAAATAAAGACAGTAGAGAGAAAGCTGTATAAAAAGACAACAAATCCACAATAATACACAAATACGTCCTCACCAAGTCTCTAAGTCAACAATACAATAGTAGATGGAGAGTACAAAATACAACGAATGTACAATATGAAATACAGATAATCATCTAACCCACCTAAGCAAAAAGGTACTGTGAGCTGATGCGGTATCTGTAGCAAAAGATGATAGCTGAATAGCTGAATAGAGAAATATCCTGCCTCGACTACTCTGGGGAACAACATGAAACACCTGTGGCACAACGGGGGTGAGTTGCCAACTCGTGAATAGTATAAAACATATGCAGGTAATCGCAGGAATGCACGTACAGCATGAATCTAAGATAAGCGATTACGGTAATAACATGTCATGCAAATGCTGAATAAAGGAGAGTACACTAGCAGGTACAATCAATATGTGAAGCAATAGTAACATGACAATAATATGCAATAACCATGCAGTAGGGATATGAGAATGTAAATATGCAACTAACATAAGGGTATACTAACAGGTACTACCAATATATGAAACTGTGCATAAAATAGATAAGGGTGAGGTATAGGGTGGAATATGTCATTTCCACGAAAACCTGACATCGTGGCAGGATCACAATCCATCAAGACACTCAAATCCCAAATCCTCAAATCGGCCCCCATACTGGGCTCTCACATCATATAAGTCTCACATCACCTCAATGTACAATATCGAATAGCTCCCCTATATCTCGAATGTACAAATCAACAATCTCATTCATATCCAATATCCAATGTCAATGAATCACCTATATCCAAAGTCGAATCTCAAGTAAGTGTCTAACATCCTAAAGGTAAATACATAGAAATAAGTATGATGGGGGCAATACACATATATTAGCGTCCCATTCCACTAATATTGGTGTAAGGGTATATATAACAACGGCTAAATCCCCTATTATATATACAAAGGTGTTAAAGAAATATCATGAAAACAGTGTGCCAAGCATCGACACAGAAATCCTGACCACGTATCATACGCTATCCCGAAAGCACGAGTGCCTAGCTCGGACCCTCGCCTTTCGACGTATGCATACGTACGTGACTCCAAGCGGTGTCTCCGTGATCCCCCGCCGAGTCATGGGTACTGTCACCGGTAGGTACTCGCCCGCCTCCAAGCTCAATCGACAAAATCCATCGATCTTCTTGCCGAGGGGAACCATACCGGGCCCCAACATGTACTCTCATACGGCAACCACACCTCGTATGGAGTATATAATCAGCACCGATAAAACTCATGGTGGACGCGCAAATATCATCTCAAGGAAACCGGGTTCTTCAATGTATGCATAATTTCATGAACTCCCGCGGTTCCCAAATCCAGAAATCATCATGTGAAATCCAAATAACAATGCGCAAATCCAGGAATACATATATGCGATATATCAGAAATACGAGCATATAAATAAGAATATGTAGCTGAAACCAGATGTATGCGAAACCAATAAGGTACAGCTAAATAACATCAGTAACTGTAAATATGCGACATCAACTGAATATGTGTATAACGTACAGGTGTAGCAATGTATAGGTATCTACCTATAAGAACTGATGTCGTATACCCCCCTGGGTATAAGAATAATATGAGTAAGATATCCCCCCCGGTATACGTAAAATATCTAAAAGGTATACCTGTAGCTGTATCGCAAGGTGTAAATGTACCTATCACTAAAGGTATGATACACTATAGGTATACCGGTAGCTAGATGTCATGTCTGGTAAGCAATAGTATCTATAATGGTTAGTGTGTGACATGGCAATTATTGACGGTGTGTGTGTAGCATACAATCCGTGCTCGTGCAACATGAACCGTCAATAATGTGTGCAGTGCCCTACGGCTGCTAGTCACAGTATATAACTATATCAAGGAAATAAAGTAAAGGCGCAATTCTACAATGACGTAGAATGTGCGACAGGTATTTGAATCCTAGTCCAAACGCATAACGCCATGCGGGCGATTCCCTTGTAGATGTTAAATCTACTCACCTACACTCCACGCTAGGTGAATCCTACCATCTGCTCCCCCTGTAGCCGTGTCCGTAGTTCCTGCCTGCAAACCTGCAAATACGACATGAAATCATATATAAGCCAAAATATTCCGCGAAACGCGATATCGAACCAAAACGAGAAACTCGCGTCGCGAACTAAACGCGCGTGTGCACGATACGCTGAATCGTGTGTGTACGCGTCTAAAACCATCGCGACACGCCGCGATACGCTGGATCACAGAACCCACTCACGTATCGCGCGTATCGCGCAAACACAACGGACACCAAAAATGATATATTGTCCTAGATTTTCCTACAGGTCAAAAATTACAAAAATAGACATGCCAAAGCCCTAGACAACACAGAATAGAGCCCTACACAAAACCCCAGCATCCCAACCCCCTACTTGGCCGCAAATTGCGGCCAAAAGCATGAAATTGGCGGCCACTGTTTGGAGTTAGGGCTTCATGCTCGGGTGGTGGCATCTAGACCTAGTGTACATGTCCCAGTCTTCTCAATTTCACTCTGTAAGGTCCGGGTCCAAAGCAGCTCTCAGATGTCACAACTATCGCTTTAAAACACCAATTTTGCACAAAAAGGAAAACCTATGGTATTTTAGTGTAATCTGGGGATTTCTCAGTTGAAGTGGCCCTATTAGCACTTAAATAAACTAGGGTAGCTAACACAATCAACAATTTCCCAAAATTCCACTTAAACACCATAATCTAGCACTAAATTAGCTAATTTAACACTAACCGACACCAATAAGCATACAAGCTAGGAAAAGGAGATAGGGGTTCAGAAAATATACCCTACTGGACCTTAAGGAGCCCTAGAAGGCAGGTGAAGAAGTGGAGAAGGGCTTCTGCGAGAGCTGGGGTTCCTGTTGCTGCTGTTGCTGATGCCTGCCTCTGCTGCTGCTGCTTCTGATGAAGCTGCTGCTGTTGTTATTGTTGTTGCTGTTCTTTGTTGCTGCTGCTGCTGAGAGTGTGAGGGTGTGTGTGTGTGTGAGAGAGAGTGAGAGAGAATGAGAGATGGAAAATGAGGTGGAGAAATGAGCACACACAAAGACCCCCTTCTCACTCTCTCTCTCCTCATTAAATGAGGCATGGCAAAGGCCATGATGCCCCATGCTCTCTCTCTCTCCCCCTCTCAAAGTCAACCATGAACCAAAACACAAATTCAAAATAAAACCCTTTTTAAATTCATTTTCACCTTTAAAACTATCATGACTAATTACAACCATGACACTTAAACAATACTAAAACTAGATTAGGGAGAAATGGTTAGTTAACCATGGTTGCTAATCATGGTTTAGCCCCAAAAACAACCCTGTTATCATGCACAAGTGTGTGCAAGCCTAACAAAATTCTAATAAAATACACATTAAATAGGATAAAATATTTAAAACTTAGTTTGGTAAACTTTTTGTTAAAAACTATATATTAAAATATAATTCGCTACAAAACACATTCTAAGGTGTTACAATCTCCCCCCTTAAAAGAAATTCGTCCCCGAATTTAAAAATATACTGATACGTGTAGGTTCAAAGAGAAGATTATAACTCCCCAGATCTCGTTCGCAGCCTCCCAAGTGAATATCTCACTATACGGCTACGCCCAAGAAAACCCTTCACAGATGGCAAGACCCTTGACCGATGTCCCTCCACCTGCCGAGCCATAAACACTCATGGCTGCCGGTGAACGGAAGATCGCATCCAGCTAAATGGTCTGGTGTCAAAACATGTGAGAAAGGTCAAGAAGGTAATTGTAGAGTATCATCACAAGGAATACGGGGTGAAAATCCAATAATCTGGGCGGAAGTGCCAAATTAAAGGCAACGAAACTAACTCGCTTATAGGATCTCAGAAGGACCTAAATCCTGGGACAAGCTTCCCAAAATCCAACACGTCATTCATCGGAAAGTCCGTAGGAATACATGATTTGTCACTGCGCACTCAAGCCTGCAACCATCACAGTCGCATAAGACATCTGTTTGCAATGGACAATTTCCATCCTGACCTGAATGAATTGGATCATCTCCGAAGTCTATAGACATAGCTGGGGTCCAAAATCCTACTTACGCAGAGTCAGAAAACAACAGGCTGGCGATCGACACGACCTAACCCCTAAGCCTAAGGGTGGCCAATTGGAGTGTCTCCTGATAATAGCTATCGAAGGAGAACCCTAACGATGGCGAGTGACGATCCCCAACTGTTGACGACCAACAAAACAAACACACAACTTAACAAAAACAACTGAGCACATTGAGTATAACCGGACGACAAAAATCCGAATGGAGTCACACCCTGACCAAACTTGGGTAGAAACCATAACGAAATTCGTGGAGATCTGCTCCCATTCCTACTTCGGAACGGTAAAAGGTTGCAACTCTCCAGCCGGCCTCAGATGCTCGACTCAAGCACACAACAAGACTGACACCTTGAAACGAAACCTGAAACTTCTTTTTACATCCCTATCCACTCGTAACTATCTCACAAGTCACGCCAAAGCTGGTGGAACTTGAATGCATAAAGAGAGTTGACAGATGTGCATGTTCTAGGATTACACGTTTCTACCCGATGATGTCAGGTACACAAACGCGTCCCTAACTTAGCACACCATTGTCACAATTCAAGGTCTCTGAATTATTACCCAGCCGAATATGCTCAAGTATCTCTAATGTACGAGTATCGACGGGCAGTGTCTCGCGAAAACGATTTAAGGGAAGTGGTCGGGCGCGGACATGAGCAAGCTGTCCCCTCCGTAGAGACGAAGTTAAGCTATACTCAACGATCACACAAAAACTGTAAATCTGCAGAAGACTAACACAACAATCCAAATCCGCTGCAGGAAGATGTACATTAAGCTCTAGTGGTCCATGGAAAATCTGACACGACTCTCAAACAAGTAGTGTCTCTAAATTTCCAACGCAAAACCACCGCGGCCATCTCCAGATCATGAGTGGAATATCCTTCTCGTACTTCCTCCAAATGTAGGGAAGCAAAAGTGATGACTCTGTAGGGTCACATCAGTACACCCTCGAGCCCAGTCAAGAAACATTACAGTTAAACAACAAAGTCGCCCGAACCAAAAGCAAAGAAAGACTGATGCAGTTGTTAACAGAATCTTCAACTGCCGAAAACTCCGTACACATGCCTCAGTCCAAAGAAAAGAAACTTCCCTTCCAGTCAATTAAGTCGACGGTGCAGCACTACTCTAGAAATCCTGCATGAAACGGCGGTAAAAACCTGCTAAGCCCAACAATCTGCGGATCTCCGTCCTGCACACAAGTCTGGGCCTAAGCTGTACGGCCACGATCTTCTTCGGAACCATACAAAACCGTCTCCCGTGACTACAAGACCTGGGAGTCAACACAAACAAGCCTGAAGAAACACTCTGAGAATTTAGCAACTGCTGGTGCTCTCCCAGTATCTGCATAACAAATCCTCAAGTGCTACTACTATCCCTCAAGACACATTAGAAAGACTAGGATGTCGTATATAATACAACAAAACTGGTCGAGGAACGGCCTGCAGAAATCTGGTTCATCATATCTACGAATGCTGCTAGGGCAACAGTGAATCCAACGATTCACAAAAACACACAAAGCCCGTAGCACTCACAAGGAAGTCTTCGGAATGCCGTCACTCCGAATCCGCAATAATGATGACCTGATCCCAAACAAACTTAGAAAATGTCTCGCACTCTGGAGCTGATCGAGGAAATCGTCACGGCGAGGTGAAGGATACATATCCGCACCGTAAGCCGGTTCAATTGACAATCCGTCGATACGCAACCCTAAACTGCCGTGTTTCTCCTTGACAACAGAAATAGGAGCTTCCAAATGCGAAACACTCAGACGCACAAAACTCCCCAAATCAAAACTCTGCAGCTGATCCTTTAGCTCCCAAGCTTCGCCGGCTCATCCGGAACAACGTCGGAAAAACTCTCGCACGAAAGAAACCCGGTCCAACAATCCCACTGTGGCTCCGGTATCACGAATGCACGCCAAGAATCCACGACATCTCCTCAGTAGCCGACTAGCGAAGAAGGCTGAATTCAAGCTGTAAGAGGCGGCACAACTATCCACCTGTACAACAAGAACTGACTTGCCGGGGAAAACAAAACCTAACTTGCTTCCCCACGGTAGTCCACAGACGCCTAGCACGCAATTAACCAATCCGTGCCCAGGAGAACGTCAAATCCAACATCTCTAGAAGGATCAAAACGACGGACGAATCTCTATCTCCCATCCGATTGGCACAAAACTGAAATACGTGTCGCGCAACAAAAGAATCGCTGTCAGAAGTTAACACCACTACGACTAATCTACCCAACCACGGCACAAGCAAGAAAACAAACGAATACATGGAAAGAACATATAAATCAAGGGTACCTGAAAACTCCACATTGGACGTCTGCGCGTCCCGATGAGTAGAAGCAAACTCCTGTGTCTGCCCTCTACTCATAGCTGGATGAACTCCTCTGGTAGACTGAGCCCTCTGAGCGAATCTTCCACGTCCACGGCCTCTCTGAAAACGATCCTGACGAGGTGCCAAGGAACAATCCCTGACGAAGTGCTGAAGGCTCCCGCATCGAAAACATCCACGTGCTGACTGCTGACCATCCTGGGGATGAGAGCTGAACGACTGTCCTCGTCCTAAGCCTCTGCTACTCCCGCGACGGCCACAAAATCTGTCTCGACGACAAAACCTCTGTCTCTGGGCTGGTACGCTGGTACGAGTCCTCCACTGTCCTGGAATATGTGCCTCGTCCACTGGAGCTGCAACCACTGGTGCTATGTAGGTGACGGACTGCTGCATACTGATCGTAAGGGACAGCTGAGTAACAGGGATGACAACCTCCTGTCGTAGCTCCCGAACGACGTCAACTAAAGAACTCATCGTCTAGCGGAGGTCCTGCATCTCTACCAAAAGTCTATCCATAGTATAGATCGTAGGCTGGTCCGTCTGCACCTGTGCAACTAGAGTGCTATCCTGGTCAGTACTCGTCTCACCCGAGCCAACTCTGACCTCGGCCCTCGCTGCATCACTCTGAGTCCCCATAGTCATCGGCGGCAAGGCTATAAATAGATATAAGATGAGATTCGATAAGAATAAGGAAATCGAATCTCAAGGATATGAAATCATCAAGGAAGGAATTTCAAGAAAATTTGTACTTAGGTCACTTAATGCGAAGTACCGCACCGTGGGTATGCTGCAAACATACACACACTACGTTACTTTGCTTAAGCTACCACTCCATCATACTAAGGTCATCCTACACTCCGAAAGGTAAAACCTAACGCTCTGATACCAACTTTGTCACGACCCAAAATTGGCCCGTGACGGCCCTAATACTACGCAACGCCCTAAGACGTTACGTAGTAAAAGAAAGCCAAAACCCAGAAGTCTAAACCATAAAAATACGGAAAAGATAATTTAAGTTTTGAAACATTGAAATCGCAACCCAAATTCTTTAAAAGTCTTACTTCTTTCTTTAAAATTTGGCAACACCCTTTTTTGTAAAAATCAGCCAAGATGAATATGATACAAATATACGACGCCGTAGAGAAGAAATAAAGACAGTAGAGAGAAAGCTGTATAAAAAGACAACAAATCCACAATAATACACAAATACGTCCTCACCAAGTCTCTAAGTCAACAATACAATAGTAGATGGAGAGTACAAAATACAACGAATGTACAATATGAAATACAGATAATCATCTAACCCACCTAAGCAAAAAGGTACTGTGAGCTGATGCAGTATCTGTAGCAAAAGATGATAGCTGAATAGCTGAATAGAGAAATAGCCTGTCTCGACTACTCTGGGGAACAACATGAAACACCTGTGGCACAACGGGGGTGAGTTGCCAACTCGTGAATAGTATAAAACATATGCAGGTAATCGCAGGAATGCACGTACAGCATGAATCTAAGATAAGCGATTACGGTAATAACATGTCATGCAAATGCTGAATAAAGGAGAGTACACTAGCAGGTACAATCAATATGTGAAGCAATAGTAACATGACAATAATATGCAATAACCATGCAGTAGGGATATGAGAATGTAAATATGCAACTAACATAAGGGTATACTAACAGGTACTACCAATATATGAAACTGTGCATAAAATAGATAAGGGTGAGGTATAGGGTGGAATATGTCATTTCCACGGAAACCTGACATCGTGGCAGGATCACAATCCATCAAGACACTCAAATCCCAAATCCTCAAATCAGCCCCCATACTGGGCTCTCACATCATATAAGTCTCACATCACCTCAATGTACAATATCGAATAGCTCCCCTATATCTCGAATGTACAAATCAACAATCTCATTCATATCCAATATCCAATGTCAATGAATCACCTATATCCAAAGTCGAATCTCAAGTAAGTGTCTAACATCCTAAAGGTAAATACATAGAAATAAGTATGATGGGGGCAATACACATATATTAGCGTCCCATTCCACTAATATTGGTGTAAGGGTATATATAACAACGGCTAAATCCCCTGTTATATATACAAAGGTGTTAAAGAAATATCATGAAAACAGTGTGCTAAGCATCGACACAGAAATCCTGACCACGTATCATACGCTATCCCGAAAGCACGAGTGCCTAGCTCTGACCCTCGCCTTTCGACGTATGCATACGTACGTGACTCCAAGCGGTGTCTCCGTGATCCCCCACCGAGTCATGGGTACTGTCACCGGTAGGTACTCGCCCGCTTCCAAGCTCAATCGGCAAAATCCATCGTTCTTCTTGCCGAGGGGAACCATACCGGGCCCCACCATGTGCTCTCATACGGCAACCACACCTCGTATGTAGTATATAATCAGCACCGATAAAACTCATGGTGGACGCGCAAATTTCATCTCAAGGAAACCGGGTTCTTCAATGTATGCATAATTTCATGAACTCCCGCGGTTCCCAAATCCAGAAATCATCATGTGAAATCCAAATAACAATGCGCAAATCCAGGAATACATATATGCGATATATCAGAAATACGAGCATATAAATAAGAATATGTAGCTGAAACCAGATGTATGCGAAACCAATAAGGTACAGCTAAATAACATCAGTAACTGTAAATATTCGACATCAACTGAATATGTGTATAACATACAGGTGTAGCAATGTATAGGTATCTACCTATAAGAACTGATGTCATATACCCCCCAGGGTATAAGAAGAATATGAGTAAGATATCCCTCCCGGTATACGTAAAATATCTAAAAGGTATACTTGTAGCTGTATCGCAAGGTGTAAATGTACCTATCACTAAAGGTATGATACACTATAGGTATACCGGTAGCTAGATGTCATGCGTGGTAAGCAATAGTATCTATAATGGTTAGTGTGTGACATGGCAATTATTGACGGTGTGTGTGTAGCATACAATCCGTGCTCGTGCAACATGAACCGTCAATAATGTGTGCAGTGCCCTACGGCTGCTAGTCACAGTATATAACTATATCAAGGAAATAAAGTAAAGGCGCAATTCTATAATGACGTAGAATGTGCGACAGGTATTTGAATCCTAGCCCAGACGCATAACGCCATGCGGGCGATTCCCCTGTAGATGTTAAATCAACTCACCTACACTCCACGCTAGGTGAATCCTACCATCTGCTCCCCCTGTAGCCGTGTCCGTAGTTCCTGCCTGCAAACCTGCAAATACGACATGAAATCATATATAAGCCAAAATATTCCACGAAACGCGATATCGAACCAAAACGAGAAACTCGCGTCGCGAACTAAACGCGTGTGTGCACGATACACTGAATCGTGTGTGTACGCGTCTAAAACCATCGCGACACGCCGCGATACGCTGGATCACAGAACCCACTCACGTATCGCGCGTATCGCGCAAACACAACGGACACCAAAAACGATATATTGGCCCAGATTTTCCTACAGGTCAAAAATTACAAAACTAGACATGCCAAAGCCCTAGACAACACAGAATAGAAACCTACACAAAACCCCAGCATCCCAACCCCCTACTTGGCCGCAAATTGCGGCCAAAAGCATGAAATTGGCGGCCACTGTTTGGAGTTAGGGCTTCGTGCTCGGGTGGTGGTATCTAGACCTAGTGTACATGTCCCAGTCTTCTCAATTTCACTCTGTAAGGTCCGGGTCCAAAGCAGCTCTCAAATGTCACAACTATCGCTTTAAAACACCAATTTTGCACAAAAAGGAAAACCTATGGTATTTTAGTGTAATCTGGGGATTTCTCAGTTGAAGTGGCCCTATTAGCACTTAAATAAACTAGGGTAGCTAACACAATCCACAATTTCCCAAAATTCCAGTTAAACACCATAATCTAGCACTAAATTAGCTAATTTAACACTAACCGACACCAATAAGCATACAAGCTAGGAAAAGGAGATAAGGGTTCAGAAAATATACCCTACTGGACCTTAAAGAGCCCTAGAAGGCAGGTGAAGAAGTGGAGAAGGGATTCTGCGAGAGCTGGGGTTCCTGTTGCTGCTGTTGCTGATGCCTGCCTCTGCTGCTGCTGCTTCTGATGAAGCTGCTGCTGTTGTTATTGTTGTTTCTGTTCTTTGTTGCTGCTGCTGCTGAGAGTGTGAGGGTGTGTGTGTGTGAGAGAGAGAGAGTGAGAGAATGAGAGATGGAAAATGAGGTGGAGAAATGAGCACACACAAAGACCCCCTTCTCACTCTTTCTCTCTCCTCATTAAATGAGGCATGGCAAAGGCCATGATGCCCCATGCTCTCTCTCTCTCTCTCCCCCTCTCAAAGTCAACCATGAACTAAAACAAAAATTCAAAATAAAACCCTTTTTAAATTCATTTTCACCTTTAAAACTATCATGACTAATTACAACCATGACACTTAAACAATACTAAAACTAGATTAGGGAGAAATGGTTAGTTAACCATGGTTGCTAATCATGGTTATCCCCAAAAACAACCCTAGTTATCATGCACAAGTGTGTGCAAGCCTAACAAAATTCTAATAAAATACACATTAAATAGGATAAAATATTTAAAACTTAATTTGGTAAACTTTTTGTTAAAAACTATATATTAAAATATAATTAGCTACAAAACACATTCTAAGGTGTTACAGCGTGCCACATGTGAGGCGTTGGCTTGACCCTTCTACGGCTGGATCACCGGTATTGTGACATATTCTGGGATTATTTGAACTCCGCTCAAGTGTTGAGAACTTTAGGAAATTTTGGGTATTTGATTATCTGTTCGAAAAGTTTAATACTGTCTATTTATCTGGAATGTGATACAATATGTGGAATTCATAGAGTTAGGCTTGAAATGCGAAGTATGTGATATTTCGGATTTACGATGTCTAAAGTGATTATGGATTCCTAATATTGTAGTTTTACACTTTCTTTTCTGTGACCGTAAGTGTAATATGTGATATCGCCGGTTTCGTTGCTATATGTCAACGACAATTGGGATGCGCATATTTACTTACGTTGATGATATGTGATATTATGTGTTGCTGTGATGTGTTATATTGGATCGTCGTGTTCTGAATAGCCGGGGGTTTTATGTGAGATGGGGTTTTTTATTTTCATTCATGTAAAATTCATTTGTAATGTAATATTCTTTTTTGGGGCACTTCCAGGTTGAGGTTGATGTCACCCTTGTATATTATTTACTTTTCCGCATTAGGTAGACCCAAGGAGGGGAGCACAAGTAACCGGGTTCTAGGGTCCAGTGGGAGGCCATCTCGAGGAGTCGAGACCGGGTCTCCTAACCCTAGAATTGGCAGTGTTACTTGCCGCTCTCGTAGGGGTCTTGGGATGTGGGTTTGGCTATTCGTCGCGACCGTGGAATCCGTGTTTTATACAGGCTCGTATTGAAAATACGGACGTCCTAGTATATCCAATATTTCATATATGTTCTTCTGCTGCAATGTTCTGTGATGAGATCATATTACTGCCTGAGACGAATGCTTATACTATATATATATGCTGATATATAAATATTACTGCTTTCGTTTCTTCTGTGATGCTTAGGAAGCATAAGCTGATAGGATTTATTAATGAGATTAATAAAAAGAAAAGAAACCTAAAGATGTAGAATCAAAACTTTATAAAAAGGGTAGCTACAGTTTTGCTTTGCACAGTGATATATATGATATGTCCTGCACCTTATTCGATGAGGAAAGAGCCGACGATCCCTTCACCGGGAGTGACCTCTTTAGCGAAACTGGTAGATGCTACAAAACTCGGTTTGTCTTTTGATTGCTTTTAGAGTTTTGCTTTGCACAGCGGTATATATGATATATCCTGCACCTTATTCGATGAGGAAAGGGCCGACGATCCCTTCACCGGGAGTGACCCTTTTAGCAAAACGAGAAAAGCCTAAAAAACACTCCATTTAAAAATCACTCGATTCTACGACGATATCATGTTCATTACGCTCAGGGTTTTCTGAAAAACCTGCGTAGCCCTCCGACATTTCAGATAGGTAATACTTAGTATTCGTGCTACGTTTGTTGGCTTTCGTCAAGGCGTAGTGTGCGGTAGCTAAATATTACTTATCTGTTACATATGATGAGATTGGGTTAGGGTAGTCGTGCGACTTTGTTGGCTTTCGTCAAGGGACGTACGGCTGGGTTTAATTCAATCAAGAAATGTTCGGGTTGAACTTGACTAGCGGACTATGGTTTGTTGGCTTTCGTCAAGGTCATAGAACGTTAGGGGCAAAATGTTATCGGGAATTTCAAGTGTTGAAATTTGCAATGAGATTGCATACCTTCTATGAGATAGTTGGATCCCGATACCCACTGCGAGTAAGTGTTACTCCTGGGAGAGTTTTACACAGGACAATTAGTCATTCAAGTAGGTGTCTAGAAAAGTGTTAACGGGGTTACGCCTCTGGGAAAACGAGGTTTACTTTAATTAGGTCCGTGCGAAAGCACGGGGAACCTCCCTCAAAGTACCGACACTGATCTGGCCGAAAGATTGACGAAATTGTAGGGTGTAATTAATCCCGGCTAATCTTACCTTTTAGGGTTTGAAGGTAGATTTGATAAAAACAGTGGGAGACATCCTGATTAGATAAGATAATAACCAATCTAATCTTGCAAGAGCATACGCTAAAGTGTTTTCTTTTCTCTCTCTCCAGGTAGCGACCATGTCAGGCCATAATCAAGATAATAATATGGATGTATTGACTAAACCCGATTATTGTACTGAGCAAGGGAACGTTGGACCCGTTCTTTCTTATAAGAGTTATAAGACTGAACAGGAAACAGGAGAATATCTGGATTCTCAAGCCGCCCAAAAGAACATGCATGTTGATGCATCTTCTTCGGGTGTGTTAGTTATTGAGAACTGTTTCTCAGTTCACCCTACGTCCTGGGTATTAGATACCGGATCAGGATCCCACATATGTAAATTGTTACATGGGTTACGAAAAGGTAGAGAACTGGGAAAAGGTGATCATTCCGTTCAAGTAGGGAACGGTGCAAGTATTGTAGCCAAAGCAGTTGGCGAATATCACCTTGTATTACCAAGTCGTAATACGCTGATTCTGAATGAGTGTTATTATATACCGAATATGATGTGCAGCATTATATCAGTTTCTTTATTAAGTAAAGAAGGATATAATTTTGTAGTACAGGATAATGTTATGAACATCTTCCTAAATCAAAAGTTGATTGCATCAGGCTCGTTACATAATGGCATATTCATTCTCAATCAAAATATAGTCCTCAATATACAAAATACACACAAGAGGAAAAGTTCAGAAATGAACGAATCCTACTTATGGCATTGTAGACTTGGTCATATCAATGCGAAACGACTGGCTATGTTACATAAGGATGGTTATTTGAATCCGTTCGAATTATCATCTTATGATACTTGCCATTCATGTCTCAAAAGAAAAATGACCAAAGCTCCGTTTAGTGGACACGGAGAAAGAGTTACCGAACTCTTAGGACTGGTACATAGTGATGTATACGGTCCCATGTCTACGCATGCCAGGAACGGTTCTTCCTACTTCATTACATTCACTGACGATCTCTCTAGATACGGACATGTGTTTCTGATGAAACACAAGTCTGAAGCTTTTGAGAAATTCAGAGAATATAAGCACGAAGTAGAGAACCAAACGGGCAAAAGTATTAAGATCCTTCGATCTGATCGAGGAGGTGAATACTTAAGCAGTGAGTTCCTAGATTATCTAAAAGAGAAAGGGATTCTCTCTCAGCTTACTCCTCGTTATACACCATAGCACAATGGTGTATCGGAACGAAGAAATCACACCCTATTAGATATGGTGCGCTCTATGATGAGCGAGGCTGAGTTGCCTATTTCCTTCTGGGGGTATGCGCTTGAGACAGCCATACACCTATTGAATATGGTTCCTGCCAAATCAGTGCCTACCACTCCATATGAGATATGGAAAGGGAAGAGACCATCTCTTAATTATGTTAAGATATGGGGTTGTCCAGCCTATGTCAAAAGACACAATCCGGACAAACTCGAGGCAAGATCTGTCTTGTGTAAGTTTGTAGGATATCCTAAGAACTCACAAGGGTATATCTTCTACCACACTGAGGAATAAAAGGTGTTTGTTTCTAAACATGCCACCTTTTTGGAAAAGGAATTTCTTGGAAAAGAAATTTGTGGCAAGGAGGTAGAACTGGAAGAGGTTCCAGCAACACAAACTATAACAGAAGACTTGGTAAAACCAGAGGATTCAGTAGTACCCGACGAACCCCAGCCGCTCCGCCGATCTAGTAGGGTTTCTCGTCCACCTGAGAGATACTACGGTTTTCTCATTGATGGTTGAAGCGAGGACTGCATCATGGATGATGATGAACCGACTAGTTTCGAGTAGGCCATCACGAGTGGTGACTCTGTGAAATGGCTGGATGCAATGCGATCTGAGATGGAATCCATGTACACCAACAAAGTATGGACTTTGGAAAATGCTCCTGAAGGGGTAAAACCCATAGGGAGCAAGTGGATCTTTAAAAAGAAATTTGGTGTAGATGGAAAAGTTGAGACATTCAAAGCTAGACTTGTAGCAAAGGGTTTTCGTCAATGACCAGGTGTGGATTATGACGAAACCTTTTCTCCAGTGGCTATGCTTAAGTCCATTCGGATCTTACTTGCCATTGCTGCATACCATGACTACGAAATCTGGCAAATGGATGTTAAGACCGCCTTTCTAAACGGTGATTTAGAAGAGTGCGTGTACATAACTCAGCCAGAGGGCTTCATAGATAGTGGGAGCAGCGGAAAGGTATGCAAGCTGCTTAAATCCATTTATGGGTTAAAGCAAGCATCGCGGAGTTGGAACATCTGTTTTGATGTTGTAGTCAAAGAGTTTGACTTCATCAAAAATATAGATGAACCTTGTATCTATAAGAAGGTAGCAGAGGGTAAGGTTGTCTTCCTCGTATTGTACGTAGATGACATACTCTTGATAGGAAATGACATTCCTATGCTGCAATCAGTCAAGCTCTTCTTATCACAGAGATTCTCAATGAAAGATCTAGGTGATGCCTCCTGCATATTGGGAATCATGATCTATAGAGATAGATCTAAACGGATACTGGGATTGTCCCAATCCAGGTATATTGACACCATACTAAAGAGGTTTAGTATGGAAGAATCCAAGCGTGGGAACCAACCCACGATCTCTGGACTCACTCTCTCCAAAGAGATGTCTCCCAAGACTGATTTGGAGAGAGCTCGCATGCAAGGGACACCCTATGCTTCGGCAGTAGGCTCTATCATGTATGCGATGCTATGTACCAGAACCGATGTAGCATACTCACTAAGTGTAGTGAGTCGGTATCAAGCAGATCCTGGAGAGAGTCACTGGACAGCTGTGAAGAACATTCTCAAGTACTTACGAAGGACTAAGGAGATGTTCTTGGTGTATGGTAACGGAGAACTCCAGGTGGAGTCCTTTACCGATTCCAGCTTCCAAAGTGATAAGGACGACTCTAAGTCGCACTCGGGATTTGCCTTTACCCTCAATGGAGGGGCGGTATGTTGGAAGAATTCCAAACAGGATACCGTTGCAGACTCGACGATGGAGGCTGAATACATCGCTGCCAACGATGCTGCCAAAGTGGCTGTCTGGATAAAGAAGTTCATTAGTGAACTTGGAGTGGTTCCATCCATTGAGCATCCAATACCTCTGTATTGCGATAACAATGGAGCTGTGGCTTTGGCCAAGGAACCCAGATCCCATCAGAAGTCCAGACATATTCTGAGGCGGTATCACCTGATCAGGGAGATAGTTGATCGCCGGGAGATTGAGGTCAGGAGAGTAGATACGAAGGACAACACTGCGGATCCACTCACGAAGGCTATTCCCCAGATACAGTTTGAGAGATTATTCGGGATGCTAGGTATGAGATTCTACAGCAGCTGGCCTTAGTGCAAGTGGGAGATTGTTAGTTATGTATATGCCCTAGAGGCCATTGTTGTACATATGATGTATATTATGATGGATGCTTAGATATATACAGAGAGGACTTTCTTGCTCGTCATGATAGTATGCTATTTGGTTTCACTTTATCTTAACATGTTGACTTGTATTGGTTTACTGTTTTTCTCTCACATGTTGATAAAGCCTTTAGGATCTGTACTCGACTACTGGGATTATGATGAGATCATACTAGTGGGGCCATAGTAGTCGATGAGTACATCCTATAACTGTTCCTAGTCGAGGGTATATCGAGACAGGGCATCGATACACCAGAGTAGACTAGCGTATACGCATCTTGACCCATATGATGGGCGATGGATGATCTCATATCCATCGGTGTTTGACATCAGAGATGGTGTACGGGTGCTCAGTGGAGACTGAGTACACTGGACGGACTCACCGAGAACTCCCAGATGGTGATATACCACACATCAGATGGCAGTTCTCTGGTGACACTGGTACAGGGTAGTCTGTAGACCCGAGATCGTCATAGAGTCTTGTGTGATTCCCACTGTGCTTTGATTTCCACCTTACCACGTCCAAGAGGGCGTGCAAAATGGTGGCTTTTGGGTACAGTCCCGAATCACATGGAGGCAATGAGCGATAGGAGGGGATTCGTCTCTCCCGGTATAGGGAGTTGATGTTGTGCAGTGTTCGATTGGCTATAACTGGAAGTCCCTGGCCAGGGCTGATATAAAGATTTACTGGTAAGTGTTACTAGTAGTTTCTCGACCCGTTATGAGCCACACATCGACACGACTTATCGGTTACTAGGGTCTGACGTTTACCACCCCTAGACTTGATATGCGACATATCAGATGAACAGACCGGACTGTACGGGAGTGTTATTGATTGGATTCACAGGAGAACGCACAGGCTAGCTTGTTGATCTTCTGATCGCTCAATACCTGGGTGGCTGTTACGTTTAGCTGACCGCTTGCAGCTTGTGGGTGTTTGATATGATCATCACCTGCTACCGGCGTATTGACGATTCTTTAGAGTCCTATACAGAGGTTTCTTGGCTCAGGCGAAACGGAGTAGAGGCACATATGTGATATGTGCAGGACCGAGAATAATGCGATATGAGATACCGTATTATATTCTCGCGATATTTAGATATGAACCGGGTCATCGGATCAAGTGTTGATTCGATGAATCGGTACATGATATATTAGTCGGTAATATTCGATATAGCCGGATCGTCGGATAAGTGTTGATTCGATGATTTAATTATAATAATATATATGATATATTGTATTACATTATCTAATATTGGCTCGCTTTATTATTTCATTTTCTCACTGGATGATACATTGATATATATGCGATATATGTTAATTGTATTATTTTCTTTTGTTGCAAATATATAATATATATGTGATATATATTATTGTGACATGATATGGTTTATTATTAAACATGTTTAAGGATGATTAAAAGGGATTAGGGTTAGCTTCTTCTTGCACCTTCTAGAAGCTTTGTTTTTGTCATGCTTAAGATATTATGGTTGATATTTTTGCATGACTCATAACTTAACCTAACCAAACCCTAACTCTAGTTTATTCTCTACAAACTCTTAGCCACTCATCCTTGACCATGGTTGATATATCAATCATATAGTTTTCTTTTCTATTCATCACAAAAGGAATGATCATTATCATTTTCCATTATCAACTTCTTCTCTCTTGATTTTGAGCTCACTAGAAATTCCATTTGTGATGATAAATTGTGAGAAAGTGAATTAAAAAGAAAGCATAAATACTACTCCTTCATCCTCATCTCATCTAGCCCATGAGATTAGTGTGTTCATCTCTTTACAGTGAGAAAGCTTGAGTTATTGAAACTTCGACGTAGATCATCGGAGATTTGGAACACTTCAAGCTAGCATGGATCGTTCGAGTCGTGGAGCCTCTCTTGAGTCCGGGAGATCGAGGATCGCGGCGAAGGGACTTCTACTCGGAGCTTGTGAAGAGAAGGAGCGGACTACAAAGGTTGTAATCCCTCACACTTAGATAAAAAGATGTTATCTTGCATGCTTAACCCTAATAATCTAGCAAGGATCCCGGCTTTGGGTTGTTCGGCACGTCTAAATTTTTATCCGGGCATGTTTGATGCCTTATGAACCTTCACAAGAGTGCCTAGGAACCCTACAGTTGACTGTGAGATGTGCAGGCACCATGGAACCACCACACAAAACCCTAGCCCCTAACTCCAAAGTACGGCCGCCAATTTATCCCTTCTGGCCGCAAATTGCGGCCAGAGCAGGAGGAAACTGTCTCGAATTTTGTGCATGGCCCTATTTCCTCTAGTCTTGACCCTGGGTATGTTTAGTTTTGACTGATTCCAGTTAGGGTAAAATCTGGGTTGATTTGCTTGAGTTGGTGTATGATTTACGACTTGTTTTAGCATGGATTTTGGTATTTGGTGATTCATTCCTGTCGGGTGGCATTTGGACGTCAACGACAAGTGGATATTGATCGTGTTTACATGCGAGACGATAGGTTTTTACCTATGCGAGTAGCGTGTGCTATTTTGGTTTCCGATGTGATTTTCATGTGCTTTAGCGTTGTGATATACTTGTAGGTACCCTACGTGATGTTGAGGCAAAGAAGATGAAGATGGCGACATCGGCACCGATACATGAGAAGCAAGGTGAGTAGATTATATCTACGGGGAGAAGTCGGGTGGATGGCGTATAGCACCCCCGCAGTCCGTGGTGATGTATACGAATACGTATACACACATATATTTATTATGTGTTGTTTAGGATTATTGATGTTAATAATGGATTATTGGTGATAAGGATGTATTGGTTTAGTATAGTGCGGAACCCTAGAGTAGTGGTTGCACCCGCACATACACGTACACATATACTTGCATGCATTCTTTCATTTATCTGTGCGCATATAGAGGTGTGTATATCTACACATGGGTATGGGACTATGTGTTCATATACGGGATTGAGGATGATACATGGGATTGAGATGTGATATGATGGTAGTGATACCGGATAGGTGATGCGATGAATATGATATTGACCCGTACTCAGCTATTGGGATGCCGTACGACGATTTACCGTACGAGCTTTATATTGATATTAGATCCACACTCATGACTCGAGGATGTTATATGATACTGTATCATACGTGATACTATTGAGGCGAGATCACCGACTATATATATATATGTATATCGACTCAGATTTAGGTGGTTTCCACACCCCTCCCGATTGACTTGATTGTTGGGTTCGTAGTTCACATAGTAGGCGCTACACTAGACCCGAGTCATACTTATTTCAAAACTAACGAATCGGGGATATTTTAAAGATAGGCAAAAGGGTTTATACGGATATTTTCAAAAGACGCATCTTTTCTTAAAACACCGTAGCCCTTATTTTACCAAAAGCCCTGATTCGTCTTATTTCAAAAGGCCAGGTTGCATGATATATTTATTGGGGCAGGTTCTTTACTGTTGCGTTGATTATTCGATTCCGCATATTCATGCTATTTGCATTGCATCGCTTGTATTGTTGATATATTTCAGTCATGCTGCTAGGACACCAGCACCATTATCGATGATGCGTATGTTCCACGTACACTGTTGCCGGCTCACACACTTCATCATCGATAATTGCCATGTCACTACACTGTAGTACTGTTGCATTCAGGATATGATTCTTGCATGACAGACTGATGTGCTTACATTTCTTTTACATGTCACACACATCATGCTTGCTGATTATACGCATTGAGATATGTTGTTTCCCTGATATTTCTAGTTTTGGGAACCATGGGTGTTTAAAAAGGGAATATGTAACTGTTTTAAAACCCGGTTACCCTTGATATGATATTTCAGTGCGTCCACCATGTGTTTTCTCGGTGCTGAGAGCGACATGTGAAACCCGATTCGAGGAGGCGGATGAGGCCGATTGCGGGTACATGGTGGACCCGGTATGGTTCCCCGGGGCAAAAATGTTATTCGTGGAGTAGACGATGAGCCTGGCAGGGTGGCGAGTACCTACCGGTGATTGGTTGGACCTGGCGGTTATCCGGAGGATACTGACCAGAGTCGATAGATGGATATGGGCGTACTGCCGGGGCCGAGGGCCGATACCGCAGACAGAGCCCGTGGGCCGATCCGGACTGACGGAGCCCGATATATGAGGATTTACGTGCCGATGCTGGGCACTCCGGTTCCATGATTTTGACGTGTCGCGAGGGACACAGGTGGTTTATATCCTCATATTTCCATGCATATGCTGATGATATTTACATGCATGATAGTTATTGTCATTGGGTGACGAGTGGACGGGATCCACGTATATGCAGATTGATTTCATTGATTGTACCTCACATTTATGTTATGCTATTACCTGAGGCACTGGCACGAGTACTTGGCACTACACTCATGTATAGAGATTACATTGCCAGTTTAGCATGTTTCAGACTTATTCATATTGAGGTTTATATTTATATCTGATCGTATTGACCTAGGATGGGTCATACATTCGATCTCTGCTTGTAGATATTTTCTATTCACGAGTTGGCAACTCATCCCCGTTGTGCCACAGTCCTTGCAGGTTTTTGCCGTACATATTCCATAGCGGCATTTCTGGCACACTGCTTCCATATGGGAGACTTGCGTTGGTAGGTGGGTTCTTTTGTATCAGAACCGCCATTGTTCCTGTATTACTCATTGTATCTAGAATTCCATCAACCAAAACTTGTATATTGTTTCAGACTTAGAAAACAGTGTAGTATTATTTCGACCTTAGAGTCGCGCTTATAGTATTACGGTTTTCTGGCTGTTTTGAGTTTCTTTTTGGGTTTTGATCCTCGCCCTTTGGCGTTGTATATTATTATTGCTTGCGTGGTTGTGACCGTCGATTGACGAAGAGCTAGCTCCCGCTTGGGGATGCCTTTTATCATTTCATATATATTATTCTTGTTGTACCCCGTTTGGGGCCAGTTTTTACAAAGGAAACTCTGCCGAAATTTTCAGGAAAAGTTGCACATTTTAAAAATGCATATTCGGCTTAGTTATTTAAAAACTTGATTTTCGAAACGTGATTTCTTTACTTCTTAAAACCAGTTTTCCTTATTTACTCTTTAAATGGTTTTAGATTTCTGGGCTTTTGGCTTACTTGGATCAGATGGGGTCCTATAGACTTCATATGGTTCAAGGGCCAGTCACGTGCTCTTTCGGGTCGTGACACCAGGACTGGTTCTTTGTACTTCATTACATTTTCTGATAATCTATCAAGATTCAGCCATATGTTCCTGTTGAAACATAAGTCCGAAGTTTTTGAGATATTCACAGAATATAAGTTGGAAGTAGAGAACCAAAATACGGGTATAAGTATTATGTCCTATGATAAGATCAGGGAGGAGAATACTTGTGCATGGAATCCTTGGGTTGTTCTAAATGAAAATGACATTCTCTCTCAGTATTACTCCTCTGAATACACCACAGTACAACGGTGTATCGGGGCGGAGCAATCGCACAATATTAGATATGGTGTGCTCTATGATGAGTATTACTGAGTTACCTATTTTCTTTTGGGGTTGTGCACTTGAGAAGCTGCATACCTATTGAATTAGGTTCGAATCAAATCAGTGCCTACCACTCTATAAGAGATATGGTATGGGAATAACCCATCTCTTAAGCAAGTTATGATTTGGGATTGTCCGGCCTATGTCAAAAGCAAAATTCGGACAAGATCGAGGCAAGGTCAGTTCTGTAGAACTGGAAAGGTTCCAGCTATACAAAACTGCAGCTGATGATGTGACAGAACCAAAGGATTCAATAGTCTCCAACGAACCTCGGCCTCTCCGCCGATCTAGCAGGGTTCTTCATCCGCCTGAGAGATACTTTAGTTTCTCGATGATAGTGGGAGCAAGGATTGCATCATGAGATGATGACCCAACTAGTTTCGAGCAGGTCATCGAGAGTAGGGACTCTGTAAGAATGGCTGGATGCTTAGCGATCTGAGATGGAATCTATGTACACCAGCAAAGTATGGACTTTGGTTGCGATATCTGAAGGGTTAAATCCCCATCAGGAGCAAGTATATCTTGAGAAGATTACTTGGTGTAGATGGAAAAGTTGAGACTTTCAAAGCTAGACTTGTTAATGGTTTTCATCAACCAGGCATGGATAATGATGAAACCTTTTCCAGGGACTATGCTTAAGTCCATCAAGATCCTACTTGCCATTGCTACATACCATGACTACGATATCTGGTGGTTGGGTGCCATGACTGCTTTTCTAAAATTATGATTTAGAAGAGAACGTCTATAAGAACACAGCCAGAGGGCTTCGTAAACAGTGGGAGCAGCGGAAACGTGTGCAAGTTGGTTTACAGGATAAAGCAGGAATCGCGGAGTTGGAACATCTGTTTTGATGTAGTCAAAGAGTTTGACTTCATCAAAATGGTAGATGAACCTTGTATGTACAAAAGGGTAGTATGGAGTATGGTAATGATCCTCGTAGAGTACATGGGTGACATACTCTTGACAGGAAAGGAGTTTCCTATGCTACGATCGGTCGATCTCCTTTTATCACATAGATTCTCCATATAGGATCAAAGTGATACCTCCTAAATCCTAGGTTTTGGATCTATGAGATAGATCTAAATGGATGTTAGGATTCTCACTAGTTATAGTGAGATGGTATCAGTTGATCCTGGGGAGAATCACTGGAAAGGTTCCAGGGTGATAAGGACGACTGAATGTCAGTCGCAGGCATTGTCTTTACCCTCAGTGAAGGGACGGTATGTTGGAAGAGTTCCAAGCTAGATACCGTGGCAGACTAGACGATAAAGGCTGGTAACATCGCTATTAAAGATACTACCAAAGAGGCTGTTTGGGTGTATATTGGTTCATAAGATGAACTAGGTTCCTGCCATTGTATGACAATGGAAGTGTGGCTTTGGCCCAGGAACCCCGATCCCATCAGTGACCTAGACATATTCTGATGAAGCATCACCTGATCATGGAGATAGTTGATCTCCAGGGTGATCGAGGTTAGGAGAGTAGACTCAGATGACAACACGGCGGATCCACTCACGAAGGCCTTTTCCCAAAGAGAGACTTTTATGGGATGGTTGAGTATTAGATACTGCAACCACTGCTACAGATGGCCCTAGTGTAAGTGGGAGATTGTTAGTTATATGTATGCCCTAGAGGCCATTACTGTACATTGGATGTATATTGTAGTGGATGCTGGGACATATATAAGTAGGACTTTCTTGCTCGACATGATAGTACGCTATCTGGTTGCTCTTTATCTTAACATGTATACTTGTTGTCTCTCTATTACATGTTGATAAAGCCCTTAGGATGTGTACTCGACTTCCAGGACTATGATGCAGATCATACTAGTGGGGCCTGGGTAGTCCATGAGTACATCCTTCAATGTTCCTAGTCGTGGGAATATCGAGACGGGGCATCGATATTCCAGAGTAGACTAGCGTATATCTTCTCGACTCATGTGATGGGCGATGGATGATCCCATATCCATTGGTGTTTGACATCAGAGATGGTATGCGGGTGCTCAGTGATGACTGGGTACACTGAATGGACTCGCCGAGAACTCCCAGATGGTATTATACCTCACGTCAGATGGCAGTTCTCTGGTGACACTGGTACAGCTTAGTCTGTTGACCCGAGATCGTCATAGAGTATTGTGTGTCTCCCACTGTGCTTTGATTTCCACCCTACCATGGCTCTATTGAGTCGTGCAAACAGGTGGTTTTTGGGTACAGTCCCGATTCACATGGAGGCAATGAGCGATAGGAGGGGATTCGTCTCTCCCGGTATTGGGGGTTGATGTTGTGCTATGCTCGACTGGCCATAACAGGAAATCCCTGGCCAGGGTTGCAGTGATATACTGGTAAGAGTTATCAGTAGTTTCATGAATGTTATGGACCTCACGTCGGCATGACTTATCGAGCTATTGGGGTCTGACGTTTACCACCCCTAGGCGAGATATGCGACATATCAGACGAACAGACCGGACTGTACGGTAAGTGTTACTGGTTGGATTCACAGGAGTGTGAGCGGGCTTGCTCGTCGATCTTCTGATCGCTCAATACCCGGGTGGCCGTTACGTTTAGCAGACCGCTTACGGCTTGTGGGTGTTTGATATGATCATCACCTGCTGCCGGCGTATTGACGATTCTTTAGAGTCCTACACAGAGGTTTCCTTGCTCAAGCGAAACGAAATAGGAGCGCATATGAGATATGTGCGGGACCGAGAGTAATGCGTGTATGTGATACCGTATTCCATTCTCGCGATGAATGTGTCGAATGGTTGTATGCGATATAACCTAGTTATCGAATCAAGGATTGTTTCGATAAGCCGATACATTGGATATTAGTCGGTTATATGCGATATGACCGGATCGTTAAATCAAGTATTGATTTAATGATTTAATGCATAATTATATATTTGATATATTACTTTGCATTAACTAGTATTGGTTCACTTTAAAAAGGATTTTCTCACTTGATTTGCACATTGTATATGTGATATATTTTTTTGTGCACTTGATTGTATCATGTTTGATGATACATGATTGTTTGTGTGTATGATTAAACCATGGTTATGCAATGGTTAGGGTTTTCATTTTCTTACTTATTCATTTATTTCTTTTGTTTATTTATTTTGGAAAAGATAAATAGTCATGGTGGCTTTCTTTGTTTGCTTGTTGAAGCTTCATCAAGCTTTGAACAAGTCCACCATTCTTGTCTCATGCTTAACCCTAACAATTCAAACTAACCATGGTTTATTCTCTACACCTAACTATGGTTGCTATATGATAAGTATTCATTTATTTTCTATTTTAGAATAATACTTATCATATTCTCTTCTTCTTCTTCTTCCTCTTCATCAACAAGAAGAAAACCTTGCCTCCATCAATGGCAACTTGAGAAAAAGAGTGAGAAATCCAATTCTAAAGTGAACCCACTTCCTATTTCTTCATCCTCTACCACTTGCCAAGTAGTATAGGGTGTTTTCTTCAAAAGTTTCATGACTTGGTGAAGTTGGAGCTTGATCTTGAGTTGCCTCGACGTAGATCATCTTCGGCATCGAAGTCGGCGACCTAGCCCGATCTTTTCTCGGATGAAACCACCGCAAGAGTCTAGGATTCCGATTGGTACAGCGGAGGGACGTCTACGTGGAGCTATGGAGGTGGAGAACCGGATCTACAAAGGTTGTAGTCACTTTCCTTTAGCAATAAATTCGTTTACTTGCTTGCATCGCCTATACATCTAGTTAACGATCCGTATTAGGGTTTGTAGGCACTTGGAAAATTTCGAATTGGCCATGTTTGATCACTTGTGAGACCTCATTAGTGTGACTAGGAACCCTACACATATAAACGCACTCTTCTAAACTTCCATTTAGAAAAGCCGTTTTTACGTCCATCTGCCAGATCTCATAGTCATGGAAGGCAGCAATGGCAAGCAGGATCCTAATGGATTTGAGCATAGCCACTGGAGAAAAGGTTTCGTCATAGTCCACTCCTGGTCTTCGAAGAAAACCTTTTGCAACGAGTCTAGCTTTATAGGTTTCCACCTGCCCATCTATACCAAGTTTCTTCTTGTAGATCCATTTGCATCCAACGGGTTTTACCACAGGTGGAGCAACTTCCAGGGTCCGCACTTTATTGGTGTACATGGACTCCATTTCAGATTTCATAGCATCCAGCCACTTATCAGAGTCCCTACTGATAACGGCCTGCCTGAAACTAGTAAGATCATCTTCTTCCAAGTTGCAATCCTCTCGATCCCCATCTATGAGAAAACCGTAGTATCTCTCGGGAGGATGAGAAATCCTACTAGATCTGCGGAGTGGATGAGATTCGTCCGGGGTTATTGAATCTTTTGGTTCCTCCAAACCTTCAGCTATAGTTTGTTCTTCTGGAATTTCTTCCAGTTCTACCGTGCTCCCACTAATTTCTTTAGCAAGAAATTCCTGTTCTAAGAAGACAGCGTGGCGAGCAACAAACACCTTCTGTTCCTCAGTGTGGTAGAATATGTATCCATGCGAATGCATTAGATATCCAACAAACTTACATAAGACTGACCGTGCCTCTAGCTTGTCCGGTTTCTGTGTTTTTACATAGGCCGGACATCCCCATATCTTAATACCCTTAAGACATGGCACCTTCCCTTTCCATATTTCATACGGAGTTTTGGGCACGGATTTGGAAGGAACCTGATTCAAAAGATATGCCACTGTTTGAAGCGCATGTCCCCAGAATTAAAGAGGCAACTCAGCATCACTCATCATGGAGCGAACCATGTCCAATAGGGTATGATTCCTCCTCTCCGACACACCATTGTGCTGTGGTGTATACGGAGGAGTAAGCTGAGAGAGAATTCCATTCTCTTTTAAGTATTCTACGAATTCCGTGCTTAAGTACTCTCCTCCTCTATCAGATCGGAGGATCTTGATACTTTTGCTAGTCTGGTTCTCTACTTCGTTTCTGAATTCTTTGAATTTCTCAAAAGCTTCAGATTTGTGTTTCATAAGATACACATATCCGAATCTAGAGAGATCGTCAGTGAATGTGATGAAGTACGAGAACCCACCCCTTGCATGTACAGATATCAGACCACACACATCACTGTGTATGAGCCCCAAGAGCTCTGCTGCTCTTTCTCCATGCCCAGTGAACGGAGATTTGGTCATCTTTCCTTTGAGACAAGACTGACAAGTTTCATAAGATGAAAATTCGAACGTATTCAAGAGTCCATCTTTATACTACTTAGTCTTTTCTCTCCTATATGACCAAGTCTACAATGCCACAAGTAGGATTCATTTGTATCTGAACTCTTCCTCTTGCGTGCGTTTTGTATATTGAGAACTGTGTTTTGATTTAGAACATAGATACCATTACACAGTGTACCTTCTGCAACCTGTACCTTATCAAGGTAAATGTTCATGATATTTCTATCAAGAACAAAGTTATATCCATCTTTATTAAGTAAAGAAACTGATATGATGTTGCAAAGCATGGAAGGCACATAGTAGCAATTGTTCAAAATCATAGTATTGCTATTTGGAAATACTAGGTGATATTCACCGACGGCTGTAGCATTAACTTGTGCTCCGTTCCCTACTTTGAGGGACATATCACCAGGTCCAACTATCCTATTTTTTCTCAGTCCCTGCAATAAATTACAGATATGAGATCTTGATCCGGTATCGAGTCCCCAGGAGGTAGGACTGACCGAAAAACAGTTCTCAATAACAAGAACGCCTGAAGAAGATGCAACAGTATGTTTCTTCTTCGATGGGGTTGTCAAGGAATTCAAACTTTCCTCTTTCCCTTGCTCATACTCATGACCGTTGTCATAAGTTAGAGTCGAACCGACGTTCCTCAGCCCCGAATAAGAATTCGGATCGGTCAAGCGATACATTTTATTATCTTGATTACGGCGTGAAATGGTTGCTACCTGGAGAGAGAGAGGGAAAACACTCAGCGTGCGCTCTTGCAAGATTAGATTGGTTTATTAATTTATCTAATCAGGATGGCTCCCACTGTTTCCTCAAATTCTTCTTCAAATCCTAAAAGAAGAACTAGTCAGGATTAATCGCACGTCACAATACTTGCTTAACCTTTCAGCCAGGCCGGTGTTGGTACTTCGAGGGAGGTTTTCCAACGCTTTCGAGAAGTTCCTTAATTATATAACCTATTTTCCCTGGAGGCGTAGCCCCGCTAACACCTTTCTTGACACCTACTTGGTTTATAGCATTGATTGTTAAGTGAAAATATCTCCCAAGAGTAATCCTACTCATTAGTGGGATCGGGATCCAACTATCATTGTGTGATGCACTAGATGGAATCCACTCTAGTCACCATACTCTAGAAGGTATGCTAAATCTGCAAGTTTCCTGTATGTTTGAAACTCCCGATGTGGTTTTTGCCTCTAGCGGTTTATGACCTTGACAAAGGCCAACAAATCATAATCCACTAGTCAAGTTCAACCCGTCGTTATCCTGGATTAATCTAGACCCACCCGTACATACCCTTGACAAAGGCCAACAAGGTTGTACGACTGTCCTAGATAATCGCATCTTACAATGCAACAAACAAGCAATATCTAGCTACCGTACACTACGCCTTGACAAAGGCCAACAAACGCAGCACGAATACTAGGTACAACTCATTTGAAACGACGGAGGGCTACGGCTGGGTTTTTGGCGAAAAACCCGTTAACGTAACGAACTTGATATCGTTGAAGGAACCTGAGTAGTTTTGTAAATTTATATAGTGGCGAAAAACTTTTGCTAAAGAGGTCACTCCCTGTGAAGGGATCTCGGCTCTTTCCTCGTCGAATGAGGTGCAGGATATTCCAAACTGAATACCTCGATGCAAAGCAAAAAATAGTCGACTATATTAAAGTTATTACCCTGACGCAAACTTTTACTCAAGGGGTCACTCCCGGTGAAGGGATCTCGGCCCTTGCCTCATTGAATGAGGTGCATGATATTCCAAACTGAATACCACTATGCAAAGCAAAAGAGAACATCTGTAATGTCAGTTTTTAAAATCTGGTTCCAACAACATCTTTTTAGGTTTTTATCTTGCATTAATTAAAATTAATGCGGCCCCATCAAATTTGTAACCTATCACACAAGAAAAGAACGAAAATAAAATGTACGTATATGCCATCCGCATTCGTCACGGGGCCCCGTCATCACCCGTTAGGTTACTTAACTAACGACAGAGCGGGGGCTGGACTAGCGCGGGTGCAAAACATATACAACATCTACTAGTATATATATAAGTTCGTCCCAGGCATGATAATAAACAAAATCACAGATAACATTACAGAATGGCGGATAATCTTGGAGCACCGGGTTTCATTTGAGCCGCAAATAAAAACCCGACATTCCCTGTCGTGTGGATAGCCTGTGCAATGAAAACCTGTACCCCCTTACGAGTGCGGCGAATAGCCCGCCAGTTCTAGAACGAAGCCTCCTCCGTCTCAGCGCCATGAGATGCGGGCTTGTTGCCTTGCAGAACCCGGCTATCCGTGCACTCCTTAATGGGGCAATCCTAGTACAGAATATTAAAAAAATATATACAACCGGCGACATCGACCTCAGCCCGTTCGTGCCCCAAAATAATATACAAACGGCAAAGACGACAGTCCACATGTCGGACGCACGCCCCGCAATAACAAATGTACAAATGAATTATAAACTGTATTCTAACATTACACCACATGCTATCCACCACGACTATCCAACCACAATCACAGCACAAGCACACAACATCAACGCGAATGTCACGTTCACAAAACCCGTCTAAAAGAACATATAGCAATCAGACGGGTTTTACTGATCGAGTGACATTTCCGGTCGCAGATAAAAGTGAATGTACTGATAACAAAATACGTGTTTTAAAATTACGATCGACTAAACTATCCAAGTGGGCCCCAAGTATTAAACCAACACCGTAACAAATCTGGGCCCAAAAAATAATCATTCCAGAAACCACAATTTCCAACAAATGAGGCCCAGAAGAAAATTCAACCACGTGGGCCCCAAAAGCGCCGCGGATCCGCCGCCAATAGAGGGTTTACGTAGCGGATCTGCGGCGGTTTAGAGGGATCACGTGACAATTTTTCTTCTGTGGTCTTAAAAAAGCCTGCATGATTTTCTGAGAGTAAAAAATTGATTTTTTGAGCACTTTAAAAATCGACAGAAACATCATGATTTGAAACGCAGTTTTTTAAATTTTCGGTCGATCGTTATTCTAAACACGTTTGAACTAGCTAGTGTAAGTTTTATGGGTGGCTCTGATACCATGAAGGGTTACCCTAGTGCCCAGGCCATCTTTCGTGGCCAAATGCGGAACAAAAATTTCAAAAACGAACAAAAACTTGGCACTAGACTAGACCCTAACCGGATCTTTCCATAAAACCTACATAGTAAAAGAATACGCTAACTACTATGAAAGATGGTATAACAAAAGAATCGAGTCCTTCGGTCTTCGTTCTTCATCCTTAGCTCCTACTAGCCACATTGAACCTGCTTGATCTTTTTTCTTTGCTCCGTCGGTTCTCCGGGATCGAGCTTGTTCTTCGGTCTTCCTTGGTCTTTGATGATCCACCCGGGTAGTATGATCCATGGCTCTAGCTCCTAACTATGTAACAAAAGGAGCAACTAGAAAACTTGGTTTGCTAAACCAAGTAGTCGAGGATGTAGTGAGGGTGTCTAAGTATTTTCTATCTCTTTTCTAACATCTTCACTTGTTTCTCAACTCATGAGAATGTTAGTGAAGAGGAAGAAGATGAAGGTGGATCAAAGCAAGAGGAGAGAGGAGATGAGAGCAAAAGAGAGCTCAAAGAAAATAATGAATCAACCATGAAAGAGAAAATATATACAATGGTTTTGTATATCAATTCTTTCATTAAACAATTAGCAACCCTGCTTCAATAGTAAACCCAAAATGAATTATAAATTCATTTGAATACTATTGAAGCATGGTCACCTCTTTTCCTCCCATACTCTTACTGTACACCTCATTTCCATTTATGAAATAAATGGAAAATACAAAATGAGGTGGCCACCTTCTAGAAGGAAAACTGTAGTAAATACGGATTTCCAACTACTGTACAAATATACCGGCAATCAGATAAAAATCCGAACGCCCAAAAGAGATAGAATAACCCGAAGAACGTAATACTAGAATATATATATCGAAATACATATATGTAAATTATTATATCAAAACCTGATTTAATAATCCAGCTCAAACCCGAGCCGGCTAGTATTACAAACTGTCCGATCGAAAATCCGAGTACCAAGTACATCAATCGATCAAACCCTGCACGTATCCAATACGGCTACTACATCATTTTGCTTAAATCAGGGAAACCCTTTGTGTGGGACTCTAAAGACTCGACAGTACTCTGGCAGTGGGTTTAACCACAAGCACGTCAGCGGCACTAGCTGTACGTAACGGCTACCCAGGTACCTGTCGAAAAGAAGGCCGATGAGCAAACTCATCCGGATCTCCTACTGAGCCTATCCGTGACAATATCCATACAGTCCGGTCTCTTCGTCAAAGAGTATCGCATACCGGGTCTAGGGGACGGTGAACGTCAGACCCTAACAACCTGATAAGTCGTGCCAATGTGGCTCAGGACCAATCCGGGAAACTACTGATCAGCCTATTAGTAGATTCCAACTGCCTTGGCCAAGGTCTTATGGTCCTGAACAATCGAATCACAGTACGATATCGACTCCCTATACCGGGAGAGACGGATCCCCGACAATAGCTCACTGCCTCCATGTGGCTCGGGACTTAACCCAACCAAAACCTGTTTGCACGACTCAGTAGAGCCGTGGTAGGGTAGTGATCAAAGTTCAGTAGGAACTCACACGAGACAAATGCCGATCTCAGGTCCAAAGACTAACCTGTACACATGTCACCTGAGAACTTCCATCTGACGATAGGTATAGTACCATATGGAAGTTCTCGGCGAGTCCGTTCAGTGTATTCACACCCAGTGAGCACCTTTATATGATCTTAGGTGTATCAGACCAATGGCTGCGGGACCAACCATCCCCCGATGGGGCAAGAAACGTACACACCAGTCTACTCTGGAGTATCAGTGCCCAGTCTCGATACTCACGCGACTAAGGACCATTTAAGTATGTGCTTATGGACTACCCTGCTCCCACAAGTATGATCGCCATCACAACGCGGGTAGTCAAGAAATATCCTAGGGGCTTTATCAACATGTAACCGCAATATGTAATAACGAGTATGACATATGCCATGTTAAGATAAAGACAAACCACAATAGTATACTACCGTATCGAGTCTTTATCAATATGTGCAAACCAGATATAATAACAATAAATACACATATCCCGATAAAGACAAGTCAAATAATATACTATAAAACTGAGCAAGATTGTTCTGTACATACATATTCCTAGTATCCATATGTATACATATACAATACTGGCCTTTAGGGCATATACATCCAACAGGAGGACTTCCAAACAGGATACCGTCGCAGACTCGACGATGGAGGCTTAATACATTGCTGCAAGCGATGCCGCAAAAGAAGCGGTTTGGATGAAGAAGTTCATTAGTGAACTTCAGGTGGTTCCATCCATTATTGACCCAATACCTTTGTATTGCGATAACAATGGGGCTATAGCTTTAGTGAAGGAACCACGGTCCCATCAGAAATCTAGACACATCTTAAGGCGGTATCACCTGATCAGGGAGATCATTGATCGCCAGGAGATCGAGGTACGGAGAGTGGACACTAAAGACAACACGGCGGATCCATTCACAAAGGCCCTCCCTCAAACACAGTTCGAGCGAATTTTTAAGCTATTAGGTATGCGGTACACCGGTAGCTGGCCTTATGCAGACGTTGGGTATGCGGTACACCAATTACTGGCCTTTAGTGCAAGTGGGAGATTATTGGATATGTATGCCCTAGAGGCCATTATTGTATAGTACTAGTTTGTATATTACATTTTGGATGCTTGGGATATATATATTGATTGACGACAGTCTTGCTCGATATTGTAGTATGCTACTTGGTTTATATCTATCTTAATATGTGTATATGTTTCTTTTAACACATCGCTAATACATATTGATGGAGCCCTTAGGATCTTTGCTTGACTACCGGCGTTGTGATGGATATCACACTAGTGGGGGCTGGGTAGTCTATAAGGACATCCTTACACAGGTCCCTAGTCATAGGATTATTGAGACAGGGTATTGATACTCCAGAGTAGACTGGTGCATACGCTTCTCATCCCAGCAGGGGAGATGGTCTGTCCCACAGCCATCAGTACGTCGTACTGTAGATAGTATGCAGGTGCTTGTTAGGTTACAAGTACACTGAACAGGACTCATCGGGAACTGTTGGTTGGTATTATACTGATCGCCAGTTAGCAGTTCCCAGGTGACATGAGTACAGCTTAGTCCGTTGACTTGATACTGCTACTTCGCCTCAAGTGTGTCCCCACTGTTCTTTGATTGCTACCCTACCACGGCTCTATTGAGTCATGCAAACAGGTAGTAGTTGGGTGCAGTCCCGAAGTACTTGGAGGCAGTGGCGGTTAGACATGATTCGCCACTCTCGGTATTGGGGTTTGATATCGCGCTGTGTCTAGGAGAGCCATTACACAAAGTCCCTGGACAGGGCAAGTGAGATTTACTGGTAGGTGTTCCAGTATTTTCTCAGGGTGTTCAGGGCTACACTCCGGCACGACTTATACCGCTATTAGGGGACCGACGTTTATCACCCCTTAGGCCTGATATGCGATGCTCTTAGACGAACAGACCGGACTGTATGGAGATTGTCACATTCAGGCTCAGTAGGAGTTCGGATGGGTTTTCCTCATCGTCCTTCTTATCGACATCTACCTGGGGACCATTACGTACAGCTAGTACCACTTGCGGCCTGTGGTTAAACCTACTGCCAGCGTAGTGTCGAGTCTTTAGATTCCCATACATAGGGTTGTTCACCTTTGGGCGATATGAGTAGATGTCGTATGGTTTTACGACAGGGTTTGTACACGTACGCGCACTTGTGGTGTTCGGTGTTCGGACAGTAGATACTAGTGGGTTTTGGTTTAAGCTGGATCTTAGTATTGGATTTTGGATTAGTTTAGTCTCATTGTATTCGTGTTTCACGGAACACGGATACGGGTATTTACATACCGTTGACAGAGACAGAGGATGAGACACCTCATTAGGGTTTTGACTATTGACTTGATCAAAACCATAATGAGAAGGAGGAAATTGATTAATAGTTTTAATTAGAGATAATTGTATCATGGCTAATGTTGGTTTGACCATTTGACTTGTTGACCCATGTTGACTTAGATATTTTTGTTAAGCATGAGATATTTTCTTTGAGCATGCTTAGCATTAATTGTGACATGATAAAGGTCAAATCAATACACCATCACAATTATCTTAATTAATATTATTATTATCATATTTCCTCATATGAGAGCTTTATCCTCTTATTCTCATATTATCTTTCTCTCTCATGGCTTGCTCTCTCCTCTTTCTCTCTCAAAGCTTTAATCTTTCATGAGTTGAAAATCCAAAGCTTTTGAGACAAAACTACCAAAATACTTCTCTACTCACTCTAGGGTTCTTATTCTAGCAAGCCAAGCACTCTAGTTACTTCATTGTTGAGGTAGGAGTTCAAGGTAGAGGCCTTCGGGTGGATCTTCTTCGATATAGAGAAGCCGGTGAGGAGGAGCCATCTACATCATTCCAAGGATCCCACAACAAGGAGAAGAAGGAGTTCAAGACTTAGGTATAACCATCTAACCTAGTAGTTAAAAGCCTAAGTTAGTTTGTTAGTTAATGTTTAGCAAAGATCCTTATGGCTAGTTCATGTTACTTAGTAAAGAAAAATTTGATTTTTACCTATTCCGCCTCCCCGCAAATTACCGGGGTGCGTAACATAGACTTTACACTAGAGGGCAACGGGTCCTCATCTCATGGCGTTGAGATAGAGGGGACCTTACTCTAGAATTGGTGGGCTATTCACCGCACTCGTAAGGGGTATAGGTTGACCCACGGAGGGGTTCCCTAGTTACCGGATTCCGTGAAGTGCTGGGTGGTCCATTCACGTTGTTGATTGGGGTTGCCTTGTTTCTGGGATTGGCGGGTAACTTTCCGCGCTTGTAGGGGTCTAGATTTCATTGCACAGGCTATCCACACGGCAGGGAAGGTCGGGTCACATTTGTAGCTCAAGTGAAACCCGGGGCTCCAAGATTATCCACCATTCTGTGTTGCTTCTGTGATGTTTCTGTGATGTTGCTTATATTATGCCTGGGATGAATGTTATATATATATATATATATTTATATATACTAGTAGATGTTGTATATGTTTTGCACCCGCGCTATTTCAGTCCCCGCTCTGTCGTTAGTTAAGTTGCCTAACGGGTGATGACAGGACCTAGTGGAGAATGCGGATGGTATATACGTATATTATATTTTCGTTCTTTTCTGGTGTGATTAATTGATGGGACTGCGTTGATTCTGATCAATGCAAGGAAAACAAACCTATTTGATGTTGTTGGAACCAATTTTTAAAACTGACATTACAGACGTATTCTTTTGCTTTGCACAGTGGTATTCGGTTATGAATATCCAGCACGTCATTTGACAAGACAAGGGCAGAGATCCCTTCATCGGAAGTGGCCCCTTGAGTAAAAGTTTGCGTCAACGTAATAACTTTACTATAGTCGATTCTTTTGCTTTGCATCGTAGTATTCAATTTGGAATATCCTGCACCTCATTCTACGAGGAAAGAGCCGATATCCCTTTACTGGGAGTGACCTCTTTAGCAAAGGTTTTCGCAGCTATATATTTATAAAAGCTATCCGGTTTCTTTAACGATATCAAGTTCATTACGTTAAAGGTTTTTCGCCAAAATCCATTCAGAGCCCTCCGTCATTTCAGACGGGTTGCACTTTCATGCTATGTTTGTTGGCCTACGTCAAGGCATAATGTATGGTATCTATTTGTTACTTTTCTGTTGCACAGATATATGAGTTGGTCTGGGACAATCATACTACTTTGTTGGCCTACGTCAAGGGTATGTACGGGTGGGTTCAAATCAACCTGGATAATGACGGGTAGAACTTGACATGTGACTTATGATTTGTTGACCTACGTCAAGGTCATAAGAGCATGGGATGAAAATCACATCGGGAGTTTCAAACATACAAGAAACTTGCCAGGCATATGCATACCTTCTGGAGTGTGATAACTTGAGTGGCTTCCATCAAGTTATCAAGCGATGATAGTTGGATCCTGATTCTCACTGATGAGTAGGATTACTCCTCGAGTGATTTTAGATGATCCTGACTAATTCTCCTTTTGGGTTTGGAAGAGAATTCGAGGAACAGTGGGAGCCATCCCGATAAGATAAAATGATTAACCATTCTGATCTGGTTAGAGTGCACGCTGAGTGTTTCTTCTCTCTCTCTCTGGCAGCGACCATGGCCCGACCCTAGACTAAAACTCATGAACCAAGTTAACTGAACCTTCTTAAAATATTTTGGCTTCCGAAATGTCACGGAGTCGCATATATCCTTTCCACTTCTGTATCACCTTTGCATTTCTCCGAAACACCCCGTATCACTACAAACATCCACTCCTATTGGATAAATCCATCATATAGTTACATACGAACTCGAAGGAACTTGTTCCAGATTCGAGAATGGATTTTGGTTCTGGAGAAATTGAATATGATTATTCGGTTGTCTTTTCTCTTTACCTTCTCTCAGGTTGTGAGGACTCCAGGGATTAGGAGAGGGTACACCTATTGAGCTTATTGGATAGTCTTCCTCTAAACCATAGGCAGGTGCCGAATGGTAGGGAAGGAAGAAAACCAAATTAGCCTAAGTGTGGTGTACAGAAGGTAATAAGTAAAGACAAATAAAGGGATCAGAATAACGGAAAAGAAAATTGGGACTGCTTTCATTCACGACAAAACCGTGTATACCCCTGCCACTCCCACATCCACATTGGATTTCTCCAGAACACTTCGTATCACTACGAATGTCCATAATGCTTGGACATGCCATCGTATAGTTACATACGAACTCCAAAGAATTCTTTCCAGATTCGAGAATGGTTTCCGGTTCATGAGAAATAGAATAGGATTATTTAGGTGTCTTTTCCCATTACTTTCTCTCAGATTGCGAGGGCTCCTGGCATAACGAGTGTACACCTATTACGCTTATTGGATAGTCTTCTTCCAAACTTTAGGCTGGTGCCGAAAGGTAGGGAAGTAAGAAAACCAATTAGCCTAAAGAAGGTGTACAGAAGGTAATAAATAAAGACATAATAAAGGGATTGGAGTGAGGGCATGGAAGTGTACGGTTACAGTCATGAATCAGAATAGTGGAAGAGGCATTACTAGGAATACCAGTTAACCCCTTTGAAACATTTTCATGTTTCAGTTTCACCGTATGTAGTTAATTGAAAACCGATTTCCCGATTAGATTCTAACTCCAGGGTATGCATTTACCAGATTAGTTTCTCACATCTGTATGGTGTCATAGATGGTGAGTGTGAGTAAGATATTGGGAATTAGATGATTATATCCTCATTATATCGGAATTCTTTGTAATTGGTGACATTTGAGGAAATCACCTGGGTTTTGCCTGACGGCAAATATTTGATTTTGAATATCCGTTGTTATGCACCAATTTCAAACTGATATATCTGTACGTTTATTTTATAAAGTGAGATATAACTTTTTGAAATTATGTCTGTGATTGGTTGATATGCACTGGAGACAGCTGCATGATTTTGAATCCGGTTCCAATAAAATTAGTGCCTTTGTTTCTATATGGTATATAAAATCAATTTTTATCTTAATGATGTTAAGATATAGAGAGTTTGTAAGTGCACGGCGGCGCCCCGGCCTCCATCCCGAGGCCAAATGCGGAAGCGATGGCTAACTTTAAATTTTCTTGAACCAGCACCACCGCGCACTAGAACCCGGATCGAACCATTAACTAGTCTAAGCTAACTACTAGATGGGAAAGAGAGATATACCGAGTGATCCGAGTCCTCCGGTCTTCTCGTCGTCGTCCTGATCTCCCGCGGAATCTCCGGTCTCCACCTCGTCGCCGGAAGGGCACCACGTCGCCTGGTTCTTTTACGGGCTCCCACCTCAATACCGAGGCAACTCGGGCACGAAGCTGGCGAGTCGACGTGCCCAAGATTTGCTGTAGAATGTAGTGTGGAACTCATGGCTCATTTTGGGGTTGCAGGAATTGCCATATGGTGGAGGAATTGATACAAGCTTTTGGAGGAGGAGCTAATATGATTTTTGCCAAGCCAAATGAGTGTAAATCCCTACACCAAAAATTTGGACAGCCCCCTTAGTGCTTGGCCGGCCATGGCATTGGAGAGGAGAGAATGAGAGTGAGTGAGGGAGTGTATCAAATCAAAAGAAATGAGAGTCTCTCATAATCCAAGAGAGAGAAAGGTCAAATGAAATCATGAAAGGAAATGATCAAAAACACAAACCCACACTCCACCATCATAATCCATCATCTCAAGCATGATGACTCCAAATGGTCAAGCCACCATCATCAAGCATGATGACTTCAAAAAGTCAAGCCATCATGAATAAGTCAAGAAGTCAAAGAAGTGCTATCATGATACAAAAATATGCAATCACCTCCCTCCATAAATGCTTATTTGCACAATTGCAAATAAGCCCTCCTCCACCAATCTTCGGCCAATGAACGATACAAAGGAAATTGGACGAAACGGAAAACAAACTGGCAACACCAGAAAACTTGTCCCGTAATAAATTACAGGAAAACCCCGATACTGTGCATACACACCTGCATCTGTATTCCGACCGAAATACAAATGCAATGAGACAAAATCTACACTGTACTATACTAGGATCCGGCTTAAACCAAAGCCGGCCAGTAATATCCGTTCGATCCTGATCCGTGCAAAACCGCACGTATCTGATCGAACCCTGCCATATGACCATACGGCCAGTAGTACAAACTGTCCGATCCTGATCCGTGCAATACCGCACGTATCTGATCGGTCCTTGCCATATCTCCATACGGCCTCTACAGCTTTTCGCCCAAAACTTGAGTAACTAAATGTGGGGGACTCTAAAGACTCGTCAATACTATGGATGTGGATTTAACCACTAGCACGTCAGAGGTAATAGCCATACGTGACGGGCCACCAGCTATTGACCAAAAGGGACGTCGATGAGCGAACTCATCCTGACACCCTACTGAGCCTGTCAGTGACAATATCCGTACAGTCCGGTCCGTTCGTCTATGAGCATCGCATGGCGAGCCTAGGGGGTTGGTAAAATTCAGACCCCCAAAAGCGGTACAAGTCGTGTCGGAGTGTAGCCCAGAACACCCTGAGATACTACTGGAATACCTACCAGTAAATCTCCTGCCTTGGCCGAGGGCTTTGTGTAATGGCTCTCCTAGACACAGCGCGACCTCACCCCCAATACCGGGAGAGACGAACCCCCGAAGATCCGCTCACTGCCTCCATGTGGCTCGGGACTGTACCCAACTAAAACCTGTTTGCACGTCTCATTTGAGCGTGGTAGGGTAGTAATCAAAGTACAGTGGGAACTCACACGAGACAAATGACAATCCCCAGGTCGATGAACTAACCTGTACACATGTCACCAGGGAACTGCTATCTGACGTCAGGTATAAGACCAACTAGCATGTTCCCGGCGAGTCCTGTCCGGTGTACTCATAACCCAATGAGCACCTGTATACATCTTAGGTGAACCAACTGACACCAGTGGCTTGTGAGACCGGCCACCGCCCCTCGTCGGGGTCTCGACTGTATACACTAGTCTACTCTGGAGTATCGATGCCCTGTCTCGAAACTCCCACGACTAGGGACCTTTTAAGGATATGCTTATAGACTACCAGCTCCCACGTATATGATCGCCCTCATACTGCTGGCAGTCAAGCAAGAATCCTAGGGGCTCTACCAGCGTGTAATAGCGACCTGTCAGGTCACCAAAAGCAGTACACGATGATAAAGGTAAACCAGATAGCATACTATCATCTCGAGTAAGACTGTCCTACTGGGATAGGTCCTCCCTCAATCATTGCAATCACGTGCCTGTGATCCAATAATTGACTCTGAGGGCACTATCTCCAACAATCTCCCATTTGCACTCAAGGCTAATTATTGCGATGTCGCATACTTACAGCCCGTGTGATACCGAACACCCAACTCCTCTACTAGTCAGTCTCACAAAGCTCGCTTGCGAAACTATTACGTTCGAGGAATAGCCTCAGTGAGTGGATCCGCTTTGATGTCTCTTTCTATGTCTCTCAATATCTCAAGTTCGCGGAGAAACCCATCTCCCGAATTGAGCAATACCTGTCTTAGAATGTGTCTGGACGTCTGATGGGACTTAGCTCATAAATGAACTCCAAATCCAAACTTCTTAGACTGTATCGTCAACTGAACTTAATCAGTATCCTGCGCCATGCCTCCCTCAGTATTGCCTTGGATCACCTGTCCAAAATACTGCCCCTCGTCAGAAGGAAAAACTATAACTCTGACAACCTCCTTGTCGTCCAGGTCACCTTGGAAGCCTGGAATGATAACTGTCTCCCGAATAAGGCTGTCGTTATCATATCCCTAGAACATCCACTTATGTTCTAAAACTGCTTCCGACTGTTTCTTCAGGATTGGATCAATGTCAACTTATTGCATCTAGTGCAAGAACAACACCTGGTGTGGTACTTGACATCTCATGATTGACTCAATTGCCTAAGCAAGTGATCTGCCAATCATGCACATCCCTCTCCCCTTTAGTCTGTAAGACACCTTTAGAGAGGGTGACTCCATTACCTGCAGGTACACTACCGTGCCAGGAGTCGTCCATTCTAAATACTCTTAGAATGCTGTCTAAGTACCCTTAATTGGGAAACCACCCAAATCTAAATCTAAAACCATAGATCTAGTAACCAGTATGTTTGATATAATGTCCAAGTCCCATGTGGAGAAGCCACTGTGTGACGACCAAAGTATAACCGATCGTAGTATAGGAGTTTCCTTTCCTATTCTGTGTATGTCATCCAAATACCATGACATCACGCCCTACTACCTTCTCAACAGATCCATCCCCTATTCTGATGAAGTCAAACCTATGACTGTATCGTCAGAAATAGATGATCTATCTCCGCTACATCTGCTTTAGTCTATAAATAGACATAAGCCACCTGTCCACCAATGCTTCCGCTGCTCCCACTGACTACGACAACTCTCTGGCAGAGTCATATACACGTACACTTCTAAAGCTAGTTTAGAACGACGCTATACTCATCCTCCTGCCGGGACTCGCAGCCTGGAACAATAGCAATGGCAAGTGTGGGTAAACAAGAACTTCCCTGTCACCGTCCTTGAGGCTACCCGAGTACCTCTCGGGTGCCTGAAGTTACCCACCTTATCTGCGGAGTGGCCAATGGAATGTCAAACCAGATTGAATCTTTAGGTTCCTTATTAAATCTTCAGTAATCGTTTGCGGTTCTGGAATCACTTCCAGTTCTACCATACTCCCACTACTGTTTTCTCAAAAAATCCATTTTTATTAAAACTGTGGCGAGTCAAGAACAATATCACTATTGATCTTCCAGATGGTAGAAAGTCAACCCTCATCATATCCTGGGTCAAACCACAAACAACCATTACAGAAAACGTGCCTTGAGTTATCCAGAGTCTGGTTTTAATCATAAGCCGGACAACTCTCCGTACCTTAACAACGTTAAGATATGAACTGTTCTATATCCAATATAGAACCAGAGGCACTGATTTAATTGAACCAGATTCAAATCATGCAGCTGTCTCCAGTGCATGTCAACTAAATGGAAAGAGGCCAATCAGCGTTACTCAACTTAGGAATGCTTCCAATTAGGAGTAACCTGAAAGAGAAGCAAGTTCTCTTAGTCATTACTATCAACTGAATACCTTACACAAGTATCTACATCTTCGATCACTTTGAAGAATGCCGATACTTGCGATACCTGGTTCTCTACTTTATTCAAATACCCACAACTTCTCAAAATTCAGACCCTGTGTTTCCACGAAACACCTGTCTAAAAACTAGAGAAGTCATAATTAAACCGAATATAGTACGAGGACCAACCCCTCTGTCCTGATGGACCCTGGACAACATACAATACTCTGTATAAGTCCCTTGAGTCTGATTACTCATTCACTGTGTGTCGTAGGTTGAAAACTGTACTTATGGTTAAGAAGAATTACACCGCTGTTTAATGCTCCTTACCTAACCATCCACTGATATAGGCAAATGTCGTAGACATAATTTCAAAAAGGTATATCTCACTCTATGAAAATAGACGTACAGATATATCAATTTGAAATTGGTGCATAACAGCGGTTATTCAAAACCAAATATTTGCCGACCAGCAAACTACCCAGGTGATTTCCTCAAATATCACCGATTACAACGAATCTCGATATAATGAGGACGATCACCTAATTCCCAATAACTTACTCCCACTCATCATCTGTAAAACCATACAGATGTGAGAATCATACCTGGTAAATACATACCCTGGAGCAAGTGTCTAATCGGGAAATCAGTTTTCCTTTAACAGTACACAGTGAAACTGAAACATTGAAATGTTTCGATAGGGTATCCCGGTATTCCTAGTAATGCCTCTTCCAGATTCACGACTGTAACCGTATAATTCTTTGCCACCTCTCCAAATCCCTTTATATGTCTTTAGTCATTACCTTCTGCATACACCTTTAGGCCAAATGGTTTTCTTCCTTCCCTACCGTTCGGCACCAGCCTATGGTTTGGAAGAAGACTATCCAATAAGCATAATGGGTGTGTTGTCCTAATCCTAGGAGCACTCGCAAAGCGAGAGAAGGTGAAGATAAAAGACAACCGAATAAACCTTATTCCTATTTCTCCTGAACCAGAATCCATCCCCGAACTGGAACAAGTTCCTTTCGAGTTCGTATATAACCATACGATGGAGTATCCAATAAACTGTGGATCTTCGTAGTGATACGGAGTGTTCTGGAGAAATACAAAGGTGATTTAGGATTAGCGAAGAAATACTTGGTTTGGTCGTGAATAACAGTCGCAATTTACTTTGCCCTCTTACTAATCCCTTGTTATGTCTTTACTTAATACCTTCTGCACACCATCGTTATGCTAATTAGTTTTCTTCATTCCCCACCGTTCGGCACCAGCCTAAGGTTTGGAAGAAGACTATCCAATTTGCGTAATAGGTGTACTACTCCTAAACTAAGGAGTACTCATAACCTGAGAGAGGGTAAAAGGTAAAGACAACTGAATAGTCCTATCCGTTTTCTCCAGAACCGGAAACCATCCTCGAATAAATTCCTTCGAGTTCGTATATAACAATACGATGGTTTTGTCCAATGGAAGTGGACGTTCGTAGTAACACGGGGTGTCCTGGAGAAAAGGGTAAAAGTAGGAGTGGCAATGAGGTTTGCAACTCTGACAATCCAAAATCCAGTGTTAAGAAGGTTCGGTTAATTTGGTCACTGAGTCATAGTCTTAGGGTCGGGTCAATGGTCGCTGCCAAAGAGAGAGAGAAAAGAAACACTCAGCGTGCACTCTAACCTAGATCAGAATGGTTATCAATTTATCTAATCTGGAAACCTCCCACTGTACCGTCAAATTCTCCTCCAAACCTGAAAGAAGAATTAGTCGGGATCACCCGAGGAGTAAACCAACTCATCAGTGGGAATCGGGATTCAACTATCATCGCATGATAACGTGACGGAATCCGCTCACGGTGTCACACTCCAGAAGGTATGCGCATATCTGGCAAGTTTCAGTTTCTTTAGAAACTCCCGATGTGATTTTTACCCCATGCTCTTATGACCATGACTTTGGCCAACAAATCATAAGTCACATGTCAAGTTCTACCCGTCATTCTCCAGGTTGATTTGAATCCACCCGTACCTACCCTTGACTTTGGCCAACAAGGCAGTACGACTGTTCCAAACCAACGCATCTATCTATGCTGCATATGAATAACCAACAGCTACCAAACACTGTGCCTTGACTTTAGCCAACAAACACAGCTTGAATACTATTGACTACCCATATGAAACGACGGAGGGCTACGAATGGTTTCTGGCGAAAACCTTTAACGTAAAGAACTTGATATCGTTGAAGGAACGGATAGCTTTTAAAATATAGTGACGAAAACCATTGCTAAAGAGGTCACTCCCGGTGAAGGGATCTCGGCTCTTTCCCCGTAGAATGAGGTGCAGGATATTCCAACTGAATACCATGGTGCAAAGCAAAAGTAATCGGCTATAGTGAAGTTAATGCCCTGACGCAAACTTCTGTCCAAGGGGTCACTCCCGGTGAAGGGATCTCGGCCCTTGCCTCGTCGACTGAGGAGCAGGATATTCCAAATGAATATCACGATGCAAAACAAAAGTGAACGTCCTTGCAATAACAGCCTTTTGAAAAGTGTTCCAACAACATCAGATTAGGTTTGTTTTAACTTGCATTGATCCGAATCAACGCAGTCCCATCAATTGATCACACCACAAAGAACGAAAATATACTGATGTACGTATATGCCATCCGCATTCGCCACTGGGTCCCGTCATTACCCGTTAGGTTAGCTAACTAACGACAGAGCGGGGACTGGACTAGCGCGGATGTAAAACATAAACAACATCTACTAATATATATACCAATATATTATATTTCGCTCAAGGCGTGATAAAATGCAACATCACAGAAATGTACAACATCACAGAACAATACAGATATCTGGGATCCCCGGGTTTCACAGAGCCACTACTGAAACCCGACGTTCCCCTGGTCGTGTGGATAGCCTGTGCAATGAAATCCTAGACCCCTACGGGCGCGGCAAGTCACCCGCCAAAACCTGAAGCGAGGCAGCCCCCTTCAGTACCGTGAATGGACCACCCAGTACTTCACGGAATACGGTAACTTGGGCACCCCTCCTGGGTCAACCTGTACCCTCTACGAGTGCGGCGAATAGCCCGCCAATCCTAGAGTGAAGCCCCCTCCGTCTCAATGCCATGAGATGCGGGCCCGTTGCCCTCTAGAACCCGGCTATCCGTGCACCCCACCTTGGGGTAATCCTAGTACAGAAAGTAAAATATACATACAACGGGTACATCGACCGCAACCTGGTCATGCCACAAAATAATAATACAATCAGGCAGTGACGGCAGTCCACATGTCGGACGCTCGCCTCGCAATATCAAATGTACATAATACAACCACAACTCTGTACTAGCATTGCATCCAGGCTATCCCCACGACCAATCCGCAACATCACAGCATAACACAGAACATCAACGTGAAAGTCACGTTCGCAAATCCGTCTAACCGGGCTATAGCAGTTAGATTGGATTTACCGATCAAGTGACATTCACGGTCACAGATATAATGTAAATACTGTGAAATAATGTGTTTAAAATATTCGATCGATTGAATTTTACCAAGTGGGCCCCCAAGCAATACTGTAGCACTCACAGAAATTCTGGGCCCAAACAAAGTATACCAAAACCCCTATTTTCAGCCCACAAGCCCACTGCAAAAAAATGATGACATGAATCCATATTCCTGCGGCGGAACCGCGGCCAAAGAGGGGTTATGGCCGCGGTAGTACGGAAGGATCAGGGCACCAAATTTTTCCAGTGTTCTTACGACTTTCAGTACATCACTTTTCTACAAACTGAAAAAAATTTCGAGCCAGAAAAAAACGACAGAAAACTGATGTGAAGAAAACGCAGGTTTTTGGAATTTTGGTCGATCGGAAATGCAAACACATTAAACAAAGCTAGACTATGTTAATGGCGAGTCTCTGATACCACTGTAAGTGCACGGCGGCTCCCCGACCTCCATCCCGAGGCCAAATGCGGAAGCGATGGCTAACTTTAAATGTTCTTGAACCGGCACCACCGCGCACTAGAACCCGGATCGAACCATTAACTAGTCCAAGCTAACTACTAGATGGGAAAGAGAGATATACCGAGTGATCCGAGTCCTCCGGTCTTCTCGTCGTCGTCCCGATCTCCCGCGGAATCTCCGGTCTCCACCTCGTCGCCGGAAGGGCACCACGTCGCCTGGTTCTTTTACGGGCTCCCACCTCAATACCGAGGCAACTCGGGCACGAAGCTGGCGAGTCGACGTGCCCAAGATTTGCTGTAGAATGTAGTGTGGAACTCATGTCTCATTTTGGGGTTGTAGGAATTGCCATATGGTGGAGGAATTGATACAAGCTTTTGGAGGAGGAGCTAATATGATTTTTGCCAAGCCAAATGAGTGTAAATCCCTACACCAAAAATTTGGACAGCCCCCTTAGTGCTTGGCCGGCCATGGCATTGGAGAGGAGAGAATGAGAGTGAGTGAGGGAGTGTATCAAATCAAAAGAAATGAGAGTCTATCATAATCCAAGAGAGAGAAAGGTCAAATGAAATCATAAAAGGAAATGATCAAAAACACAAACCCACACTCCACCATCATAATCCATCATCTCAAGCATGATGACTCCAAATGGTCAAGCCACCATCATCAAGCATGATGACTTCAAAAAGTCAAGCCATCATGAAGAAGTCAAGAAGTCAAAGAAGAGCTATCATGATACAACAATATGCAATCACCTCCCTCCTCAAATGCTTATTTGCACAATTGCAAATAAGCCCTCCTCCACCAATCTTCGGCCAATGAACGATACAAAGGAAATTGGCCGAAACGGAAAAAAAACTGGCAACTCCAGAAAACTGGTCCCGTAATAAATTACAGGAAAACCCCGATACTGTGCATACACACCTGCATCTGTATTCCGACCGAAATACAAATGCAATGAGACAAAATCTACACTGTACTATACTAGGATCCAGCTTAAACCAAAGCCAGCCAGTAATATCCGTTTGATCCTGATCCGTGCAATACCGCACGTATCTGATCGAACCCTGCCATATGACCATACGACCAGTTGTACAAACTGTCCGATCCTGATCCGTGCAATACCGCACGTATCTGATCGGTCCTTGCCATATCTCCATACGGCCTCTACAGCTTTTCGCCCGAAACTTGAGTAACTGAATGTGGGGGACTCTAAAGACTCGTCAATACTATGGCTGTGGATTTAACCACTAGCACGTCAGAGGTAATAGCCATACGTGACGGGCCACCAGCTATTGACCAAAAGGGACGTCGATGAGCGAACTCATCCTGACACCCTACTGAGCCTGTCAGTGACAATATCCGTACAGTCCGGTCCGTTCGTCTATGAGCATCGCATGGCGGGCCTAAGGGGTTGGTAAAAGTCAGACCCCCAAAAGCGGTACAAGTCGTGTCGGAGTGTAGCCCAGAACACCCTGAGATACTACTGGAATACCTACCAGTAAATCTCCTGCCTCGGCCAAGGGCTTTGTGTAATGGCTCTCCTAGACACAGCGCGACCTCACCCCCAATACCGGGAGAGACGAACCCCCGAAGATCCGCTCACTGCCTCCATGTGGCTCGGGACTGTACCCAACTAAAACCTGTTTGCACGTCTCCTTTGAGCATGGTAGGGTAGTAATCAAAGTACAATGGGAACTCACACGAGACAAATGACGATCCCCAGGTCGATGAACTAACCTGTACACATGTCACCAGGGAACTGCTATCTGACGTCAGGTATAAGACCAACTAGCATGTTCCCGGCGAGTCCTGTCCGGTGTACTCATAACCCAATGAGCACCTGTATACATCTTAGGTGAACCAACTGACACCAGTGGCTTGTGAGACCGGCCACCGCCCCTCGTCGGGGTCTCGACTGTATACACTAGTCTACTCTGGAGTATCGATGCCCTGTCTCGAAACTCCCACGACTAGGGACCTTTTAAGGATGTGCTTATAGACTACCAGCTCCCACGTATATGATCGCCCTCATACTGCTGGCAGTCAAGCAAGAATCCTAGGGGCTCTACCAGCGTGTAATAGCGACCTGTTAGGTCACCTAAAGCAGTACACGTTGATAAAGGTAAACCATATAGCATACTATCATCTCGAGTAAGACTGTCCTACTGGGATAGGTCCTCCCTTAATCATTGCAATCACGTTCCTGTGATCCAATAATTGACTCTGAGGGCACTATCTCCAACAGAGTTGTCTGGCTGATACTTAAAACTAGAATCTGGACAAACTCAAGGCACGTTTCAGTAATGGCTGTTTGTGGGTTATCTCGGGCTTTGACGAGGGTTAACATTCTACCATCAGGAAGATCAATAGTGATATTGTTCTTGACTCGCCACAGTTTTAGTAAAATCGATTTTTTCAGAAAACAGAAGTGGGAGTATTGTAGAACTGGAAGTAATTCCAGAACCGCAAAGGATTGCTGAAAATTTAATAGAACCTAAAGATTCAATTGGATTTCACATTCCATTAGCCACTCCGCAGATCTGGTGGGTAACCTCAGGCACCCTAGAGGTACTTCGGTCTTCTTAGAGACGGTGACAGGGAGGTTCTTGTTTGCCCACACTTGCCTTTGTTGTTGTTCTTGACTATAAGACCCGGCAGGAGGATGTGTATAGCGTCGTTATAAACTAGCTTTAGAACTGCACGTGTACATGACTCAGCCAGAGGGTTGTTGTAGTCAGTGGGAGCAGCGGAAGCAAAGTGGGCAAGTAGTTTGTGTCTATTTATAGACTGAAGCAGGTATAGCGGAAATGGATCATCTATTTTTGATATGACAGTCATAGGCTTTGACTTCATCAGAATAGGAGATGGATCTGGTAAGAAGGTACTAGAGTGTGATGTCTTGGTATCTGGGATGACATGCACTTTATAGGAAGTGAAATTCCTATACTACGATCGGTTATACCGTGGTTGTCACACATATGTTTCTCCACAAATGAAATAGATATAATATCAGATTTTCTGGTTACTAGATCTATAGTTTTATATCTAGATTTGGGTAGTTTCCCAATCTGGGTACTTAGACAGAATTCTAAAGGTGTTTTAGAACGGACGGCTCTTGGCATGGTTGTCACGACCTGAAATATTAGCTCGTGACCGGCACTTGATATAAGTCTACGGTAGCGCCCCGGCCGTCTATCCTAGGCCAAAATGCGGAAACGAAAACTTTTTTCAAACTTGAAACTGGCGCTATCGCAGACTTTAATCCCGGATCAAACCATTAACCTATAACTAGCAAACTAGAGAAAGGTTAGAAAAGCTATACCGATCGATCCGTGTCCTTCGGTCTTTAGCCACCAACTCTAGCTCCTCGCGGCATCTCCGATCTCCGGTCTCCCCGTCGGAAAGGGCACCACATCTTCGAGTCTTTTTACGGGCTCCCGCTTCATCCGAAGCAACTCGGGCACGAAGTTCGCTAGCCGACGTGTCCAAGGTGAAGTAGAGAATGTGTGTGATCACTTTGTCTCTTGCATCCGTTGATTCTCAACACATGAGAGTGTTGTTAGTTATATGTATGCCCTAGAGGCCATTACTATACATAGGATGTATATTGTAGTGGATGTTTGGACATATATAGGGATGACTTTCTTGCTCGATATGATAGTATGCTATCTGGTTACTCTTTATTTTAACGTGTACACTGATTGTCTCTCTGTTACATGTTGGTAAAGCCCTTAGGATGTGTACTTGACTACCTTGACTATGATGCGGATCATACTAGTGAGGACATGGTAGTCCATAAGTACATCCTTCAAAGTCCCTAGTCGTGGGTGTATCGAGACAGGGCATCGATATACCAGAGTAGACTAGCGTATACCTTCTCGACCCATACATATGGGCGATGGATGATCCCATATCCATTGGTGTTTGACATCATAGATGATATACGGGTGCTCAGTGGAGACAGGGTACACTGGACGGACTCGCCGAGAACTCCCAGCTGGTATTATACCTTACGTCAGATGGCAGTTCTTTGGTGACACTGGTGCAAGTTAGTCTGTAGACCCGAGATCGTCATAGAGTCTTGTGTGATTCCCACTGTGCTTTGATTTCCACCTTACCACGTCTAAGAGGGCGTGCAAAACGGTGATTTTTGGGTACAGTCTCGAATCACATGGAGGCAATGAGCGATAGGAGGGGGTTTGTCTCTCTCGGTATAGGGAGTTGATGTTGCGCTGTGCTCGATTGGCTATAACAGGAAGTCCTTGGCCAAGGCTGCTTTAGGGATTTACTGGTAAGTGTTACCAGTAGTTTGTCGACCCGTTATGAGCCTCATATCGACACGACTTATCGAGTTATTGGGGTCTGACGTTTACCACCCCTAGACGAGATATGCGACATATCAAACGAACAGACCGGACTGTACGGTAGTGTTACTGGTTGGATTCACAGGAGTGTGAGCGGACTTGCTCGTAGATCTTCTGATCGCTCAATACCAGGGTGGACGTTACGTTTAGCAGACCGCTTGCGGCTTGTGGGTGTTTGACATGATCATCACCTACTACCGGCATATTGACGAGTCTTTAGAGTCCTACACAGGGGTTTCCTGGCTCAAGCGAAACGAAATAGGAGAGCATATGAGATATGTGCGGGACCGAGAATAATACCAGTATGTGATACTGTATTCTATTCTCGCGATTTGTGATATTAATCGGTTGTATGCGATATAGCCGGGTTATCGGATCAAGTGTTGATTCGATAAGTTGTTATTATTGATATTAGTTGGTTATATGCAGTATGACCGGATCATTAAATCAAGTGTTGATTTAATGATTTAATGTATAATTATATATTTGATATATTACTTTACATTAACTAGTATTTGTTCACTTAAGATTGATTTTCTCACTTGATGTGCACAAGTAGTATATGTGATATATTTTTGTGCACTTGATTGTATCATGTTTGATGATACATGCAAACTTGGGTGTGTGTATGCTATACACCATGTTTAGTTAATAGTTAGGATTTCATATGCCTTATTTATTTATTTTCTTTATTTATTTTTTTGGCAAGAAACAAAATGGTGGTGGCTTTCTTTGTTTTATTCTTGAAGATTCATGAAGCTTCAACCATTTTGTTTTATGCTTAACCTAACCATTTAACTAAACCTTAGTTTATTCTTTACATGAGTTACACTCACCCATGGTTGCTAAATGATAAGCATCACTTGATTTTCTATTATGGATTATTCATTTTCATTATTCTTTTTCTTTCTTCTTCTTCTTCTTCTTCATAAATAAAAGAAGAAAGCTTTCTTGAAAATTCCAAGTGATGAATCTAAGTGAGAAATACAAATCCAAAGTGAACCCACTTCCTATTTCTTCATCCTCTACCACCTGCCATGTAGTAGAGTGTGTTATCTTCACAAGTTTCATGACCAAGTGAAGATGGAGCTTGAGTTAGAGTTTCCTCGACGTAGATCATCTTCGGCATCGAAGTCAACGACCTAGCCCGCTCATTTCTCCGACGAAACCATCGCAAGAGTCCAGGATCCCGGTGATCGCAGTGAAGGGACGTCATCATGGAGCCAAAGAAGTGGAGGACCGGATCTACAAAGGTTGTATTTCCATTCACTTGTTAGCAAAGTAGTTTGCTTGCTTCTCTTTTTCTCCTTACCTCTAGTAATCGATCTAGTTTAGGGTTTCTCGGCACCGGAAAATTTGAATTTGGCATGGTTGATGCCTTGTGGAACCTCTTGAGTGTGCCTAGGAACCCTATAGTAGTATCAGAGCCTAGATAGAGCTTTAGGAGAAGTGTAGACGATGTTAGATATCCGATCGAAACCCGAAACCCTAACTCAAACCCTTCTCTGTACATTTTCTTAAAATGTGGATTTTTCCAAATTAAAAATTGTCATAAAATTCAGCAGGGTTTTATAGGAGTTACTGTGCAGCACGTGACCATAACTCGACTAAAGCGTCGCGGAACCGCAGCCCTACCCTGGCTTGCGCGGCGGTTCCGCGGCCATATTAGTGAATTTTGACACGTGGTTTGCACAGTAATATCTATCTGTAAGTGATGTGTTTTATAGGAATTTTTAACTTATATTCAACAGTTGAATTTTCTTGGTTGTATTGGGGATTCGATGATTCGATCGGGAACTTTAACAGCGTCTATGTGTTTTTCCGGGTAATTTAGAACATGTTAAAAAGTTCGACCGGATATAAATACCCAATTTTTCCCCTGCCGGGAAATTTCCAAGTGTTGGATTTTTCCGTAGTTTGAGAACGTTCTAAGTAGTGCAAGTAACGCGATGGACCCTCTAGAAGACAACAAACCTTAACTCGATTATGTGACCGTCTTGAACTGCCCTTTGAACCTTAGGGTTTGGGGCAGTACGGCGTGCCACATGTGAGGCGTTGGCTTGACCCTTCTACGGCTGGACCGTTGGTACTGTGGCATGAAGTGAATGTTTTTAAACTTATTTCATGTGTTGAGCTGTTTCGGGAAAACTTGGGTGTTTGACTGTTCGATCGGAAAGTTTAACATTTTCTATTTATCTGGAATGTGATACAATATTTGGAATCCACAAGTAAGTTATGAGATAACTGAATGAATGTTATGAATCTAGCAGTTTAGTCTCACTTGATCGGTTGCCACGGGATTTTGATGTGATCAAAAGTCCGTCGCAATCGCGTAGCGTACGCGGATACTCGCCGGTAAACTTAATAGACAGCCACACCCCATAGCCCCGACCAAGTGACTGTAGGAGAACCCCGTCGCCGAAGCATCCGTTCGGGTGCTCGCGGCAGCGGTGTTCCGCCTTAGTGCACTTCGTCGATGGCATCCGGGGGTGCGGCCGTTTACTAAATTTTGCGACGAGCATTCGTTTTGGATACCGGGAATCTTGTTGAATTATCCGACTTGATATTGAAAAGAGTTTTCGATAATGAGACTAAAATGCGGGATTTATAATTGTTACGCATGTGACGTCTAAGGAATTCATTTGGTTAGGCATGCGATGTCATGCGATGTCTAAGCAGGTTGCGGATTCCAACTGTTGTAGTTTTACACTTTCTTTTCTACGACCGTAAGTGTAATATGTGATATCGCCGGTTTCGTTGCTATATGTCAACGACAATTGGGATGCGCATATTTACTTACGTTGATGACATGTGATGTTATGTGTTGCTGGATATGTTATATTGGATCGTCGTGTTTGAATAGCCGGGTTTTTTTTTATGTGAGATGAGTGTTTTTATTTTCATTCATGTAAAATTTATTGTATATAATATTCTTTTATTGGGGCACTTCCGGGTTGAGGTTGATGTCACCATTTGTATATTATTTACTTTTCCACACTAGGATAGACCAAGGAGGAGAGCACAAGTAACCGGGTTCTAGAGTCCAGAGGGAGACCAACTCGAGGAGTCGAGTCCGGGTCTCCTAACTCTAGAATTGGTAGGGTTGCTTGCCGCTCTCATAGGGGTCTAGGGGTGTGGGTTTGGCTATTCATCGCGACCGTGGAATCCGTGTTTTATACAGGCTCGTATTGAAAACACGGACGTCCTAGTATATCCAATGTTTCATATGTTTCTTCTGCTGCGATATCTGTGATGTGATCATTTGATATATTATGATAGATACTGTATATAGTATATACGATATATTATATATAGACGTTACTTATGTTTTACACCCGCGCTAGCCCTGCCCCGCTCTGCCGTTAGTTACCTAACCTAACGGTGCACGAGGGGACATCGAGGCGAATGCGGATGGCATAAGTGTACGTCGTATTTATCTGTGATGTTTAGGTGATTTAAATGATGGGACTTCATTAATATGATTAATGAAATAAAAGAAACCTAAAAGATGTTGTGGAATCGAATTTTTAAAAACAGGTAGCTACAGTTCTTGCTTTGCATCGCGGTGTTCCTTGTAGAACATCCTGCACCTTATTCGATAAGGAAAGGGTCGAGATCCCTTCACCGGGAGTGACCCCTTTAGCAATAACAGGCAGATGCTATAACGCTCGGTTTGTCTTTTGATTGCTCCTATAGTTCTTGCTTTTCATAGCGGTATATATGATATATCCAGCACCTTATTCGATGAGGAAAGGGCCGACGATCCCTTCACCGGGAGTGACCCCTTTAGCAAAACTAGAAAAGCCTAAAAAACAATCCATTTCAAAATCATTTGATTCTACAACGATATCAAGTTCATTACGCAATAGGTTTTCAGAAAAACCTGTTGTAGCCCTCCGTCATTTCAGATAAGTCCTGCTTAGTATTCGTGCTGCGTTTGTTGACCTTGTCAAGGCGCAGTATGCGGTAGCTGACCAGTATTTATCTGCTTATGCATATGATGCAGATTGTTTTAGGGTAGTCGTACGGCCTTGTTGACCTTGTCAAGGGTCGTGCGGGTGGGTTTGATTCAATCAAGAAATGACGGGTTGAACTTGACTTGCGGTCTATGGTTTGTTGACCTTGTCAAGGTCATAGATCGTTCGGGGCAAAATTATTTGGAATTTCAAGTGTTGAAATTTGCAATGAGATTGCATACCTTTTATGAGATAGTTGGATCCCGATACCCACTGCGAGTAATTGTTACTCCTGGGAGAGTTTTACACATTACAATTAGCCGATCAAGTAGGTGTCTAGAAAGGTGTCAACGGGGTTACGCCTCTGGGAAAACGATGTTTACTTTACTTAGGTCCGTGCTAGTCTTTGGGAAAGCACGGGGAACCTCCCTCAAAGTACCGACACTGGCCTGGCTGAAAGATTGGCGAACTTGTAGCGTGTAATTAATCCCTGCTAGTCTTTCCTTTTAGGGTTTGAAGGAAGATTTGATAAAAACAGTGGGAGCCATCCTGATTAGATAAAATAATAACCAATACGATCTTGCAAGAGCGCACGCAAAGTGTTTTCTTCTCTCTCTCTCCAGGTAGCGACCATGTCACGCCTTAATCAAGATAATAAAATGGATATAGTGACCGAACCCGCTTGTTTTACTGTGCTGGGGAACATTGGTCCCGCTCCAACTTATAATTGTTATAAGACAGAGCAGGAAATTGGGGATTACCAGAATTCCCGTGCCGCCCAAACGAAGAAAGTGCATACCGATGCATCATCTTCGGGTGTGTTCATTACAGAGAACTGTTTCTCAAATATCCTCTACGTCCTGGGTATTAGATACCGAATCAGGATCCCAGATATGTAATCTGTTACATAGGGCTACAGAAAGTTAGAGAACTGAGAACGGGTGATAAGTTTCATGAGACAGAAAACGGTGCAAGTGTTGCAGCCAAGTCTGTTGGTCACTGTCACCCTGTATTACCAGAATACATTTATTCTGAACAAATGTTATTAGATACCGAACCTGATATACAAAATCATATCAGTCTCTTTATTAGTAAAGAAAGGATATAATTTTCTATTGTTGGATAATGTTTTGAACATTTCCTATATCAAGAGTTGATCGGTTCAGGCACGTTATCTAAAAGCATTAATGTTCAAAATCAAACTACAGTTCTTAGTATACAGAATACACACAAGTGGAAGAGTTCAGAAATGAACGAATCCTTCTTGAGGCATTGTAGACTAGGTCATATCAATGCGACCCGACTAGCTGAAGTTACATTAAGATGCATATTTAAATTAGTTTGAATTTACATCTTGTGAAACTAGCCAGTCATGTCACAGAGATAAGATGACCATAGCTCTGTTTATTGGAAATAGAGAAAGAGTTAGTGAACTCTTGGGATGATACATATTGATGTATGAAGGTCCCCTGTCTACACATGCCAAGACCGGTTCATTGTACTTCATTACCTTCTCTGATGATCTCTCAAGATTCAGACATATGTTCCTATTGAAACACAAGTTCGAACCTTTTGAGATATTCACAGAATATAAGTTAGAAGTAGAGAAACAAAAACGGGTATAAGTATTATGTCCTTTGATGTGATCAAGGAGGAGAATACTTGAGCACGGGATTCCTGGACTATTCTAAGAATGAGATTCTCTCTCAGCATTACTCCTCCGTATACACCACAGCACCTCGGTGTATCGGGGCGGAGCAATCACACCCTATTAGATATGGTGTGCTCTATGATGAATACTACTGAGTTTCCTGTTTCCTTTTAGGGAGTTATGCACTTATGAAGTTGCATACCTATTGAATTGGGTTCCGATCAAATCAGTTGCCTACCACTTCATATGTGATATGGAAAGGGAAGAGCCCATATCTTAAGTTTGTTAAGATTTGGGGTTGTCCGGCCTATGTCTAAAAAGCAAAATTCGGACAAGCTCGAGGCAAAGTCAGATCTGTGGAAGTTTGTTGGATATCCCAAGCATACGCGAGGGAATATCTTCTACCTAACCGAGGAACAAAAATGTTTTGTTTCTCAGCATGCTACCTTTGTGAAAGGGAATTTCTTGTGAAGAAATTATTGGTCATGAGGAAGAACTGGAAACAGTTCCAGCTATACAAACTGCAACTGATGATTTGGTAGAACCAAAGGATTCAATAGCAACCAACGAACCTCAGCCTCTCCGCCGATCTAGTAGGTTTCCTCAGCCACCTGAGAGATACTCCGGTTTCTCTATGACAATGGGAGCGAGGATTGCATCATGGGATGATGACCTAACTAGTTTCGAGCTGGCCATCAGGAGTGGGACTCTGTAAGAATGGCTGGATGTTTATCGATCTGAGATGGAATCCTTTTACACCAACAAAGTATGGACTTTGGTTGCTTTATCTGAATGGTTAAATCCCCATCAGGAGCAAGTATATCTTGAGAAGATTACTTGGTGTACATGGAAATGTTGAGACTTTCAAAGCTAGACTTGTTAAAGGTTTGCATCATTGACCAGGTTTGGATTATAATGAAACCTTTCTAAGTAACTATGCTTAAGTCCATCCAGATCCTACTTGCCACGGCTACATACCATGACTACGATATCTGGCGGTTGGGTGTCATGACTGCATTTCTAAATGATGTTTTAGAAGAGAGAGTCTGTAAGTACACAGTCAGAGGGCTTCGTAGACAGTGGGAGCAGCGGAAACGTGTGCAAGATGTTTTATGTGATAAAGCAGGCATCGCGGAGTTGGAACATCTATTTTGATGTGGTAGTTAAAGAGTTTGACTTCATCAAAATGGTAGATGAACCTTGTATATACAAAAAGGAAGTAGGGAGTATGGTGGTGATCTTTCGTAGAGTACTCGGATGACATACTCATGATAGGGAAGAAGTTTCCTATGCTACGCTCGGTCAATCTCCGCTTATCACAAGGATTCTCCATAAAGGATCAAAGTGATACCTCCTAAATCCTGGGTTTTGGATCTATAAGATAGATCTAATTGGATGTTAGGATACTCACTAGTTGTAGTGAGATGGTATCAATTGATCCTGGGGAGAATCACTGGAAAGGTTCCAGGGTGATAAGGACGACTGAATGTCAGTCGCAGGCATTGTCTTTACCCTCAGTAAAGGGACGGTATGTTGGAAGAGTTCCAAGCTAGATACCGTGGCATACTAGACGATAAAGGCTGGATACATCGCTACCAAAGATGCTACCAAAGAGGCAGTCTGGGTGTATATAAGTTCATGAGATGAACTTCGTTCCTCCCATTGTGTGACAATGGAGTTGTGGCTTAGGCCAAGGAACGCCCGTCCCATCAGTGATCCAGACATATTCTAAGGCAGTGTCACCTAATCGTGGAGATGGTTGATCTCCAGGGGATCGAGGTTAGGAGAGCAGACTCAGAGGACAACACGGCGGATCCACTCACAAAGGCCTTTTCCCAGAGAGAGACTTTTATGGGATGGTTGAGTATGAGATACTACAACCACTGCTATCAGATGGCCCTAGTGCAAGTGGGAGATTGTTAGTTATATGTATGCCATAGAGGCCATTACTATACATAGGATGTATATTGTAGTGGATGCTTGGACATATATAGGGATGACTTTCTTGCTCGATATGATAGTATGCTATCTGGTTACTCTTTACTTTAACGTGTACACTAATTGTCTCTCTGTTACATGTTGGTAAAGCCCTTAGGATGTGTACTTGACTACCTGGACTATGATGCAGATCATACTAGTGAGGACATGGTAGTCCATAAGTACATCCTTCAAAGTCCCTAGTCGTGGGTGTATCGAGACGGGGCATCGATATACCAGAGTAGACTAGCGTATACCTTCTCGACCCATACAGATGTGCGATGGATGATCCAATATCCATTGGTGTTTGACATCAGAGATGATATACGGGTGCTCAGTGGAGACTGGGTACACTGGACGGACACGCCGAGAACTCCCAGATGGTATTATACCTTACGTCAGATGGCAGTTCTCTGGTGACACTGGTGTAGGTTAGTCTGTAGACCCGAGATCGTCATAGAGTCTTGTGTGATTCCCACTGTGCTTTGATTTCCACCTTACCACATCCAAGAGGGCATGCAAAACGGTGGTTTTTGGGTACAGTCCCGAATCACATGGAGGCAATGAGCGATAGGAGGGGTTTCGTCTCTCCCGGTATAGGGAGTTGATGTTGCGCTGTGCTCGATTGGCTATAACAGGAAGTCCATGGCCAAGGCTGCTTTAGGGATTTACTGGTAAGTGTTACCAGTTGTTTCTCGACCCGTTATGAGCCTCATATCGACATGACTTATCGAGTTATTGGGGTCTGACGTTTACCACCCCTAGATGAGATATGCGACATATCAGACGAACAGACCGGACTGTACGGTAGTGTTACTAGTTGGATTCACAGGAGTGTGAGTGGGCTTGCTCGTAGATCTTCTGATCGCTCAATACCCGGGTGGCCGTTACGTTTAGCAGACCGCTTGCGGCTTATGGGTGTTTGATATGATCATCACCTACTGCCGGCGTATTGACGAGTCTTTAGAGTCCTACACAGGGGTTTCCTGGCTCAAGAGAAACGAAATAGGAGCGCATATGAGATATGTGCGGGAACGAGAATAATACCAGTATGTGATACTGTATTCTATTCTCGCGATTTGTGACATTAATCGGTTGTATGCGATATAGCCGGGTTATCGGATCAAGTGTTGATTCGATAAGTTGTTACTATTGATATTAGTTAGTTATATGCAGTATGACCGGATCATTAAATCAAGTGTTGATTTAATGATTTAATGTATAATTATATATTTGATATATTACTTTATATTAACTTGTATTTGTTCACTTAAGATTGATTTTCTCACTTGATGTGCACAAGTAGTATATGTGATATATTTTTGTGCACTTGATTGTATCATGTTTGATGATACATGCAAACTTGGGTGTGTGTATGCTATACACCATGTTTAGTTAATGGTTAGGATTTCATTTGCCTTATTTATTTATTTTCTTTATTTATTTTTTTGGCAAGAAACAAAATAGTGGTGGCTTTCTTTGTTTTATTCTTGAAGATTCATGAAGCTTCAACCATTTTGTTTTATGCTTAACCTAACCATTTAACTAAACCTTAGTTTATTCTCTACATGAGTTACACTCACCCATGGTTGCTAAATGATAAGCATCATTTGATTTTCTATTATGGATTATTCATTTTCATTATTCATTTTCTTTCTTCTTCTTCTTCTTCTTCATAAAGAAAAGAAGAAAGCTTTCTTGAAAATTCCAAGTGATGAATCTAAGTGAGAAATCCAAATCCAAAGTGAACCCACTTCCTATTTCTTCATCCTCTACCACTTGCCATGTAGTAGAGTGTGTTATCTTCACAAGTTTCATGACCAAGTGAAGATGGAGCTTGAGTTAGAGTTGCCTCGACGTAGATCATCTTTGGCATCGAAGTCAATGACCTAGCCCGCTCATTTCTCCGACGAAACCATCGCAAGAGTCCGGGATTCCGGTGATCGCAGCGAAGGGACGTCATCACGGAGCTAAAGAAGTGGAGGACCGGATCTACAAAGGTTGTATTTCCATTCACTTGTTAGCAAAGTAGTTTGCTTGCTTCTCTTTTTCACCTTACCTCCAGTAATCGATCTAGTTTAAGGTTTCACGGCACCGGAAAATTTGAATTTGGCATAGTTGATGCCTTGTGGAACCTCTTGAGTGTGCCTAGGAACCCTACAAGTGTATGGATGGAGGATTTAGTGGATGCCATTAGTGAAGAGATAGTGAGCTCAAGAAAGAAGAGGAAGAAGAAGAAGTGTCCTTTTCTTTTTCTTTTGTGTTGAGATGATAATGAGAGTGGGAGTAAGAAAAAAATACAAGAGCTAACCATTACCTTATGGCTGCCCTTTCTCTCCCTCCCTCTCATTTCATCCACAAATCAATCAAATAATGTGACATATGCACAAGTAAAGAGACCATGACTCATCACTTGTGCATGTGTCACTATTAATGCTCTTAATCATGATTTTGAGCTCATTATTTCCATATGCAAACATTAATCCAAATGTTTGCAACAATAAAAAGAGAATGGCATCTACTAAAGTAAACTCGTGACAGATCACAAGAGTACCCCTCACCTGTATATACATACCTGCATCCGCATTCCGACCGAATGCGAATGCGATGAGACTAAAGTAATCCAACAAATCTAATACTAGGATCCGGCTTAAACCAAAGCCCACTAGTATGATCCGCCCGATCATGATTCGTGCACTATTGCACGTATATGATCGAACCCTGCCATATATCATACGGCCTCTACAACGTTTCGCCCGAAACTTGAGAAACCGTCTTTGGCGGATTCTAAAGACTCGTCAATACTTTGGCTGTGGATTTAACCACTAGCACGTCAATGGTACTAGCCGTACGTAACGGGCTACCAGGTATTGAAAAAAAGGGAGGTCGATGAGTGAACTCATCCTGATACCCTACTGAGCCTGTCAGTGAAAATATCCGTACAGTCCGGTCCGTTCGTCTATGAGCATCGCATGTCGGGCCTAGGGGTTGGTAAAAGTCAGACCCCCAAAAGCGGTACAAGTCGTGTTGGAGTGAAGCCCAGAACACCCTGAGATACTACTGGAATACCTACCAGTAAATCTCCTGCCTTGGCTAAGGACTTCGTGTAATGACTCTCCTAGACACAGTGCGATCTCACCCCCAATACCGGGAGAGACGAAACCTCTGCCGATCCGCTTATTGCCTCCATGTGGCTCGGGACTGTACCCAACTAAAACCTGTTTGCACGACTCCTTTGAGCCGTGGTAGGATAGTAATTAAAGCACAGTGGGAACTCACACGAGACAAATGACGATCACAGGTCGATGAACTAACCTGTACACATGTCACCAGGGAACTGCTATCCGACGTCAGGTATAATACCAACTAGCATGTTCCCGGCGAGTCCTGTCCGGTGTACTCATAACCCAATGAGCACCTGTATACATCTTAGGTGAACCAACTGACACCAATGGCTTGTGAGACCGGCCACCGCCCCTAGTCGGGGTCTCGACTGTATACACTAGTCTACTAATGGAGTATCGATGCCCAGTCTTGAAACTCCCACGACTAGGGACCACTTTAAGGATGTGCTTATAGACCCCAGCTCCCACGTATATGATCGCCATCATACTGCTGGCCGTCAAGAAAGAATCCTATGGGCTCTATCAACGTGCAATAGTGACCTGTAATGTCACCTAAAGCTGTACACGATGATAAAGATAAACCAGATAGCATACTATCATCTCGAGTAAGACTGTCCTACCGGCATAAGTCCTCCCTCAATCATTGCAATCACGTACCTGCGATCCAATAATTGACTCTGAGGGCACTATATCCAACACTTGAATCACGCGACGTCTAAAGGCGTAACGTAACTCAAGTAAGCCGAAACCCAGAAATTTAAACCTTTTTAAGAAAATAAAAGAGGTGCAGTTTTGAAATAAAGGTATAATGAAATCCAGTTTTTTCTTAAATGCATAGAAAAGGAATCATGAAAAATGCAAGTGGAATTTATTAGTTTGAAAACATGTTTCGTCTTTTAAAAATTTGGGCAGCACCTCCTTTGTATATTTTGATCCAAAACCACAAATACATAGAGATAGTATAAAAGGCATCCCTATGCGGGAGCTAGCTCTTCGCCAACCGACGGATAACAACCACGCAAGACAGTATAAGTATAAGTATACGACGCCCAACGATGAAGTTCACCAAAAAAGAAAAAGAAATAAGCAAGACATCAAAACCACAAGTAGCGGAATACCCCTCGCTCTAAGTCTCGCAACCACAATCTCACTAAGTCTCATTACTTATACAAATACTAGTTTGATTGATGGAGTTGACTAGCTACAATATGAAATATAAATACAAGAGTGGGTACGATACAATTGTCCCACCTACCATGCTAATCGCCAAAAAGTAGGTATGTGCAAGCGATGCCGCTACGGATCCATGCGGTCAACCTGCATGAACTATGGCACAACGGGGGTGAGTTGTCAACTCGTGAATAAAAATATATCAACAGATAGAAATTGAATAAACAACGACTCCTAGGTCAACTATATCATAAAGGTAATACTATGATATCTATGGTGACCATATCTGTATGTGTGCCAACAATGAAATCAACACCTATAAGTATGCGGGTATCATCCAATCATATGATCAATGTATGTATGCATGTGGATCTCTTCCAACCATATAATCAATGTATGTATGCATGTAAGTATGGGGATATAAATCAACATGTGTCCTTCGCGACACATCAAAATCATGGAACCTGGGTGTCCAACATTGACACTCGAAAACATCATGAAATCCATGTCCAGCATCGACACGTAAATCCTCATATCTCGGGCTCCGTCAGTCCGGATCGGCCCATATCATCTCTCGACTCCGGTCAGAAACCTCCGAATATCCGCCAAGCCTAAATACTATCTCCGGTATGTAGTAGTCCCACTGCCAGGCTCACCGTCTGCAGCACAACAATCCGTTCTTGCCTCGGGGTACCATACCGGGTCCACCATGTACCCGCAATCGGCCTCATCCAGCTCCTCGAATCGGGTTTCACATGTCACACGTCTCAGAACCGAGAAAACGCATGGTGGACGCACTGAAATATCATATCATGATAAATCGGGTTTTTAAAACAACAAATAATCTCTTTTAAAATGTCCACGGTTCTCAAATCCAGAAATCTCATGAAATCAACATATCTCAATGCGTAAAATCATAGAGCATGATGTATGCGACATATAATAGAAATGTAAGCATATTCGTATATCATGCAACATGGAACTGTGATATGACATATTAAGGGAAAACCGCTCTTTTAAATGATTCCAGTTTTTAAAATATAACACGCGGTTCCTAGTTTCCCCAATAAAACCAGTTATCTATGTAGGTACAATATGTATATGCACAAGTATAGAGGTACCAATGTGTATATGCGCCAATATGGGTATGCAATATGTATATGCGCAAGTATGATGTACCAATGTATGTGTGCACCAATATGGATATACAAATGCGTATGTGCGCAAATATGGACGTATCAATGTACATACGCAAGTATAGTATGCTAGGAGTCATATCATTATGCAGCAATCCTACTGTGTAGTGACATGGAAATTATCGATGATGAAGTGTGTGAGCCGGAAAATCTGTGTAAGTGTAACATACGCATCATCGATAATGGTGTAAGTGCACTAGCACAGGTATATGCAATGCACTGAAAATAGCATGAATGCAGCATAAGGTAAATTATCAGCTAAAAGCTATAAGGTATACGTATCTATAATATGTCCGAGTCGGTGAATTTATCAATCGGCATCTCTCCTCACAATCAACACGTACTGTACAATCCATCGTACGGCATCCTCTAGTCAAGGGTACGGATCAATCATTAAGTCAACTCATCACGCATGGAAAATCATCGTACGGCGACATAAAACCAATAAGGATCCTATTAACCTTTACGACAGTGAGGGTACGGACCTAACGTCTCGCACGGCTTATCATTCAAGATTCACAACATTACATATATATCTATATACCTATGCCCCAGGTCACATCGATAACCATCTCATATCAGGGGACCGGTGAAGGTATCAATCATCTCAATCGACTCACACCCGTATACTAACATATCATCAATCATTATATTACATAGTTTTATCTTTTCATCGCATTTATCTCCTATATCAAGTCAGTTTTACCAATGCATTCTACTTCTACTATAAGCATACATATCTAATCTAACATACACACCCGAACCATACAATCAGTTTTCAAAGGGGCGAATCGTAATTTTGAAAGTAGGGGCTACGGTGTTTACAAGAAAAAGATATTATTAAAAATCAGTAATTCCCCTTAAGGTAATTGTTTAGAAGATGCATACGATTCTTCATTTTAAAATAGGTATGGTTCGGATGACACAACCACGTCGGCTATCTAGTCCTATAGTATCCAATACAGCAATATCGTCGAACATCATCCTCGAATCTTGTCATCACATATCAATCATAGCATATCGCTTCTAACTATCCTATAGTTTCTAATTATCATTTAACTCTATCTATAGTTTCTTATTATAGGTTCCTTTAACCATATTCTATATATAAATCAGTTTCCATCAAAGTTGCGGGGTGCTATACGCCATCCACCCGACTTCCCCTATAGATGTAAATCTACTCACCTTGACCTTCGCTTGCCGATTCCGACGTCCCCACGCGCTTGCTTGTCGTTTCGAAGTCTCGTGGGGGTACCTACATGTCACAACGTATCGTATCGCATTAATATCCAATTTGAAATCGAAACGTCACACGAAAACCAAATCGGCACGCGTATCACACATAGGTCATAACCTATAGCCTACACATGCAAGAATAACCAAAAAAACCCTCGATGTTGATGTACAAACGTCAAACCATCGAGTCAAAACCAAAATACTAAAACTTGAAATCATAAACATCAAGTAACACATGGCAGCAACTCACAAAACTTGCTCCAGATTTTGATTAAGGTTAAAACAAGTTGTACAAACAACACTGGGTGATGTATAGGGTGTATATGAGCTATGGGGGCAACCTGGGCACCTAACTCACTAAAGTGGCCGGCCACACTAGGCAAAATTCTGGCCTGCTCGGATTTTGGGGGGAGTTGGGGTCTCGTACTTCTACACTGGGTGCTTAGTGGTCCCATTGGGTTTCCAGAGTTGTTTATTTTTCCAGTAAAATTCCCAGGTTATACTAGATTTCCCTGCACCCTCACTTACCTCACAAACCGACATAACAAGTTACAGTTTTTGTGTTTCAGGTGTTTGTTTCGTGTTAGGTCTGGGTTTCTAGCACTAAGGGGGTTTAAGGTCACCACTATGGTTCATAAGAACAACTACAACTCAAAAATCCCACAACCCTCTTCTAGGAATTTTCTATGTTCTCTAAACCGCACGAAATCGATTTTAAACTTGAAAAGAGGCTAAAGCAAATGGAATACTGCACTTAATGTGAAAGAATTACCTCATTTGGCAACTCAAGAATTTTCTTGAGTTGCCTAAGCGCCTAAAATGCAAACTTTCTTGGTCCAAAGTGTAGCTTGTGAGCTTGTGCATGCTTTCTGTGAAATGGGGATGAACTTTTGATGAATTTTTGATGGTGTAATGAGGGTTGTAGTGGATGAGGGAAAGAGGTGCTGCCATGGTTGAAGATGGAGGGAAATGATGAAGATGAAGATGAAGACAATGGTCTAAGGTCAAAGGAACCCCTCTCTTTCTCTCTTTTGCCCATACCTCTCACTATGCTACAATTTCTTCTCTTTTCTCTTTATTCTTTATCCTTTTCTTTTCTCTTTAAAATCTAAACCAAGCGTGAAGAATTTTAAAGAAAAGCCATGAAAGCAAACGTAACACAATTGTAAAATAACATGGTGCATGTCATGAAGCCGAAACACGCTTAATGCACAATTAGCGATATTTAATCGCGATTTGCATTAAAATAATGTCAAATAAATCATAAATTTTCATAATTTGTTTATATCTCACAAAGCACCCTCATTTCCATAATTTTCCAAATTTTTCCCAATTTATCGGTATTTAATTATACCGCCTTATTAAAATATTCAATATATTATTATTTAATTATAAAAATTCCCAAAAATAATATTTTATTTCTCTGAAGTGTTTCAGTCTTCCCCCCTTAAAGAAATTCGGTCCCCGAATTTAAATTTAAACCCCTCAAATACTAAAACATTTCAGTAAAAAGTCCAAGTCGTCGGGGCTCCGAAATCATTAATACATAAAACGCATCATAGCGCAATGCATGCGCATGAACAAAGAGCAGATAACTCCAAATCGAAGCTTCGTCAAGCATCCCGCAATCATCAGAGTCATGGTGAAGACACCAAAGTCAAATCCAAAACGAAACCAATATGATATACATCAAAACTATACATGTAAACATCAAATCTATACATGTAAACATCTGAAGAAAAAATGCATGCCAAACATTTCATGTTGCTGTGCGATGTGCATAACACTGCACAGTGGCGGACGTCTATTGTAAGAAAATATACATATATGTATATATCTTTTGTTTAATATGCACGTCCCGCCGTTTTGAAAACAATTTAGAAGGGTTTACTTGTTTTAAACGTTTCGTGTCATATCATACACGTAGGTAAATACTGAGACTATAGCTCCCTTTTTAGAAATCCCTTCGATAACTATCAATGCATGCAAAATATATCCAGGTACCGTCATCTGACTAGTCCTGCTCAGTATGAAAACAAATAGCAAATATCATAAAAACGTACTGCTCCATAAGAAATCAATCCGAAAATGTTCATAAGAATGCCGCGTGCGTCTGGTGCGCACGGAAATCAAAATCCATGAATGTGCCATACATGTGCATAGAAAAAATCTAAGTGCAACTGGTGTGCACGAAACATCTGTCAAGAGCAATGGGTGTGCCTGACAGCAATATCAGGTGCATCTGTGTAACCCTTCGAAAATCGTTTAGGCAGTTTTTCGGTAATCGGCAAATTTTTCGGCTTTTTCCGTAAAAAGTCAAAATTGATATTTTTCATTGTAGACCTAATTATACAAAATTTAGGTAAGATATTACTATAATTTTGTCACTAAAATGTCACTTATAATTTTCTAGTTAAATAAAAAAAATTTCGTAATTAATTAATTTTTTTATTATTTTAAGCCTTTTTAAATACATTTAATTAGGGATAAATACAAATTTAATTAGGTAAATTTATTAATTAGGAGTCTTATAAGCTAAAATATGGTGTTAATAAAATTATAACATGGCTTGCAAACTTTTAGCTTTTTGGTGGGAAAATTATGAAGAAAATGATGAAAAAATGGGATTTTTTGTAAAAAAGTTGACATGAAAGCTTGAAATGATAACATATGATGTTATAATGAACTAGAAACTTCTCCAAAATTTCCCCACCTCCTCCTCTTGCTGCAGCCGATCCCCATTCCAGCAGAATCCCCCATTTTCCCACTTCATTTTGCTTCATTTTCTTGCTAAAATCCATTAAAAATTCACAAATTTATTTCTCCATTCAAAGCCTAACCCTAATCCCTTCTCTCTTCAACCCAAATTTGTTCAAAAACATGATGAAAGGAGGCTTCTTGGTGACTTGATCAAGCTAGGGTTCAAGCTTGAGAGGTGAAAATTTTAATCTTTTTGTTAACTTGTGGTTTAATTATGCTAGAATTGAAATTCTAAGTATTAATTTAGTGTAAATCCTTGTTCATGAAAAATCAAGAGAAGGTTTTGATTTTTAAAAATTAGGGTTTGTAGCATAATGGTTGGATTATGTTAGGGATGGTTATCTAATCGATTAGAATGGTTAATGGTGTAATGATATGCTTGCTAAATCGATAAATTTCGATGTTTGTAACGAATCAGTAAGAAAATCGCTTACTAGATTTTTGTAGAAAATAGAATGCGTTCAATTTCCGTTAGGTTAGCAATATTATTAGCTTCGTATAGGATTATTAGAATGCGCTAACGCGGGGTTTCGTCTAGACGGGTTGTAGTTTAGTCGATTTCCCCGAAATGACGAATTTAGTCAAAGGTTAGCGATTTTCGTGCGTTTTTCCGCGCACCGAGTGCATGCTATGATTAATACGAGAGCGTGGATAATTGTATGTTGTGACTTGCATTGTGTTAGGTTTTGTAATATTATGCTTGATATTGTGCAAATATAGGATCGGTCGGGGAAACTTCGGATACGGCGCGAAAAGGCAAAGCGGTGGCCGGATCAGATTAGCGGGGATTTCAGGTGAGTAGATGTATTCATCTATGGGGGAATCGTCCGAATGGCGCGATGCGCCCCCCTAGTTAGGATTTCCTTATCCGTTGCAAGATTCATATTGTTAGTTAGCTTATCCATTCATGTACACTGCATACCCTTATAGCGAACAGTATATTAGATTGCATGGACATTCATCCATACTTATGCGATATCACTTTGTAGGACACGAACACCATTACCATTGGCATCTGTAGCACGCGCACTATTCATATGACACACACGCCTTTGGTAATTGACATGCCACGTGCACGATAGAACCTGTTCATCTTAATATCGTCACCTGCATTCATACTTGATATATGAAACTGCATCGCATGTATATATCTCGCATCATCGTCATATTTACATAGAACTCTAGCCAAAATTCACATCATATGCATTGATATCATAGACATTTATCATATATAACATGTGGACACTATGATTTTCTTGATGATTTCAGTTTTTCTGCGATTTCTGGATTTTTGGGGAAAACCGCAAGAATTTAAAAAAAAACCTTATATTTATCATTTCAAAACAAAGTTGCGGTTTTCTCGTGATGTATGTGTCGTCCACCATGAGTTTTCATGTTTTCTGTTGGATTTCGAGACCCGATTCGAGGAGTGGATGAACCGTCTCGGGTACATGGTGGGCCCGGTATGGTACCCCGGGGCAAGAAGATCGAGTTGTAGACGATGAGCCTGGCAGGGGAAGACTACCTACCGGTGATGTCTGGCGCGGCGGATATCCGGAGGATACCGACCGTTGTCGTGAGATTTATGATATGGGCCGATCCGGACTGACGGAGCCCGATATTGAGACATATATGATTCCTTTTTGGTGTCGATGCTTGACACGGGTTTTCAGATGATTTCTTGATGATATTTAGCTATTATACAGATATTCATGTTCTGAAGTTAAGAATTCAATAACCTTAGCAGTTAAAACACTTAAAGACTTAATAATGACGTTGCATACCTGTGCATGCATACTAGAGATATTATAGCATATATGGACATACACGTTGTAGTGCATTGCGTGCATTCTTACGATTGCCTTATTAGATGTTATATTTACTCACGAGCTGGCAACTCACCCCCGTTGTGCCACAGTGTCTTGCAGGTCGGACCCGTCACTCTTGTAGCGGCGGCTATCTTATCATCAGCTCTTTTGCGCAGACTCGCGACATCGCCCGTAGGTGGGTTGCGAGCATATTTTATATCTTTTGCTTTATCATTGTATCTAGTATTCTCCATCTACCACTTTATATTGTATATGCGACCTAGTGATGAGACTGAGAGACTTGTATATTTGTGGTTTCTTTTGGGCCGAGCTCACTTGAGCCGGCGTTGTGTTTTCTGATATTTTGGGTTTCTTTTATGCTCTTTTCTTGATATTGCTTATATATTGCATGTGGTTGTGATCCGCCTTGGGCGAAGAGCTAGCTCCCGCTTGGGGATGCCATTTTTATGTTTACAGGTTTATTATCTTGTTGTACCCATTTTGGGGGATAGAAAATACAGGGGAGACTCTGCCGAAATTTTCAGAAATTTATGATGTTTTTAAAAAGGGATTCTTTGCAACTTAATTGATTTGAAAATCGTTTTCATTAAAGGTTTTCCTTCATTCTCTTTTGATTTTGGGTTTAGATTCTTTTGGGCTTTGGCTGACTTAGGTTACAGTACGCCTTTAGACGTCTCGTAATCTAAGTGCCAGTCGCGTTCCGTACTTTCGGGTCGTGACAAAGTTGGTATCAGAGCGTAGGTTTTACCTTTCTGAGTGTAGGACGACCTTGGTAGATGGAGTAGGTCACTTAAGCAGAGTGGCGTAGCGTGGGTATGATCCGCGGCATACGTACGATACGGTACTCCGCCTAAGTAACCTTAGGACATAATTGCTTGTATTTCCTTTCTTGATTCCTTGCATTCCTTGATCCAATTGCAATGTCCTTATCGGTCCTGTTTCTTGTTCCAGCTTCGATGCCGCCAAAGACTACGAGAGCTCAGCGGGCTACCGCTAGGGATGAGATTCGAGCGGGCTCGTCTGAGGCGAGGATCGAGCGGGAGGATACGCCTACCCCTCAGGGTCCTACTGATCCGCCTTATCCTGACCGTATTGCCAGATTAGAGGCCGGCATGCAAGAGTTGCGGCAGATGATGGGATCTTTAGTTGAGTCCAGCCGGGCACAGAGATCCGAGGACGTTCCTTCCACCGCACAGACCACGATCGTACCTGCTGCACAGATGGTCACTCCTGCTGCTACTACGGAGACTATCCCTGTTTCACTACAGGAGTTCATGAGATTGAGACCTCCAGCTTTTACCGGTACAGATGCGACAGAGGACCCACAGGCATTTCTTGATAGGATGGCTCGGATTTGCCGTTCGTTGAGGTGTTCTGATGATAGATTGGTGGAGTTTGCGAGTTTTCGTCTGGAGGGTCTTGCCCAGACATGGTACGACTCAGTAGAGAGAGGCCGAGCTGCAGGTCTGCCTTCTATGACCTGGGATGAGTTTACATCTGCATTTCTTGCCCGTTTTCTTCCGGAGAGTGTCCGAGATGCTCGAGCCCGTAGTTTTGAGTCTTTGCGCAAGACTCCTGGGATGACGGTGTCGGAGTATGATATACAGTTTACCCAGTTGTCTCGATATGCTCCGTACCTAGTCGACACGGAAGAGAAGAGAATAAAGTGGTTTGTGCGAGGGCTTGATACACAGCTATTCCTTGCCATCGGCACCCAGCATTTTGACACATACGCAGCCGCGATGGATGCGACCTTACTTTTGGAGGAGCGTATTTCTGAGACTCCGGTCGTTTCTGGGCCGAAGAGGATCCGCACCGATACGCCAGCTCAGCGGCAGATGGGTAGACACCGCGATAGATTGTTTCCGGGAGATGGTGGAGGCAGAGGATTGAGACGAGGTCAGTTATTTGGTTCATATCCACAGACCCGACAGTCGTCTCCAGGATGTTTTCGGTGTGGGAGTCAGTACCACCGTGTCAGAGACTGTACTATGGGACGCCAGGGTGCGGCGGCAGTCCCGCATGTGACCTTACCACCCTCACCACCTTCTCAGAGAGCTTTACTTCCTACTCCTGATGATGCTCCATGCCAGTCAGATGCTTCTAGAGGCCGTGGGCGTGGTGGTCCAGTCCAGAGAGGACGAGGCGACAGAGGCAGAGGCAGAGGCTGAGGTAGAGGCAGAGGACAGCCAGCTATTAGTGGTGGACAGGCCCGAGTGTTCGCATTGACTCCTCAGGATGCACAGGCATCCAATGCCGTCGTGACAGGTACTCTGCCAGTATGTTCTTTTGATGCACGGGTATTATTTGATCCAGGCTCCACACATTCCTATGTTTCCATGTATTTTGCACCGAGGTTAGGCCGGGAGTCTTCTCCGTTAGATCAGCCGCTTGTCGTTATTACCCCGGTAGGCGAGTCTTTTGTTGCCCGTTTTGTGTACCGATCGTGTTCCGTTCGTATCGGGGAGAGAGATTCTTCAGTTGATTTGATTCTCCTCGATATGCTTGACTTTGACGTTCTTCTTGGTATGGACTGGCTAGCCACCTGTTATGCATCCGTGGACTGCCGTGAGAAAGCAGTCAGATTCAGTTTTCCTGGTGAGCCGGTACTTATTATTCAGGGAGATCGTAGTGTTACCCTTCCCAGCTTGATTTCTTCTCTTCGCGCTGGTCAGCTCTTAAGGAAAGGGTGTCAGGGATTCTTAGCCTATGTTTGTGATACTAGCTCCACAGAGGTTCCGTTGGACCAGGTCCCTGTTGTGAGAGAGTTTCCTGATGTATTTCCTGACGAGCTGCCTGGTCTGCCACCAGAGCGCGAGATTGAGTTCTGTATTGACTTGTTCCCCGGCACGGGGCCTATTTCTATACCTCCTTATCGGATGGCCCCGGCGGAGCTGAGAGAGCTAAAGGATCAGTTACAGGACTTGCTGGACAAAGGGCTTATCCGACCTAGTGTGTCACCTTGGGGTGCTCCCGTCCTGTCTGTTAAGAAGAAGGACGGAAGTATGTGCTTATGCATTGATTATCGTCAGCTGAACCGGGTTACTGTGCGGAATAGATATCCCCTACCCCGCATTGATGACTTATTCGATCAGCTCCTGGGTGCAGGGTTCTTCTCGAAGGTTGATTTACGGTCAGATTATCACCAGTTGCGGGTTCGGAATGAGGATATTCCGAAGACCGCCTTCCGTACTCGATATGGTCATTATGAGTTCTTGGTGATGTCGTTCGGGCTCACCAATGCCCCGACAGCATTTATGGATTTGATGAACCGCGTATTCAGGCCGTATCTCGATCAGTTCATCATTGTGTTCATTGACGACATCTTGGTTTATTCTCGGAGCCAGGAGGAACATGAGCAGCACTTACGTATCACATTGCAGACTTTGAGGGAGCATCAACTATTCGCCAAATTCTCCAAGTGCGCATTCTGGCTAGACAGTGTCGATTTCTTGGGTCATGTGGTGACGAGAGATGGTATTTGTGTGGACCCGAAGAAGATTGAGACAGTTCAGCGTTGGCCTAGACCAGTATCAGTTACAGAGGTTCGCAGTTTTCTAGGTCTGGCCGGCTATTATCGGCGTTTCGTCCAGGATTTCTCCCGCATTGCTGCACCATTGACCGGGTTGACCCGGAAGGGGGTTCCTGTTGATTGGACCCAGGCATGTGAGGATAGCTTCCAGCAGTTGAAGACTCGTCTGACTACTGCTCCAGTGTTAGCATTGCCTTCAGGATCAGGCGGGTTCGTGGTATATTGTGATGCTTCTAGAGTGGGGCTGGGATGTATGTTGATGCAGCACGACAGAGTTATCGCGTATGCTTCTCGGCAGCTGAGGAAACACGAGCAGAACTACCCAACCCATGATTTAGAGATGGCTGCAGTGGTATTTGCACTCAAGATCTGGAGACATTACCTATACGGTGAGTCGTGCCAGATATTCACTGACCACAAGAGTTTGAAGTATATCTTCCAGCAGCGAGATCTGAACCTGAGACAGCGCCGTTGGATGGAGTTGGTGAAGGATTATGACTGCGAGATTCTATACCATCCGGGCAAGGCGAATGTGGTGGCAGATGCTTTGAGTAGGAGGCCCGAAGGTAGCCTATCTTGTTTGAGCGCAGTACAGATGCAGTCGACGGCGGATTGGCAGGTGTTATGTGACAGCAGAGTGCAGTTCGAGTTTACTTCTTCAGGGGGACAGCTGGCCCATTTCAGAGCACGCCCACAGTTACTTGACCGTATCCGCGAGGCACAGTCCGGCGATGCCCGTACATTAGAGATTATTGAGCAGATTCGGCAGGGCAGAGTTTCTGAGTTCGTGATTGATGATCAGGGGATACTTCGATTTGGGACTCGACTTTGCGTGCCAGATTCAGAGGGACTGAGGCGTGATATTCTCGAGGAGGCACATAGATCAGTATACAGTGTACATCCAGGTTCCACCAAGATGTACCGTGATTTGAGAGAGGTTTACTGGTGGGACGGGATGAAGAAGGATATTACAGACTTTGTGTCGAGATGCCTGACTTGTCAGCAAGTCAAGGCTGAGCACCAGAGGCCAGCCGGCGAGTTACAGCCTTTGCCCATCCCTGAGTGGAAGTGGGAGCAGGTCTCCATGGACTTCATTGTGGGTCTACCCAGGACCAGTCGAGGGTATGACTCTATTTGGGTGATTGTGGATCGACTGACGAAAGCGGCTCACTTCCTGCCAGTGAAGACCACTTTTTGATTTTCTCAGTACGCCCAGGTTTATATTGATGAGATAGTGCGACTGCATGGTGTTCCGACTTGCATCGTGTCCGACCGTGGCACCCAGTTTACCAGCCAATTGTGGCAGAAACTACAGGAAGCTTTGGGCACCCGATTGAGTTTTAGCACAGCCTTTCATCCTCAGACTGACGGTCAGTCAGAGCGTACGATTCAGACTCTTGAGGACATGCTCAGAGCTTGTGTTTTGGATTTCGGTGGTAGCTGGGATCGTCATTTGCCATTGATCGAGTTTTCCTACAATAATAGCTTCCAGGAGACGATTCAGATGGCACCTTTTGAGGCTTTATATAGGAGGAGATGTCGATCGCCTGTATGTTGGACAGAGCTCAGGGAGAGCTGTATTTTGGGGCCTCAGATCGTACAGGAGACGACCGAGAAGATACAGCTGATTCGGGACAGGATGAGAGCGGCACAAAGCAGGCAAAAATCATATGCTGACAGGCGTCGTCGCCGACTCGAGTTCGCTGTTGGCGATCATGTTTTCCTGAAGGTCTCTCCGATGAAAGGTGTGATGAGATTTGGGCGGAAAGGGAAGCTGAGTCCTAGATATGTTGGTCCTTTCGAGATCCTAGAGCGTGTTGGTCCAGTCGCTTATCGATTAGCTCTTCCGCCCAGCTTCCCCGATGTTCACCCCGTATTCCATGTCTCGATGCTCCGCAAGTACCTTCATGATCCTTCCCAGGCGATTCAGCACCAGACGATCCAGTTAGACCGTGATCTTTCTTTCACCGAGCAGCCGGTTGTCATCTTGGATCGGCAGGTGAAGAAATTGAGGTCGAAGGTTATACCGTCCGTCAAGGTTCTTTGGCGTGGCCCGAACAGCGAGGAGGTCACCTGGGAGACCGAGGTCGAGATGAGGAAGAGATATCCCCATCTTTTTGAAGGTACGCGTAGTTAAATTCTAAATTCGGGGACCGAATTTCCTTAAGGGGGGAAGATTGTAACCCTTCGAAAATCGTTTAGGCAGTTTTTCGGTAATCGGCAAATTTTTCGGCTTTTTCCGTAAAAAGTCAAAATTGATATTTTTCATTATAGACCTAATTATACAAAATTTAGGTAAGATATTACTATAATTTTGTCACTAAATATCACTTATAATTTTCTAGTTAAATAAAAAAAAATTCGTAATTAATTAATTTTTTTATTATTTTAAGCCTTTTTAAATACATTTAATTAGGGATAAATACAAATTTAATTAGGTAAATTTCTTAATTAGGAGTCTTATAAGCTAAAATATGGTGTTAATAAAATTATAACATGGCTTGCAAACTTTTAGCTTTTTGGTGGGAAAATTATGAAGAAAATGATGAAAAAATGGGTTTTTTTGTAAAAAAGTTGACATGAAAGGTCGAAATGATAACATATGATGTTATAATGAACTAGAAACTTCTCCAAAATTTCCCCACCTCCTCCTCTTGCTGCAGCCGACCCCCATTCCAGCAGAATCCCCCATTTTCCCACTTCATTTTGCTTCATTTTCTTGCTAAAATCCATTAAAAATTCACAAATTTCTTTCTCCATTCAAAGCCTAACCCTAATCCCTTCTCTCTTCAACCCAAATTTGTTCAAAAACATGATGAAAGGAGGCTTCTTGGTGACTTGATCAAGCTAGGGTTCAATCTTGAGAGGTGAAAATTTTAATCTTTTTGTTAACTTGTGGTTTAATTATGCTAGAATTGAAATTCTAAGTATGAATTTAGTGTAAATCCTTGTTCATGAAAAATCAAGAGAAGGTTTTGATTTTTAAAAATTAGGGTTTGTAGCATAATGGTTGGATTATGTTAGGGATGGTTATCTAATCGATTAGAATGGTTAATGGTGTAATGATATGCTTGCTAAATCGATAAATTTCGATGTTTGTAACGAATCGGTAAGAAAATCGCTTACTAGATTTTTGTAGAAAATAGAATGCGTTCAATTTCCGTTAGGTTAGCAATATTATTAGCTTCGTATAGGATTATTAGAATGCGCGAACGCGGGGTTTCGTCTAGACGGGTTGTAGTTTAGTCGATTTCCCCGAAATGACGAATTTAGTCAAAGGTTAGCGATTTTCGTGCGTTTTTCCGCGCACCGAGTGCATGCTATGATTAATACGAGAGCGTGGATAATTGTATGTTGTGACTTGCATTGTGTTAGGTTTTGTAATCTTATGCTTGATATTGTGCAAATATAGGATCGGTCGGGGAAACTTCGGATACGGCGCAAAAAGGCAAAGCGGTGGCCGGATCAGATTAGCGGGGATTTCAGGTGAGTAGATGTATTCATCTATGGGGGAATCGTCCGAATGGCGCGATGCAACCCCCCTAGTTAGGATTTCCTTATCCCTTGCAAGATTCATATTGTTAGTTAGCTTATCCATTCATGTACACTGCATACCCTTATAGCGAACAGTATATTAGATTGCATGGACATTCATCCATACTTATGCGATATCACTTTGTAGGACACGAACACCATTACCATTGGCATCTGTAGCACGCGCACTATTCATATGACACACACGCCTTTGGTAATTGACATGCCACGTGCACGATAGAACCTGTTCATCTTAATATCGTCACCTGCATTCATACTTGATATATGAAACTGCATCGCATGTATATATCTCGCATCATCGTCATATTTACATAGAACTCTAGCCAAAATTCACATCGTATGCATTGATATCATAGACATTTATCATATATAACATGTGGACACTATGATTTTCTTGATGATTTCAGTTTTTCTGCGATTTCTGGATTTTTGGGGAAAACCGCAAGAATTTAAAAAAAAACCTTATATTTATCATTTCAAAACAAAGTTGCGGTTTTCTCGTGATGTATGTGTCGTCCACCATGAGTTTTCATGTTTTCTGTTGGATTTCGAGACCCGATTCGAGGAGTGGATGAACCGTCTCGGGTACATGGTGGGCCCGGTATGGTACCCCGGGGCAAGAAGATCGAGTTGTAGACGATGAGCCTGGCAGGGGAAGACTACCTACCGGTGATGTCTGGCGCGGCGGATATCCGGAGGATACCGACCGTTGTCGTGAGATTTATGATATGGGCCGATCCGGACTGACGGAGCCCGATATTGAGACAGATATGATTCCTTTTTGGTGTCGATGCTTGACACGGGTTTTCAGATGATTTTTGATGATATTTAGCTATTATACAGATATTCATGTTCTGAAGTTAAGAATTCAATAACCTTAGCAGTTAAAACACTTAAAGACTTAATAATGACGTTGCATACCTGTGCATGCATACTAGAGATATTATAGCATATATGGACATACACGTTGTAGTGCATTGCGTGCATTCTTACGATTGCCTTATTAGATGTTATATTTACTCACGAGCTGGCAACTCACCCCCGTTGTGCCACAGTGTCTTGCAGGTCGGACCCGTCACTCTTGTAGCGGCGGCTATCTTATCATCAGCTCTTTTGCGCAGACTCGCGACATCGCCCGTAGGTGGGTTGCGAGCATATTTTATATCTTTTGCTTTATCATTGTATCTAGTATTCTCCATCTACCACTTTATATTGTATATGCGACCTAGTGATGAGACTGAGAGACTTGTATATTTGTGGTTTCTTTTGGGCCGAGCTCACTTGAGCCGGCGTTGTGTTTTCTGATATTTTGGGTTTCTTTTATGCTCTTTTCTTGATATTGCTTATATATTGCATGTGGTTGTGATCCGCCTTGGGCGAAGAGCTAGCTCCCGCTTGGGGATGCCATTTTTATGTTTACAGGTTTATTATCTTGTTGTACCCATTTTGGGGGATAGAAAATACAGGGGAGACTCTGCCGAAATTTTCAGAAATTTATGATGTTTTTAAAAAGTGATTCTTTGCAACTTAATTGATTTGAAAATCGTTTTCATTAAAGGTTTTCCTTCATTATCTTTTGATTTTGGGTTTAGATTCTTTTGGGCTTTGGCTGACTTAGGTTACAGTACGCCTTTAGACGTCTCGTAATCTAAGTGCCAGTCGCGTTCCGTACTTTCGGATCGTGACAATCTGATATGCACAAAGAATCCCGATTTAGTGCATCTGGTGTGCACCAAAATCGCATCTCATTTCATGTGCCCAACATGCACGAAAATCCAAATCAAGTGCATCCATCACGCACGAATAAAATCAAAATCATGTGCATCCAACATGCACGAAATCACGAAATCCAATATCAAGCGCCGAACATGCGGAAAATCCAATCCAAGCACGTCAAATATGCGCAAGAATCCAATCAGGTGCACGAAGTGCACAAAACAAATATCGAGTATCACAATCGAAATCGACAGTATACAACACATTTCAATCCAAATCCAAATCAGGTATACCGTGGTATATAATGTCACAACCATGTGCATCAGTGTGCACAGAAGCAATCAAAATACTAAAAGTGCATGAAAACTATGCCGAAAGCATAAGCCAAATTATATGCATGCCCTAGGCATGCAATCAAAATCAATGTCTCGAATGACATCAAAACGAAGTCAGGTGCAACCGTGGTGCACAAAATACGTATCAATGCACTGCAAGCATATGTGAACTATACCGAGTGCAAAAACCAAATCGTGTGTGTACCATATGCACAAAATCAACCCAACTGTATGAAATCCATGAAATCATAAACATGTGCAGCCAAGGCACAAAACGATATCATGTGCGATGCTGTGCATAAATCATAAATCAACATAACAGTGTATAAAGCATATCTCAAGTGTAATAACTATGCACAAAATATAAATACCCGGTATGTGCAAACATGGTGCACGAAAATAAATATCATGAAACTCAGTCATCAGAACTGAATTCCAAGCGATATAGGCATGATACTCGGATCACAAACACAAATCGCAATAAATGACATTGAGGTACACCACCTACAATGTCGAAAAATGTGTCGGTGCGCCTAAAACTGGCAGAGCAAGAACATCCGCTTGCCTCCTGCTTACGGTCTGGCGTCTTCTATCTCTGGGTCCTCACTTTGTCTGTGGGTTACCAATCTCGCAATCTATTGGCTCGTCGGCCCGGTTCGGTGTGCTAACGGAAATGATTCCGCTCTGGCACTCCTCTGATCATCTTTCGGCCAATTATCACGACCACCCATTAAGGAAGCACGTCACTGGCGTCGACCTCTGGCCCTCTGAATACACGCGACACATCTAATCCTCGGTGCAAATCTCATCACGGCAGTGTCCAGGAAGGAACCTGCTCAGGGTCTCTTCCAATCTCGCCTATGCCGAACTATACGGAGGCTGGTACTCTTGCATAATCTTTTCTCGTCTTCTGGACATCTGCGTTCTCAGCACAGCAATTCCTCGGGAACTGGTCGTGTCTCACGCTTCTGTATACATATCAGATCTCCAACCTCAACGGGGAGTAACAACAGCTCATCAGTATCTCGCACGATCCTCTAGTCCCACTCGTCTGTATCATCATCCATTTCGACGTCACGTCACGCTATCTGCGTACTGCAAATGTTCTCGGCTACAGTCGATCCAAAGTCTCTCACACAGACTCGAAATCACGAACTCGGTATCTTCATCACTCTATAGAAGATCTCTAGCCGAACACGTCCTCGAGAACTCGTCCCAACCCTCGGAGGTATACTCCATACTCGTCCATTCTCGATCAACTCACAACGCATCTGGGTGAGATCCTTTATCTGAAGCTGGTCAGCTTACTGGTCTCCTATCACAGGATATTCGGACGACGTTAAACTTTTCGATCGAGTCATCAAAGTCCCATAATTTCCTGAAAGCTCAACACCTGAGTACAGTCTAATAATATCTGGTACATACCACAGTACCTCTGGACCAGCCGTAGAAGGGCAAACCCAAGCCTCACTGATGGCACCGCTAAACTGCCGCAAACTCTAAGGTTCAAAAGCGGTTCCATGGTCATCATATCGAGTTAGGGTTTCATTCTTCTAGAGGGTCCACAGAATTACTTGCATGTTCCTCTGAATACCTTAAACTTGGAAAAATGGGTTTCTGACATTCGTTCGAACCTTTTTTACTCCGCCAAGACGACATGTGAACACCCTTTCGTCCGCATGCTAAACATTGCTTCAATCCTGAAGGATAGACGATACATCCATGGTCGTCTCTGGATCGGTCTGTTCTAGATCTGAGTTAGACTCTCCATACTGAAAATCTTTAACTCAACTGGCCTGCGTCGGTGCATCAACATGACGAATCACCTTCGTCTCTCAACTCGGGATAGTCTAGCTATCATCTGTCGTATCTCTGCCTGAAAGCTCCAGCGATCTCAGCTCGTAAAGTTTGGAGGCGACATCCTATCAATCTCAGCATCAGCTGGGTCATCTGTCTACACGGGAGACGACATCACGATCTCGGAGGTATGCTGTACATCAACAGTCCTCCCACAACAGGCAGCTCTAATAATGGTCCGATCATCCGGTGTAAAACCAACACTCCCCTCCACAAGAGGTCACAACTCAAACACTACATTGAGACGTTCCCATGTCACCATAAAACACAATGGTTAGCCCTCGTACCAGACGAGCTCTCCCTGACCGCAACACTAGCAGCAGCTCAATTTGCGCTCAAACCATAGTGACAGGAAGCTCAATCGAGTATCGAAGAAAGCAGATCAACGGCATGAAAGGAAATGACAGATCCAGAATGGATACATGATCATAAGAAGGAACAACATCAATGAGAGTATGATCATGGAAACAAATAGAATCGAGGATCTCAAATGGATGTATAATCATGGGTATGCAGAGAATCATAAGTCTCAAAAATATGTACATCCTAAGGTTTCTTAAGTGGAGTATCGTATCGTAAATATGCTGCGGAACATACGTACGGTATGTCACTCTACACAAGCTACCTACTCCATCAATCAGGGTCAGCCTATGAAACGAAAGTTCGGGTCTAATACCCCCTGTTCAAGTCTAAGTTCCGTAAGGTCAAGCCTAGGTTCCGAAATACATACCCGCCCTAGACTCCGCATAGTCAAACATAGACTCGAACCAAGGTTAAACCTAGTGCTCTAATACCAACTTTGTCACGACCCGAAATATTAGCTCGTGGCCGGCACTTGAATCACGCGACTTCTAAAGGCGTAACGTAACTCAAGTAAGCCAAAACCCAGAAATCTAAACCTTTTTAAGAAAATAAAAGAGGTGCAGTTTTGAAATAAAGGTATAATGAAATCCAGTTTTTTCTTAAATGCATAGAAAAGGAATCATGAAAAATGCAAGTGGAATTTATTAGTTTGAAAACATGTTTCGTCTTTTAAAAATTTGGGCAGCACCTCCTTTGTATATTTTGATCCAAAACCACAAATATATAGAGATAGTATAAAAGGCATCCCAAAGCGGGAGCTAGCTCTTCGCCAACCGGCGGATAACAACCACGCAAGACAGTATAAGTATAAGTATACGACGCCCAACGACGAAGTTCACCAAAAACGATAAAGAAATAAGCAAGACATCAAAACCACAAGTAGCGGAATACCCCTCGCTCTAAGTCTCGCAACCACAATCTCACTAAGTCTCATTACTTATACAAATACTAGTTTGATTGATGGAGTTGACTAGCTACAATATGAAATATAAATACAAGAGTGGGTACGATACAATTGTCCCACTTACCATGCAAATCGCCAAAAAGTAGCTATGTGCCAGCGATGCCACTACGGATCCATGCGGTCAACCTGCATGAACTGTGGCACAACGGGGGTGAGTTGCCAACTCGTGAATAGAAATATATCAACAGATGGAAATCGAATAAACAACGACTCCTAGGTCAACTGTATCATAAAGTTAATACTATGATATCTAGGGTGACCATATCTGTATGTGTTCCAACAATGAAATCAACACCTATAAGTATGCGGATATCATCCAATCATATGATCAATGTATGTATGCATGTGGATCTCGTCCAACCATATAATCAATGTATGTATGCATGTAAGTATGAGGATATAAATCAACAGGTGTCCCTCGCGACACATCAAAATCATGGAACCTGGGTGTTCAACATCGACACTCGAAAACATCATGAAACCCGTGTCCAGCATCGACACGTAAATCCTCATATCTCGGGCTCCATCAGTCCGGATCAGCCCTCGGGCTCCGTCAGTCTGGATCAGCCCATATCATCTCTCGACACCGGTCGGTATCCTCCAGATATCCGCCGAGCCCAAATACTCACACCGGTAGGTAGTAGTCCCACTGCCAGGCTCACCGTCTGTAGCACAGCAATCCGTTCTCGTCCCGGGGTACCATACCGGGTCCACCATGTACCCACAATCGGCCTCATCCAGCTCCTCGAATCGGGTTTCACATGTCACACGTCTCAGAACCGAGAAAACGCATGGTGGATGCACTGAAATATCATATCAAGAGAAACCATGTTTTTAAAACAACACATAATCTCTTTTAAAATGTCCACGGTTCTCAAATCTAGAAATCTCATGAAAATAATATATCTCAATGCGTAAAATCATAGAGCATGATGTATGCGACATATAATAGAAATGTAAGCATATCCTTATATCATGCAACATGGAACATTGATATGATATATTAAGGAAAAACCACTCTTTTAAATGATTCCAGTTTTTAAAATATAACATGTGGTTCCCAATTTCCCCAATAAAACCAGTTATCTATGTAGGTACAATATGTATATGTGCAAGTATAGAGGTACCATTGTGTATATGCGCCAATATGGGTATGCAATGTGTATATGCGCAAGTATGGATGTACCAATGTATGTGTGCACCAATATGGATATACAAATGCGTATGTGCGCAAATATGGACGTATCAATGTACATACGCAAGTATAGTATGCAAGGAGTCATATCATGATGCAGCAATCTTACTGTGTAGTGACATGGCAATTATCGATGATGAAGTGTGTGATCCGGCAAATCTGTGTAAGCGTAACATACGCATCATCGATAATGGTGTAAGTGTACCAGCACAGGTATATGCAATGCACTGAAAATAGCATGAATGCAGCATAAGGTAAATCATCAGCTAAAAACTATAAGGAATACGTATCTATCATATGTCTGAGTCGGCGAATCTATCAATCGGCATATAGCCTCACAATCAACACGTACGGTACAATCCATCGTACGACATCCTCTAGTCAAGGGTACGGATCAATCATCAAGTCAACTCATCACGTACGGAAAATCATCGTACGACGGCATAGAACCAATAAGGATCCTATTAACCTTTACGACAATGAGGGTACGGACCTAACGTCTCGCACGGCTTATCATTCAAGATTCACAACATTACATATATATCTATATACCTATGCCCCAGGTCACATCCATAACTATCTCATATCAGGGGACCGGTGAAGGTATCAATCATCTCAATCGACCCACACCCGTATACCAACATATCATCAATCATCATATTACATCGTCTTATCTTTCCATCGCATTTATCCCCCATATCAAGTCAATTTTACCTATGCATTCTACCTCTACTCTAAGTATACGTATCTAATCTAACATACACACCCGAACCATACAATCAGTTTTCAAAGGGGCGAATCGTAGTTTTGAAAGTAGGGGCTACGGTGTTTACAAGAAAAAGATATAATTAATAATCCGTAATGCCCCTTAAGGTAATTGTTTAGAAGATGCATACGATTCTTCATTTTAAAATAGGTATGGTTCGGATGACACATCCACGTCGGCTATCTAGTCGTATAGTATCCAATACGGCAATATTGTCGAACATCATCCTCGAATCTTGTCATCACATATCAATCATATCATATCGCTTCTAACTGTCCTATAGTTTCTAATTATCATTTAACTCTATGTATAGTTTCCTATTATAGGTTCCCTTAACCATATTTTATATATAAATCAGTTTCCATCAAAGTTGCGGGGGTGCTATACGCCATCCATCCGATTTCCCCCGTAGATGTAAATCTACTCACCTTGACCTTCGCTTGCCGATGCCGACGTCGCCACGCGCTTTCTTGTCGTCTCGAAGTCTCGTGGGGGTACCTACATATCACAACGGATCATATCGCATCAAAATCCAATTTGAAATCGAAACGTCATACGAAAACCAAATCTGCACGCGCATCACACATAGGTCAAAACCTATAGCCTACGCATGCAAGAATAACCAAACAAACCCTCGATGTCGATGTACAAACATCAAACAATCGAGTCAAAACCAAAATACTAAAACTTGAAATCATAAACATCAAGTAACACATGGCAACAACTCACAAAACTTGCTCCAGATTTTGGTTAAAGTCAAAACAAGTTGCACAAACAACACTGGGGTGATGTATAGGGTGTATATGAGCTATGGGGGCAACCTGGGCACCTAACTCACTAAAGTGGCCGGCCACACTAGGTAAAATTTTGGCCTGCTCGGATTTTGGGGGGAGTTGGGGTCTCGTACTTCTATAGTGGGTGCTTAGTGGTCCCCTTGGGTCTCCAGGGTTGTTTATTTTTCCAGTAAAATTCCCAGGTTATACCAGATTTCCCTGAACCCTCACTTACCTCACAAACCGACATAACAAGTTACAGTTTTTTTGTTTCAGGTGTTTTTTTCGTGTTAGGTCTGGGTTTCTAGCCCCAAGGGGGGTTTAAGGTCACCACTAAGGTTCATAAGCACAACCACAACTCAAAAATCCCACAACCCTCTTCCAGGAATTTTCTATGTTCACTAAACCGCACGAAATCGTTTTTAAACTTGGAAAGATTCTAAAGTAAATGGAATACTACACTTAATGAGAAAGAATTATCTCATTTGGCAACTCAAGAATTTTCTTGAGTTGCCCAAGTTCCCAAAATGCAAATTTTCTTGGTCCAAAGTGTATCTTGTGAGCTTGTGCATACGTTCTGTGAAATGGGGATGAACTTTTGATGAATTTTTGATGGTGTAATGAGGGTTGTAGTGGAGGAGGGAAAGGGGTGCTGCCAAGGTTGAAGAGGGAGGGAAATGATGAAGAAGATGAAGATGAAGACAATGGTCTAAGGTCAAAGGAACCCCTCTACTTCTCTCTCTTGCCCATACCTCTCACTATGCTACAATTTCTTTTCTTTTCTCTTTATTCTTTATCCTTTTCTTTTCTCTTTAAAATCTAAACCAAGCATGAAGAATTTTAAAGAAAAGCCATGAAAGCAAAAGTAACACAAGTGTAAAATAACAAGGTGCATGTCATAAAGCTAAAACACGCTTAATGCACAATTAGCGATATTTAATCGCGATTAGCATTAAAATAGTGTCAAATAAATCATAAATTTTCATAATTTGTTTAAATCACACAAAGCACCCTCATTTCCGTAATTTCTATAATTTTCCAAATTTTTCCCAATTTATCGGTATTTAGTTATACCGCCTTATTAAAATATTCAATATATTATTTAATTATAAAAATTCCCAAAAATAGTATTTTATTTCTCTGAAATGTTATAATGGTAGTGTACCTGCAGGTGATGGAGTTGCTCTCTCTAAAGGTGTCTTACAGACTAAAGGGGAGAGGGATGTGCTTGATTGGCATACCACTTACTTAGGCAATTGAGTCAATCATGATATGTCAAGTACCACACCAGATGTTGTTTCTGCACTAAATGCAATAAGTTGATATATTAATCCAATCCTGGAGAAACGTTCGAAGCAGTTTTTGAATATAAGTGGATGTTCTAGGGATTTGATAATGGCAGCCTCCTTCGGGTGGGGGTTATCATTCCAGGCTTTTAAGGTGACTTGGATGACAGAGTGACTGTCAGAGTTATAGTTTTCCCTCTTATGAGGGGCAGTAGTTTGGACAGGTGGTCCAAGCGGATAATGAGGGAGGTATGACGCAGGATACTGATTAAGTTCAGTTGACGATACCGTCTAAGAAGTTTACTGGGTTTGGAGTTCATTTAAGAATAGGGTCCCTTCAGATATCCAGATATATTCTAAGACAGGTATTGCTCATTTCGGAAGATGGCTTTCTCCGCGAACTTGAGATAAAGAGAGACATAGAAAGAAACACTGGAGCGGATCCACTCACTGAGGCTATTTCTCGAGCGCAATAGTTTCACAAACAGGCTTTATGAGACTGATAATGTCACGACCCGAAAGAGCACGTGACTGGCCCTCGAACCATATGAAGTCTATAGGACTCCATCTGATCCAAGTAAGCCAAAAGCCCAGAAATCTAAAACCATTTTTAAGAATAAGTAAAGAAACTGGTATAAAGAGTGAAGAAAAACATTTTTGAAATCAAGGTTTTTAAATAACTAAGCCGAATATGCATTTTTAAAATGTATAACCTTTCCTGAAAATTTCGGCAGAGTTTCCTTTGTAAAAACTGGCCCCGAACGGGGTACAATAAGAATAACATAAATATGCAATGATAAAAGGCATCCCCAAGCGGGAGCTAGCTCTTCGTCAATCGACGGTCACAACCACGCAAGCAATAATAGTATACAACGCCAAAGGATGAGGATCTAAACTGAAAGGAAACTCAAAAACAGCCAGAAAACCGCAATACCACTAGCGCGACTCTAAGGTCGAAAAAATACAACACTGAAGTCTAAGTCTGAAAGAATATACAAGTTTTGGTTGATGGAAATTCTAGATACAATGAATAAATACAAATACAATAGCGGTTCTGATACAAAAGAACTCACCTAACCAAGCAAGTCACCCATAGGAAGCAGTGTGCCAGAAATGCCGCTATGGAATCTGTACGGCAAACCTGCAAGAACTGGGGCACAACGGGGGTGAGTTGCCAACTCGTGAATAGAAAGATATCTACAAGCAGGAATCGAATGCATGACCCATCCTAGGTCAATACGATCAGATATAAATAAACCTCAATATGAATAAAGCTGAAGCATGCTAAACTGGCAATGTAATCTCTATACATGAGTGTAGTGCCAAGTGCTCGTGCTAGTGCCCCAGGTAACAATATAGCATATGAATGAGATATGAATGCGTGAAAACAGAATACATTTACATGAAGTAACTGTTTTCATAATTTAGTGAGATTTCCCTTGTATTTTTAAAATGAGGTACCATAATGAAATCAGCATAAAACTGTGCCTAGCATCGGCACAAACGAAATCCCAATATCCTGATATCTCAAAGTCTCAACCACAAAATCTAGGGCGCCGTCAGTCCAGACCGGCCCCTACCATCAATCTCAAGACCACGACGGTATCCTCCGGATATCCGACGCGTCGGATAAAATCACCGGTAGGTAGTACTCCCCTGCCAGGCTCAACGTCATCACCACATTCCTCTTGTCCCGGGGTACCGCACCGGGTCCACCATGTACCCGAAACGGTTCATCCGTCTCCTCGAATCGGGTTTCCAAATCCATCAGCAAACTCATGGTGGACGACTCATACATCATGGGAAAACCGCACTTTTTATTTTAAAGGAGAGAATATGATTATTTGTGTCTTTGCGGTTTTCCTCCAAATCCAGAAAATCTCATGGAAATCCAAATCCAAACCTCAATAGCACGTAAAATAGTGAATATATGCTTGAGAATCCATGAATGCGGCATAACAATGAATAACAGTATGCATGAAGTAGAAGGTAATAACTACAATGTCTAATCTAGCACATAAGACGAGTACACTAATATCCTGTCTAAATTATTAGCTGACAACCTATATTAATGCAATAGTATTTCTAAAGTGTACGTGGCATGGCAATTACCGATGAAGATGTGTGTGAGCCGGTAAGTAAGTGTACGTGGTACATACGCATCATCGGTAATGGTGCTGGTGTCCTAACAGCATGATATCAATAATGTAGTACGAAACATAATATAAGCATGCGATGCGAAGCGAACCACAATAATGAGCGGTAGCTGAAAACTAGACGCAACTATAACTAATCTGAATTAATCTAATAAAAGTCCTACAAATGGTGCCCTTTTGAAAACACACGAATCATGGGGTTTTGAAAATGGGGGCTACGGTGTTTTTATGAAAAGATACGTCTTTTGAAATATCCGTAGGATCCCTTGGGCTGTCTTTTAAAATACCCACGATTCGTTAGTTTTGAAATAGGTAGGAGTCTAATCTAATCTAACAACTACACTAAACTATACGGCTGAACTAACAAGCTGAGCTACAGGTAGGGAAACCACCTAACATTTGGGTCGATATATATATACATATAATAGTCGGTGATCCCGCCTCAAAAGTATCGCGTACGATACCGTATATCATATGACATCCTCAAGTCAAGAGTGCGGATCTATCATCAATGTAAATCTCATACGGTAAATCGTCGTACGGCATCCCAATAGCTGGGTACGGGTCAATATTACACTATCTCATCACATCTCAGGTATCACTAACATCGCATCACATAAGCTGGGGTACTGATCTAAATCTAGTACAACTGATACCATCTACAAAGTATGAATGCGGGGTAATCACACATCCCAAACCCGCAAGAATCACATGTCGTATCCCAATATGAACCATATCAAATCACCGATCTTGCGGCACAAGGCCCAATATAATCGACTCATCACCAAAGTCGTCCAATATCAACAACGAAGTGCAAGTATAAGGAACACACAAGTGTATGCGTGTAGGTGCAAATCTATCCTATGGTTCGCAACTAGGAACTATGCTAGTTAATTCTACCCCTAACTAACCATAACACACTATAACAATCACACACATAATAAATATACGTGTGTATACGTATTCGTATACAACACCACGGACTGCGGGGGTACTATACGCCATCCACCCGACTTCTCCCCGTAGATATAAATCTACTCACCTGTATCCTGCGTGTCGGTATCGATGTCGCCTTCATCTTCTGCATCATCTCGGATCGTTGTGGGGGTACCTACACATATGACACGTATCGCATCACATCAAAACCAAATCGAAACTTAAAACGACACGCTAAAACCAACACGATACGCTAAAAGGCCTATAGGTTAGAACCTACGGTTAGCCTTCGCAAAACAACCCGAAATCGCTCGATGTAGTCGTACAAACGCCAAGTGACCGAGGTAAAACCCAAATATGAAATTCTAGAAATCAAAATACGGAAAAAAAAATAACTCAATTCAAAGCAGCAACCCAAGAAAACGATCCCAGATTTCACCTCGGGTCAAATTTAGCCAATTAAACAAGTCCAAGGTGATGTATATGATGTATTTGAGCTACTGGACCAACCCCGAAACATCCCACCACTACTTGGCCGGCCAAAACCTTGCCAAAACCGGCCTGGCCGGGCCCCCTAAGTCCAATGGGGTCCGTCTGGTCAGGGTGGCTTCCTATGGTCTCAATTGGGTCCCTGGTGTCACTTAATTCACCTGAAAAAGTCCCAGTATATTCCAGATTTCCCTGCACGCTCCAGGTTGTCACAAACAGACATGAAAGTCCCGTAATTCCGTATTTTTGGGTTTCCAGTGGGGTTGGTCTGGGTTTCTAGTCAATATAGGGTCTAAGGTCACCTTTAGAGTCCAATTGCAAAGAAACATCTCAACTTTACCCTAACCCTCTCTAGTTTTGTCCAAAGTGCACCAATTCACCCGATATCGATATGAAACTTTAAAAGAGGCTAAATCACTTGAAATACTACAATATTTGTGAAGGAATTACCTCAATAGAGACTCAAGAATCTTCCCACAGCACCAAAACAGCAACTTTCTTGGTCCATTCTATAGCTTGTGAGCTTGTGTGCATGTTTTGTGAAATGGAAGTGGGGTTTTGAGATAGTTTGTGAGATGATTTGAGAGGATTTTGTGGAGGGGAGAATGGGGTAGTAGCAAGAGCAGCAGCACCTCAAGGAAGAGGGGGAGGAAATGAGAGGAAAACCAAGGGAATGGCTAAGTCAAATACCCTCACCTACCCTCACTCTCTCACCATACCTATTTCTCATTTCTTTTTCTTTTCTTTTCCTTTTCTTTTAATCCCTAATCCTTCTCACACCAATAGTAAACCCAAAGTAACATGGCTAGAAAAATGTAACACAAGTTCAAAGATGATATGTGCACAATTTTGCACAAAAAGCCAAAAAATCCGATTAGCGATTTTTAATCACGATTAGCGCTAAATTAGCATATAAATGATCACAAACACTTAAAAATGTCATAATTCCCATAAATAACCCATTTTAGAATTTTCCATAATTTTTCTCCATTTATTTGCATTTAATTATTAATTTAATATTAAAATAATCAATAAAATAATATTAAATTATAAAAATTCCTAAAAATAATATTTTATTATTTTGGAAATGTTACAATCTACCCCCTTTAAAGAAATTCGGTCCCCGAATTTAAATTTAAAACCCCCAAGTACTAAAACATTTCGATACAAATCCCAAGTCGTCGGGGCTCCGAAATCATCAACACATAAAACGTCACAGCGCAATGCATGCGCATGGGTACTGAGCAGATAACTAAAAAACAACGCTCCATCAAGCATCCCGCAATCATCGGAGTCAAGGTAAAAACACAAGGTCAAATCCAATACAAAATCGATATGATATGGATCAGAACTACACATGTAGACATCCAATCTATACATGTGAATAGCTGATGTAAAAGCATGCCAAATCCTTTAAAAATCGCTGCGTGATGCACATAACACTGCACAGTGGCGGACGTTTTTCACAAGAAAATAACTATATATGTATACATATATCCTTTGTGTAATAGGTACGTCCCGCCGTTTTAAAAGCAATTTAGAAGGGTTTCCTTGTTTTTAAAACGTTTCGTGTCATATCGGGCACGTAAGTATGTATATATCGAGACTATAGCTCGCTCCTTGGAAATCCCTTCAAACTATCAATGCATGCAAAATATATCCAGGTACTGTCCTCTGACTAGTCCTGCTCAGTATGAAAACAAATGTCCAATATCATAAAAACGCACTGCTCCAAAACGAATAAATCCCAAAAATGCACATAACACAATCCTGTGCGTCTGGTGCGCACGGAAATCAAAAATCCATATATGTGCTAAACAGGTGCACAAAACAGCATCTAGGTGCAACGGGTGTGCACGAAGCATCTGTCATAGGCAACGTATGTGCCTGACAGCCAAAAATCTGGTGCATCTGACATGCACGAAGAAATCTCGATTTAGTGCATCGGGTGTGCACCAAAATCGTATCTCAAAACATGCGCCCAACATGCGCGAAAATCCAAATCGGTGCATCCATCGTGCACGAATGAAAATCTAAACCCTGCGCACTCAACATGCACGGAATCACGAAATCCAATAGCAAACGCCGAACATGCGTAAGTCAAAACAAAAGCACGGAGTGCAAGAATCAATCATCAATGTCAGGGTCAAAATCGACGATAAAATGCGGCTCAATCAAAATTAGGTGTACCGCAAAGTAAAATCTCACAACCGTGTGCATCAGCGTGCACAAATCAAATCAAAACACTAGAATGCACTATGCTGGAAGCATAAATCAAATCATCGGCATATAGTAGGCTCGAAATCACAATCAATACCTCAAGAATAATAATGATGCGCCAGGTATAAATGCCCATTAAGTGCAACCATGGTGCACGAAAACAGAAATCATAGAACTCAGCCATCAAAACCCATCATGCAAATGGATCGCCAAAATACCGAAATCCCAAAGTGACAGATACGTGATAGTCAAATCACAAAATCACAAATCATAAATACTGTCGTCGGTATATCCTCCCTCGATGTCGAGCAGGTGCCGGTACATCCAATTCTAGCGGCGCAAGATCTCCACTTGCCTCTTGTTCGCGGCTGGCGTTCTCTGCCTCTGATTCCTGATCTTCCTGTAGATTACCAATCTGGCAACCCATCGGCTCATCGGCCCGGTCAGGAATGCTGACAGGAACGATTCCGTTCTGGCACTTTCCTGGTCATCTCTCGGTCAATCCTCACGACCGCTCGTAAAACAGCACATCTCTGGCGCCGACCTCGGGTCCTCCGAATGCACATCACGCATCTACTCCTGGTGCAAATCTTATAGCAGCAGTGTACTGGAAGGAATCCTACTTAAGGTCTCTGCCGATCTTGCCTATGCCGATCCGTACGGAGGCTGGTACTCTTGCATAGTCTCTTCTCGTCCAATGGACATCTGTGTCCTCAGCACAGCATTTCCTCGGGGATTGGTTGCATCCCAGCGCCTCTGTAAGCATATCAGGCCTCTGGTCTCGACGGAAAGTAATGACAGCTCATCAGTGTCTCACACGAACCTTTGGTTCCGCTTGTCTGTATCATCGTCTATTTCAACATCGCGTCTCTATCTGCGCACTGCAATGTCCTCGCTACGTCCATCCGAAGTCCCTCACGCGGACTCGAAATCACAACTCGGTATCTTCCTCACTCAGTAGAAGATATCCAGCCGAACACGTCCTCAGCGTGCACGTCACATCTCTGATGTCAGCGGAGTAGAACGTCATCTCATCGAAATCTCGTGCGAACTCTTTACTCCACCTTGCTCAAAACTCGACTGATTCGGACTTAACTCATCGTGACTACACGAACTGCGCTCCGACGGCTATGCTCGCATCTGGAGTCTCCCAAGCAGTGTCCCATCACAATATCCGAAAGATGTCGAACCATCCGATCGACTCGTCAGAACCTCATAATCCCCCAAGAGCTCACACCTCGGGTACAGTTTAATAGTATCGAGTACATGCCACAGCGTCGGTGGTCCAGCCGTAGAAGGGCAAACCCAAGCCTCACTAATGGCGCCGAGGAACCGCCGCAAACCCTAAGGTTCAAAGGCTTTCACACGGTCATTAAGTCGAGTTAGGGTTTCATTCTTCTAGAGGGTCCATAGAATCGCCTGCATGTCTTTCCGACTACTTTAAACTTGGAATAATAGGTTTCTGACATTCGATCGTCTTTGTCGACTCCCAAGGTCTCCGCATGAAGTCGTCTCTAGCTGGAATCAATCTACCTGATGACCTCGCATCGGGGTAGCGAACAATCCATGTGTCCTAGTCATTCATCATCGGTGACTAGAGACCTTCTATCATCTCTTCGTACAACTTGTACTGCAATAGCTCCAACATCTGGGGCAATATCTCATCGTTCGCAGCAACGACTGACTCATTCGTCCGTACGCTGAACAGCGCCTCAATCATCCTGGATAAGCGATATCTCAACAGTCATCACATCCTGGCTGGCCTCTATCAGTGGCTCAAACCTCTGGTGCCAATCAACACAACCGGAAAATCTCGCAACAGCGATCTGTCAAACGCTCATAGTGCGGAAACACAAAATACGAAGCCTCAATGCAACCGTATGTCTCGGAAATCATGCCCTGGTTAGTCCTCGTACACGACGAGCTCATGCTGACAACTCGAGCCGTAGCTCACCCTGCCCGTGAAATCGCGGCAGCAAAACCACAACCAGTATCGATGAAGATGGATCATAGGAAGGAATATGACATAATGCAAGGAAATGTACAACCTAAGGTTTCTTAAGCGGAGTGGCGTGTCGTAAGTATGCCGCGGAACATACCAACGGTACGTCACTCTACTTTAGTCACCGATTCCATCAACCAAGGGTCATCCGACACGACGAAAGTTCGGGTCTAATGCCCCCTCGACCAAGTCTAAGTTCCGTAAGGTCAAGCCTAAGTTCCGTATATAAGTAACGCCCTAGGCTCCACATAGTCAAACTTAGACTCGAATCAAGGTCAACCTAGCGCTCTGATACCAACTTTGTCACGACCCGAAAGAGCACGTGATTGGCCCTCGAACCATATAAAGTCTATAGGACTCCATCTGATCCAAGTAAGCCAAAAGCCCAGAAATCTAAAACCATTTCTAATAATAAGTAAAGAAACTGGTTTAAAGAGTGAAGAAAAACATTTTTGAAATCAAGGTTTTTAAATAACTAAGCCGAATATGCATTTTTAAAATGTATAACCTTTCCTGAAAATTTCGGCAGAGTTTCCTTTGTAAAAACTGGCCCCGAACGGGGTACAATAAGAATAACATAAATATGCAATGATAAAAGGCATCCCCAAGCGGGAGCTAGCTCTTCGTCAATCGACGGTCACAACCACGCAAGCAATAATAGTATACAACGCCAAAGGGCGAGGATCTAAACTGAAAGGAAACTCAAAAACAGCCAGAAAACCGCAATACCACTAGCGCGACTCTAAGGTCGAAAAAATACAACACTGAAGTCTAAGTCTGAAAGAATATACAAGTTTTGGTTGATAGAAATTCTAGATACAATGAATAAATACAAATACAATAGCGGTTCTGATACAAAAGAACCCACCTAACCAAGCAAGTCACCCATAGGAAGCAGTGTGCCAGAAATGCCGCTATGGAATCTGTACGGCAAACCTGCAAGAACTGGGGCACAACGGGGGTGAGTTGCCAACTCGTGAATAGAAAGATATCTACAAGCAGGAATCGAATGCATGACCCATCCTAGGTCAATACGATCAGATATAAATAAACCTCAATATGAATAAAGCTGAAGCATGCTAAACTGGCAATGTAATCTCTATACATGAGTGTAGTGCCAAGTGCTCGTGCTAGTGCCCCAGGTAACAATATAGCATATGAATGAGATATGAATGCGTGAAAACAGAATACATTTACATGAAGTAACTGTTTTCATAATTTAGTGAGATTTCCCTTGTATTTTTAAAATGAGGTACCATAATGAAATCAGCATAAAACTGTGCCTAGCATCGGCACAAACGAAATCCCAATATCCTGATATCTCAAAGTCTCAACCACAAAATCTAGGGCGCCGTCAGTCCAGACCGGCCCCTACCATCAATCTCAAGACCACGACGGTATCCTCCGGATATCCGACGCGTCGGATAAAATCACCGGTAGGTAGTACTCCCCTGCCAGGCTCAACGTCATCACCACATTCCTCTTGTCCCGGGGTACCGCACCGGGTCCACCATGTACCCGAAACGGTTCATCCGTCTCCTCGAATCGGGTTTCCAAATCCATCAGCAAACTCATGGTGGACGACTCATACATCATGGGAAAACCGCACTTTTTATTTTAAAGGAGAGAATATGATTATTTGTGTCTTTGCGGTTTTCCTCCAAATCCAGAAAATCTCATGGAAATCCAAATCCAAACCTCAATAGCACGTAAAATAGTGAATATATGCATGAGAATCCATGAATACGGCATAACAATGAATAACAGTATGCATGAAGTAGCAGGTAATAACTACAATGTCTAATCTAGCACATAAGACGAGTACACTAATATCCTGACTAAATTATTAGCTGACAACCTATATTAATGCAATAGTATTTCTAAAGTGTACGTGGCATGGCAATTACCGATGAAGATGTGTGTGAGCCGGTAAGTAAGTGTACGTGGTACATACGCATCATCGGTAATGGTGCTGGTGTCCTAACAGCATGATATCAATAATGTAGTACGAAACATAATATAAGCATGCGATGCGAAGCGAACCACAATAATGAGCGGTAGCTGAAAACTAGACGCAACTATAACTAATCTGAATTAATCAAATAAAAGTCCTACAAATGGTGCCCTTTTGAAAACACACGAATCATGGGGTTTTGAAAATGGGGGCTACGGTGTTTTTATGAAAAGATACGTCTTTTGAAATATCCGTAGGATCCCTTGGGCTGTCTTTTAAAATACCCACGATTCGTTAGTTTTGAAATAGGTAGGAGTCTAATCTAATCTAACAACTACACTAAACTATACGGCTGAACTAACAAGCTGAGCTACAGGTAGGGAAACCACCTAACATTTGGGTCGATATATATATACATATAATAGTCGGTGATCCCGCCTCAAAAGTATCGCGTACGATACCGTATATCATATGACATCCTCAAGTCAAGAGTGCGGATCTATCATCAATGTAAATCTCATACGGTAAATCGTCGTACGGCATCCCAATAGCTGGGTACGGGTCAATATTACACTATCTCATCACATCTCAGGTATCACTAACATCGCATCACATAAGCTGGGGTACTGATCTAAATCTAGTACAACTGATACCATCTACAAAGTATGAATGCGGGGTAATCACACATCCCAAACCCGCAAGAATCACATGTCGTATCCCAATATGAACCATATCAAATCACCGATCTTGCGGCACAAGGCCCAATATAATCGACTCATCACCAAAGTCGTCCAATATCAACAACGAAGTGCAAGTATAAGGAACACACAAGTGTATGCGTGTGGGTGCAAATCTATCCTATGGTTCGCAACTAGGAACTATGCTAGTTAATTCTACCCCTAACTAACCATAACACACTATAACAATCACACACATAATAAATATACGTGTGTATACGTATTCGTATACAACACCACGGACTGCGGGGGTGCTATACGCCATCCACCCGACTTCTCCCCGTAGATATAAATCTACTCATCTGTATCCTGCGTGTCAGTATCGATGTCGCCTTCATCTTCTGCATCATCTCGGATCGTTGTGGGGGTACCTACACATATCACACGTATCGCATCACATCAAAACCAAATCGAAACTTAAAACGACACGCTAAAACCAACACGATACGCTAAAAGGCCTATAGGTTAGAACCTACGGTTAGCCTTCGCAAAACAACCCGAAATCGCTCGATGTAGTCGTACAAACGCCAAGTGACCGAGGTAAAACCCAAATATGAAATTCTAGAAATCAAAATACGGAAAACAATAACTCAATTCAAAGCAGCAACCCAAGAAAACGATCCCAGATTTCACCTCGGGTCAAATTTAGCCAATTAAACAAGTCCAGGGTGATGTATATGATGTATTTGAGCTACTGGACCAACCCCGAAACATCCTACCACTACTTGGCCGGCCAAAACCTTGCCAAAACCGGCCTGGCCGGGCACTCTAAGTCCAATGGGGTCCGTCTGGTCAGGGTGGCTTCCTATGGTCTCAATTGGGTCCCTGGTGTCACTTAATTCACCTGAAAAAGTCCCAGTATATTCCAGATTTCCCTGCACGCTCCAGGTTGTCACAAACCGACATGAAAGTCCCGTAATTCCGTATTTTTGGGTTTCCAGTGGGGTTGGTCTGGGTTTCTAGTCAATATAGGGTCTAAGGTCACCTTTAGAGTCCAATTGCAAAGAAACATCTCAACTTTACCCTAACCCTCTCTAGTTTTGTCCAAAGTGCACCAATTCACCCGATATCGATATGAAACTTTAAAAGAGGCTAAATCACTTGAAATACTACAATATTTGTGAAGGAATTACCTCAATAGAGACTCAAGAATCTTCCCACAGCACCAAAACAGCAACTTTCTTGGTCCATTCTATAGCTTGTGAGCTTGTGTGCATGTTTTGTGAAATGGAAGTAGGGTTTTGAGATAGTTTGTGAGATGATTTGAGAGGATTTTGTGGAGGGGAGAATGGGGTAGTAGCAAGAGCAGCAGCACCTCAAGGAAGAGGGGGAGGAAATGAGAGGAAAACCAAGGGAATGACTAAGTCAAATACCCTCACCTACCCTCACTCTCTCACCATACCTATTTCTCATTTCTTTTTCTTTTCTTTTCCTTTTCTTTTAATCCCTAATCCTTCTCACACCAATAGTAAACCCAAAGTAACATGGCTAGAAAAATGTAACACAAGTTCAAAGATGATATGTGCACAATTTTGCACAAAAAGCCAAAAAATCCGATTAGCGATTTTTAATCGCGATTAGCGCTAAATTAGCATATAAATGATCACAAACACTTAAAAATGGCATAATTCCCATAAATAACCCATTTTAGAATTTTCCATAGTTTTTCTCCATTTATTTGCATTTAATTATTAATTTAATATTAAAATAATCAATAAAATAATATTAAATTATAAAAATTCCTAAAAATAATATTTTATTATTTTGGAAATGTTACAGATAAGTAGAGAAGTTGGGTGTTCGGTATCACAGGGGCTGTGAGTATGCGAAAAGCAATAATTAACCTTAACTGCAAGTGGGAGATTGTTGGCTATAGTGCCCTCAAGGAAATTATCGTAGTCTCAAGCAGGCGATTGTGATGATTGAGGGAGGACCTATACCGGTAGAACAATCTTACTCGAGACGATAGTATGCTATCTGGTTTGTCTTTATCATCATATACTTGTTGATAGAGCCCATAGGATTCTTGCTTGACTACCAGCATTATGATGGCGATCATATACGTGGGAGCTGGGGGTCTATAAGCACATCCTTAAATGTCCTTAGTCGTAGGAGTATCGAGACTGGGCATCGATACTCCAGTGTAGACTAGTGTATACTTATCTAGACCCTGAAGAGGGGCGGTGGCCGATCTCACAAGCCATTGGTGTCAGTTGTTCACCTAAGATAGTATACACGTGCTCATTGGGTTATGAGTACACTGGACGGACTTGCCGGGAACATGGTAGTTGGTATTATACCTATTGTCAGATAGTAGTTCCGTGGTGACATGTGTACAGGTTAGTTTGTCGACCAGAGATCGTCATTTGTCTCGTATGAGTTCCTACTGTGCTTTGATAACTACCCTACCACGGCTCAAAGGAGTTGTGCAAACAGGTTTTAGTTGGGTACAGTCCCGAGCCACATGAAGGCAGTGAGCAGATCGTCGGGGATTCGTCTCTCCCGGTATTGGGGGTTGATGTCGCGCTGTGCACGGGTGGCCATCACCAGAAATCCTCGGCCGGGGTATACGAGAATTATCGATCCAGGATCGACAGTTTCTCACGTGGTGATGGGTTCCATACCGATACTAATTATCGCGTTATTAGGGGTCTAACTTTATCCACCCCCTAGACTCGATATGCGATACTCTTAGAGGAACAGACCGGACTGTACGGATATTTTCACTGTCAGGCTTAGTAGGGGTTCAGGATGAGTTTGCTCGTCGCCCTCCCTTTCGCTCAATACCTGAGTAGCCGTTACGTACAGCTAGTGCCACTGACGTGCTTGTAGTTAAACCCACTGCCAGCATATTGACGAGTTTTTAGAGTCCCATACAGAGGGTTTTCACGATTCAGGCGATATGGTGTAGATGACGTATGTTGGTACATACAGGTGTCCGATTAAATATGTGTACAGGCTGCACAGAGTTTAATCGGACGGTTGATAATACTAGCGGCTTAGGATAAGCCGGATTATTAAATCAGGATTTGATTTAATAATTTATATATATGTATTTATATATATGTATTCTAGTATTATTGTTCACTATACATTTTCTTTCTTGGCTATTCGTATTTTTGTACGAATATGTGTATACGTATTTTTGTACGAATACGTTTATATGTATTTCGATACGTATACCGGGTTGTATTCCGTATTTATACAAAATAGTTTCTAGAAGATGTCCACCTCATAATTGATTTTCTTTTTAGAAAATTAATTTGGAAATGAGGTGGAGGGGTGAGGTGGCATGGGCATGACTTGAGCATGTAGAGAGGTATGGGCATGGCTTTTTATTTTGTAAATGAAAAAGATATTTTTTTTATAGCATGAGAGAGAGAGAGAGGGAGGGGGCAGCCATATCTTGGGGGTAGGCCTTGCTCATTTTCTCCACTTGATTTTCACTTGCTCACTCTCATACTCACTCGCTTCAACACTTAGCATTTTCTTTAGTTGCTCATTCCATGGTTTCTTCATTTTCTCTTCATTTTCTATGGTTGCTCTTGGAGCATTTTGATGAGAGAAAAACATTAGTGAGATAATCCTACACCTCCGCTCTCCAATGCTAGCAACCTTGGAGCATCGGTTGCCTCATTTCGCGAGGCTGAAGCTTGCGCCGTTTCCCTCAGGTGGATCATCGTAGAAGGAGGAAGACCGGCAACCAAACTCGATCCAGACGACCACTAGGAGCTTGAAATAAAGACCGAAGGACAAGGATCAACTCGGTATAACCATTCTAACTTCTTTACATCTTTGCAAGTTTAGGGTTTAGGGTAGATCCGGGCATCGGGTAATGGTAATGCTAGTTTAATAAATTTTTGTTCCGCATTTGGCCACATTTTGATGGCCGGGGCACTGCCGTAACCTTACATAATACCATCTTTGAGTTCTCGGCGAGTCCGTCCAGTGTACCCAATTGTCACGACCCGAAAGAGCACGTGACTGGCCCTTGAACCATATGAAGTCTATAGGACTCCATCTGATACAAGTAAGCCAAAAGCCCAGAAATCTAAAACCATTTCAAGGATAAATAAACATACAAGCAATATACTATACAACGCCGAATGGCGAGGATCAAAATTCAAAAGAAACTCAGATAAGCATGAAAACCGTAACACTACTAAGCGCGACTCTAAGGTCGAAATAATACATCACTAGTGTCTGAGTCTAAAACAATATACAAGTTTTGGTTGATGGAATTTATAGATACAAAAGAATAATACATCAACAAGGGTGGTCCTGATACAAAAGAACCCACCTACCCAAGCAAGTTCCCCATATGGAAGCAGTGTGCCAGAAATGCCGCTACGGAACCTGTACGGAAAAACCCTGCAAGAACTGTGGCACAACGGGGGTGAGTTGCCAACTCGTGAATAGAAAATATCTACAAGCAGAAATCGAAAGCAAGACATAATCCTAGGTCAATACAATCAGTATATAATATAACCCTCAAAAGTAAGTCTGAAGCATGATAATGTGGCAATGTAACAGCTAATCATGTAGGTAGTGCCGAGTACTCGTGCCAGTGCCTCAGGTAATAACATGTCATAAATGTAAGGTATGACTGCATGAAGTAAACATGATGAAGTATCAAATAGTTATCAATACACATTTATTAGCGTCCCATTCTACTAATATTGGTGTAAGGGTATATATAACAGCGCCCTCATACCCTGATATATATACAAATGAAGTATGATCAATGTAGTCAAAGTCTGTATGTAATCAATGTCTGTATATATGTGGATCCCATCCACCCGTCACCCAATGTCAATAAGCATCATGCATGCAAATATGAGGATATAATCAAAATCATGGAGATCATCATGAAACCTGTGCCTAGCATCGACACGTAATTCCTCATCTATCGGGCTCCGTCAGTCCGGATCACCCCACGGGCTCTGTCTGCGGAATCGGCCCTCGGCCTCGGCAGTACGCCCATATCCATCTATCGACTCTGGTCGGTATCCTCCGGATAACCTCCAGGTCCAACCAATCACCGGTAGGTAGTAGTCCCTCTGCCAGGCTCACCGTCTACTACACAGCGAAACCGTTCTCGCCCCGGGGTACCAAACCGGGTCCACCATGTACCCGTAATTGGCATCATCCAACTCCTCGATTCGGGTTCACATATATGTAAGTCCACGTTGCTCACCCCGGTTCTTACGGGGAGGCGGAAAAGGCGAAAAACAATGATTTTGGCGCAAGGCAACATGGACTAAAAGTCAGATATTTGCTAAACTAGAAACTAGTAAACACTAAGAGGTTTTATCTACTATGCTGTAGAAAGTATACCTCACAGAACTGGTCCTTCGGGTCTTCATCCCGTTGTCCCACTCGTCCATCCAAGCTCCAAGCGTCGATCCGGACTTTGGGCACCTCCGCGGCCTTCTTGAATCGAAGACGATCCACCCGAGAGTTGTACACTAAGCTTCGCCTCAAGCCAAGGCAACTAGGGCAAAGTGATTGCTAGTCAAGAAGCCCTAGAATGTGTAGAGGAGATGTATGGATGTATTTGTCTTTGTGGGATCTTTTTCTCTCAACACATGAGATCAAAAGATAAGATCAAGAGGAGGAAGAAGAAAGAGAAAGGTTAGCGACCATGGAGCTTTTCTTTTCTTCTCATTTCATGAGAGAGAATGAGAAGAGAATAATGAAAAGATTAAACCCAAATGAAATGAACCATGGTTGCAATAACACACAATAATCATCATTACTAATCCTATCATGAAAGACTTGATGGCACATTGAATTGACCATTATCATAACACAAGAAATAAAAAGAAAATAAAAGAAGAGTGTAGATCCCTCTTGAAGGTCAATGGTCAACACGGTCAACGAGTCAACAAAGTCAAGAGGGGTCTAAGTGGTCAAATGGTCAATGCAATTAGCCATCACTAATCTATCACTAAAAGGATTAGTAAACAATGTCTCCCTACTCATAACCGTTTTGACCAAACGAATTGTCAAAACCCTAATGAGTGTGCCACATTACGGTTTTGGCCGAACCAACTGCCGAAGCCCTAATGGGGCACCTCCTCCTTCATCACTCCTCAAAACTGTGCATACACACCCGCATCCGCATTCCGTAGAATGCGAATGCACAGAAGAAAAATCAAATCCATCTGTGCAATACTAGGATCTGGCTTAAACCAAAGCCCACTAGTATTGCCTGCCCGAACAGCCTACGCACACAAGTGCACGTAAGCGATCGTAGCCCTGCCGTAAAACCATACGGCCTCTACACGTTTCGCCCAGTGCAGTGAAACTCTCTGTGTGGGACTCTAAAGACTCGACACTACGCTGGCAGTGGGTTTAACCACAGACCGCAAGCGGCACTAGCTGTACATAACGGTCCCCAGGTAGATGTCGATAAGAAGGCCGATGAGGTAAACCCATCCGAACTCCTATTGAGCCTGTATGTGACAATCTCCATACAGTCCGGTCTGTTCGTCTGATACATCGCATGGCGGGCCTAGGGGGGCGGTGAACGTCAGTCCCCTAATAGCGGTACAAGTCATGTCGGAGTGTAGCCCAGAACACCCTAAGATAACACTGGAAACCTACCAGTATATCTCGCTTGCCCTGGCCAGGGACTACTTGTGTAATGGCTCTCCTAGACACAGCGCGATGTCAACCCCCAATACCGGGAGAGACGAATCCTGTCTAACCGTCACTGCCTCCAAATGCTTCGGGACTGCACCCAACTACTACCTGTTTGCACGACTCCTTTGCCGTGGTAGGGTAGTAATCTAAGTACAGTGGGAACACACTCGAGGCGAAGTGACAGTGTCAAGTCGGCGGACTAAGCTGTACTCATGTCACCTGGGAACTGATAACTGACGATAGGTATAATACCAACCAACAGTTCCCGATGAGTCATGTCCAGTGTACTCGTAACCTAACGAGCACCCGCATACTATCTCAAGTACGACGTACTGACGGCTGTGGGACAGACCGTCTCCCCCGCTGGGATGAGAAGCGCATACGCTAGTCTACTCCGGAATATCGATGCCCTGTCTCGATAGTCCAACGACTAGGGACCTGTATAAGAATGTGCTTATGGATTACCCAGCCCCACGAGTGTGAGCGCCATCACAACGCTGGTAATCAAGCAAAGATCCTAAAGGCTCTACTAATATGTATACAAGCGATATGCTAAAAGAAACACATGCACATATTGAAGTAGAGACAAACCAAGTAGCATACTACTATTTTGAGCAAGATTGTCTATACAACTGTGAATATCTCAAGCTTCCATCAAGTAATATACAAGCTAGTATGATACAGTAATGGCCTCTAGGGCATATACACTAACAATCTCCCACTTGCACTAAGGCCATGTACTGGCGTATCGAAGACCTATCATCTCGATCAGCCGCTCGAACTGAGTCTGGGGTAGGGCCTTCGTGAGTTGATCTGCAGTGTTGTTCTCCGTATTTACTCTCTTCACCTCGATCTCCCGGCGATCTACGATCTCCCTGATCAGGTGGTACCGCCTCAAAATGGGCCTGGACTTCTGATGGGACCTGGGTTCCTTCGCTAAAGCTATAGCTCCGTTGTTGTCGCAATACAGCGGTATTGGATCAACAATGGTAGGAACCACCTGATGCTCCGTGAGGAACTTCTTCATCCAGACAGCTTCCTTTGCGGCATCGCAAGCAGCTATGTACTCCGCTTCCATAGTTGAGTCTGCAACGGTCTCCTGCTTGGAACTCTTCCAGCAAACCGCCCCTCCATTGAGGGTAAAGACATAACCCGAAATGGACTTGGAGTCATACTTATCACTCTGGAAGCTGGAGTCAGCAAAGGCCTCAAGCTGGAGGTCTTTTCCGCCATACACCAAGAACATCTCCTTAGTCCTTCTCAGGTACTTAAGAATGTTCTTTACCTCTATCCAGTGTTTCTCCCCTGGGTTTGACAGATACCGGCTTACAACGCTCAATGCGTATGCTACATCTGGTCTGGTACACAACATCGCATACATTATAGAGCCTACCGCAGAAGCGTAGGGTATAATAGACATGCGATCCCTTTCCAAATCAGTCTTGGGAGACATCTCTTTGGAGAGGGTGATCCCGTGACAAGCCAGTAGATTACCGCGCTTGGAATCTTCCATACTGAATCTTTTCAGTATGGTGTCGATGTACCTTGACTGTGAAAGTCCCAACATCCTCTTAGATCTATCACGATAGATCTGGATCCCCAGAATGTAGTTGGCATCGCCCAGGTCCTTCATGGAGAACCTCTGCGACAAGAATCTTTTGACTGACTGTAACATAGGAATATCATTTCCTATTAGGAGAATGTCATCCACGTACAAGACGAGGAATACCACAGTTCTCCCTACAATCTTACTGTAAATGTATGGTTCATTTGGGTTTTTGATAAAGTCGAATTCTTTGACAGTATCATCAAAGCAGATGTTCCAACTCCGCGATGCCTGCTTAAGTCCATAAATGGACAAGAGTAACTTGCACACTCTACCGCTGCTCCCACTCTGAATGAATCCCTCCGGCTGATCCATATAGACGCACTCTTCCAAATTTCCATTTAGGAAAGCCGTCTTTACGTCCTTCTGCCATATTTCATAATTGTGGAAGGCAGCAATGGCAAGAAGGATCCGAATGGATTTCAACATAGCTACTGGAGAAAAGGTCTCGTCATAGTCCAAACCAGGTCTTTGACGAAAACCCTTTGCTACAAGTCTAGCTTTATAGGTCTCAACCTGCCCATCTACACCAATCTTCTTTCTGAAGATCCATTTGCAGCCTACGGGTTTTACCCCTTCTGGAGCAAAGTCCAAACTTTGTTGGTGTACATGGACTCCATTTCGGCCCGCATTGAATCCAGCCATTTTACCGAGTCGCCGCTCTGGATGGCTTGCTGGAAGCTAGTAGGCTCACCATAATCCATGGTGCAATCCTCTCTATACCCGTCTATGAGAAAACCGTAGTATCTCTCGGGCGGATGAGACTGCCTACTACTCCTGCGGAGTGGCGCTGGAATGTCCGGTTCTCCTGAACCTTTTGGTTCTACCAAGGTTTCAGTAACAACTTGTGGTTCTGGAATTTCTTCCAGTTCTATTGCGCTCCCACTTATCTGATTTTCTAAAAATTCAGTTTCCAAGAAGTGGGCATGCTGAGAAACAAAAACCTTTTGTTCCTCTGCGGAATAGAAAAGATACCTCCTGGAGTTCTTTGGGTATCCCACAAACTTACACAGTACTGAGCGTGCCTCGAGCTTGTCCGCATGCTGCTTTTTTACAAAAGCTGGACATCCCCATGTCTTAAAGTACTTAAGATAGGGTTTCTTCCCACTCCACATCTGATATGGGGTGGTAGGCACAGTCTTGGTTGGAGCCTTGTTCAAGAGATCTGCTGCTGTTTCTAGCGCATAACCCCAGAAGGATCGCGGTAACTCAGCCTTACTCATCATGGAACGAACCATATCCAATAGGGTTCGATTCCGCTTTTCCGATACACCGTTGTGTTGTGGTGTGTATGGAGAAGTAAGTTGAGAGAGAATTCCATTCTCTTTTAAGTAGCCCAGAAACTCGGCACTCAAGTATTCACCACCTCGATCAGATCTTAGTGTCTTGATACTTTTGCCTGTTTGTTTTTCAACTTCATTCTTGTATTCCTGAAATTTCTCAAAGGCCTCGGATTTGTGCTTCATCAAGAAGACATGCCCATACCTAGAGAAATCATCTGTGAAAGTAATGAAGTATGAATAACCACTTCGCGCATGTGTAGACATTGGACCACACACATCACTGTGTATGAGTCCCAAGAGCTCGCTTGCTCTTTCTCCTTGTCCAGTGAACGGAGTCTTTGTCATCTTTCCCATGAGACAAGATTCACAAGTGGCATAAGACTGATACTCAAACGGATTCAAGTATCCCTCCTTATGTAACTTTGTTAACCGTGTCTCATTAATGTGACCCAGTCTACAATGTCATAAGAAAGCCTGATTTGTTTCCGAAGACTTTCTTTTAAGTGTGTTCTGGACACTGAAGATCTGAGCTTGATTCAATACGTATATTCCGTTTTGTAATGTACCTGACCCAATCAGGACTTGATTTAGGTGGATGTTTACTACATCTCTTACAAAAGTAAAATCATATCCTTCCTTAGAAATCAAGGATACAGATATGATATTACAAGTCGCACCTGGTACATAAAAACAGTTACGCAGAATCAATATCTGCCCAGTTGTCAGTCCTAGATGATATTCCCCTACGGATTCAGCATACATGCTCATTCCGTTAGCAACCCTGAGAGTCATATCACCTTTCCTTATAACCCTACGATTTCCCAAAGCCTGTAACGAATTACATATATGGGATCCTGATCCGGTATCCAATACCCAGGAAGTAGGGTTAACTGACATACAGTTCTCTATTACAAACACACCCGAAGCCGAAGCCACAACATGCTTCGAATTCTGGCTACTGGTTTTGCAAGCCCTGCAATCCTTCTGTCCATGTTCATTCCCGTAACAATAGGAACATCCCTCTTTTACTGCATCCATTCCTGAAACTTCTGTCCTTCTCTTTCTTTCTACTTCCCTGGTTTCCTTCAGGGTAGTAGGTAGAGACTGTTGAACTAAGTCAGCATCTGACCCGTTCTTCAACGTGGCCTTCAGGTCCGAGAGCTCAAAAGAGCTGGTCTCTGTAAGGACGTTGCCCCCTACAGATGACCCGATAGCCAACCTCGCTGGAAGCAATTCGTTCGAGGTCTCATATCTTGCGATACGAGATTGCTCTCCATATAAAACTTTGTTATGGAGGAAGATAGAAGCTGAGTCCATCTTCTCGTGCTGCCTCTGGTATAAACCATCAACTGAGGCTAACACGAGGCACTTGGCTTTCGCACAGTCTTATTCCGATGTCCTACGGATATCAATATCCGTGACAGGGAAAACTGGACCTGAGACGACAGGGGTTGGATCGGTCAAGAGGTGTCCTAGCTTGTCATGGGCAATGGACATCTGGACAGACCTTTGCCAGTCATAACAGTCAGATTCAGTCATTTTATTATCTAGATGTAACCTAGGTGCGGTCATTGGGTCGCTGCAGTTAAGAGAGAGAGAAGAAAACACTTAGCATGATGCTCTTGCAAGTTTAGATTGGTTTTTAATTTATCTAAACAGGATGGCTCCCACTGTCTCTCGAATCCCTCCTCAAACCATAAGGGAAGAACTAGTCAGGATCTTTCTCACCGTACAATACTTGCTTAACCGTTCAGCCAGGCCAGTGTCGGTACTTCGAGGGAGGTTTTCCAACGCTTTCGCGAAGTTCCTTAATTAAGTAACCTCTTTTCCCTGTGGGCGTAGCCCCGCTAACACCTTTCTAGACACCTACTTGGTTTATAGCATTGACGTTAAGTGAAAGAGTTCCCGAGGAGTAGCATATACTCACAGCAGGATCGGGATCCAAATATCATCACGTGATAAAACCGAAGGAATCCTACCAGAATCATCACACTCCAAATGGTATGCAGCGCTAGCAAGTTTCAGTACTTTTGAAACTCCCGATGTGGATTTTTGCCCCATGCTCTTATGACCTTGACGAAGGTCAACAAATCATAAGTCACATGTCAAGTTCTACCCATCATTTTTCAGGTTAATTTGAACCCACCCGCACATACCCTTGACGAAGGTCAACAAGGTAATACGACTGTCACAAACCAACGCATCTATTTATGCTACATATGAACACCCAACAGCTACCAATCACTATGCATTGACGAAGGTCAACAAACATAGCTTGAATACTATTGAATATCCATACGAAATGACGAAGGGCTACGAATGGTTTTGGCGAAACCTTGAACGTAGTGAACTTGATATAATCGATAGAACGAGATAGATTTTAAAAGGAGTGGTTCAAGCTCCGCGTTTAAAAAGCTGGTTTTTGAAAAGAACTGAGTGGTTTTTAAAGTGTTCCAATCGACTTTTACTTGGTTTATTTTCTTGCATTAGTTCTTTTAATGCGTCCAATCATTTAAACCTACCATTGCAGAAAACAACCAAAATATGACGTACGCTTATGCCATTCGCATTCGCCACGGGGCCCCGTCATCACCCATTAGGTTACTTAACTAACGACAGACAGGGGGCTGGGCTAGCGCGGCTGTAAAACATAAGCAACGCCTAAATAGTTATCATATATAAATATATAGCAATGATAGACATTACAGATCACAGATGAACACTTTGGATATACTAGGAATCCGCGATTCGTTCGAGCCTGCAACGAAGAACGGATTACACGGTCGCGATGAATAGCCAAACCCCACCCTAGACCCCTACGGGTGCGGCAAACTACCCGCCAAGTACCCGAAGCGAAGCAACCTCCCTCAACCCGTGAGTAGGCCACTCGGCACTTTGAGATACCCGGTAGTTTGTGCACCCCACCTTGGGTCTATCCTAGGAGCAAAAACAGTAAAAAGAAATTATACAATGACGGCTACAACCCCGACCCGGTTGTGCGGCCATACAAATAATATTACATCAATTTACAACATTTTACAATGAATGAAAGAAAAAGAAACTCTCATCTCACACCCATTCCCGGCTATTCATTCGCGACAATCCACCGAGTTCATATACACAAACCATCTACATTACAAATCACAGATATGTATAGCCCCCACTAATCGACGTATAGCGATTAGCGGACGTTCAATACATATATCACATCACAGATAATATTCATTAGCCAAAGAGTACAGAATATCGATCAAAATACGGATTTTTAACCACCCCAAAAGTCAATTTGCTTTCTGGAAAATCTGGGTAGAAAAAACATGTATTAAAAATCCCAAAACATCCAAACTAAAACACTGCACCAAACCCGATCCAGTGCCGAGTCAAAACGGCGGCGGAACCGCGGCAATGAGCATGTCATTGCCGCGGAACCGTGGTCGTTTGATCGAATCACTGGATCGTTTTTCTGCAGTGTTTTCACAAAACCCTGAGACGATTTTTCATATATTTTAAAACACTTTTTGAACAGTATAAAAATCGACAGAAACTTGAGGTTTTGCGGATGTGTTTTGCGACTTTTTTCCGATCGATGTTCTTAACACTTTGCTAACTTACTAGTGTATGTTTAACCTAGCTCTGATACCGCTGTAAGTCCACGTTGCTCACCCCGGTTCTTACGGGGAGGCAGAAAAGGCGAAAAACAATGATTTTGGCGCAAGGCAACATGGACTAAAAGTCGGATCTTTGCTAAACTAGAAACTAGTAAACACTAAGAGGTTTTATCTACTATGCTGTAGAAAGTATACCTCACAGAACTGGTCCTTTGGGTCTTCATCCCGCTGTCCCACTCGTCCATCCAAGCTCCAAGCGTCGATCCGGACCTTGGGCACCTCCGCGGCCTTCTTGAGTCAAAGACGATCAACCCGAGAGTTGTACACTAAGCTCCGCCTCAAGCCAAGGCAACTAGGGCAAAGTGATTGCTAGTCAAGAAGCCCTAGAATGTGTAGAGGAGATGTATGGATGTATTTGTCTTTGTGGGATCTTTTTCTCTCAACACATGAGATCAAAAGATAAGATCAAGAGGAGGAGGAAGAAGGAGAAAGGTTAGCAACCATGGAGCTTTTCTTTTCTTCTCATTTCATGAGAGAGAATGAGAAGAGAATAATGAAAAGATTAAACCCAAATGAAATGAACCATGGTTGCAATAATACACAATAATCATCATTACTAATCATATCATGAAAGACTTGATGGCACATTGAATTGACCATTATCATAACACAAGAAATAAAAAGAAAAAAAAAGAAGAGTGTAGATCCCTCTTGAAGGTCAATGGTCAACACGGTCAACGGGTCAACAAAGTCAAGAGGGGTCTAAGTGGTCAAATGGTCAATGCAATTAGCCATCACTAATCTATCACTAAAAGGATTAGTAAACAATGTCTCCCTACTCATAACGGTTTTGACCAAATGAATTGTCAAAACACTAATGAGTGTGCCACATTACGGTTTTGGCCGAACCAACTGCCGAAGCCCTAATGGGGCACCTCCTCCTTCATCACTCCTCAAAACTGTGCATACACACCCGCATCCGCATTCCGTAGATTGCGAATGCACAGAAGACAAATCAAATCCATCTGTGCAATACTAGGATCTGGCTTAAACCAAAGCCCACTAGTATTGCCTGCCCGAACAGCCTATGCACACAAGTGCACGTAAGCGATCGTAGCCCTGCCGTAAAACCATACGGCCTCTATACGTTTCGCCCAGTGTAGGGAAACTCTCTGTGTGGGACTCTAAAGACTCGACACTATGCTGGCAGTGGGTTTAACCACAGACCGCAAGCGGCACTAGCTGTACGTAACGGTCCCCAGGTAGACGTCGATAAGAAGGCCGACGAGGTAAACCCATCTGAACTCCTACTGAGCCTGTATATGACAATCTCCGTACAGTCCGGTCTGTTCGTCTGATACATCACATGGCGGGCCTAGGGGGGCGGTGAACGTCAGTCCCCTAATAGCGGTACAAATCGTGTCGGAGTGTAGCCCAGAACACCCTGAGATAACACTGGAAACCTACCAGTATATCTCGCTTGCCCTGGCCAGGGACTACTTGTGTAATGGCTCTCCTAGACACAGCGCGATGTCAACCCCCAATACCGGGAGAGACGAAACCTGTCTAACCGTCACTGCCTCCAAGTGCTTCGGGACTGCACCCAACTACTACCTGTTTGCACGACTCTTTTGAGCCGTGGTAGGGTAGTAATCTAAGTACAGTGGGAACACACTCGAGGCGAAGTGACAGTGTCAAGTCGGCGGACTAAGCTGTACTCATGTCACCTGGGAACCGATAACTGACGATAGGTATAATACCAACCAACAGTTCCCGACGAGTCCTGTCCAGTGTACTCGTAACCTAACGAGCACCCGCATACTATCTCAAGTACGACGTACTGACGGCTGTGGGACAGACCGTCTCCCCCGCTGGGATGAGAAGAGCATACGCTAGTCTACTCCGGAGTATCGATGCCCTGTCTCGATAGTCCAACGACTAGGGACCTATATAAGGATGTGCTTATGGATTACCCAGCCCCACGAGTGTGAGCGCCATCACAACGCTGGTAATCAAGCAAAGATCCTAAGGGCTCTACTAATATGTATACAAGCGATATGCTAAAAGAAACACATGCACATATTGAAGTAGAGACAAACCAAGTAGCATACTACTATTTTGAGCAAGATTGTCTATACAACTGTGAATATCCCAAGCTTCCATCAAGTAATATACAAGCTAGTATGAAACAGTAATGGCCTCTAGGGCATATACACTAACAATATATCACTCTAGCACCGAGAAAACACATGGTAGACGCACCGAAATATCATATCAAGAGAAACCGGGTTTTCAAATAATTAACTATTCTCCTTTGAAATATCCACGGTTCCCCAAATCCAGAATTAATATAGAAACAACATATCTCAATGCGCATAATCATAAAGCATGATATATGTGACATATAAATGAAATGCAAGTATAACAGTATATCATGCAACATGGAATTAATAGTATGCACATACAAGGTCATATCCTGATGCAACAATGCTACTGTGTAGTGACATGGCAATTATCGATGATGAAGTGTGTGAGCCGGCAAGCAAGTGTACGTGGAACATACGCATCATCGATAATGGTGCTGGTGCCCTAGCAACATGATAGTAATATAGCAATAAACATATGCAAAGCAATGTGAATAGCATGAATATGCGGAAATCGAATAATCAATGCAACAGTAAAGAATCTACACCCATATGTATATGTCATGAAATTATGCCATTTGAAATAAGACGAATCAGGATTTTTACTAAAAATAAGAGCTACGGTGTTTTTAAGATATTCCCGATTCGTAGTTTTGAAATAGGTATGACTCGGGTCTAGTCTAACATCTCCTATGCAAACTACAGATCTAAGTATCAAGTCGACCGGGAGGGGTATGGAAACCACCTAAATCTGAGTCGATATATAGATACAATAGTCGGTGATCCCGCCTCAATAGTATCGCGTACGATGCAGTATATCATATGACATCCTCAAGTCATGAGTGCGGATCTATCCTCAATATAAAGCTCGTACGGTAAATCGTCGTACGGCATCCCAATAGCTGGGTACGGGTCAGTATCACATTCCTCTCATCAAATATCAGGTATCATTATCATCATATCACATAATCTGGGGTACAGATCTAAGTCTAGTACAAATCAATACCATCTATATAAGTATGAAAGCAGAGGTAAAACACATGCCCAACGGCCCGCTAAGATCACATGTCGTATCGCAAGTACGAATCACATCACATCACCGATCTCACGGTACAATGCCCAAACTCATCGACTCATCTCCAATGTCATCCAATATCATCATCAACACAGTGTAAGTATAGTGAATATGCAAAGGTGCGCATGTGGGTGTAAACCAATTCTAGGGTTCGCGACTATGAACTATACTAGTTTACTTCTAACCCTAAGCTATCCATAATACACCTAACACAATATCCATGACACACTATAACTATCATATATAATTTATAGTATATCAATTACGGACTGCGGGGGTGCTATACGCCATCCACCCGACTTCCCCCTGTAGATATAATCTACTCACCTTGCGTCTTCATTTATGGACGTCGCCACGCGCATGCTTGTCGTCCCAGAGTCATCATTTGGTACCTACACATTAACATATCGCAAATGCATATCAAAACCAATTCCAAACTAAAACGGCATACGAATCACAAAACGATACGCTATGATCTATAGGTTAGAACCTATGGCCAATGCCTTACAAAACCATCAACAACCCTTGATATCGTCGTATAAACGCCAAATAGTCGAGGTAAAACACAATACACAAATTCAGAATTAAAAATACGGAATACGGAAACACAAACCCAAAACAGCAACTAAGGAAATAGGCTCCAGATTTCACCCTAGGTCAAATTAGACAAATTTATACATGCCAGGGGCCTAATCTACACATGTAGGAGCTACAGAACCAGAACGAGGTAAAATGGTGGGGTCCTGGCCGCAATTTGCGGCCAAACAGGATAAATCTGCGGTCTGAAGAAGGAGTTGGGGGCTGGGGTTTTGTGTGGTGGTTCCTGGGTGCCTGCACATCTCACTGTCCAATCAATTTTATTTTAGGATGTCTCGGGTGATAGCAGATCTCATATAAGCTTCCCAGATTTCATAACTTTTCCGATATCGGTTTCTAAATCCGTATTTCGGGTTTCAACTCTCAGGTTGGGGTCTCAATTCATGCACTAGGGTGTTTATCTAACTTCTACTGAGCTCAATTTCACATTACAACACAAATTTCCCCCAAACCCTAACTAATTTTTCCTCAAGTCCACAAAAACACACAATATCGATATGAAACTTGGATCGAAGCTTAAGCACAAGAAATACCACTCTAATTGTGAAGGAATTACCTCATAAGACCCCCAAGAATCCTCAACAGCGCCAAAATGAAAGCTTTCTTGGTCCATCCTATAGCTTGCAAGCTTGTGCACAATTTTTGTATAAAGAAAGTGAAGTTTTGATGAGTTTATCATGGTGTTTTGGAAGCTTGAAGAAGGAGGAGGAAGTGAGGGAAGAGGCAGCAGCAACAAGCAAAGAAGAGGGAGAGAGGAATGGTGAAGAAAATGGAGGAATGGCTAAGTCTTAGTCAAAGGTAACCTTTTCTCTCTCTCACCCATTCCTCAATATAAAAATCCTTTTCCATTTCTTTTTCCTTTCCTTATCTTTTCCCTCTAATTACTTCTCACTCAAATAGTAAATCCAAAAGGAACATGGTGGAAAAATGCACAAGTGTAAGAAAAGATGATATGTGCATGTTTTGCACAAAGTGCCAAAAAAACCGATTAGCGATTTTTAATCCCGATTAGCACTAAATTATCATATAACTAATCATAAAAACATAGAAATGGCATAATTCTCTAAATTACCCTATTTTAGAATTTTCCATAATTTTTCCAAATTTTTCTGTATTTAATTATACCAAAATATTAAAATATTCAATAAAATAATATTAAATTATAAAAATTAACTAAAAATAATATTTTATTTTTTTTGAAATGTTACAATCTTCCCCCCTTCAATAAATTCGGTCCCCGAATTTAAATTTAAACCCCCAAGTACTAAAACATTTCAGCAAAAATCCAAATTATCGGGGCTCCATAAACATCAATCCTAAGGCGTATATAAGAATACCCCGTGCGTCAGGTGCGCATGGAAAACAGAATCTACATAAGTACCATTCAGGTGCAACGGGTGTGCACACAACATCTGTCATAGGCAACGTGTGTGCCTGACAGCAAAACCAGGTGCATCTGACATGCATAAGGAAACCCGATTTAGTGCATCTGGTGTGCACCCAAAATCGTACCTCAAAACACTAAGGGTGCATCCAATGCTAGCAGCGCAAGATATCCACTTGCCTCTTGCTCACAGTCTGGCGTCCTCTGCCTCTGGTTCCTTATTTTCTCTGTGGATTACCAATCTCACAATCAATCGGCTCATTGGCCCTGTCAGGTGTGCTAACGGGGACGATTCCGTTCTGGCACTTCTCTGGTCATCTCTCGGTCAATCCTCACGACCACTCGTAAAGCAGCATGTCACTAGCGTCGACCTCTGATTGTTTGAATGCATATCACATCTGATCCTGGGTGCAAATATCATCGCAGCAGTGTCCTGGAAGGAATCCCGCTTAAGGTCTCTTCCGATCTTGCCTATGCCGGTTTGTACGGAGGCTGGTATTCTTGCATAATCTCTTCTCGCTCGATGGACATCTGCGTCCTCAGTACAACATTTTCTCGGAAATTGGTAGCATCCCAACGCCTCTGTAAGCATATCAGGTCTCTAGTCTCGACGGGAAGTAATGACAGCGTCTCGCACGAACATCTGGTTCCACTTGTCTCTATCATCGTCCACTATGACGTCACGCCATTGTAAGTCTACGCTAGCGCCCCGGCCGTCTACAGACGCCAAATGCGGAACAAAAACTTTTTAACTGGCGCTATCGTATACTTTAACCCGGATCTGCCATTATTGCTAAACTAACAAACTGTAAAGAGTGTAGAAAGGTTATACCGAACGATCCGAGTCCTTCGTTCTTTAACCATCATCCCACGCTCCGTTGCGGCTGCTCCGATCTCGTCGATCTCCGATTCTCCTCGTCCAGGTGGCACCACGTCACTGATTCTTTAAACGGTCTCCCGCCTCTGACTTGAGGCAACTCGGTCGTCAAGTTTGCTAAAAGAGACGACCAAGAATGATGTAGAGAATGATTAGATGACTTTGTCTCACTTCGTCCAAGTCCGTGGACGATCGGTAAATGAAGTTGCCGAGGGAAATGGAATGAAATGAGCTGTGAAATTCCATACACCCCAAAATCTATCATATCTTTTTTCCAAATGAAATCTACAAGTGAGAGAGTGTATGTGGAGAGAGAGGGGGCCGGTCTCTTATATGGAGGAGGAGGTGATCGTAGGAGCAAAGAGGGTGACCACAAGGAAAATATCATGTGTGAACACATGAAAATATCAAGCACAAATATCTTAAGGAAAACAAGAATACATTGAAATCAAAGCATGAGTCACAATCCTTGTCACCGCTTTCTAGAAACTTCTAGAACCTTCTAGAAGCATGACTCACCCTCATCCAAGAAAAGATAAATCCGTCTTTAACTGAATGTTAAAAGACGGCTGATAGAAAACTGGAAACTGACAACTTCCAAAAGTGATCCTGAAACGAATTTCAGGACAACCCCAAAACTGTATAAATATACCCGCATTTGTATTACGACCGAATACAAATGCAACTGAGACAAAGATATTATACCTACTCAATATAATACTCGGATCCGGCTTAAACCAAAGCTGACCAGTATCATCTGCCCGAAAAATAACGCGTGCGTAAATGCACGTGCATTTTTCGAACCCTGCCATAAAACCATACGGCCTCTACAACGTTTCGCCCGAACTTGGGAAACTGTCTGTGGGGAACTCTAATGACTCGTCAGTACCCTGGCAGTGGGTTTAACCACAAACCGTCAGCGGCACTAGCAATGCGTAACGGCTGCCCATGGACTGACCTCAAGGGAGGCCGATGAGCGAACTCATCCGGAAACCCTACTGAGCCTAACAGTGACAATGTATATACAGTACGGTCCGTTCGTCTATGAGTATCGCATATCTGCCTAGGGGGCTAGTAACGTCAGACCCCCAATAGCAGTATAAGTCGTATCGGAGTATAGCTCAGTAACACCCTGAGATACTACTGGAGTACCTACCAGTAAATCTCCTGCCATGGCCATGGACTATGTGTAATGGCTCTCCTAGACACAGCACGACCTCGCCCCCAATACCGGGAGAGACGAATCCCCTGCCGATCCGCTCACGTGCCTCCATATGGCTCGGGACTGTACCCAAAAACTACCTGTTTGCACGACTCCTTTGAGCCATGGTAGGGTAGAAATCAAAGCACAGTGGGAACTCACACGAGACAAATGACGACCTCAGGTCGATGAACTAACCTGTACACATGTCACCAGGGAACTGCTATCTGACGATAGATATAGTACTAACTAGCAGATTCCCGGCGAGTCCTGTCCGGTGTACTCATAACCTAATGAGCACCTGTATACATCTTAGGTGATCCAACTGTCACCAGTGGCTTGTGAGACCGGCCACCGCCCCTCGTCGGGGTCTCGACTGTACACACTAGTCTACTCCGGAGTATCGATGCCCTGTCTCGAAACTCCCACGACTAGGGACCACAATTAAGGATATGCATATAAACTACCCAACTCTCACATATATGATCGCCATCATACAGTTGGTAGTAAAGCAAGATCGTAAGGGCTCTATCAAAGTGTAACATGTAATCAGTCACCTGAACATGTACACGACTGATAAAGGCAAACCAGATAGCATACTATCATCTTGAGTAAGACTGTCCTACCGGTATAGGTCCTCCGCAATCATTGCAATCACATACCTGCGATCCAATAATTGACTATGAGGGCACTATCTCCAACAGCCATGCTATCTACGCACTGCACTGTTCTCAGCCACGGTCAATCCGAAGTCTCTCGCACGAACTCGAAATCACGTACTCTGTAGCTTCATCATTCTGTAGAAGATGTCTGGCCGAACAGGTCCTTAGGAACACGTCCCAACCATCGGATGAATACTCAATACTCATCCGTCCTCGATCAACTCGCAACGCATCTGGGTAAGGTCCTTTATCCGAACCTGGTCAACTACCTCGTCGACGATGTCGAGCTCTGGCCTGCTGAGTGTGCTCAATATGACCCCTCTTGGGTCCTGGTTTTCTCGTATAGTATTCCAGAAAGGTCCTGTCGAGGTCTCTCTCAAATCTCATTCCTGCCGAATTGCCGGGAAGTCATCGTCCTTTACTGAAGAAAATTCTTATTCCGTAACGGCTGCATACTCGTCGCAACTCCTTCTGGAAGGTATATCCATATACAACGCCTCTGCGTGCGTATCGCATCTCTGATGTCAGCGGAGTGGGACGTCATCTCGTCGAAATCTCTTGCGAACTCTTTACTTCACTCTGCTTCAATGTCGACTGCTTCGGACACGTCTCATCGTGGCTGCATGGACTGCGCTCCAACGGCTATGCTCGTATCTGGAGTCTCCCAAGCAGTGTGTCCCATCATATAATATCCGAATGATGCCGAACCATCCGATCGACTCGTCAGAACCTCATAATCCCCCAAGAGATCAACATCTTTAGTACGGTTTAATAGTATCGAGTACATACCACAGCATCAGGGGTCCAACTGTAGAAGGGCAATCCCAAGCCTCACTAATGGCGCCGCGGAACTGCCGCAAACCCTAAGGTTCAAAGGCTTTCACACGGTCATTAAGTCGAGTTAGGGTTTCATTCTTCTAGAGGGTCCATAGAATCGCTTGCATGTCTTTCCGAATACTTTAAACTTCGAAAATGGGCTCCTGACATTCGATCGTCTCAATCGACTCTCAACGAACCTGCGTGAAGTCGTCTTTAACTGGAATCAATCTATCTGATGACCTCTCATCTGGTTAAGCGAACGAATCACATGTCCTAGCATTCATCCTCGGTGACTAGCGACCTTCCATCATATCTCTAAGTATATACTCATGCTGCAGTAGCTCCAATCATCTGGGAGACATCTCGTCATTTGCAGCATCAACTGGCTCATTCTTCTGTACGCTGAACAGCGCCTCAATCCTCCAGGAAGGACAATACATTGGCGGTCATCTCTAAATCGATCTGCTCTAGATCCGAGTAAGACTCTCCACACTGGAAATCTTTAACTCAACTGGGACTGCTCCGGCGCATAAATCGGACGAATCACCTTCGTCTCTCAAATCGGATAGACTAGCTATCATCGGTCTCATATCTGCCTGGAAGCTCCGGCGATCTCAGCTCGTAAGCTCCGGAAGCGACATCCTGTCAATCTCAGCAACAACTGTTTCATCTGTCTGCACGGTAGGCGACATCATAATTTCTGAGGTATGCTGTACATCAACAGTCCTCACTCAACTGGTAGCTCTAACAATGGCCCGATCATCCAGGGTAAAACCAAGCACTCGCCTCCACAAGAGGTCACAATCATCAATACTAACTCGAGACGTTCCCATGTTGCCAGAAAACACAATGGTCGGCCCTCGTACCAGACGAGCTCGCCCTGACCATAACACTAGCAGCAGCTCAACTGCGCTCAAACAATGGCGACAGGAACCTCAATCGAGTATCGAAGAGAGCAGATCAATGGCAAGAAAGAAAACAACAGATCCAGAATGGATACATGATCATAAGAAGGAACAGCATCAATGAAGGTATGATCATGAAACTAATAGAATCGAGGATCTCAAATTGATGTATAATCATGGATATGAAGAGAATCACTGATCTCGAAAATATGTACATCCTAAGGTTCCTTAAGCGGAGTGGCGTGTCGTAAGTATGCTGCGGAACATACCCATGGTACGTCACTCTACTTTAGTCACCTATTCCATCAACCAAGGGTCATTCTACACGACGAAAGTTCGGGTCTAATACCCCCTCGACTAAGTCTATGTTCCGTAAGGTCAAGCCTAAGTTCCGTATATATATAGACGCCGTAGGCTCCACATAGTCAAACTTAGACTCGAACCAAGGTTAACCTAGCGCTCTGATACCAACTTTGTCACGACCCGAAAGAGCACGCGACTGGCCCTTGAACCATATGAACTCTATAGGACTCCATCTGATCCAAGTAAGCCAAAAGCCCAGAAATCTAAAACCATTTCAAGGATAAATAAACATACAAGCAATATACTATACAACGCCGAATGGCGAGGATCAAAATTAAAAAGAAACTCAGATAAGCATGAAAACCGTAACACTACTAAGCGCGACTCTAAGGTCGAAATAATACATCACTAGTGTCTGAGTCTGAAACAATATACAAGTTTTGGTTGATGGAATTTCTAGATACAAAAGAATAATACATCAACAAGGGTGGTCCTGATACAAAAGAACCCACCTACCCAAGCAAGTCCCCCATATGGAAGCAGTGTGCCAGAAATACCGCTACGGAACCTGTACGGCAAAACCCTGCAAGAACTGTGGCACAACGGGGGTGAGTTGCCAACTCATGAATAGAAAATATCTACAAGCAGAAATCGAAAGCAAGACATAATCCTAGGTCAATACAATCAGTATATAATATAACCCTCAAGAGTAAGTCTGAAGCATGATAATGTGGCAATGTAACAACTAATCATGTAGGTAGTGCCAAGTACTCGTGCCAGTGCCTCAGGTAATAACATGTCATAAATGTAAGGTATGACTGCATGAAGTAAACATGATGAAGTATCAAATAGTTATCAATACATATATATTAGCGTCCCATTCCACTAATATTGGTGTAAGGGTATATATAACAACGCCCTCATACCCTGATATATATACAAATGAAGTATGATTAATGTAGTCAAAGTCTGTATGTAATCAATGTCTGTATATATGTGGATCCCGTCCACCTGTCACCCAATGTCAATAAGCATCATGCAAGAAAATATGAGGATATAATCAAAATCATGGAGATCATCATGAAACCTGTGCCTAGCATCGACAGGTAAATCCTCATCTATCGGTCTCCGTCAGTCCGGATCAGCCCACGGGCTCTGTCTGCGGAATCGGCCCTCGGCCGCGGCAGTACCCCATATCCATCTATCGACTCTGGTCGGTATCCTCCGGATAACCTCCAGGTCCAACCAATCACCGGTAGGTAGTAGTCCCTCTGCCAGGCTCACCGTCTACTACACAGCGAAACCGTTCTCGCCGCGGGGTACCATACCGAGTCCACCATGTACCCGTAATCGGCATCATCCAACTCCTCGATTCGGGTTCACATATATCACTCTAGCACCGAGAAAACACATGGTGGACGCACCAAAATATCATATCAAGGGAAACCGGATTTTTAAATAATTAACTATTCTCCTTTGAAATATCCACGGTTCCGCAAATCCAGAATTAACATAGAAACAACATATCTCAATGCGCATAATCATAAAGCATGATATATGTGACATATAAATGAAATGCAAGTATAACAGTATATCATGCAACATGGAATTAATAGTATGCACATACAAGGTCATATCCTGATGCAACAATGCTACTGTGTAGTGACATGGCAATTATCGATGATGAAGTGTGTGAGCCGGCAAGCAAGTGTACGTGGAACATACGCATCATCGATAATGGTGCTGGTGCCCTAGTAACATGATAGTAATATAGCAATAAACATATGCAAAGCAATGTGAATAGCATGAATATGCGGAAATCGAATAATCAATGCAACAGTAAAAAATCTACACCCATATGTATATGTCATGAAATTATGCCATTTGAAATAAGACGAATCAGGATTTTTACTAAAAATAAGGGCTACGGTGTTTTTAAGATATTCCCGATTCGTAGTTTTGAAATAGGTATGACTCGGGTCTAGTCTAACATCTACTATGCAAACTACAGATATAAGTATCAAGTCAACCGGGAGGGGTATGGAAACCACCTAAATCTGAGTCGATATATAGATATAATAGTCGGTGATCCTGCCTCAATAGTATCGCGTACGATGCAGTAAATCATATGACATCCTCAAGTCATGAGTGCGGATCTATCCTCAATATAAAGCTCGTACGGTAAATCGTCGTACGACATCCCAATAGCTGGGTACGGGTCAGTATCACATTCCTCTCATCAAATATCAGGTATCATTATCATCATATCACATAATCTGGGGTACAGATCTAAGTCTAGTACAAATCAATACCATCTATATAAGTATGAAAGCAGAGGTAAAACACATGCCCAACGGCCCGCTAAGATCACATGTCGTATCGCAAGTACGAATCACATCACATCACCGATCTCACGGTACAATGCCCAAACTCATCGACTCATCTCCAATGTCATCCAATATCATCATCAACACAGTGTAAGTATAGTGAATATGCAAAGGTGCGTGTGTGGGTGTAAACCTATTCTAGGGTTCGCGACTATGAACTATACTAGTTTACTTCTAACCCTAAGCTATCCATAATACACCTAACACAATATCCATGACACACTATAACTATCATATATAATATATAGTATATCAATTACGGACTGCGGGGGTGCTATACGCCATCCACCCGACTTCCCCCTGTAGATATAATCTACTCACCTTGCATCTTCATTTGTGGACGTCGCCACGCGCTTGCTTATCGTCCCGGAGTCTTCATTTGGTACCTACACATTAACATATCGCAAATGCGTATCAAAACCAATTCCAAACTAAAACGGCATACGAATCCCAAAACGATACGCTATGATGTATAGGTTAGAACCTATGGACAACGCCTTACAAAACCATCAACAACCCTCGATATCGTCGTATAAATCCTAATAGTAAGGAAAATCACAATACACAAATTCAGAATTAAAATACGGAATACGGAAACACAAACCCAAAACAGCAACTAAAGAAATAGGCTCTAGATTTCACCCTAGGTCAAATTAGACAAATCTATACATGCTAGGGGCCTAATCTACACATGTAGGAGCTACAGAACCAGAACGAGGCAAAATGGTGGGGTCCAGGCCGCAATTTGCGGCCAAACAGGATAAATCTGCGGCCTGAAGAAGGAGTTGGGGGCTGGGGTTTTGTGTGGTGGTTCCTGGGTGCCTGCACATCTCACTGTCCAATCAATTTTATTTTAGGATCTCTCGGGTGATAGCAGATCTCATATAAGCTTCCCAGATTTCATAACTTTTCCGATATCGGTTTCTAAATCCGTATTTCGGGTTTCAACTCTCAGGTTGGGGTCTCAATTCATGCACTAGGGTGTTTATCTAAGTTCTACTGAGCTCAATTTCACATTACAACACAAATTTCCCCCAAACCCTAACTAATTTTTCCTCAAGTCCACAAAAACACACAATATCGATATGAAACTTGGATCGAAGCTTAAGCACAAGAAATACCACTCTAATTGTGAAGGAATTACCTCATAAGACCCTCAAGAATCCTCAACAGCGCTAAAATGAAAGCTTTCTTGGTCCATCCTATAGCTTGCAAGCTTGTGCACATTTTTTGTTAAAAGGAAGTGAGGTTTTGATGAGTTTATCATGGTGTTTTGGAGGCTTGAATAAGGAGGAGGAAGTGAGGGAAGAGGCAGCAGCAGCAAGCAAAGAAGTGGGAGAGAGGAATGGTGAAGAAAATGGTGGAATGGCTAAGTCTTAGTCAAAGGTAACCCTTTCTTTCTCTCATCCATACCTCAATATAAAAATCCTTTTCCATTTCTTTTTCTTTTCCTTATCTTTTCCCTCTAATTCCTTTTCACTCAAATAGTAAACCCAAAAGGAACATGGTGGAAAAATGCACAAGTGTAAGAAAAGATGATATGTGCATGTTTTGCAGAAAATGGCAAAAAACCGATTAGCGATTTTTAATCGCGATTAGCACTAAATTATCATATAACTAATCATAAAAACTTAGAAATAGCATAATTCTCTAAATTACCCTATTTTAGAATTTTCCATAATTTTTCCAAATTTTTCTGTATTTAATTATACCAAAATATTAAAATATTCAATAAAATAATATTAAATTATAAAAATTCCCTAAAAATAATATATTTTTTTTGAAATGTTACACCAGTCTCCACTGAGCACCCGTATACCTTCTATGATGTCAAACACCAATGGATGTGGGATCATCCATCGCCCATTATATGTGTCAAGAAGCGCATACGCTAGTCTACTCTGGAGTATCGATGCTCTGTCTCGATATTCCCACGACTAGGAACATTTGAAGGATGTACTTACCGACTACTTCTGCCCTACTAGTATGATCTGCATCATAGTCCTGGTAGTCAAGTACTCATCCTAAGGGCTTTATCAATATGTAATAGTGAGACAATAAGTGTACATGTTAAGATAAAGTGCAACCAGATAGCATACTATCATGTCGAGCAAGAAATTCCTCCCTATATATGTCCAAGCATCCACTACAATATACATCGCATGTACAGTAATGGCCTCTAGGGCATACATATAACTAACAATCTCCCACTTGCACTAAGGCCATTTGTTGTAGTATCTTATACTCAGCGTCCTATATAAGTCTCTTTAGGGTAAGGCCTTTGTGAGTGGATCCTGCCGTGTTATCTTTCGCGTCAACTCTCCTTACCTTGATCCCTTGGAGATCAACCATCTCGCTGATCAGGTGATACTGTCCTCAGAATATGTCTGGATCGCTGATGGGATCGGTGTTCCTAGGCCAAAACCACAACACCATTGTTGTCACAATAACACTTATTGGACGCTCAATGGTAGGAACCATGCTCATCTCATGAACAAGAAATGCCCAGACAAACACTTTGGCAGCATCGTTGGTAGCGATGTATTCAGCCTTTATCGTCTAGTATGCCACGGTATCTAGCTTGGAACTCTTCCAACAAACCGTCCCTTCATTGAGGGTAAAGACAAAGCCCGTGACTAAATTTCAGTCGACCTTATCACTCTGGAAGTATGAACCAAGAACATTCTTTTAGTGCTTTTCAAGTACTTAAGAATTTCCTTCGCAGCTATCCAGTGATTCTCCCAAGATCACCTAGTGAGTTAGCTACATCTGGTCTGGTACATAACATCTCATACATGATAGAGCCTACTGCCAAAGTATAGGGTATCCCTTGCACGCGAACTCTCTCCAAATCAGTCTTGGAAGACATCTTTTTTTTGGAGAGTATGATTCCTCAGTAAGTGGGCGAACCACCACGCTTAGAATCTTCCATACTAAACCCCTTTAGTACGGTGTTAATGTACCTGGATTTGTGACACTCCCAACATCCACTTAGAACTATTACCATAAATCATTATCTACAAGATGTAGTAGTTATCATCCAGATCTTCTATGGAGAATTCTCGTGATAAAAGGAGCTTGACCGAGTGTAGTGTTCAGTCGAAAATAGTTCACTTTAAACATGACAATTTCCTTACTTTTCTTAATCATCTAAAGGTATTTGATATAAATATAACACATATTAGAAGTTCGTCTACAAAATATCATTTACCGTGTGTTATATATTATAATCAACATTATGAAGGAAATTGTGTGTTTAATATTTGACGCATAATTTTGTATATCTCTAACATTCTTCATTGAGATATTGTGCAAAAATTAGCTCAGGTCAGATATCGGAATCGAAAATTCGTCGATTAAAATACAGAAAATTGAAGAATCAAATACTGGCAGAAATACAGAAGAGATAAGAAGATTCCGGATACCACATAAATACCCAGAGGTCAACACCAGAAGACCACAGAATTTTGAAGCAACAAACTCACTAATCGGCCGCGGAACCGCGGCCGAGTCAGGACGAGTAGCCGTGGATCCACCGCCGATTCAGGGAGTCGGCTATCAAGAATTCTCCAGAAGCTTCATTGCAATGTCGAAGCTTATTGGGGAAGCCTCGTTGTAACAACCTTGTTCTGGAAACTTCTCTATAATAACCTAGCTTGTTGAGGAAGTTTGATAACTACCTAGCTTATTCTAGAAGTCTCTTTGTAACAACCTAGCTTATGGGGGAAGCTTGATTAGGGGCTATAAAGGACCTAAGCCTTGAGGTGAGGGGTCGAAACTTTTGATCCAAAAACCAAATCAAGAAAAAAGCTAAAAAGATCCAATTCCAAATCAAGATCTAAGATCAAGAATCGTTGAGAAATTCATCGAGCGACATCATTCAAGATTCCTTTATGCGAAGCCGATCGTCATCAACGAGCACGTGATCCTCGATAGATCCAAGACTCATGGTGATCGAGCGAAGCGAAGATTGACGGAGAAATTACCTCTTCTATGGAGTGATCGAGAGCAATTCTTCTTGTAATCTCGGATTGAAGACGTTGTAATTTGAAGTTCAATAATAAAGGTGATCATTACTTTTAATCTCGCTTTCTTTAAATCTCCGCATTATGAAATCTTTAATTGTTGATTCTTCTATTTTCACGATGTGTGAGTAAATCTCCGCTTGCTAGGATTCAAAGGAATTTGGTAGATCAAATGGTGAGAGAATCCTATATTCATCTTAAGTCTTATGGAGATTATAAAGTTTAGCAAAGAGAATCATCGATGTCCAAATTGTGAGCGAGATCAATTTATTGTGAATTTCGTCACAATTTGGGGATTAGATTGATGGTCCTTCTTGTTAAAGGCTAGATAAGAATGGCAATCAATGAAAGGACAAGGGGCAATGAAGGAGAAACCCTAGTTTCTTTAAGGGATCCCTAATTCTCATTTTTAGCCATCACTCTAGTTTTAATTCTACCAATAGATAAGATGAATCATTTTGAATAGTCATCCATGGCTACCGATTCCGTTCGAATCCTACAAGTCTTCTACAATTTTCTTGATAACTAAATCTTGAACATTTTCTTGAATTTTCTTTCTTGAAAACGATTTCTTGAATTTCTTGAAACTATTAAAGTCAACTAAATCTTGAACTATTTTTTGAATTTCTTTACTAGTTCTTTCGACTCAATTAAAGCAAGAATTTACGAATTCCTCAAATTCCAGAGGACGACCCGTGCTCACTAACGCTCGCTACACGCGATACCGTTATTGATTGCGGTTATTACTACCACCTATTCTTTTTTGAAACAATCAAATAACACCGTTGCCTGGGATGCGTGCGTAATTTGTTCTTTCTTGCTATTTGAGTTGAAATATTATTATTCCATCAAAATTTAAATCAAAAACGCATCGTGTGCTTAACGATTAGTGTGTGAATTTTGCAAGGAAATCTGGAATAACTGTAGCAGGGAGATAAAGATTCAGGTCATTTCATCGAGACCAGAGGAGCAAAGTGAGCATCAGAACCAAAAATTGTTCAAAGAACAGTCTAGATGACTGCGGAACTGCGGCAAGAACCTGGGATTGGCGGCGGAGCCGTGGCATCTTGGACGAATTAGGGTTTCATCTCTCTGTGGTATAATTTCTATCTTCTTCTTTCTCCTCTGCAAAAGTCCAATAACAATTTTTCTGCAGGATTCTTTGCAAAAATTCGCCACTTAAAAAAATTCTTGTTGTGTGTTTTGATATTAGTTGTTTTTGCATATTTTAATACGGAAATTAAGGGACAAAGACCAAATTTAGATTAGGTGGGGATTTCATTACCCTTCCTAAGCCTCAAAAATCACAAAACTAGCATTCGCATCACCCTTCATTAACTACAAAATATCCAGACAAGACTCTAAGGACCGTCGCGCTCAATTAGGACAGAGGAAGGTCATGGGTAATCTACTGCTTATCCGCATTTCTTTTGCGGTGTTTAGGCAAGTGTGTCTAAGGCAAGTGGTTATTTAATTTGGCCTGCTATTTACATAGGGGATATCTCCCACTTACCTGGCACTTACCTGGCCACAAGAGGGATAAAGAGGTAGTAGAGGGTTTATCCTGCGATTTGTCTTCTGGAAGTCTAGGAGCGGCCTAGTGACTTGACCTAGGTGACCTTAGATCTAGTGTTGATTGTGCATTTTTTAGTGATTTGTCTAAATCCGTCTTTTTCAAAACAAACTATAAAACAAATCTTTTTTTTTAATTTACACATATGCTGCCACTTGCGCTAAACCCGCTTAGTGCATGCTCGGCTGGACACGGGATTCTAGTTCCCGTCTTGTCCACGTTTCTTTTATCGACTCCGAAGTCGGTATTTCTTCATCTTCTTTTTCCTCACCACCCACAACAACCACCGAGATGGACGGTTCTCCATCAAATTTTAATAACACCACTATGCCACCATCCGCAGGTGTGCAAAATCTACCGCGTATATCTCTCCAAGAGAGATGCTACCCTATACGTGGTTCTCTTTCTACTTGTCTTTCTAATCCACCAGCTAATAAGCATAATTTCAAAATCAAACCACACTATATCAATCTTTTGCCTAAATTTCACGGTCTCGAGTCTGAAGACGCATACGTTTTTATCACCAAATTCGAAAACGTATGTGCTATGATGGGCGCTTCACAACTTTCTGTGGATGCTATGCGTTTACGTCTTCTCCCGTTTACTTTGTGCGATTTAGCCGAAAAGTGGCTTTATAACACACCCGCACACTCTATTTCCAATTAGGATGAATTCGTTATAGCATTCCTTAAGAAATTTTATCCCAATCATAAGACCGCCCGTGTCAGGAGTGAAATCAACCAGTTTTTCCAGCTTCCCAATGAACCATTTTGGAAATGATTTGAATGGTTCAAGGATCTACTTGTCCAATGTCCTCATCATGAAATCCATAGATGGGATCAGTGCCGAATTATATATGAGGGCATTAATCAAACGACAAAACATATGCTTTAAACCATGTGTCAATGCAATTTCATGTCTAAAGGAGATGGTGAAGCTTGGAAATTTTTGGAAGATTTTGCTGAAAACAATTTGTAATGGGAAAACGTTAGTCCATCATCTAGGGGTGGTATCTATCAACTTGATGTTTCCATAGCAGTAAAAGCCGAAATGGCAGCATTACAAAAGAAACTCAAAGCTATGGAAAACAAATTTTTATTAGATTCCCTAAACCAGGTGACGCTCCCTAAAACCGTGTGTGGATGCTGTTCCGATCCATCACATCTGACGGAAGAATGTCCTTTGAATTCTCTGTTTCAAGGTCAAGAATACACTAATGTTGCTTTTCAGCAGCGAGCTAGAAATGATCCTTATTCTTCCACATATAATCAAGGTTAGAGGAATCACCCTAACTTTGCTTGGAACCAATACCAAACTCAAAATATAGTTCCAAACAAAATAACTTTCAAAGGGTTCCTCCACAGCAACAGCAACCACCATAGAATCAGCACCCCTTTCAAACACAAACTTTTCAAAATCCAGCCAACAATTCTGCACCGTATAATAATTCTTTCCAAACGGCTGGTACCGAAACTCCACTTCACTCGAACGAACCTTGGATTTGTTTATGAAACATTCCATGCAAATGTCGGCTGATATAAGGTCTTCTATCGATACCATAAAGAAGGACTCCGCCTCACACGGTGAGAGTATCAAATCGATAGAAGCACAAATTGCACAATTAAATGCCGCAATGAGTGCTAGAGAGAAAGGGAAACTTCCATCTCAACCCTGTAGGGTGTTTTTCGTCACCCCAGTGAGATGGGAATACGCGCGCGCTTGTCAGGCGTACTACAGATTCCCCCTGCCTAGGGTAGGCGGGGGTTTAATGATTGTGGGGATCCGAATCTCCGGCAGCCGCGGACTAAGCTGCCGTTAATTACCCATCGACTTTGGGGCGAGGGAACCTCCGATTAACGGGTTAAACTAGTCATGCGAACTCAATGTGCAGTGTGCGTGTGTTTTGAAAGGGGGTTTTGGATATATCGGGAGCCACGCAGAGTTTTTACGGGGGTCCCGCTATCCGGATAGCGGGCTGGGGGTCAAGGGGGCTAGCAGCCCCCTTGCGGGATTCGGGGCAGCGCCCCGGCTCGATATTTTTTTTGAGGGGGAGAATGTTGCGGAGTATGTGTGTGTATAAATTTGTATACATATGTATACATGTATTTATGTACACAAAAAGAGGGGGAAAAGGCATCCAAGGGATGCGTGGGGCCAGCGCCTAGATCGTTGTGCGCTAAGGTGCTGTGCGCTCAGGCGTGCGCGCGCCACGTGTCAACACGTGGGCAACTTGCGCATGAGCGCTGCGCGCAGGTGCGCAAGCGCGCGCGCGCCACGTGTCGGCGCGTGGGCGCGTTGCGCACTTGCGCAAGCGCGCAGGTGCGCAAGTGCGGGTGGGCGCGTTGCGCACTTGCGCAAGCGCGCAGGTGCGCAAGCGCGCGCGCGGCGCGTGGGCGCGTTGCGCACGTGCGCAAGCGCGCAGGTGCGCAAGCGCGCGCGCGCCACGTGTCGGCACGCGGGCGCCTTGCGCACTTGCGCAAGCGCGCAGGTGCGCAAGCACGCGCGCCACGTGTCGGCACGCGGGCGCCCTGCGCACTTGCGCAAGCGCGCGCGCCACGTGTCGGCACGCGGGCGCCCTGCGCACTTGCACTGCGCACTGGAGAGGACAAGAGGCTTTTAGCCTGAAAAAGATTTCTCTGAAGAGAAATCAGGGAGGAGTTGGACTCCTGAGTGTGTTTTTGGGGTTAATGGAAGGGTTCTTCTTCTTCCTCCTGTTGCTTGCTGGATCTTGAAGATCAAGAGATGTGAAATCTCAAAATCTCTCCTTTTTAAGATCTGATGACAGATCCAAGTTCCCCTTTGTGGGTTTTGTGGTGGAAAACTATTTAGTTTTTAAAAAAGGAAGAGTAAAACTCTTGATTTAATTCAAGAGAAAGAAGAAGGTTTTGGAACCTTGAAGAAGGAGAAAGATCTCAGATCTAATTTTTTTTGGAGAGGACGAAAAGTATATTTTTTATTCATCATGTTGCCTTATATAGGCTTACATATTTGCATATAGCCCCTTGGGCTTCACAAAAATGGCATTTTAGCCATCCCATGGCTCATGTGCCATTTCATTTTTGCACATAAGCCATGGGCTTACAAAATATTGGCTTTATGCCCATTTTGCATACATTCATGTATAAAAAAATTACATAAAAATTATTTATTACATGATCTATATTTTAGCGTGGAGGAGGCTGGCCGCAGGCTCGACTTGGGCATGGGCCCGCTTGACCTGGGCTTAGGCCCACCTAGCTTGGGGTTGACCTTGACTTTGACTCGGTCAACGGGGGTGTAAATTTTTACCCCAACAAAGTGCCCCCCATCAATAAATGCACACCGCACATTTGAGTTGTGTGCATGAAATTGATGGATCTTGAAGCTGAACTTCGAGGTGGAACATCATTCCGGAGGCGAAGCATCATCCCGGGGAGCATTATTCCCGAGGATCGGAGCATCATTCCAATTCGCGGAGCATAATTCCAATGTCAGAGCATCATTCCGAAGCGCGGAGCATAAGTCCAGGGTCAGAGCATCATTCCGATTTGCGGAGCATAATTCCAGAGATCGGAGCATCATTCCGATGTGCGGAGCATAATTCCAGAGTTCGGAGCATCTTTCCGAAGGGCGGAGCATGATTCCAGAGTTCGGAGCATCGTTCCGATGGGCGGAGCATAATTCCAGGATTCGGAGCATCATTCCGAAGGGCGGAGCATAATTCCAGGATTCGGAGCATAATTCCAGTGGTTCGGAGCATCGTTCCGATGGGCGGAGCATCGTTCCGATGCTTCGGTGCATCTTTCCGAAGAGCGGCAGATATTCTGACCGAAGCATAATTTCGATGCAGAGGTTGATTACCGAGCGAAGCATAATTCCGAAGGGGAAGGCATATACTCCGAGGCGAAGCATGATTTCGACATGGGGTACATTCTGAGACGGAGCATGATTCCGGCGCAGAGCTTGTTGTCTGACTTGATCCCGAAGCGAAACATAATTTCGACTAGGAAGGCAGGTACACCGAGGCAAAGCATCATTTCGACACGGGGTGCATTCTGGGACGGAGCATGATTCCAGAGAGTTTGCTGGTTGATTTGATTCCGAGGAGGAGCATAATTCCGGCAGGGAAGGTAGATATCCCGAGGCGAAGCATGATTTCGACACGGGGTAAATTCTGGGACAGAGCATGATTCCGCCGTAGAGGTTGTCGGTTCGATTTGATTTGGGTTGACATCAGGATCGCTACACTGGAATATGGTACCAGGAGCGAATCATCATTTGTCATGGAGAGGATTTTGGGATTTTGGTTTTTGTTTGGCATCTGCATTGCTGCACCGGAATAATGCCAGGAGCAACTCATCATGTGCCCCGAGAGGATTTGGATATGGTTTTTTTTTTTTTTTTTGGCATCTGCATTGCTGCACTGGAATAATGCCAGGAGCAACTCATCATTTGCCCCGGGAGGACTTGAGAGAGATTGGGATCGTTTTACGCCCGTGGATTGTATACGGTTTTGCAGGATGTATGATCCAGACCGTAGGGCCGGAAACATTTCAGGACTTTGTTGGCGTCTGCATCGCTGCACTGGAATATGGTACCAGGAGCGACTCATCATTCGCCGTTGGTATGAGATTTGGAATTTGGTTGGCGTCTGCATCGCTACACTGGAATATGGTACCAGGTGCGACTCATCATTCGCCACTTGGGGATTGGGGAGCGATGGCTTAGGAGACAGGTTTGGATCCTTATCACCGAAGATTTTTCAATTTTATGGGCCGTGAGGGTCCCATAAAAGCATTTTCTCCCTACGAGTCGTAAGGATCCCGCAGGTGTATTTTCTCCTTAAGAGTCGTGAGGACTCCTAAGTGTGTTTTTCCTTGGTGAGTCGTAAGGATCTCACGAAGGTTTGTTCTCCTCATGCATCGTGAGGACACATGAGTGGGTCTTTCCAATGAAGCATAATTCCAAAGGCGGAGACCAGCCGCGTAACTGGTGGTTGCGGTGGGGCATGGGTATGCTGAGAATTATTTAAGCCCGTGGATTGTATACGGCAGTCAATTTGGGGACTGGCCGTAGGGCTGGGGGAATTTTGAGAAATTGGATTTTGGTTGGCGTCTGCATCGCTGCACTGGAATATGGTACCTGGAGCGACTCATCATTCGCCGTTTTTTTTTGTTTTTGCATTTTTTTTTTGTTTTACCGCGATTGCTCTATCATTTCAGCTTTTCTTATCGCGAAGGTCGCGATTGCCCCATCATTTCGGCTTTTATTCGCGGTTGCCCCATCATTTCGGCTTTATTTTCATCTTTATTTTACTCGCTGATTTTTATTGCGAGTTGCCCCATCATTTCGGCTTTTCTTTATTTTCCTTTTATTTACACACATTTATTTTTATTTGCATTTTTTTTTTACATTCCCAGTTTAACGACTTAGAGGTCGACTGTTCCCAGTTTAATGACGTGGTGGTCGATTGGTTTCAGAGATAGGCAGATGTCTAAGAGAATCGGTTTCACGAAAAACTTCGGTCTCCGTTTGTATGAAATTGGCGGTTGCAACTTGACTGTTTGTTAACACGCCTTTGGACAGTTCTATCTCTCCTGCCTTGTATTGCTTTTCGACCCAATCTTTGAAGACGAAGCAGTCCTCAATGGCATGACCTATCACTCTGTGATAGGGGCAGTATTTGGGGTCGTCGGTCCTATTCGCTTCCTGCGGTCTTTTTGACTCTGGCAGTTGTAGACCGTTCTTCAGGGCGTCTTTGAATATTTTACGGATTTTGTCCCTTCTGAAGGAATAGACCTTATCCAGCTTCTCTTTCAGTGGAGATTCTCCTCCCTCTCCGAACATTGGCTTCCGAGGCTGGTTGGCGCTAGGTCCGCTCATCCCTTGCTTATTTCGGTTAGCCGAAGTGTTGAAAGATTCAGAATCATCGAAGTTTCCGCCTTTGCGATTATCGTCCTTCCGGTTTCTCCAGGACCTATTGTTATTTTGAGAATCCGAGGAGGACTCCTGTTTTGAGCGCTCCAGCATCTGGACTTTCCTGGTCAGCTCTTGGAATGTTTTGAGACCCGCGGTGCATAAAAACGGGGCCATCCAGTTATTGAGATTTCCGACAAGGAGACTGACAGATTGGTCCTGCTCTATCGGCGGTTCCCATTTGACGGAGAGATTGCGCCATCGGGTTATAAAATCCGTGCTGCTTTCTTCGCTCTTGGGCTTGGTCCTTACGAGCTCGGCAATGGTAATCTTATCGCTGACGCTCATGAACCTCTGCCGAAACAGAGACTCCATTTGGACAAAAGTTGTGACGGAGCCATCCGGTATGCTCACGTACCAGTCGAAAGCAACATCGGTCAAGCTATTAACGAACTGGCGGAGGAGAAGCGCATCATTGCCCCCAGTATTCCCGCATGAGGCTTTGAAGTGGGCGATATGCTGATTCGCATTTCCCGTCCCATCGAATCTTCCGAATTTGGGGATGACATAGCCGCTAGGAAATTCTACCAGATCATACTGAGCAGGATATGGTCTCCCACTACTGCTGATATCTTTTTGCGCTTCGGCTTCGGCCACCAATGTTTTGACTTTGCTGGCAACCAAATCCATGATTTGATCTTGAGTTAGCGGGCTACTGTCATCGGTAGCCAAGACATTTCCCGAGATAGGATGCGACTGATTTTCATGTAGTTCGCCCACTTTTGGATTTGAGGGAATAGGCGTCGGCTGCTTTGGCACACCACTTCCCGGTTCACGAGTAAAGCCCTTCGCTTGATTGGGCGGCTGAGAGGCAAGTCGGGCCGTGAGCTGCATCACGACATTCGTCAAGTCATCGATTTTGGAGTAGAGTTTGGCCATCTCCTTGTCTTTGTTTCTGAGCTGCTTTCGGAGCTCTTGGAGAAGTTGTTGATCTGCGGTCTTAGGACGGAAAGTTGGCTCATCTTCTCTTTCCGAGCCTGACTCCTCATGAATTGAGGGCTCTCTTTTCCTATCAGCCTCATCGAGAGGGTTTTCATCATCCAGCGGAGGCGGCTGTTCTTGGGAAGCGGCCACCACATTCAAGCCAGATTGGGTTTGAGATGTGGTGGCCCCGTCCTTGCTCTTGCTGCGCGTGCCCACCACGTAGACAGTGTGGATAACACATTCAGCCATCCCCTCATCTTTGGCGGGGTAACCCTGTTCTTCGAACCTCATGAGGTTTAGCCTGGCAGGAGCCCTAACCCTTTTGTTGGCTCTATATCTGAGCCTTTTCTCCCTCAGCTTCTCGATTTTGAAGGCTTGGCGGGCATCCATTACCCGGGGAGCCATTATGAGTTGATCAGAGGGGAGCTTAGAGAAGACACCCGATCGAGCAGTGGTCAAGGGCACCGCTGGAGCTTGCTCGGGACGCGTTGTAGCTTTGTTGGTGTTGATGGCCTTGCCCCCAGCTAGAGCCAAGGAAATTCGTTCAGACACCGACTTGCGTTTGGGTTGGGGCGCCCTTGAGATCACCACATTTGGTCTCCTGCCTTTCGAGACCGGTTTGTCTGCCACCGAGGCTTGAGGAACTGGGATGGCGCCAACTGGCATGAACACAATAGAGCCGAATGGTAGCAGCGGCTCCTCCCATTGTCGCCCGAGACTGGCCGGGAGGACCGTCCGAGAGTCTATCTTCATCGTGTAGGAGACGGGAGCCGTGCTGAGAGATGAGTTCATCACTGGAGACATTGTCGGAAGGTGATTGCTTGAAAATCTGCATGAAAGAGCATTATTTTAGTATAAATACAGGTATGTATAATGATTGAGTTCGCATGAATTCTTAACCCGAAATATGGGAGGAGAGATTGGTCCCACCGGGCGTGCCAGAACCTGTAGGGTGTTTTTCGTCACCCCAGTGAGATGGGAATACGCGTGCGCTTGTCAGGCGTACTACAGATTCCCCCAGCCTAGGGTAGGCGGGGGTTTAATGATTGTGGGGATCCGAATCTCCGGCAGCCGCGGACTAAGCTGCCGTTAATTACCCATCGCCTTTGGGGCGAGGGAACCTCCGATTAACGGGTTAAACTAGTCATGCGAACTCAATGTGCAGTGTGCGTGTGTTTTGAAAGGGGGTTTTGGATATATCGGGAGCCACGCAGAGTTTTTACGGGGGTCCCGCTATCCGGATAGCGGGCTGGGGGTCAAGGGGGCTAGCAGCCCCCTTGCGGGATTCGGGGCAGCGCCCCGGCCCGAAATTTTTTTTGAGGGGGAGAATGTTGCGGAGTATGTGTGTGTATAAATTTGTATACATATGTATACATGTATTTATGTACACAAAAAGAGGGGGAAAAGGCATCCAAGGGATGCGTGGGGCCAGCGCCTAGATCGTTGTGCGCTAAGGTGCTGTGCGCTCAGGCGTGCGCGCGCCACGTGTCAACACGTGGGCAACTTGCGCATGAGCGCTGCGCGCAGGTGCGCAAGCGCGCGCGCGCCACGTGTCGGCGCGTGGGCGCGTTGCGCACTTGCGCAAGCGAGCAGGTGCGCAAGCGCGCGCGCGCCACGTGTCGGCGCGTGGGCGCGTTGCGCACTTGCGCAAGCGCGCAGGTGCGCAAGTGCGGGTGGGCGCGTTGCGCACTTGCGCAAGCGCGCAGGTGCGCAAGCGCGCGCGGCGCGTGGGCGCGTTGCGCACTTGCGCAAGCGCGCAGGTGCGCAAGCGCGCGCGCGCCACGTGTCGGCACGCGGGCGCCTTGCGCACTTGCGCAAGCGCGCGCGCCACGTGTCGGCACGCGGGCGCCTTGCGCACTTGCACTGCGCACTGGAGAGGACAAGAGGCTTTTAGCCTGAAAAAGATTTCTCTGAAGAGAAATCAGGGAGGAGTTGGACTCCTGAGTGTGTTTTTGGGGTTAATGGAAGGGTTCTTCTTCTTCCTCCTGTTGCTTGCTGGATCTTGAAGATCAAGAGATGTGAAATCTCAAAATCTCTCCTTTTTAAGATCTGATGACAGATCCAAGTTCCCCTTTGTGGGTTTTGTGGTGGAAAACTATTTAGTTTTTAAAAAAGGAAGAGTAAAACTCTTGATTTAATTCAAGAGAAAGAAGAAGGTTTTGGAACCTTGAAGAAGGAGAAAGATCTCAGATCTAATTTTTTTTGGAGAGGACGAAAAGTATATTTTTTATTCATCATGTTGCCTTATATAGGCTTACATATTTGCATATAGCGCCTTGGGCTTCACAAAAATGGCATTTTAGCCATCCCATGGCTCATGTGCCATTTCATTTTTGCACATAAGCCATGGGCTTACAAAATATTGGCTTTATGCCCATTTTGCATACATTCATGTATAAAAAAATTACATAAAAATTATTTATTACATGATCTATATTTTAGCGTGGAGGAGGCTGGCCGCAGGCTCGACTTGGGCATGGGCCCGCTTGACCTGGGCTTAGGCCCACCTAGCTTGGGGTTGACCTTGACTTTGACTCGGTCAACGGGGGTGTAAATTTTTACCCCAACAAACCCTTACCGAATCCTGGCCACTCACAATATCATAATGTGAATGCCATCACCACGTTGAGATCCGGAAGAGTACTGAATAACCAAGTCGGTGAACAGGTTGATAATGATAAATCAATCAATGACATGCCGGCTTCCACTTCCACTTCCACTTCCACTTCCACTTCTGACCCTAGTTCATCTTCTTCCGAGCCTATTCTCCGTTTTCCCTAGGCTTGAACCCTCCGCCCACCTCATTGACAGAACCTGAAACGATCCCCACTCCAATTCTGGGATCTGTTCTACACACACGAACTTCTCCACAAATGTTGGACCCGACTATTATTGATAAAGCTCCTTATCCAAATAGGTTGAGGGCCAACAAACCTAACGCACAAATGGAGAAGATTATGGAAATGTTTAAATAGGTTAACATAAATATCCCTCTCCTAGATGCTATCCAACAAGTTCCGGCTTATGCGAAAATACTTAAGGACTTATGCACTAGGAAGAGGAAGACTCAAGTGCCGAAAAAAGTGTTCATGACGAGTAATGTTAGCACAACTTTTACCCAGCAATTACCAAAGAAACGTAAGGACCATGGCTGTCCTGCAATCTCTATTTCTATTGGGGATAAAAATATTAACCGTGCTCTACTCGATCTTGGCGGTAGTGTTAACCTGCTTCTTTACTCTGTCTACGAGCAGTTAGGTATTGGAAAGTTGAAACCTGCCTACTGCACTCTCCAAATGGCAGATCGATCTATCACCAAACCAAAGGGTGAGCTTGAGGATGTGTTGATAAAAGTCGGGGAATTTATATTCCCTGTGGACTTTATTGTTTTAGATACACAACCTGTAGCGAACCCACGGAACCAAATTCCGGTGATTCTCGGTCGACTCTTCTTAGCCACTTCCAATGCTGTCATTAATTGTCGTAATGCTTCTATGAACACAACCTTTGGGAAAATGACAATTGAGCTTAACATTTACAAGCTAGGAAGTCAACCATCTGAATCTTCTGCTCATTTACTTGATGTCTGTTCTGTCCACGAGATAGCTCCCGAAAGCTGCAAGGTTGAGGAACTTTGCTTTGATGATCTCGACGACATTAGTACATCATTGTTTGATCTTGCACATTATTATAGTGATGACACCTTTGACGAGTCCAACCCTGAGTTTGAACCTTTTGACTCATCACAAAATTCAGTAGCACTTTCCGAGTCAATATCCTATGCAGGCTATGAACTTCTTCGAGAATCCGAATATCATTCCCTTACCCCACCTTCTATTGTCTCTCCGCCGACATAAATCTCAAACTGTTACCTTCTCATCTTAAATATGCATATTTAGGTGAGAATGAGTCCTTTCCTGTGATCATATCCGCTTCTCTATCTTTAGAGCAAGAGGACGACGCTCTTTTGATGGTTTTGAGATCAAATCGGCAAGCATTTGGTTGGACAATGGAAGACATCAAAGGGATTAGTCCATTGATTGTAGAACATCATATACATTTGATGGATGAAGCCAAACCAACCCGAGACCCACAAAGTCGGTTGAATCCCGTCATGAAGGAGGCGGTAAAGAAAGAAATCGTCATGTGCCTTGATAGTGGTATAATTTACCCAATATCTGATAGCCAATGAGTAAGTCCTATTCATGTGGTCCCTAAAAAGACCGGCATCACGGTCATAACTAATGGGGCTAATGAGTTGATCCAAACACGCACCAAAACTGGGTGGCGTGTATGTATTGATTATAGAAAACTCAATGCCGCAACGAGGAAAGATCACTTTCCTCTACCTATCATTGACCAGATGTTGGAACGATTAGCTGGATATGAATATTATTGTTTCATGGTTGGATACTCTGGCTATAATCAGGTCCCTATCGCCGAAAAGGATCAAGATAAAACAACATTTACTAGTCCTTTCGGTACATTTGCTTATAGACGCTTGCCCTTTGGGTTATGCAATGCTCCCGCTACATTTCAGCGGTGTATGATGGGGATATTCTCAGACATGGTTGAGAATTTTCTGGAGATTTTCATGGACGATTTCTCTATATTTGGGGACTCATTTGAGGATTGCCTATGTCATCTTGATGCAGTTCTTCCCGCTGTAAGGATAAGAACTTAACTTTGAATTGGGAAAAATGTCATTTCATGGTCCAACAAGGTATCGTGCTTGGAATGTCATTTCACGAAAAGGCATTGAGGCAGACAGAGCTAAAATAGATGTCATTCATAACCTTCCTCATCCCAAATGCGTCAAGGATATACGATCTTTCCTTGGTCATGCAGGATTTTATAGGAGATTCATTAAGGATTTTAGCAAAATTGCTAGACCTTTAACTCTTCTCTTGGCCAAGAATACTACATTTCACTTCAATTTGGATTGTGAGGCTGCTTTTGAATCACTTAAAAGATCTCTCACTACAGCCCCCGTTCTATCATCTCCTGATTGGATCCACCCGTTTGAGCTTATAAGTGATGCATCAGATTTTGCTGTTGGTGCAGTCTTCGGACATCACATTGATAAGATGCCACATGCGATTTATTATGCAAGTAAGACCTTGAATGATGCCCAAATTAATTATACAACCACTGAGAAAGAACTTTTGGCAGTTGTATTTGCATATATACTAGTAGATGTTGTATATGTTTTGCACCTGCGCTAGTCCAGCCCCCGCTCTGTCGTTAGTTAAGTAACCTAACGGGTGATGACGGGACCCCATGGCGAATGCGGATGGAATATACGTACATTTTATTTTCGTTCTTTTTTGGTGTGATAGGTTAATTGTTGGGACCGCATTAATTTTGATTAATGCAAGAAAATAAACCTAAAAGATATTGTTGGAACAAATTTTGAAAAACTACAGTTATATTCTTTCGTTTTGCATAGTGATATTCGGTCATGAATATCCAGCACCTCATTCTACGAGGCAAGAGCCGAGATCCCTTCGCTGGGAGTGACCTCTTGAGCTAAAGTCTGTACTGTAGATTACTCGGTTTTTTCAAAACCAGAAATTTTCAAAAGGCGGAGCTTAAACCACTCCTTTTTCAAAATTACTCAGATTCCTTCAACGATATCAAGTTCATTACGTTAACGGGTTTTTTCGCCAAAAACCCAGCCGTAGCCCTCCGTCATTTCCTATAAGTACTACTTAGTATTCGAGCTACCTATTTTGGCATTGTCAAGGCGTAATGATCGGTAGCTGAGTATTGCTTGTTTGCAGCTTTATTTCCGATTATTTAGGACAGTTGCATAGCTATGTTGGTATTGTCAAGGGATATGCGGGTGGGTCTAAGCTAATCAAGGTAATGACGGGACGAACTTGACTAGTGGCTTATGATATGTTGGCATTGTCAAGGTCATAAAGCCGTTAGGGGAAAAAAACACATCGGAAGTTTCAAATATACAGGAAACTTGCAGATTTAGCATACCTTATGGAGTGTAGTGACTAGAGTGGATTCCATCTAGGTCATTACACAATGATAGTTAGATCCCGATCCCACTGATGAGTTGGATTACTCTCGGGTGATTATTTCACTTAACAATCAATACTATAAACCAAATAGGTGTCTAGAACGGTGTTAGCGGGGCTACGCCTCCAGGGAAAAGAGGTTATATGATTAAGGAAATTCGCGAAAGCGTTGGAAAACCTCCCTCGAAATACCAACACTAGCCTGGCTGAAAGGTTAAGCAAGTATTGTGATGTGTGATTATATCCTGACTAGTTATTCTTTTAGGGTTTGAAGAAGAATTTGAGGAAATAGTGGGATCCATCCTGGTTAGATAAATTAATAACCAATCTAATCTTGCAAGTGTGCACGCTGAGTGTTTCTTTTCTCTCTCTCCAGGTAGCAACCATTTCACGCCCTAATCAAGATAATAAAATGTATCGCTTGACCGATCCGAATTCTTATTCGGGGCTGGGGAACATCGGTTTGGCTCTAACTTATGACGGCGATCATAAATATCAGCAGAGGAAAGAGGATAGTCTGGATTCCATGGAGAACCCATTGAAGAAGAAGCATACTAATTCATCTACTTCAGGTGTTCTTGTAATTGAGAACTGCTTTTCGGTTAGTCCTACCTCCTGGGTACTAGATACCGGATCAGGATCTCATATCTGTAATTTATTACAGGGACTGAGAAAAAGTAGGATAGTTGGACCTGGTGATATGTCTCTCAGGGTAGGGAACAGAGCATAAGTTAATGCTGCAGCCGTCGGTGAATACCACCTAGTGTTGCTAAATGGCAATACTATGATTTTGAACAATTGCTACTATGTACCTTCCATGGTTTGCAACATCATATCAGTTTCTTTACTTAATAAAGATGGATATAACTTTGTTCTTGATAAAAATATCATGAACATTTACCTTGATAAGGTACTGGTTGCAGAAGGTACACCGTGTAATGGTATCTATGTTCTAAATCAGAATATAGTTCTCAATGTACAAAACACACGCAAGAGGAAGAGTTCAGATACGAACGAATCCTACTTGTGGCATTGTAGACTTGGTCATATCGGAGAGAAAAGACTAAGTAAGTTACATAAAGATGGACTCTTGAAAACGTTCAAATTTTAATCTTATCAAACTTGTCAGTCTTGTCTCAAAGGAAAGATGACCAAATCTCCGTTCACCGGACATGGAGAAAGAGAAGCAGAGCTGTCACGCCCCGCTTCCCAAAATACGGAATACGAAGGGTTGTCAAGGCCAGTCATACTCCTACGGTCGAGGAAACATCCTGCCGTAGTCACACTTCGGCTTCTAGCTTTACGTGGTAATCAGTAATCAATGCACAGATAATGTGAAATGCAGTCACTAAATCAAAACAATTACAAAACACTAACCAGATGGAGATCAAGGAAATATAGCGCTGAGTCGCTGATCTAGATGTCCACAATATCTTCGAGGTACGTCAGTACCTGATCCAAGCTAAATCCACTTCTCACTCTGAGCATGCTACTCAGGTCGTCAGAGCGACACAATAACAATAAATAGAAATACATGTGTAACATGTGTAATAATGATGAATATGAAACAACAAGCATAAAGTGATGATATAAGCATGAAGGAACCGGTACAGGTAAACGGTAAAGCGGGTAAACAGTAAGGCATGTGTATCGAGTCAGTAATCAATGCATGTCACTAAACCTATCAGTCTCTAAGTCTCACTGTCCAGGTCGGTAAACCTATCGTCAGTTCAAGTGTGAGAGTCAACCACTCGTGAGTATCCCCCAGCCAAGGGTAGGGCCCTAGGGGTAAGGGAACACGGGCCTGAGTCGCTGATAATCAGTAATATCACCCATATAACTCCCAGAATCGCGGTATGTGCCGGCAATGGGACTCCCGAGATTCCGTTGAACTCACACTCAAACTACCCCACACTCCGTGGTCTACATCAAACACCAACCATAAACTCAAATACTAGTCGGTCCATGACAAGTCTACGCGAGAATTGGAGACAGGATCTCCATCAAGCATGTCTCGACCGATACCCAAGATAAATGGACAGTGTTTGGTGCCTTACCTATGACACTAATATAAGTGCTCCATAACCGTCCCATTCTAGTTATGGTTACACTTATATATGTCCCATAGGCGTCAACAATGCAATAAATCAACCGGGTCCGCGGATTGTGTACAAGTACGTGTCACTTTCACTTATTCATTCATGCTTTAACACTAATGTACTTTCCACAATCCAAACACTAATAACTATCACTGGGTAATATACACGATCACTAGGTTACCAATGCAATGATATCTACATGATATGATGGGAATACAATGATTACGATATGAATAGAATATCATCAGTCAGTTTCCTACCACTTTCATAATTTACTATAAATCATATATGCATAATTAAGCGAAACAATGTAAAAGGTGTAGGTAGTATGTTTATTTATCTAGCCATCAAAATTGGTTTCGCGTCAATCGGGTTTCAGGTTTGCTAGATACGGCTATTTCAATTTAAGTGTTCACTGCTGGAAATCCGGTTTCAGAACTGGAAGTCCATTTCGTAACACGTTTTAATCCCAGTTAGGATCGTAATTAGGCAATACTGTAGTTGAAAAATATTTAGGGTTATCAGTTAGGTTTCCAACTCAATTGGAGGATCACTAATATCCATGGTGTACTGGATGTTATGCATTGTAAAATGAAGGAGTATACGTTGTGTCCCTGTTTGGGACAGCTATATATTCTGTTGATTTAAAATATACTTTAAATATTAAACGATAGTGAAAACGAATGAAATCACTTTCAATGATTAGATAATATATTTATCTTCGCTATGGTATAGGGTAACCCATCATGGCATTTTCATACAGCAGAGTGAAAGTATTACAAAACTAGGATCGACAGCAAGTGCCGCTCTGGACTGCAGTCCAGAGTCGCAATCCGAACTAGTTCCCGCCACCTTTTTAGCATATAAACAGATTAAAAATCTTATGGGGTTCTAGTTCGTCGAGTTAGATTCGATATGATCTCTCGAACGCAACATTCCAATTTTTAGCCAATTAACTGTGATTTTTACAAAGTTCAGGTACAGGAAATTTCAGTTTTGACGGGTCTAAAAGGGAAAGACATATCACGTTGTTAAAAACCATATTTTCAAGCCAAATCATAACCCATCATTCGTTATCACACGGTACATCAGTCGTGATTAGTTTTCGTCAATTTAAAGGGGGTTTTCAGTTCATGTTTTGCATCGAACACTTGAATTCCTTGATTCGCAATCGAAATATATATATGATATTGAAGTGTAATCGAATTGAAAATGTATAATTAGCATGAAGCAAGTATTAAACTTTCCTGACGACGTATCGATGATGGTGCGGAAGCGGCAAAAGAGCGATCATGACGCGAGCACGGCACGACAAACTCGACTTTGGCTCGAGTTCGAAGGCTCGGCAGCGACGGCTTGGGTTGTTAGGGCGAGGCGGCTGCGGTCGGCGGTGAGGGGGTATCGGAGGCGTTCGGGCACTGGAGGGAGGAAGCCGGGGTGGCTGAGGTGGTCGCCGGCTATCAAACAGAAGCTCGGCGAGGGTTTCTGTGGGTTTGAGGCTCGGGGGTTTGATGGAGCTCAGAGTTGGCCGATGAGGTCGACGGAGGAAGGTCGTCGGCGAGTGGAGGAGAGGTGCTCGATGGGGTTGTCTCACGGGTCGGCCGGTGATGCAGGTGTGTAGTGGGGATCGATGAGTAGAGCTTGGAGTTTGGGTTGAGATGGGGGCTCGAGCTCGTCGGAGTTGAAGGCTCAGTGTTGCTGGCGATGATCTGCAGCGACGTGGCGGTGCACGGAGTGGTGATGGAGATGGTGCTCGGCCGGCGTGGGTTAGAGTTGCGGTGGTGGTGCTGGGAGGTCGAGGGGCGGCGAGGAGGAGGTCGGTTTTGGAGGTGATGGCGGTGAGGTGTGCAGGCGAGGGTGTTAGGACGTTGAGGCTGGTGGCCGAGGGTTTGAGGAGTCATGGTCGGAACTCGGTGGCTGGGGAAAGTTTTGGGTGAGGAGGCAGTGGAGGTGATGGCGAGGAGGCTTAGGCTTGTATGAGAGAGAGAGAGAGAGAGAAGAGGTCGAGGGAAGGAAGTGAGCGCGTGCATGCGGTCGTGGGTAAAGGAGCGGGGACGTGGGGACGAGCAGCAGGGACGTGGGGAAGAAAGAAAAGAAGCGGGAAAAGAAGGAGGTGGGGAAGAAAGGGAAGCGGGTCGGGTTGGGGGGAGATGGGTCGGGCTCGGGCTTGTGATAAAAGAAATTGGAAAAGGGAGGGGGAAAGGAATGGGCTGGGCCGGGAAAATAAAAAGGGAAAAGGAAAATAAAAAGGGAAATAGACAATAGGGTTTGGGTTTGGGGTTTTAGGGTTAGGGTTTTTAAAATAAATTATATAATTATAAATATAACTAAATAAATTTCGTAAGTAACACTTTATAAAAATACGGATATTGGTGTAAAAAAACTGGGTATTATAAGAGCTCTTGTGACTCATATACAGTGATGTGTGTGGTCCGATGTCTATACATGCACGGGATGGGTTCTCGTACTTCATCACATTCACTGACGATCTCTCTAGATTCGGATATGTGTATCTTATGAAACACAAATCTGAAGCTTTTGAGAAATTCAAAGAATTCAGAAATGAAGTAGAGAACCAGACTGGCAAAAGTATCAAGATCCTCCGATCTGATAGAGGAGGGGAGTACTTGAGCGATGAATTCAGGGACTTTCTAAAAGAGAATGACATTCTCTCTCAGCTTACTCCTTCGTATACACTACAGCACAACGGCGTATCGGAGCGGAGGGACCGTACCCTATTGGACATGGTTCGCTCCATGATGAGTAATGCCGAGTTACCTCTTTCATTCGGGGACTTGCGCTTGAAACAGCAGCGTACTTGTTGAATCAGGTTCGGTCTAAATCTGTGCCTAAAACTCCTTATGAAACATGGAGTGGTAAAAGACCATATCTTGAACGTATTAAGATATGGGGTTGTCCGGCTTATGTACAGGTACAAAATCCGGACAAGCTTTAGGCACGATCAGTTTTGTGCAAATTTGTGGGATATCCTAGAAATTCTCTAGGATATCTGTTCTACCACACTGAGGAACAGAAAGTGCTCGTTGCTCGTCGCGCCACCTTTTTGGAGTGGCAATTTCTTTCAAAAGAAATAAGTGGGAGCATGGTAGAACTGGATGAAATATCTGAACCACAAACTCAAACTGAGGATTTAGTAGAACCAGAAAATTCAATAGTCCCAGATGAACCTCAGCCATTCCGCATATCTGGTAGGATTTCTCATCCGCCTGAGAGATACTACGATTTTCTCATAGACGGGGATAGAGAGGATTGCATCTTGGAAGAAAATGACCCTACCGGTTTCAGGCAGGCTATTATCAGCAGGGACTCTGATAAGTGGCTGGATGCTATGCGATCCGAAATGGAATCCATATACACCAATAAAGTGTGGACCTTGGATATTGCTCCACCTGGGATAAAACCCGTTGGATGCCAATGGATCTACAAAAGGAAACTTGGTGTAGATGGGCAGGTGGAAACCTATAAGGCTAGACTCGTTGCAAAAGGTTTTCGTCAAAGACCTGGTGTGGACTATGATGAAACCTTTTCTCCAGTGGCTATGCTCAAATCCATTCGGATCCTACTTGCCATTGCTGCCTTCCATGACTATGAGATCTGGCAGATGGACATAAAAACGGCTTTTCTAAATGGCAGTTTGGAGGAGTGCGTTTATATGGATCGGCCAGAAGGTTTTGTAGACAGTGGGAGCAGCGGGAAGGTGTGCAAGTTGCTTAAATCCATTTATGGATTAAAGCAGGCATCGCGGAGCTGGAACATCTATTTTGATGAAACAATCAAGGAATTTGACTTCATCAAGAACGAAGATGAGCCTTGTATTTATACGAAAATTGTAGGACGAACTGTCGTATTCCTAGTCTTATACGTGGACGACATTCTTTTGATAGGAAATGACATTCCTATGCTACAATCGGTCAAGCTATTCTTGTCACAATGGTTCTCCATGAAGGACCTGGGTGATGCCTCGTGCATTCTGGGGATTAAGATCTACAGAGATAGATCCAAGAGATTACTGGGACTTTCGCAGTCCAGGTAGATAGAGACCGTGCTAAAGAAATTTAGTATGGAAGATTCCATGCGCGGTAATATACCCGCATTGCACAGAATCACCCTCTCCAAGAAGATGTCTCCCAAGACTGACGAGGAAAGGGTTCACATGAGCACTACACCCTACGCATCGGCGGTAGGATCTATAATGTATGCGATGCTATGTACAAGACCAGATGTAGCTTATGCACTAAGCGTGGTGAGCCAAAATCAATCAGACCCAGGTGAGAACCACTGGACAGCAGTGAAGAACATTCTCAAGTACCTTAGAAGGACTAAGGAGATGTTCCTGGTTTACGGTAATGGAGACCTCAGGGTCGAGTCCTTTACCGATTCAAGCTTCCAGAGTGACAAGGACGACAACAAGTCTGTCTCGGATTTTGTGTTTACCCTCAATGGAGGGGCGGTGTGTTGGAAAAGCTCCAAACAGGATACCGTCACAGACTCGACGCAGGAGGCTGAATACATTGCTGCAAGTGATGCCGCAAAAAAGGTGGCCTGGATAAATAAGTTCATTAGTGAACTTCAGGTAGTTCCGTCCATTGTTGACCCAATACCTTTGTATTGTGATAACAATGGGGCTATAGCTTTAGCGAAGGAACCACAGTCCTATTAGAAATCCAGGCAAATCTTAAGGCGGTATCACCTGATCAGGGAGATCATTGATCGCCCGGAGATCGAGGTACGGAAAGTGGACACTAAAGATAACACGGCGGATCCATTCACAAAGGCCCTCCCTCAAGCACAGTTCGAGTGACTTTTTGAGCTATTGGGTATGTGGTACGCCAATAGCTGGCCTTAGTGCAGACGTTGGGTATGCAGTACACCAATTACTGGCCTTTAGTGCAAGTGGGAGATTGTTGGATATGTATGCCCTAGAGGCCATTATTGTATAGTACTAGTTTGTATATTACATTTTGGAAGCTTGGGATATATACACGGATTGACGACAGTCTTGCTCGATATAATAGTATGCTACTTGGTTTGTATGTATCATAATATGAGTATATGTTTCTTTTAACATATCGCTAATACTTATTGATAGAGCCCTTAGGATCTTTGCTTGACTACCAACGTTGTGATAGCGGTCACACTAGTGGGGGCTGGGTAGTCTATAAGCACATCCTTATACAGGTCCCTAGTCATAGGATTATCGAGACATGGCATTGATACTCCAGAGTAGACTAGTGTATACGCTTCTCATCCCAGCAGGGGAGATGGTCTATCCCACAGCCATTAGTACGTCGTACTGAAGATAGTATGCAGGTGCTCGTTAGGTTACGAGTACACTGGACAAGACTCGTTGGGAACTGTTGGTTGATATTATACCTTTCGTCATGTAGCAGTTCCCAGGTGACATGAGTACAGCTTAGTCTGTTGACTCGACACTGCTACTTCGCCTCAAATGTGTTCTCACTGTTCTTAGATTGCTACCCTACCACGGCTCTATTGAGGCGTGCAAATAGTGTTGGATATATATGCCCTAGAGGCCTTCATTGTATAGGATGCTAGGGATATGTATGTACATGGCAATCTTGCTTGATATGATAGTACGCTATTTGGTTTGTCTTTATCTTAATGTGTGATATATTTTACTTTGTATTTATATACATGTTGATAAATCCCACAGGGTGTTTGCCTGACTAACGGCGTTGTGATGGCAGTCATACTTGTGGGAGCTGGATAGTCAATAGGCACATCCTTAAATGTCCCTGGTCGCAGGAGTATCGAGACTGGGTATCGATGCTCCAGAGTAGACTAGTGTATACATATCTAGACCCTGACGAGGGGAGATGGATTGGTCCCGCAGCCATTGGTGATGTGCACCTAAGATTGTATACAGATGCTCACTGAGTGTGAGTACACCGGACAGGACTCGCCGAGAGCTGACTGGATGGTATTATACCTAACGTCAGATAGCAGTTCTCAGGTGACATTTGTGCAGATAGTCTGTTGACTTAAGGTCGCCATTTGTCTCGTGTGAGTTCCCACTGTGTTTTGATTACTACCCTACCACGGCTCAAAGGAGTCGTGCAAACAGGTTTTAGTTGGGTACAGTCCCGAGCCACATGGAGGCAGTGAGCGACTGTTAGGGATTCGTCTCTCCCGGTATAGGGAGTCGATGTCGCACTGTGATCGGTTGGTCATTACCATAAGTCCCTGGCCAGGGCTGACTGAGAATTGCTGGGGGACTGATCAGTAGATTCTCGGATGGTCTTGATCCACGCCGGCACGACTTGTACGGTTGTTAGGGGTCTGACGTTCACCACCTCCCTAGACCATACATGCGATACTCTCAGACGAACAGACCGGACTGCGCGGATATTGTCATGGACAGGCTCAGTAGGGGTTACGGACGAGTTCGCTCGTCGGCCTCCTTTTCGACACGTACCTGAGTTGCCGTTACGTACAGCTAGTGCCACTGACGGACTTGTGGTTAAACCCACTGCCAGCGTACTGTCGAGTCTTTAGAGTCCCACACAGAGGGTTTCCCTGGATCAGGCGAGACGATGTAGATGTCGAATGGTCTTACGGCAGGGTTTCGATCGCATTCGTGTACTGACTACTCGAATGACGATCGGACGGATAATACTGGTAGGCTTTGGTTTAAGCCGGATACTAGTATTGTAGTATTGGATTATACTGATCTCAGTGTATCCGTATTTTTCGGAATATGGATACGGGTATGAAAATACGGAAAATGGCATTCTTGTAAATTCACAAGGTTGACCTTCTAGAAGGAGACACCTCATTATAGTTTTTATTCTTTTTCATTAAAGGATTAATGAGGTGGAATTAGGAGAGTTATGAAGCATGGGTTGAAAGCATGGCTATGGATTTATTTATTCACTTTGGAATTACTATTCAAGTAAGGTTGCATTTTATTTGATTAAAGAATTCCATGGTTGAATTATTGTGAAAAATACATAGCCATTCTCATAACTCATTTTACATTCATTATCACAAATGCTTTCTCTCTCCTAGGTTTTTCTTCTCTTCTTCTTCATGAAACTCATACACTTGCATGTGTTGCAAATCAATGAGTTTTGAGATCAATTAATCCATTACACTCACTCTACATCTACTTAGTCTTCTCACTTAGCAAGTTTGATCACTAAGTTATCTCATGGAGGTTGGAGCTTGATCGTAGGCACCTCGGGTGGATCCATCTTTGACGCAAAGGAGACCGGCAACCGAACTCTTCCAAACCCTAGAAGAAGCCAAAGAAAGGAGATCAAGAACAAGGAGCTTGAACGAAGGAACAAGGAGCAACTTGAAGACCCGAAGGACTAGACACGAGGGTATAACTTCTTAACCTAGTAGTTAGCACTCTCTTAGTTTAGTTTTGTTAGATAAGGCTTAATACAGATCCTAAAGTGGAAAAAAGTTCATGATTCTTTTGATGTGAGAAAACCGTTTTTAAAGTATTCCGCCTCCCCGCGACCCGTGGGGTGTGCATCATGGACTTACACCGGTATCAGAGCCATATTAAACCTTATCTAACTTGTTAGCAAAGTGTTGGAAATTCGATCGCCGGAAAAACCCGAAAATCACATCCGAAAATATCAGTTTCTGTCGATTTTGAAATCTGGTCCTAAATTTTTTCCAGAAGGCTTAAAAATACAGGCAGGGTTTTCTAAGAATACTGATGAAATTTGGGCCCCTGAATCGATCAACTCACCGCGGATCCGCCGCCGAGTTGACTCGGATTCAGCCCAAATTTTTTCTGTTATTCTTAGTTTTTGGAGATGTGATTTTTGGGATATTTTGATTCTGCCCAGATATTTTGTGTACTGTGTTGACCTGAGGATAGATTCAAAATTGCTTATTCGATCGAAATTCTAATTGCTTTAGCTAATCAGTTCTTCTGTAATTCTTTATGTGTTTTGAAACGTCCGCTAATCGCTATGCGACGATTAGTGGGGGTTGCACATATCTGTAATGGTTGGTTTGTGTATATGAATGTTATTGGATTGTCGATGATGAATAGCCGGGGGATGTGAGATGAGTGTTTTCTTTTCTTTCATTCAAATTAATTTGTGAAATTGATGTAATATTATTTTTGCGGGGCACATCCGGGATGAGGTTGTAGCCACCGTTGTATTATTTCTTTTTACTGTTTTTGCTCCTAGGATAGACCCAAGGAGGGGTGCACAAACTACCGGGTATTTTGAAGTGCTTAGTGGCCTACTCACGTTGTTGAGGGAGACTGCTTCACTTCTGGTACTTGGCGGGTAGTTTGCCGCACCCGTAGGGGTCTCGGGTGGGGTTTTGGCTATTCATCACGACCGTGGAACCCGTCCTTCGTTATGGGCTTAAACGAAGTGCGGTATTCTTAGTATATCCAATATCTTCTTCTGTGATCTGGAATGCTTATTATTGCGTGCAACGAATGGATATATCTATATATGATATTTATTAGGCGTTGCCTATGTTTTTCACCTGCGCTAGTCCAGCCCCCGCTCTGTCGTTAGTTAAGTAACCTAACGGGTAATGACGGGGCCCCGTGGCGAATGCGGATGGCATAAGCGTACATTGTAGTTTCGTTGTTTTCTGCAATGGTAGGATTAAATGATGGGACAACATTAATTCATTAATGCAAAGAAAATAAACCTAAACTAAATCGTTGGAACAATTTCAAAACCACTCGGTTTTTCTTCAAAAAAAAGCAAATTTTAAATGCGGAGCTTAAACCACTCCTTTTAAAACGCTATCTTGGTTCCTTCGATCATATCAAGTTCACTATGTTAACGGTTTATTGCCAAAAACCAGCCGTAACCCTCCATCGTTTCAAATAAACAGCACATCGTATTCATGCTATGTTTGTTGGCCTACGTCAAGGCATAGTGTATGGTAGCAATGTGTTGCTTATTTGTTTCATAGATAGATGCATTAGTTTAGGACAGTCGTACAGCGTTGTTGGCCTACGTCAAGGGCGAGTACGGATGGATCTAAATTAATCAGGACAACGACGGGTAGAACTTGACTTGCATCTTATGATTTGTTGGCCTACATCAAGATCATAAGAGCCTGGGGTAAAAAAAAAATCACATCGGGAGTTTCAAACATAAAGGAAACTTGCAGATTTAGCATACCTTCTGGAGTGTGGTGACTAGAGTGGCTTCCATCTAGGGAATCATGCAATGATAGTTGGATCCCGATCCCACTGATGAGTAGGATTACTCTCGGGAAATTTTCTCACTTAACAATCAATGCTATAAACCAAGTAGGTGTTTAGAAAGGTGTTAGCGGGGCTACGCCTCCAGGGAAAAGAGGTTATTTAATTAAGGAACTTCGCGAAAGCGTTGGAAAACCTCCCTCGAAGTCCCAACACTGGCCTGGCTGAAAGGTTAAGCAAGAATTGTGACGTGTGATTAAATCCTGACTAATTCTTCTTTGAGGGTTTGAAGAAGGATTTGAGGAAACAGTGGGAGCCATCCTGTTTAGATAAACTAATAAACCAATCTAAACTTGCAAGAGCATATGCTGAGTGTTTCTTTTCTCTCTCTTTGGCAGCTACCATGACAGGACTAAAACTATTACTTGAAAAAAATACACTGACCGGGCCAAACTATAAAGATTGGCTAAGGAACGTCAACATTGAACTGACTTATGACAAAGTGGCATATGTTACCACCGCTATTCCTCCCCTATCCCAGGACCAGATTCCTCAGTTGCGGACAAGGAGGATCGCAAAACCTAGGATCTAGACTGTGAGAGAGCTAAGTGTATCGTGCTGGCATCCATGAACAGTGAACTCCAGAAACAGCACGAGGGTATGGATATTATATCCATCTTTTTCCATTGTAAGGAATTGTATGGGGAGCACTCCCGTATCGCGAGGTACGGACCTCAAGGAAACTCTTCCAGATGAGGTTAGCTCCAGGATCACCTGTAGGAGAGCACGTCCTAAAAATGATCAGCCTCATTGAGGAACTCGCAAACCTGGGATGCGTGCTAGAGAATGATTTGTTCATCGACTTGATTTTGCAGTCCCTTCCCCACACCTTCTCTCAGTTCGTGTTGAACTTCAACATGCACGAAATGGAAGCTGATCTTCCAAAGCTCGTCAACATGTTGAGGGTAGCAGAGACCTCCTTGAAAAAGGAGAAGACCCCCGTTCTGTATGTTGGCCAATCATCCTCTTCTAAATCTAAAGCGAAAGCTAAAGGGAAGAAGAAGATGAAAGACGCCAAACCGAAAGGGGGGTCAAGAAGGTGCAGGGAACGAACAAGGCAGGAAGGGTGAAGGCAGATAAGAACGAATGCTACTATTGTCATAAGCAAGGGCACTGGAAGAACGATTGCATGGCTTTCAAAGCCAAGGACATGAAGCATGCTGCTGCTACTGCTTCAGGTGTGTTTGTAATCGAAAATTGTCTTTCAGTAAACTCTACATCATGGGTACTTGATACCGGTTCTGATTCTCACATCTGTAATTCTTTGCAGGCTCTGAGAAACCGTAGAGCACTGAAGACAGGTGATATGACTCTCCGGATGGGTAATGGAATGCACGTAGTTGCTATTGCAATAGGGGAATATCACCTGGGGTTGACTAGTGGCCACATTTTGGTGTTGTACATCTGTTTTTGTATTCCCAGTATGCTGTTTAATATTATATCAGTATCTTTGTTATCTAATGAAGGATATAATTTTGCGCTTGAAAGAAATGTCATGAACATTCTCCTAAATCAAGAAATGATTGGGTTTGGCACACTGGAAAATGGCATATACATGCTTAATCAACCTCAAGTTTTCAATATTCAAAACACGCTTAAAAGAAAGGCTCCAGATTCAAACCAAGCCTTCCTATGGCATTATAGACTTGGTCATATAAACGAAACAAGGTTGACTAAGTTACATAAAGATGGATATTTAGATCCGTTTGAATATTCATCATATGAAACTTTTCAATCATGTATCAAAGGAAAAATGACCAAATCTCCGTTTACCGGACACGGAGAAAGAGCCACGGAACTCTTGGGACTTGTACACAGTGATGTATGTGGTCTAATGTCTACACATGCACGAAGCGGTCACTCCTACTTCATCACTTTTACTGATGACTTCTCTAAGTACTGACATGTGTTCTTAATGAAGCATAAATCCGAGACCTTTGAGAAGTTTAAGGAGTATAAAAATGAAGTGGAGAAACAAACTGGTAAAAGCATCAAGACTCTTCGATCTTATCGAGGTGGAGAATACTTAAGTACCAGTTTCCTTGAATGCTTAAAAGAGAATGGAATTCTCTCTCAGCTTACTCCACCTTATACACCTCAGCATAATAGTGTATCAGAAAGGAGGAATCGCACGCTACTGGACATGGTGCGTTCAATGATGAGTAGTACTGAGTTGGCACTTTCCTTCTGGGGTTTTGCGTTAGAATCAGCAGCATACCTATTGAATTGAGTTTCCACTAAGTCTATGCCTACCACTCCATATGAAATGTGGAGCGGGAAGAGACCATGTCTCAAGTATATCAAGATATGGGGGTGTCCGGCATATGTTAAAAAGCATAATCCGGACAAGCTCGAGGCACGATCGGTTTTGTGCAAGTTTGTAGGATACCCCAAGCATTCAAGGGGATATCTGGTCTACCACACTGAAGAACAAAAGGTGTTTGTCGCTCGCCACATTGTCTTCTTAGAGAGCGAATTTCTTGCAAAAGAAATTAGTGGGAGCGCGGTAGAACTGGAAGAAATTCCAGAACCTCAAACTACTGCCGATGATTTAGTATAACCTCAGGTTTCAATGGAGCTCGACGAACCAATGCCACTCCGCAGATCTAGTAGGCTTTCTCGTCCTCCTAAAAGATACTATGGGTTTCTTGTAGATGGGGATCGAGAGGATTGCATCATCGATTATGATGAGCCTACTAATTTTCAGCAGGCTATCACGAGTAAAGACTCGGTGAAGTGGCTGGATGCTACGAGATCCGAAATGGAATCCATGTACACCAATAAAGTATGGACTTTAGAAGTTGCTCCTCCTGGGTGAAACCAGTTGGATGCAAATGGATCTTCAAAAAGAAGATTGGTGCATTTGGAAAAGTGGAAACCTACAAAGCTAGACTCGTTGCAAAAGGTTTTCGTCAAAGACCAGGATTGGACTATGATGAAACCTTTTCACCAGTAGCTATGCTTAAATCCATTCGGATCCGCTTGCCATTGTTGCCTTCCATGACTATGAAATCTGGCAGATGGACGTAAAAACAGCTTTTCTAAATGGACATTTAGAAGAGAGTGTTTACATGGATCAACCAGAAGGTTTCTTAGACAGTGGGAGCAGCGGAAAAGTGTGCAAGTTGCTTAAATCCATTTATGGATTAAAGCAAGCATCGCGGAGTTGGAACATCTGCTTTGATGAGACGGTCAAAGAATTTGACTTTATCAAAAATGTAGATGAACCATGAATTTATAGGAAGATTGTAGAAGAAGCAGTATTCTTCCTCGTTTTGTACGTCGACGACATACTACTGATAGGGAATGATGTCCCTATGCTACAATCAGTAAAGCTCTTCTTGTCACAGAAATTCTCCATGAAAGACTTGGGAGATGCATCCTACATTCTGGGCATTAAGATCTATCGTGATAGATCCAAAAGGATGTTGGGACTTTCACAGTCCGGGTATATTGACACTATACTAAAGAGATTTAGTATGGAAGATTCCAAGCGCGGTAATTTACCCGCTTGTCACGGGATCACCCTCTCCAAAGAGATGTCTCCAAAGACTGATGAAGAGAGGGCTCGCATGGGCATTATACCATACGCTTCGGCAGTAGGATCCATAATATATGCGATGTTATGTACCAGACCAGATGTAGCTTACGCACTTAGTGTGGTAAGCAGGTGTCAGTCTGACCCAGGTGAGAAGCATTGGATAGCGGTAAAGAACATTCTCAAGTACCTGAGAAGGACTAAGGAGATGTTATTGGTTTACGGTAATGGGGACCTCCAGGTTGAGGCTTTTACCGACTCCAGCTTCCAAAGTGACAAAGATGACTCTATATCTGTTTCGAGTTTTGGGTTTACCCTCAATGGAGGTGCGGTATGTTGGAGGAGTTCCAAACAGGATACCGTCGCAGACTCAACTATGGAGGCCGAGTATATAGCTGCTAACGATGCCGCGAAAGAAGCCGTCTGGATGAAAAAGTTCATTTCTGAACTTCAGGTGGTTCCGTCCATTGCCAATCCAATACCTTTGTATTGTGATAACAATGGGGCTGTAGCATTAGCGAAGGAACCAAGGTCCCATCAGAAATCCAGGAATATCTTGAGGCGGTATCACCTGATCAGGGAGATCGTGGATCGTCGGGAGATCGAGGTGCGGAGAGAGTGGACACAAAAGATAGAATGGCAGATCCATTCACCAAGGCCATCCCCCAAGTCCAGTTCGAGAGGCTGTTTGAGATGTTGGGCATGCGGTACGCCAGCAACTGGATCTAGTGCAGACAGTGGGTACTCATTGCGCCAATTATAGGCCTTAGTGCAAGTGGGAGATTGTTGGATATATATGCCCTAGAGGCTTTCATTGTATAGGATGCTAGGGATATGTATGTACATGACAATCTTGCTTGATATGATAGTACGCTATTTGGTTTGTCTTTATCTTAACGTGTGATATGTTTTACTTTGTATTTATATACATGTTGATAAAGCCCACAGGGTGTTTGCCTGACTACCGGCATTGTGATGGCAGTCATACTTGTGGGAGCTGGATAGTCAATAGGCACATCCTTAAATGTCCCTGGTCACAGGAGTATCGAGACTGGGAATCGATACTCCAGAGTAGACTAGTGTATACATATCTAGACCCTGATGAGGGGCGATGGATTGGTCCCGCAGCCATTGGTGATGTGCACCTAAGATTGTATACAGATGCTCACTAAGTGTGAGTACACCGGACAGGACTCGCCGAGAACTGACTGGATGGTATTATACCTAACGTCAGATAGAAGTTCTCTTGTGACATGTGTGCAGATAGTCTGTTGACTTAAGGTCGTCATTTGTCTCGTGTGAGTTCCCACCTTGCTTTGATTATTATCCTACCACGGCTCAAAGAAGTCGTGCAAACAGGTTTGTAGGGTTCCTAGGCACACTCATGAGGTTCCACAAGACATCAACCATGCCAAATTCAAAAATTTATAAGCCGAGAAACCCTAATGAAGATCGTTAACTAGAGGATAGGCGAAAAACAACCAAGCAAACTACTTTGCTACTAAGTGAAAGGGATTACAACCTTTGTAGATCCGGTCCTCCACTTCATTAGCTCCGTGTAGACGTCCCCATCGCTGCGATCGTGAACTCCGGACTCTATAGAAGCTCCACGAGAAGAATGAACGTGCTTGCTACGTTGACTTCGAGGCCGAAGATGATCTACGTCGGGGAGACACTAACTCAAGCTATTCCTTCACTAGGTCATAAACTTTGTGAAGAGAACACACTCTACTACATGGCAAGTGGTAGAGGATGAAGAAGTAGGAAGTGGGCTCACTTTAGAATTGATTTTCTCACTCTTTTGCTCAAGGCACCATTGGAGCTTGTAATCTTTTGGATGGAGCTTGAAGATCAAGAAGAAGAAGAAGAAGGAATTATCCATCCAAAATGAAAACTTATCCAATGAATTATTGCACCATGGTTGAGTTAAGCCCTCATGCTTAACTCATGTAGAGAATTAACCAAGGCTTTAGGTTAAAGGTTAAGTTAAAGAATATCAAATGAAATGACAAAAGGGTGGACTTTGTCAAAACTTCTCCAAGCTTCTTCAAGCTTGACAACTTTGACCAAGTTTAATCCTTTTGTTAAATCTTAAGATAAAACAATAACCCTAATCTTAAACCTAATCTTGGTATGAGTCTCATACACCCATCTTGTGTGTATCGTCAAGCATGATACAAACATGTACACTTGCATATATCATATGTAAACAATACGCACATACTAGTGAGAAAATAAATCATAAGTGAGCTAATACTAGTTAATGCAATGTAATATATCAAATATATAATTATGCATTAAATTATTAAATCAACTCTTGATTTAATAATCCGGCTATAACCGACTAATATCAAAAGTAACAACTTATCGAATCAACACTTGATCCGATAACCCGGCTATATTGCATACAACCTATCAATGTTACAAATCGCGAGAATAGAATACGGTATCTCATATCGTATTAATCTCGGTCCCGCACATATCACATATGTGCTCCTACTTCGTTTCGCTTGAGCCTACTCCGTTTCGCTTGAGCCAGGAAACCCCTGTGTAGGACTCTAAAGATTCGTCAATACGCCGGCAGTAGGTGATGGTCTTATCAAACACCCACAAGCCGCAAGCGGTGTGCTAAACGTAATGGCCACCCGGGTATTGAGCGATCAGAAGATCAACAAGCAAGCCCGCTAGTTCTCCTGTGAATCAATCAGTAACACTCCCGTACAGTCCGGTCTCGTCGTCTGATATATCGCATATCTCGCCTAGGGGTGGTAAACGTCAGACCCTAGTAGCTCGATAAGTCGTGTCGATATGAGGCCTATAACAGTTCGAGAAACTACTGGTAACACTTACCAGTAAATCTCAGCAACCCTGGCCAGGGATTTCCAGTTATAGCCAATCGAACACAGCACAACATCAACTCCGTATACCGGGAGAGACGAATCCCCTCCTATCGCTCATTGCCTCTATGTGATTCGGGACTGTACCCAAAAGCCACCGTTTTTCACGCCCTCTTGGATGTGGTAAGGTGGAAATCAAAGCACAGTGGGAATCACACAAGACTCTATGACGATCTCGGGTCAACAGACTACTCTGTACCAGTGTCACCGGAGAACTGCCATCTGACTTGAGGTATAATACCATCTGGGAGTTCTCGGTGAGTCCGTCCAGTGTACCCAGTCTCCACTGAGCACCCATACACCATCCTTGATGTCAAACACCGATGGATATGGGATCATCCATCGCCCATCATATGGGTCAAGATGCGTATACGCTAGTCTACTCTCGTGTATCGATGCCCTGTCTCGATACACCCTCGATTAGGAACTGTTATAGGATGTACTCGTAGACTACCGTGGCCCCACTAATATGATCTCATCATAGTCCCTGTAGTCGAGTACATATCCTAAGGGCTTTACCAACATGTAACAGAGAGACAATCATTGTACACGTTAAGATAAAGAGTAACCAGATAGCATACTATCATGTCGAGCAAGAAAGTCCTCCCTATATATGTCCAAGAATCCACTACAATATACATCGTATGTACAGTAATGGCCTCTAGGGCATACATATAACTAACAATCTCCCACTTGCACTAGGGCCATCTGTTGTGGTATCACATACCCAACAATTAGCTGCGGTTGAAGTATCTCATACTCAACCATCCCATAAAAGTCTCTACTGGGAAAAGGCCTTTGTGAGTGGATCCGCGCTGTTGTCCTCTGTGTCTACTCTCCTAACCTCGATCTCCTTGGAGATCAACCAGCTCCATGATCAGGTGATACTGCCTAAGAATTATATCTGGATTTCTGATGGGACGGTAGTTCCTTGGCTAAAGCCTCAACTCCATTGTCACACAATGGTAGGAACGAAGTTCATCTCATGAACTTATATATATATATCCAGACTGCCTCTTTGGTAGAATCTTAGGTAACGATGTATCTTGCCTTTAATCGTCTAGTATGTTACGGTATCTATCTTGGAACTCTTCCAACATACCGTCCCTCCACTGAGGGTAAAGACAATACCTGCGACTGACATTCAGTCGTCCTTACCACCCTGGAACCTTTTCAGTGATTCTCCCCAGGATCGATTGATACCATCTCACTACAACTAGTGAGTATCCTAACATCCAATTAGATCTATCTCATAGATCCATAACTTAGGATTTAGGAGGTATCACTTTGATCCTGTATGGAGAATCCTTGTGATAAGCGGAGATTGACTGAGCTTAGCATAGGAAACTCCTTCCCTATCAAGAGTATGTCATCCACATACTCTACGAGGATCACCACCATACTCCCTACTACCTTTTTGTATATACAAGGTTCATCTACCATTTTGATGAAGTCAAACTCTTTGACTACCACATCAAAACAGATGTTCCAACTCCGCGATGCCTGCTTTATCACATAAAACATCTTGCTCACGTTTCCACTGCTCCAACTATCTACGAAGCTCTCTTGCTGTATACTTATAGACGCTCTCTTCTAAAACATCATTTAGAAAAGCAGTCATGACACCCAACCACCAGATATCGTAGTCATGGTATGTAGCCGTGGCAAGTAGGATCTGGATAGACTTAAGCATAGCTCCTTAGAAAAGGTTTCATCATAATCCATACCTGGTCAATGATGCAAACCTTTAACAAGTCTAGCTTTGAAAGTCTCAACTTTTCCATGTACACCAAGTAATCATCTCAAGATATACTTGCTCCTGATGGGGATCTAACCCTTCAGATAAAGCAACCAAAGTCCATACTTTGTTGGTGTATAAGGATTCCATCTCAGATCGATAAACATCCAGCCATTCTTACAGAGTCTCACTCCTGATGGCCAGCTCGAAACTAGTTAGGTCATCATCTCATGATGCAATCCTCGCTCCCACTGTGTTTGTGTATATGCCCTAGAGGCCATTACTGTATCATACTAGTTTGTATATTACTTGATGGAAGCTTGGGATATTCACAGTTGTATATACAATCTTGCTTGAAATGGTAGTATGCTACTTGGTTTGTCTCTGCTTTAATATGTGCATGTGTTTCTTTTAGCATATTGCTGATATACATATTAGTAGAGCCCTTAGGATCTTTGCTTGATTACCTGCGTTGTGATGGCGCTCACACTCGTGGGAGCTGGGTGATCTATAAGCACATCCTTATACAGGTCCCTAGTCGTTGGACTATCGAGACAGGGCATCGATACTCCGGAGTAGACTAGCGTATACGCTTCTCATCCCAGTGTGGGAGACGGTTTGTCCCACAGCCGTCAGTACATCGTACTTGAGATAGTATACGGGTGCTCGTTAGGTTACGAGTACACTGGACAGGACTCGTCGGGGACTGTTGGTTGGTATTATACCAATCGTCAGTTATCAGTTCCCAGGTGACATGAGTACAGCTTAGTCCGCTGACTTGACACTGTCACTTCGCCTCGAGTGTGTTCCCACTGCACTTTGATTACTACCCTACCACGACTCAAAGGAGTCGTGCAAACAGGTAGTTTTTGGGTGCAGTCCCGAAGCACTTGGAGGCAGTGACGGTTAGACAGGATTCGTCTCTCCCGGTATTGGGGGTTGACATCGCGCTGTGTCCAGGAGAGCCATTACACGAGTTGTCCCTGGCCAGGGCAAGCGAGATATACTGGTAGGTTTCCAGTGTTATATCAGGTTGTTCTGGGCTACACTCCGACACGGCTTGTACCGCTATTAGGGGACTAACGTTCACCGCCCCCCTAGGACCGCCATGCGATGTATCAGACGAACAGACCGGACTGTACGGAGATTGTCACATACAGGCTCAGTAGGAGTTCAGATGGGGTTCACCTCGTCAGTCTTCTTATCGACATCTACCTGGGGACCGTTACGTACAGCTAGTGCCGCTTGCGGTCTGTGGTTAAACCCACTGCCAGCGTAGTGTCGAGTCTTTAGAGTCCCACACAGAGAGCTATTCGCCTTTAGGCAAAATGAGTAGAGGTCGCATGGTTTTGCGACAGGGTTCGTTCACATCCACGCACTTGTGCACGTTTGCTGTCCGGATAGTTTATACGAGCGGGCTTTGGTTTAAGCCGGATCCTAGTATATGATTTGGGATTAGTTTTTCTCTTTGTGTTCGTGTTCTTCGGATCACGAATACGGGTGCGTATGCACAGTTGCTTGAGACAGAGGGAGAGGACTTTGATTAGGGTTAATGACTATTGTCATTTTATTAACCCTAATGCTTATGTGTGTATTATTGTTAATTGATATTAGTTTTATAATTATGCATGGTTATGGTTGTTGACCATTTGACCTCCTTGAGTTGTTGACCATTTGACCTCCTTGACTTGTTGACTATGGTTGACACTTTGACCATCATCATTTCTTTTGGAAGATGCTTTTTGATCCTTGCAAATTGAAATGATAATGGTCATGTCTTGATTAACCGTGACAATTATCTAGCTAATTTTCTAATTACAATAATTCACACATATTAGTGAGAATGGTTCACATTATTCTCATTCTATCATTTCATTTCTCTCTCTTGTTCTTCATCTCCCTCAAGCTCTCCCCTCTCATGTGTTGAGAAACACTTGAGCTTGAGAAAAAACCTCTCTTGATCATCTCTACTCTCATCTAGGTTTGAAGGACTAGCACTTCTTGAACCCTAGTTACTTCTAGCTTGGAGTTGAAGCCAAAGGTTGAGGCTTTCGGGTGGATCTTTCTTTGACGGAAGAAGACGACAAGGTGACCTCCTTCCACTACTCCAAGGTGCAAGGAGAGAAGGACATAAAGCCCAAGGTATAACCTTTCTAGCACTTAGCTAGTTTCTAGTTAGCATTAGCAAGTTTTTGTTTAGCAAAGATCCTTCAAAGTCTAGTCCATGTTGCCTAAGCTCATAAAAATCCGATTTTTATTCCATTTTCCGCCTCCCCGCAAGCACCGGGGTCGGCAACGTAGACTTATATTGGTATCAGAGCCTAACTAAACATAAACTAGCTAAGTAGTGAAGTGTATCGAAGTTCGAAACGTAAAAATCGAAAAACCAAGTTTGCGAAACCCTAAGTTTCTGTTAAATTTTTTTCTGGTCAAAACAAAATTTGTTATACTCCTAAAATCGTCTCAGGGTTTTTTGAAGATAACCACCAAACCCGGTCCAGTGACTCGACCAAGGAGCCGCGGTTCCGCGGCAATAGCAAGCTATTGCCGCGGAACCGCGGCCAAGTTGGCTCTTCACTGGGTCTAGTTTGGTGCAGTGTATCTCTGGCTTGGTTTTAGGATTTTTAAGATCTTTTATATGTGCCCAGATTTTCCAGAGTAGAAATTTATTTTTGGGGGCCTATAAATCCGTATTTTTTTCGGAACTTCAATACACTTTGACTAAAAGGTTATATCTGTGATGTTTGTATGTATTGAAAGTCGGCTAATCGCTATATGTCGATTAGTCGGGGTTATACATCTCTGTGATCTATGTTTGATATTGGTATGTGTATATGAATGGGTTGGATTGTCGCGGGTGAATAGCCGGGGTGGATGTGAGATGAGTGTTGTTTCTCTTTCATTCATTTGTAACATGTAAATTGATGTAATATTATTATTTGTTTGGCCGCACAACCGGGTCGGGGTTGTAGCCGGCATTGTATAATTCTTTTTACTGTTTTTGCTCCTAGGTAGACCCATGGAGGGGTGCACAAACTACCGGGTATCTCGAAGTGCCGAGTGGCCTACTCACGGTGTTGAGGGAGGTTGCTTCGCTTCGGGTACTTGGCGGGTAGTTTGCCGCACCCGTAGGGGTCTTGGGTGGGGTATTGGCTATTCACCGCGACCGTGTAATCCGCTTTTCGTTGCAGGCTCGAACGGATTGCGGATTCCTAGTATATCCAATGTATTCATCTGTGATCTGTAATGTCTATCATTGCTATATATTTATATATGATAACTATTTAGGCGTTGCTTATATTTTACAGCCGCGCTAGCCCAGCCCCCGCTCTGTCGTTTGTTAAGTAACCTAACGGGTGATGACGGGGCCCCGTGACGAATGCGAATGGCATAAGCGTACGTCATATTTTGGTTGTTTTCTGCAATGGTAGGATTAAATGATGGGACGCATTAAAAGAACTAATGCAAGAAAATAAACCAAGTAAAAGTCGATTGGAACACTTTGAAAACCACTCGGTTCTTTTCAAAACTAAACTTTTAAACGCGGAGCTTGAACCACTCCTTTTAAAAGCTATCTCGTTCCATCGATTATATCAAGTTCACTACGTTCACGGTTTCGCCAAAACCATTCGTAGCCCTCCGTCATTTCGTATGGATATTCAATAGTATTCAAGCTATGTTTGTTGACCTTCGTCAAGGTATAGTGATTGGTAGCTGTTGGGTGTTCATATGTAGCATAGATAGATGCGTTGGTTTGGGACAGTCGTACTACCTTGTTGACCTTCGTCAAGGGTATGTGCGGGTGGGTTCAAATTAACCTGGATAATGACGGGTAGAACTTGACATGTGACTTATGATTTGTTGACCTTCGCCAAGGTCATAAGAGCATGGGGCAAAAATCCACATCGGGAGTTTCATAAGTACTGAAACTTGCTAGCGCTGCATACCATTTGGAGTGTGATAATTCTGGTAGGATTCCTTCGGTTTTATCACGCGATGATATTTGGATCCCGATCCTACTGTGAGTATATGCTACTCCTCGGGAAAACTCTCACTTAACGATCAATGCTATAAACTTAGTAGGTGTCTAGAAAGGTGTTAGCGGGGCTACGCCCACAGGGAAAAGAGGTTACTTAATTAAGGAACTTCGCGAAAGCGTTGGAAAACCTCCCTCGAAGTACCGACACTGGCCTGGCTGAACGGTTAAGCAAGTATTGTACGGTGAGATTGATCCTGACTAATCCTTTCTTTACGGTTTGAGAAGGGATTCGAGAGATAGTGGGAGCCATCCAGTATAGACAAATTAAAAACCACTCTAAACTTGCAAGAGCATCATGCTAAAGTGTTTTCTTCTCTCTCTCTTAACTGCAGCGACCCAATGACCGCACCTAGGTTACATCTAGATAAAAAGATGACTGAATCTTACTGTTATGACTGGCAAAGGTCTGTCCATATGTCCATTGCCCAGGACAAGCCGGGACACCTCTTGACTGATCCCACCCCTGCCGTCTCAGGTCCAGTTTCCCCTGTCACGGATATTGATATCTGTAGGACATCGGAAGAAGACTGTGCGAAAGCCAAGTGCCTCGTGTTAGCCTCAGTTGCTGGTATATACCAGAGGCAGCACGAGAAGATGGACTCAGCTTCTATCTTCCTCCATAACAAAGTTTTATATGGAGAGCAATCTCGTATCGCAAGATATGAGACCTCGAACGAATTGCTTCCAGCGAGGTTGGCTTTCGGGTCATCTGTAGGGGGCAACGTCCTTACAGAGACCAGCTCTTTTGAGCTCTCGGACCTGAAGACCACGTTGAAGAATGGGTCAGATGCTGACTTAGTTCAACAGTCTCTACCTACTACCCTGAAAGAAACTAGGGAAGTAGAAAGAAAGGGAAAGGCAGAAGTTTCAGGAATGGATACAGTAAAAGAGGGATGTTCCTATTGTTGCGGGAATGAACATGGGAAGGAGGATTGCAGGGCTTACAAAGCCAGTAGCCAGAATTCGAAGCATGTTGTGGCTTCGGCTTCGGGTGTGTTTGTAATAGAGAACTGTATGTCAGTTAACCCTACTTCCTGGGTATTGGATACCGGATCAGGATCTCATATCTGTAACTAGTTACAGGCTCTGAGAAACCGTAGGGTTATCAGGAAAGGTGATATGACTCTCAGGGTTGCTAACGGAATGAGCATGTATGCTGAATCCGTAGGGGAATATCATCTAGGACTGACAACTGGGCAGATATTGATTCTGCGAAACTGTTTTTATGTACGAGGTGCGACTTGTAATATCATATCTGTATCCTTAATTTCTAAGGAAGGATATGATTTTACTTTTGTAAGCGATGTAGTTAACATCCACCTAAATCAAGTTCTGATTGGGTCAGGTACATTACAAAACGGTATATACGTATTGAATCAAGCTCAGATCTTCAGTGTCCAGAACACACTTAAAAGAAAGTCTCCGGAAACAAATCAGGCTTTCTTATGGCATTGTAGACTGGGTCACATTAATGAGGCACGGTTGACAAAGTTACATAAAGAGGGATACTTGAATCCGTTTGAGTATCAGTCTTATGCCACTTGTGAATCCTGTCTCATGGGAAAGATGACAAAGACTCCGTTCACTGGACACGGAGAAAGAGCAAGCGAGCTCTTGGGACTCATACACAGTGATGTGTGTGGTCCAATGTCTACACATGCGCGAAGTGGTTATTCATACTTCATTACTTTCACCGATGATTTCTCTAGGTATGGGCATGTCTTCTTGATGAAGCACAAATCCGTGGCCTTTGAGAAATTTCAAGAATACAAGAATGAAGTTGAAAAACAAACAGGCAAAAGTATCAAGACACTAAGATCTGATCGAGGTGGTGAATACTTGAGTGCCGAGTTTCTGGGCTACTTAAAAGAGAATGGAATTCTCTCTCAGCTTACTCCTCCATACACACCACAACACAACGGTGTATCGGAACGGCGGAATCGAACCCTATTGGATATGGTTCGTTCCATGATGAGTAAGGCTGAGTTATCGCGATCCTTCTGGGGTTATGCGCTAGAAACAGCAGCATATCTCTTGAACAAGGCTCCAACCAAGACTGTGCCTACCACCCCATATCAAATATGGAGTGGGAAGAAACCCTGTCTTAAGTACCTTAAGACATGGGGATTTCCAGCTTTTGTAAAAAAGCAGCATGCGGACAAGCTCGAGGCACGCTCAGTACTGTGTAAGTTTGTGGGATACCCAAAGAACTCCAGGGGGTATCTTTTCTATTCCGCAGAGGAACAAAAGGTTTTTGTTTCTCAGCATGCCCACTTCTTGGAAACTGAATTTTTAGAAAATCAGATAAGTGGGAGCGCAATAGAACTGGAAGAAATTCCAGAACCACAAGCCATTACTGAAAGCTTGGAAGAACCAGAAGTTTCAAGAGAACCGGACATCCCAGCGCCACTCCGTAGGAGTAGTAGGCAGTCTCTTCCGCCCGAGAGATACTACGGTTTTCTCATAGACGGGGATAGAGAGGATTGCACCATGGATTATGGTGAGCCTACTAGCTTCCAGCAAGCCATCCAGAGCGGCGACTCGGTAAAATGGTTGGATGCAATGCGGGCCGAGATGGGGTCCATGTACACCAACAAAGTTTGGACTTTGGACTTTGCTCCAGAAGGGGTAAAACCCGTAGGCTGCAAATGGATCTTCAGAAAGAAGATTGGTGTAGATGGGCAGGTTGAGACCTATAAAGCTAGACTTGTTGCAAAGGGTTTTCGTCAAAGACCTGGTTTGGACTATGACGAGACCTTTTCTCCAGTGGCTCTGCTAAAATCCATTCGGATCCTTCTTGCCATTGCTGCCTTCCACGATTATGAAATCTGGCAGATGGACGTAAAGACGGCTTTCCTAAATGGAAATTTGGAAGAGTGCGTCTATATGGATCAGCCAGAGGGATTCATTCAGAGTGAGAGCAGCGGTAGAGTGTGCAAGTTGCTAAAGTCCATCTATGGACTTAAGCAGGCATCGCGGAGTTGGAACATCTGCTTTGATGATACTGTCAAAGAATTCGACTTTATCAAAAACCCAGATGAACCATGCATTTACAGTAAGATTGTAGGGAGAACTGTAGTATTCCTCGTATTGTACGTGGATGACATTCTCCTAATAGGAAATGATATTCCTATGCTACAGTCAGTCGAAGGATTCTTGTCGCAGAGGTTCTCCATGAAGGACCTGGGTGATGCCAACTACATTCTAGGGATCCAGATCTATCGTGATAGATCTAAGAGGATGTTGGGACTTTCACAGTCAAGGTACATCGACACCATACTGAAAAGATTCAGTATGGAAGATTCCAAGCGCGGTAATCTACCGGCTTGTCACGGGATCACCCACTCCAAAGAGATGTCTCCCAAGACTGATTTGGAGAGGGATCGCATGTCTATTATACCCTACGCTTCTGCGGTAGGCTCTATACTGTATGCGATGTTGTGTACCAGACCAGATGTAGCATACGCATTGAGCGTTGTAAGCCGGTATCAGTCGAACCCAGGGGAGAAACTGTAAGTGCACGGCGGCGCCCCGGCCGTCAATCCGACGGCCAAACGCGGAAACGGTGATAAACTTTAATTTTGCGGACTTAGCAAACCGGCACCACCGCGCACTAAACCCCGGATCGTGCCATTAAACTAGTCTAAGCTAACAACAAGAAAGGGGAAGAGATATACCGAATGATCCGAGTCCTTCGGTCTTCATCTCCACTCCGATCTCCAGCGGATGCTTCATCCTTCATCTCCTCGTTGTCGCCTCTTCGCCGGAAGGGCACCACATCGCCTGCATCATTTACGGGCACCCACCTCAATACCGAGGCAACTCGGGCGCGAAGCTGGCGAGTCGACGCGTCCAAGATTTGCTGTAGGAAGTGTAGTGTAGAGGCTATGTCTCATTTGGGGTTTGTCGCCATTTGAAGATGATGGAGGAAACAAAGATAAGAAAAATGGTGCTTGCATTTTTCTTAGCATGAAAAGAGATCAAGAATGAAACACTCTCATAGATGAAACTCTCTCATTTCCTTTTTCTCAACCATGAAAAAACTTATTCCATCAAGTGAGAATAAAAATGGTGGAGGAATGAATATATGAAAGCAAGAGGGAGGTGAGTGTAGGAAAAGAAAAGAGGTGACCACACCCTAAACATAATGATCACAAAACTCAAATCCAAATCAAATCCATTCACTTCATAATAAATGCATGAAAAGCAAAGATGCTTTCATAATCAATCCTTATGCAATAAAACCCTCCACAATGTGTTATTTGCAAACTTGTAAATAACACCCTCCATCGGAAAAGTCCGGCCGGGAAAGAACAAAGGAAAACCGGCCGGAACGGAATGCAAACAGGCAACTCCAGAAAACTGGTCCCGTAATAAATTACAGGAAAACCCCATACCGTGCATAAACACCCGCATCTGTATTCCGTCCGGATACAAATGCAATGAGACAAAATCTACACTGTACTAAACTAGGATCCGGCTTAAACTAAAGCCGGCTAGTGATATCCGTCCGATCCTGATCCGTGCAATACCGCACGTATCTGATCGAACGCTGCCATATAACCATACGGCCACTAGTACAAACCGTCCGATCCTGATCCGTGCAATACCGCACGTATCTGATCGGACCCTGCCATATCTCCATATGGCCTCTACAGCGTTTCGCCCGAAACTTGAGTAACTGTAAGTGTGGTGGACTCTAAAGACTCGTCAATACTATGGCTGTGGATTTAACCACTAGCACGTCAGAGGTATAAGCCAATACGTGACGGGCCACCAGCTATTGACCAAAAGGGACGTCGATGAGCGAACTCATCCTGACACCCTACTGAGCCTGTCAGTGACAATATCCGTACAGTCCGGTCTGTTCGTCTATGAGCATCGCATGTCGGGCCTAGGGGGTTGGTAAAAGTCAGACCCCCAAAAGCGGTACAAGTCGTGTCGGAGTGTAGCCCAGAACACCCTGAGATACTACTGGAATACCTACCAGTAAATCTTCTGCCTTGGCCAAGGACTTCGTGTAATGGCTCTCCTAGACACAGCGCGACCTCACCCCCAATACCGGGAGAGACGAACCCCTGAAGATCCGCTCACTGCCTCCATGTGGCTCGGGACTGTACCCAACTAAAACCTGTTTGCACGACTCCTTTGAGCCGTGGTAGGGTAGTAATCAAAGCACAGTGGGAACTCACACGAGACAAATGACGATCCTCAGGTCGATGAACTAACCTGTACACATGTCACCAGGGAACTGCTATCTGACGTCAGGTATAAGACCAACTAGCATGTTCCCGGCGAGTCCTGTCCGGTGTACACATAACCCAATGAGCACCTGTATACATCTTAGGTGAACCAACTGACACCAGTGGCTTGTGAGACCGGCCACCACCCCTCGTCGGGGTCTCGACTGTATACACTAGTCTACTCTGGGGAATCGATGCCCTGTCTCGAAACTCCCACGACTAGGGACCTTTTAAGGATGTGCTTATAGACTACCAGCTCCCACGTATATGATCGCCCTCATACTGCTGGTGGTCAAGCAAGAATCCTAGGGGCTCTATCAACGTGCAATAGCGACCTGTCAGGTCACCTAAAGCAGTACACGATGATAAAGGTAAACCAGATAGCATACTATCATCTCGAGTAAGACTGTCCTACCGGGATAGGTCCTCGCTCAATCATTGCAATCACGTGCCTGTGATCCAATAATTGACTCTGAGGGCACTATCTCCAACAATCTCCCACTTGCACTCAAGGCTAATTATTGCGATGTCGCATACTCACAGCCTGTGTGATACCGAGCACCCAACTCCCCTACTAGTCAGTCTCACAAAATTCGTTTGCGAAACTATTGCGTTCGAGGAATAGCCTTAGTGAGTGGATCCGCCTAGATGTTTCTTTCTATGTCTCTCTATATCTCATGTTCGCGGAGAAAGCCATCTCCCGAAATGAGCAATACCTGTCTTAGAATGTCTGGATGTCTGATGGGACCTAGCTCATGAATGAACTCCAAATACAAACTTCTTAGACTGTATCGTTAACTGAACTTAATCAGTATCCTGCGCCATGCCACCCTCAGTATTGCCTTGGACCACCTGTCCAAAATACTGCCCCTCGTCAGAAGGAAAACTAAAACTCTGACAACCTCCTTGTCGTCCATGTCACCTTGGAAGCCTGGATTGATAACTACCTCCCGAATGAGGATGTTGTTATCATATCCTTAGAACATCCACTTATGTTCTAAAACTGCTTCCGACTGTTCCTCCAGGATTGGATCAATATCAACTTATTGCATCTAGTGCAAGAACAACATCTGGTGTGGTACTTGACATCTCATGATTGACTCAATTGCCTAAGCAAGTGATCTGCCAATCATGCACATCCTTCTCTACTTTAGTCTATAAGACACCTTTAGAGAGGGTGACTCCATCACCTGCAGGTACACTACCGTGCCAGGAGTCGTCCATTCTAAATACTCTTAGAATGCTGTCAAAGTACCCTGATTGGGAAACCACCCAAAACTAGATCTAAAACCATAGATCTAGTAACCAGTATGTCTGATATAATGTCCAAGTCCTTTGTGGAGAAACCACTGTGTGACGACCAAAATATAACCGATCGTAGTGTAGGAATATCACTTCCTACTCTGTGTATGTCATCCAAATACCATGACATCACACCCTACTATCTTCTCAACAGATCTATCCCCTATTCTGACGACGTCAAACCCATGACTGTCACATCAGAAATAGATGATCTATCTCCGCTACATCTGCTTTAGTCTATAAATAGACACAAGCCTGATGTCCACCAATGCTTCCGCTGCTCCCACTGACTACGACAACCCTCTGGGAGAGTCATATACACGTACACTTCTGAAGCTAGTTCAGAACGACGCTATACTCATCCTCCTGTCGGGTCTCGCCGCCTGGAACAACAGCAATGGCAAGTGTGGGTAAACAAGAACTTCCCTGTCACCGTCCTTGAGGCTACCGGAGTACCTCTCGGGTGCCTGAAGTTACCCACCGAATCTGCGGAGTGGCCAATGGAATGTCAAACTAGATTGAATCTTTAGGTTCCTTATCAAATCTTCAGTAATCGTTTTCGGTTCTGGAATCACTTCCAGTTCTACCATACTCCCACTACTGTTTTTTTTTTTGAAAAAATCCATTTTTAGTAAAACTGTGGCGAGTCTAGAACAATATTTCTATTGATCTGCCATATGGTAGAAAATCAACCCTCGTCATAGCCTGGGTCAACCCACAAACAGCCATTACAGAAACATGCCTTGAGTTGTCCAGTGTCTGGTTTTAATCATAAGCCGGACAACTCCCCGTACCTTAACAACGTTAAGATATGAACTGTTCTATATCCAATATAGAACCAGAGGCACAGATTTAATTTAACCAGATTCAAATCATGCAGCTGTCTCCAGTGCATGTCAACTAAATGGAGAGAGGCCGATCAGCGTTACTCAACTTAGGAATGCTTCCAATTATGAGTAACCTGAAAGAGAAGCAATTTCTCTTTATCATTACTATTAACTGAATACCACACACAAGTATCTACATCTTCGATCACTTTGAAGAATCTCGATACTTGCTACACCTGGTTCTCTACTCTATTCAAATACCTATAACTCCTCAAAACTTAGACCTTGTGTTTCAACGAAACACATGTCTAAGAACTAGAGAAGTTAACAGAATATGGTATGAGGACCAACCCCTCTGTCCTAATGGACACTGGACAATATACAATACTCTGTATAAGTCCGTTGAGTCTAACAACTCTTTCACTGTGTGTCGTAGGTTGAAAACTGTATTTATGGTTAAGAAGAATTACACCGCTGTTTAATGCTCCTTACCTAACCATCCACTGATATAGGTAAATGTCGTCGACATAATATCAAAAGGTATATCTCACTCTATGAAAATAGACGTACAGATATATCCATTTGAAATTGGTGCACAACAGCGGATATTCAAAACCAAATATTTGCCGACCGGCAAACAACCCAGGTGGCTTCCTCAAATATCACCAATTCCAACGAATCCCGATATAATGAGGATGGTCACCTAATTCCCAATAACTTACTCCCACTCATCATCTGTAAAACCATACAGATGTGAGAATCATACCTGGTAAATACATACCCTGGAGTAAGTGTCTAATCGGGAAATCAGTTTTCCTTTAACAGTACATAGTGAAACTGAAACATTGAAATGTTTCGCTGGGGTATCCTGGTATTCCTAGTAATGCCTCTTCCATATTCACGACTGTAACCGTATAATTCTTTGCCACCTCTCCAAATCCCTTTATTTGTCTTTAGTCATTACCTTCTGCACACCCCTTAGGCCAAATGGTTTTCTTCCTTCCCTACCGTTCGGCACCAGCCTATGGTTTGGAAGAAGACTATCCATTAAGCATAAAGGGTGTACTGTCCTAATCCTAGGAGCACTCGCAACGCGAGAGAAGGTGAAGATAAAAGACACCTGAATGTACTTTATTCCTATTTCTCCTGAACCAGGATCCTTCCCCGAACTGGAACAAGTTCCTTTCGAGTTCGTATATAACCATACGATGGATTATCCAATAAACTGGGATCTTCGTAATGATACGGAGTGTCCTGGAGAAAAACAAAGGTGATTTTGGATTGGCGAAGAAATACTTGGTTTGGTCGTGAATAGCAGTCGCACTTTACTTTGCCCTCTTACTAATCCCTTGCTTTGTCTTAACTTGATACCTTCTGTACACCGTTTAGGCTAATTGGCTTTCTTCATTCCCTACCGGTCGGCACCAGCCTATGGTTTGGAAGAAGACTATCTAATTTGCGTAATAGGTGTACTACTCCTAAACCAAGGAGTACTCGCAACCTGAGAGAAGGTGAAAAGAAAAGACAACTGAATAAATCTTACCCGTTTTCTCCAGAACCGGAAACCATCCTCGAATTCCTTCAAGTTCGTATCTAACCATATGATGGTTTTGTCCAATGGAAGTGGACGTTCGTAGTAATACGGGGTGTCCTGGAGAAAAGGGTAAAAGTAGGAGTGACAATGAGATTTGCAACTCTGACAATCCAAAAGCCAGTGTTAAGAAGGTTCGGTCAACTTGGTCACTGAGTCATAGTCTAGGGTCGGGTCAATGGTCGCTGCCAGAGAGAGAGAGAAAAGAAACACTCAGCGTGCACTCTATCCTAGATCAGAATGGTTATCATTTAATCTAATCAGGAAATCTCCCACTGTACCTCAAATCCTCCTCCAAACCTGAAAGAAGAATTAGTCGGGGTCACCCGAGGAGTAAACCAACTCATCAGTGGGAATCGGGATCCAACTATCATTGCATGATAACGTGACGGAATCCGCTCACGATGTCATACTCCAGATGGTATGCGCATATCTGGCAAGTTTCAGTACTTTTGAAACTCCCGATGTGATTTCTGCCCCAGGTCTTATGACCTTGGCGTGAGGTCAAAATATCATAAGTCACATGTCAAGTTCTGCCCATCATTATCCAGGTTAATTTGAACCCACCCGTACATACCCTTGACGTAGGCCAAAATAGTAGTACGACTGTCCCAAACCAACGCATCTATCTATGCAACAGATAAATACCCGGCAGCTACCAAACGCTATGCCTTGGCGTGAGGTCAAAATACATAGCTTGAATACTACCGAATATTTAACTGAAATGATGGAGGGCTACGAATGGTTTCTGGCGAAAACCTTTAACGTAATGAACTTGATATCGTTGAAGGAACGGATAGCTTTTTAGAAAATATAGTGATGAAAACCTTTACTAAAGAGGTCACTCCCGGTGAAGGGATCTCGGCTCTTTCCCCGTAGAATGGGGTGCAGGATATTCCACCTGAATACCACGGTGCAAAGCAAAAGTAATCGGCTATAGTGAAGTTAATGCCCTGACGCAAACTTCTGTCCAAGGTGTTACTCCCGGTGAAGGGATCTCGGCCCTTGCCTCGTCGACTGAGGAGCAGGATATTCCAAATGAATACCACGATGCAAAACAAAAGTGAACGTCCTTGTAATAACAGCTTTTTTGAAAAGTGTTCCAACAACATCAGAATAGGTTTGTTTAACTAGCATTGATCCGAATCAACGCAGTCCCATCAATTAATCACACCACAAAGAACGAAAATATACTGACGTACGTATATGCCATCCGCATTCGCCACTGGGTCCCGTCATCACCCGTTAGGTTAGCTTACTAACGGCAGAGCGGGGACTGGACTAGCACGGATGAAAAACATATACAACATCTACTAATATATATACCAATATATTATATTTCGCTCAAGGCGTGATAAGAAATGCAACATCACAGAAATGTACAGCATCACAGAACAATACAGATATCTGGGATCCCCGGGTTTAACAGAGCCACTACTGAAACCCTACGTTCCCCTGGTCTTGTGGATAGCCTGTGCAATGAAATCCTAGACCCCTACGGGCGCGGCAAGTTACCCGCCAAAACCTGAAGTGAGGCAGCCCCCTTCAGCTCCGTGAATGGACCACCCAGCACTCCACGGAATCCGGCAACTTGGGCACCCCTCCTGGGTCAACCTGTACCCCCTACGAGTGCGGCGAATAGCCCGCCAATCCCAGAGTGAAGCCCCCTCCGTCTCAATGCCATGAGATGCGGGCTTGTTGCCCTCCAGAACCCGGCTATCCGTGCACCCCACCGCGGGGTAATCCTAGTACAGAATGTAAAATATACATACACCGGGTACATCGACCGCAACCAGGTCGTGCCCCAAAATAATAATACAAACTGGCAGTGACGGCAGTCCACATGTCGGACGCTCGCCCCGCAATAACAAATGTACATAATACAACAGAAACTGTACTAGCATTGCATCCAGGCTATCCCCCACGACCGATCCGCAACATCACAGCAAAAACAGAACATCAATGTGAAAGTCACGTTCGCAAATCCGTCTAACCGGGCTATAGCAGTTAGATCGGATTTACCGATCGAGTGACATTCACGGTCGCAGATATAATGTAAATACTGTGAAATAATGTGTTTAAAATATCCGATCGATCAAATAATTAACAAGTGGGCCCCCTTCAATACTGCAGCACTCACAGAAATTCTGGGCCCAAGTTTAATATTCCAAAACCCCCAAAATAAGCCCACAAGCCCACTGAAAAAAATTGGTGAAGTGAAGCCTACTTCCTGCGGCGGAACCGCGGCCAATGAGGGGATAAGGCTGCGGTTCCGCGGTCGTACGGAATGATCGCTTCACCAAATTTTTGCAGTATTCTTAGAACTCCCTGCACATCATTCTGTGACAACCTGAAAAATTTTTGGACTTCAAAAAATTTCGACAGAAAACTGATGTAAGGAAAAATGCGGGTTTTTGGAATTTTGGTCGATCGGAAATGCAAACACATCAAACAAAGCTAGAAGAAGTTAATGGCGAGGCTCTGATACCACTGTAAGTGCACGGCGGCGCCCCGGCCGTCAATCCGACGGCCAAACGCGGAAACGGTGATAAACTTTAATTTTGCGGACTTAGCAAACCGGCACCACCGCGCACTAAACCCTGGATCGTGCCATTAAACTTGTCTAAGCTAACAACAAGAAAGGGGAAGAGATATACCGAATGATCCGAGTCCTTCGGTCTTCATCTCCACTCCGATCTCCAGCGGATGCTTCATCCTTCATCTCCTCGTTGTCGCCTCTTCGCCAGAAGGGCACCACATCGCCTGCATCATTTACGGGCTCCTACCTCAATACCGAGGCAACTCGGGCGTGAAGCTGGCGAGTCGACGCGTCCAAGATTTGCTGTAGGAAGTGTAGTGTAGAGGCTATGTCTCATTTGGGGTTTGTCGCCATTTGAAGATGATGGAGGAAACAAAGATAAGAAAAATGGTGCTTGCATTTTTCTTAGCATGAAAAGAGATCAAGAATGAAACACTCTCATAGATGAAACTCTCTCATTTCCTTTCTCTCAACCATGAAAAAACTTATTCCATCAAGTGAGAATAAAAATGGTGGAGGAATGAATATATGAAAGCAAGAAGGAGGTGAGTGTAGGAAAAGAAAAGAGGTGACCACACCCTAAACATAATGATCACAAAACTCAAATCCAAATCAAATCCATTCACTTCATAATAAATGCATGAAAAGCAAAGATGCTTTCATAATCAATCCTTATGCAATAAAACCCTCCACAATGTGTTATTTGCAAACTTGCAAATAACACCCTCCATCGGAAAAGTCCGGCCGGGAAAGAACAAAGGAAAACCGGCCGGAACGGAATGCAAACAGGCAACTCCAGAAAACTGGTCCCGTAATAAATTACAGGAAAACCCCATACTGTGCATACACACCCGCATCTGTATTCCGTCCGGATACAAATGCAATGAGACAAAATCTACACTGTACTAAACTAGGATCCGGCTTAAACTAAAGCCGGCTAGTGATATCCGTCCGATCCTGATCCGTGCAATACCGCACGTATCTGATCGAACGCTGCCATATAACCATACGGCCACTAGTACAAACCGTCCGATCCTGATCCGTGCAATACCGCACGTATCTGATCAGACCCTGCCATATCTCCATACGGCCTCTACAGCGTTTCGCCCGAAACTTGAGTAACTGTAAGTGTGGTGGACTCTAAAGACTCGTCAGTACTATGGCTGTGGATTTAACCACTAGCACGTCAGAGGTATAAGCCAATACGTGACGGGCCACCAGCTATTGACCAAAAGGGACGTCGATGAGCGAACTCATCCTGACACCCTACTGAGCCTGTCAGTGACAATATCCGTACAGTCCGGTCCGTTCGTCTAAGAGCATCGCATGTCGGGCCTAGGGGGTTGGTAAAAGTCAGACCCCCAAAAGCGGTACAAGCCGTGTCGGAGTGTAGCCCAGAACACCCTGAGATACTACTGGAATACCTACCAGTAAATCTCCTGCCTTGGCCAAGGACTTCGTGTAATGGCTCTCCTAGACACAGCGCGACCTCACCACCAATACCGGGAGAGACGAACCCCTGAAGATCCGCTCACTGCCTCCATGTGGCTCGGGACTGTACCCAACTAAAACCTGTTTGCACGACTCCTTTGAGCCGTGGTAGGGTAGTAATCAAAGCACAGTGGGAACTCACACGAGACAAATGACGATCCTCAGGTCGATGAACTAACCTGTACACATGTCACCAGGGAACTGCTATCTGACGTCAGGTATAAGACCAACTAGCATGTTCCCGGCGAGTCCTGTCCGGTGTTCACATAACCCAATGAGCACCTGTATACATCTTAGGTGAACCAACTGACACCAGTGGCTTGTGAGACCGGCCACCGCCCCTCGTCGGGGTCTCGACTGTATACACTAGTCTACTCTGGGGAATCGATGCCCTGTCTCGAAACTCCCACGACTAGGGACCTTTTAAGGATGTGCTTATAGACTACCAGCTCCCACGTATATGATCGCCCTCATACTGCTGGTGGTCAAGCAAGAATCCTAGGGGCTCTATCAACGTGCAATAGCGACCTGTCAGGTCACCTAAAGCAGTACACGATGATAAAGGTAAACCAGATAGCATACTATCATCTCGAGTAAGACTGTCCTACCGGGATAGGTCCTCGCTCAATCATTGCAATCACGTGCCTGTGATCCAATAATTGACTCTGAGGGCACTATCTCCAACAGAAACACTGGATAGCGGTAAAGAACATTCTCAAGTACCTGAGAAGGACTAAGGAGATGTTCTTGGTGTATGGCGGAAAAGACCTCCAGCTTGAGGCCTTTGCCGACTCCAGCTTCCAGAGTGACAAGGATGACTCCAAGTCCATGTCGGGTTATGTCTTTACCCTCAATGGAGGGGCGGTTTGCTGGAAGAGTTCCAAGCAGGAGACCGTTGCTGACTCAACTATGGAAGCGGAGTACATAGCTGCTTGCGATGCCGCAAAGGAAGCTGTCTGGATGAAGAAGTTCCTCACGGAGCTTCAGGTGGTTCCTACCATTGTTGATCCAATACCGCTGTATTGCGACAACAACGGAGCTATAGCTTTAGCGAAGGAACCCAGGTCCCATCAGAAGTCCAGGCACATTTTGAGGCGGTATCACCTGATCAGGGAGATCATAGATCGCCAGGAGATCGAGGTGAAGAGAGTTAATACGGAGAACAACACTGCAGATCCACTCACGAAGGTCCTACCCCAGACTCAGTTCGAGCGGCTGATCGAGATGATAGGTCTTCGATACGCCAGTACATGGCCTTAGTGCAAGTGGGAGATTGTTAGTGTATATGCCCTAGAGGCCATTACTGTATCATACTAGTTTGTATATTACTTGATGGAATCTTGGGATATTCACAGTTGTATATACAATCTTGGTCGAAATGGTAGTATGCTACTTGGTTTGTCTCTGCTTTAATATGTGCATGTGTTTCTTTTAGCATATTGTTGATATACATATTAGTAGAGCCCTTAGGATCTTTGCTTGATTAACTGCGTTGTGATTGCGCTCACACTCGTGGGAGCTGGGTGATCTATAAGCACATCCTTATACAGGTCCCTAGTCGTTGGACTATCGAGACAGGGCATCGATACTCCGGAGTAGACTAGCGTATGCGCTTCTCATCCCAGTGTGGGAGACGGTCTGTCCCACAGCCGTTAGTACGTCGTACTTGAGTTGTATACGGGTGCTCGTTAGGTTATGAGTACAGTGGACAGGACTCGTCGGGGACTGTTGGTTGGTATTATACCTATCGTCAGTTATCAGTTCCCAGGTGACATGAGTACAGCTTAGTCCGCTGACTTGACACTGTCACTTCGCCTCGAGTGTGTTCCCACTGCACTTTGATTACTACCCTACCACGGCTCAAAGGAGTCGTGCAAACAGGTAGTTTTTGGGTGCAGTCCCGAAGCACTTGGAGGCAGTGACGGTTAGACAGGATTCGTCTCTCCCGGTATTGGGGGTTGACATCGCGCTGTGTCCAGGAGAGCCATTACACGAGTAGTCCCTGGCCAGGGCAAGCGAGATATACTAGTAGGTTTCCAGTGTTATCTCAGGGTGTTCTGGGCTACACTCCGACACGACTTGTACCGCTATTAGGGAACTGACGTTCACCGCCCCCCTAGGCCCGCCATGCGATGTATCAGACGAACAGACCGGACTGTACGGAGATTGTCACATACAGGCTCAGTAGGAGTTCAGATGGGGTTCACCTCGTCAGTCTTCTTATCGACATCTACCTGGGGACCGTTACGTACAGCTAGTGCCGCTTGCGGTCTGTGGTTAAACCCACTGCCAGCGTAGTGTCGAGTCTTTAGAGTCCCACACAGAGAGTTATTCGCCTTTAGGCAAAATGAGTAGAGGTCGCATGATTTTGCGACAGGGTTCGTTCACATCCACGCACTTGTGCACGTTTGCTGTCCGGACAGTTTATACTAGCGGGCTTTGGTTTAAGCCGGATCCTAGTATATCATTTGGGATTGGTTTTTCTCTTTGTGTTCGTGTTCTTCGGATCACGAATACGGGTGCGTATGCACAGTTGCTTAAGACAGAGGGAGAGGACTTTGATTAGGGTTAATGACTATTGTCATTTTATTAACCCTAATGCTTATGTGTGTATTATTGTTAATTGATATTAGTTTTATAATTGTGCATGGTTATGGTTGTTGACCATTTGACCTCCTTGAGTTGTTGACCATTTGACCTCCTTGACTTGTTGACTATGGTTGACACTTTGACCATCATCATTTCTTTTGGAAGATGCTTTTTGATCCTTGCAAATTGAAATGATAATGGTCATGTCTTGATTAACCATGACAATTATCTAGCTAATTTTCTAATTACAATAATTCACACATATTAGTGAGAATGGTTCACATTATTCTCATTCTATCATTTCATTTCTCTCTCTTGTTCTTCCTCTCCCTCAAGCTCTCCCCTCTCATGTGTTGAGAAACACTTGAGCTTGAGAAAAACCCTCTCTTGATCATCTCTACTCTCATCTAGGGTTGAAGGACTCGCACTTCTTGAACCCTAGTTACTTCTAGCTTGGAGTTGAAGCCAAAGGTTGAGGCTTTCGGGTGGATCTTTCTTTGACGGGAGAAGACGACAAGGTGACCTCTTTCTACTACTCCAAGGAGCAAGGAGAGAAGGCCATAAAGCCCAAGGTATAACCTTTCTAGCACTTTGCTAGTTTCTAGTTAGCTTTAGCAAGTTTTTGTTTAGCAAAGATCCTTCAAAGTCTAGTCCATGTTGCCTAAGCTCATAAAAATCCGATTTTTATTCCGTTTTCCGCCTCCACGCAAGCACCGGGGTAGGCAACGTGGACTTACACACTGTCATAGAGAAACCGGAGTATCTCTTAGGTGGGTGAGGAAACCTACTAGATCGGCGGAGAGGCTGAGGTTCGTCGGTTGCTATTGAATCCTTTAGTTCTACCAAATCATCAGCTGCAGTTTGTATAGCTGGAACTGTTTCCAGTTCCACCTCATTACCAATAATTTCTTCACAAGAAATTCCATTTCACAAAAGTGACATGCTGAGAAACAAAACATTTTTGTTCCTCGGTTAGGTAGAAGATATTCCCTTGCGTATGCTTGGGATATCCAACAAACTTACACAAATCTGACTTTGCCTCGAGCTTGTCCGGATTTTGCTTTTAGACATAGGCTGGACAGCCCTAAATCTTAACAAACTTAAGATATGGGCTCTTCCCTTTCCATATCATATATGAAGTGGTAGGCAACAGATTTGATCGGAACCCTATTCAATAGGTATGCAACTTCGTAAGTGCATAACTCCCTAAAAGGAAATAGGAAACTTAGTAGTACTCATCATAGAGCACACCATATCTAATAGGGTGTGATTGCTCCGCCCCGATATACCGAGGTGCTGAGGTGTATTCGGAGGAGTAATGCTGAGAGAGAATCTCATTCTCCTTTAGAATAATCCAGGAATTCCGTGCTCAAGTATTCTCCTCCTTGATCACATCAAAGGACATAATACTTTTACCCATATTTTGGTTTTCTACTTCTAACTTATATTCTATGAATATCTCAAAAGGTTCGGACTTGTGTTTCAACAGGAACATATGTCTTAATCTTGAGAGATCATCAGAGAATGTAATGAAGTACAAAGAACCGGTCTTGGCATGTGTAGACAGGAGACTTTCATACATCAGCATGTATCAATCCCAAGAGTTCACTAACTCTTTCTCTGTTTCCAATAAACGGAGCCGTGGTCATCTTATCTCTGTGACATGACCGGCAAGTTTAATACGATGTAAATTTAAACTAATTTAAATATGCATCTATAAGTAACTTTAGCTAGTCGGGTCGCATTGATATGACCTAGTCTATAATGTCTCAAGAAGGATTCGTTCATTTCTGAATTCTTCCTCTTGTGTGTATTCTGTATACTAAGAACTGTAGTTTGATTTAGAACGTCAATGCTTTAAGATAACGTGCCTGAACCGATCAACTCTTGATATAGGAAATGTTCAAAACATTATCCAACAATACAAAATTATATCCTTCTTTACTAATAAAGAGACTGATATGATGTTGTATATCAGGTTCGGTATCTAATAACATTTGTTCAGAATCAATGTATTCTGGTAATACAGGGTGATAGTGACCAACAGACTTGGCTGCAACAATTGCCCCGTTTTCTGTCTCATGAAACTTATCACCCGTTCTCAGTTCTCTACCTATCTGTAGCCCATGTAACAGATTACATATGCGGGATCCTGATCCGGTATCACATACCCAGGACGTAAAGGATACTGAGAAACAGTTCTCTGTAAAGAACACACCCAAAGATGATGCATCAACATGCACTTTCTTTGTTTGGGCGGCACGAGAATTCTGGTATTCCCCAATTTCCTGCGCTGTCTTATAACAATTATAAGTTGGAGCGGGACCAACGTTCCCCAGCTCAGTATAACAAGCGGGTTCGGTCAATATATCCGTTTTATTATCTTGATTAAGGCGCGATATGGTCGCTACCTGGAGAGAGAGAGAAGAAAACACTTAGCGTATGCTCTTGCAAGATCAGATTGGTTATTATTTTATCTAATCAGGATGGCTCCCACTGTTTTTATCAAATCTTCCTTCAAACCCTAAAAGGAAAGACTAGCCGGGATTAATTACACGCTACAAATTCGCCAATCTTTCAGCCAGGCCAATATCGGTACTTTGAGGGAGGTTCCCTGTGCTTTCGCACGGACCTAATTATAGTAAACCTTGTTTTCCTAGAGGCGTAACCCCGTTGACACCTTTCTAGACACCTACTTGATCGGCTAATTGTAATGTGTAAAACTCTCCCAGGAGTAACAATTACTCACAGCGGGTATCGGGATCCAACTATCTCATAGAAAGTATGCAATCTCATTGCAAATTTCAACACTTGAAATTCCCAATAATATTTTACCCCTAGCGTCCTATGACCTTGACAAAGGTCAACAATGTAAGTGCACGGCGGCGCCCCGGCCGTCAATCTGACGCCGGAATGCGGAAGCGATGCTTTTCTTTTAACTTTTAAAACCGGCACCACCGCGCACTATAAACCCGGATCGTGCCATTAATCTAGTCCGAGCTATCTAGAGAGGGGGTAGAGAGATATACCGAGCGATCCGTATCCTTCGGTCTTCTCGTCGTCGTCCCGATCTCCCCGCGGAATCTCCGGTCTCCACCTCGTCGCCGGAAGGGCACCACGTCGCCGGCTTCTTTTACGGGCTCCCACCTCTGGACCGAGGCAACACGGTCACGAAGTTGGCGAGTCGACGTGCCCAAGATTTGCTGTAGAATATAGTGTAGAAAACTATGTCTCATTTTGGGGTATTGGAAGTTGCCTTTGGTGGAGGAAATGAACTTAGACTTTTGGAGATGAAACTTGGGATTTTTGTGAAGCCAAAAGACCAAAAATCCCACTTGCAAAATTTGGACAGCCCCTCCTCCTTGCTTGGCCGGCCAAATGAGGTAGGGAGAGAGTGAGTGAATGAGGGAGAGTCTCACAAGAATCATGAAAGAGAGAGAGAGAGATCAAAAAGTTTATTATGAAAAGAAATGATCACACACTCAAACCCACACTCAACCAACCGTCATCATTACTCCAAAGTCAAGCAATGATCATCAACCAAAACCAATACTTCATCAACTAATCATCAACAACCATGATGAAAAGAAGAAGAAGTCAAAGGAAGTCAAATGGTGGAGGAATTATCATGATACAACAATATGCGAAGACAACCCTCCAAAATGCCTATTTGCACAAATGCAAATAAGCCCTCCTCCACCAATCTTCAGCCAATGAAAGATACAAAGAAATATGGCTGAAACGGAAAACAAACTGGCAACTCCAATAAACTGATCCCGTAATAAATTACAGGAAAACCCCGCTACTGTATATACATACCCGCATTTGTATTCCGACCGAAATACAAATGCAATGAGACAAAATCTACACTATCTAATACTAGGATCCGGCTTAAGCCAAAGCCCGCTAGTATTAACCGTCCGATTCTCATCCGTGCAATACCGCACGTATCTGATCGAACCCTGCCATATCTCCATACGGCCTCTACAGCGTTTCGTCCGAAACTTGAGTAACTGTGTGTGGTGGACTCTAAATACTCGTCAATACAATGGCTGTGGATTTAACCACTAGCACGTCAGAGGTATTAGCTTATACGTAACGGGCTACCAGCTATTGACCAAAAGGAACGTCGATGAGCGAACTCATCTTGACACCCTAATGAGCCTGTTAGTGACAATATCGGTACAGTCCGGTCCGTTCGTCTATGAGCATCGCATGGCAGGCCTAGGGGCTTGGTAAAAGTCAGACCCCCAAAAGCGGTACAAGTCGTGTCGGAGTGTATCCCAGAACACCCTAAGATACTACTGGAATACCTACCAGTAATTCTCCTGCCTTGGCTAAGGATTTCGTGTAATGGCTCTCCTAGACACAGCGCGACCTCACCCCCAATACCGGGAGAGACGAACCCCTGAAGATCCGCTCACTGCCTCCATGTGGCTCTGGACTGTACCCAACTAAAACCTTTTTGCACGTCTCCTTTGAGCATGGTAGGGTAGTAATCAAAGTACAGTGGGAACTCACACGAGACAAATGACGATCCTCAGGTCGATGAACTAACCTATACACATGTCACCAGGGAACTGCTATCTGACATCAGGTATAAGACCAACTAGCATGTTCCCGGCGAGTCCTGTCCGGTGTACTCATAACCCAATGAGCACTTGTATACATCTTAGGTGAACCAACTGACACCAGTGGCTTGTGAGACCGGCCACCGCCCCTCGTCGGGGTCTCGACTGTATACATTAGTCTACTCTGGAGTATCGATGCCCTGTCTCGAAACTCCCATGACTAGGGACCATTTAAGGATGTGCTTATAGACTATCAGCTCCCACGTATATGATCGCCCTCATACTGCTGGCTGTCAAGCAAGAATCCTAGGGGCTCTATCAATGCGCAATAGTGACCTGTAAGGTCACCTAAAGCAGTACACGAAGATAAAGATAAACTAGATAGCATACTATCATCTTGAGTAAGACTGTCCTACCGGGATAGGTCCTCCCTCAATCATTGCAATCACGTGCCTGTAATCCAATAATTGACTCTGAGGGCACTATCTCCAACAATCTCCCACTTGCACTCAAGGCTAATTATTGCGATGTCACATACTCACAGCCCGTGTGATACCGAACACCCAACTCCTCTACTAGTCAGTCTCATAAATCCCGTTTGCGAAACTTTTGCGTTCGAGGAATAGCCTCAGCGAGTGGATCCGCCTTGATGTTTCTTTCTATGTCTCTCTATATCTCAAGTTCACGGAGAAAGCCATCTCCCGAAATGAGCAATACTTGTCATAGAATGTGTCTGGATGTCTGATGGGACCTACCTCATAAATGAACTCCAAATCCAAACTTCTTAGACTGTATCGTCAACTGAACTTAATCAGTATCCTGCGCCATGCCTCCCTCAGTATTGCCTTGGACCATCTGTCCAAAATACCGCCCCTCGTCAGAAGGAAAAACTATAACTCTGACAACCTCCCTGTCGTCCATGTCACCTTGGAAGCCTGGAATGATAACTGTCTCCCGAATGAGGCTGTCATTATCATATCCCTAGAACATCCACTTATGTTCTAAAACTTCTTCCGATCGTTTCTCCAGGATTGGATTAATATCAATTTATTGCATCTACCGCAAAAACAACATCTGGTGTGGTACTTGACATCTCATGATTGACTCAATTGCCTAAGCAAGTGATCTGCCAATCATGCACATCCCTCTCCCCTTTAGTCTGTAAGACACCTTTAGAGAGGGTGACTCCATCACCTGCAGGTACACCACCATGCCAGGAGTCGTCCATTCTAAAGAATCTCTAGAATGCTGTCTAAGTACCCTTATTGGGAAACTACCCAAATCTAGATCTAAAACCATAGATCCAGTAACCAGTATGTCTGATATAATGTCCAAGTCCCATGTGGAGAAACCACTGTGTGACGACCAAAGTATAACCGATCGTAGTATCGGAATATCACTTCCTACTCTGTGTATGTCATCCAAATACCATGACATCACACCCTACTACCTTCTCAACAGATCCATCCCCTATTCTGATGAAGTCAAACCTATGACTGTCACATCAGAAATTGATGATCTATCTCCGCTATATCTGCTTTAGTCTATAATTAGACATAAGCCACCTATCCACCAATGCTTCCGCTACTCCCACTGACTACGACAACCCTCTGGCAGAGTCATATAGACGTACACTTCTAAAGCCAGTTTAGAACGACGCTATACTCATCCTCCTGCCGAGTCTCACAGTCTGGAACAACAGCAATGGCAAGTCTGGGTAAACAAGAACTTCCCTGTCACCGTCCTTGAGGCTACCGGAGTACCTCTCGGGTGCCTGAAGTTACCCATCTTATCTGCGGAGTGGCTAATGGAATGTCAAACCAGATTGAATCTTTAGGTTCCTTATCAAATCTTCAGTAATCGTTTGCGGTTCTGGAATCTCTTCCAGTTCTACCATACTCCCACTGCTGTTTTCTGATAAAATCCATTTTTAATAAAACTGTGGCGAGTCTAGAACAATATTACTATTGATCTTCCAGATGGTAGAATGTCAACCCTCGTCATAGCCTGGGTCAACCCACAAACAACCATTACAGAAACGTGCCTTGAGTTTTCCAGAGTCTGGTTTTAAGCATAAGCCGGACAACTCCCCGTACCTTAACATCGTTAAGATATGAACTGTTCTATATCCAATATAAAACCAGAGGCACTGATTTAATTGAACCAGATTCAAATCATGCAGCTGTCTCCAGTGCATGTCATCTAAATGGAAAGAGGCCGATCAACATTACTCAACTTAGGAGAACTTCCAATTATGAGTAACCTGAAAGAGAAGCAAGTTCTCTTAACCATTACTATCAACTGAATACCATACACAAGTATCTACATCTTCGATCACTTTGAAGAATCCCGATACTTGCAATACCTGGTTCTCTACTTTATCCATATACCTATAACTTCTTAAAATTCGGACGCTGTGTTTCCACGAAACACCTGTCTAAAAACTAGAGAAGTCATAAGTAAACCGAATATAGTACGAGGACCAACCCCTCTGTCCTGATGGACCCTGGATAACATACATTACTCTGTATAAGTCCCTTGAGTCTGATAACTCAATCCCTGTGTGTCGTAGGTTGAAAACTGTACTTATGGTTATGAAGAATTACACCGCTGTTCAATGCTCCTTACCTAATCATCCACTGATATAGGTAAATGTCGCAGACATAATTTCAAAAAGGTATGTCTCACTCTATGAAAATAGACGTACAGATATATCAATTTGAAATTGGTGCATAACAGTGGATATTCAAAACCAAATATTTACCATCCGGCAAACAACCCAGGTGACTTCCTCAAATATCACCGATTACAATGAATCACGATATAATGAGGAAGATCACCTAATTCCCAATAACTTACTCCGACTCATCATCTGTAAAACCATACAGATGTGAGAATCATACCTGGTAAATACATACCCTGGAGTAAGTATCTAATCGGGAAATCAATTTTCCTTTAACAGTATGCAGTGAAACTGAAACATTGAAATATTTCGATGGGGTATTCCGGTATTCCTAGTAATGCCTCTTCCATTATCCAGATTCACAACTGTAACCGTGTAATTCTTTGCCATCTCTCCAAATCCCTTTATATGTCTTTAGTCATTACCTTCTGTACACCCCTTTAGGCCAAATGGTTTTCTTCCTTCCCTACCGTTCGGCACCAGCCTATGGTTTGGAAGAAGACTATCCAATAAGCATAATGGGCGTACTGTCCTAATCCTAGGAGCACTCGCAATGCGAGAGAAGGTGAAGATAAAAGACAACCGAATAAACCTTATTCCTATTTCTCCTGAACCAGAATCCATCCCCGAACTGGAACAAGTTCCTTTCGAGTTCGTATATAACCATACGATGGAGTATCCAATAAACCGTGGATCTTCATAGTGATACGGAGTGTTATGGAGAAATACAAAGGTGATTTAGGATTGGCGAAGAAATACTTGGTTTGGTTGTGAATAGCAGTCACAATTTACTTTGCCCTCTTACTAATCCCTTGATATGTCTTTACTTAATACCTTATGTACACCATCGTTAGGCAAATTGGTTTTCTTCATTCCCTACTGGTCGGCACCTGCCTATGGTTTGGAAGAAGACTATCCAATTTGCGTAATATGTGTACTATCTCCTAAACCAAGGAGTACTCGCAACCTGAGAGAAGGTAAAAGGAAAAGACAACTGCATAGTCCTATCCGTTTTCTCCAGAACCGGAAACCATCCTCGAATAAATTCCTTCGAGTTCGTATATAACCATACGATGGTTTTGTCCAATGGAAGTGGACGTTCGTAGTAATACGGGGTGTCCTGGAGAAAATGGTAAAAGTAGGAGTGACAATGAGGTTTGCAACTCTAACAATCCAAAAGCCAGTGTTTAAGAAGGTTCGGTCAACTTGGTCACTGAGTCATAGTCTTAGGGTCGGGTCAATGGTCGCTGCCAAAGAGAGAGAGAAAAGAAACACTCAGCGTGCACTCTAACCTAGATCAGAATGGTTACCAATTTATCTAATCTGGAAACCTCCCACTGTACCGTCAAATTCTCCTGCAAACCTGAAAGAAGAATTAGTCGGGATCACCCGAGGAGTAAACCAACTCATCAGTGGGAATCGGGATCCAACTATCATTGCATGATAACGTGACGGAATCCGCTCACGTCATCACACTCCACAAGGTTTGCGCATATCTGGCAAGTTTCAGTTTCTTTAGAAACTCCCGATGTGGATTTTTGCCCCATGCTCTTATGACCTTGGCGTGAGGTCAAAATATCATAAGTCACATGTCAAGTTATGCCCATCATTATCCAGATTAATTTGAACCCACCCGTACATACCCTTGACGTAGGCCAAAATAGTAGTACGACTGTCCCAAACCAACGCATCTATCTATGCAACAGATAAATATCCGGCAGCTACCAATCACTATGCCTTGGCATGAGGTCAAAATACATAGCTTGAATACTACCGAATATTTAACCGAAATGATGGAGGGCTACGAATGGTTTCTGGCGAAAACCTTTTACGTAAAGAACTTGATATCGTTGAAGGAACTGGATAGCTTTTATGAAAATATAGTGACGAAAAACTTTGCTAAAGAGGTCACTCCCGGTGAAGGGATCTCGGCTCTTTCCCCGTAGAATGAGGTGCAGGATATTCCAACTGAATACCACGATGCAAAGCAAAAGTAATCGGCTATAGTGAAGTTATTGCCCTGACGCAAACTTCTGTCAAAGGGGTCACTCCCGGTGAAGGGATCTCGGCCCTTGCCTCGTCGAGTGAGGAGCAGGATATTCCAACTGAATACCACGATGCAAAAAAAAAGAGAACGTTCTTGCAATAACAGCTTTTTGAAAAGTTTTCCAACAACATCAGAATAGGTTTGTTTTTAACTTGCATTGATCCAAATCAACGCAGTCCCATCAATTGATCACACCAATAAAGAACGAAAATAATGATGTACGTATATGTTATCCGCATTCGCCACTGGGTCCCGTCATTACCCGTTAGGTTACTTAACTAACGACAGAGCGGGGACTGGACTAGCGCGGATGCAAAACATATACAACATCTACTAGTATATATATCAATATATAATATTTCGCTCAAGGCGTGATAAAATGCAACATCACAGAAATGTACAGCATTACAGAACAATACAGATATCTGGGATCCCCGGGTTTCACAGAGCCGCTACTGAAACCCGACGTTCCCCTGGTCGTGTGGATAGCCTGTGCAATGAAATCCTAGACCCCTACGGGCGCGGCAAGTTACCCGCCAAAACATGAAGCGAGGCAGCCCCCTTCAGCAACGTGAATGGACCACCCAACACTTCACGGAATCCGATAACTTGGGCACCCCTCCTGAGTCAGCCTGTACCCCCTACGAGTGCGGCGAATAGCCCGCCAATTCTAGAGTGAAGCCCCCTCCGTCTCAATGCCATGAGATGCGGGCTTGTTGCCCTCTAGAACCCGGCTATCCGTGCACCCCACCTTGGGGTAATCCTAATACAGAAAGTAAAATATACATACAACGGGTACATCGACCTCGACCCGGTCGTGCCCCAAAAGAATAATATACAATCAGGCAGTGACGGCAGTCCACATGTCGGACGCTCGCCCCGCAATATCAAATGTACATAATACAACAAAAACTGTACTAGCATTGCATCCAGGCTATCCCCCACGACCAATCCGCAACATCACAGCAATACACAGAACATCAACGTGAATGTCACGTTCGCAAATCCGTCTAACCGGGCTATAGCAGTTAGACAGGATTTACCGATCAAGTGACATTTACGGTCGCAGATATAATGTAAATACTGTGAACCAACAGGTTAAAAGTTTCGATCGATCAAATTTACCAAAGTGGGCCCCAACCATTACTGTAGTACATAAAGAAATTCTGGGCCCAAAATGAATATTCCAAAACCCCATTTCCAACCCAAAAGCCCACTGGAAAAAACTGGCACGATGATAACATATTACCGCCGCGGAACCGCGGCCAGAAGGGGGTTTTGGCCGCGGTTCCGCGGTCTTCCTAATGAATCATGGTGTCGAATTTTTACAGTAAGCTTAAAAGTCCTTGCACATACTTCTGCAATACACTGAAAAAAATTTTGAGCCAGAAAAAAATGGACAGAAAACTGATGCAATGAAAAACGCGGTTTTGGAACATTTGTTCGATCGAAGCTTTAAACATACTAGACCTAGCTAGAAAAGAGTAATGGCGAGGCTTTGATACCACTGTAAGTGCACGGCGACGCCCCGACCGTCAATCCGACGCCGGAATGCGGAAGCGATGCTTTTCTTTTAACTTTTAAAACCGGCACCACCGCGCACTATAAACCCGGATCGTGCCTTTAATCTAGTCCTAGCTATCTAGAGAGGGGGTAGAGAGATATATCGAGCGATCCGTGTCCTTCGGTCTTCTCGTCGTCGTCCCGATCTCCCCGCGGAATCTCCGGTCTCTACCTCGTCGCCGGAAGGGCACCACGTAGTCGGCTTCTTTTACGGGCTCCCACCTTTGGACCGAGGCAACTCGGGCACGAAGTTGGCGAGTCGACATGCCCAAGATTTGCTGTAGAATATAGTGTAGAAAACTATGTCTCATTTTGGGGTATTGGAAGTTGCCTTTGGTGGAGGAAATGAACTTAGACTTTTGGAGATGAAACTTGGGATTTTTGTGAAGCCAAAAGACCAAAAATCCCACTTGCAAAATTTGGACAGACCCTCCTCCTTGCTTAGCCGGCCAAATGAGGTAGGGAGAGAGTGAGTGAATGAGGGAGAGTCTCACAAGAATCAAGCAAGAGAGAGAGATCAAAAAGTTTATTATGAAAAGAAATGATCCCACACTCAACCAACCATCATCATTACTCCAAAGTCAAGCAATGATCATCAACCAAAACCAATACTCCATCAACTAATCATCAACAACCATGATGAAAAGAAGAAGAAGTCAAAGGAAGTCAAATGGTGGAGGAATTATCATGATACAACAATATGCGAAGACAACCCTCCAAAATGCTTATTTGCACAAATGCAAATAAGCCCTTCTCCACCAATCTTCAGCCAATGAAAGATACAAAGAAATATGGCTGAAACGGAAAACAAACTGGCAACTCCAATAAACTGATCCCGTAATAAATTACAGGAAAAGCCCGCTACTGTATATACATACCCGCATTTGTATTCCGACCGAAATACAAATGCAATGAGACAAAATCTACACTATCTAATACTAGGATCCGGCTTAAGCCAAAGCCCGCTAGTATTAACCGTCCGATCCTGATCCGTACAATACCGCACGTATCTGATCGAACCCTGCCATATCAACATACGGCCTCTACAGCGTTTCGTCCGAAACTTGAGTAACTGTGTGTGGTGGACTCTAAAGACTCGTCAATACAATGGCTGTGGATTTAACCACTAGCACGTCAGAGGTATTAGCCTATACGTAACGGGCTACCAACTATTGACCAAAATGGACGTCGATGAGCGAACTCATCCTGACACCCTACTGAGCCTGTCAGTGACAATATCCATACAGTCCGGTCCATTCGTCTATGAACATCGCATGGCGGGCCTAGGGGGTTGGTAAAAGTCAGACCCCCAAAAGCGGTACAAGTCGTGTCGGAGTGTAGCCCAGAACACCCTGAGATACTACTGGAATACCTACCAGTAAATCTCCTGCCATGGCCAAGGACTTCGTGTAATGGCTCTCCTAGACACAGCGCGACCTCACTCCCAATACCGGGAGAGACGAACCCCTGAAGATCCACTCACTGCCTCCATGTGGCTCGGGACTGTACCCAACTAAAACCTGTTTGCACGTCTCCTTTGAGCGTGATAGGGTAGTAATCAAAGTACAGTGGGAACTCATACGAGACAAATGACGATCCTCAGGTCGATGAACTAACCTGTACACATGTCACCAGGGAACTGCTATCTGACGTCAGGTATAAGACCAACTAGTATGTTCCCGGCGAGTCCTGTCCGGTGTACTCATAACCCAATGAGCACCAGTATACATCTTAGGTGGACCAACTGACACCAGTGGCTTGTTAGACCGGCTACCGCCCCTCGTCGGGGTCTCGACTGTATACACTACTCTACTCTGGAGTATCGATGCCCTGTCTCGAAACTCCCACGACTAGGGACCATTTAAGGATGTGCTTATAGACTACCAGCTCCCACGTATATGATCGCCCTCATACTGCTGGCTGTCAAGCAAGAATCCTAGGGGCTCTATCAACGCGCAATAGTGACCTGTAAGGTCACCTAAAGCAGTACACGATGATAAAGATAAACCAGATAGCATAATATCATCTTGAGTAAGACTGTCTTACCGGGATAGGTCCTCCCTCAATCATTGCAATCACGTGCCTGTGATCCAATAATTGACTCTGAGGGCACTATCTCCAACAAACAAACCATAGGCTGCTAGTCAAGTTCAACCCGTCATTTCCTGATTGAAGTAAACCCACCCGCACGAGCCTTGACAGAGGTTAACAAGGTCGCACGACTACCCTAAATCAATCATATCATATGTTTATACAGATAAGCACTAATCAGCTACCGCACACCACGCCTTGACAGAGGTCAACAAACGCAGCACGAATACTAAATACTACTTATCTGAAATGACGGAGGGCTACGAAAGGTTTTTAAGAAAACCCTTTGCGTAATGAACTCGATATTGTTGTAGAATCGAGTGATTTTAAATGGAGTGTTTTTTAGGCTTTTCTAGTTTTGCTAAAGGGGTCACTCCCGGTGAAGGGATCGTCGGCCCTTTACTCATCGAATAAGGTGCATGGTATATCATATATACCGCTGTGCAAAGCAAGAACTATAGAAGCAATCAAAAAACAAACCGAGTTTGTAGCATCTTCTAGTTTCACTAAAGAGTTCACTCCCGGTGAAGGGATCTCGGCTCTTTCCTTATCGAATAAGGTGCTGGATGTTCTACAAGGAACACCGCTATGCCAAGCAAAACTAGAGCTACCAGTTTTTGAAAATTCGATTCTACAACATCTTTTAGGTTTCTTTTTCTTTCATTAATCATATTAGTGAAGTCCCATCATTTAAATCACCTAAACATCACAGATAAATACAACGTACACTTATGTCATCCGATTCGCCTCGATGTCCCCTCGTGCACCGTTAGGTTAGGTAACTAACGACAGAGCGGGGCAGGGCTAGCGCGAGTGCAAAACATAAGTAACGTCTATATAATATATCATATATACTATATACAGTATCTATCACAACATATCAAATGATCACATCACAGATATCGCAGCAGAAGAAACATATATGAAATATTGGATATACTAGGACGTCCGTGTTTTCAATACGAGCCTGTATAAAACACGGATTCCACGGTCACGATGAATAGCCAAACCCACATCCCTAGACCCCTATGAGAGTGGCAAGCAACACTGCTAATTCTAGGGTTAGGAGACCCGGTCTCGACTCCTCGAGATGGTCTCCTACTCGACCCTAGAACCCGGTTACTTGTGCTCCCCGCCTTCGGTCTACCTAATGCGGAAAACTAAATAATATACAATGGTGACATCATCCTCAGCCCGGAAGTGCCCCAATAAAAGAATATTACATACAATGAATTTTACATGAATGAAAAAGAAAAAACTCTCATCTCACATAAAACCCCCGGCTATTCAGAACACGACTATCCAATATAACATATCACAGCAACACATAATATCTCATATCATCAACGTAAGCAAGCATGCATATCCCGATTGTCGTTGATGTATAGCAACGAAGCCGGCGATACACCACATACTATGCTTACGGTCACAGAAAAGAAAGTGTAAAACTACAATAGTTGGAATCCGCAACCTCCTTAGACATTGCATGCCTAACCAAATGAATTCCTTAGACATCTCATGCCTAACAATTATAAACCCCGCATTTTAGTCTCATTATCGAAAACTCTTTTCAATATCAAGTCGGGCAATTCAACAAGATTCCCGACATCCTGATCGAATGCTCGTCGCAAACATTAGTAGACGGCCGCACCCCCAGATGCCGTCGACGAAGTGCACTGAGGCGGAAAACCGCTGCCGCGAGCACCCAAACGGATGCTTTTGGCGACGGGGTTCTCCTACAGTCACTTGGTCGGGGCTATGGGGCGTGGCTATCTATTAAGTTTACCGGCGAGTTTCCGCATACGCTACGTGATTGCGACGGACTTTTGATCACATCAAAATTCCGTGGCAACCGATCAAATGAGACTAAAGCGCTATGTTTATAACATTCAAATCAGTTATCTCATAACTACTTGTGGATTCCAAATATTGTATCACATTCCAGATAAATAGAAAATGTTAAACTTTCCGATCGAACAATCAAACACCCAAGTTTTCCCGAAACAGCTCAACACATGAAATAAGTTTAAAAACATTCACTTCATGCCACAGTACCAACGGTCCAGCTGTAGAAGAGTCAAGCCAACGCCTCACATGTGGCACGCCGTACTGCCCCAAACCCTAAGGTTCATAGGGCAGTTCAAGACGGTCACATAATCGAGTTAAGGTTTGTTGTCTTCTAGAGGGTCCATCGCATTACTTGCACTACTTAGAACGTTCTCAAACTACGGAAAAATCCAACACTTGGAAATTTCCCGGCAGGGGAAAAATTGGGTATTTATATCCGGTCGAACTTTTTAACATGTTCTAAAATTATCCGGAATAACACAGACGAAGTTAAACTTTCCGACCGAAACATCGAGTCCCCAATACAACCCAGAAAGCTCAACTCTTGAGTAAAATTTAAAAATTCCCAGAAAACACAGCACTTGCAGAAAGACATTACTTTGTGACATTACTGTGCAAAATTTGATGAATGAAGTGACCGTACGGCCGCGGAACCGCCGCACAAGCCATGCTCATGCCGCGGAACCGCCGCACAAGCCATGCTCGTGCCGCGGTTCCACGGCGCCTTGATTGAATTAGGCACACGTTTTGCACAGTAACTCCTAAAAAAGCCTGCTGATTTTTCTGCATATTTTTAATTCACAAAAATCATAATTTTGAAAAAATTTACAGAAAAGGGTGTCCGATTAGGGTTTCGGGTTCGATCGGATTTCTAACTTCGTCTACTCTTCTCGTAAGGCTCTAGCTAGGCTGTGATACCACTGTAGGGTTCCTAGGCACACTCATGAGGTTCCATAAGGCATCAACCATGCCAAATTCAAAAATTTATGTGCCGAGAAACCCTAATGAAGATCGTTAACTAGAGGATAGGCGAAAAACAACCAAGCAAACTACTTTGCTACTAAGTTAAAGGGATTACAACCTTTGTAGATCCGGTCCTCCACATCATTAGCTCCGTGTAGACGTCCCCATCACTGCGATCATGAACTCCGGACTCTATAGAAGCTCCACGAGAAGAATGAACGTGCTTGCTACGTTGACTTCGAGGCCGAAGATGATCTACGTCGGGGAGACACTAACTCAAGCTATTCCTTCACTAGGTCATAAACTTTGTGAAGAGAACACACTCTACTACATGGCAAGTGGTAGAGGATGAATAAGTAGGAAGTGGTCTCACTTTAGAATTGATTTTCTCACTCTTTTGCTCAAGGCACCATTGGAGCTAGTAAGCTTTTGGATGGAGCTTGAAGATCAAGAAGAAGAAGAAGAAGGAATTATTCATCCAAAATGAAAACTTATCAAAATGAATTATTGCACCATGGTTGAGTTATGCCCTCATTCTTAACTCATGTAGATAATTAACCAAGGCTTTAGATTAAAGGTTAGGTTAAAGAATATCAAATGAAATGACAAAAGGGTGAACTTTGTCAAAGCTTCTCCAAGCTTCTTCAAGCTTGACAACTTTGACCAAGTTTAATCCTTTTGTTAAATCTTAAGATAAAACAATAACCCTAATCTTAAACCTAATCTTGGTATGAGTCTCATACACCCATCTTGTGTGTATCATCAAGCATGATACAAACATGTACACTTGCATATATCATATGTAAACAATGCGCACATACTAGTGAGAAAATAAATCATAAGTGAGCTAATACTAGTTAATGCAATGTAATATATCAAATATATAATTATGCATTAAATTATTAAATCAACTCTTGATTTAAAAATCCGGCTATAACCGACTAATATCAAAAGTAATAACTTATCGAATCAACACTTGATCCGATAACCCGGCTATATCGCATACAACCGATCAATGTTACAAATCATGAGAATAGAATACGGTATCTCATATCGTATTAATCTCGGTCCCGCACATATCACATATGTGCTCCTACTCCGTTTCGCTTGAGCCAGGAAACCCCTGTGTAGGACTCTAAAGACTCGTCAATACGCCGGCAGTAGGTGATAATCATATCAAACACCCACAAGCCGCAAGCGGTGTGCTAAACGTAAAGGCCACCCGGGTATTGAGCGATCAGAAGATCAACAAGCAAGCCCGCTAGTTCTCCTGTGAATCCAATCAGTAACACTACCGTACAGTCCGGTCTCGTCGTCTGATATGTCGCATATCTCGCCTAGGGGTGGTAAACGTCAGACCCCAGTAGCTCGATAAGTCGTATCGATATGAGGTCTATAACAGTTCGAGAAACTACTGGTAACACTTACCAGTAAATCTCAGCAACCCTGGCCAGGGATTTCCGGTTATAGCCAATCGAACACAGCACAACATCAACTCCCTATATCGGGAGAGACGAATCCCCTCCTATCGCTCATTGCCTCCATGTGATTCGGGACTGTACCCAAAAGCCACCGTTTTGCACGCCCTCTTGGACGTGGTAAGGTGGAAATCAAAGCACAGTGGGAATCACACAAGACTCTATGACGATCTCGGGTCAACAGACTACTCTGTACCAGTGTCACCGGAGAACTGCCATCTGACGTGAGGTATAATACCATCTGGGAGTTCTCGGTGAGTCCGTCCAGTGTACCCAGTCTCCACTGAGTACCCATACACCATCCTTGATGTCAAACACCGATGGATATGGGATCATCCATCGCCCATCATATGGGTCAAGATGCGTATACGCTAGTCTACTTTGGTGTATCGATGCCCTGTCTCGATACACCCTCGACTAGGAACAGTTATAGGATGTACTCGTAGACGACCGTGGCCCCACTAATATGATCTCATCATAGTCCCAGTAGTCGAGTACATATCCTAAGGGCTTTACCAACATGTAATAGAGAGATAATCAGTGTACACGTTAAGGTAAAGAGTAACCAGATAGCATACTATCATGTCGAGCAAGAAAGTCCTCCCTATATATGTCCAAGCATCCACTACAATATACATCGTATGTACAGTAATGGCCTCTAGGGCATACATATAACTAACAAGGTTTTAGTTGGGTACAGTCCCGAGTCACATGGAGGCAGTGAGCGACTGTTAGGGATTCGTCTCTTCCCGTATAGGGAGTCGATGTCGCACTGTGATCGGTTGGTTATTACCATAAGTCCCTGGCCATGGCTGATTGAGAATTACTGGGGACTGATCAGTAGATTCTCGGATGGTCTTGAGCTACGCCGGCACGACTTGTACGGTTGTTAGGGGTCTGACGTTCATCACCTCCCTAGACCATACATGCGATACTCTCAGACGAACAGTCCGGACTGCGCGGATATTGTCATGGACAGGCTCAGTAGGGGTTACGGACGAGTTCGCTCGTCGGCCTCCTTTTCGACACGTACCTGGGTTGTCGTTACGTACAGCTAGTGCCACTGACGGACTTGTGGTTAAACCCATTGCCAGCGTACTGTCGAGTCTTTAGAGTCCCACACAGAGGGTTTCCCTGGATCAGGCGAGACGATGTAGATGTTGTACAATCTTACGGCAGGGTTTCGATCGCATTCGTGTACTGGCTTCTCGAATGACGATCGGACGGATAATACTGGTTGGCTTTGGTTTAAGCCAGATACTAGTATTGTAGTATTGGATTATACTGATCTGAGTGTATCCGTGTTTTCGGAATACGGATACGGGTATGAAAATACGGAAAAGGGCATTCTTGTAAATTCACAAGGTTGACCTTCTAGAAGGAGACACCTCATTATAGTTTTTATTCTTTTTCATTAAAGGATTAATGAGGTGGAATTATGAGAGTTATGAAGTATGGGTTGAAAGCATGGCTATGGATTTATTTATTCACTTTGGAATTACTATTCAAGTAAGGTTGCATTTTATTTGATTAAAGAATTCCATGGTTGAATTATTGTGAAAAATACAAAGCTATTCTCATAACTCATTTTTCATTCATTCTCACAAATGCTTTCACGCTCCTAGGTTTTTCTTCTCTTCTTCTTCATGAAACTCATACACTTGCAAGTGTTGCAAATCAATGAGTTTTGAGATCAATTAATCCATTACACTCACTCTACATCTACTTAGTCTTCTCACTTAGCAAGTTTGATCACTAAGTTATCTCATGGAGGTTGGAGCTTGATCGTAGGCACCTCGGGTGGATCCATCTTTGACGCAAAGGAGACCGGCAACCGAACTCTTCCAAACCCTAGAAGAAGCCAAAGAAAGGAGATCAAGAACAAGGAGCTTGAACCAAGGAGCAAGGAGCAACTTGAAGACCCGAAGGACTAGACACGAGGGTATAACTTCTTAACTTAGTAGTTAGCACTCTCTTAGTTTAGTTTTGTTAGATAAGGCTTAATAAAGATCCTAAAGTGGAAAAAAGTTCATGATGCAAAGAAAAACTAGTTTCTTTTGATGTGAGAAAACCGTATTTAAAGTATTCCGCCTCCCCGCGACCCGTGGGGTGTGCATCATGGACTTACAAATATGTAGTAGTTGGGTACAGTCCCGAAGCACTTGGAGGCAGTGGCGGTTAGATAGGATTCATCTCTCCCGGTATGTAACGCCTTGAAATGTCGTTTTGATGTTTTCCTGAAATCGGTGAAAATTCGGTATTTTTCCGAAAACCGTCTTTTTGTTATTTTGCAGTTTAGGGCTAATTATACCTAAAATGGATAGTTAATTGTTTGTTTTTAGTAGCTAATGAGTTACTTATTAAATTTTGGTCATTTAAAAATTTTTCCCTATTTTTCAATTTTTTAATATTATTTTAAGCCGGTAAGAAAATACATTAAATTAGCGACAAATACAAATTTTTCCTGGCTAATTTTAATCCTTAAAATTATGTTAATTAAAATCTAGTTGTAACATAAATTTTTTGTATTTTATTTTGATTTTTAACTAATTTTTATTATAGGAAACGAAATTTATTGAATTTAAGCCTAAACTTGCAATTTTTGACTTGTAGGAGGTCTTTTTGCATAAAATTTCTTTTGTAAAACCCCTCTCTCTCTTCCCTCAGCCCTAGGAAAGCACCACCTTGATCAGGTCCAGAAATTTCTGGCCTCGCCTTGTTCTTTTTTTCATGTGTGGAAATGGTTTGTTTGAGAATTTATTTAAAATATAGTTTGTTGAAGTATGGTGCTTTGACTTTGGGGGAGTTGACTAGTGACCATTCCCACACCCCACACCACTTCCCCACTCCTTGTTCAGCCGAAAATTCTGCAGGAAATCCCCCCCCCCTTTCCTCTTCTCTTTCTCTCTCAAATTTGATCAAAATATTGCTCCAAAAATCAAAAGTTTAATCTCACAACTTAATTCCCATTCCCCATTCCTTTCGCCTTGGGTTTTATAGCTTGGATCTTGATACTTTGAGGCCATCAATTGATGCAAATTTATTCTTGCTAGATCTCTAGTTGAGGTATAATTTCTTGCTAATTAAATTCTTTTGATTTAGTTTCTTAAGTTAAATTGTTGTAGTGCTAATTTAGTGTTAGTTCTAATCTAGTTTTTTTTAGGTTATGGTTGAAAATTAAACTAGGGTTCTTGAAGCCATGTTAGTTAATTAAATTTTTTTGTAATTAATCTAGTTTTTACTTGACCAATTTATATGGTTACTTTGGTTAAGTGGCTTCATATTAAGCTAATCTATGTTAAACTTGTGTGAAATTTTCATTAAGTTTGCAAATTACCAAAATCAAGAAGAGGTTTGTGTATGGAATGTGGGTTTTGTAGCATGGTAAATAAGTTAAAATTGTGTTTTTGGTGGCTAACTAGTTGTGTGGATTTGATGGTTGTGTTGGACCGTGATAACTTTGTCTCTATTGTCGATGTTTGCACCAAATTACTTTTCTAGCTTACTAGTTTTTACTAAAATGTTGTTATGAATTAATTGCGATGTCTTGATGACATTTTTAGCGTATCCTATGACATTTAGGATGCGTGTGTGTGGATTTTTGAGTAGTCGGGTTTTAGTTTTGCTGGACGACCAAATCGGCGATTTTTGGCAGTTTTTACGATTTTCGCGTATGTTCCGCGCATCTTGTGCACGTTGTACCTAGCTTGTGAACATTAGTATTTTCGTTTGGGTTTTGCGTCAGTCTTGATATGTAACCTTATGTTTGGTATTGATGTAAATTCCAGGTTCGGTCGCGGAGACGTCAGACACGGCACGAAAGGGGAAAGTGGTGATTGGACACAGCTAGCTAGGGATTCCGGTGAGTAGATGTAACATCTACGGGGGACTATCGTTGGATGGCGAGAGCCGCCCGATAGTTTTAGTAACTTAAAAGATTCTTAGTGATGTTAGTAATTAGGGGTGTAATACTTATATGATTATTTGCTGCATCCATGCCTTATATTGACATACATATGCGAACCCATTTTATATGACACCTGCACCATTGCCAGGGTTTTTATATGCAGCACGAGCACTATTCATGCTTACACACACACCCTGGTAATTGCCATGCCACCACACTAGATAACCTATAATTTGAAACCTTTTAATAATTGATACTTAAACTTGTGCGATTGCCTTTAATTCCTTAAAATGAAATCGTAGGATTGCTATTCATGTGCATGTACCTCATCATATTATTTGTTCATGCCTAGTCTATTAATCATACATCGCAACTTGATTATTGATACCATATGCATTCATTACATTGACATATGCACTTATGAGGACTTCTTTAGATTTTATGATATTTCTGGATTTTGCGGGAAAGCCGCAATATTTCTAAACTTATTACTTTTTTTAAATATGTAAATTGCGGTTTTCTAGTGATGTAAGTGTCGTCCACCATGAGTTTGCTGTGGTTTTCGAGATCCGTGTCGAGGAGTGGAGGAACCGTCACGGGTACATGGTGGGCCCGGTATGGTACCCCGGGGCAAGATGAATGTGGGGTTGACGTTGAGCCTGGCAGGGGACGGATTACCTACCGGTGACTGTTTGGCACGGAGGATATCCAGAGGATACCGACCGTGGCCGCGAGATGATGAGATTTTGATATTGAGCTGGGTCAGCCGGATGGCTGAGGCCAGAGATACTATGACATGGATATATGAGAGTTGTGATAGTTTTGAGGTGTCGTTGCTGGACACAGGTTCTTGTTGATTCTATTGGTATTGTGCTGGTATTTCAAAAGAGATTCTTAAAGGGAAAAAGATGATTTCTTATACTTACATATGCGGATCACGAGTATATTTATATTGCATACATACTTGCTAGTATAGTCATATGGCATACATACCTGCTATTATATCCTGCCATACCTGTATTATAGATGCTAGGATGCTTGTGTGCATACTTGCGATAGCCTGTGTAGATGTTATTTATTACTCACGAGTTGGCAACTCACCCCCGTTGTGCCACAGTCTTTTGCAGGTCCGCTCCGTCAGTTCAGTAGCGGCGGGCGCACTTGTTCTTTTGCCTCCTTTGCCTGGACTCGAGGTTTTGCTCTTAGGTGGGTTATATCATTATTTTTGTACCACCTTGTATATTCTTTGTATCTAGTGCACTCCATCTACGGTATCTACCAGTATTATTGTATATTGACCTAGAGATGAGACTGTAAGGTTTGTGGACTTTTATGCTGTATTTTGGGGTCGAGCTCACTTGAGTCGACATGCTGTTTTTCTTATGTTTCATTATGATTATTTTGCATGTTGTTATTTTATATTGCGTGGGATTTGTGACCGCCTTGTGGCGAAGAGCTAGCTCCCGCTTGGGGATGCCATATTTGTTGGATTCATATATATTCTTGTTGTACCCATTTTGGGGGCCAGTATTTACAAAGGAGACTCTGCCGAAATTTTCGGAAAAATTTGTATTGTTTTTAAAAAGGTTTTTATATGACTTATTTGATAAACTCGCTTTCAATGGATTGGTTTTCCTTCATTCTTTTACTTAATTGGTTTTGGTTTCTGGGCTTTGGCTTACTTATTTTACGGACGTCTTGAGACGTTTCGTAACTTAAGTGCCAGTCACGTTCCGTACCCTGCGGGTCGTGACAAAGTTGGTATCAGAGCGATAGGTTTTACCTTTTTGAGTGTAGGATGACCCTTGGTAGATGGAGTATGTGACTTAAGTAGGGTAACGTAGCGTGTGTATGTCCGCGGCATACTTGCGATACGGTACTCCGCCAAAGTGACTGTAGGATATACTTGCTTGAAATTCCTTCTTCAATTCCGTGTATCCTATGATTCTACTGCACCATTCTTCTTGTCCTGTTCCTGTACCAGTCACTATGCCGCCGAAGGCTACAAGGGCACAGAGGGCTGCCGCCCGAGACGAGATTCGAGCTGGCTCGTCCGAGACTAGGACTGAGCAGGGTGGTATGCCTACGCTGCAGGGACAGACCGATCCACCTTCCCCAGGCCGTATGGATAGGCTCGAGACTGGTATGGAGGAGTTGCGACAGATGATGGGAGGCATGCAGGAGCTACGTCAGATGGTAGGATCCCTAGTTGCAGCCAGTCGTACACCGAGGCCGGATGACACACCTACTACATCCCAGACTGCTATGATACCTGCTCCTACTACTACCGCCATGACCATCCCGGTTTCACTACAGGATTTCATGAGGCTAAGACCTCCAGTATTCACCGGCACCGAGGCAGCGGAGGACCCACAGACGTTCCTTGACAATTTAGCCAGGATCTGTCGTTCGCTGAGATGTTCAGATGATCGATGGGTAGAGCTTGCGAGTTTCCGACTAGAGGGTCTCGCGCAGACATGGTGGGAGTCAGTCTTGAGTGGTCGAGCTACAGGTCTACCGCCTATGACGTGGGCCGAGTTTACAGCGGTCTTTCTAGCTCGTTTCCTCCCAGAGAGCGTTCGTGACGCCAGAGCTCGTAGCTTCGAGGCCTTAGTCAAGACACCTGGGATGACGGTGTCTGAGTATGACATCCAGTTTACACAGTTATCCCGATATGCTCCGTATTTGGTGGATACCGAAGAGAAGATGATGAAGAGGTTCGTACAGGGACTTGATGCCCAGCTATATCTTGCCATTGGCGCCCAGCACTACGACACTTATTCAGCTGCTATGGATACGACATTACGGATGGAGGCACGCATATCACAGACTTCAGCCGTTTCTGGGCCGAAGAGGATTCGCACCGATGTACCGTCTCAGAGGCAGCGCGCCAGATTCTTTCCGAGAGATAGGCCTGGCAGAGGATTTGGACGGGGACAGTTGTATGGTTCTTATCCCCAGGGACAGCAGCCGTCGCCAGGGTGTTTTGGGTGCGGGAGTCCGCATCATCTTGTCAGAGACTGTCCGGCGAGACGACAGGGAGCAGCGACAGTTCCGCATGTGACCCTACCACCATCACCACCCCCTCCTCAAAGAGCCCTACTTCCTACCACCGGCGATGCTCCACGCCAGTTAGGTGCACCCAGAGGCCGTGGACGCGGTGGTCCTGTTCAGAGAGGACGAGGAGGCAGAGGCCGAGGTCGAGGTCAGCCCTCTATCGGTGGAGGACAGGCCTGAGTTTTTGCTTTGACACCACAGGATGCGCAGGCATCCAATGCCGTTGTGACATGTACCTTGCCAGTTTGTTCTTTCGACGCATGGGTATTATTTGACCCAGGTTCTACACTTTCGTACGTCTCTACACACTTTGCACCGGTGTTGGGCCGTGAGTCGTCGTCGTTAGATCATCCGCTTGTTGTTGTTACTCCGGTAGGCGAGTCGTTTGTCGCTCGTTTTGTATTTCGATTGTGTTCCGTTCGTATCGGGGAGAGGGATTCATCAGTTGATTTGATTCTCCTCGATATGTTGGACTTTAATGTGCTTATGGGCATGGATTGGCTAGCCACTTGTTATGCTTCGGTGGACTGCTGTGAGAAGGCAGTCATATTTAGCTTTCCGGGAGAGCCAGTCCTTGTTATTCAGGGAGACCGCAGTGTCACCCTTCCCAGCTTAATTTCGTCTCTTCGCGCTGGTCAGCTCTTGCGGAAGGGATGTCAGGGATTTTTAGCGTATATTTGTGATACTCGAGCTGCAGAGGTTCCGTTGGACCGGGTCCCGGTTGTTTGTGAGTTCCCTGATGTTTTCCCTGATGAGCTACCTGGGCTACCACCTGAGCGCGACGTTGAGTTCTGCATTGATTTGATTCCCGGCACGGGGCCTATTTCTATACCGCCTTATCGGATGGTCCCGGCAGAGCTTAGAGAGCTGAAGGATCAGTTGCAGGATTTATTAGATATGGGCTTATTCGACCGAGTGTTTCTCCGTGGGGTGCTCCGGTCCTGTTTGTCAAGAAGAAGGACGGAAGTTTGCGCTTATGTATCGACTATCGCCAGCTGAACAAGGTTACCGTGCGGAACAGATATCCGTTGCCACGCATTGACGATTTTTTCGACCAGCTTCAGGGGGCAGGATATTTCTCGAGGATCGATTTGCGATCAGGATACCATCAGCTACGAGTTCGACAGGAGGATATACCGAGGACAGCTTTCCGCACGCGCTATGGCCACTACGAGTTTTTGGTGATGTCGTTCGGACTCACCAACGCCCGAGCAGCATTCATGGATTTGATGAACCGTACATTCAGGCCGTATTTTGACTTGTTCATCATCGTGTTTATCGACGATATCTTGGTGTACTCCCGGGGCAGAGAGGAGCACGAGCAGCACTTGAGGATTACGTTACAGACTCTGAGGGAGCACCAGCTGTTCGCAAAGTTCTCCAAGTGTGCATTCTGGCTGGACAGCGTCGGATTCTTGGGTCACGTGGTTACGAGAGACGGTATTTGTGTGGACCCGAAGAAGATTGAGGCTGTTCAGCAGTGGCCCGACCTACATCGGTTACTGAGATCCGTAGTTTTCTAGGCCTGGCAGGCTACTACAGGCGTTTTGTTCAGGACTTCTCCCGTATAGCTGCACCTTTGACCGGTTTGACCCGGAAGGGAGTTCCTTTCGTTTGGACGGAGGAGTGCGAGCACAGTTTTCAGCAGCTACGGACTCGTTTGACTACGGCGCCGGTATTATCTTTGCCTTCGGGATCAGGCGGATTTGTGGTCTACTGTGATGCTTCGCGAGTGGGATTAGGATGCGTATTGATGCAGCATGACAGGGTGATCGCGTATGCTTCGCGACAGTTGAAGAAGCATGAACAGAACTACCCCACTCATGATTTGGAGATGGCTGCAGTGGTCTTTGCATTGAAGATTTGGCGACATTACCTACGGCGAGTCGTGCCAAATATTCACAGACCACAAGAGCTTAAAATACATATTTCAGCAGCGAGACCTGAACCTCAGACAGCGTCGTTGGATGGAGTTGGTGAAAGACTACGACTGCGAGATCTTATATCACCCAGGCAAGGCGAATGTGGTGGCAGATGCGTTGAGTAGGAAGCCCGGGGGTAGTCCATCCTTTTTGCGCGCAGTGCAGAGGCAGTCGTCAGCAGATTGGCAGATGTTATGCGACAGCCGGGTTGAGTTCGAGTTCACTCAGACAGGGGGGCAGCTCGCGCATGTTCGTGCACGCCCACAGTTGCTTGACCTTATATATGAGGCACAACGCAGTGACGACCGTTGCTCAGAGATCATAGCACAGATGGGTCAGGGAAGATTTTCCGAGTTCGTGATTGATGATCAGGGGATTTTACGATATGGATCTAGACTGTGCGTACCAGATGCTGATGGATTGCGGCGCGACATTCTTGAGGAGGCACACCGATCAGTGTATAGTGTCCACCCCGGTTCCACCAAGATGTACCATGATATGAGAGAGACCTACTGGTGGGACGGGATGAAGAGGGACATTGCGGAGTTTGTATCGAGATGCCTGACTTGTCAGCAAGTCAAGGCCGAGCACCAGAGGCCCACAGGAGAGCTACAGCCGTTACCCATTCCGGAGTGGAAATGGGAGCTGATTTCGATGGATTTCGTTGTGGGTCTACCCAGGACCAGTCGAGGGTATGACTCCATCTGGGTGATCGTAGATCGATTGACGAAAGAGGCTCACTTCCTGCCAGTGAAGACGACTTTCAGCTTCGCTCAGTATGCCCAGCTTTACATCGACGAGATCGTGCGGTTGCATGGCGTACCGACTTGTATCGTGTCAGATCGAGGCACCCAGTTCACCAGCCGACTTTGGCAGAGCATTCAAGAGGCTTTGGTCACTCATTTGAGCTTCAGCACAGCGTTTCATCCGCAGACCGACGGCCAGTCAGAGCGGACTATTCAGACTCTCCAGGACATGCTCAGAGCGTGCGTTTTAGACTTCGGCGGTAGCTGGGATCGTCATTTACCGTTAATGGAGTTCTCCTACAACAACAGCTTCCAGGATACTATTCAGATGGCACCTTTCGAGGCATTGTATGGGAGGAGATGCAGATCGCCCGTCTGTTGGACAGAGCTCAGCGAGAGCAGCATTTTGGGGCCGCAGCTTGTTGAGGAGACGACAGCGAAGATACAGTTGATTCGAGACCGGATGAGGGCAGCTCAGAGCAGGCAGAAATCGTATGCAGACAGGCGCCGTCGCAGATTAGAGTTCGCAGTTGGCGACCATGTTTTTCTGAGAGTCTCTCCGATGAAGGGCGTGATGTGTTTTGGGAGAAAGGGGAAGCTTAGCCCTAGATTCGTAGGTCCCTTCGAGATCCTCGAGCGTGTCGGCGCAGTTGCATATCGTTTGGCTCTTCCTCCCAGCTTTCCCGATGTTCACCCCGTCTTCCATGTTTCGATGCTCCGCAAGTACCTTCACGACCCTTCGCATGCGATTCAGCACCCGACAGTCCAGCTTGAGCGCGACCTTTCTTTTGCAGAGCAGCCGGTGGCCATCCTGGATCGGCAGGTAAAGAAGTTGAGATCGAGAGTTATACCGACCGTTAAGGTCCTTTGGCGTAGCCCGAACAGCGAGGAGGTTACCTGGGAGACCGAGAGCGAGATGAGGAAGAAGTATCCCCATCTCTTTGAAGGTACGCGTAGTTATTTTTAAATTTAGGGACCGAATTTCTTAAAGGGGGAAGATTGTAACGCCTTGAAATGTCGTTTTGATGTTTTCCTGAAATCGGTGAAAATTCGGTATTTTTCCGAAAACCGTCTTTTTGTTATTTTGCAGTTTAGGGCTAATTATACCTAAAATGGATAGGTAATTGCTTGTTTTTAGTAGCTAATGAGTTACTTATTAAATTTTGGTCATTTAAAAAATTTTCCCTATTTTTCAATTTTTTAATATTATTTTAAGCCGGTAAGAAAATACATTAAATTAGCGATAAATACAAATTTTTCCGGGCTAATTTTAATCTTTAAAATTATGTTAATTAAAATCTAGTTGTAACATAAATTTTTAGTATTTTATTTTGATTTTTAACTAATTTTTATTATAGGAAACGAAATTTATTGAATTTAAGCCTAAACTTGCAATTTTTGACTTGTAGGAGGTCTTTTTGCATAAAATTTCTTTTGTAAAACCTCTCTCTCTTCCCTCAGCCCTAGGACAGCCCCATCTTGATCAGGTCCAGAAATTTCTGGCCTCACCTTGTTATTTTTTTCATGTGTGGAAATGGTTTGTTTGAGAATTTATTTAAAATATAGTTTGTTGAAGTATGGTGCTTTGACTTTGGGGGAGTTGACTAGTGATCATTCCCACACCCCACACCACTTCCCCACTCCTTGTTCAGCCGAAAATTCTGCAGGAAATCCCCCCCCTTTCCTCTTCTCTTTCTCTCTCAAATTTCATCAAAATATTGCTACAAAAATCAAAAGTATAATCTCACAACTTATTTCCCATTCCCCATTCCTTTCACCTTGGGTTTTATAGCTTGGATCTTGATGCTTTGAGGCCATCAATTGATGCAAATTTATTCTTGCTAGATCTCTAGTTGAGGTATAATTTCTTGCTAATTAAATTCTTTTGATTTAGTTTCTTAAGTTAAATTGTTGTAGTGTTAATTTAGTGTTAGTTCTAATCTAGTTTTTTTTAGGTTATGGTTGAAAATTAAACTAGGGTTCTTGAAGCCATGTTAGTTAATTAAATTTTTTTGTAATTAATCTAGTTGTTACTTGACCAATCTATATGGTTACTTTGCTTAAGTGGCTTCATATTAAGCTAATCTATGTTAAACTTGTGTGAAATTTTCATTAAGTTTGCAAATTACCAAAATCAAGAAGAGGTTTGTGTATGGAATGTGGGTTTTGTAGCTTGGTAAATAAGTTAAAATTGTGTTTTTGGTGGCTAACTAGTTGTGTGGATTGGATGGTTGTGTTGGACCGTGATAACTTTGTCGCTATTGTCGATGTTTGCACCAAATTGCTTTTCTAGCTTACTAGTTTTTACTAAAATGTTGTGATGAATTAATTGCGATGTCTTGATGACATTTTTAGCGTATCCTATGACATTTAGGATGCGTGTGTGTGGATTTTTGAGTAGTCGGGTTTTAGTTTTTCCAGGCGACCAAATCGGCGATTTTTGGCAGTTTTTGCGATTTTCGCGTATGTTCCGCGCATCTTGTGCACGTTGTACCTAGCTTGTGAACATTAGTATTTTCGTTTGGGTTTTGCGTCAGTCTTGATATGTAACCTTATGTTTGGTATTGATGTAAATTCCAGGTTCGGTCGCGGAGACGTCAGACGCGGCACGAAAGGGGAAAGCGGTGATTGGACACAGCTAGCTAGGGATTCCGGTGAGTAGATGTAACATCTACGGGGGACTATCGTTGGATGGCGCGAGCCGCCCGATAGTTTTAGTAACGTAAAAGATTCTTAGTGATGTTAGTAATTAGGGGTGTAATACTTATATTATTATTTGCTGCATCCATGCCTTATATTGACATACATATGCAAACTCATTTTATATGACACCTGCACCATTGCCAGGGTTTTTATATGCAGCACGAGCACTATTCATGCTTACACACACACCCTGGTAATTGCCATGCCACCACACTAGATAACCTATAATTTGAAACCTTTTACTAATTGATACTTAAACTTGTGCGATTGCCTTTAATTCCTTAAAATGAAATCGTAGGATTGCTATTCATGTGCATGTACCTCATCATATTATTTGTTCATGCCTAGTCTATTAATCATACATCGCAACTTGATTATTGATACCATATGCATTCATTATCATTGACATATGCACTTATGAGGACTTCTTGAGATTTTATGATATTTCTGGATTTTGCGGGAAAGCCGCAATATTTCTAAACTTATTACTTTTTTTAAATATGTAAATTGCGGTTTTCTAGTGATGTAAGTGTCGTCCACCATGAGTTTGCTGTGGTTTTCGAGATCCGTGTCGAGGAGTTGAGGAACCGTCACGGGTACATGGTGGGCCCGGTATGGTACCCCGGGGCAAGATGAATGTGGTGTTGACGTTGAGCCTGGCAGGGGACGGATTACCTACTGGTGACTATTTGGCACGGCGGATATCCAGAGGATACCGACCGTGGCCGCGAGATGATGAGATTTTGATATTGAGCTGGGTCAGCCGGATGGCTGAGGCCAGAGATACTATGACATGGATATATGAGAGTTGTGATAGTTTTGAGGTGTCGTTGCTGGACACAGGTTCTTGTTGATTCTATTGGTATTGTGCTGGTATTTCAAAAGAGATTCTTAAAGGGAAAAAGATGATTTCTTATACTTACATATGCGGATCACGAGTATATTTATATTGCATACATACTTGCTAGTATAGTCATATCGCATACATACCTGCTATTATATCCTGCGATACCTGTATTATAGATGCTAGGATGATTGTGTGCATACTTGCGATAGCCTGTGTAGATATTATTTATTACTCACGAGTTGGCAACTCACCCCCGTTGTGCCACAGTCTTTTGCAGGTCCGCTCCGTCAGTTCAGTAGCGGCGGGCGCACTTGTTCTTTTGCCTCCTTTGCCTCCTTTGCCTGGACTCGAGGTTTTGCTCTAAGGTGGGTTATATCATTATTTTTGTACCACCTTGTATATTCTTTGTATCTAGTGCACTCCATCTACTATATCTACCAGTATTATTGTATATTGTCCTAGAGATGAGACTGTGAGGTTTGTGGACTTTTATGCTGTATTTTGGGGTCGAGCTCACTTGAGTCGACATGCTGTTTTTCTTATGCTTCATTATGATTATTTTGCATGTTGTCATTTTATATTGCGTGGGATTTGTGACCGCCTTATGGCGAAGAGCTAGCTCCCGCTTGGGGATGCCATATTTGTTGGATTCATATATATTCTTGTTGTACCCATTTTGGGGGCCAGTATTTATAAAGGAGACTCTGCCGAAATTTTCGGAAAAATTTGTATTGTTTTTAAAAAGGTTTTTATATGACTTATTTGATAAACTCGCTTTCAATGGATTGGTTTTCCTTCATTCTTTTGCTTATTTGGTTTTGGTTTCTGGGCTTTGGCTTACTTATTTTACGGACGTCTTGAGACGTTTCGTAACTTAAGTGCCAGTCACGTTCCGTACCCTGCGGGTCGTGACACGGTATTGGGGGTTGGTATCACGCTGTGTTTGGAGAGCCATTACACAAAGTCCCTGGTCATGGCAAGTGAGATTTACTGGTAGGTATTCCAGTAGTTTCTCAGGGTGTTCTGGGATACACTCCGACACGACCAATACCGCTATTAGGGGTCTGACATTTGCCACCCCCTAGATCCGATATGCGATACTCTTAGACGAACAGACCGGACTCTACGGAGATTTTCACAGATAGGCTCAGTATGAGTTTGGATGAGCTTGCTCGTCGACCTTCTTATCGACAGATACCTGGGTAGCCGTTATGCAAAGCTAGTGTGGAGTAACTAGGCACTCTCACAAGGGTCTACAAGGCATCAACCATGCCCGATTTAAAATTTAGATGTGCCGAACAACCCTAACCAATATATTTAAACTAGAGATTAGGGGAAACAAAGCATGTAAACAAATTTACATTTAAGAGAAAAGGATTACAGCCTTTGTAGTCCGGTCCTTCACTTCTAAAGCTCCATGTTGAGGTCCCTTCGCTGCGATCATCGAGTACCCGGACTCTAGAGAGGCTCCACGAAGAGAAAGATGCAAGCTTGCTTCCGATCTTCGATAACTAAGATGATCTATCTTGAAGAAACTTTAACTCAAGTTCTCACTCACTAATGAAGTGAACACCCTAATCTAAATGGCTAGGATAGATTAGGATGATGAAGTAGTATTTTAGCACTCATTTTGATTCTTAATCTCACTCAAAATCATCACTAATGAAAAAGCTAGAAAGCTTTTCCATTGAAAAGGAGAAGGAAGAAGAAGCACCATTTCTTTTGTGATGAATAATGAATAACTTAAGTGTGAGGTTAGAAATGCAACCATGGTATATGTAACCCTTGTAGAGATTTAACTAAGGTTAAAGGGTTGGGTTGGGTTAAGAAAATATCTTGCAAAATATCATAACAAATATCTTTGCAAGAAACAAAAGCAAAGCTTCTAGAAACTTCTAGAAAAGATTAACCCAAATCAAACCTTAACCATGTTTAATCTCCATTAAACATGTTGCATTAATAACCCTAACATGTTACATTATTATATATCATATATAAAATATTTATTGTAACAAAATAAAATTATACAATTAACATATATCGCATATATATCAATGTATTACCCGAGTGAGAAAAAGAATCTTTTAGTGAGCTTATATTAGTTAATGTAATTTAATATATCAAATATATAATTATACATTAAATTATCGAATCAACACTTGATCCGATAATCCGGCTATTTCATAAATAACTGATTAATATAAACTGTATTAGTTCATCGTATCAACACTTGATCCGATGACCCGGCTATATCTCATATACCCGGCCGATATCTCATATCGTGAGAATCTAATACGGTATCACGTAAATGTATTGTTCTCGGTCCCGCACATATCATATATGTGCTCCTACTCCGTTTTGCCTGAGTCAAGAAACCTCTGTGTAGGACTCTAAAGAATCGTCAATACGCCGGCAGTAGGTGATGATCATATCAAACACCCACAAGCTGCAAGTGGTCAGCTAAATGTAACAGTCACCCAGGTATTGAGCAATCAGAAGATCAACAAGCAAGACTGTACATTCTCTTGCGAATCCAATCAGTAACACTCCCGTACAGTCCGGTCTCTTCGTCTGATATGTCGCATATCTCGCCTAGGGTGGTAAACGTCAGACCCCAGTAGCTTGATAAGTCGTGTCGATATGTGGTCTATAACAGTTCGAGAAACTACAAATAACACTTACCAGTAAATCTCAGCAACCCTGGCCAGGGATTTCCAGTTATAGCCAATCGAACACAGTGCAACATACACTCCCAACACCGGGAGAGACGAATCCCCTCCTATCGCTCATTGCCTCCATATGATTCGGGACTGTACCCAAAAGCCACCTTTTTGCAGGCCCTCTTGGATGTGGTATGATGGAAATCAAAGCACAGTGGGAATCACACAAGACTCTATGACGATCTCGGGTCTACAGACTACTCTGTACCAGTGTCACCAGAGAACAACCATCTGACGTGAGGTATAATACCATCTGGGAGTTCTCAGCGAGTCCGTCCAGTGTACCCAGTCTCCACTGAGCACCCGTATACCTTCTTTGATGTCAAACACAAATGGATATGGGATCATCCATCGCCCATCATATGGGTCAAGAAGCGTATACGCTAGTATACTCTGGAGTATCGATGCCCTGTCTCGGTACTCCTACGACTAGGAACATTTGAAGGATGTAGTTGGCGACTACACTGTCCTCACTAATATGATACGCATCATAGTCCTGGTACTCAAGTACTCATCCTAAGGGCTTTATCAACATGTAACATAGAGAAAATCAGAGTACATGTTAAGATAAAGAGAAACAAGATAGCGTACTATCATGTCGAGCAAGAAAGTCCTCCCTATATATGTCCAAGCATCCACTACAATATACATCGTATGTACAGTAATGGCCTCTAGGGCATACATATAACTAACAATCTCCCACTTGCACTAGGGCTATCTGTTGTGGTATCGCATACCCAACAATTAGCTGTGGTTGAAGTATCTCATACTCAACCTTCCAATAAAAGTCTCTACTGGGAAAAATGCCTTTGTGAGTGAATCCGCGCTGGTGTCCTCTGTGTTTACTCTCCTAACCTCAATCTCCCTGGAGATCAACCATCTCCATGATCAGGTGATACTGCCTAAGAATTATATCTGGATTTCTGATGGGACGGGGGTTCCTTGGCATAAGCCACAACTCCATTGTCACACAATGGTAGGAACGAAGTTCATCTCATGAACTTATATGTATCCAGACTGCCTCTTTGGTAGCATCCTTGGTAACGATGTATCTTGCCTTTAATCGTCTAGTAAGTCACGGTATCTAGCTTGGAACTCTTCCAACATACTGTCCCTCCACTGAGGGTAAAGACAAAGCCTACGACTGACATTCAGTCGTCGTTATCACCCTGGAACCTTTCCAGTGATTCTTTCCAGGATCGATTGATACCATCTCACTACAACTAGTGAGAATCCTAACATCCAATTAGATCTATCTCATAGAACCATAATCCAGGATTTAGGAGGTATCACCTTAATCCTATATGGAGAATCCTTGTGATAAGCGGAGATTGACCGAGCATAGCATAGGAAACTCCTTTCCTATCAAGAGTATATCATCCACGTACTCTACGAGGATCACCACCATACTCCCTACGACCTTTTTGTATATACAAGGTTCATCTACCATTTTGATGAAGTCAAACTCTTTGACTACCACATCAAAACAGTCGTTCCAACTCCGCGATGCCTGATTTATCACATAAAACAATTTGCACACGTTTCCGCTGCTCCCACAGTCTACGAAGCCCTCTGGCTGTGTACTTATAGACGCTCTCTTCCAAATCATCATTTAGAAAACCAGTCATGACACCCAACCACCAGATATCGTAGTCATGGTATGTAGCCGTGGCAAGTAGGATCTGGATGGACTTAAGCATAACTTTGAAAGTCTCAACTTTTCCATGTACACTAAGTAATCTTCTCAAGATATACTTGCTCCTGATAGGGATTTAACCCTTCAGGTAAAGCAACCAAAGTCCATACTTTGTTGGTGTATAAGGATTTCCTCTCATATCTTTAAGCATCCTGCCATTCTTACAGAGTCCCCACTCCTGATGGCCTGCTCGAAACTAGTTGGGTCATCATCTCATGATGCAATCCTCTCTCCCACTTTCATAGAGAAACTGAAGTATCTCTCAGGTGGGTGAGGAACCCTACTAGATCGGCGGAGAGGCCGAGGTTCGTTGGAAACTATTGAATCCTTTGGTTCTACCGAATCATCAGCTGCAGTTTGTATAGCTGGAACTCTTTCCAGTTCTACCTCATGACCAATAATTTCTTCACAAGAAATTCCCTTTAACAAAGTTGGCATGCTGAGAAACAAAACATCTTTTGTTCCTCGGTTTGGTAGAAGATATTCCCTTGCGAATGCTTGGGATATCCAACAAACATCCACAGAACTGACTTTTCCTCGAGCTTGTCCGGATTTTGCTTTTGACATAGGCCGGACAACCCCAAATCTTAACTTGCTTAAGATATGGGCTCTTCCCATTCCATATCACATATGAAGTGGTAGGCATCTGATTTGATTGGAACCCTATTCAAATAGGTATGCAGCTTCTCAAGTGCATAACTCCCAAAAAGAAAAAGAAAACTCAGTAGTACTCATCATAGAGCGCACCATATCAAATAGGGTGTATCTGCTCCATCCCGATACACCGACGTGCTGTGGTGTATACGGAGGAGTAATGCTGAGAGAGAATCTCATTCTCCTTTAGAATAGTCCAGGAATTCCGTGCTCAAGTATTCTCCTCCTTGATCTCATCAAAGGACATAATACTTATACCCGTTTTGGTTCTCTACTTCTAACTCATATTCATTGAATTTCTCAAAAGGTTCCGACTTGTGTTTCAATAGGAACATATGTCCGAATCTTGAGAGATAAACAGTGAATGTAATGAAGTATAAAGAACCGGTCTTGGCATGTGTAGACAGGGGACCTTACATACATCATCATGTATCAATCCCAAGAGTTCACTAACTCTTTATCTGTTTCCAATAAATGGAGTTGTGGTCATCTTATCTTTGTGACATGACTGGCAAGTTTTACAAGATGTAAATCCAAACTAATTTGAATATGCATCTTTATGTAATTTCAGCTAGTCGGGTCGCATTGATATGACTTAGTCTACAATGCCTCAAGAAGGATTCGTTCATTTCTGAACTCTTCCTCTTGTGTGTGTTCCGTATGTTAAGAACTGTGGTTTGATTTAGAACATTTATACTTTTAGATAACGTGCCTGAACCGATCAACTCTTGATATAGGAAATGTTCAAAACATTATCCAACAAAACAAAATTATATTCTTCTTCATTAAATAAAGAGACTGATATGATGTTGTATATCAGGTTCGGTATCTGATAACATTCGTTCAGAATCAATGTATTCTGGTAATACAGGGTGATAACTGCCAACAGACTTGGCTGCAACACTTGCACTGTTTCCAATTCTTGAAACTTATCACCCGTTCTCAGTTCTCTACCTATCTGTAGCCCATGTAACAAATTACATTTGTGGGATCCTGATCCGGTATCTCATACTCAGGACGTAAAGGATACTGAGAAACAGTTCTCGGTAATGAACACACCCGAAGAAGATGTATCGGCATGCACTTTCTTCATTTGGGTGGCACGGGAATTCTGGTAATCCCCAATTTCCTGCTCGGTCTTATAACAATTATAAGTTGGAGCGGGACCAACGTTCCTTAGCGCAGTATTACAAGCAGGTTCGGTCAATACATCCGTATTATTATCTTGATTAAGGCGTGACAAGTCGCAACCAGGAGAGAGAGAGAAGAAAACACTCAACGTGCGCTTTTACAAGATTAGATTGGTTATCATTTATCTAATCAGGATGTCTCCTATTGTTTTAGTCAAATCTTCCTTTAAACCCTAAAAGGAAAGACTGGCCGGGATTAATTACACTCAACAAGTTCGCCAATCTTTCAGCCAGGCCAGTGCCGGTACTTTGAGGGAGGTTCCCCGTGCTTTCGCACGGACCTAATTAAAATAAACCTCGTTTTCCCAGGGGCGTAACCCCGTTAACTCCTTTCTAGACACCTACTTGATCGGCTAATTATAATGTGTAAAACTCTCCCAGGAGTAACTCATACTCGCAGCGGGTATCGGGATCCAACTATCTCATAGAAGGTATGCAATCTCATTGCAAATTTCAACACTTGAAATTCCCAATAATATTTTACCCCTAGCAACTTATGACCTTGGCTAAGGTCAACAAATCATAAGTGCTAGCCACGTTCAACCCGTCATTTCCCGATTGATGTAAACCCACCCGTACGACCCTTGGCTAAGGTAAACAAAGTCGCACGACTACCCTAACTCAATCGCATCATATGTTTATACAGATAAGCACTAATCAGCTACCGCACACTACGCCTTGGCTAAGATCAACAAACGCAGCACGAATACTAACCAGTACTTATCTGAAATGTCGGAGGGCTACGATAGGTTTTTAAGAAAACCTTTTGCGTAATGAACTTGATATCGTTGTAGAATCGAGTGATTTTTAATGGAATGTTTTTAGGCCTTTTCTAGTTTTGCTGAAGAGGTCACTTCCGGTGAAGGGATCGTCGGCTCTTTCCTTATCGAATAAGTTGCAGGATATTTCACAAATATCACTAGGCAAAGAAAAAAATATAGAAGCAATCAAAAGACAAACCGAGTGTGTAGCATCTACTAGTTTCGCTAAAGAGGTCACTCCCGGTGAAGGGATCTCGGCTCTTTCCTTATCGAATAAGGTGCTGGATGTTCTACAAGGAACACCGCTATGCAAAGCAAGAACTAGAGCTATCAGTTTTTAAACAAGTTTCTACAACATCTTTAGGTTTTTTTTAATTCATTAATCTCATTAATGAAGTCCCATTTTATTATGCTTCACAAGCATCTCATTTGAAACGAAATCTGCAATATAACATATATCTCATATATATAATATAAACATTCGTCTCAGGCAGTAATATGATCTCATTAGAGAACATTGCAGCAGAAGAAATATATATGAAATATTGGATATACTAGGAGGTCTGTGTTTTAATACGAGCCTGTATAAAACACGGATTCCACTGTCGCGATGAATAGCCAAACCCACCTCTCTAGACCCCTACGAGAGCGGCAAGCAACACTTCTAATTCTAGGGTTAGGAGACCCGGTCTCGACTCCTCGAGATGGTCTCCTACTCGACCCTAGAACCCGGTTACTTGTGCTCCCCGCCTTAGGTCTACCTAATGCGGAAAAGTAAATAATATACAATGGTGACATCATCCTCAGCCTGGAAGTGCCCCAATAAAAGAATATTACATACAATGAATTTTACATGAATGAAAAAGAAAAAACTCTCATCTCACATAAAACACCCGGCTATTCAGAACACGACGATCCAATATAACATATCACAGCAACACATAATATCTCATATCATCAACGTAAGCAAGCATGCGTATCCCGATTGTCGTTGATGTATAGCAACGAAGCCGGCGATACACCACATACTACGCTTACGGTCACAGAAAAGAAAGTGTAAAACTACAACAGTTGGAATCCGCAACCTCCTTAGACATCGCATGCCTAACCAAATGAATTCCTTAGACATCTCATGCCTAACAATTATAAACCCCGCATTTTAGTCTCATTATCGAAAACTCTTTTCAATATCAAGTCGGGCAATTCAACAAGATTCCCGACATCCTGATCGGATGCTCGTCGCAAACTTTAGTAGACGGCCGCACCCCCAGATGCCGTCGACGAAGTGCACTAAGGCGGAACACCGCTGCCGCGAGCACCCAAGCGGATGCTTTTGGCGACGGGGTTCTCCTACAGTCATTTGGTCGGGGCTATGGTGCGTGGCTATCTATTAAGTTTACCTGGCGAGTATCTGCGTACGCTACGTGATTGCGACGGACTTTTGATCGCATCAAAATCCCGTGGCAACCGATCAAATGAGACTAAACTGCTAGATTTATAACATTCAAATTAGTTATCTCATAACTATTTGTGGATTCCAAATATTGTATCACATTCCAGATAAATAGACAATGTTAAACTTCCCGATCGAATAAACAAACACCCAATATTTCCCAAATAGCTCAACGCTTGAGCGGAGTTCAAAAAATATCCATCACATGCCACAGTACCAATGGTCCAGCCGTAGAAGGGTCAAGCCAACGCCTCACATGTGGCAACGCAGTACTGCCCGAAACCCTAAGGTTCAGAGGCGGTTCAGACGGTCACATAATCGAGTTAAGGTTTGTGTTCTTCTAGAGGGTCCACCGCGTTACTTTCACGACTTAGAACGTTTTTAAACTACGGAAAAATCCAACACTTGGAAATTTTCTGGCAGGGGAAAAAATGAATTATTGATATCCGTTCGAACTTTTTAACACGTTCTAAAAATTACCCGGACAAACTAAATGAAGTTAAATTATCCGATCGAATCAACGAGTCCCCAATACATCCCAGAAAACTCAACACTTGAGTATAATTAAAAATTCCCAGAAGCATTAGGAAGTGCCTACGGATGTTACTGTGCAAGCAGTAAACCCTAATTCTCCTATACGGCCAAGCCATGGTACGGCCGCGGTTCCACGGCGCTTTGGTGGGATTAGTGTCTCGTTTTGCACAGTAATTCCTAAAATACCCTGCTTAATTTTCTGAGTATTTTTAATACAGAAAAAATCAACATTTGAAATTTTTTCCAGAAACCAGGGTTTTACGGGTATTCGGAGTTCGATCGGACTTTAAACTTCGTCTAGACTTCGCCTAAAGCTCTAGCTTCGCTCTGATACCACTGTAGGGTTACTAGGCACTCTCACAAGGGTCTACAAGGCATCAACCATGCCCGATTTAAAATTTAGACGTGCCGAACAACTCTAACCAAGATCTTTAAACTAGAGATTAGGCGAAACAAAGCATGTAAATAACTTTACATCTAAGAGAAAAGGATTACAACCTTTGTAGTCCGGTCCTTCACTTCTAAAGCTCCATGTTGAGGTCCCTTCACTGTGATCATCGAGTACCCGGACTCTAGAGAGGCTCCACGAAGAGAAAGATGCAAGCTTGCTTCCGATCTTCGATAACTAAGATGATCTACCTTGAACAAACTTTAACTCAAGCTCTCACTCACTAATGAAGTGAACACCCTAATCTAAATCGCTAGGATAGATTAGGATGATGAAGTAGGATTTTAGATCTCATTTTGATTCTTAATCTCACTCAAAATCATCACTAATGAAAAAGCTAGAAAGCTTTTCCATTGAAAAGGAGAAGGAAGAAGAAGCACCAATTCTTTTGTGATGAATAATGAATAACTCAAGTGTGAGGTTAGAAATGCAACCATGGTATATGTAACCCTTGTAGAGATTTAACTAAGGTTAAAGGGTTGGGTTGGGTTAAGAAAATATCTTGCAAAATATCATAACAAATATCTTTGCAAGAAACAAAAGCAAAGCTTCTAGAAACTTCTAGAAAAGATTAACCCAAATCAAACCCTAACCATGTTTAATCTCCACTAAACATGTTGCATTAATAACCCTAACATGTTACAATATTATATATCATATATACAATATTTATTGTAACAAAATAAAATAATACAATTAACATATATCGCATATTTATCAATGTATTACCCGAGTGAGAAAACGAATCTTTTAGTGAGCTTATATTAGTTAATGTAATTTAATATATCAAATATATAATTTTAAATTAAATTATCGAATTAACACTTGATCCGATAATCCGGCTATTTCACAAATAACCGACTAATATAAACTGTATCAGTTCATCGAATCAACACTTGATCCGATGACCCGGCTATATCTCATATACCCGGCCGATATCTCATATCATGAGAATCTAATACGGTATCACATACACGTATTGTTCTCGGTCCCGCACATATCATATATGTGCTCCTACTCCGTTTTGCCTGAGTCAAGAAATCTCTGTGTAGGACTCTAAAGAATCGTCAATACGCCGGCAGTAGGTGATGATCATATCAAACACCCACAAGCTGTAAGCGGTCAGCTAAACGTAACAGCCACCCTGTAACATTTCAAAAAGATAAAATATTAATTTTAGGAATTTTTATAATTTAATATTATTTTATTGAATATTTTAATATTTCGGTATTATTAAATACAAATAAATGGGAAAATTTTTGGCAAAATTAGGGAAAATTATAAAATAAGGTAAATTAGAGAATTATGCCATTTCTAAGTTTAATTGATTAGTTATATGCTAAATTAGTGCTAATCGCGATTAAAAATCGCTAATCGGTTTTTAGCTTTTTTGTGCAAAACATGCACATATCATTTTTTCACACTTGTGCATTTTCTTGCCATGATTCACTTTGGGTTTACTATTCTTGGGAGAAGGATTTTGAGAGAATAAGAAAAGAAAAGGAAAAGAAAAGGGTTTTAGAATAAAGAATGAGGTTTGGTGAGAAAGAGAGGTATGGGCTTCTTTGACCAAGACTTAGCCATCTCCTTCATTTCCTTCACTCATCTCTCTCTCCCTCTTCAGCCTTGCTGCTGCTGCTGCTCTTCACTTCCCTCCCCTCTTCAAAGCCCTCTAAACACATCCAAAACAACTCCAAAACCCAATCTCCATTTCAGTAAATGTGTGCACAAGCTCAAGATCTATACATTGGACCAAGAAAGCAAGGATTTTGGCCACTAGGGGCAACTCAAGAAAATTCTTGAGTTGCCAAATGAGGTATTTTCTGAATCATTAACTTAGTTTTAGCATTTCCTTTATCCCAGTGTTATGATTGAACCGATATTGTGTGATTTGGTGACTTGAGGTAAAACCTAGTTAGGGTTGTGAAGAATTATGAGTTGTAATGTGAAATTGAGTTCAATAGAGGCTACACCAACACCCTAGTGTATGAATTGAGACCCTAACCTGAAGCTTAAACCCAGAATACGGATTTTAGAAACCGATATCGGAGAATTTATGAAATCTGTGAAGGTTGTATTGAATCTGCTATCACCCGAGACATCCTAAATTAAAATTGATTGGACAGTGGTATGTGCAGACACCCAGAAAGATACCACCAAGACCCCAGCCCCTACTTCCTTTTCCCGACCGCAAATTTAACCCATTTGGCCGCAATTTGCGGCCTGGACCCCACCAAATTGTCTCGTTTTTGTTTTGGTGCCCCCTTACCAGTAGATTAGAACCCTGGTATGTATAGATTTGTCTAATTAGACCTAGGGTGAAATCTGGAACATATTTTCTAAGTTGCTGTTTTGGATTCGTGTTTCCGTATTCCGCATTTTAAGTCTGAATTTGTGTCTTGTGTTTTACCTCGACTATTTGGCGTTTATACGACGATATAAAGGATTTATTGATGGTTTTGAAGGCGTGCCATAGGTTCTAACCTATAGGTCTCTTATCGTATCGTTTTGGGTTTCGTGTGCCGTGTTAGCTTTGATTTGGTTTTAATGCGCATATACGACACTTTGATGTGTAGGTATCCCATGAAGACTACGGGACGACAAGCAAACGCGTGGTGACATCGAAAGATGGAGACGCAAGGTGAGTAGATTATATCTACAGGGGGAAGTCAGGTGGATGGCGTATAGCACCCCCGCAGTCCGTAGTTGTGATATTATGTATATGATAGTTAGGTGTACTATGAATAGTGTAGAGTTAGAAGTGACTAGTGTAGTTCATAGTCGCGAACCCTAGAATAGATTTACACCTACACGCACACCCTTGCATATTCATTATACTTGCACCGTGTTTGATGATATTGGATGACATTAGAGATGAGTCGATGATGTTGGGCTTTGTACCGCGAGATCGGTGATTTGATGTGATTCGTATTTGGGATACGATACATGATCTCTAGCGGGCTTTGGGACGTATGCTTGCACACGTAGTATATTGATGGTATCAGTTGTACTAGACTTAGATCAGTACCCCAGATTATGTGATATGATGATAGTGATACCTGAGACGTGATGAGATAGTGTGATATTGACCCGTACCCAACTATTGGGATGCCGTACGACGATTTACCGTACGAGCCTATATTGATGATAGATCCGTGCTCATGACTTGAGGATGTCATATGATATATTGTATCGTACGCGATACTATTGAGGCGGGATCACCGACTATTATATCTATATATATATCGACTCAGAATTAGGTGGTTTCCATACCCCTCCCGATTTACTTGATACTTAGATCTGTAGTTTGCATAGTAGATGTTAGACTAGACCCGAGTCATACCTATTTCAAAAACTATGAATCAGGAATATCTTAAAAGACAAGTAAAGAGATTCTACGGGTATTTTTCAAAGGACGTATCTTTCTTAAAATATACGGTAGCCCTTATTTTACTAAAAATCTTGATTCGTCTTACTTCAAACGACATAACTGCATGATATATACATATTGATGTAGATTCTTCACTGTGGTGTTGATTATTTGATTTCCGCATATTCATGCTATTCACATTGCTTTGCATATGATTATTGCTATATTATTATCATGCTGTTAGGACACCAGCACCATTATCGATGATGCGTATGTTCCACGTACACTATTTGCCGGCTCACACACTTCATCATCGATAATTGCCATGCCAATACACTGTAGTATTGTTGCGTTCATGATATGATTCTTGCATGGCATATTGTACACTTATACTTGTACACAAACATAGATGATTCTGACTTGATTAGAGATTTGGGAACCGCAAGATGTTCTTCAAAACCGATTCGTTTTAAAAGAGCGGTTTCCCTCGACATGTGCACATTACTATTCCATGTTGCATAACTTATGATATGCTTACCTTTCTTACATGTCGCATACATCATGTTTTGATTATACGCATTGAGATATGTTGTTTCCATGATATTTCTGGATTTGGGAACCGTGGGTATTTCAAAAGAGAATATATAATTGTGTTAAAAACCCGGTTACCCTTGATATGATATTTCAGTGCGTCCACCATGTGTTTTCTCGGTGCTGAGAGCGACATGTGAAACCCGATTCGAGGAGGCGGATGAGGCCGATTGCGGGTACATGGTGGACCCGGTATGGTACCCCGGGACGAGAACGGTTTCACTGTGTAGTAGACAGTGAGCCTGGCAGAGGGACTACTACCTACCGGTGATTGTATTTGAACTCGGCGGATATCTGGAGGATACCGACCGGAGTTGAGAGATGGATATGGGCTGACCCGTACTGCCGGGGCCGAGGGCCGATACCGCAGATGGAGCCCCATATGGATGAGGATATGGGCTGACCCGTACTGCCGGGGCCGAGGGCCGATACCACAGACGGAGCCCCATATGGACGAGGATTTACGTTTCGATGCTAGACACGGGTTTCATGATGTTTTTCCATGATTTTGTTTATATCCTCATATTTGCATACCTGATGCTTATTGTCATTGGGTGACGGGTGGACGGGTTCCACGTTTATTGTCATTGGGTGACGGGTGGACGGGTTCCACGTTTATTGTCATTGGGCGACGGGTGGACGGGTTCCACGTATATACAGACATGGATCATATACAGACTGGATTTACATTGATCATACTTCATTTGTATATATAACAGGGTATGAGGGCGCTGTTATATATACCCTTACACCAATATTAGTGGTATGGGACGCTAATATATGTGTATTGATACTTTATCATCTTTACTTCATGCAGACATACCTTACATCTATGACATGTTATTACCTGAGTACTTGGCACTACATACCTGTTTAGATGTTGCTTTGCCACCTTATCTTGTATCAGGCTTATTCTTTGAGGTTTATATACTGATCGTATTGACTTAGGATCATGTCTTGCATTCGGTTTCTGCTTGTAGATATTCTCTATTCACGAGTTGGCAACTCACCCCGTTGTGCCACAGTTCTTGCAGGTTTTGCCGTACAGGTTTCATTGCGACATTTCTGGCACATTGCTTCCTTGCGGGTGAATTGCTTTTGGTATGTGGGTTCTTTTGCATCAAGAATCACCGTTGTACTTGTATTATTCTTGTATCTAGAAATTCCTGTAAGTCCGCGGGGGCGCCCCAGCGGTCGATCCGACACCGGAAACGCGGAAACAAAAACTTTGCAAAACTTGCAACCGGCACCACCGCGCACTTTTCACCCGGATCGGGCCATTAACCTAGCTACTAGCAAACAAGAAAAGAGTAGAGAATCTATACCAAGCGATCTGTGTCCTTCGGTCTTCGTCTCCACTCCGATCTCCCGCGGAATCTCCGTTTGTCAACTTCTCGTCGGAAAGGGCACCACGTAGCCGGAATCTTTTACGGGCTCCCACCTCTTGACCGAGGCAACTCGGGCGCGAAGTTGGCTAGCCGACGCGTCCAAGACTTGCTATAGAATAGTGTAGTAGCCATGTCTCTTTAGGGTTCTTTAAGTTGCCATGGAGGATGGATGAATTAAGAGGAGAATGAGAAAGAGAATGAGCCTTTTTCCTACCATGAAAAATATGAGATGAAGATAATATGCCACCCTCACAAAAATGATCTTCTCTCATTTTTCCCTCACCCCTCAAAATGGCCGGCCCTCTCATCCAAAAAGAATTGGTTGTGGAAAAATTGAATAATCATTTTATCAAATAAGAAATGTGTGTGAAGATAATGATCAAAAGAATAGTCACCACATTTCTAATCCAAAGCCAAATCAATATCTTTCTCATTAATGCAAGAAAGGGACCAAAATAGAATCTCATCATGATGAAGCCATTTTACAAGAAAGCCCTCCACAAATAAGTTAATTGCTAACTGCAATTAACCCCCTCCATCGGAAAGTCCAGCCGCGAAGGAATAAAAGAAAACCGGCCGGAACGGAATGCAAACTGGCAACTTCAGAAAACTGATCCCGTAATAAATTACAGGAAAACCCCGCTACTGCAAATACATGCCCGCATTTGTATTCCCACTGAACACAAATGCAAAGAGACAAAACTACACTATCTAATACTAGGATCCGGCTTAAGCCAAAGCCGGCTAGAAAAAATCCGTCCGATCACGATCCGTGCAATACCGCACGTATCTGATCGAACCCTGCCATATCTCCATACGGCCTCTACAGCGTTTCGCCCGAAACCTGAGTAACTGAGTGTGGTGGACTCTAAAGACTCGTCAATACTATGGCTGTGGATTTAACCACTAGCACGTCAGAGGTATAAGCCATAAGTGACGGGCCACCAGCTATTGACCAAATTGGACGTCGATGAGCGAACTCATCCTGACACCCTACTGAGCCTGTCAGTGACAATATCCGTACAGTCCGGTCCGTTCGTCTATGAGCATCGCATGGCGGGCCTAGGGGGTTGGTAAAAGTCAGACCCGTAAAAGCGGTACAAGTCGTGTCGGAGTGTAGCCCAGAACACCCTGAGATACTACTGGAATACCTACCAGCAAATCTCCTGCCTTGGCCAAGGACTTTTCATGTTCTGGCTCTCCTCGACACAGCGTGACCTCACCCCCAATACCGGGAGAGACGAACCCCTGCAGATCCGCTCACTGCCTCCATGTGGCTCGGGACTGTACCCAACTAAAACCTGTTTGCACGACTCCTTTGAGCCGTGGTAGGGTAGTAATCAAAGCACAGTGGGAACTCACACGAGACAAATGACGATCTCAGGTCGATGAACTAACCTGTACACATGTCACCAGGGAACTGCTATCTGACGTCTGGTATAATCCCAACTAGCAGGTTCCCGGCGAGTCCTGTCCGGTGTACTCATAACCGCATGAGCACCTGTATACATCTTAGATGAACCAACTGACACCAGTAGCTTGTGAGACCGGCCACCGCCCCTCGTCGGGGTCTCGACTGTATACACTAGTCTACTCCGGAGTATCGATGCCCTATCTCGAAACTCCCACGACTAGGGACCTTTTAAGGATGTGCTTATAGACTCCAGCTCTCACTTATATGATCGCCCTCATACTGCTGGTAGTCAAGCAAGAATCCTAGAGGCTCTATTAACGTGCAATAGCGACTCGTAAGGTCACCTAAAGCAGTACACGATGATAAAGATAAACCAGATAGCATACTATCATCTCGAGTAAGACTGTCCTACTGGGATAGGTCCTCCCCTCAATCTTTGCAATCACGTGCCTGTGATCCAATAATTGACTCTGAGGGCACTATCTCCAACAATCTCCCACTTGCACTCAAGGCTAATTATTGCGATGTCGCATACTCACAGCCCGTGTGATACCGAACACCCAACTCCTCTACTAGTCAGTCTCACAAAGCTCGTTTGCGAAACTATTGCGTTCGAGGAATAGCCTCAGTGAGTGGATCCGCTCTGATGTTTCTTTCTATGTCTCTCTTTATCTTAAGTTCGCGGAGAAAGCCATCTCCCGAAATGAGCAATACCTGTCTTAGAATATGTCTGGATATCTGATGGGACCTAGCTCATAAGTGAACTCCAAATCCAAACTTCTTAGACTGTATTGTCAACTGAACTTAATCAGTATCCTGCGCCATGCCTTCCCTCAGTATCCACCTGGACCACCTGTCCAAAATACTGCCCCTCGTCAGAGGGAAAACTATAACTCTGACAGCCTCTCTGTCATCCAGGTCACCTTGGAAGCCTGGAATGATAACTGTCTCCCGAAGGAGAATGCTGTTATCATATCCCTAGAACATCAACTTATGTTCTAAAACTGCTTCCTATTGTTTCTCCAGGATTGGATCAATATCATCTTATTGCACCTACTACAAGAACAACTTCTGGTGTGGCACTTGACATCTCATGATTGACTTAATTGCCTAAGCAAGTGATCTGCCAATCATACGTATCCCTCTCCCCTTTAGTCTGTAAGACACCTTTAGAGAGGGTGACTCCATCACCTGCAGGTATACTACCGTGCCAGGAGTCTTCCATTCTAAATACTCATAGAATGGTGTCCAAGTACCCAGATTAGGAAACCACCCAAATCTAGATCTAAAACCATATATCTAGTAACCAGAATGTATGATATAAGATCCAATTCCTATATGGAGAAACTACTGTGTGACGACCAAAGTATAACCGATCGTAGTATAGGAATATCACTTCCTACTCTGTGTATGTCATCAAATACCAGGACATCACACCCTACTACCTTCTTAACAGATCCATCCCCTATTCTGATGAAGTCAGACCTATGACTGTCACATCAGAAATAGATGATCTATCTCCGCTATATTTGCTTTAGTCTATAAATAGACATAAGCTAACTGTCCACTTATGCTTCCGCTGCTCCCACTGACTACGACAACCCTCTGGCAGAGTCATATAGACGTACACTTCTAAAGCTTGTTTAGAACGACGCTATACTCATCCTCCTGCCGGATCTCACAGTCTGGAACAACAGCAATGGCAAGTCTGGGTAAACAAGAACCTCCCTGCCACCGTCCTTGAGCATACCGAAGTACCTCTCGAGCGCCTGAGGTTACCCACCAAATCTGCGGAGTGGCCAATGGAATGTCAAACCAGATTGAATCTTTATGTTCTTATCAAATCTTCAGTAATCGTTTGCGGTTCTGGAATCACTTCCAGTTCTACCATACTCCCACGACTTTTTTCTGAAAAAATCCATTTTTAATAAAACTGTGGCGAGTCAAGAACAATATCACTATTGATCTTCCAGATGGTAGAATATCAACCCTCGTCATAGCCCGGGTTAACCCACAAACAGCCATTACAGAAGCGTGCCTTGAGTTGTCCAGTGTCTGGTTTTAAGCATAAGCCGGACAACTCCCCGTACCTTAACAATGTCAAGATATGAACTGTTCTATATCCAATATAGAAAGAGAGGCAACGATTTAATTGAACCAGATTCAAATCATGCAGCTGTGTCCAGTGCATGTCTACTAAATGGAAGCAGGTCGATCAGCGTTACTCAACTTAGGAATGCTTCCAATTATGAGTAACCTGAAAGAGAAGCAAGTTCTCTTAACCACTACTATCAACTGAATACCATGTACAAGTATCTACATCTTCGATCACTTTGAAGAATCCCGATACTTGCAACACCTGGTTCTCTACTTTATTCTTATACCTATAACTTCTCAAAACTTCGACCCTGTGTTTCTACGAAACACCTGTCTAAGAACTAGAGAAGTTATAAGTAAACCGAATATAGTACGAGGACCTACCTCTCTGTCCTAATGGATACTGGACAATATACAATACTCTGTATAAGTCCCCTGAGTCTAGTGACTCATTCACTGTGTGTCGTAGGTTGAAAACTGTACTATGGTTATGAAGAATTACACCACTGTTCAATGCTCCTTACCTAACCATCCACTGATATAGGTAAATGTCATAGACATAATTTCAAAAAGGTATATCTCACTCTATAAAAATAGACGTACAGATATATCAATTTGAAATTGGTGCATAACAACGGATATTCAAAACCAAATATTTGCCGACCGGCAAACAACCCAGGTGGCTTCCTCAAATATCACCAATTCCAACGAATCCCGATATAATGAGGATGGTCACCTAATTCCCAATAACTTACTCCCACTCATCATCTGTAAAACCATACAGATGTGAGAATCATACCTGGTAAATACATACCCTGGAGCAAGTGTCTAATTGGGAAATCAGTTTTCTTTTAACATTATACAGTGAACCTGAAACATTGAAATGTTTCGATGGGGTATCCTGGTATTCCTAGTAATGCCTCTTCCATTATCCAGATTCACAACTATAACCGTATAATTCTTTGTCGCCTTTCCAAATCCCTTTATTTGTCTTTAGTCGTTACCTTCTGTACACCCCTTTAGGCCAAATGGTTTTCTTCCTTCCCTACCGTTCGGCACCAGCCTATGGTTTGGAAGAAGACTATCCAATAAGCATAAAGGGTGTACTGTCCTAATCCTAGGAGCACTCGCAACGCGAGAGAAGGTGAAGATAAAAGACACCTGAATGTACTTTATTCCTATTCTCCTGAACCAAGATCCATCCCCGAACTGGAACAAGTTCCTTTCGAGTTCATATATAACCATACGATGGATTATCCAATCAACTGGGATCTTCGTAGTGATACGGAGTGTCCTGGAGAAATACAAAGGTGATTTAGGATTGGCGAAGAAATACTTGGTTTGGTCGTAAATAGCAGTCGAAATTTACTTTTCCCTCTTACTAATCCCTTGCTTTGTCTGAACTTAATACCTTCTGTACACCGTTTTAAGCTAATTGGTTTTCTTCATTCCCTACCGGTCGGCTCCTGCCTATGGTTTGGAAGAAGACTATCCAATTTGCGTAATAGGTGTACGATCTCCTAAACCAAGGAGTACTCGCAATCTGAGAGAAAAGGTAAAAGGAAAAGACAACTGAATAATCCTATTCGTTTTCTCCAGAACCAGAAACCGTCCTCGAATTCCTTCGAGTTCGTATATAACCATACGATGGTTTTGTCCAATGGAAGTGGACGGTCGTAGTAATACGGGGTGTCCTGGAGAAAAGGGTAAAAGTAGGAGTGGCAATGAGGTTAGCAACTCTGACAATCCAAAAGCCTGTGTTAAGAAGGTTCGGTCAACTTGGTCACTGAGTCATAGTATAGGGTCGGGTCAATGGTCGCTGCCAAAGAGAGAGAGAAAAGAAACACTCAGCGTGCACTCTAACCTAGATCAGAATGGTTATCACTTTATCTAATCTGGAAACCTCCCACTGTAACGTCAAATTCTTCCCCAAATCTGAAAGAAGAATTAGCCGGGATCACCCGAGGAGTAAACCAACCCATCAGTGGGAATCGGGATCCAACTATCATCGCATGATAACGTGACGGAATCCGCTCACGCTATCACACTCCAGAAGGTATGCGCATACTTGGCAAGTTTTAGTTGTTTTGAAACTCCCGATGTGGATTTTTGCCCCATGCTCTTATGACCTTGACGAAGGCCAACAAATCATAAGTCACATGTCAAGTTCTACCCGTTATTGTCCAGGTTAATTTGAACCCACCCGTACAATCCCTTGACGAAGGCCAACAAGGCTATACGACTGTCCCAACCCAACGCATCTATCTATGCAGCAGAAAGGCAACAAGAAGCTACCATACACTATGCCTTGACGAAGGCCAACAAACATAGCATGAATACTACGTGCTACCCGTCTGAAACGATGGAGGGCTACGAATGGTTTCTGGCAAAAACCTTTAACGTAAAGAACTTGATATCGTTGTAGGAACTGATAGCTTTATAAAAATATAGTTACGAAAACCTTTGCTAAAGAGGTCACTCCCGGTGAAGGGATCTCGGCTCTTTCCCCGTAGAATGAGGTGCAGGATATTCCAACTGAATACCACGATGCAAAGAAAAAGTAAACGGCTATAGTGAAGTTACTGCCCTGACGCAAACTTTTGTCCAAGGGGCCACTCCCGGTGAAGGGATCTAGGCCCTTGCCTCGTCGACTGAGGAGCAGGATATTCCAACTGAATACCATTGTGCAAAACAAAAGTGAACGTCCTTGCAATAACAACTTTTGAAAAAGTGTTCCAACAACATCAGAGTAGGTTTGTTAATCTTGCATTGATCCGAATCAACGCAGTCCCATCAATTGATCACACCACAAAGAACGAAAATATACTGATGTACGTATATGCCATCCGCATTCGCCACTGGGTCCCGTCATCACTCGTTAGGTTAGCTAACTAACGACAGAGCGGGAAATGGACTAGCGCGGATGTAAAACATACACAACGTCTACTAGTATATATATAATATATAATTTTCGCTCAAGGCGTGATAAAATGCAACAGCACAGAAATGTATAGCAACACAGATCAATACAGATATCTGGGATCCCCGGGTTTCACAGTGCCGCTGCTGAAACCCGACGTTCCCCTAGTCGTGTGGATAGCCTGTGCAATGAAATCCTAGACCCCTATGGGCGCGGCAAGTTACCCGCCAAAACCTGAAGCGAGGCAGCCCCCTTCAGCAACATGAATGGACCACCCTGCACTTCACGGAATCCGGTAACTTGGGCACCCCTCCTGGGTCAACCTGTTGTAGGGTTCCTAGGCACCCCAAGGAGGTCTCACAAGGCATCAACCATGCCAATTTCAAATTTAACGGTGCCGAGAAACCCTAGTGTACGGATCGTTGGCTAGATTTCTAGGCGATAAAGCTAACTAGTTAACACTTAACTAAAAGAATACGGAAATCAACCTTTGTAGATCCGGTGCTCCACCTCCATAGCTCCGCAACGAAGTCCCCTCGCTATCCAAATGAATTCCCGGGCTCTAGCGTCGGCTTCGTCGGAGAAATGGCGAGCTAGGTCGTCGATGTCCATGCCGAAGATGATCTACGTCGAGGCATCGCTTGATCAAGCTCCAACTTCACCAAGTCAAGAAACTTGTGAAGAAAACACACTCTACTACTTGGCAAGAGGTAGAGGATGAAGAAATAGGAAGTGGGTAAACTTTAGAATTGGATTTCTCACTCTTTTTCTCACTTTGCCATTAAAGCTTTCAAGCTTTTTCTTGAAGTGGAGAAGAAGAAGAAGATGAAGAATATCATAAGTGTTTATTGAAAAAGGAAAAGAAAATCAAACCTTATCATATTCAAACCATGGTTTAGTGTAGAGAATGAATCATGGTTAAATGGAATGGTTAGGGTTAAGCATGAGACAAAAATGGTCACTTGGTCAAAGTCTTCATGAAGCTTCAAGAAAGATCAAAGAAAGCCACCATTTTTCTCTTTTGCTATTATTTTCCAAAACTAATAAATAAATAAATGAATGAATAAATAATCATAACCCTAACCATTCATATAATCATGGTTCAATCTTCACACAAACACAAGTAGACATGTATCATCAAACATGATACAATCAAGTGCACAAAACTATATCGAATATACAATGTGCACATCCGAGCGAGAAAATCCATCTTAAGTAAACCGATACTAGTTGATGCAAACTAATATATCAAATATATAATTATGCATTAAATCATTAAATCAACACTTGATTTAACGATCCGGTCATATCGCATATAACCGACTAGTATCCTATGTATCGGCTTATCGAATCAATACTTGATTCGATAACTAGGTTATATCGCATACAACCAATCGATACATTCATCGCGAGAATAAAATACGGTATCACATACACGCATTATTCTCGGTCCCGCACATATCTCATATGCACTCCTATTTCGTTTCGCTTGAGCCAGGAAACCTCTGTGTAGGACTCTAAAGACTCGTCAATACGCCGGCAGCAGATGATGATCATATCAAACACCCACAAGCCGCAAGCGGTCTGCTAAACGTAACGGCCACCCGGGTATTGAGCGATCTGAAGATCGACGAGCAAGCCCGCTCACACTCCAGTGAATCCAACCAGTAACACTACCGTACAGTCCGGTCTCGTCGTCTGATATGTCGCATATCTTGCCTAGGGGTGGTAAACGTCAGACCCCAATAGCTCGATAAGTCGTGTCGATATGAGGTCTATAACAATTCGAGAAACTACTGGTAACACTTACCAGTAAATCTCAGCAACCCTGGCCAGGGATTTCCGGTTATAGCCAATCGAACACAGCGCAACATCAACTCCCTATACCGGGAGAGACGAATCCCCTCCTATCGCTCATTGCCTCCATGTGACTCGGGACTGTACCCAAAAACCACCGTTTTGCACGCCTTCTTGGACGTGGTAAGATGGAAATCAAAGCACAGTGGGAACCACACAAGACTCTATGACGATCTCGGGTCAACAGACTACTCTGTACCAGTGTCACCAGAGAACTGCCATCTGACGTGAGGTATAATACCATCTGGGAGTTCTCGGCGAGTCCGTCCAGTGTACCCAGTCTCTACTGAGCACCCGTACATCATCTCCGATGTCAAACACCAATGGATATGGGATCATCTATCGCCCATCTGTATGGGTCGAGAAGTTATACGCTAGTCTACTCTGGTATATCGATGCCCCGTCTCGATACACCCACGACTAGGGACCTTGAAGGATGTACTTATGGACTACCATGTCCCCACTAGTATGATCCGCATCATAGTCCAGGTAGTCAAGTACACATCCTAAGGGCTTTACCAACATGTAACTGAGAGACAATCAGTGTACACGTTAAGGTAAAGATCAACCATATAGCAAACTATCATGTCGAGCAAGAAAGTCCTCCCTATATATGTCCAAGCATCCACTACAATATACATCCTATGTACAGTAATGGCCTCTAGGGCATACATATAACTAACAATCTCCCACTTGCACTAGGGCCATCTGTAGCAGTGGTTGCAGTATCTCATACTCAACCATCCCATAAAAGTCTCTCTCTGGGAATAGGCATTCGTGAGTGGATCCGCTGCGTTATCCTCTAAGTCTGCTCTCCTTGCCTCGATCACCCCGGAGATCAACCATCTCCATGATCAGGTGATACTGCCTTAGAATAAGTCTGGATCACTGATGGGACCGGCGTTCCTTGGCATAAGCCACAACTCCATTGTCTCACAATGGTTGGAACGTAGTTCATCTCATGAACCAATATACACCCAAACAGCTTCTTTGGTAGCATCTTAAGTAGCGATGTATCCTGCCTTTATCGTCTAGTATGTCACGGTATCTAGCTTGGAACTCTTCCAACATACCGTCCCTTTACTGAGGGTAAAGACAATGCCTGCGACTGACATTCAGTCGTCTTTATCACCCTGGAACACTTCCAGTGATTTTCCCAAGGATCAACTGATACCATCTCACTACAGCTAGTGAATGTCCTAACATCAATTTAGATCTATCTCATAGATCCAAAACCCAGGATTTAGTAGGTATCACTTTGATCCTATGTGGAGAATCATTGTGATAAGCGGAGATTGATCGAGCGTAGCATAGGAAACTCCTTTCTTATCAAGAGTATGTCATCCACGTACTCTACGAGGATCACCACCATACTCCCTACTACCTTTTTGTTTATACAAGGTTCATCTACCATTTTGATGATGTCAAACTCTTTGACTAATTCATCAAAACAGACGTTCCAACTCCGCGATGCCTGCTTTATCCTATAAAGCATCTTGCACACGTTTCCGCTGCTCCCACTGTCTACGAAGCCCTCTGGCTGTGTACTTATAGACGCACCATTCTAAAACATCATTTAGAAAATCTGTCATGACACCCAACCAGCAGATATCGTAGTCATGGTATGTAGCCGTGGCAAGTAGGATCTGGATGGACTTAAGCACAGGTACTGGAAAAGGTTTCATCATTATCCACGCCTGGTCAATGACGAAAACCTTTAACAAGTCTAGCTTTGAAAGTCTCAACTTTTCCATTTACACCAAGTAATCTTCTCAAGATATACTTGCTCCTGATGGGGATTTAACCCTTCAGATATAGCAACCAAAGTCCATACTTTGTTGGTGTATAAGGATTCCATCTCAGATCGCTAAACATCCAGCCATTCTTACAGAGTCTCACTCCTGATGGCCAGCTCGAAACTAGTTGGGTCATCATCTCATGATGTAATCCTCTCTCTTACTGTCATAGAGAAACCGAAGTATCTCTCAGGTGGGTGAGGAACCCTACTAGATCGGCGGAGAGGCTGAGGTTCATTGGAATCTATTGAATCCTTTGGTTCTATCAAATCATCATCTGTAGTTTGTACAGCTGGAACGATTCCAGTTCTACATAACAGACTTTGCCTCGAGCTTGTCCGGATTATGCTTTCAGACATAGGCCGGACAACCCCAAATCTTAACTAACTTAAGATATGGGCTCTTCCCATTCCATATCACATATGAAGCGGTAGGCAACTGATTTGATTGGAACCCTATTCAATAGGTATGCAACTTCTCAAGTGCATAACCCCCTAAGGAAAAAGGTAACTCAGTATTACTCATCATAGAGCACACCATATCAAATAGGGTGTATCTGCTCCGCCCCGACATACCATCGTGCAATGGTGTATACGGAGGAGTAATGCTGAGAGAGAATCTCATTCTCCTTTAGAAAAGTCCAAGAATTCCGTGCTCAAGTATTCTCCTCCTTGATCTCATCAAAGGACATAATACTTTTACCCGTATTTTGGTTCTCTACTTCTAAATCATATTCTGTGAATATCTCAAAAGGTTCGGACTTGTGTTTCAACAGGAACATATGTCTGAATCTCGAGAGATTATCAGAGAATGTAATGAAGTACAAAGAACCAGTCCTGGCACGTGTAGACAGGAGACCTTACATACATCATCATGTATCAGTCCCAAAAGTTCACTAACTCTTTCTCTGTTTCCAATAAACAGAGCTATGGTCATCTTATCTTTGTGACATGACTGGCGAGTTTCACAAGATGTAAATTCAAACTGATTTAAATATACATCTAAATGCAACTTCAGCCAGCCAGGGCGCATTGATCTGACCTAGCCTACAATACCTCAAGAAGGATTCGTTCATTTCTGAACTCTTCCTCTTGTGTGTGTTCCATATACTAAGAACTGTAGTTTGATTCAGAATATTAATGCTTTTAGATAACGTGCCTGAACCGATCAACTTTTGATATAGGAAATGTTCAAAACATTATCCAACAATACAAAATTTTACCATTTCTTTACTGATAAAGAGACTGATATGATTTTGTATATCAGGTTCGGTATCTAATAACATTCGTTCAGAATCAATGTATTGGTAATACAGGGTGACAGTGACCGACAGACTTGGCTGCAACTCTTGCCCCGTTTTCTGTCTCATGAAACTTATCACCCGTTCTCAGTTTTTCTACCCTTTTGTAGCCCTATGTAACATCTTACATATCTGGGATCCTGATCCGGTATCATATACCCAGGATACAGAGGATACTGAGAAACGGTTATGTGTAATGAACACACCCGAAGATGATGAATCATCATGCACTTTCTTCGTTTGGGCGGTACGGGAAATCTGGTATTCCCCAATTTACTGCTCTGTCTTATAACAATTATAAGTTGGAGCGGGACCAACGTTCCCCAGCTCAGTACAACAAGCGTGTTCGGTCAATAATCCGTATTATTATCTTGATTAAGGCGTGATATGGTCGCTACCAGGAGAGAGAGAGAAGAAAACACTCAGCGTGCGCTCTTGCAAGAATAGATTGGTTATTATTTTATCTAATCAGGATGGCTCCCACTGCTTTTTATCAAATCTTTCTTCAAACCCTAAAAGGAAAAACTAGCCGGGATTAATTACACACTACAAGTTCGCCAATCTTTCAGCCAGGCCAGTGTCGGTACTTTGAGGGAGGTCCCCCGTGCTTTCGCACGAACCTAATTAATGTAAACCTCGTTTTCCCAGAGGCATAACCTCGTTAACACCTTTCTAGACACCTACTTGATCGGCTAATTGCAATGTGTAAAACTCTCCCAGGAGTAACTCTTACTCGCAGCGGGTATCGGGATCCAACTATCTCATAGAAGGTATGCAATCTCATTGCAAATTTCAACACTTGAAATTCCCGATAAAATTTTGCCCCTAGCGTGCTATGACCTTGACGCATGCCAAACAACCCATAGTCCGCTAGTCAAGTTCAACCCGTACATTTCTTGATTGAATTAGACCCACCCGCACGTCCCTTGACGCATGCCAAACAACGCCTACGAATACCCCAATCCAATCGCATCATATGCTAGCAGATAAGCACTAGTTAGCTACCGTACACTACGCCTTGACGCATGCCAAACAACCGCAGCATGAACACTAACTAGTACTTATCTGAAATGACGGAGGGCTACGACAGTTTTTTTTTGAAAACCTATTGCGTAAAGAACTTGATATCGTTGTAGGATCGAATGAATTTTGAAATGGAGTGTTTTTGAGGCTTTTCTAGTTTTGCTAAAGGAGTCACTCCCGGTGAAGGGATCGTCGGTCCTTTCCTTGTCGAATGAGGTGCGGGATATATCATATATATCACTGTGCAAAGCAAAAACACTTAAAAGCAATCAAAAGACAAACCGAGGGTGTAGCATCTGCCAGTTATTGCTAAAGGAGTCACTCCCGGTGAAGGGATCTCGGTCCTTTCCTCATCGAATAAGGTGCAGGATATATCACATATACCGTTGTGCAAAGCAAGAACTGTAGCTACCTGTTTTATTTTGAAATTCGATTCTACAACAGCTTAGGTTTCTTTTAATTTCATTAATCTCATTAATGAAGTCCCATCATTTAAATACCTAAACATCACAGATAAATACGACGTACACTTAGCCATCCGCATTCGCCTCGATGTCCCCTCATGCACCGTTACGTTAGGTAACTAACGGCAGAGCGGGGCAGGGCTAGCGCGGGTGTAAAACATAAGTAACGGCTATATAATATATCATATATACTATATACTGTATCTATCACAGAACATCACATGATCACATCACAGATATCGCAGCAGAAGAAACATATGAAATATTGGATATACTAGGACGTCCGTGTTTTCAATACGAGCCAGTATAAAACACGGATTCTACGGTCGCGATGAATAGCCAAACGCACACCCCAAGACCCCTACGAGAGCGGCAAGCAACCCTACCAATTCTGGAGTTAGGAGACCCGGACTCGACTCCTCGAGTTGGTCTCCCACTGGACTCCAGAACCCGGTTACTTGTGCTCTCCTCCTTGGGTCTATCCTAGTGCGGAAAAGTAAATAATATACAAACGGTGACATCTTCCGCAACCTGGATGTGCCCCAATTAAAGAATATTACATACAAGTTTTTACATGAATGAAAATGAAAAACACTCATCTCACCTAAAACCCCCGGCTATTCAAACACGACGATCCAATATAACATATCCAGCAACACATAACATCACATGTCATCAACATAAGTAAATATGTCCATCCCAATTGTCGTTGACATATAGCAATGAAACCGGCGATATCACATATTACACTTACGGTCACAGAAAAGAAAGTGTAAAACTACAACAGTTGGAATCCGCAATCTCTTTAGACATCGCAAGCCTAATCAAATGAATTACTTAGACATCACATGCCTAACAATTATAAACCCCGCATTTTAGTCTCATTATCGAAAACACTTTTCAATATCAAGTCGGGTAATTCAACAGGATTCCCGGCATCCTGATCGAATGCTCGTCGCAAACTTTAGTAGGCGGTCGCACCCCCGATACCGACGACGAAGTGCACCAAGGCGGAACACCGCTACCGCAAGCACACGAACGGATGCTTTCGGCGACGGGGTTCTCCTACAGTCACTTGGTCGGGGCTATGGGGTGTAGCTGTCTATTAAGTTTATCCGGTGAGTATCCGCGTACGCTACGTGATTGCGACGGACTTTTGATCACATCAAAATTCCGTGGCAACCGATCAAGTGAGACTAAAGTGCTATGTTTATAACATTCATTCAAGTCATCTCATAACTCTTTGCGAATTCCAAGTATTGTATCACATTCCGGATAAATAGAAAATGCTAAACTTTTCGATCCAACAATCGAACACCCAAGTTTTCCCGATACAGCTCAACACATGAAATAAGTCTAACAACATTCAGTTCGTGCCTCAGTACCAACGGTCCAGCCGTAGAAGGGTCAAGCCAACGCCTCACATGTGGTACGCCGTACTGCCCCAAACCCGAAGGTTCAAAGGGCAGTTCAAGACGGTCACATAATCGAGTTAAGGTTTGTTGTCTTCTAGAGGGTCCATCGAGTTACTTGCACTACTTAGAACGTCGTTAAACTACGGAAAAATCCAACACTTGGAAATTTCCCGGCAGGGGAAAAATTGGGTATTTATATCCGGTCGAACTTTTTAACATATTCTAAAATTATCCGGAAAGCCACACAGACAAAATTTGATAATCCGGTCGAACATTCGAATCCCCAAAACAACCCCAGAAAATTCAACTCTTGAATAAAATTTAAAAATACCCAGAGAACTCAGCGCTGAAAACAATGAATTACTGTGCAAGGTTTAAAGGATGACGTCATACTTTAGCCGCGGAACCGCCGCATAAGCTAGGCTTATGCCGCGGTTCCGCCGCCGATTTCACTGTTCATCGAATAAATTTTGTGCCGTAATTCTTAGAATTCCCTGCTGAGTTTTCTGCATATTTTTAATTTCGAAAAACTCCAGATTTTAGAAAATGTCCAGAGAGCAAGTTTGGTTTGGGGTTTCGGGTTCGTTCGGACTTCAAATTCCGTCTGGACTTCGCCTAAGGCTCTAGCTAGGCTCTGATACCACTGTAGGGTTCCTAGGAACCCCAAGGAGGTCTCACAAGGCATCAACCATGCCAATTTCAAATTTAATGGTGCCGAGAAACCTTAGTGTACGGATCGTTGGCTAGATTTCTAGGCGAAAAAGCTAACTAGTTAACACTTAACTAAAAGAATACGGAAATACAACCTTTGTAGATCCGTTGCTCCACCTCCATAGCTCCGCAACGAAGTCCCCTTGCTGTCCAAATGAATTCCCGGGCTCTAGCGTCGGCTTCGTCGGAGAAATGGCGAGCTAGGTCGTCGATGTCCATGCCGAAGATGATCTATGTCTAGGCATCGCTAGATCAAGCTCCAACTTCACCAAGTCAAGAAACTTGTGAAGAAAACACACTCTACTACTTGGCAAGAGGTAGAGGATGAAGAAATAGGAAGTGGGTAAACTTTAGAATTGGATTTCTCACTCTTTTTCTCACTTTGCCATTAAAGCTTTCAAGCTTTTTCTTGAAGTGAAGAAGATGAAGAATATCATAAGTGTTTACTGAAAAAGGAAAAGAAAATCAAACCTTATCATATTCAAACCATGGTTTAGTGTAGAGAATGAATCATGGTTAAATGGAATGGTTAGGGTTAAGCATGAGACAAAAATGGTCACTTGGTCAAAGTCTTCATGAAGCTTCAAGAAAGATCAAAGAAAGCCACCATTTTTCTCTTTTGCTATTATTTTCCAAAACTAATAAATAAATAAATGAATGAATAAATAAATAATCATAACCCTAACCATTCATATAATCATGGTTCAATCTTCACACAAACACAAGTAGACATGTATCATCAAACATGATACAATCATGTGCACAAAACTATATCGAATATACAATGTGCACATCCGGGCAAGAAAATCCATCTTAAGTAAACCGATACTAGTTGATGCAAACTAATATATCAAATATATAATTATGCATTAAATCATTAAATCAACACTTGATTTAACGATCCGGTCATATCACATATAACCGACTAGTATCCTATGTATCGGCTTATCGAATCAATACTTGATTCGATAACTAGGTTATATCGCATACAACCAATCGATACATTCATCGCGAGAATAGAATACGGTATCACATACATGCATTATTCTCGGTCCCGCACATATCTCATATGCACTCCTATTTCGTTTCGCTTGAGCCAGGAAAGCTCTGTGTAGGACTCTAAAGACTCGTCAATACGCCGGCAGCAGATGATGATCATATCAAACACCCACAAGCCGCAAGCGGTCTGCTAAACGTAACGGCCACCTGGGTATTGAGCGATCTGAAGATCGACGAGCAAGCCCGCTCACACTCCAGTGAATCCAACCAGTAACACTACCGTACAGTCCGGTCTCGTCGTCTGATATGTCGCATATCTTGCCTAGGGGTGGTAAACGTCAGACCCCAATAGCTCGATAAGTCGTGTCGATATGAGGTCTATAACAATTCGAGAAACTACTGGTAACACTTACCAGTAAATCTCAGCAACCCTGGCCAGGGATTTCCGGTTATAGCCAATCGAACACAGTGCAACATCAACTCCCTATACCGGGAGAGACGAATCCCCTCCTATCGCTCATTGCCTCCATGTGACTCGGGACTGTACCCAAAAACCACCGTTTTGCACGCCCTCTTGGACGTGGTAAGATGGAAATCAAAGCACAGTGGGAACCACACAAGACTCTATGACGATCTCGGGTCAACAGACTACTCTGTACCAGTGTCACCAGAGAACTGCCATCTTGTTAGTGTTTATGCCCTAGAAGGCCATTACTGTATCATACTAGTTTGTATATTACTTAATGGAAGCTTAGGATATTCACATGTATATAACAGTCTTGCTAAACATGGTAGTATGCTACTTGGTTTTTCTATCTTAATATGTGAGTATACGTATTGATAGAGCTCTTAGGATCTTGCTTGACTACCAGCGTTGTGATGGCAGTCACACTAGTGGGGGCTGGGTAGTCTACAAGCACATCCTTATTCAGGTCCCTAGTCGTTGGATTATCGAGACAGAGCATCGATACTCCGGAGTAGACTAGTGTGTACGCTTCTCATCCCAGTTGGGGAGATGGTCTGTCCCACAGCCGTCAGTACGTTGTACTGTAGATAGTATAGAGGTGCTCGTTAGGTTACGGGTACACCGGACAGGACTCACAGGGAACTGTTGGTTGGTTTTATACCAGTCGTCAGTGAACAGTTCCCAGGTGGCATGAGTACAGCATAGTCCGCAGACTTGACACTGCTACTTCGCCTCGAGTGTGTCCCACTGTTCTTAGATTGCTACCCTACCACGGCTCAAAGGAGTCGTGCAAACAGGTAGCAGTTGGGTGCAGTCCCGAGCACTTGGAGGCAGTGGCGGTTAGACAGGATTCGTCTCTCCCGGTATTGGGAGTTGATATCGCGCTGTGTCAGAGAGCCATTACGCAAAGTCCCTAGCCAGGGCAAGCGAGATTTGCTGGTGGGTTCCAGTAGTTTCTCAGGGTGTAATGTGCTTCCCTCCGACACGACTTATACCACTATTATGGGACTGACGCTTGCCGCCCCCTAGGCACGATATGCGATAGTCTTGGACGAACGGACCGGACTGTATGGAGATTGTCACATCAGACTCAGTAGGAGTTCGGATGGGTTCCCTCATCGGCCTTCTTACCGACATCTACCTGGGGACCGTTACGTACAGCTAGTGCCGCTTGCGGTCTGTGGTTAAACCCACTGCCAGCGTAGTAGTAGAGTCTCTAGAGTCCCACACAGAGAGTTTCCCTACTCCAGGCGAAAAGATATAGAGGTCGTATGGTTTTACGACAAGGGTTCGGACGCATACGTGTGTTTACGCACGTACGACTTTCGGACAGTTTTTACCAGTCGGCTTTGGTTTAAGCCAGTTACTGGTATCCGGTTATTGGATTTTTACAGTCTAAAGTTTTTCCGTATTTTTGCGGATTGGAGGGGCGTTCTCGTAATTATGCGAGAAGCTTCTAGAAGTGGTTACTAAGGAGGTTTAGGTGTCATATGCAATGAATGAGATTAGTGAGTCATGAGGGTGATTCATTCATGTCATTAAAGCATCATAAATGCTTAATGACTCATGATAATGAATCACCATTAGATATTTGTGAAGCATGCTTATTCATCATGTATTATTCTTTTCTTCATAAAAGAGAATGCTTCATATTTATTATGATACTCAATAATCTCATCTCATTATTATCTACACATTCTCTCTCCTCAAGCTCTCTCTCTTCAAAAGACTAATCCTCCCCTTTCATGAGTTGAGTACATGGGTTAGTAAGACTAAACAATCCATAACCATCACTCTATCTCAATCTATCTTCTTTGATTAGCAATCCAAGAAGGTTAGTTGCCTCAAGTTTAGAGGCTAAGCTTAGAGTTTTGCTCTCGGGTGGATCGTCTACTACTTCGAGAAGGCCGAGGAGAACAAGGAGTTCGTAAAGACGAAGGAGTTGGTTCATTAGGTATAATCCCTAAACACAGTAGTTCAGAAACACTTTGTGTTTGGTTATTTATAGTTTAGCTTCGATTCAAGCGGTTAGTCGATGTTCGTTCACTAAACAAGTTCGTTTTTGAAAATTCCGCCTCCCCACAAGTATTGGGGTGTAGTACATCGACTTACAGTGGTATCAGAGCCTCGCTAAATAATAAATAACTTAATTGCAAATTTGTACGAATTTCGAACGGAAAAAACCAAACCGGAAAACCCCGAATTGTCAAGTTTCTGTCGAAATTTAATTGAAGTCAAAAAAATTTTCAGGGAAGTTCAGAAAGCTTGAAAAGACACCAGAAGAACACCCAAGAAATTTGGGCTCCTGAATCGGCAACGCGGCCGCGGAACCGCGGCGGATCGCACCGATCCGCCGCGCTTCCGCCGCCGAGTTGCCGAGTCAGGAACCCAAATTTCCTGTGTTGCTTCTCTGTGGTATTTGGGATTTTCTGGAATATTTAATATTTGCTCAGGTTTCAGTTTTACAGAGCAGTATTGGAGCAATATTAATGGTGTTTAATCGATCGAAATTGTACAGTATTTGCATATTGGATTATATCTGTGATTGTATAATGTGTTCGTAAACCTCCCCTAACTGCTAGTATGTCAGTTGGCAGGGGGTTGCACATTTCTGAAATGGATTTTATCTGTTTGTGCATATAAACTGTGTTGGACTGTTGTGATGTATAGCCGGGGTTATGTGATGGGTTATCATTTAATTCATTTGATGTAAATGTAATTTGTTGTAATATTATTTTGCGGGGCACATCCAGGTTGCGGTTGTAGCCACCGTTGTATTATTTCATTTTACTGTTTTTGGTCCTAGGACAGATCCAAGGTGGGGTACACAAACTGCCGGACGGGTAGTTTGCCGTACCCGTAGGGATCTTGGGTGGGGTAATGGCTATTCATCACAACTATGTAATCTGTCTCTTCTTGCAGGCTCAAAAGAAATACAGATTGCTTGCAAATCCAATAAAGTTTATCTGTGTTCTGGAATGTATATCATTGCGTCAGACGAATGTAAAATATCTATATATATGATAGCTATTTTAGACGTCACTTATATTTTACACCCGCGCTAGCCCAGTCCCCGCTCTGTCGTTAGTTAAGTAACTTAGCGGGTGATGACGGGACCCAGTGGCGAATGCAGGTGGCATAAGAGGACGTCATATTTTCATTGTTTTCTGCAATGATAGGTTAATGATGGGACGCATTATCTATAATGCAAAGAAAATAAACCAAAGTTTTAATCGTTGGAACATTTTAAAAGAAACCACTCGGTTAATTTTAAAAACAGATATTTTTAAATGCGGAGCTTTAACCACTCCTTTTAAAAGCTATCAAGTTCCTTCGGTTATATCAAGTTCACTACGTTCACGGTTTCGCCAAAACCAGTCGTAGCCCTCCGTCATTTCTTATGGATGGTCAGTAGTATTCAAGCTATGCTTGTTGGCTTTCGTCAAGGCATAGTGTTTGGTAGCTGCTGGGGTATTCATTTGTTGCATAGATAGATGAGTTGGTTTGGGACAGTCGTATAACCTTGTTGGCTTTCGTCAAGGGTATATACGGGTGGGTTCAAATTAACAAGATAATGATGGGCAGAACATGACATGTGTTTTATGATTTGTTGGTTTTCGTCAAGGTCATAAGAACATGGGGCAAAAATTTATATCGGGAATTTCTAAAGAAACTGAAATTTGCAAAGAGATGCATACCATTTGGAGTTTGATGAATGTTGGTAGCATTCCTACAGCATTATCAGACAATGATATTTGGATCCCGATCCTACTGTGAGTATATGCTACTTATCAGGATATTCGTCACTTAACGATCAATGCTATAAACCTAGTAGGTGTCCAGAAAGGTGTCAGCGGGGTTACGCCCCCAGAGAAAAGAGGTTATTTAATTAAGGAACTTCGCGAAAGCGTTGGAAAACCTCCCTCGAAGTATCGACACTGGCCTGGCTGAACGGTTAAGCAAGTATTGTACGGTGAGAATAGTCCTGGCTAATTCTTCTTTTATGGTTTGAGGAAGGACTCGAGAAACAGTGGGAGCCATCCAGTTTAGATAAATTAAAAACCAATCTAAACTTGCAAGGGCATCATGCTAAAGTGTTTTCTTCTCTCTCTCTCATTGCAGCGACCTTGTGACCATGACTAGGTTACATCTAGATAACAAGATGACTGAATCTAACTTATATGACTGGCAAAGGTCTGTCCAGATGACCATTGTCTATGACAAGCTGGACCACCCTATTACTACTCAAGATCCCACCGTCCCAGGTCCAGTTTCCATCGTCGCGGATATGGATATCCGTCAGACGAAGGAAAAGAAAAAAGCGAAAGCCAAGTGCCTCGTGTTGGCTTCAGTTGATGGTAGATACCAGAAGCAGCACGAGAAGATGGACTCTGTTTCCATCTTTCTCCATAACAAAGATTTATATGGAGAGCAATCTCATATCGCAAGATATGATGCCTCGAACGAATTGATTCAAGCGAGGTCGGCTGACGGGTCATCTGTAAAGGACGACGTCCTTACGATGACTAGCTATATTGATGAGCTCAAGGACCTGGAGACCACGTTGGGAAACAGGTCATATACTGACTTATTTCCACAGTCCCTACCCTCTACTTACACCCTGAAAGAAACCAGGGAGACACAAGCTCTGCTTAATAGGGGACCTTCTTCTTCTTCATCCAAGGCGAAAGCAAAGGGTGAAAAGAAGAAGACCTCTACAAAGCCGATATACGGTGTCAGCAAAGTAGGAGGAAAGGGAAGACAAACAGTTTCGGGACTTGGTATAGGTAAGGAGGGATATTCCTATTGTTATGGGAATGGACATTGGCAGAAGGATTGCAGGGCTTTGGAAGCCAGTAGCCAGGATACGAAGCATATTGTGGCTTCAGCCTCAAGTGTGTTTTTAATTGAGAACTGTTTGTCAATTAACTCTACTTCCTGGGTACTAGATACCGGAGCAGGATCTCATATCTGTAATTCGTTACATGCTTTGAGAAACCGTAAAGTTATAAGGATAGGTGATTTGTCTCTCAGAGTTGCAAACGGAATGAGCGTGGATGCTGAATCCGTGGGAGAATATCGCCTAGGTTTGACAAGTGGGCAGATATTGATTCTACGTAACTGTCTGTATGTACCTAGTTTGACTTGTAATATCATATCAGTGTCCTCACTTTCAAGAGAGGGATATGATTTTACATTCGTAAGCGATGTAGTTCACATCCACCTAAATCAAGTTTTGATTGGGTCCGGTACATTAGATGACGGTATATACGTATTGAATCAAGCTCAGGTTTTCAATGTCCAGAACACACTTAAAAGAAAGTCTCCAGAAGTAAATCAGGCTTTCTTATGGCATTGTAGACTAGGTCACATCAATGAAACACGGTTAACGAAGTTACATAAAGAAGGATATTTGAATCCGTTCGAATATCAATCTTATGCCACTTGTGAATCTTGTCTCATGGGAAAGATGACAAAAACTCCGTTTTCTGGACACGGAGTAAGAGCGAGCGAGCTCTTAGGACTCGTACACAGTGACGTGTGCGGTCCAATGTCTACACATGCGCGAGGTGGTTATTCCTACTTCATTACTTTTACGGATGATTTCTCTAGGTATGGACATATCTTCTTGATGAAGCATAAATCCGAGGCCTTTGAGAAATTCCAAGAATACAAGAATGAAGTGGAAAACCAAACAGGCAAAAGTATTAAGACACTGAGATCTGATCGAGGTGGTGAATACTTAAGTGCCGAGTTCCTGGGTTACTTAAAAGAGAAAGGAATTCTCTCTCAGCTTACTCCTCCATACACACCACAACACAATGGTGTATCGGAAAGAAGGAATCGAACCCTATTAGATATGGTTCGTTCCATGATGAGTAAGGCTGAGTTACCGCGATCATTCTGGGGTTATACGCTAGAATCAGCGGCATATCTTTTGAACAAGGTTCCAACCAAGACTGTGCTTACCACGCCATATCAGATGTGGAGTGGGAAGAAACCCTATCTTCAGTACCTGAAGACATGGGGATGTCCAGCTTTTGTAAAAAAGCAGCATCCGGACAAGCTCGAGGCACGCTCAGTAGAGTGTAAGTTTATGGGATATCCAAAGAATTCCATGGGATATTGCTTCTACTACGCAGAGGAACAAAAGGTTTTTGTTTCTCGTCATGCCCGCTTCTTAGAAACTGAATTTTTAGAAAATCAGAAGAGTGGAAGCGCAGTAGAACTGGAAGAAATTCCAGAACCACAAGCTGTTACTGAAAGTTTGGTGGAACAAGAAGTTTCAGAAGAAAGGGACATACCAGCGCCTATCCGCAGAAGTAGTAGGCAGTCTCATCCGCCAGAGAGATACTACGGTTTTCTCATAGACGGGGATAGAGAAGATTGCGTCATTGATAATGACGACCCTACTAGCTTCCAGCAAGCCATTCAGAGCGGTGACTCGGTAAAATGGCTGGATGCAATGCGGACCGAAATGGAATCCATGTACACTAACAAAGTATGGACTTTGGACACTGCTCCAGATGGGGTGAAACCCGTAGGATGCAAGTGGATCTTCATAAAGAAGATTGGTGTAGATGGACAGGTTGAAACCTATAAGGCTAGACTTGTTGCAAAGGGTTTCCGTCAAAGACCTGGTTTGGACTATGACGAAACCTTTTCTCCAGTGGCTATGCTGAAATCCATTCGGGTCCTTCTTGCTATTGCTGCCTTCCATGATTATGAAATCTGGCAGATGGACGTAAAGACGGCTTTTCTGAATGGAAATTTAGAAGAGTGCGTCTATATGGATCAGCCAGAGGGATTCATTCAGAATGGGAGCAGCGGTAAAGTATGCAAGCTGCTTAAATCCATTTATGGACTAAAGCAGGCATCGCGGAGTTGGAACATCTGTTTTGATGATACTGTCAAAGAATTCGACTTTATCAAAAATCCAGATGAACCATGCATATACAGTAAGATTGTAGGGAGAGTTGTTGTATTCCTCGTCTTGTACGTGGATGACATTCTCCTAATAGGAAATGATATTCCTATGCTACAGTCAGTCAAAAGATTCTTGTCACAGAAATTCTCCATGAAGGACCTGGGTGATGCCACCTACATTCTGGGGATCCAGATCTATCGTGATAGATCAAAGAGGATGTTGGGACTTTCACAGTCCAGGTACATAGACACCATATTGAAAAGATTCAGTATGGAAGATTCAAAGCGCGGTAACCTACCGGCTTGTCACGGAATCACCCTCTCCAAAGAGATGTCTCCCAAGACTGATTTGGAAAGGGAACACATGTCGATTATACCCTACGCTTCTGCGGTAGGCTCTATAATGTATGCGATGTTATGTACCAGACCAGATGTAGCATACGCATTGAGCATTGTAAGCCGGTATCAGGCAAACCCAGGGGAGAATCATTGGATAGCAGTAAAGAACATTCTCAAGTACTTGAGAAGGACTAAGGAGATGTTCTTGGTTTACGGCGGAAAGGACCTCAAGATGGAGGCCTATGCTGATTCCGGCTTCCAGAGTGACAAGGATGACTCCAAGTCCATGTCGGGTTATGTCTTTACCCTCAATGGAGGGGCGGTCTGTTGGAAGAGTTCTAAGCAGGACACCGTTGCTGACTCTGTAAGTGCACGGCGGCGCCCCGGCCGTCAATCCGACGGCCAAATGCGGAAGCGGTGACAAACTTTAATATTTAATGAACTGGCAAACCGCCGCGCACTAATACCCGGATCGAACCACTAACTAGTCCTAGCTATCTACAAGAAAGGGAAGAGAGATATACCGACAGATCCGAGTCCTCCGGTCTTCTCGTCGTCGTCCCGATCTCCTGCGGAATGTCCCGTCTCCTCCTCGTCGCCGGAAGTGCACCACATCGCCTACTTCTTTTACGGGCTCCCACCTCAATGCCGAGGCAACTCGGGCACGAAGCTGGCTAGTCGACGTGCCCAAGATTTGCTGTAGAATATAATGTGGATTACATGTATCATTTGGGATTATGGAGTTGCCTTTTGTGGAGGAATTGAAGTGAACTTTTGGAGAGGGAGTTGTAGGGATTTCTCAAAGCTCAAGATACAAAAATCCCACACCCAAAAGAAATGAATCCCCTTCCATTCTCAAGGAATGGCCGGCCCCCCCTATTTGGTGTGATTGGAGAGAGAGAGAGTAAGGTCAAGAGGGTGGGTGGAATGCAATGATGCAAACAAGTGATGATGAAAGAAAAACAAATGATCACAAGAAAACCCTCACTCCAACACCACCATCACCAACAACCATGATGACTTTAAAAGTCAAGCCATCATGAGGAAGAAGTCAAGAAGTCAAGATCAATGAAAAGCTATCATGACACAAGAAAATGCAAAGACCCCCTTCCAAAATTGCTTATTTGCAACAATACAAATAAGCCCTCCTCCACCAATCTTCGGCCAATGAACGATACAAAGGAAATTGGCCGAAACGGAAAGCAAACTGGCAACTCCAGAAAACTGGTCCCGTAATAAATTACAGGAAAACCCCGATACTGTGCATACACACCCGCATCTGTATTTCGACCGGAATACAAATGCAGTGAGACAAAATCTCCACTGTACTATACTAGAATCCGGCTTATACCAAAACCGGCTAGTAATATCTGTTCGATCCTGATCCGTGCAATACCGCACGTATCTGATCGAACCCTGCCATATATCCATACGGCCTATAGTACAAACTGTCCGATCCTGATCCGTGCAATACCGCACGTATCTGATCGGACCTTGCCATATAACCATACGACCTATAGTACAAACTGTCCGATCCTGATCCGTGCAATACCGCACGTATCTGATCGGACTTTGCCATATCTCCATACGGCCTCTACAACCTTTCGCCCGAAAGCTGAGTAACTGAATGTGGGGGACTCTAAAGACTCGTCAACACCTTGGTTGTGGATTTAACCACTAGCACGTCAGAGGTATAAGCCAATACGTAACGGGCTACCAGGTATTGACTAAAAGGGACGTCTGTGAGCGAACTCAGCCCGACAACCCTACTGAGCCTGTCAGTGACAATATCCGTACAGTCCGGTCCGTTCGTCTATGAGCATCGCATGGCGGGCCTAGGAGGTTGGTGAAAGTCAGACCCCCAAAAGCGGTACAAGTCGTGTCGGAGTGTAGCCCAGAACACCCTGCGATACTACTTGAATACCGACCAGTAAATCTCCTTGCCTCGGCTGAGGGCTTCGTGTAATGGCTCTCCTAGACACAGCACGACCTCACCCCCAATACCGGGAGAGACGAACCCCTGAAGATACGGTCACTGCCTCCATATGGCTCGGGACTGTACCCAACTAAAACCTGTTTGCACGACTCCTTTGAGCCGTGGTAGGGTAGTAATCAAAGTACAGTGGGAACTCACACAAGACAAATGACGATCCCCAGGTCGATGAACTAACCTGCACACATGTCACCAGGGAACTGCCATCTGACGTCTGGTATATGACCAACTAGCATGTTTCTGGCGAGTCCTGTCCGGTGTACTCATAACCCAATGAGCACCTGTATACATCTTAGGTGATACAACTGACACCAGTGGCTTGTGAGACCGGCCACCGCCCCTCGTCGGGGTCTCGACTGTATACACTAGTCTACTCTGGAGTATCGATGCCCTGTCTCGAAACTCACACGACTAGGGACCATTTAAGGATATACTTATAGACCCCAGCTCCCACTTATATGATCGCCCTCATACTGCTGGTGGTCAAGCAAGAATCCTAGGGGCTCTACCAACGTGTAATAGCGACCTGTAAGGTCACCTAAAGCAGTACACGATGATAAAGTTAAACCAGATAGCATACTATCATCTCGAGTAAGACTATCCTACCGGGATAGGTCCTCCATCAATCATTGCAATCACGTACCTGTGACCTAATAATTGACTCTGAGGGCACTATCTCCAACAATCTCCCACTTGCACTCAAGGCTAATTATTGCGATGTCGCATACTCACAGCCCGTGTCATACCGAACACCCAACTCCTCTACTAGTCAGTCTCACAAAGCTCGTTTGCGAAACTATTGCGTTCGAGGAATAGCCTCAGTGAGTGGATCCGCTTTGTTGTCTCTTTCTATGTCTCTCTTCATCTCAAGTTCGCGGAGAAAGCCATCTCCCGAAATGAGCAATACCTGTCTTAGAATGTGTCTGGATGTCTGATGGGACATAACACATAAATGAACTCCAAATCCAAACTTCTTAGACTGTATCGTCAACTGAACTTAATCAGTATCCTACGCCATGCCTCCCTCAGTATTGCCTTGGATCACCTGTCCAAAATACTGCCCTTCGTCAGAAGGAAAAACTATAACTCTGACAACCTCCTTGTCGTCCATGTCACCTTGGAAGCCTGGAATGATAACTGTCTCCCGAAAGAGGCTGTCGTTATCATATCCCTAGAACATCCACTTATGTTCTAAAACTGCTTCCGACTGTTTCTCCAGGATTGGATCAATGTCAACTTATTGCATCTAGTGCAAGAACAACATCTGGTGTGGTACTTGACATCTCACGATTGACTCAATTGCCTGAGCAAGTGATCTGCCAATCATGCATATCCCTCTCTACTTTAGTCTATAAGACACCTTTAGAGAGGGTGACTCCATTACCTGCAGGTACACTACCGTGCCAGGAGTCGTCCATTCTAAATACTCTTAGAATGCTGTCAAAGTACCCTGATTGGGAAACCACCCAAATCCAGATCTAAAACCATAGATCTAGTAACCAGTATGTCTGATATAATGTCCAAGTCCCATGTGGAGAAACCACTGTGTGACGACCAAAGTATAACCGATTGTAGTATAGGAGTTTCTTTTCCTACTCGGTGTATGTCATCCAAATACCAGGATATCACACCCTACTACCTTCTCAACAGATCCATCCCCTATTCTGATGAAGTCAAACCTATGACTGTCACGTCAGAAATAGATGATCTATCTCCGCTACTGGTGCTTCAGTCTATAAATAGACATAAGCTACCTTTCCACCAATGCTTCCGCTGCTCCCACTGACTACGACAACCCTCTGGCAGAGTCATATACACGTACACTTCTAAAGCTAGTTTAGAACGACGCTATACTCATCCTCCTGCCGGGTCTCGCAACCTGGAACAACAGCAATGGCAATTGTGGGTAAACAAGAACTTCCCTGTCACCGTCCTTGAGGCTACCGTAGTACCTCTCGGGTGCCTGAAGTTACCCACCTTATCTGCGGAGTGGCCAATGGAAAGTCAAACCAGATTGAATCTTTAGGTTCCTTATCAAATCTTCAGTAATCGTTTGTGGTTCTGGAATCACTTCCAGTTCTACCATACTCCCACTACTGTTTTCTGAAAAAAAAATCCATTTTTAATAAAACTGTGGGGAGTCTAGAACAATATCTCTATTGTTCATCCAGATGGTAGAAAGTCAACCCTCGTCATAGCCTGGGTCAACCCACAAACAGCCATTACAGAAACGTGCCTTGAGTTGTCCAGTGTCTGGTTTTAATCATAAGCCGGACAACTCCCCGTACCTTAACAACGTTAAGATATGAACTGTTCTATATCCAATATAGAACCAGAGGCACTGATTTAATTGAACCAGATTCAAATCATGCAGCTGTCTCCAGTGCATGTCAACTAAATGGAAGGAGGCCGATCAGCGTTACTCAACTTAGGAATGCTTCCAATTATGAGTAACCTGAAAGATAAGCAAGATCTCTTAATCATTACTATCAACTGAATACCATACTCAAGTATCTACATCTTCGATCACTTTGAAGAATCCCGATACTTGCTACACCTGGTTCTCTACTCGATTCAAATACCTATAACTTCTCAAAATTCGGACCCTGTGTTTCCACGAAACACCTGTCTAAAAACTAGAGAAGTCATAAGTAAACCGAATATAGTACGAGGACCAACCCCTCTGTCCTGATGGACCCTGGACAACATACAATACTCTGTATAAGTCCCTTGAGTCTGATAACTCATTCACTGTGTGTCGTAGGTTGAAAACTGTACTTATGGTTAAGAAGAATTACACCGATGTTTAATGCTCCTTACCTAACCATCCACAGATATAGGTAAATGTCGTAGACATAGTTTCAGAAAGGTATATCTCACTCTATGAAAATAGACGTACAGATATATCAATTTGAAATTGGTGCATAACAGCGGATATTCAAAACCAAATATTTGCCGACCGGCAAACAGCCCAGGTGATTTCCTCAAATATCACTAATTGCAACGAATCCCGATATAATGAGGATAGTCACCTAATTCCCAACAACTTACTCCTACTCATCATCTGTAAAACCATACAGATGTGAGAATCATACCTGGTAAATACATACCCTGGAGTAAGTATCTAGTCGGGAAATCAGCTTTCCTTTAACAGTACACAGTGAGACTGAAACATTGAAATGTTTCGTAGGGGTATTCTGGTATTCCTAGTAATGCCTCTTCCATTATCCAGATTCACAACTGTAACCGTGTAATTCCTTTCCACCTCTCCAAATCCCTTCATATGTCTTTAGTCTTTACCTTCTGCACACCCCTTTAGGCCAAATGGTTTTCTTCCTTCCCTACCGTTCAGCACCAGCCTATGGTTTGGAAGAAGACTATCCAATAAGCATAATGGGTGTACTGTCCTAATCCTAGGAACACTCGCAATGCGAGAGAAGGTGAAGATAAAAGACACCTGAATAAATCTTATTCCTATTTCTCCTGAACCAGAATCCATCCCTGAACTGGAACAAGTTCCTTTCGAGTTCGTATATAACCATACGATGGAGTATCCAATAAACTGTGGATCTTCGTAGTGATACGGAGTATCCTGGAGAAATACAAAGGTGATTTAGGATTGGCGAAGAAATACTTGGTTTGGTCATGAATATCTGTTGCAATTTACTTTGCCCTCTTACTAATCCCTTGCTTTGTCTTAACTTAATACCTTCTGCACACCATCGTTATGCTAATTGGTTTTCTTCATTCCCTACCGGTCGGCACCAGCTTAAGGTTTGGAGGAAGACTATCAAATTTGCGTAATAGGTGTACTACCTCCTATACCAAGGAGTACTCGCAACCTGAGAGAAGGTAAAAGGATAAGACAACTGAATAGTCCTATCCGTTTTCTCCAGAACCTGAAACCATCCTCGAATAAATTCCTTCGAGTTCGTATCTTACCATACGATGGTTTTGTCCAATGGAAGTGGACGTTCGTAGTAACACGGGGTGTCCTGGAGAAAAGGGTAAAAGTAGAAGTGGCAATGAGGTTCGCAACTCTTGACAATCCAAAAACCAGTGTTTAAGAAGGTTCGGTCAATCTTGGTCACTGAGTCATAGTCTTAGGGTCGGGTCAATGGTCGCTGCCAAAGAGAGAGAGAAAAGAAACACTCATCGTGCACTCTAACCTAGATCAGAATGGTTACCAATTTATCTAATCGGGAAACCTCCCACTGTACCGTTAAATTCTCCTCCAAACCTGAAAGAAGAATTAGTCGGGATCACCCGAGGAGTAAACTAACTCATCAGTGGGAATCGGGATCCAACTATCATCGCATGATAACGTGACGGAATCCGCTCACACTATCACACTCCAGAAGGTATGCGCATATCTGGCAAGTTTCAGTTCTTTTGAAACTCCCGATGTGTTTTCTGCCCCATGCTCTTATGACCTTGACGAAGGCCAACAAATCATAAGTCACATGTCAAGTTCTACCCGTCATTCTCCAGGTTAATTTGAATCCACCCGCACAAGCCCTTGACGAAGGCCAACAAGGCTATACGACTGTCCCAAACCAACGCATCTATCTATGCTGCAGAAAGGCAACAAGCAGCTACCATACACTATGCCTTGACGAAGGCCAACAAACATAGCATGAATACTACGTGCTACCCGTCTGAAACGACGGAGGGCTACGAATGGTTTCTGGCGAAAACCTTTAACGTAAAGAACTTGATATCGTTGAAGGAACTGATATCTTTTAAAAATATAGTGACGAAAACCGTTGCTAAAGAGGTCACTCCCGGTGAAGGGATCTCGGCTCTTTCCCCGTAGAATGGGGTGCAGGATATTCCAACTGAATACCACGGTGCAAAGCAAAAGTAATCGGCTATAGTGAAGTTAATGCCCTGACGCAAACTCTTTGTCCAAGGGGTCACTCCCGGTGAAGGGATCTCGGCCCTTGCCTCGTCGACTGAGGAGCAGGATATTCCAACTGAATATCACGATGCAAAACAAAAGAGAACGTCCTTGCAATAATAGCTTTTTGAAAAAGTGTTCCAACAACATCAGATTAGGTTTGTTTTTAACATGCATTGATCCAAATCAATGCAGTCCCATCAATTGATCACACCAAAAAGAACGAAAATATACTGATGTACGTATATGCCATCCGCATTCGCCACTGGGTCCCGTCATTACCCGTTAGGTTAGCTAACTAACGACAGAGCGGGGACTGGACTAGCGCGGATGCAAAACATATACAACATCTACTAATATATATACCAATATATTATATTCGCTCAAGGTGTGATAAAATGCAACATCACAGAAAATGTACAGCATCACAGAAACAATACAGATATCTGGGATCCCCGGGTTTCACAGAGCCACTACTGAAACCCGACGTTCCCCTGGTCGTGTGGATAGCCTGTGCAATGAAATCCTAGACCCCTACGGGCGCGGTAAGTCACCCGCCAAAACCTGAAGCGAGGCAGCCCCCTTCAGCACCGTGAATGGACCACCCAGCACTTCACGGAATCCGGTAACTTGGGCACCCCTCCTGGGTCAACCTGTACCCCCTACGAGTGCGGCGAATAGCCTGCCAATTCTAGAGTGAAGCCCCCTCCGTCCCAATGCCATGAGATGCGGGCTTGTTGCCTTCCAGAATCCGGCTATCCGTGCACCCCACCGCGGGGTAATCCTAGTACAGAAAGTAAAATATACATACAACGGGTACATCGACCGCAACCAGGTCGTGCCCCAAAATAATAATACAAACAGGCAGTGACGACAGTCCACATGTCGGACACTCGCCCCGCAATATCAAATGTACATAATACAACCATAACTGTACTAGCATTGCATCCAGGCTATCCCCCACGACCAATCCGCAAGATCACAGCAAAAACAGAACATCAACGTGAAAGTCACGTTTGCAAATCCGTCTAACCGGGCTATAGCAGTTAGACCGGATTTACCGATCGAGTGACATTCACGGTCGCAGATATAATGTAAATACTGTGAAATAATGTGTTTAAAATATCCGATCAATCAAAATTTAACAAGTGGGCCCACAAGCATTACTGTAGCAGATCAAGAAATTCTGGACCCAATGTTATTATTCCAAAACCCCAAATTTAACCCCATAATGCTACTGAAGAAATTTCACACAGCAGGGACACTGTTCGGCGGCGGAACCGCGGCCCAAGGGGGGGTTTTGCCGCGGTTCCGCGCTCTGTTGATCGACTGAATGTGTCGAATTTCTACAGTATACTTATAACATCCAGTGCATCACTATTTTACAACCTGAAAAATTTTTCGAGACCAAAAATTTTCAACAGAAACTGATGCTATCAAAATACGGGTTTTGGAACGTTTGATCAATCGGAACTGACAAACACATTAAACCAAGCTAGACTAAGTTAATGGCGAGGCTCTGATACCACTGTAAGTGCACGGCGGCGCCCCGGCCGTCAATCCGACGGCCAAATGCGGAAGCGGTGACAAACTTTAATTTTTACTGAACTGGCAAACCGCCGCGCACTAATACCCGGATCGAACCACTAACTAGTCCTAGCTATCTATAAGAAAGGGAAGAGAGATATACCGACAGATCCGAGTCCTCCGGTCTTCTCGTCGTCGTCCCGATCTCCTGCGGAATGTCCCGTCTCCTCCTCGTCGCCGGAAGTGCACCACATCGCCTACTTCTTTTACGGGCTCCCACCTCAATGCCGAGGCAACTCGGGCACGAAGCTGGCTAGTCGACGTGCCCAAGATTTGCTGTAGAATATAATATGGATTACATGTCTCATTTGGGATTATGGAGTTGCCTTTTGTGGAGGAATTGAAGTGAACTTTTGGAGAGGGAGTTGTAGGGATTTCTCAAAGCTCAAGATACAAAAATCCCACACCCAAAAGAAATGAATCCCCTTCCATTCTCAAGGAATGGCCGCCCCCCCCCATTTGGTGTGATTGGAGAGAGAGAGAGTAAGGTTAAGAGGGTGGGTGGAATGCAATGATGCAAACAAGTGATGATGAAAGAAAAACAAATGATCACAAGAAAACCCTCACTCCAACACCACCATCACCAACAACCATGATGACTTTAAAAGTCAAGCCATCATGAGGAAGAAGTCAAGAAGTCAAGGTCAATGTAAAGTTATCATGACACAAGAAAATGCAAAGACCCCCTTCCACAATTGCTTATTTGCAACAATGCAAATAAGCCCTCCTCCACCAATCTTCGGCCAATGAACGATACAAAGGAAATTGGCCGAAACGGAAAGCAAACTGGCAACTCCAGAAAACTGGTCCCGTAATAAATTACAGGAAAACCCCGATACTGTGCATACACACCCGCATCTGTATTTCGACCGGAATACAAATGCAGTGAGACAAAATCTCCACTGTACTATACTAGAATCCGACTTATACCAAAACCGGCTAGTAATATCTGTTCGATCCTGATCCGTGCAATACCGCACGTATCTGATCGAACCTTTCCATATATCCATACGGCCTATAGTACAAACTGTCTGATCCTGATCCGTGCAATACCGCACGTATCTGATCGGACCTTGCCATATAACGATACGGCCTATAGTACAAACTGTCCGATCCTGATCCGTGCAATACCGCACGTATCTGATCGGACCTTGCCATATCTCCATACGGCCTCTACAACCTTTCGCCCGAAAGCTGAGGAACTGAATGTGGGGGACTCTAAAGACTCGTCAACACCTTGGTTGTGGATTTAACCACTAGCACGTCAGAGGTATAAGCCAATACGTAACGGGCTACCAGGTATTGACTAAAAGGGACGTCTGTGAGCGAACTCAGCCCGACAACCCTACTGAGCCTGTCAGTGACAATATCCGTACAGTCTGGTCCGTTCGTCTATGAGCATCGCATGGCGGGCCTAGGGGGTTGGTGAAAGTCAGACCCCCAAAAGCGGTACAAGTCGTGTCGGAGTGTAGCCCAGAACACCCTGAGATACTACTGGAATACCTACCAGTAAATCTCCTTGCCTCGGCCGAGGGCTTCGTGTAATGGCTCTCCTAGACACAGCACGACCTCACCCCCAATACCGGGAGAGACGAACCCTTGAAGATACGCTCAATGCCTCCATGTGGCTCGGGACTGTACCCAACTAAAACCTGTTTGCACGACTCCTTTGAGCCGTGGTAGGGTAGTAATCAAAGTATAGTGGGAACTCACACAAGACAAATGACGATCCCCAGGTCGATGAACTAACCTGCACACATGTCACCAGGGAACTGCCATCTGACGTCTGGTATATGACCAACTAGCATGTTCCCGGCGAGTCCTGTCCGGTGTACTCATAACCCAATGAGCACCTGTATACATCTTAGGTGATACAACTGACACCAGTGGCTTGTGAGACCGGCCACCGCCCCTCGTCGGGGTCTCGACTGTATACACTAGTCTAATCTGGAGTATCGATGCCCTGTCTCGAAACTCACACGACTAGGGACCATTTAAGGATATACTTATAGACCCCAGCTCCCACTTATATGATCGCCCTCATACTGCTGGTGGTCAAGCAAGAATCCTAGGGGCTCTACCAACGTGTAATAGCGACCTGTAAGGTCACCTAAAGCAGTACACGGTGATAAAGGTAAACCAGATAGCATACTATCATCTCGAGTAAGACTGTCCTACCGGGATAGGTCCTCCATCAATCATTGCAATCACGTACCTGTGACCTAATAATTGACTCTGAGGGCACTATCTCCAACAGACTCAAAGATGGAAGCGGAGTACATAGCTGCTTGCGATGCCGCAAAAGAAGATGTCTGGATGAAGAAGTTCCTCACAGAACTTCAGGTGGTTCCTACCAGTGTTGGTCCAATACCTCTGTATTGCGACAACAACGGCGCTATAGCTTTAGTGAAGGAACCCAGGTCCCATCAGAAGTCCAGACACATCTTAAGGCGGTATCACCTGATCAGGGAGATCGTAGATCGCCGGGAGATCGAGGTAAAGAGAGTAAATACGGAGGATAACATTGCTGATCCATTCACTAAGGCCCTACCTCAGATTCAGTTCGAGAGGCTACTCGAGATCATCGGTCTTCGATACGCCAGTACATGGCCCTAGTGCAAGTGGGAGATTGTTAGTGTTTATGCCCTAGAAGGCCATTACTGTATCATACTAGTTTGTATATTACTTAATGGAAGCTTGGGATATTCACATGTATATAATAGTCTTGCTAAACATGGTAGTATGCTACTTGGTTTTTCTATCTTAATATGTGAGTATACGTATTGATAGAGCTCTTAGGATCTTACTTGACTACCAGCGTTGTGATGGCAGTCACACTAGTGGGGGCTGGGTAGTCTACAAGCACATCCTTATTCAGGTCCCTAGTCGTTGGATTATCGAGACAGAGCATCGATACTCCGGAGTAGACTAGTGTGTACGCTTCTCATCCCAGTTAGGGAGATGGTCTGTCCCACAGCCGTCAGTACGTTGTACTGGAGATAGTATACAGGTGCTCGTTAGGTTACGGGTAAACCGGACAGGACTCACAGGGAACTGTTGGTTGGTTTTATACCAGTCGTCAGTGAACAGTTCCCAGGTGACATGAGTACAGCATAGTCCGCAGACTTGACACTGCTACTTCGCCTCGAGTGTGTCCCACTGTTCTTAGATTACTACCCTACCACGGCTCAAAGGAGTCGTGCAAACAAGTAGCAGTTGGGTGCAGTCCCGAGCACTTGGAGGCAGTGGCGGTTAGACAGGATTCGTCTCTCCCGGTATTGGGAGTTGATATCGCGCTGTGTCAGAGAGCCATTACGCAAAGTCCCTGTCTAGGGCAAGCGAGATTTGCTGGTAGGTTCCAGTAGTTTCTCAGGGTGTAATGGGCTTCCCTCCGACACGACTTATACCGCTATTAGGGGACTGACGCTTGCCGCCCCCTAGGCACGATATGCGATAGTCTTGGACGAACGGACCGGACTGTATGGAGATTGTCACATCAGACTCAGTAGGAGTTCGGATGGGTTCCCTCATCGGCCTTCTTATCGACATCTACCTGGGGACCGTTACGTACAGCTAGTGCTGCTTGCGGTCTGTGGTTAAACCCACTGCCAGCGTAGTAGTCGAGTCTCTAGAGTCCCACACAGAGAGTTTCCCTACTCCAGGCGAAAAGATATAGAGGTCGTATGGTTTTACGACAAGGGTTCGGACGCATACGTGTGTTTACGCACGTACGACTTTCGGACAGTTTTTACCAGTCGGCTTTGGTTTAATCCAGTTACTGGTATCCGGTTAATGGATTTTTACAGTCTAAAGTTTTTCCATATTTTTGCGGATTGGAGGGGCGTTCTCGTAATTATGCGAGAAGCTTCTAGAAGTGGTGATTAAGGAGGTTTAGGTGTCATATGCAATGAATGAGATTAGTGAGTCATGAGGGTGATTCATTTATGTCATTAAAGCATCATAAATGCTTAATGACTCATGATAATGAATCACCATTAGATATTTGTGAAGCATGCTTATTCATCATGTATTATTCTTTTCTTCATAAAAGAGAATGCTTCATATTTATTATGATACTCAATAATCTCATCTCATTATTATCTACACATTCTCTCTCCTCAAGCTCTCTCTCTTCAAAAGACTAATCCTCCCCTCTCATGAGTTGAGTTCAAGGGTTAGTAAGACTAAACAATCCATAACCATCACTCTATCTCAATCTATCTTCTTTGATTAGCAATCCAAGAAGGTTAGTTGCCTCAAGTTTAGAGGCTAAGCTTGGAGTTTTGCTCTCGGGTGGATCGTCTACTACTTCGAGAAGGCCGAGGAGAACAAGGAGTTCGTAAAGACGAAGGAGTTGTGTCACGACCCGAAAGAGCACGTGACTGGCCCTCGAACCATATGAAATCTATAGGACTCCATCTGATCCAAGTAAGCCAAAAGCCCAGAAATCTAAAACCATTTTTAAGAATAAGTAAAGAAACTAGTTTAAAGAAGTGAAGAAATACATGTTTGAAATCAAGGTCTTTAAATAACTAAGCCGAATATGCATTTTAAAACAGTACAGTCTTTTCTAAAAATTTCGGCAGAGTTTCTTTTGTAAAACTGGCCCCGAATGGGGTACAACAAGGATAACAATATATGCAATGATAAAGACATCCCCAAGCGGGAGCTAGCTCTTCGTCAATTGACGGTCACAACCACACAACGATATAATATACAACGCCAAGTGGCGAGGATCAAATCCAAAAGAAAGCTCAAAAGCAACAAGAAAACCACAATACTACTAAGCGCGACTCTATGGTCGAATAATACAAGTTTTGGTTGATGGAAATTCTAGATACAATGAATAAAATAAAAACAATGGTGGTTCTTGATGCGAAAGAATCCACCTACCAAAAGCAAATCACCCGCAAGAAAGTAGTGTGCCAGAAATGCCGCAATGGAACCTGTACGGCAGAACCTGCAAGAACTGTGGCACAACGGGGGTGAGTTGCCAACTCGTGAATAGAAACATCTACAAGCAGAAACCGAATGCAAGACATAAACCTAAGTCAACAATCGGTAATATAACCACAAGAGTACATCTGAGTGTGATAAGGTGGCAAGGTAACATCTAATCATGTATGTAGTGCTAGGTACTCAGGTAATAACATGTCATCAGTATAAGGTATGTCTGCATGAAGTAAATATGATGAAATATCAATGATATCAATACACATATATTAGCGTCCCATACCAATAATATTGGTGTAAGGGTATATATAACAGCGCCCTCATACCCTGTTATATATACAAATGAAGTATGATAAGTGTAAATCCAGTCTGTATATGATCCATATCTGTATATAATCCATGTCTGCATATATGTGGAACCTGTCCACCCGTCACCCACTGACAATAAGCATCATGTATGCAATATGAGGATATAAACAAAAGCATGGAAAAACATTATGAAACCCGTGACTAGCATCGACACGTAAATCCTCATCCATCGGGCTCCGTCAGTCCGGATCGGCCCGCGGGCTAAGTCTGCGGAATCGGCCCTCGGCCCCGGCAGTACGCCCATCTCTCGACTCCGGTCGGTATCCTCCAGATATCCGCCGAGCTCAAATACAATCACCGGTAGGTACTCGCCCGCCTCCAGGCTCAATCGGCAAAACCCATCGATCATCTTGCCGAGGGGAACCATACCGGGCCCACCACGAACCCGCAAACGGATCATCCACTCCTCGAATCGGGTTTCAAGCACACGTCTCAGCACCGAGAAAACGCATGGTGGACGCACCAAAATATCATATCACGAGGTACCGGGTTTTTCATAATAGAGCATCTTTTCTTAAATAATCCCACGGTCCTCAAAATCAGAAATCACCTGAAAATCCAACATCAGGAAGTAAATCCAATGCGATGTGCTATGCAATCAATCCATGATGTATGCGACATGTGAAGAAAAGTAATCATATCGGAAATCATGCAACATGGAATAGTAATGTGCATAAGTCGAGGGAAACCGCTCCTTTAGAATGAATCAGTTTTAAAGAATATCTCGCGGTCCTCAATCTCAATCAAGTCAGAATCATCTATGATTGTGTACAGGTACATGTGTACAATATGCCAAGCAAGAGTCATATCATGAATGCAACAGTACTACAGTGTAGTGGCATGGCAATTATCGATGATGAAGTGTGTGAGCCGGCAAATAGTGTACGTGGAACATACGCATCATCGATAATGGTGCTGGTGTCCTAACAGCATGATAATAATATAGCAATGAACATATGCCAACAATGCGAATAGCATGAAAATGCAGAAATCTAGTAGTCAACACCACAGTGAAGTATCTACTATGCAAACTACATCTAAGTATCAGGTCCATCAGGAGGGGTAGGTGTAGAAACCACCTAAATCTGAGTCGGTATATATATATAGATATATAGTCGGTGATCCCGCCTCAAGAACAAATCGTAGGACATCCTCGAGTTATGAGTGCGGATCTATCATCAATATCGGCTCGTACGGTAAATCATCGTACGACATCCCCAAAAGCTGGGTACAGGTCAACATCTCACTATCTCATCACATAACAGGTATCACTAACATCAGATCATATAATCTGGGGTACTACTCTATGTCTAGTACAAATCGATACCATCAATGAAGTATGCATGCGGGGGTAAACACATATCCCAAGCCCGCAAGAATCACAAGTCATATCCCACATATGAATCGTATCAATCACCGATCTCGCGGCACCAAGCCCACATAATCGACTCATCTCCAAAGTCATCCCATATCATCAAACACTGTGCAAGTATAAGTAATATGCAAGGGTGTGCGTGTAGGTGTAATTCTATTCTAGGGTTCGCGACTATGAATTACACTCGTCACTTCTAACCCTACACTATCCATAATACACCTATTATCACAATAAACTACATAGTAATCTGTCTACGGACTGCGGGGGTGCTATACGCCATCCACCCGACTTCCCCCTGTAGATATAATCTACTCACCTGTATCCTGCGTGTCGGTGTCGATGTCACCATCATCTTCTGCATCGCCTCGGATCGTCGCGGGGTACCTACACATATCACACGTATCGCATCGCATCAAAACCAAATCAAAACTTGAAACGACACGCTAAAACCAATACGATACGCTAAAAGGCCTATAGGTTAGAACCTACGGTTAGCCTTTGCAAAACAACCCGGAATCACTCGATATAGACGTACAAACGTCACACGATCGAGATAACACACAAATACCAAAATCTGGAATCTAAATACGCAAATCCAAATCTAATTTCAAAGCAACAACCCAAGCAAATGATCCCAGATTTCACCTCAGGCCAAAACAATGTAAATAAACAACTTTAGGGTGTTATGCAGGGTGTATATGATCTACAGAAGCAACATGGGCACCTACCTACACAGGGTGGCCGGCCACACCCCCCCCAAAACCGGCCTGGCCGGCCCAGGTATGGAATTTGGTGCTCGTTTTCCTAGGGTGGCCTCCTGGGGTCTAATTTGGGTCCCTGGTATCACTTAATTCATCTAGAAATGTCCCAGTATATTCCAGATTCCTCATAGGCACACTAAAAGTCACAAAACTGATGTGGTCGATTTCCTGAGTTCATGCCTAGGCTCACGTATATGGTTCAGGTCAGGGATTACGTCACCAAGTTCAAGCAATACTCACTACAGCCCCCAGATTCCATTAACAGTCATTATTCACAATTTAAGTAGGACCAAACTACCCTAAGTATCACCAGACGACTCCCTCTAAGAAACCAAACCCTAGCTCCTCTATTGGGCCGGCGTCGCCGGCCATGTCTTCATTGGCCGCCGGCCAGAGCAGGTGGGTAGGGTGTGGGGTTCTGGATGGTCTATTAGGGCTACCTGCACAACATTCTAATACTGTTTGTTTTTCCAATATGGGCGTAGGGTCACAGCAGGTTGTTCATGTCTCAAAACAACACAAAAACACGACATCGAGCCAAAACTAAACTAATGAAAGAGTTATACCACACTTGTTCCTCCATAGGCAGCACCAACTTCCCAAAGTCATCAAAATCCTACTTTGCTCGGTTCATCTTGTAGAGGATAAGATGGGGACTAATATTTGTGAAGGGAGTTTTGGGTTTTGAGTTTGTCTTTCATGGTGATGTAGGGAGTTTTGAAGGAGGAGGAGGAAGAAGGAAGGGAGCAGCAGCAGCCGCAGGAGATGAGGGAGGAGAGGGAGGAAAATGTGAGGAAACAATTGGCTAAGTCTCTTGGTCAATGGCCCATACCCCTCTCTCTCACCTACCCTCATTCTTTTCTCTTTTTCTTTTTCTTTTTTTTTTCCCCATAATTCCCAAAACCTTCTCACAAGAATAGTAAACCCAAAGTGAACCATAGCAAGAAATGCACAAGTGTGAGAAAAAGTGATATGTGCAAGTTTTGCACAAAAAGCCAAAAACCCGATTAGCGATTTTTAATCGCGATTAGCACTAAATTAGTGTCAAACTAATCACAAAAACTTTAAAATATCATAATTCTCTAATTTACCCTATTTTAGAATTTTCCATAATTTTTCTCAAATTTTTCCTATTTATTTGCATTTAATTATAGATTTAATATTAAAATAATCAATAAAATAATATTAAATTATAAAAATTCCCAAAATTAATATTTTATATTTTTGAAAATGTTACAATCTACCCCCCTTAAAGAAATTCGGTCCCCGAATTTAAATTTAAACCCCCAATACTAAAACAATTTCAGTAATAATCCATTTTGTCGGGCTCCGAAAATATCAATACAGAGAGAATATCATAAAAATATACTGCTCTACTAGAAATCAATCCCCAAAATGCATATATAAGAATATCCTATGCGTCTGGTGCGCAAGGAATCAAAATCTATATATGTGTCAAACAGATGTACAAAACAACATCTAGGTGCAACCGGTGTGCACGGAACATCTGTCGTAGGCAACGTGTGTGCCTGACAGAAAGAAAATCAGGTGCATATGACATGCACGAAGAATCCCGATTTAGTTCATCTGGCGTGCACCAAAATCGTATAACAAAACACTAAAGGTGCATGAAAACCACGCTGGAAGTGCAAATCAAATCACTGCATACGGTAGGCATGAAATCTCAATCAATATCTCAAATGTAATAATTCTGCGCAAAATATATAAATATCCAGTGGGTGCACGAGACCAACATCATGAAACTCAGTCATCAAAACTAAATCATGCAAACAGAATGCCCAAAATACCGAAATCCAAAATGGCGGATACGTGATAATCGAATCACAAAATCACAAATCATAAATACCGTCGTCGGTAGTTCCTCCTTCAAGGTCGAGAAGGAGTCGGTGCATCCACTGCTAGCAGCGCAGGATATCTACTTGCCTCTTACTCACGGTCTGTCGTCCTCTGACTCTGGGTTCTTATCTTCTCTGTGGGTTACCAATCTCACAGTCAATCGGCTCATCGGCCCTGTCAGATGTGCTAACGGGGACGATTCCGTTCTGGCACTTCTCTGGTCACTTCTCGGTCAAACCTCACGACCACTCGTAAGGCAGCGTATCGCTGGCGTCGGCCTCTGGCTCTCTGAAAGCACGTCACACATCTGATCCTTGGTGCAAACATCATTGCAGCAATATCCTGGAAGGAATCTTGCTCAAGGTCTCTAGTCTCGACGGGAAGTAATGACAGCTCGTCAGTGTCTCACACGAACCTCTTGTTCCACCAGTCTCTATCATCGTCCACTATGACGTCACGCCAAGCTACTACGCACTGCACTGTTCTCGGCCACGGTCAATCTGAAGTCTCTCACACGGACTCGAAATCGCATATTCTGTAGTTTCATCCTTCTATAGAAGATGTCAGGCCGAACAGGTCCTCGGGAACACGTCCCAACCATCGGAGGAATACTCATCACTCGTCCGTCCTTGATCAATTCGCAACGCATCTGGGTAAGTTCCTTTATCCGAACCTGGTCAACTACCTCGTCGACAATACCGAACTCTGTCCTGCTGGGTGCATATCACATCTCTAATGTTAGCGGAGTGGGACGTCATCTCGTCGAAATATCTTGCGAATTCTTTTCTTCACTCTGCTTCACTGTCGACTGATTCGGACTCGCCTCATCATGGCTGCATGGACAGTGCTCCAACGGCTATCCTCGTATCTGGAGTATCCCAAGCAACGCATCCCATCACATAATGTCCGAATGATGTCGAATCATCCGATCGACTAGTAAGAACCTCATAATCCCCCAAGAGATCACATCATGGGTACAGTTTAATAGCATCGAGTACATGCCACAGCGTCGGTGGTCCAGCCGTAGAAGGGCAAACCCAAGCCTCACTAATGGCGCCGCGGAACTGCCGCAAACCCTAAGGTTCAAAGGCTTTCACACGGCCATTAAGTCGAGTTAGGGTTTCATTCTTCTAGAGGGTCCATAGAATCACCTGCATGTCTTTCCGTATACTTTAAACTTGGAAAATGGGCTCCTGACATTCGATCGTCTCTATCGACTCTCAACGAACCTGCGTGAAGTCGTCTCCAGCTGGAAACAATCTATCTGATGACCTCGCATCGGTAAACGAACGAACCACATGTCCTAGTCATTTATCCTCAGGTGACTAGCGACTCGCTATCATCTCTCTAAGTATATGCTCACGCTGCAGTAGCTCCAACCATCTGGGCGACATCTCGTCATTTGCAGCAGCAACTGGCTCATTCGCCTGTACGCCGAACAGCGCCTCAATCCTCCAGGAAAGGCAACGCATTGGCGGTCATCTCTGAATCGGTCTGCTCTAGATCTAAGTAAGACTCTCCATACTGGAAATCTTCAACTCAACTGGGCTCGCTCCGGCGCATAAATCGGACGAATCACCTTCGTCTCTCAAATCGGGTAGACAAGCTATCATCTGTCTCATATCTGCCTGAAAGCTACGGCAATCTCAGCTCGTAAGCTTCGGAAGCGACATCCTGTCAATCTCAGCAGCAGCTGGTCCATCTGTCTGCACGGTAGGCGACATCACAATCTCTGAGGTATGCTGTACATCAACAGTTCTCTCTCAACTGGCAGCCCTAACAATGGCCCGATCATCCGGCGCAAGACCAAGCACTCGCCTCCACTAGATGTCACAATCACCAATACTAACTCGAGACGTTCCCATGTCACCAGAAAACACAATGGTCGGCCCTCGTACCAGATGAGCTCACACCGGCCGTAACCCTAGCAGCAGCCCAAACTGCGCTCAAACATGGCGACAGGAACCTCAATCGAGTATCAAAAGAGCACATCAATGGCAAGAAAGGAAACAACAGATCCAGAGTGGATACATGATCATAGGAAGGAACAACATCAATCAAGGTATGATCATGAAACTAATAGAATCGGGGATCTCAAATGGATGTATAATCCTGGATATAAAGAGAATCACTAATCTCGAAAAATATGCACATCCTAAGGTTCCTAACGCGGAGTGGCGTGTCGTAAGTATGCCGCGGAACATACCAACGGTACGTCACTCTACTTTAGTCACCTATTCCATCAACCAAGGGTCATCCTAATACGACGAAAGTTCGGGTCTAATACCCCCTCGACCAAGTCTAAGTTCCGTAAGGTCAAGGCTAAGTTCCGTATATAAATAACTCCCTAGGCTCCACATAGTCAAACTCAGACTCGAACCAAGGTCAACCTAGCGCTCTGATACCAACTTTGTCACGACCCGAAAGAGCACGTGACTGGCCCTCGAACCATATGAAATCTATAGGATTCCATCTGATCCAACTAAGCCAAAAGCCCAGAAATCTAAAACCATTTTTAAGAATAAGTAAAGAAACTAGTTTAAAGAAGTGAAGAAATACATGTTTGAAATCAAGGTTTTTAAATAACTAAGCCGAATATGCATTTTAAAACAGTACAGTCTTTTCTAAAAATTTCGGCAGAGTTTCTTTTGTAAAACTGGCCCCGAATGGGGTACAACAAGGATAACAATATATGCAATGATAAAGGCATCCCCAAGCGGGAGCTAGCTCTTCGTCAATTGACGGTCACAACCATACAACGATATAATATACAACGCCAAGTGGCGAGGATCAAATCCAAAAGAAAGCTCAAAAGCAACAAGAAAACCACAATACTACTAAGCGCGACTCTATGGTCGAATAATACAAGTTTTGGTTGATGGAAATTCTAGATACAATGAATAAAATAAAAACAATGGTGGTTCTTGATGCGAAAGAATCCACCTACCAAAAGCAAATCACCCGCAAGAAAGTAGTGTGCCAGAAATGCCGCAATGGAACCTGTACGGCAGAACCTGCAAGAACTGTGGCACAACGGGGGTGAGTTGCCAACTCGTGAATAGAAACATCTACAAGCAGAAACCGAATGCAAGACATAAACCTAAGTCAACAATCAGTAATATAACCACAAGAGCACATCTGAGTGTGACAAGGTGGCAAGGTAACATCTAATCATGTATGTAGTGCCAGGTACTCAGGTAATAACATGTCATCAGTATAAGGTATGTCTGCATGAAGTAAATATGATGAAATATCAATGATATCAATACACATATATTAGCGTCCCATACCACTAATATTGGTGTATGGGTATATATAACAACGCCCTCATACCCTGTTATATATACAAATGAAGTATGATAAGTGTAAATCCAGTCTGTATATGATCCATATCTGTATATAATCCATGTCTGCATATATGTGGAATCTGTCCACCCGTCACCTACTGACAATAAGCATCATGTATGCAATATGAGGATAAAAACAAAAGCATGGAAAAACATTATGAAACCCGTGCCTAGCATCGACACGTAAATCCTCATCCATCGGGCTCCGTCAGTCCGGATCGGCCCGCGGGCTAAGTCTGCGGAATCGGCCCTCGGCCCCGGCAGTACGCCCATCTCTCGACTCCGGTCGGTATCCTCCAGATATCCGCCGAGCTCAAATACAATCACCGGTAGGTACTCGCCCGCCTCCAGGCTCAATCGGCAAAACCCATCGATCATCTTGCCGAGGGGAACTATACCGGGCCCACCACGAACCCGCAAACGGATCATCCACTCCTCGAATCGGGTTTCAAGCACACGTCTCAGCACCGAGAAAACGCATGGTGGACGCACCAAAATATCATATCACGAGGTTCCGGGTTTTTCATAATAGAGCATCTTTTCTTAAATAATCCCACGGTCCTCAAAATCAGAAATCACATGAAAATCCAACATCAGGAAGTAAATCCAATGCGATGTGCTATGCAATCAATCCATGATGTATGCGACATGTAAAGAAAAGTAATCATATCGGAAATCATGCAACATGGAATAGTAATGTGCATAAGTCGAGGGAAACCGCTCCTTTAGAATGAATCGGTTTTAAAGAATATCTCGCGGTCCTCAATCTCAATCAAGTCAGAATCATCTATGATTGTGTAAAGGTACATGTGTGCAATATGCCAAGCAAGAGTCATATCATGAATGCAACAGTACTACAGTGTAGTGGCAAGGAAATTATCGATGATGAAGTGTGTGAGCCGGCAAATAGTGTACGTGGAACATACGTATCATCAATAATGGTGCTGGTATCCTAACAGCATGATAATAATATAGCAATGAACATATGCCAACAATTCGAATAGCATGAAAATGCAGAAATCTAGTAGTCAACACCACAGTGAAGTATATACTATGCAAACTACATCTAAGTATCAGGTCAATCAGGAGGGGTAGGTGTGGAAACCACCTAAATCTGAGTCGGTATATATATATAGATATATAGTCGGTGATCCCGCCTCAAAAACAAATCGTAGGACATCCTCGAGTTATGAGTGCGGATCTATCATCAATATCGGCTCGTACGGTAAATCATCGTACGGCATCCCCAAAAGCTGGGTACAGGTCAACATCTCACTATCTCATCACATAACAGGTATCACTAACATCAGATCATATAATCTGGGGTACTACTCTATGTCTAGTACAAATCGATACCATCAATGAAGTATGCATGCGGGGATAAACACATATTCCAAGCCCGCAAGAATCACAAGTCATATCCCACATATGAATCGTATCAATCACCGATCTCGCGGCACCAAGCCCACATCATTGACTCATCTCCAAAGTCATCCCATATCATCAAACACTGTGCAAGTATAAGTAATATGCAAGGGTGTGCGTGTAGGTGTAATTCTATTCTAGGGTTCGCGACTATGAATTACACTAGTCACTTCTAACCCTACACTATCCATAATACACCTATTATCACAATAAACTACATAGTAATCTGTTTACAGACTGCGGGTGTGCTATACGCCATCCACCCGACTTCCCCCTGTAGATATAATCTACTCACCTGTATCCTGTGTGTCGGGGTCGATGTCACCATCATCTTCTGCATCGCCTCGGATCGTCGCGGGGTACCTACACATATCACACGTATCGCATCGCATCAAAACCAAATCAAAACTTGAAACGACACGCTAAAACCAATACGATACGCTAAAAGGCCTATAGGTTAGAACCTACGGTTAGCCTTTGCAAAACAACCCGGAATCACTCAATATAGACGTACAAACGTCACACGATCGAGATAACACATAAATACCAAAATCTGGAATCTAAATACGCAAAACCAAATCTAATTTCAAAGCAGCAACCCAAGCAAATGATCCCAGATTTTACCTCAGGACAAAACAATGTAAATAAACAACTCTAGGGTGCTATGCAGGGTGTATATGATCTACAGAAGCAACATGGGCACCTATCTACATAGGGTGGCCGGCCACCCCCCCCCAAAACCGGCCTGGCCGGCCCAGGTATGTAATTTGGTGCTCGTCTTCCTAGGGTGGCCTCCTGGGGTCTAATTTGGGTCCCTGGTATCACTTAATTCATCTAGAAATGTCCCAGTATATTCCAGATTCCTCATAGGCACACTAAAAGTCACAAAACTGATGTGGTCGATTTCCTGAGTTCATGCCAAGGCTCACGTATATGGTTCAGGTCAGGGATTACGTCACCAAGTTCAAGCAATACTCACCACAGCCCCCAGATTCCATTAACAGTCAGTATTCACAATTTAAGTAGGACCAAACTACCCTAAGTATTACCAGACGACTCCCTCTAAGAAACCAAACCCTAGCTCCTCTATTGGGCCGGCGTCGCCGGCCATGTCTTCAATGGCCGCCGGCCAGAGCAGGTGGGTAGGGTGTGGGGTTCTGGGTGGTCTATTAGGGCTACCTGCACAACATTCTAACACTGTTTGTTTTTCCAATATGGGCGCAGGGTCACAACAGGTTGTTCATGTCTCAAAACAACACAAAAACACGACATCGAGCCAAAACTAAACTAAAGAAAGAGTTATACCTCACTTGTTCCTCCATAGGCAGCACCAACTTCCCGAAGTCATCAAAATCCTACTTTGCTCGGTTCATCTTGTAGAGGATAAGATGGGGACTAATATTTGTGAAGGGAGTTTGGGGTTTTGAGTTTGTCTTTCATGGTGATGTGGGGAGTTTTGAAGGAGGAGGAGGAAGAAGGAAGGGAGCAGCAGCAGCCGCAGGAGATGAGGGAGGAGAGGGAGGAAAATGTGAGGAAACAATTGGCTAAGTCTCTTGGTCAATGGCCCATACCCCTCTCTCACCTACCCTCAATCTTTTCTCTTTTTCTTTTTCTTTTTTTTTCCCATAATTCCCAAAACCTTCTCACAAGAATAGTAAACCCAAAGTGAACCATAGCAAGAAATGCACAAGTGTGAGAAAAAGTGATATGTGCAAGTTTTGCACAAAAAGCCAAAAACCCGATTAGCGATTTTTAATCGCGATTAGCACTAAATTAGTGTCAAACTAATCACAAAAACTTTAAAATGTCATAATTCTCTAATTTACCCTATTTTAGAATTTTCCATAATTTTTCTCAAATTTTTCCTATTTATTTGCATTTAATTATAGATTTAATATTAAAATAATCAATAAAATAATATTCAATTATAAAAATTCCCAAAATTAATATTTTATATTTTTGAAAATGTTACAATCTACCCTCCTTAAAGAAATTCGGTCCCTGAATTTAAATTTAAACCCCCAATACTAAAACAATTTCAGTAATAATCCATTTTGTCGGGCTCCGAAAATATCAATACAGAGAGAATATCATAAAAATATACTGCTCTACTAGAAATCAATCCCCAAAATGCATATATAAGAATATCCTATGCGTCTGGTACGCAAGGAATCAAAATCTATATATGTGTCAAACAGATGTACAAAACAACATCTAGGTGCAACCGGTGTGCACAGAACATCTATCGTAGGCAACGTGTGTGCCTGACAGAAAGAAAATCAGGTGCATATGACATGCACGAAGAATTCCGATTTAGTGCATCTGGCGTGCACCAAAATCGTATAACAAAACACTAAAGGTGCATGAAAACCACGCTGGAAGTGCAAATCAAATCACTGCATACGGTAGGCATGAAATCTCAATCAATATCTCAAATGTAATAACTCTGCGCAAAATATATAAATATCCAGTGGGTGCACGAGACCAACATCATGAAACTCAGTCATCAAAACTAAATCATGCAAACAGAACGCCCAAAATACCGAAATCCAAAATGGCGGATACGTGATAATCGAATCACAAAATCACAAATCATAAATACCATCGTCGGTAGTTCCTCCTTCAAGGTCGAGAAGGAGTCGGTGCATCCACTGCTAGCAGCGCAGGATATCTACTTGCCTCTTACGCACGGTCTGGCGTCCTCTGACTATGGGTTCTTATCTTCTCTGTGGGTTACCAATCTCACAGTCAATCGGCTCATCGGCCCTGTCAGATGTGCTAACGGGGACGATTCCGTTCTGGCACTTCTCTAGTCACCTCTCGGTCAAACATCACGACCACTCGTAAGGCAGCGTATCGCTGGCGTCGGCCTCTGGCTCTCTGAAAGCACGTCACACATCTGATCCTGGGTGCAAACATCATTGCAGCAATATCCTGGAAGGAATCCTGCTCAAGGTCTCTAGTCTCGACGGGAAGTAATGACAGCTCGTCAGTGTCTCACACGAACCTCTTGTTCCACCAGTCTCTATCGTCGTCCACTATGACGTCACGCCAAGCTACTACGCACTGCACTGTTCTCGGCCACGGTCAATCTGAAGTCTCTCACACGGACTCGAAATCACGTATTCTGTAGTTTCATCCTTCTATAGAAGATGTCAGGCCGAACAGGTCCTTGGGAACACGTCCCAACCATCGGAGGAATACTCATCACTCGTCCGTCCTTGATCAATTCGCAACGCATCTGGGTAAGTTCCTTTATCCGAACCTGGTCAACTACCTCGTCGACAATGCCGAACTCTGTCCTGCTGGGTGCATATCACATCTCTAATGTTAGCGGAGTGGGACGTCATCTCGTCGAAATATCTTGCGAATTCTTTTCTTCACTCTGCTTCACTGTCGACTGATTCGGACTCGCCTCATCATGGCTGCATGGACAGTGCTCCAACGGCTATCCTCGTATCTGGAGTATCCCAAGCAACGCATCCCATCACATAATGTCCGAATGATGTCGAATCATCCGATCGACTCGTCAGAACCTCATAATCCCCCAAGAGATCACATCATGGGTACAGTTTAATAGCATCGAGTACATGCCACAGCGTCGGTAGTCCAGCCGTAGAAGGGCAAACCCAAGCCTCACTAATGGCGCCGCGGAACTGCCGCAAACCCTAAGGTTCAAAGGCTTTCACACGCCATTAAGTCGAGTTAGGGTTTCATTCTTCTAGAGGGTCCATAGAATCACCTGCATGTCTTTCCGTATACTTTAAACTTGGAAAATGGGCTCCTGACATTCGATCGTCTCTATCGACTCTCAACGAACCTGCGTGAAGTCGTCTCTAGCTGGAAACAATCTATCTGGTGACCTCGCATCGGTAAACGAACGAACCACATGTCCTAATCATTTATCCTCAGGTGACTAGCGACTCGCTATCATCTCTCTAAGTATATGCTCACGCTGCAGTAGCTCCAACCATCTGGGCGACATCTCGTCATTTGCAGCAGCAACTGGCTCATTCGCCTGTACGCCGAACAGCGCCTCAATCCTCCAGGAAAGGCAACGCATTGGCGGTCATCTATGAATCGGTCTGCTCTAGATCTGAGTAAGACTCTCCACACTGGAAATCTTCAACTCAACTGGGCTCGCTCCGGCCCATAAATCGGACGAATCACCTTCGTCTCTCAAATCGGGTAGACTAGCTATCATCTGTCTCATATCTGCCTGAAAGCTACGGCAATCTCAGCTCGTAAGCTTCGGAAGCGACATCCTGTCAATCTCAGCAACAGCTGGTCCATCTGTCTGCACGGTAGGCGACATCACAATCTCTGAGGTATGCTGTACATCAACAGTTCTCTCTCAACTGGCAGCCCTAACAATGGCCCGATCATCCGGTGCAAGACCAAGCACTCGCCTCCACTAGAGGTCACAATCACCAATACTAACTCGAGACGTTCCCATGTCACCAGAAAACACAATGGTCGGCCCTCATACCAGACGAGCTCACACCGGCCGTAACCCTAGCAGCAGCCCAAACTGCGCTCAAACATGGCGACAGGAACCTCAATCGAGTATCAAAAGAGCACATCAATGGCAAGAAAGGAAACAACAGATCCAGAGTGGATACATGATCATAGGAAGGAATAACATCAATGAAGGTATGATCATGAAACTAATAGAATCGGGGATCTCAAATGGATGTATAATCCTGGATATAAAGAGAATCACTGATCTCGAAAAATATGCACATCCTAAGGTTCCTTAAGCGGAGTGGCGTGTCGTAAGTATGCCGCGGAACATACCAACGGTACGTCACTCTACTTTAGTCACCTATTCCATCAACCAAGGGTCATCCTAATACGACGAAAGTTCGGGTCTAATACCCCCTCGACCAAGTCTAAGTTCCGTAAGGTCAAAGCTAAGTTCCGTATATAAATAACTCCCTAGGCTCCACATAGTCAAACTCAGACTCGAACCAAGGTCAACCTAGCGCTCTGATACCAACTTTGTCACGACCCGAAAGAGCACGTGACTGGCCCTCGAACCATATGAAATCTATAGGACTCCATCTGATCCAAGTAAGCCAAAAGCCCAGAAATATAAAACCATTTTTAAGAATAAGTAAAGAAACTAGTTTAAAGAAGTGAAGAAATACATGTTTGAAATCAAGGTTTTTAAATAACTAAGCCGAATATGCATTTTAAAACAGTACAGTCTTTTCTAAAAATTTCGGCAGAGTTTCTTTTGTAAAACTGGCCCCGAATGGGGTACAACAAGGATAACAATATATGCAATGATAAAGGCATCCCCAAGCGGGAGCTAGCTCTTCGTCAATTGACGGTCACAACCACACAACGATATAATATACAACGCCAAGTGGCGAGGATCAAATCCAAAAGAAAGCTCAAAAGCAACAAGAAAACCACAATACTACTAAGCGCGACTCTATGGTCGAATAATACAAGTTTTGGTTGATGGAAATTCTAGATACAATGAATAAAATAAAAACAATGGTGGTTCTTGATACGAAAGAATCCACCTACCAAAAGCAAATCACCCGCAAGAAAGTAGTGTGCCAGAAATGCCGCAATGGAACCTGTACGGCAGAACCTGCAAGAACTGTGGCACAACGGGGGTGAGTTGCCAACTCGTGAATAGAAACATCTACAAGCAGAAACCGAATGCAAGACATAAACCTAAGTCAACAATCAGTAATATAACCACAAGAGTACATCTGAGTGTGATAAGGTGGCAAGGTAACATCTAATCATGTATGTAGTGCCAGGTACTCAGGTAATAACATGTCATCAGTATAAGGTATGTCTGCATAAAGTAAATATGATGAAATATCAATGATATCAATACACATATATTAGCGTCCCATACCACTAATATTGGTGTAAGGGTATATATAATAGCGCCCTCATACCCTGTTATATATACAAATGAAGTATGATAAGTGTAAATCCAGTCTGTATATGATCCATATCTGTATATAATCCATGTCTGCATATATGTGGAACCTGTCCACCCGTCACCCACTGACAATAAGCATCATGTATGCAATATGAGGATATAAACAAAAGCATGGAAAAACATTATGAAACCCGTGCCTAGCATCGACACGTAAATCCTCATCCATCGGGCTCCGTCAGTCCGGATCGGCCCGCGGGCTAAGTCTGCGGAATCGGCCCTCGGCCCCGGCAGTACGCCCATCTCTCGACTCCGGTCGGTATCCTCCAGATATCCGCCGAGCTCAAATACAATCACTGGTAGGTACTCGCCCGCCTCCAGGCTCAATCGGCAAAACCCATCGATCATCTTGCCGAGGGGAACCATACCGGGCCCACCACGAACCCGCAAACGGATCATCCACTCCTCGAATCGGGTTTCAAGCACACGTCTCAGCACCGAGAAAACGCGTGGTGGACGCACCAAAATATCATATCATGAGGTACCGGGTTTTTCATAATAGAGCATCTTTTCTTAAATAATCCCACGGTCCTCAAAATCAGAAATCACATGAAAATCCAACATCAGGAAGTAAATCCAATGCGATGTGCTATGCAATCAATCCATGATGTATGCGACATGTAAAGAAAAGTAATCATATCGGAAATCATGCAACATGGAATAGTAATGTGCATAAGTCGAGGGAAACCGCTCCTTTAGAATGAATCGGTTTTAAAGAATATCTCGCGGTCCTCAATCTCAATCAAGTCAGAATCATCTATGATTGTGTACAGGTACATGTGTACAATATGCCAAGCAAGAGTCATATCATGAATGCAACAGTACTACAGTGTAGTGGCATGGCAATTATCGATGATGAAGTGTGTGAGCCGGCAAATAGTGTACGTGGAACATACGCATCATCGATAATGGTGCTGGTGTCCTAACAGCATGATAATAATATAGCAATGAACATATGCCAACAATGCGAATAGCATGAAAATGCAGAAATCTAGTAGTCAACACCACAGTGAAGTATCTACTATGCAAACTACATCTAAGTATCAGGTCAATCAGGAGGGGTAGGTGTGGAAACCACCTAAATCTGAGTCGGTATATATATATAGATATATAGTCGGTGATCCCGCCTCAAGAACAAATCGTAGGACATCCTCGAGTTATGAGTGCGGATCTATCATCAATATCGGCTCGTACAGTAAATCATCGTACGGCATCCCCAAAAGCTGGGTACAGGTCAACATCTCACTATCTCATCACATAACATGTATCACTAACATCAGATCATATAATCTGGGGTACTACTCTATGTCTAGTACAAATCGATACCATCAATGAAGTATGCAAGCGGGGGTAAACACATATCCCAAGTCCGAAAGAATCACAAGTCATATCCCACATATGAATCGTATCAATCACCGATCTCGCGGCACCAAGCCCACATCATCGACTCATCTCCAAAGTCATCCCATATCATCAAACACTGTGCAAGTATAAGTAATATGCAAGGGTGTGCGTGTAGGTGTAATTCTATTCTAGGGTTCGCGACTATGAATTACACTAGTCACTTCTAACCCTACACTATCCATAATACACCTATTATCACAATAAACTACAGAGTAATCTGTCTACGGACTGCGGGGGTGCTATACGCCATCCACCCGACTTCCCCCTGTAGATATGATCTACTCACCTGTATCCTGCGTGTCGGTGTCGATGTCACCATCATCTTCTGCATCGCCTCGGATTGTCGCGGGGTACCTACACATATCACACGTATCGCATCGCATCAAAACCAAATCAAAACTTGAAACGACACGCTAAAACCAATACGATACGCTAAAAGTCCTATAGGTTAGAACCTACGGTTAGCCTTTGCAAAACAACCCGGAATCACTCGATATAGACGTACAAACGTCACACGATCGAGATAACACACAAATACTAAAATCTGGAATCTAAATACGCAAAACCAAATCTAATTTCAAAGCAACAACCCAAGCAAATGATCCCAGATTTCACCTCAGGCCAAAACAATGTAAATAAACAACTCTAGAGTGCTATGCAGGGTGTATATGATCTACAGAAGCAACATGGGCACCTACCTACACAGGGTGGCCGGCCACACCCCCCCCCCCAAAACCAGCCTGGCCGGCCCAGGTATGGAATTTGGTGCTCGTCTTCCTAGGGTGGCCTCCTGGGGTCTAATTTGGGTCCCTGGTATCACTTAATTCATCTAGAAATGTCCCAGTATATTCCAGATTCCTCATAGGCACACTAAAAGTCACAAAACTGATGTGGTCGATTTCCTGAGTTCATGCCATGGCTCACGTATATGGTTCAGGTCAGGGATTACGTCACCAAGTTCAAGCAATACTCACCACAGCCCCCAGATTCCATTAACAGTCAGTATTCACAATTTAAGTAGGACCAAACTACCCTAAGTATCACCAGACGACTCCCTCTAAGAAACCAAACCCTAGCTCCTCTATTGGGCCGGCATCGCCGGCCATGTCTTCATTGGCCGCCGGCCAGAGCAGGTGGGTAGGGTGTGGGGTTCTGGGTGGTCTATTAGGGCTACCTGCACAACATTCTAACACTGTTTGTTTTTCCAATATGGGCACAGGGTCACAGCATGTTGTTCATGTTTCAAAACAACACAAAAACACGACATCGAGCGAAAACTAAACTAAAGAAAGAGTTATACCTCACTTGTTCCTACATAGGCAGCACCAACTTCCCAAAGTCCTCAAAATTCTACTTTGCTCGGTTCATCTTGTAGAGGATAAGATGGGGACTAATATTTGTGAAGGGAGTTTGGGGTTTTGAGTTTGTCTTTCATGGTGATGTGGGGGCGTTTTGAAGGAGGAGGAGGAAGAAGGAAGGGAGCAGCAGCTGCCGCAGGAGATGAGGGAGGAGAGGGAGGAAAATGTGAGGAAACAATTGGCTAAGTCTCTTGGTCAATGGCCCATACCCCTCTCTCTCACCTACCCTCATTCTTTTCTCGTTTTCTTTTTCTTTTTTTTTTCCCCATAATTCCCAAAACCTTCTCACAAGAATAGTAAACCCAAAGTGAACCATAGCAAGAAATGCACAAGTGTGAGAAAAAGTGATATGTGCAAGTTTTGCACAAAAAGCCAAAAACCCGATTAGCGATTTTTAATCGCGATTAGCACTAAATTAGTGTCAAACTAATCACAAAAACTTTAAAATGTCATAATTCTCTAATTTACCCTATTTTAGAATTTTCCATAATTTTTCTCAAATTTTTCCTATTTATTTGCATTTAATTATAGATTTAATATTAAAATAATCAATAAAATAATATTAAATTATAAAAATTCCCAAAATTAATATTTTATATTTTTGAAAATGTTACAAGTTGGTTCATTAGGTATAATCCCTAAACACAGTAGTTTAGAAACACTTTGTGTTTGGTTATTTATAGTTTAGCTTCGATTCAAGCGGTTAGTCGATGTTCGTTCACTAAACAAGTTCGTTTTTGAAAATTCCGCCTCCCCACAAGTATTAGGGTGTAGTACATCGACTTACACATCAGACGTGAGGTATAATACCATTTGGGAGTTCTCGGCGAGTCCGTCCAGTGTACCCAGTCTCTACTGAGCACCCGTACATCATCTCCGATGTCAAACACCAATGGATATGGGATCATCCATCGCCCATCTGTATGGGTCGAGAAGGTATACGCTAGTCTACTCTGGTATATCGATGCCCCGTCTCGATACACCCACGACTAGGGACCTTGAAGGATGTACTTATGGACTACCATGTCCCCACTAGTATGATCCGCATCATAGTCCAGGTAGTCAAGTACACATCCTAAGGGCTTTACCAACATGTAACAGAGAGACAATCAGTGTACACGTTAAGGTAAAGATCAACCAGATAGCATACTATCATGTCGAGCAAGAAAGTCCTCCCTATATATGTCCAAGCATCCACTACAATATACATCCTATGTACAGTAATGGCCTCTAGGGCATACATATAGCTAACACCTGTACCCTTACGAGTGCGGCGAATAGCCCGCCAATTCTAGAGTGAAGCCCCCTCCGTCTCAATGCCATGAGATGCGGGCTTGTTGCCCTCTAGAACCCGGCTATCCGTGCACCCCTCCTTGGGGTAATCCTAGTACAGAAAGTAAAATATACATACACCGGGTACATCGACCGCAACCTGGTCGTGCCCCAAAATAATAATACAATCAGGCAGTGACGGCAGTCCACATGTCGGACGCTCACCCCGCAATATCAAATGTACATATAAAACAGAACTGTTCTAACATTGCATCCAGGCTATCCCCCACGACCGATCCGCAACATCACAGCACAACACAGAACATCAACGTGAATGTCACGTTCGCAAATCCGTCTAACCGGGCTTTAGCAGTTAGACTGGATTTACCGATCGAGTGACATTCACAGTCGCAGATATAATGTAAATACTGTGAACTGGCATGTTTAAAATATCCGATCGAACAAATATATCGAAGTTGGCCCCAAGCAGTACTGTTGCACTTACAGAAAATCTGGGCCCAAAAAGAATGTTCCAAAAAACCCATTTCTCAGACTAGGATCCACTGGAAAAAAAATGGTGCAATGAAGCTTTATTATTGCGGCTGAACCGCGGCCAAAGTGGGGTTATGGCCGCGGTTCCGCGGCCTTATAGACGAATTAGATCACCAAATTTTTTCCGTGTTCTTAGAATTCTTTTCACATGTTTCTGAAACAACCTGAAAATTTTTTTGAGCTTGAAAAAATTCGACAGAGAATACATGCACAAAAAATCGGGTTTTCGGGATTTTTGTTCGATCGAAGATGTAAACACACAAGAGCAAGCTAGGTAGGTTAACGGCGTGGCTCTGATACCAATGTAAGTCCGCGGGGGCGCCCCGGCCGTCGATCCGACGCCGGAAACGCGGAAACAAAAACTTTGCAAAACTTGCAACCGGCACCACCGCGCACTTTTCACCCGGATCGGGCCATTAACCTAGCTACTAGAAAACAAGAAAAGAGTAGAGAAGCTATACCAAGCGATCCGTGTCCTTCGGTCTTCGTCTCCACTCCGATCTCCCGCGGAATCTCCGTTTGTCAACTTCTCGTCGGAAAGGGCACCACGTAGCCGGAATCTTTTACGGGCTCCCACCTCTTGACCGAGGCAACTCGGGCGCGAAGTTGGCTAGCCGACGCGTCCAAGACTTGCTATAGAATAGTGTAGTAGCCATGTCTCTTTAGGGTTCTTTATGTTGCCATGGAGGATGGAGGAATTGAGAGGAGAATGAGAAAGAGAATGAGCCTTTTTCCTACCATGAAAAATATGAGATGAAGATAATATGCCACCCTCACAAAAATGATCTTCTCTCATTTTTCCCTCACCCCTCAAAATGGCCGGCCCTCTCATCCAAAAAGAATTGGTTGTGGAAAAAATGAATAATCATTTTATCAAATAAGAAATGTGTGTGAAGATAATGATCAAAAGAATAGTCACCACATTTCTAATCCAAAGCCAAATCAATATCTTTCTCATTAATGCAAGAAAGGGACCAAAATAGAATCTCATCATGATGAAGCCATTTTACAAGAAAGCCCTCCACAAATAAGTTAATTGCTAACTGCAATTAACCCTCTCCATCGGAAAGTCCGGCCGCGAAAGAATAAAAGAAAACCGGCCGGAACGGAATGCAAACTGTCAACTTCAGAAAACTGATCCCGTAATAAATTACAGGAACACCCCGCTACTGCAAATACATGCCCGCATTTGTATTCCCACTGAACATAAATGCAAAGAGACAAAACTACACTATTTAATACTAGGATCCGGCTTAAGCCAAAGCCGGCTAGAAAAAATCCGTCCGATCACGATCCGTGCAATACCGCACGTATCTGATCGAACCCTGCCATATCTCCATACGGCCTCTACAGCGTTTCGCCCGAAACCTGAGTAACTGAGTGTGGTGGACTCTAAAGACTCGTCAATACTATGGCTGTGGATTTAACCACTAGCACGTCAGAGGTATAAGCCATACGTGACGGGCCACCAGCTATTGACCAAAAGGGACGTCGATGAGCGAACTCATCCTGACACCCTACTGAGCCTGTCAGTGACAATATCCGTACAGTCCGGTCCGTTCGTCTATGAGCATCGCATGGCGGGTCTAGGGGGTTGGTAAAAGTCAGACCCCCAAAAGCGGTACAAGTCGTGTCGGAGTGTAGCCCAGAACACCCTGAGATACTACTGGAATACCTACCAGCAAATCTCCTGCCTTGGCCAAGGACTTTTCATGTTCTGGCTCTCCTCGACACAGCGCGACCTCACCCCCAATACCGGGAGAGACGAACCCCTGCAGATCCGCTCACTGCCACCATGTGGCTCGGGACTGTACCCAACTAAAACCTGTATGCACGACTCCTTTGAGCCGTGGTAGGGTAGTAATCAAAGCACAGTGGGAACTCACACGAGACAAATGACGATCTCAGGTCGATGAACTAACCTGTACACATGTCACCAGGGAACTGCTATCTGACGTCTGGTATAATCCCAACTAGCAGGTTCCCGGCGAGTCCTGTCCGGTGTACTCATAACCCCATGAGCACCTGTATACATCTTAGGTGAACCAACTGACACCAGTGGCTTGTGAGACCGGCCACCTCCCCTCGTCGGGGTCTCGACTGTATACACTAGTCTACTCCGGAGTATCGATGCCCTGCCTCGAAACTCCCACGACTAGGGACCTTTTAAGGATGTGCTTATAGACTCCAGATCTCACTTATATGATCGCCCTCATACTGCTGGTAGTCAAGCAAGAATCCTAGGGGCTCTATCAACGTGCAATAGCGACTCGTAAGGTCACCTAAAGCAGTACACGATGATAAAGATAAACCAGATAGCATACTATCATCTCGAGTAAGACTGTCCTACTGGGATTGGTCCTCCCCTCAATCATTGCAATCACGTGCCTGTGATCCAATAATTGACTCTGAGGGCACTATCTCCAACAATTCCATCAACCAAACTTGTATATTGTTTCAGACTTGGGCATTAGTGATGTATTATTCGACCTTAGAGTCGCGCTTAGTAGTATTGCGGTTTTCATGCTTACTGAGTTTCTTTTGGATTTGATCGTCGCCTTTCGGCGTTGTATATTATATTGCATGTGTGGTTGTGACCGTCAATTGAGGAAGAGCTAGCTCCCGCTTGGGGATGCCTTTTACCATTGTATATATGTTGTTCTTTTTGTACCCCGTTCGGGGCCAGTATTTACAAAAGAAACTCTGCCGAAATTTTTAGAAAAGACTTTACCTTTTAAAAATGCACATTCGGCTTAGTTATTTAAAAACCTTGACTTCAAACATGTTTTCCTTCACTTCTTTAAACCAGTTTTCTTTACTTACTCTTAAAATGGTTTTAGATTTCTGGGCTTTGGCTTACTTGGATCAGATGGAGTCCTATAGACTTCATATGGTTCAAGGGCCAGTCACGTGCTCTTTCGGGTCGTGACACACCCAGGTATTGAGCGATCAGAAGATCAACAAGCAAGCCTGTTCATTCTCCTGCGAATCCAATTAGTAACACTCCCGTACAGTCCGGTCTCTTCGTCTGATATGTCGCATATCTCGCCTAGGGGTGGTAAACGTCAGACCCCAGTAGCTTGATAAGTCTTGTCGATATGAGGTCTATAACAGTTTGAGAAACTACTGATATCACTTACCAGTAAATCTCAGCAACCCTGACCTGGGATTTCCAGTTATAGCCAATCGAACACAGCACAACATCAACTCCCTATACCGGGAGAGACGGATCCCCTCCAATCGCTCATTGCCTCCATGTGATTCGGGAATGTACCGAAAATCCACCTTTTTGCATGCCCTCTTGGACGTGGTATGATGGAAATCAAAGCACAGTGGGAATCACACAAGACTCTATGACGATCTCGGGTCTACAGACTACTCTGTACCAGTGTCACCAGAGAACTGCCATCTGACGTGAGGTATAATACCATTTGGGAGTTCTCGGCGAGTCCGTCCAGTGTACCCAGTCTCCACTGAGCACCCTTATACCTTCTCTGATGTCAAACACCAATGGATATGGGATCATCCATCGCCCATCATATGGGTCAGGAAGCGCATACGCTAGTCTACACTGGAGTATCGATGCCCTGTCTCGGTACTCCTACGACTAGGAACATTTGAAGGATGTACTTGGCGACTACACTATCCTCACTAGTATAATCCGCATCATAGTCCTGGTAGTCAAGTACTCATCCTAAGAGCTTTATCAACATGTAACATAGAGACAATCAGAGTACATGTTAAGATAAAGAGCAACCAGATAGCGTACTATCATGTCGAGCAAGAAAGTCCTCCCTATATATGTCCAAGTATCAACTACAATATATATCGTATGTACAGTAATGGCCTCTAGGGCATACATATAACTAACAGCTAGTGCCGCTGACGTGCTTGTGGTTAAACCCACCCCCAGAGTACTGTCGAGTCTGTAGAGTCCCACAGAGAGGGTTTCCCAGCTTCGGGCGAAACGAGTAGAGCTCGTATGGTTTTACGACAGGGTTCGATCACATACGTGTACTTGTGCGCGTGTGGTGTTCAAGCAGACAAAACTAGTGGGCTTTGGTTTAAGCCAGATCCTAATATTTGATTATTGGATTAGCTTCATCTCAGAGTATTCATGTTTCTCGGAACACGGATGCGGGTATGTATATACGGTTGAGAAGAGATATAGAAGGAGATACCTCATTAGGGTTTTGACCATTGACTTGGTCAAAACAAATATGAGGTAAAGAAAAGACTTTGTTATTTTTGGTAAATGGTAATTATTTGGCATAGCTACTTGGGTTGACCTTTTGACTTGGCTGGACTTGTTGACCATAGATATTTTTGTGAGATATTTTTGACTCTAGATATTTTGGCTAGATATTTTCCACGCCATGCTTGAGGTCATATAAAGACAACCATTCCATTTTTTATTATCATTATCACAAATACATTCTCTCTCCTCAAGCTTGCTCTCTTCTTCTTCCTCTCTAAACCCTAGTGTCTCATGTGTTGAGAATCAAGGGTTCAGTGAGACTAAACTACTCTAAATCATACTCTACTCACTCTAGTCTACTTAGATTAGCAAGCTAAGTATTCTAGTTACCTCAAGTTGGAGGTTTAGCTCAAGGTTGGAGCTCTCGGGTGGATCATCGTTGACACAAGGAGGCCGAAATTCAAGCACGATCCATACTTCCATCGAGAAGCTTAAGGAGAGGATCGAAGACCCGAAGGACTTGTTTTCTTTAGGTATACATTCTATCATAGTAGATAAAACCCTAACATGCTAATTAGGTTTATGGTTAAAGATTCGGTTTAGCTTTATTCTAGGGCCAAGTTTATGATCGTAGTAAAATTTTTGTTCCGCATTTGACCACGGAAGTTGGCCGGGGCGCTAGCGTAACCCTTCAGAGGAGGTGGAGGAAGAGATGAAGAAGGAGATGAAGATGATGAAGGGAAAATAATAAGGTCAAAGCCTCTCTCTCTCTCTCTCATCCTCACTCTCTTATGTGGCATGCCATGCCATCATGGGTCCCCCCTCTCTCTCCTCAATTATTCTCTTATCTTTTAGTTTCTTTTTCTTTTTCCCTCACTCGATTAAAACCAAACACATAGCACAAATAAAATGAAACAAATATGCAACAAAATGCAATATGTCATGGTACACTAGCCATGACTAATTAAAAAGGAGGATTTGGCCTAATCGCGATTACTAGTGCACTAATCAATTTTTATTTAAACTGCATATAATTAATTATAAAAATGCCAAATCCAATAAATATCTTTTTAAATGAATAAATCATTTTAATCTTCCATTATTTTCCAAATATTGCTATATAATTATACCATTTTACGAAAATCCCCATTTCGCAAATCGACTAGTTTTCGCAAAATGTATTATTTTAATATTAAATTCCAAAAATAATATTTTATATTTTCTGAAATGTTACAATCTTCCCCCCATAAATAAATTCGGTCCCCGAATTTAAATTTAAACCCCCAAATGCTAAAACATTTCAATAATCAGCTCAAATCACGGGGCTCCGGAATCACGGAAGATACAGAAATACCACAGCGCATAAAATGCGCATGAAAATGAGTATAAAACTCAAGGTCGAACTCCGTCAAGTGTAACGCAATCACTGGAGTTATAATGGAGATTCATATCTCGAAATCCACTACTGAAATCCAATATACACTAGTCGAATACTATAATACGTATATAGTACGCATCCTTGGAAAAATCTCCTAAAACTGAATAAAACGCATGCAAAATCTTTTCTGAATCGCCGTGTGATCCGTAACTCACGGTACAAGTGAAGGACGCTCATTTGTAATGTAATAATTATATGTTCATATATGATTTGCTCAAATATATGTTCCGCCGTTTTGAAATATCACAAAAAGGTTTTCCTTTATAAATGTTTGTGTCAAGAAATAGCGAGACTATAACTCCTTTTTGAAAACCTCTTGTTAAACTTTTAATGCATGCAAAGTATTCAGGTACTATCCTCAGATCAATCCTGTTTGGATACTACATACTATAGTGCCCATCATTAAAACAAAGTGCTCAAGAGCAAAATCAGCCTCAAAAGGCGTATCCAATAATCATGTGCGTCTGGTACGCACGGAAATCAAAGACAAATACTGGTGCTATGATATGCACAAAAGTACAAATAAGTGCAACGAGTGTGCACGAAAGCATATGTCCAGTGCAACGGATGTGCACGACAATAATATGAAGTGCATCTATAGTGCACGAAAATCTCAACCCTGTGCAACTAACATACACGAATGAAAATCACAATTGAGTGCATCCGGTGTGCACAAAAATCACATCTCATATCATGAGCCCAACATGCGTGAAAATCCAAATCAAGTGCATCCGTCATGCACGAATGAAATCTAAATCAAGTGCATCCAATATGCATGAATAAATTCTAAATCAAGTGCATCCAATATGCACGAATAAAATCTCACTCAAGTGCATCCGATGAGCACAAAATCCAATAACAAGCGCCTAATATTCGCAAAAATCCAACCCAAGCGCGTCTGGTCCGTATAAAGCATCTAGTGCAGTAGCATACACGAAAACGAATGTCAAGTGCAACGCGCAAAAAAACTTAAATCTGGTGAAAAAAATGCTCAAAGACATAAATTGGGTGCAACCGATGTACGAAGTATAAATCTAGTGCAACCAATGTACGAAATACAAATCGGGTGCAACAAGTGCACGGAATACTCACGGATATCTCAAATGCTTACAAAAACAACACCCAGCGTGCCAAGGTGTATTAAAATTATAAGCGTGTGCAACTATGTGCACAAAATCCATTACAATGCACGTCAAGCATATATAAGCTATACCGAGTGCAAAAACCAAATCGATCGCATATCACATGCACAAAATCAAATCGATAGTATCGAAATCCATAATCATAAGTATGTGCAGCCAAGGAACAAAATCAATATCAAGTGCAATAAATATGCACAAATCGCAAACCGATGTTGGATTGTTTTGCTTTCAAAAGTGGGACTTGGGGGTTGACTCACAAAATCACAAAAAATGCATAAACAACCCTAGAACTAAGGTTACCTAGGTCAAGCACTAGACCGCTCCTAGACTTCCAAAGGACAAATCTCAAGATCAATCCTCTACTACCTCTTTATCCCTTTTGTGGCCAGGTAAGTGTCAGGTAAGTGGGAGGTATCAGCTACGTAAATAGTGGGCCTAATTAAGTAACCACTTGCCTTAGACACACTTGCCTAGACACCACCAAAGAAATGAAGATAAGCAGTAGATTACCGACGACCTTTCTCTGTGCTAATTGAGCGCGACGGTCCTTAGAGTCTTGGTCTAGATATTTTTTAATTAATGAAGGGTGATGCGGATGCTAGTTTTGTTATTTGTGGGGCTTAGGAAGGGTAATGAAATCCCCACCTAATCTGAATTTGGTCTTTGCCCCTTAATTTTCCGTATTACAATATGCAAAAACAACCAATATCAAAACACGCAACAAGAAATTTTTTTTAAGCGGCGAATTTTTGCAAAGAATCCTGCAGAAAAATTGTTTTTGGACTTTTCAGAGGAGAGAGAAGAAGATAGAAAATATACCAGAGAGAAATGAAGCTCTAATTCACCAATCCAACCGCGGTTCCGTCTTGAGAAACCTTATTGCCGTGGTTCCGTGACCAATATGAGAGTTCTTGAAAATATTTTTCTGCACTTGCTTAATTACTCCTCTGGTCTTGATGAAATGCTCTGAATATTTATCTCCCTGCTACAGTGATTCCAGACTCCCTCGCAAAAATCACACACTAATTGTTAAGCACAAGATGCGTTCTTGATTTATATTTTGATGGAATAATAATATTTCAACCCAAATAGTAAGAAAGAACAAATTACACACGTATCCCCGGCAACAACGCCATTTGATTGGTACAAAAAGAATAATTAATAATAATAACCGCAATCAATAATGGTGTCGCATGTAGCGAGCGTTAGTGTGCACGGGTCGTCCTCTGGGATTCGAGGAATTCGTAAATTCTTGCTTTAGTTGAGTCGAAAGAACTAGTAAAGAAATTCAAGAAATTGTTTAAGATTTGGTAGAATTAATCATTTCAAGAAATTCAAGAAATCGTTTTCAAGAAAGGAAATTAAGAAAATATCATGATCTAATTATCAAGAAAATATGAAGAAAGCCTGTAGAATTCGATCGGATTTAGTAGCCATAGATGACAAATAAATGCGACTCATCGTTTCTATTGACAGTTTAACGCTAGATTGATGGTGATGAATGCGGATTAGGGTTTCTTATAAGAACTAGGGTTTCTTCACTAAAGTACCTTGTCCTTTCATTGATCCCATTCATTTTCTAGCCATTCACAACAAGATCGCCAATCTTATCTCACATTGTTGTCAAGATAATCAATAATATAATATCGTACCCAATGTGGATGTTAACGATTCTTTTGCGAAGGATTGTAAATTTCATAAGACTAAAGAAAAGTATAGAATTCTATCATCCATCGATCTACCCTAATTCTACGAATCCTATCAGGCGGAGATTTACTCGCGCATCATGAAAATCGAAGAAAGATTAGAAAAAGAACTCATAATACGAAAATTAAAAGAAAGCGAAATTGAAACTAATTATCACCTTTATTATTCAACTTCAAATTACAACTTCTTCAATATGAGATTTACAAGAAGAATTGCTCTCGATCACCCCTTGAAGAGGTAATTTTTTCGTCGATCTTCACGTCGCTCGATCACCGTGAGTCTTGGACCTGTCATGGATCGCTTGCTCGTTAATGATGATCGGCTTCGTATAAAGGATCTTGTGTTGAATCGCTTGATGAACTTCTCGATGATTCTTGATTTTGGATCATGGATTTGATGTTGGCTCTTTTCTTGATTTGATTTGATGAATGAATTTGGGGGAAAATAGGAACTAAATTCGGAACAATTGGGAACTAATTGGTAACCATTTTCTTCATGACCTTGGTCCTTTTTTATAGCCCTCTCCTTAAGCTTTCTTAACAAGTTAGGTTGTTATAGAGAAGTTTCCAGAACAAGATTGTTACAACGTGGCTTCCTCAACAAGCTAGGACGTTGAGAAGAAGTTTTCAGAGACTTCCCGACCTCGAAGCTCCTGAATCGGCTGCGGATCTGCGGCTACTCGGCCTGACTCAGCCGCGGTTCGACGGCCAATTGGTGAGATTGTTTCTTCAAAATTCTGTGGCCTTCTGGTGTTGTTCTCTGGGTATTTATGTGATATCTGGAATCTTCTTATCTCTTCTGAATTTCTGCCAGTATTTGATTCTTCGACTTTCCTGTATTTTATCGGCAGATTCTTGATCCCCGATATCTGACCTAAGCTAATCTTGCACAAGATCTCAATGAAGAATGTGAGATACAAAATATTATGCGTAAAAATATTAAACATACAATTTCCTTCATAATGTTTTGTTAGTGATATGTATGCCCTAGAGGCCATTGTATGTACGATGTATATTGTAGTGGATGCTTGGACATATATAAGGAGGACTTTCTTACTCGAAATGATAGTATGCTATCTGGTTACTCTTTATCTTAACATGTACTCTGATTGTCTCTACGTCACATGTTGATAAAGCCCTTAGGATGAGTACTTGACTATCAGGACTATAATGCAGATCATACTAGTGGAGACAGGGTAGTCGCCAAGTACATCCTTCAAATGTTCCGAGTCGTGGGAGTGCCGAGACAGGGCATCGATACTCCAGAGTAGACTAGAGTATGCGCTTCTTGACCCATATGATGGGCGATGGATGATCCCATATCCATTGGTATTTGACATCAGAGAAGGTATACGGGTGCTCAGTGGAGACTGGGTACACCGGACGGACTCGCCGAGAACTCCCAGATGGTATTATACCTCACGTCAGATGGCAATTCTCTGGTGACACTGGTACAGGTTAGGCTGTAGACCCGAGATCGTCATAGAGTCTTGTGTGATTCCCACTATGCTTTGATTTCCATCATACCACGTCCAAGAGGGCGTGCAAAAAGATGGCTTTTAGGTACAGTCCCGAATCACATGGAGGCAATGAGCGATAGGAGGGGTTTCGTCTCTCCCGGTATAGGGAGTTGACGTTGCGCTGTGTTCGATTGGATATAACTGTAAATACCTGGCCAGGGTTGCTGAGATTTACTGATAAATGTTATCAGTAGTTTCTCGAACTTTTATGGACCTCATATCGACACGACTTATCAAGCTATCGGGGTCTGACGTTTACCACCCCTAGGCGAGATATGCGACATATCAGACGAAGAGACCGGACTGTACGGGAGTGTTACTGATTGGATTCGCAGGAGAATGTACAGGCTTGCTTTTTGATCTTCTGATTGCTCAATACCTGGGAGGCTGTTACGTTTAGCTGACCGCTTGCAGCTTGTGGGTGTTTGATATGATCATCACCCACTGCCGGCGTATTGACGATTCTTTAGAGTCCTACACAGAGGTTTTCTGGCTCCGGCAAAACGGAGTAGGAGCACATATGTAATATGTGCAGGACCGAGAACAATACGTGTATGTGATACCGTATTTGATTCTCGCGATATGTGATATCGGCCGGGTATATGTGATATAGCCGGGTCATCGGATCAAGTGTTGATTCGATAAACTGATACAGATTATATTAGTCGGTTATTTGTGAAATAGCTGGATTATCGGATCAAGTGTTGATTCGATAATTTAATGTATAATTATATATTTGATATATTAAATTACATTAACTAATATAAGCTCACTTAAAGATTCTTTTTCTCACTCGGGTAATACATTGATATATATGTGATATATGTTAAATGTATTATTTTATTTTTTTACAATAAATATTATATATGTGATATATAATATTGTAAAAAGTTATGATTACTTATGCAACATGATTTGTAGAGATTAAACATGGTTAGGGTTTGATTTGGGTTAGTATTTTCATGAAGCTTCTAGAAGCTTTATGTTTTGTTTTAAGCAAAGATATCTTGTTGATATTTTGTGTTGATATTTCTTACCCAACCCAAACCTTTCACCCTAGGTTAATTCTCTACATGAGTTAGGCCACTCATTCTTAACTCAAGGGTTGTATTTGTAAACATAATAATAATTCATTATTCATGACAAAAGAAATCATCTTCTTCTTCTTCCTTGCAAAGCTTTCTAGCTTTTGGTTTTGTGATGAATTAGTGTGAGATTAAGAAAATAAAAGAGAGCTAAAAATCATATTTCATCATCCTCATCTATTCTAGCCACTTAGATTAGGGTGTTCACTTGTCTAATACTTGATTAGAGAAGTGAGAGCTTGAGTTAAAGGAACTTCATGGTAGATCATCTTCAAAAAGGAAGACTTCAAGCAAGCATGGATCGTTCGGTTTGTGGAGCCTCTCTTGAGTCCGGGAGATCATGGACTGCGGCGAAGGGACTACTACTCGGAGCTTATGAAGCGAAGGAGCGGACTACAAAGGTTGTAATCCCTCTCTCTTAGTTGTAAAGATGTTTACTTGCATGTTTAACCCTAATAATCTAGCAAAGATCCTCACTTTAGGTTGTTCGGCACTTCTAAATTTTAAATCGGGCATGGTTGATGCCTTGTAGAACCTTGTGACATTGCCTAGTAACCTTACAGTGGTATCAGAGCCTAGCTAGAGCATTAGGCGACGTGTATACGAAGTTAAAAGTCCGATCGAACCCCGAAACGTCGAATTAGACCGCCTCTCTGGAAATTTTTTAAAATGTTGATTTTTTTCTGTATTAAAAATACTCAGAAAATTAAGCAGGTAATTTTATGGATGTAGGATAGAAACGAACTCCTGAATCCATCAAAGCGCCGCGGAACCACGGCCAAACCAAGGTATTGGCGGCAGTTCCGTGGCAAGTCTTGAGGATTGAGGGATCGTGTTTCCAACAGTTGATCCGTAGGTGTTACCAAGTGCTTCTGGGAATTTTTAATATTACTCAAGTGTTGAATGTTCTGGAGATCCTTTTGAATTCATTGATTCGATTGGAAAGTTTAACATCGTTTAGTTTTTCGGGTAATTTAGAACGTGTTAAAAAGTTCGAACGGATATCAATAACTCACTTTTTCCCCTGTCGGAAAATTTCCAAGTGTTGGATTTTTTCATTAATTAAAGAACATTCATAGTCGTGCATGTAACGCGGTGGACCCTCTAGAAGAACACAAACCTTAACTCGATTATGTGACCGTCTGAACCGTCTCTAAACCTCAGGGTTTGGGGCAGTACGGCGTTGCCACATGTGAGGCGTTGGTTTGACCCTTCTACGGCTGGACCATTGGTACTGTGGCATGTGATGGATACTTTTTGAACTCTGCTCAAGTGTTGTGCTATTTGGGAAATCTTGGGTGTTTGATTATTCGATCGGAAAGTTTAACATTGTCTATTTATCTGGAATGTGATACAATATTTGGAATCCACTTATGAGATAACTAATTTGAATGTTATAAATCTAGCAATTTAGTCTCATTTGATCGGCTGCCATGGGATTTTGATGTGATCAAAAGTCCGTCGAAATCACGTATCGTACGCGGATACTCGCCGGGTAAACTTAATTGATAGCCACGCCCCATAGCCCCGACTAAGTGACTGTAGGAGAACCCCGTCGCCAAAAGTATCCGTTCGGGTGCTCGCGGCAGCGGTGTTCCGCCTTAGTGCACTTCGTCGACGGCATCCTGGGGTGCGGCCGTCTACTAAAGTTTGCGATGAGCATTCGATCAGGATGTCGGGAATCTTGTTGAAATGCCCGACTGGATATTGAAAAGTGTTTTCGAGATCGAGACTAAAATGCGGGGTTTATAATTGTTAGGCATGCGATGTCTAAGGAATTCATTTGGTTAGGCATGATATGTCTAAGCAGGTTGAGGATTCCAACTGTTGTAGTTTTACACTTTCTTTTCTGGGACCGTAAGTGTAATATGTGGTGTATCGCCGGTTTCGTTGATATACATCAACGACAATCGGGATACGCATACTTGCTTACGTTGATGATATGGGATATTATGTGTTGCTGTGATATGTTGTATTGGATCGTCGCGTTTTGAATAGCCGGGGGTTTTATGTGAGATGAGGGTTTTTATTTTCATTCATGTAAAATTAATTGTATGTAATATTCTTTTATTGGGGCACTTCCGGGCTGACGATGATGTCACCATTGTATATTATTTACTTTTCCGCATTAGGTAGACCCAAGGCGGGGAGCACAAGTAACCGGGTTCTACGGTCCAGTGGGAGACCATCATAAGGTGTCGAGACTGGGTCACCTATCCCTAGAATTGGCAGTGTTGCTTGCCGCTCTCATAGGGGTCTAGGGATGTGGGTTTGGCTATTCATCGCGACCGTGGAATCCGCGTTTTATACAGGCTCGCATAAAACACGGAAATCCTAGTATATCCAATATTTCATATGTTATCTTCTGCTGCAATGTTCTGTGATGAGATCATATTACTGCCTGAGACGAAAGTTTATATTATATATATGAGATATATATTGTATATTGTTGATTTCGTTTCAAATGTGATGCTTATGAATCATAATAAAATGGGACTTCATTAATGAGATTAATGAAACTAAAAGAAACCTAAAGATGTTGTAAAAACTTGTCTCGAAAATATGTAGCTCTAGTTCTTGCTTTGCATAGTGGTATTCCTTGTAGAATATCCAGCACCTTATTCGATAAGGAAAGAGCCGAGATCCCTTCACCGGGAGTGACCTCTTTAGCGAAACTAGCAGATGCTACAAACTCGGTTTGTCTTTTGATTGTTTTTATAGTTTTTACTTTGCATAGTGATATTTTTGAAATATCCCGTACCTTATTCGTTGAGGAAAGAGCCGAGATCCCTTCACCGGGAGTGACCTCTTTAGCAAAACTAAAAAAGCCTTCAAAAACATTCCATTTAAAATCACTCGATTCTATAATGATATCAAGTTCATTACGCAAAGGGTTTTCTTAAAAACCAGCCGTAACCCTCCGTCATTTTAGGAAATAGAGTACTTAGTATTCGTGCTGCGTTTGATGACCATAGTTAAGGCGCAGTGTACGGTAGCTGGGTGATGTTTTCCTATATAACATATGATGTGATTAATTAGGACATTCATATGACTTTGTTGGCCCTAGTTAAGGGTCATGTGGGTGGGTCTAATTAATCAAGAAATGTCGGGTGTAGAACTTGACTAGTGCTTATGATTTGTTGACCATAGTTAAGGTCATAAGTCACTGGGGTAAAATATTATCGGGAATTTCAAGTGTTGAAATTTGCAATGAGATTGCATACCTTCTATGAGATAGTTGGCTCTCAATACCCGCTCCGAGTAAGAGTTACTCCTGGGAGAGTTTTACATATTACAATTAGCCGATCGAGTAGGTGTCTAGAAAGGTGTTAACGGGGTTACGCCCATGGGAAAACGAGGTTTATTTTAATTAGGTCCGTGCAAAAGCACGGGGAACCTCCCTCAAAGTACCGGCACTAGCCTGGCTGAAAAATTGGCGAACTTGTAGCGTGTAATTAATCCCGGCTAGTCTTTCCTTTTAGGGTTTGAAGGAAGATTTGACTAAAACAGTGGGAGACATCCTGATTAGATATATTAATAACCAATCTAATCTTGCAAGAGCATACGCTAGGTGTTTTCTTCTATCTCTCTCCAGGTAGCGACCATGTCATGCCTTAATCAAGATAATAATACGGATGTATTGACCAAACCCGCTTGTTATACTGCGCTAGGAAACGTTGGTCCTGCTCCAACTTATAATTGTTATAAGATATAGCAGGAAATAGGGGATTACAAGAATTCCCGTGCCGCCCAAACGAAGAAAGTGCATGCTGATGCATCATCTTCAGGTGTGTTCATTACCGAGAACTGTTTCTCAGTATCCTTTACGTCCTGGGTATGAGATACCGTATCAGGATCCCGCCAATGTAATCTGTTACATAGGCTACAGAAAGGTAGAGAACTGAGAACGGGTGATAAGTTTCAAGAGTTGGAAATGATGCAAGTGTTGCAGCCAAGTCTGTTGGCAGTTATCACCCTGTATTATCTGAATACATTGATTCTGAACGAATGTTATTAGATACCGAACCTGATATACAACATGATATCAATCTCTTTATTAGTAAAGAAGGATATAATTTTGTATTGTTGGATAATGTTTTGAACATTTCCTATATCAAGAGTTGATTGGTTCAGGCACGTTATCTAAAAGCATAGACGTTCTAAATCAAACCACAGTTATGAACGAATCCTTCTTGAGGCATTGTAGACTAGGTCATATCAATGCGACCCGACTAGCTGAAGTTACATAAAGATGCATATTTAAATTAGTTTGGATTTACATCTTGTAAAACCTGCCAGTCATGTCACAAAATTAAGATGACCACAGCTCCGTTTATTAGAAACAGAGAAAGAGTTAGTGAACTCTTTGGATTGATACATGCTGATGTATGAAAGTCCCCTGTCTACATATGCCAGGACCGGTTCTTTATACTTCATTACATTCACTGATGATCTCTCAAGATTCAGACATATGTTCCTGTTGAAACACAAGTCCGAAACTTTTGAGATAATCACAAAATATAAGTTAGAAGTAGAGAACCAAAAATGGGTATAAGTATTATGTCCTTTGATGTGATCACGGAGGAGAATACTTGAGCACGGAATTCCTGGACTATTCTAAAGGAGAATGAGATTCTCTCTCAGCATTACTCCTCCGAATACACCACAGCACATCGGTGTATTGGGGCGGAGCAATCACACCCTATGTAATATGGTGTGCACTATCATGAGTACTACTGAGTAGCCTATTTTCTTTTGGGGTTATGCACTTGAGAAGTTGCATACCTATTGAATAGGATTCCAACCAAATCAGATGCCTACCACTCCATATGTGATATGGTATGGGAAGAGCCCATCTCTTAAGGAAGTTAAGATTTGGGTTGTCCGGCCCATGTCAAAAGCAAAATCCGGACAAGCTCGAGGCAAAGTTAGTTCTGTGAAAGTTTGTTGGGTATACCAAGTATTCACAAGGGAATATCTTCTACCATACCGAGGAACAAAAGATATTTTATTTCTCGGCATACCACTTTTTGTGAAAAAGGGAATTTCTTGTGAAGAAATTAGTGGTCATGAGGTAGAACTGGAGGAGTTCCAGCTATACAAACTGCAGCTAATGATTTGGTAAACCCGGAGGATTCAATAGTTTCCAACGAACCTCAGCCTCTCCGCCGATCTGGTAGGGTTCCTCATCAACCTGAGAGATACTTCGGTTTCTCTATGACAGTGGGAGCGAGGATTGCATCATGAGATGATGACCCAACTAGTTTCGAGCAGGCCATCAGGAGTGGTGACTCTATGAGAATGGCTGGATGCTTAGCGATCTGAGATGGAATCCTTATACACCAACAAAGTATGGACTTTGGTTGCTTTATCTGAAGGGTTAAATCCCAATCAGGAGCAAGTATATCTTGAGAAGATTACTTGGTGTACATGGAAAAGTTGAGACTTTCAAAGCTATGCTTAAGTGCATCCAGATCCTACTTGCCACTGCTATATACCATGACTACGATATCTGACGGTTGGGTGTCATGACTGCTTTTCTAAATAGTGATTTGGAAGAGAGCGTCTATAAGTACACAGCCAGAGGGCTTCGTAGACAGTGGGAGCAGCGGAAATGTGAGCAAGATGTTTTATGTGATAAATCAGGCATCGCGGAGTTGGAACGTCTGTTTTGATGAGGTAGTCAAAGAGTTTGACTTCATCAAAGTGGTAGATGAACCTAGTATATACAAAAAGGTAGTAGGGAGTATGGTGGTGATCCTCGTATAGTACGTGGATGACATACTCTTAATAGGGAAGGAGTTTCTTATGCTACGCTCGGTCAATCTCCGCTTATCACAAAGATTCTCTATAGGATCAAGGTGATACCTCCTAAATCCTTGGTTATGGATCTATGAGATAGATCTAATTGGATGTTAAGATTCTCACTAGTTGTAGTGAGATGGTATCAATCGATCATGGGGAGAATCACTGGAAAGGTTCCAGGGTGATAAGGACGACTGAATGTCAGTCGCAGGCATTGTCTTTACCCTCAGTGGAGGGACGGTATGTTGGAAAAGTTCTAAGCTAGATACCGTGACTTACTAGACGATTAAAGGAAAGATACATCGTTACCAAGGATGCTACCAAAGAGGCAGTCTGGATATATATGAGTTCATGAGATGAATCTCGTTCCTACTATTGTGTGACAATGGAGTTGTGGCTTAGGCCTAGGAACCCCCGTCCCATCAGAAATCCAGACATATTCTTAGGCTGTATTGCCTGATCATAGAGTGTGTTGATCTCCAGGGAGATCGAGGTTAGGAGAGTAGATACAGAGGACAACAACGTAGATCCACTCACAAAGGCCTATTTCCCAGTAGAGACTATTATGGGATGGTTGAGTATGAGATACTTCAACCACAGATTATTGTTGGGTATGAGATACTACAACAGATGGCCCTAGTGCAAGTGGGAGATTGTTAGTGATATGTATGCCCTAGAGGCCATTACTGTACATACGATATATATTGTAGTGGATGCTTGGACATATATAGGGAGGACTTTCTTACTCGACATGATAGTATGCTATCCGGTTACTCTTTATCTTAACATGTACTCTGATTGTCTCTATGTCACATGTTGATAAAACCCTTAGGATGAGTACTTGACTACCAGGACTATAATGCAGATCATACTAGTGGGGACAGTGTAGTCGCCAAGTATATCCTTCAAATGTTCCTAGTCGTGGGAGTGCCGAGACAGGGCATCGATACTCCAGAGTAGACTAGCGTATTCTCTTCTTTACCCATATGATGGGAGATGGATGATCCCATATCCATTGGCGTTTGATATCAGAGAAGGTATACGGGTGCTCAGTGGAGACTGGGTACACTGGACGGACTCGCCGAGAACTCCCAGATGGTATTATATCTCACGTCAGATGGCAGTTCTCTGGTGACACTGGAACAGGTTAGTCTGTAGACCCGAGATCGTCATAGAGTCTTGTGTGATTCCTACTGTGCTTTGATTTCCATCATACCACGTCCAAGAGGGCGTGCAAAAAGATGGCTTTTAGGTACAGTCCCGAATCACATGGAGGCAATGAGCGATAGGAGGGGTTTCGTCTCTCCCGGTATAGGGAGTTGACGTTGCGCTGTGTTCGATTGGATATAACTGTAAATGCCTGGCCAGGGTTGCTGAGATTTACTGATAAATGTTATCAGTAGTTTCTCGAACTGTTATGGACCTCATATCGACACGACTTATCAAGCTATCGGGGTCTGACGTTTACCACCCATAGGCGAGATATGCGACATATCAGACGAAGAGACCGGACTGTACGGGAGTGTTACTGATTGGATTCATAGGAGAATGTACAGGCTTGCTTGTTGATCTTCTGATCGCTCAATACCTGGGTGGCTATTACATTTAGCTGACCGCTTGCAGCTTGTGGGTGTTTGATATGATCATCACCCACTGCCGGCGTATTGACGATTTTTTAAAGTCCTACAAAGAGCTTTCCTGGCTCAGGCAACACGGAGTAGGAGCACATATGTGATATGTGCGGGACCGAGAACAATATGTGTATGTGATACCATATTAGATTCTCGCGATATGTGATATCGGCCGGGTATATGTGATATAGCGGGGTTGTCGGATCAAGTGTTGATTCGATGAACTGATATAGATTATATTAGTCGGTTATTTGTGCAATAGCCGGATTATCGGATCAAGTGTTGATTCGATAACTTAATGTATAATTATATATTTGATATATTAAATTACATTAACTAATATAAGCTCACTTAAAGATTCTTTTTCTCACTCGGGTAATACATTGATATATAAGTGATATATGTTAATTGTATTATTTTATTTTGTTACAATAAATAGTATGTATGCGATATATAATATTGTAACAAGTTATGATTACATATGCAACATGATTTGTGGAGATTAAACATGGTTAGGGTTTGATTTGGGTTAGCATTTTCATGAAGCTTCTAGAAGCTTTTTGTTTTGTTTTAAGCAAATATATTTTGTTGATATTTTGTGTTGATATTTCTAACCCAACCCAAACCCTTCTCCCTAGGTTAATTTTCTACATGAGTTAGGCCACTCATTCTTAACTCAAGGGTTGTATTTGTAAACATAATAATAATTCATTATTCATGACAAAAGAAATCATCTTCTTCTTCCTCATTGCAAAGATTTTTAGTTTTTGGTTTTGTGATGAATTAGTGTGAGATTATGAAAATAAAAGAGAACTAAAAATCCTACTTCATCATCCTCATCTATTCTAGCCACTTAGATTAGGGTGTTCACTTGTCTAATAATTGATCAGAGAAGTGAGAGCTTGCGTTAAAGGAACTTCAAGGTAGATCATCTTCGAAAAGGAAGACTTCAAGCAAGCATGGATCGTTCGGCTTGTAGAGCCTCTCTTGAGTCCGGGAGATCATGGACTGCGCCGAAGTGACTACTACTCGGAGCTTATGAAGCGAAGGAGCGGACAACAAAGGTTGTAATCCCTCTCTCTTAGTTGTAAAGATGTTTACTTGCATGTTTAACCCTAATAATCTAGCAAAGATCCTCGCTTTAGGATGTTCGGCACTTCTAAATTTTAAATCGGGCATGGTTGATGCCTTCTAGAACCTTGTGACTGTGCCTAGTAACCTTAAATGTTGATTATAATGTATAACACATGGTAAATGATATTTTGCAGATGAACTTCGAATATGTGTTATATTTATATCAAATACTTTTAGATGATTCAGAAAAGTAAAGAAATTGTCATGTTAAAAATGCACTATTTTTTATTGAACACATGTCGAGTAAGAAAGTCCTCTATATATATGTCCAAGCATCCACTATAATATACAATAATAGCCTCTAGGGCATACATATTCTTAACAATCTCCCACTTTCACTAAGACCAGTTGTTGTAGTATCGCATACCCAACATCCCAAAAAGTCTCTCGAACTGTGTCTGGGGGAGGGCCTTCGTGAGTGGATCCGCCGTATTTGCTGGGAACATAGGAACACTAGCAAGCTAATTTTCGAAGACAGAAACATGGATTTCAAAAATTTCTAGTTTTCCAAAATTCCGAAACCAAGATTTGAACTAAATAGCTAAGAATTATATACAGAACCAAGTGAGTTAAACTAATCTACCTTGTGTAGAATACTCACATCCTCAAGCTTTCTTCAAGTGCTTCGGATCGCGCTTGCAAGCCGGTCCTCCTTTGTCGAAGATGATCCACCTGAGGGAAACAATCCAAGCTCCAGTTTCGCCTAACGAAGAAACCGACACTCCAAGGTCGCTAGCAATGGAGAGTGGGGATGTAGAAATTTTTCACTATCTTTTTCTCTCATTCCAAAGCTCAAGTGACCAACTAAAGAATAAGGAGGAGGATGTGAAGAAACATGAACATGAGCAATCATGAAAGATAGAAAATGAAGAGAGTAGTATATAGAAAAAATATAATGGCTTGCAATTTTACAGCCATGCAAAAAAATATCACACAACATTGTACATTAAACTAATAAAGGACATACCGCTCTACATACCTCCAACCATGCTCATGCCACCTCACCCTCTGCCTCATTTGCAAATGATTTTCAAAAAAGAAAATCATATAATGAGGTGTTCGTTTTCTAGAAAATATTCCGTATAAATACGAGATACAAAACGGTATACGTATCGAAATATATATACGCGTATTCGTATAAAAATACGAATAGCCAAGAGAGAAAATGAATAGTGAAAAATAATACTAGAATACATACATACATACATACATATATATATATATATATATAAATTATTAAATCAAAACTTGATTTAATAATCCGGCTTAATCCTAAGCCGCTAGTATTATCAACCGCCCGATTAAAGTCCGTGTAGCCTGTACACATATTTAATTGGACACTTGTATGTAACGACATACATCATCTACATCATATCGCCTGAACCAGAAAAACCCTCCGTGTGGGACTCTAAAGACTCGTCAATACGCCGGTAGTGGGTTTAACCACAAGCATGTCTGCGGCACCAGTTGTACGTAACGACTGCCCAGGTATTGAGCGAAAGGAAGGTCGATGAGCAAACTCATCCATACCCCTACTGAGCCTGTCTATGAAAATATCCGTACAGTCCGGTCTGTTTGTCTAAGAGTATCGCATATCGGGTCTAGGGGGTGGATAAAGTCAGACCCCTAATAACGCGATATTTCGTGTCAGAGTGAAGCCCATCATCCACCGAGAAACTACTGATCCAAATTAATAATTCTCGTCCACCTTGGCCAAGGATTTCTGGTGATGGCAGCCGTGCACAGTGCAACATCAACCCCCAATACCGGGAAAAGACGAATCCCTGACGATCCGCTCACTGCCTCCATGTGGCTCGGGACTGTACCCAACTAAAACCTGTTTGCATGACTCCTTTGAGCCAAATGAAGATCTCAGGTCGACAGATTAATCTGTACTCATGTCACCTGAGAACTGCCTATCTGACAATAGGTATAATACAATCCAGCATGTTCCCGGCGAGTCCTCCACTATAACTCATAACCCAATGAGCACCTACATACTATCTTAGGTGAATAACTAACACCAATGGCTTGTGAGAACGGCCACCGCTACTCGTCGGGGTCTCGAAAAGTATACACTAGTCTACTCCGGAGTATCGATGCCCAGTCTCGATACTCTCTCGACTAGGGACATTTAAAGATGTACTTATAGACCACCCAGATCCCATGTATATAATCGCCATCATAATGCTGGTAGTCATGCAAAAATCCTATAGGCTTTATCAATATGTAATAGTGATATGTAATACCACATATTACATGTACATGATGATAGAGATAAACCAGATAGCATACTATCATCTCGAGTAAGACTATTCTACCCGTATAGGTTCTCCCTCAATCATCATAATCGCCTGCCTGCGATTACAATAATTGCCTTGAGGGCACTATAGCCAACAATCTCCAACTTGCACTTAAGGCAAATTATTGCGGTGTTGCATACTCACAGCCCGTTTGATACCGAACACCCAACTTCTCTACTAATCAGTCCCGCAAAGCTTTTTCGCGAAACTACCACGTTCGCGAAATAACCTCAGTGAGTGGATCCGCTCCAATGCTTCTATCTTTATCTCTCTATATCTCAATTTCGTGAAGAAAGATTAACTCCCGAAATGAGTGATACCTATCTTAGAATTTGTTTGGATATCTGATGGGACTAAGTTCATAAATGAACTCCAAATCCAACAACTTCTTAGGCCGTATCTTCCTATGAATTTAATCTGTATCCTGCGCCATGCCTTCCTCAGTATCCGCTTGGACCCGCTGTCCAACATACTGCCCTTTAGAAGAGGGTAAACTTTAATTCTAACAATCACTCTGTCATCCTGGTCACCTTGAAAGCCTGAAATGATAACCGCCTCCTGAAGGAGACTGCTGTTACCATATACCAAGAACATCCTCTTATGTTCATAACTGCCTCCCAATGTTTCTCCAGGATTGGATTAATATAAGCTTATTGTAGCTAATGCAAAAGCAATATCTGGTATGGTACTTGACATCTCATGATTGACTCAATTACCTAAGAAAATGATATGTCAATAATGAAAATCCCTCTCCTCATCAGTCTAGAAGACATCTCTTTAGAGAGGGTGATTCCATCACTTGCGGGTACACCACCACGCCAGGAGTCGTCCATTCTAAAACACTTTAGAATAGTGCCAAAGTACCTGAATTGGGACAGTTCCTAAATCTAGATCTAAAACCATAGATCTAGTGACCAGAATCCCTGATATTTTGTCCAGATCCTATATGGAGAAACACCTTTTGACAACCACAGTATAACCGATCATAGTATAAGAAGATCACTTCCTATCAAGAGTACGTCATCCAAATACCAGGACATCACTCTCTATTACCTTCTTACCAGGTCCATCTATTATTCTGATAAATTCAAACTCTATGACTGTCACATCAAAAATAGATGATCTATCTCTGCTATACTTGATTTAGTTTATAAATAGACATAATCTACTTGCCCACCACGCTTCCGCTGCTCCCACTGACTACAACAACCCTCTGGCAGAGTCATATACACGCGCACTTCTAAAGATGATTTAGAACGACGTTATAGTCATCCACCTACCAGATCTCATAGTCTAGGATAGCAGTAGTGACAAATTTGGGTCATTAAAACCTCCCTGTCACCATCTTTGGGGAGACCGAAGTACCTCTCGGGTGGCTGAAGTTACCCACCAAATCTGCGGAGTGGCTAATGGATTGTCGAATCCAATTGAATCCTTAGGTTCAACTAAATTTTCAGTAACCGTTTGTGGTTCTGGAATCACTTCCAGTTCTACAATACTCGCACTCATGTTTTCTGAAAAGAATTCATTTTACTAAAACGGGTGGTTAGTCAAGAACAATATAACTATTGATTTTCTAAATGGTAGAATGTTAACCCTCGTCAATGCCCAGGATAACCCACAAACTGCAATTACTGAAACGTGCCTTGAGTTTATCCGGATTCTGGTTTTAAGCATAAGCCGGATTACTCCATATACCTTAATATCGTTAAGATATGAATCCATTCTATATCCAATATAGAAAACAAAAGCACTAATTTAATTGAAACCAGATTCAAAAATCAAGCAGCTGTTTCCAGTGCATATCGACAAAATGGAAGAAGGCCATGCGACATTACTCATCAAGGAGCGTATCCACGGATGAGTAACCAGAAAGAGAAGTAAGTTCTCAAATATATTACTTACGACGGAATACCTAGCATAAGTATCTACATCTTCGATCACCTCAAAGAATCCTGATACTTTCAACATATGGTTCTCTACTTTATTCTTATACCTATAACTTCTCAAAATTTAGACCTTGTATTTCAACGAAATACGTGTCTAAAGCCAGAGAAGTCATAAGTAAATGGAATATAGTACGAGTACCAACCCCTTTGTCCTAATGGACATCGGACCACATACAGTACTTTGTATAAGTCCTTTGAGTTTAATAGCTCAAATCTTGTACGTCGTAGGTTGAAAACTGTGTTATGGTTAAGAAAAATTATACCGTTGTTGAATGCACCTTACCTAACCATCAACTGATATAGGTAAATTTCATAAACATAATTTCAAAAAGTTATATCTCACTTTATAAATAAACGTACAGATATATCAGTTTGAAATTGGTGCATAACAACGGATATTCAAAACCAAATATTTATCGTTAGGCAAAACCCAGGTGATTTCCTCAAATATCACCAATTACAAAGAATTATGATAGAGAGGATCTAATCACCCAATTCCCAATATTCTACTCCCACTTAGCATCTAAAACGCCATACAGATGTGAGAATCAAGTCTGGTAAATACATACCATGGAGTTAGAATCTAATTGGGAAAACAGTTATTAATTAACACCACACTATAAAACTGAAACATGAAAATGTTTTGAAGGGGTGGTCGGGTATTTCTAGTAATGACTCCTCCACTATCCAGATTCATGATAATAATCGTAATTTCCTTGCCTTCACTCCAATCCCTTTATATGTCTTTACTTCTTAACTTCTGTACACCATACTTAGGCTAATTAGCTTTCTTCTTTCCCAACCTTTCGGTACCAGCCTAAGGTTTGGAAGAAGACTATACAATAAGAGTAATAGGTGTACTCTCCTAATACTTGGAGCTATCGAAACCTAAGAGAAGGGAAAAAGAAAAGACAACCGAATAATTCTATTCAATTTCTCCAGAACTGGAATCCATTTTCGAACAGAAACATGTTTTTTCGAGTTCGTATGTAACTATACGATGGAATACCCAAGCAATATGAATCTTTATAGTGATACAGAGTGTTCTGGAGAAATGCAAAGGGGAAGTAAGAGTGGCAGAGATATATGCGGCTTTGTTGTGAATCATGACAGTAGTCGCAATTTCCTTTGCCCTCACTCCAATCCCTTTATATTTCTTTACTTCTTACCTTCTGTACACCACACTTAAGCTAATTGGTTTTTTACTTTCCCTACCTTTCGGCACCAGCCTAAGGTATGGAAGAAGACTATCCATTAAGCGTAATAGGTGTACTCTCCTAATACTAGAAGCTCTCACAACCTGAGAGAAGGTAAAGAGAAAAGACAACCGAATAATCCTATTCAATTTCTCCAGAACCGGAATCTATCCTCGAACCGAAACAAGTTTCTTCGAGTTCGTATGTAACTATACGATGGTATACCCAAGCAATATGGATCTTTGTAGTGATACGGAGTGTTCTGGAGAAATGAAAATTGGAAGTAGGAGTGACAAGGATATATGCGGCTTTGTCGTGAATAATGACAATCCAAAGCCAAAGTGTGTAAGAAGGTTCGGTTAACTTGGTTCATAAGTTTTAGTTTAAGGTCAAGTCATGGTCACTGCCAAAGAGAGAGAGAAAAGAAACATTCAGCATGCATTCTAATCTAAATTAAATTGGTTAATCACTTTATCTAATCAGGATGGCTCCCACCGTTTTCTCGAATTCTCTTTCAAATCCTAAAAGAAGAATTAGTCGGGATCATTTGAAAATCACCCGAGGAGTAACACCTACTCATCAGTGGGTAGTTTTGACCCAACTATCATCGCGTGATAACATGACGGAAGCCACTCAAGTCACCACACTTCAGAAAGTATGTGCATGCCTAGCAAGTTTCCTTTATATTTGAAACTCCCGATATGGTTTTTACCCCTAGGACCTAAGGACCTTGACGAATAATCAACAAATCAAGGGTCCTAGTCAAGTTTAACCCGTCACTATCTTGATTGCATTAAACCCACCCGTACGACCCTTAACAAATGATCAACAAAGTCGTACGACTGTCCTAACCAATCCATATATCCATGCGACAGAAAAGCATTACAGAGCTACCGCACACTACGTCTCGACGAATAGCAACGACAAACGTAGCACGAATACAAAGTAATACTAATCTGAAATGACGGAGGGCTACAGCTGGTTTTTAGCGAAAAACCTTTAACGTAATGAACTTGATATCGTTGAAGGAACTCAAGCAGTTTTTGAAAAGGAGTTGTTTAAGCTCCGCATTTTTTAAAACGAGTGGTTTGTAGAAAACCATGGTTTTGAAGAAAATCGAGTAGTTTATAGTCACGTAAACTTTTGCCAAAGAGGCCACTCCTTATGAAAGGATCTAGGCTCCCTCATCGAATGAGGTGCAGGATATTCCTAACTGAATACCTCGACGCAAAGCAAAAGAATCGAATATATTGAAGTTATTACAACGACGCAAATTTTTCCCAAGAGGTCACTCCCCATGAAGGGATCTAGACTCTTGCCTCGTCGAATGAGGTGCTGGATATTCATAACCGAATACCGCTGTGCAAAGCAAAAGGAAACGCCTGTAATGTCAGTTTTCAAAAATTGGTTCCAACAACATCATTTAGGTTTATTTTCCTTGCATTAATCAGAATTAATATAGTGCCATCAATTAATCATATCATGCCAGAAAGAAACGAAAATAATCACGCACATATATGCCATCCGCATTCGCCATAGGGTCCCCGGTCTTCATCGTAAGGTTACTTAATATACGGCAGGGCGGGCAAAGGACAAGCGCGGATGCAAAACATATATAGCGTCTACTCGATATATATATATATATTTATATATATATATATGTATGTATGTATGTATGTATGAACATATAGGGTTCCTAGGCACTCTTGTGAAGGTTCATAAAGCATCAAACATGCCCAAATAAAATTTTAGATGTGCCGAACAACCCAAAGTCGGGATCTTTGCTAGATTATTAGGGTTTAGCATGCAAGATAACATCTTTAAAGCTAAGTGTGAGGGATTACAACCTTTGTAGTCCGCTCCTTCGCTTCACAAGCTCCGAGTAGAAGTCCGTTCGCCGCGATCCACGATCTCCCAGACTTAAGAGAGGCTCCACGACTCGAACGATCCATGCTAGCTTGAAGTGTTCCGATTCTCGGATGATCTACGTCGAAGTTGCTATAACCCAAGCTTTCTCACTCTAAAGAGATGAACACCCTAATCTAATGGGCTAGATTAGATGAGGATGATGGAGTAGTATTTATGCTTTCTTTTTAATTCACTTTCTCACAAGAAATCATCACAAAAAGAAATTCTAGTGAGCTCTCTCTCAAAAACTAAAGAGAGAAGAAGATGAAGAATGAAAAGAATAATCCTTTTGTGATGAATAGTAGATAAATGTATATGATTGATTATAGAACCATGGTCAAGGATGAGAGGGTAAAAGTTTGTAGAGAATAAACTAGAGTTAGGGTTTGGTTAGGTTAAGGATAAGTATCAACCATAATATCTTAACCAAGACAAAATAGAATCCTTCTAGAATGAACAAGAATGAGCTAACCCTAATCAAACCCTAATCCCTTTTTATCATCCTTAAACATGTTTCATAATAAATCATTACATGTCACAATAATATATATCACATATATATTATATATTTGCAACAAAAGAAAATAATACAATTAACATATATCGCATATATATCAATGTATTAATCCGGTGAGAAAATGAAATAATAAAGCGAGCCAATATTAGATAATGTAATACAATATATCATATATATCATTATACATTAAATCATCGAATCAACACTTGATCCAACGATCCGGCTATATCGAATATAACCGATTAATAAATCATGTACCGATTCATCGAATCAACACTTGATTTGATGTCCCGGTTCATGTCTAAATATCGCGAGAATATAATACGGTATCTCATATCGCATTATCCTCGGTCCTGCACATATCCCATATGTGCCTCTACTCCGTTTTGCCTGAGCCAAGAAACCTCTGTGTAGGACTCTAAAGAATCGTCAATACGCCGGTAGCAGGTGATGATCATATCAAACACCCACAAGCTGCAAGCGGTCAGCTAAACGTAACAGCTACCCAGGTATTGAGCGATCAGAATATCAACAAGCTCTCCTGTCCGTTCTCCTGTGAATCCAATCAGTAACACTCCCGTACAGTCCGGTCTGTTCGTCTGATATGTCGCATATCAAGTCTAGGGGTGGTATACGTCAGACCCCAGTAACCGATAAGTCCTGTCGATGTGAGGCTCATAACAGGTCGAGAAACTCCTAGTAACACTTACCAGTATATCTCTATATCAGCCCTGGCCAGGGACTTCCAGTTATAGCCAATTGAACACAGCACAACATCAACTCCCTATACCGGGAGAGACGAATCCCCTCCTATCTCTCATTGCCTCCATGTGATTCGGGACTGTACCCAAAACCCACCATTTTGCACGCCCTCTTGGACGTGGTAAGGTGGATATCAAAGCACGGTGGGAATCATACAAGACTCTTTGACGATCTCGGGTCTACAGACTACCCTGTACCAGTGTCACCGGAGAACTGCCATCTGACGTGTGGTATATCACCAACTGGTAGTTCTCGGCGAGTCCGTCCAGTATACCCAGTCTCCACTGAGCACCCGTATACCATCCTTGATGTCAAACACCGATGGATATGGGATCATCCATCGCCCATCATATGGGTCAAGATGCGTATACGCTAGTCTACTCTGGTGTATCGATGCCCTGTCTCGATATACCCTCGACTAGGAACAGTTATAGGATGCACTCATCGACTACTATGGCCCCACTAGTATGATCTCATCATAGTCCCAGTAGTCAAGTACAGATCCTAAGGGTTTTATCAACATGTGAGAGTAAGACAGTAAACCAATAGAAGTCAACATGTTAAGATAAAGTGAAACCAAATAGCATACTGTCATGACGAGCAAGAAAGTCCTCTCTGTATATATCCAAGCATCCATTATAATATACATCATATGTACAACAATGGCCTTTAGGGCATATACATAACTAACAATCTCCCACTTGCACTAAGGCCAGCTGCTGTAGTATCTCATACCTAGCATCCCGAATAATCTCTTAAACTGTATCTGGGGAATGGCCTTCGTGAGTGGATCCGCAGTGTTATCCTTCGTATCTACTCTCCTGACCTCGATCTCCCGGCGATCAACTATCTCCCTGATCAGGTGATACCGCCTCAGAATATGTCTGGACTTCTGATGGGACCTAGGTTCCTTGGCCAAAGCCATAGCTCCATTGTTATCACAATACAGAGGTATTGGATGCTCAATGGATGGAACTACACCAAGTTCACTAATGAACTTCTTCATCCAGACAGCCTCTTTGGCAGCATCGTTGGCAGCGATGTATTCAGCCTCCATCGTCGAGTCTGCAACGGTATCCTGTTTGGAACTCTTCCAACATACCGCCCCTCAATTGAGGGTAAAGACAAATCCCGAGTGCGACTTAGAGTCGTCCTTATCACTTTGGAAGCTGGAATCGGTAGAGGACTCCACCCGGAGTTCTCTGTTACCATACACCAAGAACATATCTCTAGTCCTTCGTAAGTACTTGAGAATGTTCTTCACAGCTATCCAATGACTCTCTCCAGGATCTGCTTGATACCGATTCAGTACACTTAGTGAGTATGCAACATCGGGTCTTGTACATAGCATCGCATACAAGATAGAGCCTACTGCCAAAGCATAGGGTATCCCTTGAATGCGAGCTCTCTCCAAATCAGTCTTGGGAGACATCTCTTTAGAGAGAGTGAGTCCAGAGATTATGGGTTGGTTCCCACGCTTGGATTCTTCCATACTAAACCTTTTTAGTATGGTGTTAATGTACCTTGATTGGGACAATCCTAGTATCCATTTGGATCTATCTCTATAGATCCTAATCCCCAATATGCAGGAGGCATCACCTAGATCTTTCATTTAGAATCTTTGTGATAAGAAGAGCTTGACTGATTGCAGCATAGGAACATCATTTCCTATCAAGAGTATGTCATCCACGTACAATACGAGGAAGACAACCTTACTCTCCGCCACCTTCTTATAGATACAAGGTTCATCTATATTTTTGATGAAGTCAAACTCTTTGACTACAACATCAAAACAGATGTTCCAACTCCGCGATGCTTGCTTTAACCCATAAATGGATTTAAGCAGTTTGCACACCTTTCCGCTGCTCCCACTATCTACAAAGCCCTCTGGCTGAGTCATGTACACGCACTCTTCTAAATCACCATTTAGAAAGGCGGTCTTAACATCCATTTGCCAGATTTCGTAGTCATGGTATGCAGCAATGGCAAGTAAGATCCGGATGAACTTAAGCATAGCTACTGGAGAAAAGGTTTCGTCATAATCCACACCTGGTCGTTGACGAAATCCCTTTACTGCAAGTCTAGCTTTGAAAGTCTCAACTTTTCCATCTACACCAAATTTCTTTTTAAAAAACCACTTGCTCCCAATGGGTTTTACCCCTTCAGGAGCATTTTCCAAAGTCCATACTTTATTGGTGTACATGGATTCCATCTCAGATCGCATTGCATCCAGCCATTTCACAGAGTCACCACTCGTGATGGCCTGCTCGAGACTAGTCGGGTCATCATCTTCCATGATGCAATCCTCGCTTCCACCATCAATGAGAAAACCGTAGTATCTCTCAGGCGGATGAGAAACCCTGCTAGATCGGCGGAGAGGCTGGGGTTCGTCGGGTACTACTGAATCCTCTGGTTCTACCAAGTCTTCTGTTATAGTTTGTGTCGGTGGAACCTCTTCCAGTTCTACCTCAATGCCACTAATCTGTTTCATAAGAAAACCTTTTTCTAAGAAAGTGGCATGTCGAGAAACAAACACCTTTTGTTCCTCGGGGTGGTAGAAGATATACCCTTGTGAATTTTTAGGATATCCTACAAACTTACATAAGACAGATCTTACCTCGAGTTTGTCCGGATTTTGTCTTTTGACATAGGCTGGACAACCCCATATCTTAACATACTTAAGAGATGGTCTCTTCCCTTTCCATATCTCGTATGGAGTGGTAGGCACTGATTTGGTAGGAACCATATTCAATAGGTGTATGGCTGTCTCAAGCGCATACCCCCAGAAAGAAATAGGTAACTCAGCTGTACTCATCATTGAACGCACCATATCTAATAGGGTGCGATTCCTTCGTTCCGATACACCGTTGTGCTGTGGTGTATAAGGTGGAGTAAGCTGAGAGAGAATCCCATTCTCTTTTAGATAATCTTGGAACTCATTGCTCAAGTATTCTTCTCCTCGATCAGATCGAAGGATCTTAATACTTTTGCCCGTTTGGTTCTCTACTTCGTGCTTATATTCTCTGAATTTCTCAAAAGCTTCAGACTTGTGTTTTAATAGGAACACATGCCCGTATCTAGAGAGATCGTCAGTGAATATAATGAAGTAGGATGAACCGTTCCTGGTATGTGTAGACATGGGACCGCATACATCACTATGTACCAGTCCTAAGAGTTCCGTAACTCTTTCTCCGTGTCCACTAAACGGAGCTTTGGTCATTTTTCCTTTGAGACATGAATGGCAAGTATCATAAGATGATAATTCGAACGGATTCAAATAACCATCCTTATGTAACTTAGCCAGTCGTGTCGCATTTATATGACCAAGTCTACAATGCCACAAGAAGGATTCGTTCATATCTGAACTCTTCCTCTTATGCGTGTTTTGTATATTGAGGACTGTATTTTGATTTAAAATGAATATGCCATTATGTAACGAGCCTGATGCAATCAACTTTTGATCTTGGAATATGTTCATAACATTATCCTGTACTATAAAATTATATCCTTCTTTACTCAATAAAGAAACTGATATAATGTTGCACATCATGTTCGGTATATAATAGCACTCATTCAGAATCAGTGTATCACCACTTGGTAATACTAGGTGATATTCGCCAACTGCTTTGGCTGCAATATTTGCACCGTTCCCTACTTGAACGGAATGATCACCTTTTCCCAGTTCTCTACCTTTACGTAGCCCATGTAACAATTTACATATGTGGGATCCTAATCCGGTATCCAATACCCAGGACGTAGGGTGAACTGAGAAACAGTTCTCAATAACTAACACACCTGAAGAAGATGCATCAACATGCATGTTCTTTTGGGCGGCTTGAGAATCCAAATATTCTTCTATTCCCTGTTCAGTCTTATAACTCTTATAAGAAAGAACGGGTCCAACGTTCCCCTGCTCAGTATAATAAGCGGGTTCAGTCAATACATCCATATTATTATCTTGATTATGGCCTGACATGGTCGCTACCTGGAGAGAGAGAGAAGAAAACACTTTAGCGTATGCTTTTGCAAGATTAGATTGGTTATTATCTTATCTAATCAGGATGTCTCCCACTGTTTTTATCAAATCTACCTTCAAACCCTAAAAAGTAAGATTAGCCGGGATTAATTACACTCTACAATTTCGTCAATCTTTCAGCCAGATCAGTGTCGGTACTTTGAGGGAGGTTCCCCGTGCTTTCGGTCGGACCTAATTAAAGTAAACCTCGTTTTCCCAGAGGCGTAACCCCGTTAACACTTTTCTAGACACCTACTTGATTGACTAATTGTCCTGTGTAAAATTCTCCCAGGAGTAACTCTTACTCGCAGCGGGTATCGGGATCCAACTATCTCATAGAAGGTATGCAATCTCATTGCAAATTTCAACACTTGAAATTCCCAATAATATTTTACCCCTAGTGTTCTATGACCTTGACGAGTGCCAAACAACCCATAGTCCACTAGTCAAGTTCAACCCGTACATTTCTTAATTGAATTAAACCTATCCTCACGACCCTTGACGAATGACAAACAACGCCGTATGAATACCCTAATCCAATCTGCATCATATGAATAAGCAGATAAATACTAGTTAGCTACTGTACACTACGCCTTGACGAATGCCAAACTACCGTAGCACGAATACTAAGTAGTACTTATCTGAAATGACGGAGGGCTACGCAGGTTTTTCAGAAAACCATGAGCGTAATGAACTTGATATCGTCGTAGAATCATGTGAAATTTTGAAATGGAGTGTTTTTGAGGCTTTCATTAGTTTTGCTAAAGAGGTCACTCCCGGTGAAGAGATCTCGGCTCTTTCCTTATCGAATAAGGTGCAGGACATATCATATATATCACTGTGCAAAGCAAAACTCTAAAAGAAATCAAAAAACAAACCGAGTTTTGTAGCATCTGCCAGTTTCGCTAAAGAGGCCACTCCCGGTGAAGGGATCTCGGCTCTTTCCTCATCGAATAAGGTGCAGGGTATATCATATATACCGCTATACAAAGCAAAACTGTAGCTACCCTTTTTATAAAGTTTTGATTCTACAACATCTTTTAGGTTTCTTTTTTTTTTATTAATCTCATTAATAAAAAATCCCATCAGCTTCTACTTCCTAAGCATCACAGATAAATACGACGTACACTTATGCCATCCGTATTCGCCTCGATGTCCCCTCGTGCACCGTTAGGTTAGGTAACTAACGACAGAGCAGGGCAGGGCTAGTGCGGGTGTAAAATATAAGTAACGTCTATATAATATATCATATATACTATATATTGTATCCATCACAACATATCAAATGATCACATCACAGATATCGCAGCAGAAACATAGATATAATGTGGGATATACTAGGACGTCCGTATTTAGTATTTAGCCAACAATAGAAAATACGGATTCCACAGTCGCGATGAATAGCCAAGCCCACACCTTAGACCCCTACGAGAGCGGCAAGAGACCCTACCAATTCTGGAGTTTAGGAGACCCGGTCTCGACTCCTCGAGATGGCCTCCCACTGAACCCCAGAACCCGGTCACCTGTGCTCCCCTCCTTGGGTCCATCCTAATGCGGAAAAGTAAATAATATACAACACTGGTGGCATCAACCTCAACCTGGAAGTGCCCCAAATAAAAGAATATTACATTACATTTGAATTTACATGAATGAAAATATAAAACTCTCATCTCACATAAAACCCCCGGCTATTCAATCGCGATAATCCTGCACATCATATCTCAGAAACACATAATATCTCATATCATCAACGTAAGTAAGTATGCATACACCGATCGTCGTCGATGTATAGCAACGAAAACCGGCAATACAACTACATACTACACTTACGGTCACAGAAAAGAAATTGTAAAACAACAATATTTGGAATCCACAATCACTTTAGACATCGTAAATCCGAAATATCACATACTTTGCATTTCATGCCTAACACAATGAATTCCACATATTGTATCACATTCCAGATAAATAGACAGTATTAAACATTTCGAACAGATAATCAAATACCCAAAATTTCCTAAAGTGCTCAACACTTGAGCGGAGTTCAAACAATCCCAGAATATGTCACAGTACCAGTGATCCAGCCGTAGAAGGGTCAAGCCAACGCCTCACATGTGGCACGCCGTACTGCCCCAAACCCGAAGGTTCAAAAGGCAGTTCAAGACGGTCACATAATCGAGTTAAGGTTTGTTGTCTTCTAGAGGGTCCACCGTGTTACTTGCACATTTTTCCGAAAGATTTAAACCCGATAAAAATTCAACACTTGAAAATTTTTCGTGTCGGGAAAAAGTGAGTTAATGATATCCGTTCGAACTTTTTAACAGTTTCTAAATATCCGGAAATAAAAACAAATTTAAATATTCCGATCGAATCTACGATTACAAAATAAACCCCTGAATACTCAACACTTGAGTCATAATAAAAATACCCATAAAATATATATCAGAGAAATATGAATTAATGTGTAAAAATAAATACCAGTCTCCCCTGTACAGCCGCGGATCCGCGGCCCAAGCATGGTACGGCCGCGGTTCCGCGGCGGTTTGGAAGCATTGAGTCATCATTTTTCACCACAATTCTTATATTTCCCTGCTGATTTTTTTAAGTATTTTTAATTCAGAAAAATCACAGTTTTTGAAAAATATCCAGAGAGGGGGTTAACTTTGTCGGTTCGGGTTCGATCGGAGTTTTAACTTCGTAAACACATCGCCTAATGCTCTAGCTAGGCTCTGATACCACTGTAGGGTTCCTAAGCACTCTTGTGAAGGTTCATAAAGCATCAAACATGCCCAAATAAAATTTTAGATGTGCCGAACAACCCAAAATCGGGATCTTTGCTAGATTATTAGGGTTTAGCATGCAAGATAACATCTTTAAAGCTAAGTGTGAGGGATTACAAGCTTTTTAGTCCGCTCCTTCGCTTCACAAGCTCCGAGTAGAAGTCCCTTCGCCGCGATCCACGATCTCCCGGACTCAAGAGAGGCTCCACGACTCGAACGATCCATGCTAGCTTGAAGTGTTCCGATTCTCCGATGATCTACGTCGAAATTGCTATAACCCAAGCTTTCTCACTCTAAAGAGATGAACACCCCAATCTAATAGGCTAGATTAGATGAGGATGATGGAGTAGTATTTATGCTTTCTTTTTAATTCACTTTCTCACAAGAAATCATCACAAAAGGAAATTCTAGTGAGCTCTCTCTCAAAAACTAAAGAGAGAAGAAGATGAAGAATGAAGAGAATAATCCTTTTGTGATGAATAGTAGATAAATGTATATGATTGATTATGGAACCATGGTCAAGGATGAGAGGGTAAAAGTTTGTAGAGAATAAACTAGAGTTAGGGTTTGGTTAGGTTAAGGATAAGTATCAACCATAATATCTTAACCAAGACAAAATAGAATCCTTCTAGAATGAACAAGAATGAGCTAACCCTAATCAAACCCTAATCCCTTTTTATCATCCTTATACAGGTTTCATAATAAATCATTACATGTCACAATAATATATATCACATATACATTATATATTTGCAACAAAAGAAAATAATACAATTAACATATATCACATATATATCAATGCATTAATCCGGTGAGAAAATAAAATAATAAAGCGAGCCAATATTAGATAATGTAATACAATATATCATATATATCATTATACATTAAATCATTGAATCAACACTTGATCCAACGATCCGGCTATATCGAATATAACCGATTAATATATCATGTACCGATTCATCGAATCAACACTTGATTTGATGTCCCGGTTCAAATCTAAATATCGTGAGAATATAATACGGTATCTCATATCGCATTATCCTCGGTCCTGCACATATCCCATATGTGCTTCTACTCCGCTTTGCCTAAGCCAAGAAATCTCTGTGTAGGACTCTAAAGAATCGTCAATACGCCGGTAGCAGGTGATGATCATATCAAACACCCACAAGCTGCAAGCGGTCATCTAAACGTAACAGCCACCCAGGTATTGAGCGATCAGAAGATCAACAAGCTAGCCTGTCCGTTCTCCTGTGAATCCAATCAGTAACACTCCCGTACAGTCCGGTCTGTTCGTCTGATATGTCGCATATCAAGTCTAGGGGTGGTATACGTCAGACCCCAGTAACCGATAAGTCGTGTCGATGTGAGGCTCATAACAGGTCGAGAAACTACTAGTAACACTTACCAGTATATATCTATATCAGCCCTGGCCAGGGACTTCCAGTTATAGCCAATCGAACACAGCACAACATCAACTCCCTATACCGGGAGAGACGAATCCCTTCCTATCGCTCATTGCCTCCATGTGATTCGGAACTGTACCCAAAAGCCACCGTTTTGCACGCCCTCTTGGATGTGGTAAGGTGGAAATCAAAGCACAGTGGGAATCACACAAGACTCTATGACGATCTCGGGTCTACAGACTACCCTGTACCAGTGTCACCGGAGAACTGCCATATGACGTGTGGTATATCACCAACTGGGATTTCTCGGCGAGTCCGTCCAGTGTACCCAGTCTCCACTGAGCACCCGTATACCATCCTTGATGTCAAACACCGATGGATATGGGATCATCCATCGCCCATCATATGGGTCAAGATGCATATACGCTAGTCTACTCTGGTGTATCGATGCCCTGTCTCGATATACCCTCGACTAGGAACAGTTATAGGATGTACTCATCGACTACTATGGCCCCACTAGTATGATCTCATCATAGTCCCAGTAGTCGAGTACAGATCCTAAGGGCTTTATCAACATGTGAGAGTAAGACAATAATCCAATACAAGTCAACATGTTAAGATAAAGTGAAACCAAATAGCATACTATCATGACGAGCAAGAAAGTCATCTCTGTATATATCCAAGCATCCATTATAATATACATCATATGTACAACAATGGCCTCTAGGGCATATACATAACTAACAGAACATTTGTCTCACGCATGATATCAAGTAACATCACAGAAGTATCACAGCAGAATCACAGCGGAAGCAAAACCAATATGGAAATACGGATAAACAAGGAAAAGTACATTTCAATGGAATCGACCCAAATTCATTATAAAAAAGGACCAAGGTCATGAAGAAAAGGGTTGCCAATTAGTTCCTAATTGTTCCTAATTTTGTTCTGAATTTAGTTCCTATTTTCCCCCAAATTCATTCATTAAATCAAATCAAGAAAAGAGCTAACATCAAATCCAAGATCCAAAATCAAGAATCATCGAGAAGTTCATCAATCGATTCAACACAAGATCCTTTATACGAAGCCGATCATCATCAACGAGCAAGCGATCCACGACAGGTCCAAGACCCACGGCGATTGAGCGACGTGAAGATCGACGGAAAAATTACCTCTTCAAGGGAGTGATCGAGAGCAATTCTTCTTGTAAATCTCGATTGAAGAAGTTGTAATTTGAAGTTGAATAATAAAGGTAATAATTAGTTTCAATTTCGCTTTCTTTTAATTTTCGCATTATGAGTTCTTTTTCTAATCTTTCTTTGATTTTCATGATGCGCAAGTAAATTTCCGCTTGATAGGATTCGTAGGATTAGGGTAGATCGATGGATGATAGAATTCTATACTTTTCTTTAGTCTTATGAAGCTTACAAACTGTCATGCCCTGCTTCCTAGTAGAGGGAAACAGTGACGTGGCAAGCCCGCGACATATTTATTCTGAGAAGGTCATTTCTCGAAATAAATACGCTAAGCATATATAAGCAACATAAACTAACAAGAATAAATAAAAGAATGAAATCCTACTGTGATTTATTACATTCATGATTCATAGTAGACAAAATATCTGAATACAGGATATTTAACATGATAAGCCTTAACAATGAGGCATACATAAATAAGTTGAAATGAAATGAAAAACTGAATGAAACTATACGTCTGTTTGTGATGTGAACCAGTTGTACTTCCATTCAACCACTTCTATCTTCTCTTTCTCTATGTCCCCTGACAAACATTCCAAGAATAGAAAGAAGTGGGTGGAATGCCCGTCAGCGAACTTGCGCTCGGTAAGTCCCCAAGAATGGTGGGATGTGAAAGTATATAAATGAATATGCAAGGTGACATGTGGTATATCATGAATGGAAATAAAACATGAACAAGTATAACATGGTGATATTAATGACAACTATCTAAGCATGGCAATATAACATGAGCATAGTAAACAAGTATAGCATGAATATAAATCATGAACATATAAACAAGTATGGTAGCATGCATGGTAATGTGTATGTCAACTATATCAGCATGGCAAACAAGTATAATATGGCCGTGGAGTATATGTATAGTGAACATGAAGTGAATGTTAGTGTCTTAACATGTCTCTACTTGGGTATACTAATCTAACATAAGTTCAAGGGTGAATATTAACCAATCTCAAGAGTGTTCTCGAAGCCAACGGGCTGTAATCCAGGGGTAGGGAACCACGGGCCCGAATCAAATGTTAGTAACGGGACTTCAACCTAGTGTTGAAGTATTCCAAACTCAACAGGCTGTAATCCCGGAGTAAGGAAACACGGGCCCTCATGATAGCTTGCTTGTGTTTGTAGACATGGATTCATGATCTAGGGGGACTCTTGAGATTTTGTTGGATTCACGCATGAACTACCCCAACACCCCGTGTTTATTAGTTTATGATTAATGTTATGAGTTTTGATCGAATCCATGAATACAAAAAGTGATGTATGATATCAAGTTTTCAAGATTGAGTTCATATAGTCATGTCAAGTGCAAGTCATGCCAATTGTATTCATGGTTCGATGGCAAGTTGGTTCAAGTGTACATACTGGGTTCGAGTATTCATGCTTGATTCATGTGAAGATCAAGTCAATTCTAACATGTAATGATTTAATCATAAGTCTTATAAATAAAAATAAATAAGCAATCAGAGAATATGATATGAGATAATTATACAAGTATCGTCCAAAACAATATTGTAAATAAGTGATATGTTCGACTAGTTAATCAAGTCATTTGAAATCAGAATATAAACAAAAACATAGCCTTAAGTGTTATGCACACGTGAGTTCAAGTCTCGCATAAATACGACTACCGGTTTGGGAGATATACCTGTTTTCGTATCGTCGCGCAAAACAGATCAGAATCTGTTCAGCACCGTCATATATTTTTAAAACGCAGTTTGAGTTAATTTCTATCGGCTTTCAGGTTACAAAAATTATTAGAAAATTGTAGGTATTTTGATGTAATTATCCAAAACACTAAGATTCACACGGTTTGGATTTCTGAAGCTCTAGTTATAATCGTTTTAATATCAGCGTTTAAAACAGAAATTCAGATTTCTGGACAACAACTATATATTCTATTGCAAAACCTATATCGGGTTGTTTCATGCATTTACAAGTAATCTAGTGTACAGAAAATTATAGTTCTATTAATTGTGCATCTACACATCTAAAGTTTGTCACAAATGGACATCGGGTGTTCGAGTTATGTCCATTTTAAAAACAGTGTGCGAATCAGGACAGATTCTGTCCAGATTCGTCGCTTAATATTGTAACGCAGTTTTGTATATTTTATGTCGGTTTTCAGTAAAAACTTAAAAATAAGAAAATATATATTATTCAATATAGATATCCAAAACACCAGAGTTTGCTCAATTTGGATATTTTTATACTAATTTACATGTCTTAGAAGTTGACCGATAACTACAGTTTTCTGTTTTACGAACAGTGAATAAAAACGATGTAATTCCTAAACCGTTATGCGGTTCGATCTAAAATTTTTAAAGAGTATATAGAAAAATTTATTCTATTATATGTAAATTTTCTGAAATTTTCAGAAGCAAAAATTAATTTCTAAAAATTAATTTAAAAGTAAAGGTATTGATATGTCATATGTGAGAAATAAGAAAACCATGATATTTATTCGTAACTTCATTTTTTTTTACAACATTTAAATAAAGTAATTTAAAATACAACAGCAAATGATGCAATCATAATTGGTCACAATGAAATCTTAACATATGGATTGAGAGTAATGAAAAAGACTTTACAAACTATATATGTGTGTATGTTTATGTGTGTTCATTATTTATATATGTATTAACTATTTAGGGACTATGATATGATAAGGGAAATTTTTGTTGGATATATGTATGCCCTAGAGGCCATTATATCATAGTGGATGTATCTATCTATATATATATATATATATATATATATATTCAGGAGACTTTCTTGCTCGATCATGCTTTTATTCATTTGTACATGTTGATAAAGCCCTGAGGATATTTTCTTGACTACTGTGATTATGATGCAGATCATACCAGTGGGACATGTGTAGTTTTTAAGTATATCCTGAAATGTCCCTAGTCGTGGGTGTATCAAGATGGGGCATCGATATTCCAGCGTAGACTAGCGTATATGATACTAGACCCATATGATGGGCGATGGATGTTCCCATATCCATTGATTCTTGACATCAAGATCGTATGTGGGTGCTCAGTGGAGACTCGGTATACTGGACGGACTCGCCGAGAACTCCTATATGGTATTATATCTATCGTCGGATAGCAGTTCTCAGGTGACACAACAGGTTAGTCTCTAGACCCGAGATCGTCATAGAGTCTCATGTGTTCTCCTACTGTTCTTTGATTTCCACCCTACCACGGGTCTGCTGAGTCGTTCAAACAGGTGGCTTTTGGGTACAGACCTTAGACATGTGGAGGCAATGAGTGATAGGAGGGGTTTCGTCTCTCCCGGTATTGGGGATTGATGATTGGTTATATCAGTAAGTCCCTGGTCAGGGCTGTTGAGATTTACTGATAAGAGTTATCAGTGGTTTCTCTGTTTGATTATAGGCCATACATCTGCATGACTTATTGAGTTATTGGGGTCGATGATGCCATCCCTAGACTTGATATACAGCATATCTGATGAAGAGACCGGACTGTACGGTACTGTTACCAGTTGGCTCGACGGGAGTTTTTACAGGTTCGCTTGTTTTCTTCTGATCGCTCAATACCCGGGTGGCCGTTACGTTTAGCTGACCTCTTGCGGCTTGGGGGTGCTTGATATGATCATCACCCACTGCCGGCGTATTGACGAGTCATAGAGTCCCATAGAGGAGTTTCCTAGGCAAGGCGAAACGATGTGGTGTGCATATGTGATATGCGCGGGGACCCAATTAAATGCGCGTATATGATACCGTATATTAATCGGGCGATTTACTATTGGTCGGGTCGTATGTGATATGGCCGGTTTGTTAAATCAAGTGTTGATTTAACATTGACTTTATTGCTCACTTTGTTTAAACCCTTTTCTTTATTGTATGCATATGTTTATGTTGATGCACAGGTTGATGTTCATGCACACATACATGCATACACTTGTGTGATCATGGTTGTTGATACACTAGTGGTGGCAATGCAATACTCACATGGAAGTATTTATCTAAATATTTATTTTTTGAGTTAATCTAAATAGAATTAATTCATGGTTGATATTTATCCTTCATTCTCTACACTTAACCTTGCATTAACCATGAGTTAACTTTCTATGGCTCTTATTGCTCAATGATAAATATCTAGATATTTATTAACCTATGGTTAAGAATGAGAGTGGAAATAATATTTTTATTAAAGAGATTATCATAACTTAAGCTCTTGAGTTACCATCATCTTCTTCCTCCTCTATCTTGCTCTCTTGACTTTGTTAGTGAGTGAGATAGATATAAAGATAGGGTTTTGAAGTGAGAAAACAAACCACATCATCATTCTACACTAGTCTAGCCAATTAGTTTAGAGTGTTAGCTTCATCTTCATCTTTTGATCAAGTGGAGCTTGGAGCTTGGACAAAGAGGAGTCCGGGTGGATCATCGTGGACTCGGAAGATCACTAGCAAGCCCGTTCAAACTCTCAAGTAGCCAAGGAGTCAAGAAAAGAGAACTACAAAAGTTGTATTCTCTTTACTTAGTGTTTTATTACTTGTAGTATGTGATACTACTTCATACGTTACTTTAAATTTCTAGTTTGATCCTAGGTTAGTTTGCTTAGCACCCCAAAAAATTAAATTGTAGCATGTTTGATGCATTACAAACCCTTGTGAGGTGCTATGTAAACCCAACAGTGGTATCAGATCCAAGCTAGATTATTAGAGTAACCTAGACGACGTTAAAACACTTCGAACGAAAATCGATTACCCGGAAAAAAAACCTTCTCTGGAAATTTTTCAAAATGTTGGAATTTTTCACATTAAAAATATTCAGAAAATCATGCCGGTAATTCTATGGACCCTCTAGAAGAACGATACCCTAACTCGACTAAATGACCGCGGATCCGCGGCTGAAACCTGCTTTTGGCGGCGGTTCCGCGGCGCCGTTTGTGAGGCTTGGGTCGGCCCTTCTATAGTTGGTCCATAGGTACTGTGGCATACTTCTGGGTAATTTTAATTCTGCTCAGTTGTTGAGCTTCTCTGTGGATTTTTGGGTCATTGATCGATCGATCAAATAGTTTAACATCGCCTAGTTTATATGCATATATTGACATGAGATGTTATATGTTGCTGTGATATGATGTATAGGACGTTGTGATGAATGGCCGGGGTTTTTATGTGAGACGAAAGTTTTCTTTTCATTCATATAAAATTCATTTGTATTTAATATTATTTTATTGGGGCACATCCGGGTTGAGGATGATGTTTCCTTCGATGTATATTATTTACTTTTCCGCATTAGGATAGACCTAAGGTGGGGAGCACAAGTAACCGGGTTCTAGAGTCCAGTGGGAGGCCATCTCGAGGAGTTGATACCGGGTCTTCTAACTCTAGAATTTGCAGGGTCGCTTATCGCTCTCATAGGGGTCTAGGGTGTGGGATTAGCTATTCATCACGACCGTGGAACCTGTATTTTCTATCGTTGGTTAAATACAAAAAACAGAATTCCTAGTATATCCTATATTTTCATGTATGTGCTTCTGCTATTTATATTCTGTGATGTGATCGCTTGATATATATGAGATGAATGCAATATTATATATAAGATATATAGTTGGCGTTGCTTATGTTTTGCACCCGCGCTAGTCCCGTCCCGGTATGCCGTTAGTTAAGTAACCTAACGGTGCATAACGAAACATTGTGGCGAATGCGGATGGCATAAGCGTAGGTTGTATTTTCGTTTCTTTTCTGTGTTTGGCTTAAGGACTTAAATGATGGGACTACATTAATATGATTAATGTAAGGAAAAATAAACCTAAAAAGATGTAGTAGAATCAAATTTAAAAACCACTCGGCTTTTTGAGAAAAAGCTACATTTCAAAATTGTGGAAAATAAGCCACTCCTTTTGAAAACCGTTTGATTCTACAACGACATCAAGTTCAAAGCGTTAAAGGTTTTCTTAAAAACCATCTGCAACCCTCCGTCATTTTAGGAAGTAGAGTACTTAGTATTCGTGCTATGTTTGTTGACCTTAGCCAAGGCGTAGTGTATGGTAGCTAAGTGATATCTTCCTACACAGCATACGATGCGATTAATTAGGACAAGCATATGACTTTGTTGACCTTAGCCAAGGGTCATGTGAATGGGTCTAATTAATCAAGAAATGATGGGTTAAACCTGACTAGTGCTTGTGATTTGTTGACCATAGCCAAGGTTATGAGTGCTAGGGATAAAAACCATATCGGGAGTTTCAAGAGTTGAAATTTGTAAGTCGACGTTAGACACCCCATGAGTTGCGGGGAGGCGGAATAGGTAAAATAATCATTTTGTTTAAAACAAACATCGACTAACTTACGGATCTTTGCCAAACCCTAACTAACAACATCATAGGAGAGATTAGCAACTATGAAAGAAGATTATACCTAATGAACCAAGTCTTTCTTGTTCTCGTTGACAACCTCCTCGTCGGCCTCCTCTTTGTGATAGAAGATCCACCCGAGAGCTACTACTCCAAGCTTTACCTCTAACTTGAGGTAACTAGGTAACTAAGAGTGCTAATCAAAGCAACCTAGAGGATATAGAAAAAGATTAGGATCAATTAGTCTTGCTAACCCTTGATCTCAACACATGAGAGGTTAGGGTTAGGGTTGAAGAGAGAGAGCTTGAGAAGAGAGAAGGTGAGAATGAGAATGATCTTAGAATAATGATTCATTATGAATATATGAAGCATAAGATATTTATTAAATGAAATAAAAAATAACAATTATCATCATGCTTTATTAACTCACATTGTGATTCATATCATGAGTCATTTAAACAATAAATGTATCATTAACTCCTATGGATGAATCACACCATGAGTCATTAAACCAATTAATGCAAATGCCACCTTAGCCTCTAACTCACCAATCTTCTAGAAGGTTCTCGACAAATTACGAGAACGCCCCTCCTATCCGTGAAAACACGGAAATACTGAGACTGTATAAATCCAATAATCCAATACTAGAATCTGGCTTAAACCAAAGCCTGCTAGTAAAAACTGTCCGAACATCGTACGTGCGTAAAAAACACGTATGCGTCCGAACCCTGTCGTAAAACCATACGACCTCTATATCGTTTCGCCCGAAGCAAGGAAACTCTCTGTGTGGGACTCTAAATACTCGACTACTACGCTGGCAGTAGGTTTAACCACAGACCGCAAGCGGCACTAGCTGTACGTAACGGTCCCCAGGTAGATGTCGATAAGAAGGCCGATGAGGAAACCCATCCGAACTCCTACTGAGCCTGATGTGACAATCTCCGTACATTCCGATCTGTTCGTCTAGGACTATCGCATATCGGGCCTAGGGGGGCGGCAAGCGTCAGTCCCTTAAAAGCGGTATAAGTCGTGTCAGAGTGAAGCCCATTACACCTTGAGAAACTACTGGAAAACCTACCAGTAAATCTCGCTTGCCCTGGCCAGGGACTTTGCGTAATGGCTCTTCAGACACAGCGCGATATCAACTCCCAATACCAGGAGAGACGAATCCTGTCTAACCGCCACTACCTCCAAGTGCTTCGGGACTGCACCCAACTGCTACCTTTTTGCACAACTCCTTTGATCCGTGGTAGGGTAGCAATCTAAGAAAAGTGGGAACACATTCGAGGCGAAGCAGCAGTGTCAAGTCTGCGGACTATGCTGTACTCATGTCACCTGGGAACTGTTAACTGACGATGGGTATAATACCAACCAACAGTTCCCTGCGAGTCCTGTCCGGTGTACCCGTAACCCAACGAGCACCTGTATACTATCTCCAGTACGACGTACTGATGGCCGTGGGACAGACCATCTCCCCAACTGGGATGAGAAGCGTACACACTAGTCTACTCTGGACTATCGATGCCCTGTTTCGATAATCATACGACTAGGGACCTGAAAAAGGATGTGTTTGTAGACTACCCGGCCCCCACTAGTGTGACTTCCATCACAACGCTGGTAGTCAAGCAAGATCCTAAGGGCTCTATCAATACGTACACACATATTAAGATAGATATAAACCAAGTAGCATACTACCATGTTTAGCAAGACTGTTAATATAACTGTGAATATCCCAATCTTCTTTTAAGTAATATACAAGCTAGTATCATACAATAATGGCCCTAGGGCATATACACTAACAATCTCCCACTTGCACTAGGGCCATGTACTGGCGTATCGAAGACCGATCATCTCGATTAGCCTCGCTAACTGAATATGAGGTAAGGCCTTTGTGAATTGATCAGCAGTGTTCTCCTCTGTAGCAACTCTCCGGACCTCGATCTCCCGGCGATGTATGATCTCCCTGATCAGGTGATACCGCCTTAAGATATGTCTGGACTTCTGATGGGACCTGGATTCCTTCGCTAAAGCTATAGCTCCATTGTTGTCGTAATACAGCGGTATTGGATCAACAATGGTAGGAACCACCTGAAGTTCTGTTAGGAACTTCTTCATCCAGACTGTTTCTTTTGCGGCATCACAAGCAGCGATATACTCCGCTTCCATCGTCGAGTCAGCAACGGTGTCCTGCTTGGAACTCTTCCAGCACACCGCCCCTCCATTGAGGGTAAAGACATAACCTGACATGGACTTGGAGTCATCCTTGTCACTCTGGAAGCTGGAATCAGCAAAGGCCTCTATCTTGAGGTCTTTTCCACCGTAAACCAAGAATATCTCCTTAATCCTTCTCAGGTACTTGAGAATGTTCTTTACTGCTATCCAGTGCTTCTCCCCTGGGTCTGACTGATACCTGCTTACCACGCTCAGTGCGTAAGCTACATTTGGTCTGGTGCACAACATCGCATACATTATAGAGCCTACCATAAAAGCGTAGGGTATAACTGACATGCGATCCCTTTCCAAATCAGTCTTGGGAGACATCTCTTTGGATAGGGTGATTCCGTGACAAGCCGGTAAATTACCGCGCTTAGAATCTTCCATACTGAATCTTTTCAGTATAGTGTTGATATACCTGGACTGCGATAGTCCCAACATCCTCTTGGATCTATCACGATAGATCCGGATCCCCAGAATGTAAGATGAATCACCCAGGTCTTTCATGGAGATCCTGTGTGATAAGAATCTTTTGACATATTGTAGCATAGGAATGTCATTTCCTATCAATAGAATTTCATCCACGTACAAGACGAGGAATACGACAGTTCGTGCTACAATTTTACTATATATACATGGTTCATCTGGATTTTTGATAAAGTCATATTCTTTGACCGTTTCATCAAAACAGATGTTCCAACTCCGCGATACCTGCTTCAGTCCATAAATGGACTTAAGAAACTTGCACACTTTCCCGCTGCTCCCACTCTGATTGAAACCTTCTGGCTGATCCATATAGACGCACTCTTCTAAATTACTATTTAGAAAAGCCATTTTTACGCCCATCTGCCAGATCTCATAATCTTGGAAGGTGGCAATAGCAAGAAGGACCTGAATGGATTTGAGCATAGCCACTGGAGAAAAAGTTTCGTCATAGTCCAAACCAGGTCTTTGACGAAAACCCTTTGCAACAAGTCTAGCCTTATAGGTTTCCACCTGTCCATCTACACCAATCTTTTTCCTGAAGATCCATTTGCATCCTATGGGTTTTACCCCATCTGGAGCAAAGTCCAAAGTCCATACTTTGTTGGTGTACATGGACTCCATCTCGGTCCGCATTGCATGCAGCCATCTTACCGAGTCACCGCTCTCGATGGCCTGTTGGAAGCTAGTGGTTCATCATCAATGATGCAATCCTCTCTATCCCCATCTATGAGAAAACCGTAGTATCTGTCAGGCGGATGAGACGTCCTACTACTCCTTCGGAGGGGTGCGGGAATGTCCTGTTCTTCTTGAACTACTGGTTCTACCAAACTTTCAGCACCAGTTTGTGGTTCTGGAATTTCTTCCAGTTCTATTTCCCTCCCACTTGTTTCCTTTTCTACAAACTGATGTTCTAGAAAATGGGCATTACGGGAAACAAAAACCTTTTGTTCCTCTGCGTAATAGAAGAAATACGCCATGGAGTTCTTTTGATATCCCACAAACTTACACTGTACTGATCGTGCCTCGAGTTTGTCCGCATGCTGCTTTTTAACAAAAGCTGAACAACCCCATATCTTTAGATACTGAAGATAGGGTTTCTTCCCACTCCACATCTGATATGGGGTGGTAGGCACAGTCTTGGTAGGAGCCCTGTTCAAAAGATATGCTGCTGATTCTAGCGTATAATCCCATATAGACTACGGTAACTTAGCATTACTCATCATGGAACGTACCATATCCAATAGGGTTCGGTTCCGTCTCTCCGATACACCGTTATGATGTGGAGTGTATGGAAGAGTAAGCAGAGAGAGAATTCCTTTCTCTTTTAGGTAACCTAGGAACTCGGCACTTAAGTATTCACCACCTCGATCAGATCTCAGTGTCTTGATACTTTTACCGGTTTGGTTTTCTACTTCATTCTTATATTCTTGGAATTTCTCAAAGGCCTCGGATTTATGTTTCATTAAGAAAATGAATCTATACCTAGAGTAATCGTCCGTAAAAGTAATGAAATATGAAAAACCACTTCTTGCATGTGTAGACATTGGACCACATACATCGCTGTGTATGAGTCCTAAGAGCTCGCTCGCTCTTACTCCATATCCAGTGAATGGAGTCTTTGTCATCTTTCTTTTGAGACATGATTGACAAGTTGCATAAGATTGATATTTGAACGGATCCAAATATCCTTCTCTATGTAACTTAGTTAACCTTGTCTCATTGATGCGACCCAGTCTACAATGCCATAAGAAAGCCTTATTTATATCTGGAGACTTTCTTTTTAGTGTGTTCTGGACATTGAAAATCTGTAATTAGTTTAATACGTATATACCATTATTAAGTGTACCGGACCCAATCAAACCATGATTAAGGTGGATGTTAACAACATCGCTTACAAACGTGAAATCATAACCTTCTTTTGATAACAACGATATTGATATGATATTACACGTTAAACTAGGTGCACAAAAATAGTTGTGCAAAACCAAAATATGTTCACTCGTCAATCCTAGGTGATAATCCCCCTACAACACCCACGCTAGCTCCGTTAGCAACCTGGAGGGTCATATCACCAACCTTCAGTTCTCTACGGTCTCTCAGTGCCTGCAATGAATTGCATATATGAGATCCCGATCCGGTATCCAATACCCAGGAAGTAGAGTTGATTGACAGACATTTTTCAATTACAAACACACCTGAAGTCGAAGCCACAACTTGCTTCGGTTCCTAGTTCATGGCAATCCAAGCTTTGCAATCTTTCTTCCAATGGCCTTTTCTACGACAGTGGAAGCACTCGTCCTTTGCCACTACTGGCATTGCAACCTTTGTCTTTCTCTTAGCTCCCACCTTACCAACACCACCTCTCGGTTTGGTAGCGGCCTTCTTCTTCCTTCCTTTGGCCCTAGCCTTGGACCTGGAAGAGGAAGCACCGCAAACAAACATAGCGGGTGTTTCCCTTGCCTTCTGCAAGGTGCCCTCTGCACTCCTCAACATGTTAAGGAGTTCTGGAAGTTCAACTTCTTTTCTTTGAATGTTGAAATTCAGAATAAACTGGGCGTAGGTGGAAGGAAGGGACTGAAGAATCAAGTCTGTATAGAGCTCATTCTCCAAAGTCGTCCCGAGGTCCATGAGCTCTTCTATATAGCCAATCATCTTTAGGACATGTTCTCCTACAGATGACCCGACAGCCAACCTCGACTGAAACAAGTTCTTCGAGGTCTCGTATCTTGCTATACGAGATTGCTCTCCATACAGTTCTTTTGTGTGGAGAAATATGGATTCAAGATCCATATTCTCGTGCCTCATCTGATGTTCATTATTCATAGAGGCAAGCACGATGCATTTGGCATTCGCGCAATCTAACTCCCAGGTCTTGTGGATTTCCTTATCCGCAATACTGGAATCTGGACCAGGGACAGCAGGTGCCTTAGCAGTAAGGACATACCCCAATTTGTCATATGTCAAAGCCATCTTAACATTCCGGAACCAATCTTTATAGTTTGGCCCTGTCAATATTTTTTTTTTCTAATAGTAACTTAAGGCCTGTCATGTTCTGGGTCGCTGCAATGAGAGAGAGAGGGAACACTTTAGCATGATGCTCTTGCAAGTTTAGAGTGGTTTTTAGTTTATCTAAACTGGATGGCTCCCACTGTTTCTCGAATCCCTCCTCAAACCAAAAAGGAAGAACTAGTCAGGACTATTCTCACTGTACAATACTTGCTTAACCGTTTATCCAGGCTGGTGTCGGTACTTTGAAGGAGGTTTTCCAACGCTTTCGCGAAGTTCCTTAATTAAATAACCTCTTTTCTTTGGGGGCGTAACCCCGCTGACACCTTTCTCGACACCTACTTGGTTTATAGCATCGATCGTTAAGTAACGAATCTCCTGATGAGTAGTGGATACACACAGTAGGATCGGGATCCAAATATCATCGTGTGATAAAGCTGAAGGAATCCTACCAAAATTATCACACTCCAAATGGTATGCATCTCTTTGCAAATTTCAGTTTCTTTAGAAATTCCCGATATGGATTTCTGCATCATGCTCTTATGACCTTGGCGTTGGTCAAAATGTCATAAGTCACATGTCAAGTTCTACCCATCATTATCTTGTTAATTTGAACCCATCCGTACATATCCCTGACGTTGGCCAAATGATAATACAACTGCCCCAAACTAACTCATCTATCTATGCAACAAATGAATACCCAGCAGCTACCAAACACTATGCCTTGGCGTTGGTCAAAATACATAGCTTGAATACTACTGAATACCCAAATGAAATGACGGAGGGCTACGAATGGTTTTGGCGAAACCGTGAACGTAGTAAACTTGATATGATCGAAGGAACCTGGTAGCTTTTTAAAAAAGAGTGGTTAAAGCTCCGCAATTTAAAAAATATCCTCTGTTTTAAAATAACCGAGTGGTTTCTTTTAAACCGTTCCAACGATTCAACTTTGGTTTATTTTCTTTGCATTAATATAATGTGTCCCATCAATTAACCTATCATTGCAGAAAACAACGAAAATACCACGTCCTCTTATGCCATCCGCATTCGCCACTGGGTCCCGTCATTCACCCGTTAGGTTACTTAACTAACGACAGAGCGGGGGCTGGGCTAGCGCGGGTGTAAAACATAAGTGACGTCTAATAGCTATCATATATAGATATTGTACATTCGTCAGACGCAATAATAGGCATTCCAGATCACAGATGAACATATTGGATTTTCTACGAATCCGCATTCCTTTTGAGCCTGCAAAGAAAGATGGATTACACAGTCGCGATGAATAGCCAAAACCCCACCCTAGACCGCTACGGGTACGGCAAACTACCCGCCAAGTACCCAAAGTGAAGCGGTCTCCCTCAATAACGTGAGTAGGCCACTAAACACTTCAAAGTACCCGGTAGTTTGTGCACCCCACCTTGGGTCTATCCTAGGAGCAAAAATCAGTAAATGAAATAATACAACGGTGGCTACAACCTCAGCCCGGATGTGTCCCGCAAAAGAATATTACAACAATTTACAAATTACATTTGAATGAAAGAAACACTCGTCTCACATCCCCGGCTATCCATTCACGACAATCCAACAAGTCCACCAACACAAACCATTACAGAAATTTGTAACCCCCTGCTAACCGACAAACTAGCAGTTAGGGGAGGTTTATGAACACATTAAACAAATCACAGATATAATCAAATTAGCCAAACATCATAGAATTTCGATCAAGCAAACACAAATGATTCTACTCCAAATAATTCACCGTGCACCTGAAACCTGAGTAGAAACAGAACATCCCAGAAAGAACAAAATCAACACAGAAGAGTTACTGGGGAATTTTGGGCTGACTCGGCCCCAACTCGGCCGCGGATCCGTGGCGGATTGCTTGGATCGGCCGTGGATCCGCGGCGGATTGGCCGAGTTAGGATCACAAATTTCTCCAGTAACCTTATAATTCCCTGCTTGTATTTTTAAGGGTCCGTGAAAAATTTTTAGACCCTGTTTTAAAATCGACAGAAACTATGTGAAAATGATGTTATTCCGGGTTCGTTTTGCGATCGAATTTCTAACGACTTTGCTAACAAGTTAGTTATGGTTTAGCGAGGCTCTGATACAACTGTAAGTCGACGTTAGACACCCCACGAGTTGTGGGGAGGCGGAATAGGTAAAACAATCATATTGTTTAAAACAAACATCGACTAACTTACGGATCTTTGCCAAACCCTAACTTACAACATCATAGGAGGGATTAGCTACTATGAAAGAGGATTATACCAACCAAGTCCTTCTTGTTCTCATTGACCACCTCCTCATCGGCCTCCTCTTTGTGATAGAAGATCCACCCGAGAGCTACTACTCCAAGCTTGACCTCTAACTTGAGATAACTAGGTAACTAAGAGTGCTAATCAAATCAACCTAGACAATATAGAATAGGATTAGGGATCAATTAGTCTTGCAAACCCTTGATCTCAACACATGAGAGGTTAAGGTTAGGGTTGAAGAGAGAGAGAGCTTGAGGAGAGAGAAGGTGAGAATGAGAATGATCTTGGAGTAATGATTCATTGTGAATATATGAAGCATAAGATATTTATTAAATGAAATAACAAATAACAATTATCATCATGCTTCATTAACTCACCTTGTGATTCATCTCATGAGTCATTTAAACAATAAATGCATCATTAACTCCTATGGATGAATCACACCCTGAGTCATTAAACCAATTAATGCAAATGCCACCTTAGCCTCCAACTCATCAATCTTCTAGAAGGTTCTCGACAAATTACGAGAATGCCCCTCCTATCCGTGAAAACACGGAAATACTGAGACTGTATAAATCCAATAATTCAATACTAGCCTGCTAGTAAAAACTGTCCGAACATCGTACGTGCGTAAAAAACACGTATGCATCCGAACCCTGTCGTAAAACCATACGACCTCTATATCGTTTCGCCCGAAGCAGGGAAACTCTCTGTATGGGACTCTAAAGACTCGACTACTACGCTGGCAGTGGGTTTAACCACAGACCTCAAGCGGCACTAGCTGTACGTAACGATCCCCAGGTAGATGTCGATAAGAAGGCCGATGAGGAAACCCATCTGAACTCTTACTGAGCCTGATGTGACAATCTCCGTACAGTCCGGTCTATTCGTCTAGGACTATCGCATATCGGGCCTAGGGGGCGGCAAGCGTCAGTCCCCTAAAAGCGGTAAAAGTCATGTCGGAGTGAAGCCCATTACACCTTGAGAAACAACTGGAAGACCTACCAGCAAATCTCGCTTGCCCTGGCCAGGGACTTTGCGTAATGGATCTCCAGACACAGCGCGATATCAACTTCCAATACCGGGAGAGACGAATCCTGTCTAACCGCCACTGCCTCCAAGTGGTTCGGGACTGCACCCAACTGCTACCTGTTTGCACGACTCTTTTGAGCCATGGTAGGGTAGCAATCTAAGAACGGTGGGAACACACTCGAGGCGAAGCAGCAGTGTCAAGTCTGCGGACTATGCTGTACTCATGTCACCTGGGAACTGTTAACTAACGATGGGTATAATACCAACCAACAGTTCGCTGCGAGTCCTGTCCGGTGTACCCATAACCCAATGAGCACCTGTATACTATCTCCAGTACGACATACTGATGGCTGTAGGACAGACCTTCTCCCCAACTGGGATGAGAAGCGTACACACTAGTCTACTCCGGACTATCGATGCCATTTCTCGATAATCCTACGACTAGGGACCTGAAAAAGGATGTGCTTGTAGACTACCCAGCCCCCACTAGTGTGACTGCCATCACAACACTGGTAGTCAAGCAAGATCCTAAGGGCTTTATCAATACGTACACATATATTAAGATAGATATAAACCAAGTAGCATACTACCATGTTTAGCAAGACTGTTAATATAACTGTGAATATCCCAAGCTTCCATTAAGTAATATACAAGCTAGTATGATACAATAATGGCCCCTAGGGCATATACAGTAACAAAATTTGCAATGAGATTGCATACCATCCATATGATGGTTGGATCCCGATCACACTGTGAGCAAGAGTTGCTCCCAGGAGAGCTTTGCACTTTATAATTAGCTAACTCATTAGGTGTCTAGAAAGGTGTTAACGAGGCTACGCCTCTGGGGAAATGAGGTTTACTTTAATTAGGTCCGTGTGAAAGCACGGGAAACCTCCCTCAAGTACCGACACTGGCCTGGCTGAACGGTTAGCGAAGTTGTAGAATGTAATTAATCCTGGCTAGTTTTCTTTTTAAGGTTTGAAGGAAAATTTGATAAAAGCAGTGGGGGACATCGATTAGATAAGATAATAACCAATCTAATCTTTGCAAGAGCTTTCGCTGAGTGTATTCTTTTCTCTCTCTTAATGGCAGATGCCGATTACAGGACTCAAGCATCTACTAGATAAAAATAAACTGAATGGGACGAATTATAAAGACTGGCTGAGGAACATTAATATAGCCTTGACTTATGATAAGGTATCATATGACCTCACGGCTCCAGCCCTGCCTTTCCCAGGTCCTAAATCTTCGGTTGCGGATAGGGAAGTCCGCAAGACATAGGACACTGACTGTGCCATGGCCAAATGCCTCGCGCTTGCATTGATGGATAACACACATCAAAAGCAGCACGAGCACGAGCAGATGGATGTACAATCCATTTTCTTCATACAAAAGAGTTGTATGGGGAGAAATCTCGTGTCTTACGATACGATGCGTCATGAAAGCTGTTTTAGACACGGATGGCTCCTAGCACACCGGTAGGTGACCATGTTCTGAAGATGATAGCTCTTATAGAAGAGCTTGAGGACCTCGGATGGACAATGGACAACGAACAATATACTGATATCATTCTACAGTCTCCCCACCACCTTTGCTCAGTTTGTAGTTAACTTCAACATGCACAACATGGAGAAGTCGCTACCTGAACTCCTCAATATGTTGAGGAGTGCAGAGAGCACGCTGAAATCATTGAAGACTCCCGCTATGATTGCTGTGCCATCTTCCTCCTCTCACCCAAAGGCCATGGCCAAGGGAAAGATGAAGAAAAAACCCGCCAAACCTAGAGGTGGAGTTAAAAAGGTTAAGGGGAAAGACAAGTCCACGGCTTGGGAATCGGGGAAAGGGGAATGTTATCACTGCCACAAATCGGGACACCGGAAGCGCAACTGCACTGAGTACTTGGATCTCAAAAGGAAGAAGCATGGTGATGCTTCCGCTTCAGGTGTGTTTGTGACAGAAAACTGTTTTTCTATAAACTCTTCTTCCTGGGTATTAGATACCGGTTCAGGTTCTTACATTTACAATTCTATGTAGGGGCTGAGAAATAGCAAAGTTTTGAAGACAGGTGACCATACTCTCCGGGTTAGAAATGGTTCCAATGTACATACGGTTTCAGTGGGAGAGTATCACTTAGGGTTGCCGTCAGGGTGTATATTGGTTTTGAACCCATGTTATTATGTACCTAGTATGCTTTGTAATATAATATCCGTTTCTTTGTTAGAAAATGAAGGATATCATTTTGTATTGCAAAATAATGTTATGAACATTAACCTGAATCAAATGTTGGTTGGGTATGGTACACTTAATAACGGGATATACGTCCTAAATCAACACACAGTTTCAGCATACAACACACTAATAAAATAAAACTTTCAGAAATAAATGAAGCTTTTCTTTGGCACTGTAGACTTGGTCATATTAACGAAACAAGACTAAACAAGCTACATAAAGATGGATATTTAAACCCCTTTTGAATATAAATCTTATGCGACTTGCCAGTCTTGTATCAAGGGTAAAATGACCAAATATCCATTTACAGGACACGGAGAAAGAGCTACTCAGCTCTTAGCCCTCATACATAGTGATGTATGCGGGCCAATGTCTATACAGGCTAGAGGCGGTTTTTCTTACTTCATAACTTTTACTAATGATTTCTTAAGGTTCGGTCATGTGTTTTTACTAAAGTATAAGTCTGAAGCTTTCGAGAAATTCACTGATTACAAACTTGAAGTGGAAAAACAAACCGGATTGAGTATTATGATGCTTCAATCAGATCGAGGTGGGGAGTATCTCAGTACAGAATTTGCAGACTTTCTAAAAGAGAATGGGATTCTCTCTAAGCTCACTCCACTTTACACACCACAGCACAACGGTGTGTCAGAGCGGAGGAATCGGACCCTATTGTTGGAGATAGTGCCCTCATAGTCAATTATTGGATCGCAGGTACGTGATTGCAATGATTGCGGAGGACCTATCCCGGTAGCACAGTCTTACTCGAGATGATAGTATGCTATCTGGTTTGCCTTTATCAGTCGTGTACATGTTCAGGTGACTGATTGCATGTTACACTTTGATAGAGCCCTTAGGATCTTGCTTTACTACCAACAGTATGATGGCGATCATATACGTGAGAGTTGGGTAGTTTATATGCATATCCTTAATTGTGGTCCCTAGTCGTGGGAGTTTCGAGACAGGGCATCGATACTCCGGAGTAGACTAGTGTGTACAGTCGAGACCCCGACGAGGGGCGGTGGCCGGTCTCACAAGCCACTGGTGTCAGTTGGATCACCTAAGATGTATACAGGTGCTCATTGGGTTATGAGTACACCGGACAGGACTCGCCGGGAATCTGCTAGTTAGTATTATATCTACCGTCAGATAGCAGTTCCCTGGTGACATGTGTACAGGTTAGTTCATCGACCTGAGGTCGTCATTTGTCTCGTGTGAGTTCCCACTGTGCTTTGATTTCTACCCTACCACGGCTCAAAGGAGTCGTGCAAACAGGTAGCTTTTGGGTACAGTCCCGAGCCATATGGAGGCGCGTGAGCGGATCGGCAGGGGATTCGTCTCTCCCGGTATTGGGGGCGAGGTCGTGCTGTGTCTAGGAGAGCCATTACACAAATCCATGGCCATGGTAGGAGATTTACTGGTAGGTACTCCAGTAGTATCTCAGGGTGTATTGAGGCTTCACTCCGACACGACTTATACTGCTATTGGGGGTCTGACGTTACTAGCCCCCTAGGCGGATATGCGATACTCATTGACGAACGGACCGGACTGTATATACATTGTCACTGTTAGGCTTAGTAGGGTTTCTGGATGAGTTCGCTCATCGGCCTCCCTTGAGTGCGCTCATCGGTCTCCCTTGAGGTCAGTCCGAGGGCAGCCGTTACGCATTGCTAGTGCCGCTGACGGTTTGTGGTTAAACCCACTGCCAGGGTACTGACGAGTCATTAGAGTCCCCCACAGACAGTTTTCCAAGTTCGGGCGAAACGTTGTAGAGGCCGTATGGTTTTATGGCAGGGTTCGGAAAATGCACGTGCGTTTACGCACGTGTCGATTTTCGGACAGATGATACTGATCAGCTTTGGTTTAAGCCGGATCCGAGTATTATATTGAGTAGGTATAATATCTTTGTCTCAGTTGCATTTGTATTCGGTCGTAATACAAATGCGGGTATATTTATACAGTTTCGGGGTTATCCTGAAAGTCGTTTCAGGATCACTTTTGGAAGTTGCCAGTTTCCAGTTTTCTATCAGCCGTCTTTTAACATTTGGTTAAAGGCGGATTTATCTTTTCTTGGATGAGAGTGAGTCGTGCTTCTAGAAGGTTCTAGAATTTGTGACAAGGCTAAGTGACTCATGCTTTGATTTCATTACATTCTTGTTTTGCTTAAGATCTTTATGCAAGATATTTAGTTTGTGTTCACATATGATATTTTCTTAAGGTCACCCCCTTTGCTCCTACGGTCACCCCCCTCTCTTTATAAGAGGCCGGCCCCCTCCTCTCTCTCTCATGGTTGTTGATTTCATTTGTAGAAAAGATATGATAGTTTTTGGGGTGCATGGAATTTTACAGTTCATTCCATCACCCGATTCCTTCGGCAACTTCATTAACCGATCGTCCACGGATTTGGACGAAGTGAGACAAAGTCATCTACTCATTCTCTACATCATTCTTGGTCGTCTCTTTTAGCAAACTTGACGATCGAGTTGCCTCGAGTCAGAGGATGGAGCCCGTTTAAAGAACCGATCATGTGGTGCCACCTCGACGAGGAGATCGGAGCAGCCGCAACGGAGCGTGGGATGATGGTTGAAGAACGAAGGACTCGGATCGTTCGGTACAATCTTCCTACACTCTTTACAGTTTGTTAGTTTAGCAATAATGGCAGATCCGGGTTAAAGTATACGATAGCGCCAGTTTAAAAGTTTTTGTTCCGCATTTGGCGTCTGTAGACGGCCGGGGCGCTAGCGTAGACTTACAGTGGTATCAGAGCCTCACCATTTTTCTATACTAACTTGTGCTAACGCGTTTAAAACATCGATCCGACCGGAAATCAAAAATCACAAAATTACAACTTGACAGTTTCTGTTGTTTTTAAACGGTCTGATAAAATTATTCTACATATCTCAGAATACTGTGCAGGCTTTTATTAGAACGACGTAGAAATTTGGGCGCGTGATTCGATGGGACAGCCGCGGAAACGCGGTCAAACCTATGGTTTGACCGCGCATTCGCGGCCACACAGTGAGCTCGTGGCCCCAAATTTTCACAGTGGGTTCTTGGTTTGATTTTGGGGTTTTTGATAAATATCGTTTTGGCCCAGGTTTTGTTACTGTTCACCAGTAAGCAGTGGGGCCCACTTTTTGATATTTGGTCTTTGGTCGATCGAAATTTAAACACGTTAGTTTACAGTGCTTACATTATATCTCTGACCGGGAATGTCATTTGATCGGTAAACCGCGTCTGATTGCTATAGTTCTTTTAGACGGGTTTGCGAACGTGACATTCGCGTTGATGTTCTGTGTTGTGCTGTAATGTTGCGGATTTGTCGTGGTGGATAGCAGTGTGCAATGGTAGTACAGTTTGAGTTTATTTGTACATTTGATATTGCGGGGCGAGCGTCCAACTTGTGGACAGCCGTCACTGCCTGTTGTATAATATTCTTTTGGGGCACGACCAGGTTGCGGTCGATGTACCTATTGTACTATTTTTCATTACTGTACTAGGTTTTGCCCCGAGACGGAATGCACAGATAGCCGGGTTCTGGGGGGCAACGGGTCCGCATCTCATGGCTTTGAGAGGCAGAGGGGTCCCACTCTAGAATTGGCAGACTATTCGCCGCACTCGTAGGGGGTACAGGTTGACCTAAGAAGGGGTGCCCAAGATTACCGGATTCCGTGGAGTGCTGGGTGGTCCATTCACTATGCTGTAGGGGGCTGCCTCGCTTCAGGTTTTGGCGGGTAACTTGCCGCACCCGTAGGGGTCTAGGTTTCATTGCACAGGCTATCCACACGACAGGGGAACGTCGGGTTTCAGCAGCGGCTCTGTGAAACCCGGGGATCCCAGATTATCTGTATTGTTCTGTGATGCTTATTACTTTTCTGTAATGTTGCATACTATCATGCCTGGAGCGATTATTGTATATTGGTTTATATACTATTAGATGTTGTATATGTTTTACACCCGCGCTAGTCCAGTCCCCGCTCTGTCGTTAGTTAAGTAACCTAACGGGTGATGACGGGACCCAGTGACGAATGCGGATGGCATATACGTACATTTTATTTTTCGTTCTTTTCTGGTGTGATTAATTGATGGGACTGCGTTGATTCTGATCAACGCAAAGTAAAACAAACATGTATACAGTTGTTGGAACAATTTAAAAAGTGTTATTGCAAAGACGTTTCCTTTTGTTATGCATAGCGGTATTCAGTGGAATATCCTGCACTTCATTCGACGGGGCAAGGGCCGATATCCCTTCACCGGGACTGACCCCTTGGGCAGAAGTTTGCGTCAGCGTAATAACTTCACTATAGTCGATTACAAGTTGCTTTGCATAGCGGTATTCAGTGGAATATCCTGCACCTCATTCCACGAGGAAAGAGCCGAGATCCCTTTACCGGGAGTGACCTCTTTAGCAAAAGGTTTTCGCCACTATATTTTAAAAAAGCTATCAGGTTCCTTCAGCGATATCAAGTTCACTACGCTAAAGGTTTTTCGCCAAAAACCAGCCGTAGCCCTCCGTCGTTTCTTATGGATGGTCAGTAGTATTCAAGCTATGTTTGTTGGCATACGTCAAGGCATAGTGTTTGGTAGCTACTGGGTATTCATTTGTTGCATAGATAGATGAGTTGGTTTGGGACAGTCGTATTACCTTGTTGGCATACGTCAAGGGTATGTACGGGTGGGTTCAAATTAACAAGATAATGACGGGCAGAACTTGACATGTGACTTATGATTTGTTGGCATACGCCAAGGTCATAAGAGCATGGGGCATAAATCATATCGGGAGTTTCTAAACAAACTGAAACTTGCCAAGTATGCGCATACCATCTGGAGTATGAGTAACGTGGATGCATTCCATCACGTTATCATGCGATGAGAGTTGGATCCCGATTCCCACTGATGAGTTGGTTTACTCTTCGGGTGATCCCGATTGATTCTTCTTTAGGTTTGGAGGAGAATTTGACAGGACAGTGGGAGGTTTCCGGATTAGATAAAGTGATGACCATTCTGATCTAGGTTAGAGTGCACGCAGAGTGTTTCTTTTCTCTCTCTCTCTTTGGCAGCGACCTTTGACCGACCCTAGACTATGACTCAGTGACCAAGTTGACCAAACCTTCTTAAAATACTGGCTTTTGGATTGTCTGAGTTGCATAAGTCATTGCCACTCCTTCTTTTACCCTTTGAATTTCTCAGAACACCCGTATTACTACGGATATCCACTTCCATTGGATAGATCCATCGTATGGTTATATACGAACTCGAAGGGACTTCTTCGGGGATGGATCCAGGTTCAGGAGAAATAGAATTGGTTTATTCAGTTGTCTTTTATTATCACCTTCTCTCAGGTTGCGAGAGCTCCTTGGTTTAGGAGAGTACACCTATTACGCCTATTGGATAGTCTTATTCTAAACCATAGGCTGGTGCCGAAAGGTAGGGAATGAAGAAAACCAATTAGCCTAAGTAGGGTGTGCAGAAGGTAATACGTAAAGACAAAATAAAGGGATTAGAAAGAGGGCAAAGTAAATTGCGACTGATATCATTCACGACCAAAACCGCGTACTTCATCGCCGCTCCTATTTCACCTTTAAAAAGAATAAAGTATTATTCAGTTGTCTTTTATCATCACCTTCTCTCGAGATGCGAGTACTCCTTGGTTTAGGAGGGTACACCTATTATGCTTACTGGATAGTCTTCTTCCAAACCATAGGCTGGTGCCAAACGGTAGGGAAGGAAGAAAACCAGTTAGCCTAACGATGGTGTACAGAAGGTAATGACTAAAGACAAATAAAGGGATTTGGAGAGATGGCAATAAAATATACGGTTGAAGTCATGAATTGGAATATGAAAGAGGCATTGCTATGAATACCAGGATACCCCTACGAAACATTTTCATGTTTCAGTGCATTGTTAAAGGAAAAACTGTTTTCCCGATTAAACACTTACTCCAAGGGTATGTATTTACCAGGTTTCATTCTCATATCTGTATGGTTTTACAGATGATGAGTGGGAGTAAGATATTGGGAATTAGGTGATCATCCTCATTATATCGGAATTCGTTGTAATTGGTGATATTTGAGGAAATCGCCAGGGTACAGTTTTCCACCTACAACGCACAGGTTTTGAGTTGTTCAAACTCAACGGACTTATACAGAGTATTGTATGTTGTCCAGTGTCCATTAGGACAAAGGGGTAGGTCCTCGTACTATGTTCTGTTTACTTATAACTTCTCTAGTATTTAGACAAGTGTTTCGTAGAAATACAAGGTCTAAGTTTTGAGAAGTTGTGGGTATAAGAATAAAGTAGAGAACCAGGTATCACAAGTATCGGGATTCTTCAAAGAGATCGAAGATGTAGATTCTTGTGATTGGTATTCAGATGATAGTGATGGTTTTGAGAAACGTGTTTCTCTTTCAGGGTACTCATAATTGGATGGATTCCTAAGTTGAGTAATGCTGATTAGCCTCTTTCCATTAAGTTGATATGCACTGGAGACAGCTGCATGGTTTGAATATGGTTCCAATTAAATTAGTGCCAAACTTTCTATATTGGATATAGAATAGTTCGTACCTTAAAAGATATTAAGGTACGGGGAGTTGTCCAGCTTATGCTTAAAACCAGACACTGGATAACTCAGGGCACGTTTCTGTAATGGCTGTTTGTGGGTTGACCCTGGCTATGACGAGGGTTGATATTCTACCATTTGGAAGATCAATAGTGATATTGTTCTTGACTCGCCACAGTTTTAGTAAAAATGGATCTTTTTCAGAAAACAGTAGTGGGAGTATGGTAGAACTGGAAGTGATTCCAGAACCGCGAACGATTACGGAAAATTTAATAGGACCTATACATTCAATCAGGTTTGACATTCCAATAGCCACTCTGCAGGTATGGTAGGTAACCTCAGATGCCCGAGAGGTACTTCGGTAGCCTCAGAGACGGTGACAGGGAGGTTCTTATCTACCAAGACTTGACACTACTGTTGTTCCAGGATATGAGACCCGGTAGGAGGGTTGTCGTAGTCAGTGGGAGCAGCAGAAGCATAGTGGGCAAGTAGCTTATGTCTATTTATAGACTTGAGCAGTTATAGCGGAGATAGATCATCTAATTTTGATGTGACAGTCATGGGTTTGACTTCAATCAGAATAAGGGATGGATCAGTTAAGAAGGTAGTAGGGTGTGATGTCATGGTATCTGGATGACATACACAGAGTAGGAAGTAAAATTCCTATACTACGATCAGTTGTACTGTGGTTGTCACACAGTTGTTTCTCCAGACAGGATATGGATATAATATTTGACATTCTGGTTTCTAGATCTATGGTTTTAGATCTGGATTTGGGTAGTTTCCCAATGTGGGTACTTTGACAGATATTCTAATGGTTTTTGGAATAGTTGACTCCTAGCATGGTGGTGTACCTGCAGGTGATGGAGTCACCCTCTCTAAAGGTGTCTTACAGACTAAAGGGGAGAGGGAAGTGCATGATTGGTAGATCACTTGCTTAGGCAATTGAGTCAATCATGAGATGTCAAGTACCACACCAAATGTTGGTTTTGCACTAGATGAAATAAGTTTGTATTAATCCAATCCTGGAGAAACATAAGGAAGCAGTTTTAGAACATAAGTACATGTTCTACGGATTTGATGACGGCAGCCTCCTTCAGGAGACGATTATCATTCCAGGCTTCAAAGGTGACATGGATGACAGAGTGATTGTCAGAGTTATAGTTTTTCCCTCTGACGAAGAGGGACAGTATTATGGACAGATGGTCCAAGAGGATACTGTGGGTGGCAAGGTGCCCGATACTGATTAGGTTCAGTGATCGATTCAGTCTAAGAAGTTTGGATATGGAGTTCATTTATGAACTAAGGTCCCATCAGATATCCAGACATGTTCTAAGACAGGTATTACTCAATTCGGGAGATGGTTTTCTCCGCGAACTTGAGATTAAGAGAGATATAGAAAGATACTTCTAGGCGGATCCACTCACTGAGGCTATTTCTCGAACACAATAGTTTTACAAACGGGCTTTGTGAAACTGATTAGTAGAGGAGTTGGATGTTCGGTTTCACACGGGCTGTGAGTAGTCGACATCGCAATATTAGCCTTGAGTGCAAGTGGGAGATTGTTGGAGATAGTGCCCTCATAGTCAATTATTGGATCGCAGGTACGTGATTGCAATGATTGCGGAGGACCTATCCCGGTAGCACAGTCTTACTCGAGATGATAGTATGCTATCTGGTTTGCCTTTATCAGTCGTGTACATGTTCAGGTGACTGATTGCATGTTACACTTTGATAGAGCCCTTAGGATCTTGCTTTACTACCAACAGTATGATGGCGATCATATACGTGAGAGTTGGGTAGTTTATATGCATATCCTTAATTGTGGTCCCTAGTCGTGGGAGTTTCGAGACAGGGCATCGATACTCCGGAGTAGACTAGTGTGTACAGTCGAGACCCCGACGAGGGGCGGTGGCCGGTCTCACAAGCCACTGGTGTCAGTTGGATTACCTAAGATGTATACAGGTGCTCATTGGGTTATGAGTACACCGGACAGGACTCGCCGGGAATCTGCTAGTTAGTATTATATCTACCGTCAGATAGCAGTTCCCTGGTGACATGTGTACAGGTTAGTTCATCGACCTGAGGTCGTCATTTGTCTCGTGTGAGTTCCCACTGTGCTTTGATTTCTACCCTACCACGGCTCAAAGGAGTCGTGCAAACAGGTAGCTTTTGGGTACAGTCCCGAGCCATATGGAGGCGCGTGAGCGGATCGGCAGGGGATTCGTCTCTCCCGGTATTGGGGGCGAGGTCGTGCTGTGTCTAGGAGAGCCATTACACAAATCCATGGCCATGGTAGGAGATTTACTGGTAGGTACTCCAGTAGTATCTCAGGGTGTATTGAGGCTTCACTCCGACACGACTTATACTGCTATTGGGGGTCTGACGTTACTAGCCCCCTAGGCGGATATGCGATACTCATTGACGAACGGACCGGACTGTATATACATTGTCACTGTTAGGCTTAGTAGGGTTTCTGGATGAGTTCGCTCATCGGCCTCCCTTGAGTGCGCTCATCGGTCTCCCTTGAGGTCAGTCCGTGGGCAGCCGTTACGCATTGCTAGTGCCGCTGACGGTTTGTGGTTAAACCCACTGCCAGGGTACTGACGAGTCATTAGAGTCCCCCACAGACAGTTTCCCAAGTTCGGGCGAAACGTTGTAGAGGCCGTATGGTTTTATGGCAGGGTTCGGAAAATGCACGTGCGTTTACGCACGTGTCGATTTTCGGACAGATGATACCGGTCGGCTTTGGTTTAAGCCGGATCCGAGTATTATATTGAGTAGGTATAATATCTTTGTCTCAGTTGCATTTGTATTCGGTCGTAATACAAATGCGGGTATATTTATACAGTTTCGGGGTTATCCTGAAAGTCGTTTCAGGATCACTTTTGGAAGTTGCCAGTTTCCAGTTTTCTATCAGCCGTCTTTTAACATTTGGTTAAAGGCGGATTTATCTTTTCTTGGATGAGAGTGAGTCGTGCTTCTAGAAGGTTCTAGAAGGTTCTAGAATTTGTGACAAGGCTAAGTGACTCATCCTTTGATTTCATTACATTCTTGTTTTGCTTAAGATCTTTATGCACGATATTTAGTTTGTGTTCACATATGATATTTTCTTAAGGTCACCCCCTTTGCTCCTACGGTCACCCCCCTCTCTTTATAAGAGGCCGGCCCCCTCCTCTCTCTCTCATGGTTGTTGATTTCATTTGTAGAAAAGATATGATAGTTTTTGGGGTGCATGGAATTTTACAGTTCATTCCATCACCCGATTCCTTCGGCAACTTCATTAACCGATCGTCCACGGATTTGGATGAAGTGAGACAAAGTCATCTACTCATTCTCTACATCATTCTTGGTCGTCTCTTTTAGCAAACTTGACGATCGAGTTGCCTCGAGTCAGAGGATGGAGCCCGTTTAAAGAACCGATCATGTGGTGCCACCTCGACGAGGAGATCGGAGATCGACGAGATCGGAGCAGCCGCAACGGAGCGTGGGATGATGGTTGAAGAACGAAGGACTCGGATCGTTCGGTACAATCTTCCTACACTCTTTACAGTTTGTTAGTTTAGCAATAATGGCAGATCCGGGTTAAAGTATACGATAGCGCCAGTTTAAAAGTTTTTGTTCCGCATTTGGCGTCTGTAGACGGCCGGGGCGCTAGCGTAGACTTACACCTATTAGATATGGTTCGTTCCATGATGAGTGATGCTGAGTTACCTGTCTCATTTTGGGGGCATGCATTGGAGACTGCAGCGTTTCTATTGAACAGGGTTCCAACCAAAACCGTGTCTACCACGCCATATGAGATATGGAATGGGAAGAGACCATCTCTTAAATGAGTTAAGATTTGGGGTTGTTCGACCTATGTCAAAAGGAAAAATCCGGACAAACTCGAGACACGGTCAGTCATGTGTAATTTTTTGGGGCATCCAAAAAATTCCTATGGATATCTATTTTACCACAAGGAGGAACAAAAGGTGTTTGTTTCTTAGCACGCCACATTTTTAGAAAAATAATATTTTACAAATGATATAGATGGCAATGTGGTAGACCTAGAAGAAGTTCTAGTAACACAAATTACAGATGACAACTTGGTTGAACCGGCTGTTGCAACAGAGACAAATGAACCTCAACCACTCCGTAGATCTGGTAGGACTTCTCGCCTACCGGAGAGGTACTACGGTTTCCTCATTGATGGTGATATAGAAGATTGCATCATGGAGGATGATGATCCTACCAGTTTTCAGCATGCTATCACGAGTGGAGACTCTGTGAAGTGGATGGATGCCATGAGATCTGAAATGGAGTCTATGTACACCAACAAAGTATGGACTTTGGACGTTGTACCCCCTGGGGTAAAACCCGTGGGGTGCAAATGGATCTTTAAAAGAAAGATTGGTATAGATGGGTAGGTGGAGATGTAACATTTCAGAAAAATAAAATATTATTTTTGGGAATTTATATAATTAAATAATAAATATAATGAATATTTTTTTTAGTGCGGTATAATTAAATACCGATAAATGGAAAAATATTTGGAAAATTTTAGAAATTTCTGAAAAGAGGGTGTTGTATACGATTTAAGCAAATTATGAATTTTTATGATTAATTATATTCTATTTTAGTGCTAATCGTGATTAAATATCGCTAATCTCGCGTTAATCCGGTTTTGTGCATATGACATGCACCATGTCATTTTTACACTTTGTTACATTTTCTTTCATGGTTTCTTTCTCTTTATTCATGCATTGTTTTGTTTTTAAAAAGAAAAGATAAACAAAAGAATAGAAAAGAAAGAAAATGTTAAAGAATTAGGTATGGACATGAGAGAGAGAGAGGGTGGGGGGTCAAACTTGACCATGGTTATTCTCCTTCTTCATTCTTCTCTTCACCATTCTCCTTCCTCTCAAGTCCATGGAAGCCCCCTCTCCTCCACCAGCTTCATCACCTCACTTCATCATCAAACTCAACTCAAAATTCTATCCCCACTTCATTAAAAACATGCACAAGCCCACTAACTACACTTTGGACTAAGAAACCAAGGATTTTGGACAATTGGGGCGACTCAAGAAAATTCTTGATTTGCCAAATGAGGTAATTTCCGAACCATTAGTATAGTATTTGGTTTACTTTAGCTTCCATGCATGTTTAGAGGTGAGTAGGCGATGTTTAGTGAGGTTTGGAAATTCTAAGTTTAGGGTTAGGGTTTGAATTGAATTGTGAAGCGTAATTGAGGTTAGTAGTGACCTTAACCCCCTTTAGTGATATCATATTGGACCCAAAACCTGAGACTTAACCCCAAATACGGACTTTGAAATTCTGCCGATACGGGAAATTGTGGAAATTGTGATGGTTTTTGGATATCTGCTAATACCAGGAGACCTAGAAAATTAATTAGCAAACACATGGAGATGTGCAGGTGATATAGAGCATACCCTAAAGACCCGAGACCCAACTACCCACACCAGGCCGCAAATAATATCATTCTTGCCGCAAATTGCGGCCAGACCTTGGAGTCCTGGTGTCATTCTTGCTTCATGGCTCTATTACCTGTAAATTAGACCCTTTACATATGCAAAATTCGCCAATTTAACCTAGGGTAAAATCTGGGACCATTTTCATAAGTTGTTGCATTGTTTTACGACTTCTTTTTAAAATGGAATTTTAGTAATTGGGTTTTAACTCGATGGTTTGATGTTTGTACATCGACATCGAGGGTTAGTTTGGTTATTCTTGCGTGCGTAGGCTATAGGTTTTGACCTATGTGTGACATGCGTGCCGATTTGGTTTTCGTATATCGTTTCGATTTCGAATTTGGATTTTAGTGTGATACGATGTGTTATGATATATAGGTACCCCCACGAGGACTTCGAGACGACAAGTAAGCGTGTGGCGATATCGGCCTCGGCAATCGAAGAGCAGGTGAGTAGATATATATCTACGGGGGAAGTCGGATGGATGGCGTATAGCACCCCCGCAGTTCGTAGTATAGAATATGATATACTATTCTCATCACATACTATTCTCATCACAGTAGACTAGTGTATACGCTTCTCATCCCAGCAAGGGAGATGGTCTGTCCCACAGCCATCAGCATGTCGTACTAGAGATAGTATCCAGGTGCTCATTAGGTTATGAGTACATTGGACATGACTCATCGGGAACTGTTGGTAGGTATTATACCTGTCGTCAGGTAGCAGTTCCCACGTGACATGAGTACAGCTTAGTCCGTCTACTTGACACTGATACTTCGCCTCAAGTGTGTTCCTACTGTACTTTGATTGCTACCCTACCATGGCACAATGGAGTCGTGTAAACAGGTAGTAGTTGGGTGCAGTCCCGAAGCACTTGGAGGCAGCGGCGGTTAGATAGGATTCGTCTCTCCTGGTATTAGGGGTTGATATCGCGCTGTGTTTAGAAGGCCATTACATAAAGTCCTTGGCCAAGGCAAGAGAGATTTACTAGTAGGTAATCCAGTAGTTTCTCAGGGTGTATTGGGCAAGTCTCCGACACGACTTATTGCGCTATTAGGGGTCTGACGATTACCGCCTTCCTAGGCCCGATATGTGATACTCTTAGAAGAACAGACCGGACTATATAGAGATTGTCATATTCAGGCTCAGTAGGAGTTCGGATGGGTTTTCCTCATCGGCCTTCTTATCGACATCTACCTGGGGACCGTTACGTGCAGCTAGTACCGCTTGCGGCCTGTGGTTAAACCCACTGCCAGCGTAGTGTCGAGTGTTTAGAGTCCCACACAGAGAGTTTTCATGCACCGAGCAAAACGTGTAGAGGCCGTATGGTTTTACGGCAAGGCTTCGATCACTTACGTGCACTTGTGCGCGTATTATGTTCGGGCGGATAATACTAGTGGGCTTTGGTTTAAGCCGGATCCTAGTATTATATTGATGGATCAGTTTCATCTGTTTGTATTCGTGTTTCTTGGAACATGAATGCAGGTATGTATATACGGATGAGAGGAGCATAGAAGGAGACACCTCATGTAACATTTCAGAAAATATCAAATATTTTTTTTGGAATTTAATATTAAAATAATATTTTTCCCGAAAACTGCCCGATTTGCGAAATTGGGGTTTTCGAAAAATGGTATAAATATATACCAATAAATGTGAAATTAAAATGATTTATTCATTTAAAAATATATTTAAACGATTTGGTATTTTTAAAATTTATTATATGCAGTTTGGATAAAAACCCGATTAGTGCACTGCTAATCGCGATTAAGCCAAATCCGTGTTTCTACAGTTTTCATAGTTAGTGCACCATGACATGTTTCATTTGGTTACATGTTCATTTATGTTGTTTATGTTATGGTTTTATTGTGGCGAGAAAAGAAAAGAAAGGAAAAATGTGTCATGATGACTTGAGGAGAGAGAGAGGGGACATCATGATGAGAGTGAGCATGCTTGGGGGGGAGAAAGAGAGAGTGAGAATAATTGAGAGAGAGGGGGGGGGCTGCCTCATTATCCTTTCCCCCACCATTTTCATCTCCTTCTTCATCCTCCTCAAGCTCCCTTCCCTCCACCTACAACCCAAAAAAAATCACCTCCAAAACCTTGGCAAAACCCTATACCCCTTTCACAAAAAATGATCACCTCCTCACCCTAATCACAATGGACCAAGCAAAGTGGGATTTTGACAACATTGGGACTTCTAGGGTTTGCTTAAGTGACATCCATGAGGTATAATCGTTTCCATTTAGTTATTTTTAGTTTTCTTATATTTTAGATAGTTTTGAAGTTGAATTGGGTTGGTGGTTGTGAAGCTAGAAATCTCTAGAGAAGGGTTTAGGTGATTGGAGGAAATTAGTGAACTCTAGTGGCTATTGAAAGACCTGGAATTTAGTATAGAAACCAAAATACGGATTTAGGGTTTTGTTCATGTCGGTTTTGTGAGTTTATAGGGTGTGCAGGGAAATCTGGAGCAGCCCGGGGAATTTTTGAGGAAAGCAAACAACTCCCGGGACCAAATTAGAGTACTAGGAGAACACCTTGATGAGACGAAGCCCAGAGGAGCCTAAGGGGCCGAGGATGCCGGATTTTATGGGTAGGTGGCCGGACACTTAGTGGAATTTGGTGTCGGGGTTGGTCCAGTAGCTCATATACACCATGTACAGCACCCTAGACTTGTTTGTGCACCTTGTTTTGGCCTGAGTCCAAATCTGGAAGCACTTTGGTGTGATTTCGGCTATGTTTTCCGTATTTTGAGATGTTTAGTTTTGATATATGGATTTGTATTTGGTTGTTGGATGTTTGTACATCAACAACAAGGGTTGTTTGGTTGATTTTGTACGCGTAATCTATAGGTTCTAACCTATGAGCAATGCGCGTGCCGTATTGGATTTCAGAACTTGATTTTAATAGCATTGCGATATGTGTTGTTACTGTAGATACATTCGCGTGGATTCCGAGGCGACCGAGCATGGCGTCATCAACTTCGGCAAGCGAAGACCAGGGTGAGTAGATCAATATCTACGGGGGAAGTCGGGTGGATGGCGTATAGCACCCCCGCACACTTTGATGGAAACCGATTCATAGTATATGGTTAAGGAAACCTTTAATAGAAAACTATAGATAGAGTTAAAAGATAGTTAGAGAATCTATATTAGAAACTAAAGTATAGTTAGAAGTGATATGATACGACTAGTATGTGTTAGTGTATATGCCCTAGGGGCTATTATTGTATCATACTAGGTTGTATATTACTTAATGGAAGCTTGGGATATTCACAGTTCTATATATAACAGTCTTGCTAAAAATGGTAGTATGCTACTTGGTTTGTGTCTACTTTAATATGTGCATATGTTTCTTGTAACGTATCACTTATACATATTAGTAGAGCCCATAGAATCTTTGCTTGATTATCAGCATCGTGATGGCAGTCACACTAGTGGGGGCTGGGTAGTCTGTAAGCAACATCCTATACAGGTCCCTGGTCGTTGGATTATCGAGATAGGGCATCGATATTCCGGAGTAGACTAAGTGTGTACGCTTCTCATCCCAGTTGGGGAGATGGTCTGTCCCATAGCCATCAGTACGTCGTACTGAAGATAGTATACAGGTGCTCGTTAGGTTACGGGTACACCGGACAGGACTCGCAGGGAACTGATTGGTTGGTATTATACCCGTCGTCAGTTAACAGTTCCCAGGTGACATGAGCACAGCATAGTCCGCAGACTTGACACTGCTACTTCGCCTCGAGTGTGTCCCACTGTTCTTAGATTGCTACTCTACCATGGCTCAAAGGAGTCGTGCAAACAGGTAGCAGTTGGGTGCAGTCCCGAGCACTTGGAGGCAGTGGCGGTTAGATAGGATTCGTCTCTCCCGATATTGGGAGTTGATATCGCGCTGTGTCAGAGAGCCATTACGCAAAGTCCCTGGCCAGGGCAAGCGAGATATACTGGTAGGTTCCAGTAGCTTCTCAGGGTGTAATGGGCTTCGCTCCGACATGACTTATACAATTATTAGGGGACTGAAGCTTGCCGCCCCCTAGGCTTGATATGCGATAGGCTTAGATGAACAGACCGGACTGTACGGAGATTGTCACATTAGGCTCGGTAGGGGTTAGGATGGTTTTCTTCATCGTCCTTCTTATCGACATCTACCTGGGGACCGTTACGTACAGCTAGTGCCGCTTGCGGTCTGTGGTTAAACCCACTGCCAGCGTAGTGTCAAGTCTTTAGAGTCCCATACAGAGAGTTTTCCTGCTCCAGGCGAAACGATATAGAGGTCGTATAGTTTTACGACAAGGGTTCGGACGCATACGTGTGTTTACGCATGTACAACTTTTCGGACAGTTTTTACAAGCCGGCTTTGGTTTAAGCCAGATTCTAGTATCAGGTTATTGGATTTATACAGTCTAAAGTTTTTCCGTGTTTTCACGGATTAGAGGGGCGTTCTCGTAATTTGTCGAGAAGCTTCTAGAAGAGTGGTGACTTGGGGGGGGGGGTAAGGTGTCATTGCATTAAATGAGATTAGTAACTCATTTGTGTGATTCATCCATGTCATTAATGCATCATAAATGCTTAATGACTCATGGAGATGAATCACTCATAGATATTTATGAAGCATGGTTGTTAATTCTATTATTTCATTTTTGGATAAATAAATAATGCTTCATATATATTATGATAGATCATTATCTCATTTCATAATTGATCTTCACTTTCTCTCTCCTCAATTTCACTCTCTCTTCAAACCCTAACTCTAACCTCTCATGAGTTGAGATCAAGGGTTAGCTAGACTAATACATCCATAACCTCACTCTATATCCCCTAGGTAGCTTAGATTAGCACTTTAAGCAACCTAGTTATCTCAAGTTTGAGATTAAGCTTGGCGTAGGAGCTTTCGGGTGGATCGTCTTTGATTCGAGGAGGCCGTTGAGGTGCCGATGTTCCAAGGAACCTACGAGGAGTGGAGGACCGCGATGAAGACTCGAAGGACAAGTAACGTGAGGTATAACTTCGTATCCTAGTAGTTAAACCTCTAGAAGATTGTTAGCAATGGTTTAGATACGATTCATGCACTCAAGTCCGTGTTACGAAGCTTTGATAATCGTTTTTCATATATTCCGCCTCCCCGCGAGTTCGTGGGGTGCGTGACATGGACTTACAGTGGTATCAGAGCCAACTAAACCATTACTAGCTTGTTAGCAACATATTAGAAGTTCGATCGACGGAAAACACGAAAACAAAACCCTAAAAATTCTTAGTTTTTGTTAATTTTAAACCTGTCCGAAAAATTATTTGATATGTCTTAAAAATCACAGCAGGGAATTTTATGAATTCTGGGAAAATACGAGTGCACAAAACGACAAGACAGCCGCGGAGCCGCGGCAAAACAGTGCTTTTGGCCGCGGATCCGCCGTCGAGTTAACTCGGTTTTGACTCGTATTTTCACTGTTATTCATTTTTTGTGGTGTTTTGTCTTCCTGTATATACTGTTTCTTCCCAGGTTACTTCAGTGCTGGTTTGCTTTTGGGATAGACACGGAATATGGTATTCGATCGATGTTCTAAGATATTTGCTAACTGGGTCTTTATCTGTAATGTTTAATGTGTTCGTAAACCTCTCCTAACTGCTAGTATGTCGGTTAGCAGGGGGTTGCACATTTCTGTAATGTTTACTGTTTGTGTATATGAACTGTGTTGCAAGGGTTTGAGATGTGTTTAATATTCATTCATTCAATATAAATGTAATTTGATGTAATATTCTTTTGCGGGGCACATCCAGGTTGCGGTTGTAGCCACCGTTGTATTATTTCTTTTTACTGTTTTTGCTTCTAGGATAGACCCAAGGTGGGGTGCACAAACTACCGGGTACTTTGAAGTGTTTAGTGGCCTACTCACTTTGTTGAGGGAGACCGTTTCACTTCGGGTACTTGGCGGGTAGTTTGCCGTACCCGTAGGGGTCTAGGGTGGGGTAATGGCTATTCATCACAACTGTGTAATCCGTCTTTTATTGCAGGCTCAAAGCAAATGCGGATTGCTAATAAATCCAATAAAGTTCATCTGTGATCTGGAATGCTTATTATTGCGTCTGACGAATGTACAATATCTATATATGATAGTTATTAGACGTCACTTATGTTTTACACCCGCGCTGGCCCAGCCCCGCTCTGTCGTTAGTTAAGTAACCTAACGGGTGATGACGGGACCCAGTGGCGAATGCGGATGGCATAAGAGGACGTGGTATTTTCGTTGTTTTCTGCAATGATAGGATAAATGATGGGACGCATTATAAATACAAAGAAAATAAACCAAAGTTTAATTGTTGGAACAAATTTAAAAAAAAAAACCACTCGGTTATTTTAAAAGATCAGAATTTTTAATTACGGAGCTTTAACCACTCCTTTTAAAAAGTATCAGGTTCCTTCGATTATATCAAGTTCACTACGTTCACGGTTTTGCCAAAACCAGTCGTAGCCCTCCGTCATTTCATATGGATAGTCAATAGTATTCTGTTGGAGATAGTGCCCTCAGAGTCAATTATTGGATCACAGGCACGTGATTGCAATGATTGAGGGAGGACCTGTCCCAGTAGGACAGTCTTACTCGAGATGATAGTATGCTATCTGGTTTATCTTTATCATTGTGTACTGCTTTAGGTGACCTGACAGGTCGCTATTACACGTTGGTAGAGCCCCTAGGATTCTTGCTTGACTACCAGCAGTATGAGGGCGATCATATACGTGAGAGCTGGCAGTCTATAAGCACATCCTTAAAAGGTCCCTAGTCGTGGGAGTTTCGAGACAGGGCAACGATACTCTAGAGTAGACTAGTGTATACAGTCGAGACCCCGACGAGGGGCGGTGGCCGGTCTCACAAGCCACTGGTGTCAGTTGGTTCACCTAAGATGTATACAGGTGCTCATTGGGTTATGAGTACACCGGACATGACTCGCCGGGAACATGCTAGTTGGTCTTATACCTGACGTCAGATAGCAGTTCCCTGGTAACATGTGTACAGGTTAGTTCATCGACCTGGGGATCGTCATTTGTCTCGTGTGAGTTCCCACTGTACTTTGATTACTCCTCTACCACGCTCAAAGGAGACGTGCAAACAGGTTTTAGTTGGGTACAGTCCCGAGCCACATGGAGGCAGTGAGCGGATCTTCAGGGGTTCGTCTCTCCCGGTATTGGGGGTGAGGTCGCGCTGTGTCTAGGAGAGCCATTACACAAAGCCCTCGGCCGAGGCAGGAGATTTACTAGTAGGTATTCCAGTAGTATCTTAGGGTGTTCTGGGCTACACTCCGACACGACTTGTACCGCTTTTGGGGGTCTGACTTTTACCAACCCCCTAGGCCCGCCATGCGATGCTCATAGACGAACGGACCGGACTGTACGGATATTGTCACTGACAGGCTCAGTAGGGTGTCAGGATGAGTTCGCTCATCGACGTCCCTTTTGGTCAATAGCTGGTGGCCCGTCACGTATGGCTAATACTTCTGACGTGCTAGTGGTTAAATCCACAGCCATAGTATTGACGAGTCTTTAGAGTCCCCCACATTCAGTTACTCAAGTTTCGGGCGAAACGCTGTAGAGGCCATATGGAGATATGACAAGGTCCGATCAGATACGTGCGGTATTGCACGGATCAGGATCGGACAGTTTGTACTACAGGCCGTATGGATATATGGCAGGGTTCGATCAGATACGTGCGGTATTGCACGGATCAGGATCGAACGGATAATACTAGCCGGCTTTGGTTTAAGCCGGATCCTTGTATAGTACAGTGTAGATTTTGTCTCATTACATTTGTATTTCGGTCGGAATACAGATGCAGGTGTGTATACACAGTATCGGGGTTTTCCTGTAATTTATTACGGGACCAGTTTTCTGGAGTTGCCAGTTTGCTTTCCGTTTCGGCCAATTTCCTTTGTATCGTTCATTGGCCGAAGATTGGTGGAGGAGGGCTTATTTGCATTTGTGCAAATAAGTAATTTGGAAGGGGGTCTTTGCATATTGTTGGATCATGATGGAGGACCATCCCTTGACTTTCTTTTGTTGATGATGGTTTGACCTTTGTATTATGATAGTTGATGGAGTGTAGGACTTGTGGTGTGATCATTGTTTCTCATCATCACTTTTCTCTCTCTCTTGTATCATTGCATTCCACCCACCCCTTGACTTTGCTCTCTCTCTCCACTCACACAATGAAGAGGGGCCGGCCAAGCCATGAGAGGGCTGTCCAAAATTTCTCATGTGGGATTTTTGCTCTTTTGCTTGTGTAAAAATCCCACAAGTTCCATCTCCATGAGCTTGTATCATTCCTCCACCAAAAGGGCACTTTCCTAAACCCCAAAACGAGATATGGTTCTACACGTATTCTACAGCAAACCTTGGGCACGTCGACTCGCCAGCTTCGTGCCCGAGTTGCCTCGGTATAGAGGTGGGAGCCCGTAAAAGAAGCCGGCGACGTGGTGCTTTTCCGGCGAGGAGGTGGAGACCGGACATTCCGCGGGAGATCGGGACGACGACGAGAAGACCGGAAGACACAGATCGCTCGGTATATCTCTCGTCCCCATCTAGTAGTTAGCTAGGACTAGTTAATGGTTCGATCCGGGTTCTAGTGCGCGGTGGTGCCGGTTCAAGAAAATTTAAAGTTAGCCATCGCTTCCGCATTTGGCCTCGGGATGGAGGCCGGGGCGCCCCCGTGCACTTACATATTCAAACTGTGTTTGTTGGCCAAAGTCAAGGCACAGTGTTTGGTAGCTATTGAATATTCGTATGCATCATAGATAGATGCGTTGGTTTGGGACAGTCGTACTGCTTTGTTGGCCAAAGTCAAGGGTATGTACGGATGGGTTCAAATTAACTTGGATATTGACGGGTAGAACTTGACATGTGACTTATGATTTGTTGGCCAAAGTCAAGGTCATAAGAGCATGGGGCAAAAATCCATATCGGGAATTTCTAAAGAAACTGAAATTTGCAGAGAGAGCATACCATTTTAGAGTTTGATGAATGTTGGTAGGATTCCTTCAACATTATCATACGATGATATTTTTGATCCCAATCCTACTGTGAGTATATACTACTTATCAGGAGATTCGTCACTTAACGATCAATGCTATAAACCAAGTAGGTGCCTAGAAAGGTGTCAGCGGGGCTACGCCCCTAGAGAAAATAGGTTATTTAATTAATGAACTTTGCGAAAGCGTTGGAAAACCTCCCTCAAAGTATCGACACTAACCTGGCTGAACGGTTAAGCAAGAATTGTACGGTGAGAATAGTCCTGGCTAATTCTTCTTTTATGGTTTGAGGAGGAATTCGAGAAACAGTGGGAGCCATCCTGTTTAGATAAATTAAAAACCATTCTAAACTTGTAAGAGCATCATGCTAATAGTATTTTCTTCTCTCTCTTAAATTGCATTGTCCTTGTGACCACACATAGGTTACATCTAGATAACAAATTGACTGAATCTGACTTATATGACTGGCAAAGGTCTGTCCAGATGTCCATTGCCTATGACAAGCTGGACCACCCTATTACTACTCAAGATCCCGCAGTCCCAGGTCCAGTTTCCACTGTCGCGGATATGGATATCCGTCAGGCAAGGGAAAAAGATAAAGCGAAAGCTAAGTGCCTCATGTTAGCTTCAGTTGATGGTGTATACCAGAAGTAGCACGAGAAGATGGACTTAGTTTCCATCTTTCTCCATAACAAAGATTTATATAGAGAGCAATCTTATATTACAAGATATGAAACCTCGAACGAATTAATTCAAGCGAGGTTAGCTGACGGGTCATCTGTAAGGGACAACGTCCTTACAATGACTAGCTATATTGATGAGCTCAAGGACCTAAAGACCACGTCGGAGAACGGGTCAGATACTGACCTGGTTCTATAGTCTCTACCTTCTACCCTAAAGGAAACCAGGGAAGTAGAAGGAAAGAGAAGGGCAAAAGTTTCGGGACTGGATATAGTAAAAGAGGGACGTTCCTATTGTTATAGGATTAGGCATAGGCAGAAAGATTGCAGGGATTTTGAAGCCTGTAACCAGGATACGAAGCATGTTGTAGCTTCGACTTCGGGTGTGTTTGTAAAAGAGAACTGTATGTCAGTTAACCCTACTTCCTGGGTATTGGATACCGGGTCAGGAACTCACATCTGTAATTATTTACAGGCTCTGAGAAACTGTAGGGTTATCAGGATAGGTGACATAACCCTCACGGTTGCTAATGGAATGAGCATGAATGCTGAATCCGTAGGGGAATATCATCTTGGACAGACAACTGGGCAGATATTGATTCTGCGTAACTGTTTTTATGTACCAGGTACGACTTGTAATATCATATCTGTATCCTTACTTTCTAAAGAAGGATATGATTTTACATTCGTAAGTGATATAGTTCACATCCACCTAAATCAAGATTTGATTGGGTCAGGTACATTAAAAAACGGGATATACGTATTAAATCAAGCTCAGATTTTCAGTGTCCAGAACACACTTAAAAGAAAATCTCCGGAAATAAATCAGGCTTTCTTATGGCATTGTAGACTAGGTCACATCAATGAGAGAAGGTTGACTAAGTTACATAGAGAAGGATATTTGAATCCGTTCGAATATCAATCTTATGCTACTTGTGAATCTTGTCTCATAGGAAAGATGACAAAATCTCCGTTTACTGGACACGGAGTAAGAGCAAGTGAGCTCTTGGGGCTCGTACACAGTGACGTGTGCGGTCCAATGTCTACACATGCGCGAGGTGGTTATTCATACTTCATTACTTTTACGGATGATTTCTCTAGGTATGGATACGTCTTCTTAATGAAGCATAAATCCGAGGCTTTTGAGAAATTCCAAGAATACAAGAATGAAGTGGAAAACCAAACCGGCAAAAGTATCAAGACACTGAGATCTGATCGAGGTGGTGAATACTTAAGTGCCGAGTTCCTGGGTTACTTAAAAGAGAATGGAATTCTCTCTCAACTTACTCCTCCATACACACCACAACATAACGGTGTATCGGAGAGACGGAACCGAACCCTATTGGATATGGTTCGTTCTATGATGAGTAACGCTGAGCTGCCGCGATTATTCTGGGGATATGCACTAGAATCAGCTGCATATCGTTTGAACCGAGTTCCAACCAAGACCGTGCCTACCACACCAAATCAGATGTGGAGTGGGGTGAAACCTTGTCTTAAGTATCTTAAGACATGGGGATGTCCACCTTTTGTAAAGAAGCAGCATGCGGACAAGCTCGAGGCACGCTCAGTAAAATGCAAATTTGTGGGATATCCAAAGAACTCCAAGGGATATTATTTCTATTACACAGAGGAACAAAAGGTCTTTGTTTCTCTTCATGCCTGCTTCTTGGAAATAGAGTTTTTAGAAAATCAGAAGAGTGGGAACGCAATAGAACTAAAAGAAATTCCAGAACCACAAGCTATTACTGAAACCTTGGTAGAACAAGAAAGTTCAGGAGAACAGGACATCCCGACGCCACTCCGTAGGAGTAGAAGGCAATCTCATCCGCCCGAGAGATACTACGGTTTTCTCATAGACGGGGATAGAGAGGATTGCACTATTAACTATGATGAGCCTACTAGCTTCCAGCTAGCCATTCAGAGCGGTGACTCAGTAAAATGGCTGTATGCAATGCGGACCGAAATGGAGTCCATGTACACTAACAAAGTATGGACTTTGGACATTGCTCCAGATGGGGTAAAACCCGTAGGATGCAAATGGATCTTCAAAACGAAGATTGGTGTAGATAGACAGGTTGAAACATACAAGGCTAGACTGGTTGCAAAGGGTTTCCGTCAAAGACCTGGTTTGGACTATGACGAAACCTTTTCTCCAATAGCTATGCTTAAATCCATTCGGGTCCTTCTTGCTATTGCTGCCTTCCACGATTATGAGATCTGGCAGATGGACGTAAAGACAACTTTTCTAAATGGAAATTTGGAAGTAAGAGTCTATATGGATCGACCAGATGTAAGTCCACGTTGCCAACCCCGGTTCTTGCGGGGAGGCGGAAACGGTATAAAAATCAAATTTTTAGCGCAATAGGCAACATGGACTAACAAAAGTCGGGATCTTTTCTAAACAAAACTAGCATACAAGCTAAAGAGAGTTAGCTACTCGGAAAAGATGTTATACCTAGGGCTTTATGTCCTTCTCTCCTTGCTCCTTGTAGTGAACGGAAGTGGTCTCCTTGTCGTCTTCTCTCGTCAAAGAAGGATCCACCCGAGAGCCTCAACCTTCGGCTTCAACTTCAAGCTAGAAGTGACTAAGGTGCTAGAAGTGCTAATCCTAGAACCTTAGATGAGAGTAGAGATTGTTTTGGAGTGGTTTTTATCAAGCTCAAGTGTTTCTCAACACATGAGAGGGGAGAGCTTGGGGAAGAGGAAGAAGAGGAGAGAGAGTGAATATGAAAGAATGAAATGGTTTTTACAACCATAACAAAATATTTGTGATTTTCAAATAGTAATATTAATCCAAAAATAAAAAGGTGATGGTTAGTTTGAATAGACCATTATCATATCACCATAAATGATTTTTCAAAGATCAAAGAGCATCTAAAAAGGTAATGATGATGGTCAAAGTTTCAAACCTAGTCAACTAGTCAACCTTGGTCAACAAGTCAACAAGCCCAACCATGACACAATTTCATTTAATTAATATTATTAATTGATAAATCACAAGATCATTAGGGTTTGGAAAAAGACGACTGTCAACTGTGCATACACACCCGTTCCAAAACCCCAATGAAAAAAAACTCTTCCTCCGCCTCAATCAACTGTCCATACACACCCGCGTTCATGTTCCGAGGAACACGAACACAAAGAGATAAAACCAATCCCAGATCATATACTAGGATCCGGCTTAAACCAAATCCCGCTAGTATAAGCTGTCCGGACAACAAACGTGCACAAGTGCGCGGATGTGAACGAACCCTGTCGCAAAACCATGCGACCTCTACTCATTTTGCCAAAAGGCGAATAGCTCTCTGTGTGGGACTCTAAAGACTCGACACTACGCTGGCAGTGGGTTTAACCACAGACCGCAAGCGGCACTAGCTGTACGTAACAGTCCCCAGGTAGATGCCGATAAGAAGACTGACGAGGTGAACCCCATCTGAACTCCTACTGAGCCTGAATGTGACAGTCTCCGTACAATCCGGTCTGTTCGTCTGATACATCGCATGGCGGGCCTAGGGGGGCGGTAAACGTCAGTCCCCTAGTAGCGGTACAAGTCGTGTCCTAGTGAAGCCCAGAACACCCAGAGATAACACTGGAAACCTACCAGTATATCTCGCTTGCCCTGGCCAGGGACTACTCGTGTAATGGCTCTCCTAGACACAGCGCGATGTCAACCCCAATACCGGGAGAGACGAATCCTGTCTAACCGTCACTGCCTCCAAGTGCTTCGGGACGGCACCCAACTACTACCTGTTTGCACGACTCCTTTGAGCCGTGGTAGGGTAGTAGTCAAAGTGCAGTGGGAACACACTTGAGGCGAAGTGACAGTGTCAAGTCAGCGGACTAAGTTGTACTCATGTCACCTGGGAACTGATAACTGACGATAGGTATAATACCAACCATCAGTTCCCAACGATTCCTGTCCTGTATACTCGTAGCCTAACGAGCACCCGCATACTATCTCAAGTACGACGTACTGACGGCTGTGGGACAGACCGCCTCCCGCACTGGGATGAGAAGCGCATACGCTAGTCTACTCCGGAGTATCGATGCCATGTCTCGATAATCCCACGACTAGGGACGTGTATAAGGATGTGCTTGTAGATTACCCAGCCCCCACGAGTGTGACTGCCATCACAACGCTGGTAATCAAGCAAATATCCTAAGGCCTCTACTAATGTGTATAGATAATATGCTAAAAGAAACACATGTACACATTAAAGTAGAAACAAACCAAGTAGCATACTACCATTTTGAGCAAGATTGTATATACAACTGTGAATATCCAAAGCTTCCATTAAGTAATATACAAACTAGTATGATACAGTAATGGCCTCTAGGGCATATACACTAACACCAGAGGGATTCATTCAGAGTGGGAGCAGCGGTAAAGTATGCAAGTTGCTTAAATCCATTTATGGACTAAAGCAGGCATCACGGAATTGGAACATCTGTTTTGATGATGCTGTCAAAGAATTTGACTTTATCAAAAATCCAGATGAACCCTGCATATACAGTAAGATTGTAGGGAGAGCTGTAGTATTTCTCGTCTTGTACGTGGATGACATTCTCCTAATAGGAAATGATATTCCGCTTCCATAGTCGAGTCTGCAACGTTTTCCTGTTTGGAACTCTTCCAACACACCGCCCCTCCATTGACGGTAAAGACAAAGCCCGACATGGACTTGGAATCATCCTTGTCACTCTGGAAGCTGGAGTCAGCAAAGGCCTCGATCTGGAGGTCTTTTCCGCCATACACCAAGAACATCTCCTTAGTCCTTCTCAGGTACTTGAGAATGTTCTTTACCGCTATCCAGTGTTTCTCCCCAGGGTTTGACTGATACCTGCTTACTACACTCAGTGCATAAGCCACATCTAGTCTGGTACACAATATCACATACATTATAGAGCCTACCGCAGAAGCGTAGGGTATAATAGACATGCGATCCTTTTCCAAATCAATCTTGGGAGACATCTCTTTGGAGAGGGTGATCCCGTGACAAGCCGGTAGATTACCGCGCTTGGAATCTTCCATACTGATTCTTTTCAGTATGGTGTCGATGTACCTGGACTGCGAAACTCCTAATATCCTCTTGGATCTATCACGATAGATCCGGATCCCCAGAATGCAGGAGGCATCACCCAGGTTTTTCATGGAGAACCTGTGTGACAAGAACCCCTTGACAGATTGTAGCATAGGAATGTCATTTCCTATCAACAGAATGTCATCGACGTATAAAACGAGGAATACGACAGTTCTTGCTACAAATCTACTATGGATGCATGGTTCATCTGGATTTTTGATAAAGCCAAATTCTTTGACCGTCTCATCAAAACAGATGTTCCAACTCCGCGATGCCTGCTTTAGTCCATAGATGGACTTAAGCAACTTGCACACCTTTCCGCTGCTCCCACTCTTAATGAAACCCTCTGGCTGGTCCATATAGACGCACTCCTCTAGATTTCCATTTAGAAAAGCGGTCTTTACGTCCATCTGCCAAATCTCATAATCGTGGAAAGCAACAATGGCAAGAAGGATCCGAATGGATTTCAGCATAGCCACTGGAGAAATGGTTTCATCATAGTCCAAACCAGGTCTTTGACGAAAACCCTTTGCAACAAGTCTAGCCTTATAGGTCTCAACCTGTCCATCTACACTAATCTTCCTTTTGAAGATCCACTTGCATCCTACGGGTTTTACCCCATCTGGAGTAATGTCCAACGTCCATACCTTGTTGGTGTACATGGACTCCATTTCGGTCCGCATTGCATCCAGCCATTTTACCGAGTCAATGCTCTGAATGGCTTGCTGGAAGCTAGTAGGCTCATCACTATCAATGATGCAGTCCTCTCTATCCCCGTCTATGAGAAAACCGTAGTATCTCTCGGGCGGATGAGACTGCCTACTACTCCTGCGGAGCGGCGTACGAATGTCCTGATCTTTCGAACCCTCTGGTTCTTCTAAGTTTTCAGTAATAGCTTGTGGTTCTGGAATTTCTTCCAGTTCTACTGCGCTCCTACTAATTTCCTTTTCCAAGAACTGGTGTTCTAGAAAGTGGGCATTACGAGAAACAAATACCTTTTGTTCCTCTGCGTGGTAGAAAAGATACCCCCTGGTGTTCTTTGGGTATCCCACAAACTTGCACAGTACTGAGCGTGCCTCGAGTTTGTCCGCATGCTGCTTTTTGACAAAAGCTGGACATCCCCAGATCTTTAGGTATTGAAGATAGGGTTTCTTCCCACTCCATAATTCATATGGTGTGGTAGGCACAGTCTTAGTTGGGACCCGGTTAAAAAGGTATGCGGCTGATTCTAGCGCATATTCCCAGAATGATCGCGGTAACTCAGTGTTACTCATCATGGACCGTACCATATCCAATAGGGTTCGGTTCTGTCTTTCCGATACACCGTTATGTTGCGGAGTGTATAGAGGAGTAAGCTGAGAGAGAATTCCATTCTCTTTTAAGTAATTCAGGAACTCGGCACTCAAGTATTCACCACCTCGATCAGATCTTAGTGTATTGATACTTTTGCCTGTTTGTTTTTCTACTTCATTCTTGTATTCCTGGAACTTTTCAAAGGCTTCAGATTTATGTTTCATTACGAAGACATGTCCGAACCTTGAAAAATCATCCGTAAAAGTATTGAAGTAAGAATAACCGCTTCGTGCATGCGTAGACATTGGACCGCACACGTCGCTGTGTACGAGTCCCAAGAGCTCGCTCGCTCTTACTTCGTGTCCAGTGAACGGAGTCTTTGTCATCTTTCCTTTAAGACAGGATTGACAAGTTGCATAAGATTGATATTCGAACGGATCCAAATATCCTTCTGTATGTAACTTAGTCAACCTTCTCTCATTGATGTGACCTAGTCTACAATGCCATAAGAAAGCCTGATTGATATCAGGTGACTTTCTTTTGTGTGTATTCTGGACGTTGAAAATCTGTGGTTGGTTTAATACGTATATACCGTTGCTTAATGTACCTGACCCAATCAGAACTTGATTAAGGTGAATGTTCACAACATTACTTACAAATGCAAATTCATAACCTTCTTTAGATAATAAAGATACAGAAATGATATTACAAGTTGCATTTGGTACAAAATAACAACCATGCAAAACCAAAAAATGTCCATCTGACAAACCCATGTGATAGTCCCCCACGGCCTCAGCAACCATGCTAGCTTCGTTTGCAACTCTGAGGGTCATGTCACCTGCTTTCAAAAACCTACGCTTTCTCAACGCCAGCAAAGAATTACAGATATGAGATCCTGATCCGGTATCCAATACCCAAGAAATAGAGTTTATTGATAGACAGTTTCAATAACATACACACCTGAAGCTAAAGCCGCAACCTGCTTCAGATCCTGTGTCCTGGCTTTCCAAGCCCTGCAATCCTTTTTCCAGTGTCCACTCTTGTGACAGTAAAAGCACTCTTCTTTCCCCACAAGCTTCCCTGCTATCTTTGTTGCTTTTCTCTTTCCCTTTGTATCCACTTTACTGACACCGCCCCTTGGTTTGGCGGGGGCTTTCTTCTTCTTTCCCTTGGCTTTCGCCTTGGACTTAGAAGAGGAAGATCCTCCTACAAACAAAGTGGATGTCTCCCTACCCTTTTGTAGGGTGCCCTCAGCAGTCCTCAACAAGTTCAGAAGCTCGGGAAGTTCAACCTCCTTTCCTTGCATGTTGAAGTTCAAGATGAACTGGGCGTAAGTGGAAGGAAGGGACTGGAGAATCAAGTCCGTATAGAGTTCATTCTCCAACGTGGTCCCAAGGTCCACGAGCTCCCCAATGTAGCCAACCATCTTAAGCACGTGTTCCGCTACCGATGATCCGACGGCCAATCTTGCCGAAAATAGCTTCTTCGACACTTCGTATCTTGCGATACGAGATTGCTCTCCATACAGTTCTTTTGTATGGAGAAATATGGATTCAAGGTCCATATTCTCATGCCTCCTCTGATGTTCGTTGTCCATCGAGGCAAGCACGAGGCACTTGGTCTTCGCGCAGTCTAGTTCCCAGGTCTTATAGATTTCCTTATCTACGACGCTGGTTTTGGGACCTGGGATAGGGGGAGCTTTGGTGGTAAGAAGATACCCTAACTTTTCATAAGTGATTGCCATCTTGACATTCCTGACCCAATCTTTGTAGTTTGGCCATGTCAGTATGTTTTTATCTAGTAATAACTTAAGTCTAGTCATCTTGAATGGTCGCTGCAATTAGGAGAGAGAAAAGAAACACTCAGCATGATGCTCTTGCAAGTTTAGAGTGGTTTTTAGTTTGTCTAAATAGGATGGCTCCCACTGTCTCTCGAATCCCTCCTCAAACCATAAAGGAAGAATTAGTCGGTATCAATCCCACAGCACAATACTTGCTTAACTGTTCAGCCAGGCTAGTGTCGGTACTTCGAGGGAGGTTTTCCAACGCTTTCGCGAAGTTCCTTAATTTATGAACCTCTTTTCCCTGGGGGCGTAGCCCCGCTAACACCTTTAGTGAGAAATTTCCCGAGGAGTAGCATATACTCACAGTAGGATCGGGATCCAAATATCATCGCGTGACAAAACTGAAGGAATCCTACTAGAATCATCACACTTCAAATGGTATGCAACGCTAGCAAGTTTCAGTACTTATGAAACTCCCGATGTGATTTTTGCCCCATGCTCTTATGACCTTGGCGTGAGGTCAAAATGTCATAAGTCACATGTCAAGTTCTACCCATCATTATCTAGGTTAATTTGAACCCACCCGTACCTACCCTTGACGTAGGCCAAAATGGCAGTATGACTGTCTCAAATTAACGCATTCTATCTATGCAACAGATAAATATCCGGCAGCTACCAATCACTATGCCTTGGCGTGAGGTCAAAATACATAGCTTGAATACTACTGAATATTTAACTGAAATGATGGAGGGCTACGAATGGTTTTGGAGAAACTGTGAACGTAGTGAACTTGATATAATCGATGGAACGAGATAGTTTTTAAAAGGAGTGGTTCAAGCTCCGCATTTAAAAGTTAAGTTTTGAAAAGAACCGAGTGGTTTTCAAAGTGTTCCAATCGACTTTTGCTTGGTTTATTTTCTTGCATTAGTTCTTTTAATGCATCCCATCATTTAATCCTACCATTGCAGAAAACAACCAAAATATGACGTACGCTTATGCCATTCGCATTCGCCACGGGGCCCCGTCATCACCCGTTAGGTTACTTAACTAACGACAGAGCGGGGGCTGGGCTAGCGCGGCTGTAAAACATAAGCAACTCCTAAATAGTTATTATATATAAATATATAGCAATGATAGAAATTACAGATCACAGATGAATACATTGGATATACTAGGAATCCGCAATCCGTTCAAGCCTGCAACGAAAAGTGGATTACACGGTCGCGGTGAATAGCCAATACCCCACCCAAGACCCCTACGGGTGCGGCAAACAACCCGCCAAGTATCCGAAGTGAAGCAACCTCCCTCAACACCGTGAGTAGGCCACTCGGCACTTCGAGATACCCGGTAGTTTGTGCACCCCCTCCATGGGTCTATCCTAGGAGCAAAAACAGTAAAAAGAATTATACAATGACGGCTACAACCCCGACCCGGTTGTGCGGCCATACAAATAATATTACATCAATTTTCATATTTCATGAATGAAAGAAAAAGAAACACTCATCTCACATCCTCCCCGGCTATTCACCCGTGACAATCCAACGCATTCATATACACATACCATCATCAAACACAGACCACAGATATATACAACCCCCACTAATCGACATATAGCGATTAGCCGACGTTCAATACATATAAAACATCACAGATATAACCGATTAGTCAAAGTATAGTGAAGTTCGATCAAAAATACGGATTTATTGTTGGAGATAGTGCCCTCAGAGTCAATTATTAGGTCACAGGTACATGATTGCAATGATTGATGGAGGACCTATCCCGGTAGGACAGTCTTACTCGAGATGATAGTATGCTATCTGGTTTACCTTTATCATCGTGTAATGTTTCAGGTGACCTGACAAGTTGCTATTACACGTTGATAGAGCCCCTAGGATTCTTGCTTGACCACCAGCAGTATGAGGGCGATCATATAAGTGGGAGCTGGGGTCTATAAGCATATCCTTAAATGGTCCCTAGTCGTGTGAGTTTCGAGACAGGGCATCGATACTCCAGAGTAGACTAGTGTATACAGTCGAGACCCCGACGAGGGGCGATGGCCGGTCTCACAAGCCACTGGTGTCAGTTGGATCACCTAAGATGTATACAGGTGCTCATTGGGTTATGAGTACACCGGACAGGACTCGCCGGGAACATGCTAGTTGGTCATATACCAGACGTTAGAAGGCAGTTCCCTGGTGACATGTGTGCAGGTTAGTTCATCGACCTGGGGATCGTCATTTGTCTTGTGTGAGTTCCCACTATACTTTGATTACTACCCTACCACGGCTCAAAGGAGTCGTGCAAACAGGTTTTAGTTGGGTACAGTCCCGAGCCACATGGAGGCAGTGAGCGTATCTTCGGGGGTTCGTCTATCCCGGTATTGGGGGTGAGGTCGCGCTGTGTCTAGGAGAGCCATTACACGAAGCCCTCGGCCGAGGCAAGGAGATTTACTGGTAGGTATTCCAGTAGTATCTCAGGGTGTTCTGGGCTACACTCCGACACGACTTGTACCGCTTTTGGGGGTCTGACTTTTACCAACCCCCTAGGCCCGCCATGCGATGCTCATAGACGAACGGACCGGACTGTACGGATATTGTCACTGACAGGCTCAGTAGGGTTGTCAGGCTGAGTTCGCTCACAGACGTCCCTTTTAGTCAATACCTGGTAGCCCGTTACGTATTGGCTTATATCTCTGACGTGCTAGTGGTTAAATCCACAACCAAGGTGTTGACGAGTCTTTAGAGTCCCCCACATTCAGTTACTCAGCTTTCGGGCAAAAAATTGTAGAGGCCGTATGGAGATATGGCAAGGTCCGACAGATACGTGCGGTATTGCATGGATCAGGATCGGACAGTTTGTACTATAGGCCGTATGGATATATGGCAGGGTTCGATCAGATACGTGCGGTATTGCACGGATCAGGATCGAACAGATATTACTAGCCGGCTTTGGTTTAAGCGGATCCTAGTATAGTACAGTGTAGACTTTGTCTCATTGCATTTGTATTTCGGTCGGAATACAAATGCGGGTGTGTATGCACAGTATCGGGGGTTTCCTGTAATTTATTACGGGACCAGTTTTATGGAGTTGCCAGTTTGCTTTCCGTTTCGGCCGATTTCCATTGTTCCGTTCATTGGCCGAAGATTGGTGGAGGAGGGCTTATTTGCATTGTTGCAAATAAGCATTTTGTGGAGGGGGTCTTTGCTTATATTTGTATCATGATGGTTTTCATGATAAGCACCATCACTTGACTTCTTCTTCTCATGATGGCTTGACTTTTTGAAGCCATCATGCATGAGATGATGGTTGCCTTGGAGTGTTGGATTTGTTGTAATCTTTTGACTTTTCATCATCACTCACTTTCCACCCACCCCCTTGTCTTTGTTCTTTCTCTCTCCAATCACACATGGGTGGGGGGGCCGGCCATTCCAAGAGAAGGGAATGGGATTCATTTTATGTGTGGATTTTTGGTTTCTCATGTTTGCTAGAAAAGCCCTCTAGCTCATTTCCTATAGTTGCTCTCTTTTCTTCCACCAAATGGCAAAATTCCTACAACCCCAAATTGAGACAGAAGTTCTACTACACATTCTACAGCAAATCTTGGGCACGTCGAGTAGCCGGCTTCGTGCCCTAGTTGCCTCGGCATTGAGGTGGGAGCCCGTAAAAGAAGTAGGCGATGTGGTGCATTTCCGGCGACGAGGAGGAGACGGGACATTCCGCAGGAGATCGGGACGACGACGAGAAGACCGGAGGACTCGGATCTGTCGGTATATCTCTCTTCCCTTTCTTGTAGATAGCTAGGACTAGTTAGTGGTTCGATCCGGGTATTAGTGCGCGGCGGTTTGTAAGTCCGCAAAATTAAAGTTTATCACCGCTTCCGCATTTGGCCGTCGGATTGACGGCCGGGGCACCGCCGTGCACTTACAGTGGTATCAGAGCCTCGCCATTAACTTAGTCTAGCTTTGTTTAATGTGTTTGCATTTCCGATCGATCAAAAAGTTCCAAAACTGCATTTTGCCTTCGCATCAGTTTCTGTTGAAATTTTTTGGTTTCTAAAAATTTTTCCGGTTGTAAAATATTGATGTACTGGAAAATCTAAGAGCTCTGTAAAAATTCGATGAAGTGATTCCACAGTGGGAGCGCGGAACCGCCGCAAATACCCCCTTCCCGCCGCTGTTCCGCCGCGCACTGTGGAGATCCCAGCACCAAATTTCTACAGTGTCTTTGTGGGCTTAAAATATGGGTTTTGGAATATTAATTTTGGGCCCAGAATTTCTTGATCTTCTACAGTAATGCTTGGGGGCCCACTTGTTAAAATTTGATTGATCGGATATTTTAAACACATTATTTCACAGTATTTACATTATATATGCGACCGTGAATGTCAGTTGATTGGTAAATCCGGTCTAACTGCTATAGCCCGGTTAGACGGATTTGCGAACGTGACTTTCACGTTGATGTTCTGTTTTTGCTGTGTTGTTGCGGATCGGGCGTGGGGGATAGCCTGGATGCAATGCTAGTACAGTTGTGGTTGTATTATGTACATTTGATATTGCGGGGCGAGTGTCCGACATGTGGACTGCCGTCACTGCCTGTTTGTATTATTATTTTGGGGCACGACCTGGTTGCGGTCGATGTAACCCGTTGTATGTATATTCTACTTTCTGTACTAGGATTACCCGCGGAGGGGTGCACGGATAGCCGGGTTCTAGAGGGCAACAAGCCCGCATCTCATGGCATTGAGACGGAGGTGGCTTCACTCTAGGATTGGCGGGCTATTCGCCGCACTCGTAGGGGGTACAGGTTGACCCAGGAGGGGTGCCCAAGTTACCGGATTCCGTGAAGTGCTGGGTGGTCCATTCACGGTGCTGAAGGGGGCTGCCTCGCTTCAGGGTTTGGCGGGTGACTTGCCGCGCCCGTAGGGGTCTAGATTTCATTGCGCAGGCTATCCACACGACCAGGGGAACGTCGGGTTTCAGTAGTGGCTCTGTGAAACCCGCGGATCCCAGATATCTCTATTGTTTCTGTGATGCTGTACATTTTCTGTGATGTTGCATTTCTTATCACGCCTTGAGCGAATATAATATATTGGTATATATATTAGTAGATGTTGTATATGTTTTGCATCCGCGCTAGTTCCAGTCCCCGCTGTGTCGTTAGTTAGCTAACCTAACGGGTAATGACGGGACCCAGTGGCGAATGCGGATGGCATATACGTACATCAGTATATTTTCGTTCTTTGTGGTGTGATCAATTGATGGGACTGCATTGATTCGGATCAATGCAAGTTAAAAACAAACCTAATCTGATGTTGTTGGAACACTTTTCAAAAAGCTGTTATTGCAAGGACGTTCACTTTTGTTTTGCATCGTGGTATTCAGTTGGAATATCCTGCTCCTCAGTCGATGAGGCAAGGGCCGAGATCCCTTCACCGGGAGTGACCCCTTGGACAAAAAGTTTGCGTCAGGGCAATGACTTCACTATAGCCGATTACTTTTGCTTTGCATCGCGGTATTCATTTGGAATATCCTGCACCCCATTCTACGGGGAAAGAGCCGAGATCCCTTCACCGGGAGTGACCTCTTTAGCAACGGTTTTCGTCACTATATTTTTAAAAGCTATCCGTTCCTTCGACGATATCAAGTTCTTTACGTTAAAGGTTTTCGCCAGAAACCATTCGTAGCCCTCCATCATTTCAGTTAAATATTCGGTAGTATTCAAGCTATGTATTTTGACCTCACGCCAAGGCATAGTGATTGGTAGCTGTCGGGTATTTATCTGTTGCATAGATAGATGCGTTGGTTTGGGACAGTCGTACTACTATTTTGGCCTACGTCAAGGGTATGTACGGGTGGATTCAAATTAACCTGGATAATGATGGGTAGAACTTGACATGTGACTTATGATATTTTGACCTCACGCCAAGGTCATAAGAGCATGGGGCAGAAATCACATCGGGAATTTCAAAAGAACTGAAACTTGCCAGATATGCGCATACCTTCTGGAGTGTGACACCGTGAGCGGATTCTGTCACGTTGTCATGCGATGATAGTTGGATCCCGATTCCCACTGATGAGTTGGTTTGCTCCTCGGGTGTTCCCGACTAATTCTTCTTTTAGGTTTGGAGGAGAATTTGAGGTACAGTGGGAGGATTCCAGATTAGATAAATTGGTAACCATTATGATCTAGGTTAGAGTGCACGCTGAGTGTTTCTTTTCTCTCTCTCTTTGGCAGCGACCATTGACCCGACCCTAAGACTATGACTCAGTGACCAAGATTGACCGAACCTTCTTAAACACTGGTTTTTTGGATTGTCAGAGTTGCAAACCTCATTGCCACTCCTACTTTTACCCTT